>CM027471.1:48324144-50724144 GCA_015776775.1 Magallana hongkongensis | reverse complement strand
ACTGTCCTCTGTAACACACAAACCAACACAATAAATTATAATACATGTATTAGCTAAAATACCAAACACTGTATACATTTTTTGATACATCTCTTATAAGTATGGTTCTCTAAAATGTAGCTGCAGAACTGTTTCTATAGTTGGAATTAATTAAGCTATCAAAACACAAAATTACTAGTAGTGCTGTATGTTGTACTAATAATTTAAGAACTATAACGCCATCAATGACTTTTTTCCCAGTAAAATTTTCCTCTTTTAAGAATTAAATTTGGTTAACAGTATGACTGATTAGACTGTTTCCAAGACTCTCAGTCTGAGTAGTACCTGACCGGTGATTTCCTGAATCATCCGTGGGAGGAAGTATTCCTCCGTACATTTGTGGCGTTTCCAGGAAGTGAACCACCTGGTTTCTCTGTAGTTGCCATCGTTACATAGTGTCATCTTAGGACGGATTAACAAAACTTTTCTGCAACATAATTACATGTATGCTATTTTTTAATCTTTTCACCCAAAACAAGACTTTTGTCAACAAAAAAGACATTCAAAGCCTATTGTTTAATTTTTTTCAACTGAAAGCACTATGTTGGCAAATCTAAGCAAAAATATCAACTGAATTTTTAAATTTCTTTTCCCAAAAGCCATTTTTTGGCATAAATAACAATACATATATTTCACTGGCAATGACAAATGTAATGTCTTTCTGCATTAATAAACCATTAGGGGTTGAACTTTATCTGCAACCAGAAAGCTGCCATATTCCATATCATTTTATTTGTATTAGTAAGCAATAGTTATAAATTACATAATACAAAACAAATATTGCATGGATCATGTTTTTCAAGTAATTATAACCGACCAAGTATTCAATTTCAATCAATTTCCTGACCAAGCATCTTTTTCAAATGGCAGTTACATAATGTACATAACATAATTTATAATAAGAGCAAGGATTCAGCTTATATATCATACCTGTTTACAAAGATAACTCGACAGTTGTAGGCTACATTCTTATGCATCACAGGCCTGCAAATGAGAATATTTCAAAAGACATTCATAAAAATGACAGACTGGGTTTATAAATAAGCTATAGCATATGCACCAGATCCAATGACAATTATTAAAGAGGCAATTCTACAAAAATAATACACTGTTCTTCAATAAAAGACAAAAAGCCTATAATACATTTATGCTTATATAGTGAGTTTTATCCCCTTTAGATTTAGAATGTGTTATAACTCATTAAATTTCAAATATTACTGGTTTTTAAGACATAATGAACCAGGCACTTTGATTCCTAGTTTATTCATTCTTTAAGCTAAATGGCTCATCAGGCACTTTGCTATAAGCTTGACTAAACTGGTTTCTCATTTAACCAACTTTAAGTCTTTTATTAGCATCAACTTTATTTTGCAGTTTACAAGTTGTAAACTAGTACATGTAACTAGTACCGGTAAGTGGTTTGCAGCAATCAATTTTGATGAGAGAGCCTATATATATACACATACATTTACCGTAATCATCAAACAAGAGTTATGTGGCAAGAAATGCTGGTATGCACAATGGCTAGGTTCATGCAATTAAATCTCCAAAGTTTTCTAGCATTGCTTTACCATATTTCATCTTAATGTTAGTATCTTTGAGTAACACAAAGAAGCCCTATACTACAGTGTCACAGTCACTCACATTCCAATATCGCACATGATGTCCATGTTGTCTCGATTTGAAAGTAATTCAGCCAACACTTGCCACGAATGGAGAAACGTGTCACTCTCCAGAAAATGGTCCCCACATCCATAGCCCCTTCAATGACAACAAAATCCTTCTGATGAAAATATATCAGAGATTACGGCAGAAAAAATAATTCATATTTGTGAATATTGACATCAATAATTACCAGACTTCTACGATCAATTTTTCACAAAAAAACATAGAATTTTTCAAGTGTTTTTGCATGAACAAACACAACATTTTCATTTTTCCTCTCGTTCTGATATGATGTCTGCACATTACAATTCAATACTCTAATTTATATTTAAAACTTCTTTTTAAAAAAATTCTAATAAATAAAATATGTACGTGATTTCAAGTTCTGGACCAAGGCGGTAAGTAGCACCTTTTTCTTTGGCTATCCTGATACCTAAAACAAAGTGAATATCATATAAGTGAAACATCTCAATACATGTACCAGCACCCTTGAACACTAGAAATGCTTTTACTAAGGCCAATCTTAAAGTCACAGGCAAGATTTTATTGATTTAATGCAATGAGAACCTCTTTGGACCTGCAACTTTAAAACACCTATCACTTGCCATTTATTCAGTTATGGATAAAAAATTAGTTAAATTACCTAAGTGATAATTACCTTAAATAATGGGCTTTTTATTCAGTCTATCATATTTCAGAATACATATTTAAAGGTAACTTATTGGACTGTATTTAAATTTAACGTGTGTTACATTTATTTTACTTTTCATAAAAGTAAACCCCCCCCCCAAAAAAAAAAACCCCAAAGGATATTACATAACAGCAATGTTTTAGCAGGTAATATTAAGTAAAAAATACGAGAAAAACTTTGCCGATGTTTATTCTTATTCCTTTTCATTAAAAAAAAAGTTATAACAGATGTTACTAGTTGTAGACAAATGTCAATTTATTGTTCATGTAATTCAGGGGTTCAAAATTCCTCAAGCCCGACGTCCCGGATTAACAAATTCCGGATCCGGACATGGCATTTAGAATTGCCGAAGTCCAGGGACTTGGCATTGTGTTTTTCTTATCTTTTTTTTAAATTAAAAAAAAGTTCGTAAAATTAAAGATAAATCAAATTCCATCATGGATTTAATAAAAATGTGTTAATTTTTGGCATTAATGAACACATAAGCATTACGAACATTTCGAAAATACAATCTGTCTTTTTATTTTCCGTTGCGGTATGACCTGCTTTTACACATTTTCTTGTGTTTCTCCCCTATGACAAACGGCAGTAAGTTTGTTGAATTTTGGATTTACGAGCAGGTAATATACGCAAAGGAATGACAAATGAAAGACCCTGTGAGGAACATGAAGCCGGGGGTGACTCGAGGTGTGATAAAAATAATAATTCCTCAGACAAAACTTATGAAAAGAAGAGAATTTGCAAATTCCAAAAGCCACTGGCGTGACGATAGGCTTTAATACAATGATATAATTAAAATGTATAAAATAAAACATAATTTCAAACATATAGTTTTTATTCATTGCAACAAATTAAAATAAATAGTTTTAGTCATGTTTAGGTTGATATAATTTTATCTATCAATCATGACAATGTGGACTTGGGAATTTCTTCCTCGGACTTGCCTAAAATTTACTCTTTAAGTCCTGGACTTGACCATCATAAAATTTTTTTTGAACCCCTGTGTATGTATCATGCATTAATAACATGTAAGTTAAGTAAACACAGAATTTTAGAAAACAGTCTTACCCCCAGTAAACCCCTGAGAACAAGCAACCTCGTTAAGCCTGCCATTAGGTTTGGTCCAACTAGTGGATGGTTTAGAGGACTATTATTGTACATAATCAGAAACCCAACTTTGAATATGTACTTTATTCCATAGGTGCTCGTTTCTGTAATAAAAGTTCATCCTATAGTACGATAATACTATTATTATACTAAAAAGTGAACTTTCATTACAAAAACGACTGCCTGTGCTTTAAGCCTCTCTTCATCATTTTAATAGAGAGAGGAAATAATTTTAATAAGATAAATAAATCATTATTAAGATAGAAATACATGTACAGGTCTACCATGTATATTATCTAAACAAAAAGAAAAATGAAATGGAATCATTGATGGCAAAGCAACTAAATTATAATTATATTTATGGAGAGGAACAAAGTGTTTGTATGATGGGAAAAGGTATAAAGCTGAATTGATCATGATGAAGAGACAAACTGAGATGGAAAGAGGAATAAAACATAATCATGATAGATTTAAAGGGAGAATTACAACAAATCATGTGTGCAAATGTAACCGGGTCTTGATGCAGATGACATTATAACACCAAGTCGATTTTTATAGGGTCACACCGACTACTACACAAACCACAGGCCCTGGGGCTTGTGTAGAAAAAGAAACATCGTTATAAAAGTGGGTACCTCGGAGGAAAAATAACAAGGGAGGACGCCATCTTGGATACCGCCTAGCTTCATCAGCTAATTTCTCATTTAAATTGTTAAACTAGACATATGCCCCGATTCATTTTCCTTCATAAATGATTCTTCTTTAAGATCTCACCTCCAGTTTAATTCTATTTAGTATACGTCTACATCAACAAATTTTATCTTTTTCTCGCCTAAACATCCAAAATCGACAACTCCCTGGCTTTTTCCATATGACAGAGATCTCACATGCCATACTTTCGCTTTTGCAGAAGCCAGGGAGTTGTCGATTTTGAATGTTTATGCGAGAAATCAACAAGTTTGTCAATGTTGGTGTAAAAAAGAACTAAAGCGAAGATTATATCTCAAAGAAAAATCATTTACGAAGGAATACGAATGGGCGCATATGTCTAGTTTAACAATTTAAATGAGAAATTAGCTGATGAAGTGAGGCGGTATCCAAGATGGCGTCCTCCCTTGTTATTTTTCCTCCGAGGTACCCACTTTTTAACGATGTTTTTTTTTCTACACAAGCCCCTGTGCACAAACTATAAATGTTAACTCCCATTATATAACATAATAATATTGTTCTTGACATTATTTATTGTATTTCAATAGATTATGTACACACTGTTGACCTGAAACTATAATTTTCCATTTGCTAATATTCATAGCTTTACAAAAAGCTAACCTAATACATTGTACCTTGTGCCAGTGAGCATGGTGAGTATGATGCTATGGTTACTGCATTTGGAATAGTGGTTGTTATGAAAGAAAGGTGTGCATTGATTCTTACTTTCAGAAATGCGAGCTAAATTTCCTTTGAAATCCATTGCCCATTGATTCAAAGTGCATGTTGCCAATGTCGCCGTCCTCCCCATGGTTCAAGGCAGAGCAAAAGTTACCACTATGCACTACTGAAAATCCGGTAACTGAAAGTAGATTATTTGATACGTTAGTCGTAAAATATCTTGCGTAATAAAAATATTGAATACCATTTAAATATTCAAAAAGTTTTAACATACTAGTTTTGATATATATTTGAATGCATGTGTCAACATATTTCTATTCTGTAGAAAATACAAATTCATTATATTATTTTACGACAACCAATTTAGTTATACCTTTATCGGAGTATCTCGTGTTTCTTTTTAATTCCATACACAAAAGAAAGAGATATCCCGAAGGCAATTCGCCATTTTCTTTTCCAAGAAGTGAAAAGGATGGAAATATTTTAACATGATGAATATTGTGTTTTAAGATTCAGCTGAGAAAAATTTGAACCAAGGTAAGGTCCTATAGTTAGCTATAGAACAAATTATTCATATTTTATATTATTTGTGTGAAATAAGTACTCACAATGTTCATTAATTAGTAAGAGAAAGCATACTGCCAGTTGTTTAAAGGTCTGGATGACTAACCAGCCTTATATATTGCGTATTTCTTAGTTTTGGACAAAACAGTTGTTATAGTAATTAGATTTAATTATTGTTACATAAGTACGATTCTTTTTTATGACCTAAAAGAATAGAAACATGAGCATGGCCACGTTTGGAATGTGGTCATAGTGTCGTGTTTAGTGCTTATAGTACAGTTTCGAATATTTAATCATGTTTAATCATAGTAACATTTTGATATACAACATATTGGCGATTCTGAGAATATATTCTGGTTTATAATGTCCAAGCTTTCCAAATATTCTATGGGTATGTAGTGCCTCCCTAAGAGTAAGCAAGGAGTACACACTATATATGCTATACTAGAAAGAATAATCTTATTGTCACCAGGCTGCGCTCAGGTCACAGTAAGAATTTGTCCCATATACTTGTAATGTAGCAGCTGCGAAGCGTATCTGCTTCGCGTCTATTTTAAGTCTGTTAAAACTAATCTGCATGGGAAAAACACATTTTTATACATTACAAACCTTTTTGAACATGCATATTATGTAGTTAAGTCCACAAAATATCCATTTACTAGGTCGTACCAAGGCAATTTATTAATACACAGGTTTGAATTTTCCTGTCATTTTGTCAGAAATCGCACTCAGAATGTCTCAGATTTTAACGTTAACATGGCGGTTGGAAACAGTGAAATTTCAAACACGATGTTAAAAGTGGCAGTGATTTCGTTGAAAAAACAGTTAATGTGGTAAAATGGGATTATAAAAGAGCAACATTGTAGGTATTTGAGACCAATCATATGACAATTTAGGTGAGATACAGTGCGATATATTTATTTTATTTGCTACGAAGCGAGTATATGGGACGAATTCTATCGTTAAACAGGGTCCGTAGGACATCTGCCATTTTAACAAGAGAACATTCTATCTAATGCTATACAAGTCCATTTGTTAAGAAACAGGTTGCCCATGAAAAAGCAGGTATTTTTTTTATTTGCCAAGACAAGTTTTATCCTTATGTTTAATTCATTTATGTAAAATGTAGGATTTGACCAAACCTAGCTCAATGAGAGTTCTGGAGTCAGGGGCGACACCGTCGTACAACATGGGAAAGAACAAGAAGCACAAACTTCGTAAGACCAAAGACGTGTCTGACTCCTCAGATGATGCATTAGCAGGTCAGTTAATATTTTCATAAGTGACTGTTCTATTTTACTTATGTAGGTTACGCTATGTTGTATATTATTCAAGATAATGCAAGATGTTTTCTTGTGCTTGTAAATATGTAGATACATAAAAATTAAAGCTGATACGCAGCAGTTTTTGATAAGATATAAAATGGCATCAAATAATGAACATTAACAATTGCCAGAAAACACTTAGAATTTTAATTAGCAGTTTGTAAAAACATATTAAAATTGCTATGAATAGAATACATTTTAAAGAAATTACAAAAAAATGGTTCACAAAACTCTTTAGCATGTATAAAATGAAACAGTGTCTTAGATGTACTGTAGATTCCTAATTAACCGCAAGGAATTAATATCCGCGCAAAATCGCGAGAAGCACCCCTCGCAGATTTCAAAATCTCGCTATTATTTTCTAAGAGTTGAAAACTAAAAGAAATAAGAATGGAAATTCTGTGTTCCCGATTTTATATTCTCATGATTTGATCCGAAACCGCGAGATCGCAGAATTAAGTTGTCGCGTAATTTAAGGAATTTACAGTATTGAATTGATCATTTCAGTGCCAAGCTGTAACCATATTAATATGGCAGTGAATGTAGCAGCCATGAGGAAGGGGTTAGGGAAACAAGTGTATGGAGAGTGTGCTGTAAGTCTTCCTCTTGAGACATTTTCACCAGAATTTGATGTAGACTATTAAATGTGTATTACATGTAAAATCATTGTCATAACATATCATTGTGGAGAATTTTTTTCAGTCTTGTACCAAAACTGCCCCTGAGGGAGACTCGAGCCAGGGGGCAGAGGCTGCTCCTGCACTCCTTGACACAGAGCCAACACTCTGGGTGTGCTTACAGTGTGGAAATCAAGTGAGGAACTCTTTTATCAATTGTGTCATTGATACAAACCATTTCATTTAATTTAAAAGTTGACATTTAATTTGCGAAACCATACATTTGAAAGTATTTTTTATATAGTTTTAAGAATGCAGAAATTCATATTTGGACAGATTGTTTTGTTTTGTTTTGTTTTTTGGTTAGAACAGAATTGCATAGATGACAAACAAGTCAGTTTCAATATGAATCAAATTCATATTCTCTGAAGAAATAGAGGAGAAAGTACTTTAGTTAGTGGATGTTGATATATACATGTAAGATGTTAAATGTATATTTCAGGGCTGTGACCGTAACTCTAGAGATAAGCATGCATTGAAGCATTACGAGACACCACGCTCCAGTTGTCACTGTTTGGTCATCAACACTACTTCTTGGACTGTGTGGTAAGTACTATAGAACTTACAGCTCAGTTTTCTAAGTCAAAGACACAGGAATAAATAGTACAAAAACACTTTTCAAAACAGTGCATGTTGATATGCAGATTTAGTTTGTTTATATAAAAGATGCATAGCTTTTACGTGCCTGTTGGAGGAGCTACATGTGCAGTGTTTATGTTTAGGTGTTACAAGTGTGATGATGAGGTCCAGTTAGAACAAAGTAAGAGGCTACAGGAGAGTGTGGACATCATTAGGAAACAGGCTGGGCTTCCCCAGGCAGAACCAGGTCAGTACATGTCCCTGAGTGACGGGGGGGGGGGGGGGGGGGGGAGACAAGTGGCCGACTAAATTAATGTTCTGTTTAAAATTACTTTGAATTCTGTGATGGATAAATGATTATGTCATGGACACTCATTTATTTGCAGTCCGTAAGCAGAGTCAGTCAGTAAGCTCTACGTCTGTTGTGGAACAAGCCTTTAAACCATCCACCTCTACACCAAGGTCATCAGGAATGTGTTCAAAGGTCAAGGTCAGTAATAAAAGAAAGGGAAAAATTTCCTTTATTTGTAAACAGATTTTCATTTACAGATGGTCTGCTCTGTTTTAGTTTTTAAGGTTTGAATAATCTTTGAAACGCATGCTACATATTTTCTCTATTTGTAAACAGATTTTCATATACAGATGATTTGCTCTGTTCTTACACAAATTATTTTTTAATTTTTTCAGGGATTGAGTAACCTTGGAAACACATGCTTCTTTAATGCTGTTATGCAGGTAAGTTTTCCAGCTTAATTTAGAAGTTATACATGTAGGTTGATTTTTACTGGGAAGTGAGTATGACAGTAATTTGTGATAATGTGGAAATGTTTTACAGAATTTGACACAAACCCCATGTATAGAGTCTGTAGTAGTAGAGAGAAGTAAGAAGGGGCGGTTGAGTTCATTGTCCTGTAAGCGGGACAGTGACCTAGATTCTAGCTCAGGGTCAGAGGACAGTGATGATGAAGCTTCAATAGATCTAGTAAGTTACATCACAATTGGAAATTGGAAATGTAAATTGTGTTTTTCCGAGTTGATTTAGAAGTTTAGATGTCCTACAATGTGTTGTCTTTGTCTCTAAAGTCTCCAATAGAGATTGTTCTACCAGAAGCTGGGCCTCTGACACAGACCATGATAGCATTTCTACAGGAGATGAACAACTCCACAGGACGCACGAGTACTGTCAACCCATCACCATTGTTCACTCAGATATGTAAAAAGTAAGAATTGCGAAATCTTTTTTCAGAACAGAAGATCTTCTGCTGAATTAAAGAACTTTTGGCATGTTTATACATGCATTTTTTGTGCATATAGCCTTTGGTAAAAAATATCTTATTGTACATGTCATAACACTATTTTCTATAAATGGTTGTTATGGGAGTGGAGATATATTTATTTCTCTAGATAGTTTTTATTTTAGTTGAGAAACCTAGGTCTGCACTTGGTCTAAATCTTATTTATAAATTCTATTTTAGAGCTCAAAGATTTCGAGGCTTTCAGCAGCAGGACAGCCATGAACTTCTTCGCTACCTGCTGGACAACATGAGAACGGAGGAAATAAAGGCAAGTCTATGCTCATTTTGTTTGTACATGCATAAATATAGAATTGCAAGCATGAATTATAGCTGTGTGAACAAATTTTTGAAATGGAAAAGTAGACATGCAATTCATCATAAACTCAAGTAATGATATCTGGATTTTAGTATTACTCCCTGGATTATTTACATACATGTGCACTGTACACCCAACCTGATTTATTGAAGCATTAATTGTAATTTTCTGCAGAGAGGACAGGCTGGAATATTGAAGCATTTCAAGCTGCCAGAAAATGTGAATCCAAAGAAAGTGGATGATGACACTAAAATCAAGATCAAAGGTACAGTGAAACATTAATATTTGTTTAGTTAATGTGCATGTCAATATATGAAAAGGCAGATCAAATCTTTTGTAACTTACAAGTAAAAACAAAACTTATAAGAGATAAATTTTATAAACTTCTTTAAATGTGTCAATATTGCCAGATTATTTTATATTTGAATGTTAAGGTAATCCATCCATAACTATAGTATTTCATATCTAATAGATTGCAAGTTCGATTATTAAAATCTTAGTGTGGTTTAAAGGGATTTATGTAATAATAAAGATTCATCTTCAAAATGTTTAAAAATTTCGAATTTTAACAACTTTATTCCATCTTAAATTTAACATTGAAATCTATAGGAAAAATGCATTTTTAAATATATCTTTATAGTATAAATAATTTTCTCACAAATCTCTTGGTAAAAAGTTGCAAAAGCTTTTCTTTTCTTTGACAATGCTGAAAAGTTTAATTATTTACCATAAATATTTTTGATAATTGAATTTTTTAAATTTTTGCAAGGGGCAGACAACTCTTTAAAAAAGTTCCAAGTGCAAAAAGTTCATTTAATCGACTGCATACATATTCCCGAGTTTTGTTTATGTCGGTCTTATAATTATTTTAGAATAGATATTCAAAATAGTTAAAATCTATAAAAATTGTTAAATTCACCTTAGTTATGGATGGACTACCTTAAGTAAACATTATAAATGTTTATTTACATTTCAACATTTAAATGCTTCCTGTATTTTCAATAATGAAAATTGTTTTATTTTTTTAAACATGTATGTCCATTAAACCAAAAGTGATAAGAATTTTTTTGGTCTTTGTTTTTACTGTGATGTTTTGCTTGCAGAATATGGTCGTCAAGTGAAGTACACCTTTGTGGATTCCTTGTTTGGGGGATACCTAATGAGTACCGTCACCTGTGAGGAATGTAAAAATGTAAGACAGGGAAATTGACTAAAAGTAACACTTAAGCAGGTTGACTTGGATTTGGGAAGTGGGATTACATTGTTTTATGTCATTATGTGTAAGATTTTGGGACGAAACCAGAAAAGATCCATAGATTTGATAATGATTTTTAACAAAGCAAGAGGGATATTTCATTTAATGATATCACTTCAAAATTTGTTTATTACATCTGTGAGAGCATATTAAGTCATTTACATGCTTTTGTAATAGATTGAGTTTTGTATATTGAGTACACATGAGTACACATCTCTCTTTATTTTTATGTTGTAGATATCACAGATATTTGAACCATTTTTGGATTTGTCACTCCCAGTCACAGAGGAAAAGCCCCAGCGACCCAATCAGATGTCAGGGGGACGCAAGAAAGACAGCGTGAGCTCGGAACACCAAGAGGACACTGTTGTAGAACACATTGATAGACCAAGCAAACATCTAGATAAGAAGCTCAAGAAACAGGCAAAAAAGGAGGCCAAGGTTGGTGTATGCTATCATTTAGGTGGCTCACCACACCTTTAAATAGTTTCTCAAATCAGCAGAAAATTACTTGATTGTGATAGATATCATGTTAGACAAGAAGTAATAGGTAAAATAAGCAAAAAAATTTGCATTTTGGATAAAAAAATTACATTTTCAATTTTAATTCAGTAAATGTGAACAAAACCCCCAGGCAGATACGGACTTGTGATCTGTGGTTCACAAGCCTGCTACTTGAACCACAGAGCTATGGGGATAGTCAACACAATTGATTAATAAAAACAACGAAAAAAAAACATTTATACTACCATCTTGTGACGTAGTGTCTTATAAAAGTATAAGTATTGGTGTAGTGAGGTACCTTAAGGTGTATTTTACTCCAACAAGCCTTATTAATATTTATGTAACAATAAGAAATGAAATTGAATGCAAAATATGTGTATGCTTAGTAAACAGAAATGAATTAAATGCAGTAGTTGTTACAATGTTTTTGCTGCTGGTCAGTTCTTTGCCTGTTTGACAAGGATCAGAGTTTCAGTGTTGAATTTTCATTTCGTAGAGGAAAGCCAAGGTCTCTAAAAATCAGGTGTCTCCTTCGGATGATGCTGATACAGCAAAGTTGGAAGAGGAGGTTGACCACGATGGGGCAGAGAAGGAAGAAGATGGCGTCACGAAAGACCAGGAGGAGGAGTCAAGCAGTCGGGAGGACCCCTCAGGTAAACACCTATACCTACCTGTATGTTACGGAAAAGTAAATCTTGAGCATGCATGTGCATATGCCTTTGATATTGATTATTTTATTGATAAAACACATAGTATTACACCTTAAAGCCAAAATTGTCCTCAAATTGTTGCTTGATACATAGAAATTTCAAGCGATAAAATAATAAATCATACATGATGAAATGGGACCAAAAGCATTGTTTTTGACTACTGTAGATATAATTAAATCAGGAACAGACCAATATCATTTTTCTTTTGAATACCGAATTAGCATAACAGTTTTGTTATTTCACATTGTCATGTTATAAATTAACTGTTTCAGATGCTGATATTGAAGATAACCTAGAAAGTGATACCTCAAGATGTTTTAGTAAACTCAGTCTGGAGACTTCCATGACAGAACTCTCTCCATCTTCTCAGGAAAACATGGGTGTGGATCCGACAGGAAATCAGGGAGTGGATGGGAGTATGTCGAGCAGCAACACAGATACTCTGACCTCAGGAACCAGTGGAACTAGCACCTCAACAATCAAACAGGATGTCAATGGGGAGGTGCAGGAAACAAGAACCACTCAAACCCACAGTGAAAATGGGGACCTTCTCAACAATGGGGACCTCGACAACAAGGAGGACCTCACTGGTAAAGGGCACCTCGAAAATAAAGGGGATCTTAACATGAACAAGGCACCGGTGCTGAATGGTCATTGTGAAAATCCATTGTCTGAGACTGTATGCTGTCTGACTAATGGTAGAGAAAATAGTGATATGGAGAATGGGGAATGTATTGATGATCGTAATTCAGTTGGTGCAGAATGTAACATTGGAATTCCAAAAGTTAAGCATATATCAAATAATGATAGTGTGGCCTGTGATAGGACTTATTGTGATAAAGATGACTCTCTGACTCAGAATGGAGTTCATCACATCAAGAATGATATAAACAGTGAGTTAAAGAAATCCCATTCCAGAAATAGCAGTGCAAGTGAAATGACAGCAAAGCTAGGGAATATGATTCTAGAGGACACTACCCCAGTCAGTAATAGGGACGATTGCCATAAGGAGAACGGAGTCCACGATCCTATGTGTGGTGGATCAAATTGTGAGAAAGGAAGCACCAACACTCCTCCCCAACACCATTCCAAATCTGAGAAAGAAATCAAGAAGGAGGCACTAGTCAGGTCAAAGGTCACACTGGGGTTACGGTACCACCCGACCTCCAGGGAATGTACCGTCATGTCCTGCATACATCAGTTCACCTCTGCTGAACTCCTGACAGGCAACAACAAGTTTGGATGTGCCAAATGCACGCAAATGAAATACAAGCAAGGTCTCAGCAAAGGTAAATAGAAACAGGCTGGATCTTTAAAAGCATGTACAATATATATGAATTGATTTCAAAAGCACTTTTGATTAAAAGCTTAATATTTTTGCAACTGCATTCGAGAGCTTACCCCCAAAATTTGCAAAAAGGAGACACCTGCAGAAGAAAATCAGTTCATATGCAGTTTTTTAATGGGAGAACATTCATCTTGGCTTTAGAAGTGCTTCATTTTGCATTTAATAATTTATCCTTTTTTCCATCTTTAAAATAGATAAGAAGGAGAAAGTCTATTCCAATGCAGCAAAGCAGTATTTGATATATTCTCCTCCAGCAGTGCTAACGTTACACCTTAAGCGATTTGAACAGGTGAGATGTTCATATTTATTTCAACAGAAAGTACATGTATACTGTATTTATGTTTATCTTGATGTATGGGGAAAAAAGTTATCATTAATTCATACAGTTCTTTTAAAATACAGAATTTTTGCTCATAAATGTATCCACAAAATGCACCCGTTTTATCATTGTCAACTTAATTTATTTAAAATTCATAATGCAGAGGGTACTAATCAATTTCTCTCTATACATAGTTGATATATAATAATAGGCGTTGTGTTTTGTAGGTTGGTTTCAGCTCCCGCAAGGTAAACAGACATGTGGACTTCCCCTTTGTCCTGGACTTGGCCCCCTTCTGTAGCTCATTATGCCAGGTAATACAAAGCTGAAAGTTATTACATTGATTACACAGCGATGTGTAATCAAGGGGATGGGATTAGTTATTGTTAACCTGTAGCTTTTATTATTATTTTTTTGTTGCTAGCTTATAGGGAAATAAAAGAGTACATGTACATATACATGTAATAGATAAGATATAATGTATTAAAAATATTTTTTCAAAACCATGTGTCTTATTTTGAGTTTCCTGTTTGAATATGATTCAAAATTAAAAAAAAAAAATTCAATGTTGAAAGTGCAAATAATGTTTACGTGTATGTAATATTCCACTTTGTAACAAATGACCTTTGTAATGTTTTGTTTCTATGACTACAGGGGGTCAGACCAGGCCAGAAAAAAATTCTGTATGCTCTCTACGGAGTAGTGGAACATAGTGGCAGGACTCAACGCCGGTCACTACACCGCGTACGTCAAAGTCCGACCAAACATCGGAATCATCACAGACTTCCTCAACGGTGGACCACCCACATTGAAAGACTGCACCAAGCGCTACCTGGAGGTCCAGAACAGCACTGCCAGTCTGGAGGAACAGGAAGAGAGTATAGTGGAGCGACTGGTACCGCCTGGCAAGTGGTACCATATCAGCGATAGCCGAGTGAGTGAGACCACAGAATCTACGGTCCAACGAGCACAGGCCTATCTTCTCTTTTACGAAAGAATTTATTAACCATAGTTCATATCAGTAACAAATTTTATTTTAAAGATTTTTTTACTTGAATTAAAAGATGATTTATGAAAAAATATCTTTGTTCCTGAGCACTTTTGAATTAGCTAATAACAGAGAATCATTTGGGGAAAAGGTTACTAAAAACAAATTTATTACCGGTAACTTTACTGGAAAGGGATTTTGATATTTTTTATATGTATGTTGTTATGGGTGCTCCTGTGTACAGGATTGTATTGAATGCAAGATGACTTGTATATGTTCATTGAAATCTGTGAAAAATGATTGTTGGTGCAAAAGATGAAAGAAATCTTCAAAGTTTCTTATGATATTCTGCTTTACTTAGAGAAAAAAAACCCATACATTTTTATTAGCAAATAGCTTTTGTCCCATGGCCTAGTTAATCTGCCTTTGTGTTTAATATTCAAATTTATAATAAGATTACTCACAGTAAATTCCTCATATGCTTAAGAGTATGTGAATTCTGTGATGAATTGATTTTTATGTCCAACTGCATTTGAATTGCCTGATTAAATGTAGATCCATTCATTAACAATAAAGGCACAGTACTTTATGTTAAAGTATAGGGATAGTTATTGTTTAATACCTGCATTTAGCTATGCATCTCAATAATTTGATACAAATGCATTGCTTTATTTTACTTTTTACATTTTACCTAAGAGTAGGAAAATTTACATAAGAGTTAGACAAAGTGAACAGTCTTTGTGCTGTCAAAAATTCTTTATCTTGTATACCATTGTATACTCAGTCTCTGGATACCAGCATTTATTATATTTGTTCCGTTTTGGTTACTGGTAAACATTTTACTGGTGGGAATATTATCTTCTGTTCAAACAGTGGAAACTTTTTCTTTCTAAATGAGTTTCTAGCTATGCTAGAGGTTATGTATTGGAGGATGAATTCATTCTACAAACATGTTGATTTTGTGTTGTTATTACTGATCTTGTTTGATACCTAAATAAACAGCAATCTGAAATCTTAACTTAGTTTTGTGTTATTATTTGAAATAACTTGATTGGATTGAAAACTGCTTGTTCACAATTCAGAACTGTTCATATAGGGTTGAGCTTGTTCTTATTCAAACCAGATTTTTTGAATTAATGCTCATTTTCCTTTTGTTCAAATTAACAGCATACTTTTGCTCACAATATCTGATCTAAAAAACATTTTAAACCTTCATACATTTTTCTAGCGTGTGCCATTTATATACATATAATACCATCTCATGTGGCAATACCACACTTAAAATGAGAAGAACATGTTGGTAGAGACTTTGCAACTGATGAATTATACCTATACATATTACCACTTCAGTGACCAAGGAAAAGGAAATGAGTTTGGAGTGGTCTCTTGAAATTCTTTTAAATGATATTGCCATTATTACCCTCTTATAAATATAAAAAATAAAATGTAAACCATCTTGCTTTTGAACATTAACAAAACAAGGATTTTGACGATCATTCTTTATTTCAATTTCACATGGAAATGATAATACAGGCTGAGAATGAAAACTTGTGTAATATGTACAAATGTCTTGAAGATGCATGATGACAAAAAACCACACTGCATGTGTCAATGAAAATAAAAGATGGCATTATATATTTGTACATGTAATTTCCATGATGTTTATAAAACAAATGTGTGAAATATATACAGTGTCCGAATGATTTTGTCACAGGGAAATTCTAACTAAAATGATGATTGTTTATACCCTCCATTTTCATCAATGGAGAGAAATTTGCATTTGACAGCATTTTTTTTCTTCACAGATTCTTGTCACAATATAAATGAAATATTCACAATGATTTGATATGCATTGTTTCTATATGATAGGAATAGCTTTTTAAACATTTGAATGGAACATTTTGCATAAATCTTAGCTTTTTGCCATGTCCTGCCAATCTACACATACATATATCATATACAGTTTCCAAAATTGAATTATTTACCCTAGAAAGTTTATTAAAACCAAATTTCAGCTAAAATCTTAAAATGACCAGTCTCTATCCCTTTACCTCTCTCGCCAATGCAAGAAAGAAGAGAGGAGGGATTAAGGTTATCAATATCATGTTGCTTTTTTTCAAAATTTCATACAAAATCACGATCTTTCATTGATCAATCAGAAATGACTCCCTGATCTTCTAACTCGGAAGTGTCTGACTTCTCATGAAGAATCACGTACTCTCTTGAACTGAACCCAAACTTAATCATATCCTTCTCCAGGAGCTCTACATAGCGCTCAGGATCTACCTTTTTATTGTTCACAAAAGTGCCATTAGATGACCCGAGATCAATGATATATGGTCGAACCCTTCTTCCTGTTGAGCCATCCTCCCTCTGAAATTCCACTAAACGGAACTGTAGCACTGCATGCTGTTTAGAACAGGAGGGGTGGTCTACAGGAATGTCCACAACGATACGGTCACGACCAATGAGATAGGCACTCTGTCTGTGAATATGTAAAACAGGTAAAGCTTCGTCACCTTTAAAGGGATAGAGCCGCCATTTCGTTTTCGGTTTCCTTGCTTCAGGAGGTTGATTATACTTGATCACCACACCTCTGTATATGTTTGTGTCCTCTGCCAACTTTCCTGATGTACCAAAGTTAGGTTTCTCTTTCTCCACTGGCTTGTCTTTGTTTTTGTCGTTTGAATCACTTGGTCTCCCAAACTCTAGACCGTCCTCCTCTGTTGTCCTAAAAGAGTTATTTCCCCTTTGTCTATGATTCTGCCGTCTGCGGTCGTCATTTTGTCTCCTTTCTCTTTGTTGGTCCTCCCTCTGTCTGTGTGGTCTGTCATGTCGGTCTGGTCTTTCCTGCTTCACCCTGACACGCTCATTGTGTCTGTAATCCCTGTCTTCCTCTCGCTCCCGTTTCACATGACCTCTCTCCTCTCTCTCCAGATGATCTCTGTCAGCCGACCTGTCTCTGCGCCTCTCTCTTTTGTCTCTAGGTGGCGTCCATGGGGGTTCTTGTTTTATTCTTGGTTGGGGACTTCTAGACCTCTTTCGAGCTGGAGCTCTCTCATGACTCTAAAATAGACAAATGATATTAATTATTAAGGGATACATTCTGACATAAACTAATAATTTAATTTCCAGAAAATAAACTATCATTATTGTCAAACTGTTCTTGTCAAAACAAAGTAACACTTTTATCAGTCTAGACGGGACTCCCAAAACGGAGTTAACTCCCAAAACGGAGTCTTTGGCTCCATCATGCATTGCGGTAAAATGGCGTTTCTAATGTAAACAACGTATGAGTTATGCCCCTTAGTTCTAAATAAAACTCTAAAATTGGCCAAAAACACGACAAAAATTAATTTTAAACTTTCCAAAACATTTCTGAACGTTTATTTTTCATATTTATGTCAAATGTTCATAACTGTTTACTTGTATTACGTAAGATTAATTTTTAAAATGAAAAATTCACCCATATCTTCGATCGCGCATAACTATAACGTTTTGGAAATAAATTAAATGCTTGGATATGATTATTTATCATTGTTTGTTGAAATATAGTCTCATTTTAATCATTTTCATGCTAAATTATTCAATTATCTTGAATAATTATGTATTTAACATGGTTTCCTAACATCGCAAATGCCGCGAGCGATTATAATTGTTTTGATGATAATTATCAGTTTAATTTAAAGAGTTATTGTGTCTAGAGTGACAATTTGTTTAATTTTCTAGGCTTTTAAACAATCAATCCTATTTTTTAAATATAAATAAGACGTTTTTAATCATCGATAGAGCAGCCAGTATTTCTTTGTAATCGAAGCTTTTTTCGTTTACGCACTTATCAATTTGTATGTTTGGTGATTTTAAATTGTAACACAATACGAAAAAAGTAAAATTTAATGCAATTTACCTTTTATTAACGATAAAATTCCATGAAAAACACAAAAATATCACTTTTTAAACATCGTCCAACCGTCCAACTTCGTAGATGAATAACTTTCTTAAGTGCAAATAAACCCCTATTTCGTGCAAATACGATCGATAGTAAATTATATCCTGGGTCTTTTAAAACATGTTAGAAGTCTGCCAACACATGCAGCTCTTTGCAAGACGATTTCTTGTTGACCCCATGTTTTCATCGAAAAATCGCCATATTTTGTACCAGTGCGCATGCGTAGACTCCCAAAACGGAGTCCAATATGCCTGCAGAAATTCACTTCCGTTGACTCCGTTTTGGGAGTCCGTCTAGACTGTTTATGTGTTTTTGAATTATTAAATATTGCTTATGATTTAAATAATAAAGTGTAATGTTGTGTATTTAATATTAATTGACAATGGAAAGTCAATATTGTAAAAATTATGTAACGACAAAGTTATATAATTAGCATGATTAAAGCAAGGACGTATAGGCCTATATGCTAAATATATCTCTAATAAAAGTTACATAATATAAAAATTTTGGCTGTATATACACATTCTGAGCAGTATTAAAAATCAAAAGTTACGATGATATCTACCATAAAATATACATCAAAAAAAAGAAAGAAGTGACAGGTTGAATGGCCGAAAAAAAAAATCAAGCAATAAACAATGAATCATAAAATAATTTTTACCAAACTGCGTGACTTGCGATGCCTTTTTACGGACTTTGTTTTCTTTTTCCTGTAAACTTCCTCCTCGCTTTCAGATGAATAATCATTTGCCATGTATATTTGACTAGAAAATAACCAAAGAAGTGCTAGAAAGTAAAAAGTATTTAGCTTTTCAAAATTACGTCCGAATTTCGTTTTATCCGGAAGTGAGCATGCGAATCAAGTTAAGTTGTACCTTAGTTGTACGTCAACAAATCAGCCCATACATCAGGTAATTCGCACGAATGCTGGAGAAAACGTACCCAGGAGAAAACGTACCCAGGAGAAAACGTACCCAATTTCTAGGGTACGTTTTCTCCAGGAGAAAACGTACCCGGGTACGTTTTCTCCAAGAGAAAACGTACCCTATGAAAATCATAAATAATAGTTTTCATTAATATTATTAGATGACACAAAATAAAATATACAATAAACGTTTGTATCATTTGTTGCTGTTGTTTTTAAATACATAGTCACGTATATAAATTTTTAAGACAGTAATTTTGTTTAATTAGACAATAATTTGTTACATACACATACACGAACATCGCCTGAGCAGTTTTATTAGTCGGCAATTAATTCATCATAACGAAACCGTTAAATAATTAGTTTTTATTGCAATCTAATTTGGAGAACTAATTAAATGATGAGTATCTCAAGAAGTCGATAGGGGGATCTCACATAGAGATACTCATATAGGTAAGGCTAACGGTGAATGGAAAACTTAGAAGAAGTAGATTGATTACACTTTATGACAGGTCATTAATTCGTACTAAAATAAAAGTTGCTACAATTATTATAAAGGTATTATTTATAAAATAAATAAATCTTTATATATTTATGCATTGAAATATGCATTAAAGTAGCATTTGAAGAATATTTAATATGTCCAAACCCTTTAAAAATATGAAGTATTAAATTCATATATCTATAAAATTCATACATTTCTGTATATTTATTATGTAAAATAGCATTTAAAAGTATTAAAAACTATTAAGTAGTATATCTATGATTTTCATAGGGTACGTTTTCTCTTGGAGAAAACGTACCCGGGTACGTTTTCTCCTGGAGAAAACGTACCCTAGAAATTGGGTACGTTTTCTCCTGGGTACGTTTTCTCCTGAGTACGTTTTCTCCTGACACCATTCGCACGACGGGTCATCATATGTATGATGATGTAGTTTGGATGATTAACAATCTATTAGTAAAACATTGGTATAATTATACCTATGGTTCTCAGCATTTAAAACTTATTTTATAGACCCTAATCCCAACGCTAATACTAACCATAACCCTAACCCTACATTGCATTATTGTTGATTTTTATTTTGTCTTTTTTGATAGTGAAAGATATAATGATCGATAAATAAACTGTACAAAATAAATGTCAATTAAGCGAAAAATTTGCAGTTGGGTATAAAAAATGAATATCTAAAATAATTATTCCAGTAAGTAACAACAGAAGACCCTGCGGGATTCAGTCGAACTCGGGGTGTACGTATCACAAGTCCGACACTTTATTCACTCGACTATGGAGTAAGTTACATGTTTCAGCCCATAAAATCCTTTTAAAAAAACGAAATGTCGTTTCGATCAGCGGTCAGTCATTTTGTAATGATGTTATTCCACCTTCAATATTGAACTTCCATACACTTTCCGGTTTTCGAATCGTCGCCTTAATCGAAATAGGAAGCGGATGGGAATTCTTATTTTTATTTGTAAGATTTGTCAGTTTCACAGTACCGTTGTGTGTTAGAGCAGCATCCCGAAACTCGGAAAGACTTTAAAAAAATCAAAATCTAAAGAAAATCAAAGTACTGAAGTACTGACGGGAGTTGATTTTATCGATTGTTATTTATTTTAAAATCAACGATATGTTATTTTGCATGGCAAGTAAATTCCTATTAGTATTTGAATTACGCACATATGAATCCTACAGCAATTTCGTGAAAATCCGATATCAATCGTGTTGTGTAATATTCAAAAAATTATTCCATCAAAATACGTATTAGTAATCGAAATAGTTATGAGAAATTGTATGGATCAAAGCAAAATTGAACTTTACTCTCGTTCAACCAGACTCTCAGCTGTATCCGTTATTCTCCGACAAGCAAGAGAGACTCTATGCTTGTCAGAGATTTACGGAGACAGCCGATCGCGAACGTCTGGTTGAACGAGACTATATTGAACTCGAGATCTGGCGTAGGAATACATAAAATGTACGACTTCAAAAAATATCTAAATTGTTCGTACCATGCATTTAAGGTCTGACTATTTACAAGGTATCTATAAATGAGTTTCCTTGAAGAACAATGCTTAAGAACTCATTACATCGAATTTATTGGTTAGAACTAAATGTTGTCAGCGGTGTTAATTTGTGCTTAGGCCGGTCCAAACACTGTTTCACTTTCGGTTTATGCCTGTCCACTTCTCAAAAGAGAATAGGGGATATGCACTGGACTCACAAATTAAAATCATTTGTTTATACATATGTTTGAGAAAGAGGCCAATTGCCAAAAAGTGTGGCATTTGTTCATGAAATTCGACAGTCTTATTTCAAAATTTATCGTAAAATGTAATGTCTTCCCAAAAAGAACCCGAGAAGTTTCGCTCCAACCTCCCGTTCGTGCTGAGTAGATTCACCCCTATTACTTATCATTTATTCAATTTTTTGTTAATTCGGAAACTTTCAATAAAAATATATCTGATAAAAATAATTCAAACAGAGTAGTAATATAATTTAACAATTGTCCAAAGAGAGTCACATTTACTTTAGAAGATTTTTGTTTTATTTTTTGCAATTTCGACATTAAGGGATCGGATACCCCATACTTGTATGTCCACGAAGAGAACAAAACAGGTTAAAGTACCAAGTCAGGATCCATTGATTCTACTCTCCCAATCATGTGCAGGGGCTCCCTATTACCTGCCCTTACCTATTATCATGCCTCAATATGATCATGTTATTCAATATAACGCGACATCTGATTGGTTCTAGACAATCACGAGCCAGGGCAATAAAACTTCATATTTCCCTGTCATCGTCATATTTTTCATCAAATCCCCACCCCCGCTCGAATTTTCATTCCATGCTTATCAAAATTTCCGACAATAGGCATACGATGTAATTAAATAATTAATTCTATTAAAAAATCATTTAAAATCTTTTTTCATATCAGAAAACTGTCATAGAAAGAAACCGATAAACATAAACTAAATTGCAATACTAGAATTGAAAAACGATTAGAAGCCGATGCATTCTAAATCATCAGCCGATGTATTCTAAATTATCATACTATAATTGAAAAACGATTAGAAGCCGATGTATTCTAAATTATCACACGTCTTTATGTATAAAAAAAAACCAATTTATTGCGTGAACGTTCGGGAAAAATGAAGATTTATTCTCCCAGAAAAATCATATTTCCCGACGGTAACGCCCGAATGTTCATTCAATAAATGTATACTATAATATACTTAAAACCACTTTTGCATAAAATGTGATATTTTAAATTATTTGGCGATGTTTTCCTCAACTGTGTATGAATACATGTATACAAAATTTGCGACCATGCAATGGTGGCCTTGTAGTGATATCGTTATGTCTCCAAAATTCAACTCAGATGCCTACATTAGTGACTAAACTAAACTATTCGGTCTTCATTTTCACTATTATGTTATTTCCACTTTACTGTTGTTCTTTTGTTTTTATTTTTATTTGGGGGGGGGGGGTAAAACTTTTCACTAAATTAATTTTGTGTAATATATATAATTGGAAATAATAAAAATCGACCAAAAACAACTGACAAATATATGATGAAAATGAATAACTGTATCATTTATCTGGGTGTACCAATACCTTGATCCTGTGCAATTGAACATTCCCTTGTTTCATTTCATATCATATTACATTCATAGAATCATATGTAATATATAGATCGATATTTTATTTATCAAGCATTACAAACAAAACATTTTTGTTCACATATTAAAAGTAATTTATACATACACGCACATGTATGGCACGAAGCGCAAGATATGTACAAAAGATTCTGACTTATTCTGGCGCAGAGAAAATATTCGCAGAAAAATTCACTAAAACTCCAGGAAATAAAATTAAAATGTTTTTATACAGTGTTTATCTGCAAAGTTCGAGTAGAAATTTTTGCTAACAAATATCATAGTTTCTGAGATCGTTTGCTGTTAATTAAAAGTATTTATACACAATATGTTTGAGATATTAAATAAACAAGTTCGCTGTAAATATAGCGACGGTAACATATAATTAATTTACATTCAATAATTCGTAACACAAAAGACATGTACATCCAAAGCAACAACGTTTTGCGGAATGATTCATTAGATATAATAGTATTCATGTAGTTAGGTCATTATAAAAAAATCCAACATTTAAGTAATTGGTCGATCTTCATGCATATGATGGTTCCATTTATGTACCACTTGTGTAATAAGAAAAAAAATCCAACAAAAACACTTGTAAATTCCTTTCAGTTGGAGGCCACTGATGTACAGGTGTATGGTATATACTAGTATACGGAATGATTTCTTCATTCGTTAGAAACCTCCACTATCACTTCACTGACAATATTCTTATATCTTATCATCCATTCTTTCGATTCAAATCGTCTCTAAATATAGAATGTTTCCATAGAGACCACAGTCACGTTGTCCAATCAAGCTCATTCAGTATAATACAAATATATATCGAGGAAAATGTATATCGATATACATACTCTTTCGTTATCAGAAAGGAAAAAAAAATCGTTTACACCTGGGCCTCGCACAGATTGATGTAGAGGTCACTGTCATACGAAACTGTGGCTGTTGATTCCTTTTCCTGACTAGGGGGGTCAAAAAGTTCAATTTTGACGTTATCAATGTTTTTCTTGAGTTTTCTGCCCTCAGACTTTGAATAACTGCTGTCCGAACTGGACTTCCCTGTGTGACTTGACTGTATGCTGTCGGAAGGGAAGTCAGCAATGTTAGTTTTTCGCGGGTCCGGATCCGTTTTCTCCGGTACGCTGTTTTCATTGTTTTTGGAGGAAACGGAGCCATGAGACACTTCATTGAAATCCAATCGTAGACCCTCTTTCTCTTCTGTTATTTTTGACAAAACTATTTGTTTAGGCTTTTCCTTCTCTTTTTGGTGAATAAAACACTGCATTTGAAATTTCCCGCCCTCTTTATTGGTGTGTTTTAATCGAGAGGGCGACACAATAAACTGGACGTTGTTTAGCGGTTTGGTTACCATGGCATCAGTCAAGTCAAGATCCAAAAGAGCAGCAGCCTCGGTGCTGTTTTTGCTGCACGTGTTTTTAGCCATCTGTCTGACCAATGAATTCGATTTGTGTCTTTCAAATGCCGGCATCAAGAAAAACAAGAGGCCCGCTAGCACCATCGCCACACCGGCAAAAATAAAGCCAGCGTGTTCAGTCTGGTGAGTACTATTTAGGTACACTACAATGGAGAAAGAAACAAATTTTCAGCATAGTATGACTTTTGACCTGCACAATGCTTTAGATGGTTGGGGCTGACATTAACTTTTTACATTATGTAATTTGGTTTTAGACAGATACTAGTATGATAACGACATTATTTCCACAATAAAATGTACTCGGTTTGCTTTGAATCACTTGCTATATTTTATTTTCCAAAATAAACTGAAGTTCTTAATTTTGACTTAGAGATAAATTGCGTATTCAAACTTACAAGTATGAATGAAATGGTAAAGACTTATCAGTAGATTGTAATGATATTTGAACTCATACAAGTTGACTGTAGACTTGGAAAGGCTGTCTATGTGTAGGCTGAATTTAAGCTAACATGATGGCAATATGAACTTATACGACGAACAAGCCAATCGCATGGTTAAAGTTGATCATAGACCTATATGAGCTGACTGATGCATAACGTAAGTTGACTATAGATATACATGTACATGGCATGAGTTGAGTATAGCTTTAAGTTGTGTAAATAAAACTATAGACTTACATAATGCAAGTTGACTATATGCTTACATAATGTAAGTCAACTATAGACTTACACTATGTAAGTTGACTATAGACTTACACTATGTAAGACTATAACTTAATACAGTAAGTTGACTAGACATTCATGGTGTAAGTTGATTAGAAGTTATTTTCAAACTAGTTGACCAGCTTTCATTATGTTGGTTGACGTTGACTTACATGGTGTAGGTTGCTATGAATGTTTATGATACGAGTTGACTTAAGATTTCCATGATGTGAATTGAATACAATTAAGACAATATAGAGACTCAAAGGATCATTTACATGTTGACTTACATGATATGGGTGATCCAATAAGAATTGGTAAACATTGAGCAGCACAAACAAAACCCCAAGCCCTCTCCATGATTTTAAACTTCACAAGTTCATAAGTGTACATTTTCAGGGTGTAGTAATATCCTCCACAGAAAATCCCGAAGCCCCAAGCATACAGGGCCAAGGAGTCATAGTCTTTTTCAAGCAACAGAAGTAGGGTCAGTGCCCCACACGCCAGGCAGTTGGCTTGGCACAGACATCGCCGACAGATGGAGCAGCTTTTGCTGTCTTTAATGATGATGTAACCTTGAGCAAGGACTCCGATGGTGAAACCGAGGCCGAGGTATACGACGAGAAGCAGGAGATCTTCTTCTGGTTGCTGACGATCGTAACCGATTTTCACCTGAAATGGGATGAAATCTTATTTATTGCGTAAAAATATATTGAAAAAATGTTATTTAGATAAGCTCTGAGTTTTAGTTAGAACAACGTTTTGAATGTTTTGTCGTGATGGTTATTATTTTTCCAAATATACATTGAAGTGACAAGTGTGACAAGCGTCCTTGCGATGGGATTCTCCGTGTCCGATGCCCACACCCTCGTACAAACAGTCGGACACTTTGAAGGAACCAAGTCGCCGAAATTGTGTGCTATATTTTAGAGTTTCATAGTACTTTTCTTCCCCCAAACAACGGACAGTTTAAGGTATATTAAATGTAATGTTTTTCGCTTCACAGCAATTACTAATGCAAGAAAATATTAATAGAATAGTCTAAATTGTGTTCCGATTACATAAACCATAAATGACTTTCAAAACAGGTTCAGTGATTGAACAGAGAGTTTTGTGTGTTCGAATTTCAGGCGTTCACTGTTTCACGATTTCACTAGAAATCACGATTTCAATCTACTTTTACAGTATGAAAAACAGACAGCAGACATTACGAATTAGAAGATAACCGTTTTATATTCAAGGTTGTAAAGATCGGACAACCGTATTAAATTTGATACTAGTCATCTAAAGATGCCTCTTGGATCAAATCATCATAGACTAATTGAAGTAGATAAAGTAAGTTTGAAGATGGTTGTATTGACCAATTTATTAAATAATGATGACCATTTTGCTTCCTTAAGGTTCGTAATAAAATGATCGATGCCATTTAAATAGGATAGTACGGGTTGGCAGTTACAAGCACTCCTATAGTATTTGAAACCTTCCTTACACATCATATCAGAGGATGAAAGTCAAACTAGCTGTCGTTTCATTTTGATTGTGTTATTTGTATCGCCATTTTCCATTTCTGATTGATGTTCTGAAGAACCACATAAATCAAAATGAGATATTCAGTTTCGGTATATCAAAGTGCAAGAAGGGATGCTCTATAGTTCATAACTGGGTATGTCGATCTACTCTTGTGGTATTTTCTGCCGATATGACAGGATTTTTATCTGATTAGCTGATAAATTGATGACGTCAGTCTGGTGTGAAATGAGGAACAAATAATCTATACACAACATTCCAATGCATGCAAAAGTCTCATATAATGATGTGCTGGTTCGTATTCGATACATCAAACCCACGACGTCAAACGATCAGGGATTGTTTTTTAAGACGTGAAAAAAGGGTGAAAACAGACATGTATAACAATAGTCTGTAAAATTGCATATTTTTACGAGCTTAAAACGCAAAATGGTTTTTACCAAAATTATAAATGGCACGAAAATTCCAAAGGCAGCTATACTGGAAATTATCATGAGAGCCTGTAAACCACGCATGCGCAGAGCACTAAAATCAAAATATGGCGGGTCCACTTCTTCCTGGTCTCTCCTGGTCTTTTTCTGGTTTTTGATGTGCATGATCATCTTCCGGCGAGGGTGATACATGGACTGCCGGGCGATAGAATGCTCCGGCTACGATCGTGAGGACAAATATTCCGACCGCACACTGCATGGTCTTGGTCCACATCATTGACCTGTAACGATGACCAATCAAATGGGATAAAAATACAGGGGGAATATTTTACTGGTACGCCTGAGATTTTGGATTCAGAGCTTACATGTATATATTTATAAACATTTTGTAAGTCACTGAAAAAAATTGCTTAATTGATCCCAAAAGTTCCACACTGTTTATCAATATACATATATAGATGACATTAAAAGCTGTTCAAAGCGTTCGTTAAGTATTATAATGTAATATACAAACGGACAAAGCAACTGTAAACCTTCCAAATACAGTAACTACCGGGTATGTTTACAATACAAAATAAGACGAACATAATATAATAAAGATATTAGTTGACAATCCAACTTTTCAAAACACATTAATTGTATGCTTTACATGAATATCCACCAACTAATGACACATGTAATAAGATTAACATCTCAGAATAAAAGATCAATCAGGAGACCCATTCACGTTTTCAGCATTACCATTATATTGGTATTATGTCGTGTAGAGTACCTAGCACATGAAGCTGCAAAAGTTCGATGTACAAGAAATATTATAGATTTTGCATACAGAATAAAAACGGTGTTTTGATTTAAATTAGGCGCAAAACCGGTATTTAGACTCAGAGAGTCAGAGAAGAATCGGTCATCAATAAATATAATACAATTCAGATATCTACACATTACGACTGTAATATGAGCAACACGACTGACTATAAGATGATGGACCCCTTTCTATCCACATTTTCATAGAATCGATACACATGCTATACAACTGCCTTAAACAATGGCTGATTCAATTGATCAGACACTGCCTAAAACTGCAGCATGTGATGCTCAGACAGAAATAGCCACTCAAGGAGAGAATAGGAATTAATATCACAATAAGACGCGATCGCGACATAGAAAAATTAACGTTCTGGATATGTTTAGATATCGATTGGCGGCAATAAAACCATATCAATATGTCTGCTGAGTCTCGAAATAAAACTATGTCATCTGTGTTTTATCGGCATACTAGCTCTAGCAGGCGACGAAATGTGTGTGTGTGTGTGTGTGTGCGTGTGTGCGTGTGCGTGTGTATTATTCACTATTTAGTGTAATTGATTCGTTCTCAGTGTTGAATTTAGGTGGTTTTTTATATTGATTTTGCATCAGACTGGGAAAATCTGTGGCCTTGTCGAGAGCAATTACACTTTAACAGCTGATGTTTTCAGCAAACAACAAATGTTTCAATTTGGAAAAAAATTAGATCAGAATTGATTCTGTTACAAAATATGATATGTGTTAAAACAAATTTAAGCATCAAATAATTAGAATTGACGGTATGGACTGCATGGAATAGCGAGCTGCGACAGTTTGTGTTCTGACAGAGCAAATTCATTTCACAATGTCATGGTCACTTTCTCTGATGAAGAAACTTGTTGTTTACTACAGATTAAAAGTTTCATAACGGGAGCTGACCCTAAGGTCATAATACGTATATACGGCCCATCCTGTGGTCTGTCTCACTTTTCTACAAAACATTCTTTTGATTAAAGTTAGCAAGACCAACCGTGATCCCGTTAAGTTTTTGGCCCCTGGGCCGGTTTTATTCAAATAGAAATCCGGAATACTGAATGCACCTTGTTGTGGTACAAGGTTTTATTCAGACAGAACACGGTAAAAATGAGGTATATTCTAAATAATATTAATGTATCTATCAATAGAGTATGTTAAAACTATAAATAATATAACATAAATTACCTGTTCTTAACGGCCTGATCACACCAGCCACACTCTTGCTGGAGTATGATTTGGTTTATGTGTAACAAATGTTGCTTCATTTTAATTTGGACATTTAAATGTTCATACGAGAACGCAATATTATCACATTTTAACATAACCATGATTTCAATTGAATATTAAGTCAAAGTTAAAATATAACACAATAGCCTATTGAGTCCTCACATTAATTAAGATCCCTATTGAGTCTATGGTCTATGAGATCATACTCTTATATTCCAGACATAAATACAATCTCATAAAGGGACAAAGTTTTCTATATTCAAGACCTAACGAAACTAACTTCATCTGCTTAGTTATCATTGCGACCATTTGACGCAATCACATTTATATATTAGCTACCATAAGACAAAATTGCTATACTTATTGAATCCAATAGGTTACAGCTATAGGTTGATACTCTAATTGTTTCTTTACCAGTCTGGTATCTTATTAGAGCTAGTTGTTTAACATTCAGCTACAGTCTGAATAAATAGTACATATATACATATACAGTTTGGGTAATTATGGCTACGATGTGACGAAATCATGCATAACAACATATTAAGTATAATATGTCAGAGCCAGAATTTGATATCATTACGCGTTTGAATCGTGTATATTTTGCTGACAAAATTACGACACAGTTTGAGTACACTATGATATCATATGGTTACAATTTGACATAACCATGACACCTGACTCCGGGATCATGAAACAGTCGTCGATCTTAAGTTTAACTTAAGTCTATAAATACTGCACTTAAATTTTACGATTGGTCTTAAAGTGGATCACAAAAAATGGCTTAATTAGAGGAAAAACTGGAATTTTGTCTTAACTTTAAACACTGCTATTAGACAGACTGCGTTCAAAACGGCGGCACTTGTAGGGTTTTTCAGAAGAAATGATGGTCAAAGAAGGCGGCTCCCTCGTTCTCGGATTTCTCGTGACCGCCTAAACTGCGGATAGACGAAGAATTGTACGACAAATATCATTTTCGTCGAGCCACCATCATCTTCATCTACAAAATCATCGCCGACAGAGTGAGTCATGTAACGTAGAGGTCCCTGGCTCGACCAGCTTCCCGAACAACAACCGTTCCCGCATCGATACTTCCTCCACTAAAATCTCGCCATTTTTCGGGTCTGTCTAATCTTTATAGTATCGCAATCCATAGTGTAACAAAACAGACGGTAATAATGATCTCAAAACGAAAAGAGGTCCACTGTCGGAATATCTCGTGCGTTATGACATTGCTTCGTGATCCACTTAAGTAAGCAATCTTATCTTAAAATCAAGTCAAGATACATTCTTAAATTAAAGACAAACTCATGATCCCGTGGCATGGTGGGTCTGGTGTTTTATAATAGCTATATATAGTTTGATATACATAATCTACACTATAGTTATACTAATCTTATTTAAGTTATTACAGTGTAAGTAAGGTATGTTATTTTAGTTACATTTAAACATAGTCACAATACCAATTCTGTTAAGTTTATTATTATAGCTACATCAAGACATAACCACAATCCTTACTGAGTAGGGTATGTTATGATTGCTATATTTAGACATAGCCATAATGCTTATTGAGTAGGGTACGTTATGATTGCTACATTTAGACATAGCCACAATGCTTATTGAGTAAGTTATGTTATGATTGCTACATTTAGACATACCCACAATGCTTATTGAGTAAGGTATGCTATGATTGCTACATTTACACATAGCCACAATGCTTATTAAGTAAGGTATGCTATGATTGCTACATTTAGACACAACCACAATGCGTATTGAGTAAGGAATGTTATGATTGCTACCTTTAGACATAGCTACACTGCTTATTGAGTCAGGTACGTTATGATTGCTACATTTAGACACAACCACAATGCTTATTGAATAAGAAATGTTATATTTGCAACATTTAGACATAACCACAATGCTTATTGAGTAAGAAATGTTATGATTGCTAAATTTAGACATAGCCACAATGCTTATTGAGTAAGGAATGTTATGATTGCTACATTTAGACATAGCCACAATGCTATTTGAGTAAGGAATGTCATATTTGCTACATTTAGACATGGCCACAATGCGTATTGAGTAAGGAATGTTATGATTGCTACATTTAGACATAGCCACAATGCGTATTGAGTAAGGAATGTTATGATTGCTACATTTAGACATAGCCACAATGCTTATTGAGTAAGGTACGTTATGATTGCTACATTTAGACATAGCCACAATGCTTATTGAGTAGGGTATGCTATGATTGCTACATTTAGACATAGCCACAATGCTTATTAAGTAAGGTATGCTATGATTGCTACATTTAGACACAACCACAATGCTTATTGAGTAAGGAATGTTATGATTGCTACATTGAGATATAGTCACAATGCCTATTGAGTAAGGTACGTTTTGATTGCTAAATTTAGACATAGCCACAATGCTTATTGAGTAAGGTATGCTATGATTGCTACATTTAGACACAACCACAATGCTTATTGAGTAAGGAATGTCATATTTGCAACATTTAGACATAGCCACAATACTTATTGAGTAAGGAATGTTATGATTGCTACATTTAGACATAGTCACAATGCTTATTGAGTAAGGTACGTTATGATTGCTACACAATGCTAATTGAGTAAGGAATGTTATGATTGCTACATTTAGACATAGCCACAATGCTTATTGAGCAAGAAATGTTATGATTGCTACATTTAGACATAGCCACAATGCTTATTGAGCAAGGAATGTTATGATTGCTACATTTAGACATAGCCACAATGCTTATTGAGCGAGGAATGTTATGATTGCTACATTTAGACATAGCCACAATGCTTATTGAGCAAGGAATGTTATGATTGCTACATTTAGACATAGCCACAATGTTTATTGAGTAAGGAATGTTATGATTGCTACATTTAGACATAGCCACAATGCTTATTGAGTAAGTTATGTTATGATTGCTACATTTAGACATAGCCACAATGTTTATTGAGTAAGGAATGTTATGATTGCTTCATTTAGACATAGCCACAATGCTTATTGAGTAAGGAATGTTATGATTGCTACATTTAGACATAGCCACAATGCTTATTGAGTAAGGAATTTTATGATTGCTACATTTAGACATAGACACATTGCTTATTGAGTAAGGTATGCTATGATTGCTACACTTAGACATAGCCACAATGCGTATTGAGTAAGGTATGCTATGATTGCTACATTTAGACACAACCACAATGCTTATTGAGTAAGGAATGTCATATTTGCAACATTTAGACATAGCCACAATACTTATTGAGTAAGGAATGTTATGATTGCTACATTTAGACATAGTCACAATGCTTATTGAGTAAGGTACGTTATGATTGCTACAATTGGACATAGCCACAATGCTAATTGAGTAAGGAATGTTATGATTGCTACATTTAGACATAGCCACACTGCTTATTGAGCAAGGAATGTTATGATTGCTACATTTAGACATAGCCACAATGCTTATTGAGTAAGGAATGTTATGATTGCTACATTTAGACATAACCACAATGCTTATTGAGTAAGGAATGTTATGATTGCTACATTTAGACATAGCCACAATGCTTATTGAGTAAGGAATGTTATGATTGCTACATTTATACATAGCCACAATGCTTATTGAGTAAGGTATGCTATGATTGCTACATTTAGACATAACCACAATGCGTATTGAGTAAGGTATGCTATGATTGCTAAATTTAGACATAGCCACAATGCGTATTGAGTAAGGAATGTTATGATTGCTACATTTAGACATAGCCACAATGCTTATTGAGTAAGGTATGCTATGATTGCTACATTTAGACATAGCCACAATGCTTATTGAGTATGGTATGTTACATTAAGACTTAGCTACAATGCTTATTGATTATTTATTAGATACTAGTAGGATGACGATATCTTTTGAGTTAGATATGACCATATGTTATCATTGTTAAATTTAGCTACGTTTAGACATAATCACGATAGAATTAGGTATTTCATTATAGTTTTATTCAGATATTATAAAAAAAACCTATTGAATAAAGTAAGTTTGTTATTAGCTGAGATATAAACACTGTAACGTAATGATCAAGTAATCTACTGGCTGTATATCTATCATAACAATGGTGCTGCTAACCGTTTACGATAGTATGCCGGGTTGTTATTTACTAGTAAGTCCGTTGAAGGCGAAATGAATATCAATATAAATGTATAGGTACATTGTTTCTAATCACACGGGGTTTTAACATTAAAAGTGACGGGGTATTATTAACTACCCGATGTTCCAACATTAAAACACAACTCACCTATTGAGACCGTAGATAGAGATTGCCATGACAACGGTCCCTAGCCCCGTGCCACAGGTCACAAACATCTCGGCCAGCTCCCTCCGCTGTAAGAAGTACCGCCCCACGATAATGCTGGCGGTACTCAGGCATATCCCTGTCCCCACGGAAAGAATCCCACAGTAGATGATGAACAGCTGATCCCCCTTGTGGGAGAATGACAGAAGAAGGACTCCCAGGGAACAAATAACACCCCCTACTACAGCACACGACCTCGGACTTTTCCTCTGGCAAACCGTGGATACCACGTTGGTGAGAATTAGAGAAACACTTAGTCCGACAGTTCCGAGCCATACTGGAAATCAGAACAAAATACAACCATGAAGAGTGTAACCTAGATTAAGATTTATTACAGTCACTAATTTTTGGGGTAACAACAAGTGAGTTCAGGGAGATTTACAAATGGTACGAGAGCATAGTGTTAGGTATATATACCGAATATACAATGTACTTGATTTATAGATATTAAAACATGCTTCACATCTTCATTTTCTTCATCAGTTTCGATTACAACTTTTATATAAGGTATTGCAATATCATAAATTCAATTTATTTATTTTTACTGCACGTGGTTTTGGGCGGGTTTTCTTGCATTATATTATCTTTATTTGGATTGCTGTTTCGACAATTGTGCGAGAAATCATCAAATGCAGTTTGCGTGTGGTTGTATACATAAACAGTAAACTGTTGCTTGTAAACACACACCAAATGTATATTCGTTAGTATACACTGTACTATAATTAATTACAATTCAAATGAAACAACGGGTGTAAAAGCTATAAGAAGAGCCTCTTTCATATGGGGTTTCCTTGCCTTGAAATGAATCATTGCAAAACAAACTTGCTATGATACAGAGTGACTTCCGATAATGGCGGAATGCCAAAGTCTATTTCAATTACTTTTGCCCTTTATATGACCTTGACGTACTGTTGTAGAATAGGATCGATAAGACATTATTATCGTAATTAAATAGCATCAAGTATCACTTCTACTGGTGGCCTATTATGAAGCAATTCAGAACAATAAAGCTTATATATGACGTCATCAAGATGGCTTCCTCAATTGTTAATTAGATGTCATTGACACATTGTTACGGACCGGCACGGGGTAATTAAATAGACTACGATTTCGCCGTAGTTCTACACTGCTCTTACATGACTCAGCTTCCTCTCCTACTGTTTATCTTTAACGCTATATATATACTTTGAGCACCGTCTGAGTGATCAAATGAGATGGCTTTACTGATATACAATTTATATTTATATCACGATCTATTGAATACTGCAGACGGTATTATAGATTTTCCATCATAAGCCTTTTCGCACACTAAATTACATGCTATCCTCACCTGTATGTATATCACTTATTTTGATCTTCTTCTCTCTCTGTATAACTAAAAACAAGATTCCAAAAGCATGGTGAACTCCATTACACAAAACATACACAAGGGAGGCGGCTATTGTCACCACCCAGCCCCACCCTCCGTCGGGGAAATGTTCCCCAAAGTCGATGCGGGTCTTGGGTTTCTCCTCCACCCCACAGGAGCTGTCCTTAGTCCTTCTTGATGTCGGAGTTGTTCTTGGAGAACGTCATACCGCCAGGCATTGTTTTCACTGTCTTCAGAGTTGACCAGCGTGGAGTCCGGGTTGGGAGGAATACAGTGAGCTGGATTTCGGCTAGTACAGGAGCCGCTGTCTAGATTTCGGTCGACAACAGCCTGATAGTATTCGGTCGATGGCATCTCACGATGTTTTGTTTACGGTGCGAGAATTACACATCCTCTTCATGTCTCGTTATATCGGCTGCATTCATGAAAATCCATTATTCACAGATTATAGACCACGAAATGATGACCTACGTTCTGCTCTAATGTAAGCTTTCTGAATTTGCCAACATTTGTAAATCCTTGCAATTTGCTCAAAAAAGAAAAATTGACATCCTTTCCATTTTGTTTTTACTGCTAATCAATATTCGATCGATAACTGGCAAAATGCATGCGCAATCTTAAAACAGAACACTTTTTAACAAAGAAGATTGAACAGCGACACAAAACATTAAATTTTCAGTTCACAGTACCGTGCGTTTCCATGGATCGATGACGCATATAGACCCAGATTCTCGTGAGCTGCTGACGTCACTGTGTCGCCAGAATAAGTGAGACAGTCACGGCCATATTATAGCAATACTCCTAGTGTGATAGAAAATGACACAACGTAGTAAGATATTGTAACACCTCGTCCAACCACAACACACAGACAGTGGAGCCGGGGTGTCCAATCGTGGCTAATTAGATACAGAATCTATTGTTCTGTCGCACGTTTAGTACGAGCTTGTCATTCCGCCTGCTAGTTTCCCTAGTGACAGGGCATAGTTGTCTACATATACTATTGACATTTTCTTTTTGAACGTAATTTCCACGAATAAAAAGATGTGCATTATTTCTATGCTGTTACAGTTTTGGCTTGATAATGAATAGCACAGGGGCAAAAATGTAATTTAGCGAAGGTTAACAACACTGGCGCTGCATGTATGCAAATGATGTGCAATATGCCAAATACACAAGCTATACTCTACAAGCAATATCACCACAGGCGCTTAAAAATCGTCTCATTTCCTCACCGAAATGATTAGACTGTCAATTATAACAACAGATTCAAAAGCTTAATTGCATCTAGTAATTGGGTAAAACGGAATTGGAAACTGCGACTTGGTCTTCTTAAAACATTTTTGGGGAGAAATATTCAAATTAAAAGGTTAGAAATCACGTGCCAACAGCGTGATTTCATTGCTAGGGTTACAAAACCATAAGTTATAGGTGCTACATGTAGTTTCTAAATAAAAATTCTATGATGAAAAGAATTGCGTCTATACTTAATAGTAGATAATTTGCCATGTCTATCGTAGAGATGACCATTTTTCAAGAAATTATGATGATCCATTTTGTGCCAGTATTAATAAAAAGAGGTTTTAAGTATGAAATTCGAAATAAATTGATGGAGCTACATGATGATACATGTACTTACTAATTATGCCGTGTCTAAGAGGATTTATTTGCATCTGTCTAAGCTAGGTGAATATTTAAAAAAAATCTTCACAACAGATCACTGGTCTATCGAGTATATAATTCATTTTGTTTGTTTTTTTATGTTTTTTCTCTGATAGTTTAGATATTAGTTTAAGTTAAAAGTTAAACCCTTTCTCCGAACCATGAAGGCGCATGGTGCTAAGCGGCTTAGCTGGGAGTTAACCTGTGATAGACTGCTGTCCTTTCCAGGGGTGGGGTTTAGATATATTAACCTTTATCAAAATTTGAAAGAGGCCCACATGCCTTGAGGGTCACCTTAGTACATAGCTCGAAGACAGACCTGTCAAAGAGTCTTATGTTTTTAAGCTTCAATTTGGAGTCTAAACCCTAATTCGAGACTTTAGTATGTTTTATAGCCATTATTAGCCAGAACTTGGGCCTCACTCCGACCCAGGGGATATGAATTTTACAATATAGGTGGAGGGCTTCATTGGCATCATAATAATGCATTTAGTTTTTCTCACATAGATATGGGAGTAGAGAAGTACATACATGCATTTAAAAGAATTTGAATATACATTTTTGTTTTTGTGGCCATTTTGGCTTTTTCCAAGGGCATGAATCCCTTAACCAGGGTTTATACTTTTTTTTCAATTTTCGTAGAGGGCTTCATGGACATTATAATCATACATTTGGTTTACATGGGAGTAAAGAAGATTTTCTAAGAATAATATTTTCACTATATTGCCATGATGTTATTAGCATCTCCCCAGGACCTGAACCATAACCCAGTGGCTATGAATTTTACTGTTTTGGTAGAGGGCATCATGTACAACATAACCATGCATTTAATTTTGTTCCTACTAGTGTGGGAGTATAGAAGAATATTTTTATGAACTTGACTTTTTAAAAAAATTTTCCCCGCCTAACAAGAGGCCCCAGGGATGGTTAGGTCATGGTCTTCTTATTCTAGAAATGCTCCAAACCGAAAATGGTAACAAATGGAATTGTAGTTTTTAAGAAATAACAAAAGTAAGATTGATAACGGACGACGCACGACGACGGAGAAAGACTGTTAACAATAGGTCATCTGAGTGACACAGGTGACTTTAATTAACATCTAATAGAACAATGGGTATTCAGTGGTAATCCAAAAGATATCGTTATTAAGTGTAAAATATAAAGTTTGTAACAATTCAGTTTTTCATGTGTTACCCTAGTAAAGAAAGCATAATAACATTTTTGTGATACCAACCGAAGAATTGAATTTTTCCTTTAGAATACTTCACATATTTACAATTACCTGCAAGAATCTCCCAACGATAATTTGTTTGTGTCTTTGAATGATAGTAAGATACATCATGATCTTCTTTATACTTACAACAATAGCCAATTCTATAAAGAGAAGCGATGAGAAGAAGCGAAACAGTGACCCCGGATTAACCTATAAAGTCCAGGAGGGGTTCAAGGTTCAACATAGCAACATATAGAGCAGAACTCTGTAAACCTTATCTTTTCTAAAACTTCAATTTTGTAATGATATTATTAAAGCACCCGGGTTGTAGTGTAAAGTAAAGAATGTCGAAACGGAAAAAAGAACAAAATTGCAATTTATGTATTGTGCCAAACAACAAACGCTTAACAATCTATTTTCAAACTATTTTATTTTCCCGTGTCTTTATATAGAAAATAAAATCCATCTTAAAGACTATCGGGCTTAATAGAAGTTGATCTACCCCGACCGTATTTGATCATTTCACAATACTCAAATAATAATCCCTTTTTCCTTACAAAAACGTTTCGACCCAGTTAAGCGAGTAAAATAGGCAGATGTAAAATTCATTTTTAGAATCATAAATTTCCAAATAGACAGTTTGGAAATCCCTGACGCACATCGCCATCCTATCAAAAGAAAAAAAATCTAAGTAGGCATTGGTTCCTCTCATTTAGGGTGCCAATCCTGCTGTACTGTACTAACAAAAGCGAGATAACTATAGTCAAATGACGGTAAACTATTATTTTATAGGTTTCTCCAAAAGTAAAACTTCAATGTGCAAAAAACTATACTAGTATATGATATGAGTTGAATTTGGCCCCCATAATTCGCCATTTTTTAAAGTGTTTCGGGAACAATAAATGTTATGTTATTTTTTTAGACGAGTTGATATAAAATATATTTTTCACCTATTTATTTGATTTATTTGCACTCACTTGCAGTATATAACGTCAGAAGTAACACTATTTCTATAATTCAATCAAAATCAGTAAAAAAAATGACATTTTTCTGATCTTTTAACAAATGGGAAATATAGAGCGCATGCTTGAACAAGAAGTTTTTGTGTCAGTTATTAGTCTTGGCTAGTTACATCTCTGATTAAAATATTGTATATGTTCAAGCATGCGCTCTATGTTTTCTGAAAGAAAAAATGCTTGAAAACAAGCTGTTTTATGCTAAAAATGCAAAAATGGCGGCCAAAGGTTGTATTTATGATAACATATTTCTATATTGTGGGCACTTGAAACAAAATGAACATAATGTTAAAACATCACCTATATATTTGTACAAAAAAACCCCCAAAGAATTATAGTAAAATGATGTTTATTTTAGGGGGCCATTTTAGGCCAATATCATATATAGTCCTTTTAGATATACTAGTAATCGAAAAAAATTAAAATATATGTTTTTGATCGGCAGTAGTAAACAAAAACTATTGCACAATTTTGCTTTTTTTGTTATTCTTATTATGCCCCTTTATCCTTTCTCTAAGTGTGTAAGCAAAAACTATCACCTTACTGTATTTTGTTCCCGTAGGTAAACCCTTAAACTATTTTAAGCGTAATTATATATTGATGATATTCAAAACATATTCGGATAAAGACGGTTTGTTTGTCACGATGGAGACTTTTGGAATTATTACTGGAGAAAGCATTTTTGTTTCATACTTATTTTTATATGTTTTACAGCAAATAGATAATCATAATTCTGAAGTGCCTCGGAACAGAATTTTTTTTCCTGGGGATGGACCATTCATCAGATGACAACAAATTTATTACATTATGTCCCCCAGTAGACGAATAAGTCATGGTCGAAAGCGATTAATTTATTAAAGGTAACATGTGTATGCTACCAGGTTTATTTCATGGTAGCACATTTCAATTGTTCTCGAGAACAAATGTTTGTTAACATATTCTACATAACGTATGTATGTATAGCCGAGGATTTGCTTTATATTTGCTAGTCTAGTATCACTATGTTTGGTTGTTCAAATTGGCATCAAATATAAAGTCAATGATAAATAAATGTCGACTATGTTGCATTGTATATCTATTTAAAAATAAAGCGAGAAAATTCAAGTAAATTAAATATTTGTAATTTTTTAAATGATAGTGTTTATTTTCAGTACCAGTCTATAATATAGTAATGATATAGGACACAATGTGATTGCTTTTGAAAATATTCAATCAGAACCATCTGTCGCTTTAAATATGTTTATTTCGAAGAAAATAAAATGTATCCTACTTTATATAGCATTTTACCGGTATTGTTGTAAATGTATTATAACACTTTTGGTAATACGTGTATATAACTGTATCACCCACCTCACGTAACCTCTTCGTGCCCGTTGGCACATAAGGCCCGGATACACTGCCTCCACCTGTACCTGTCTTTGGCTGCTGCCCTCGCTGACGCCCAGTTATTCCACCCCAGCTGTATCAGATCGTCTCCAAATATTATGAAATATTGTTTTTTAATGATGCTGAGACAATGAATCACTAGAATCTTTAATATCTTTTAATTATTTTTAGTGATGTACATGATGGATTAATTTTGTATTTAATACATATATATAGATAAATACCTGCTTGTGCTTAATTTTGTATATGTGCGTGTCGTTTGATTGAAAAACCCGTTTAACGTTGCAATTAATGGATTTCTAACTACTTTTTATTTGTCTCCATTATTATTTTTTTATTTACTCAAACAATTATGGTCGTTTTGAAATGTTTCTTGCGAAATGTTTACAAACATTATGATACAAACTTGAAATATAATAAGGGCAAATACTAATACTATTCATCGTCAGATAAGTATCATTTGTAATAAAGTTAAGTTTTTGAAATTGATTAAGATGAGTGAGTTTAAAGAATCGTTGTTTTTCTTATGACATTTTGAATGATAATGATCGAAATAAAATAATGTATAAAGCCCTTCTCGTATCCAATATTTTCATTTGATATTGTCATTTTCAGTTTGTCACCAGTTACAAAATATACTCCTTCAAAACAATTTTGATTGGTTTAGAAGAAAATATCACAATGTTACTTTTAATTTGCCAATGTCTGATTTGAACGACCTCATGTGGACAAAACGGCGGCATTATACGATCTATAAGCCAATGCAGGCATTAAACGACTGATGGTCTACTAAGCCAATGCAGGCATCGGACGATTGATAATCAAGAGTCAATGCAGGAATTGGCCGACTGATGATCAAGAGTCAATGCAGGCATTGGACGACTGATGATCAAGAGTCAATGCAGGCATTGGACGACTGATTGTAAAGAGTAAATACAGGCATTGGACGACTGATGATCTACTAAGCCAATGCAGGCATCGGGCGATTGATGATCAAGAGTCAATGCAGGCATTGAACGACTGATGATCAAGAGTCAATGCAGGCATTGGACGACTGATGATCTACTAAGCCAATGCAGGCATCGGACGATTGATGATCAAAAGTCAATGCAGGCATTGGCCGACTGATGATCAAGAGTCAATGCAGGCATTGGACGACTGATTGTAAAGAGTAAATACAGGCATTGAACGACTGATTGTAAAGAGTAAATACAGGCATTGGACGACTAATGATCTACTAAGCCAATGCAGGCATCGGGCGATTGATGATCAAGAGTCAATGCAGGCATTGAACGACTGATGATCAAGAGTCAATGCAGGCATTGAACGACTGATTGTATATAGTTAATACAGGCATTGAACGACTGATGGTCTAGAGTCAATGCAGGCATTGAACGACTGATGGTCTAGAGTCAATGCAGGCATTGGCCGACTGATGGTCTAGAGTCAAGGCAGGCATTGGACGACTGATGGTCTAGAGTCAATGCAGGCATTGAACGACTGATGGTCTAGAGTCAATGCAGTTATTGAACGACTGATGGTCTAGAGTCAATGCAGGCATTGGCCGACTGATGGTCTAGAGTCAAGGCAGGCATTGGACGACTGATGGACTAGAGTCAATTCAGGCATTGGACAACTGATGGTTATATGCCATCTTGACCATTTTTCTGGATTTAATGCAGGGTTATTTCGCCTAATGGATGAAATTTTGTTTGTTTAGTGGTGTTTTGAATGAGATAATCTAAGCATGAGATGTACTTTAAGTGATATTAAAAATTAATGAAGGAAATGAATAGAGAAGTATTTGGAGTCATTGCTTGATTTGAACATTCTATGAATAAAATAAGATACTTCTACATCTAACGTCCTTGTACATTTGTCTTTTTTGTTCAACAGGATACTGTATGTAACACAACTTCAACTTCTGAGACAGAGCTTGATTTTGGTTTAAAAGAAAACAAAACACTTGTTTTAATTCATCGTTCATCGTTTTTGATGGGTAATATTTTTTAATAAAGTGCTCTATTACAAGACCGGACCATTTCATTCCTGGTGTCTACTCCAATTACAGTTAGACCTTTCTTTACTCCAGCTTGTAGTGCTTCACCTGAAAGACATAAAGCGTAATAAATAAACACAAGGTCTACATGTGTATGCTCCCTTAAATGCACAGTTCCAAACCAGGTTATCACATATATATCTAAATAGGTTTGTTTCTTATGTGCCTTACCTTTGCCACAGTGAAGTACCACTAGATTTCCATTTTTTTGGTGATACTTGAAGGAGTAGCTTTTCAAAGAACGCTGACTTGGTATTTCCTTCAATCAGGGCTGATAACCCTTTGATGCCTGTTTTTCTGGACGTGATGCAGAGGACTGGCTGGGTGTAGTAACCTTTAATGTAATTGCTCATGTTAAAATATTTAACTTAAAATTAGTTTCAGGTTAGAAATTACTTAAATTTTTTTTCATGTTATGAATAACTTAAATAAGATTGATAAGTTTCATGTTACAAATGATTACTGATACAATTTGTTTTAATTGCAATGAAATGGGCCTATTTCACAGTTCAAAAGTTTAATGAAATGTTTTGTCTTCAAAAGATTTGCAACTTTACTCACTTTTTCTGTTGAAGAGGACAACCACCAGAGTAGCTTTGTTAGGATACATCAGTTCTACTCCTTTCTTTGTGTCGCTGACACTGGCCCACGATGTTGTTAAAACAATGGTGTGTTCCTCATTTACTAAGGGGAGGTCCATACACACTCTGAGAAGTGTTTGCCACTCGGACTTGATAGGTTTTTCTAAAACATTTCTATAGTTTTGTGTGAGTAAATATCAGTAAGTTGAATGAAAAAATATATATATTCACACACATGTAAATACCAGCAAATATTAAAATCAATATATACAACTACGAGCATTTGATTTTAAAAAAGAGAAGAAGGGCTTGAAGTGCTTATATTGCATGCCTAAAAAAATATTGTACAAAACAATATGTAGTTTACTGTCACAAAAAGTACTTACTATTTCCTCATTGAATAGAATGACATCAACAGGATTTTCTAGGCTGCCTCCTTTTATGAAATTTAAAGGATGATCTTGGAAAACCAAAGGTTTTGCCCTTGAAGAGGGATCTTTCAGTTTCCTTTCCACAAACTGGCGGAGTCTTTCCCCTGGAACACCCCTTTTAACATCACTGAAAAGAAGGAATATCAGGTGGTCAAACATATATAATTTAAGGCTTTTCTTTTTATATCTTTCCTTCACCAGATTTGGTTAACAGGCATGTATCAGCAAGAGTATCCTGAATATGTCTCCTATGTATTTAAGCTTTAAAACATTTGTCACATTCAAGCATAGTTGCATGAGGTAAGATAAACCGTTGTACCTATATACCCAATGAACTGGCTAAGTTCTTCTTCAGCCTCCTCCTCTGTTGACCAAAATGTATCTAGTGTTTTTTAATATTGAATTATTTCCTGTTCATTAATAAGTACCTGTTAGTGACATATACAGTGACAAATATTTTATTTCTTCAGTGTTACCTGCACATGCTCCCAGTTGGCCATACACATGAGGACATAGACTCTATGTTTTCAAATTTTTCAAGCTCTTTAAAAGGCGACATTATGACCCTAGATGGTAAAATCTAATTTCACATCAAGTTGAAAAACCTATCATTACAATTGCTTCACGACATCACTGCTGGTTTTTCTTTACAATAATGATATTTTATTTTCAGACCTGCTTCAAGCTTTTCAAAAGCTATCATATGTTGAGCGAGGAAAGATGGTAAAATTGGTTTGGGATTTTAAGGAATGGATGGAAAATAGCCTGATCAACAGCCACGGTCTTGGGGATCAATTAGAATTTCGGATCCACACAGTTGACAAAGTTACTTAAATCAATATACTCAAGAAATGAACAGCAAGTTAAAAAGTTCACCAGGATATGAACTTGGTTGGTCACATGGTCCAATCCTTTGAAGCCCGAAGAAGATTTGATCATGTACCAACTAAGTTCATATCTTGGTGAACTTTTTAGCATTGCTGTTTATTACTTATATTTACATTTGAAAAAGACAAATCATTTACAATTGTTAAGATTACTGAGATTTTATGTTTACAATACTGCTATTCTATAGGTTTATATAATGGTACATACTTGCATAAGTAAATATTTTAATGCGAAAATATGCTTATTTTATTGTACTCTTTATCAATGATATTATATTTGTATATATAGAAAGAAGGATACCAATTTTCCACTATAGAAAGGGTGAGGGCGAACGATGGATGCCGGATGCAGCTGATGACACCACTTATGAGGTTCATCAGGATAGGTGTGGAATACTGATATTCAAGGTAGCTACTCATTCTAAGTGTATGTATTTGTGTGTGCGAGTCGGTGTGTGTGCGTGAAAGACAAAGACAGAGATGTATTGAATTAATCATTCTATAATATTGTTTAGGACATGGATTTTCTACAAAGAGCCCCAGAGTGTGTTGCTCCAACGGACAAGAGCATGTATCTGGATAGGGTTTTAAAAGAAACATGCCCAAAACTACTGAAATCTGGCCTGCTTACTTCCACAGAGCAGCAATGGTGGGAGAGTTTTTCATCGGTGGTCATTACGTATCTTAAGACTTCAAGAAATGTTAGTATAATCAGATTTTCATTTTTTACAATACATTTATTACAGATAATTATGTACAAGTGTAATACCCAGTAGTATTAGAATCTCAATATACTTATATTTAAGGTGGATTTCCCATTGATTCATTTAATTGAAAGTGTAAAAGAGATACCAGAAACTCTGATGTCCCATCCAGTGGAGACAAGACTTCAAGAGCTCGAGGACAAGGCAATGAAAAGAGCCCTGGTAATGCAAATTCCTCTTTTTGTACTGTAAATTCCTTATATTACGCGAGTACTTAATTCCGCGATCTCGCGGTTTCGGATCAAATCACGAGAATATAAAATCGCGAACACGAAATTTCCATAATTATTTCTTATAGTTTTTAACTCTTAGAAAATAACAGCGAGAATTTAAAATCCGGAAGGGTGCTTCTCGCGATTTTACGCTGATATTAATTCCTCGCGGTTAATTAGGAATCTACAGTATATGTTACACTGTTCAAAATTATATGTAAAACATCAGTTAGTATTCTTTTTTCATTTAAAATCATACACAATATTTAGTTTTTGCAATATTTTGAAGTGTCTTTTATTTTGATTTATTTTGATTCTTGACAGGTGTACACTGGTAACTATTTACCTCCGAAAAAGAGGAAAGCGGCAGAGAAGAGCAAAAAGCAGAGAAAATAATAAATTAAGCAATTCCAAAGCACAACATTCTTTAGTATTTTTTAAAATGCTTTCCGATGGCATTTACATTAATTATGGAATGAAAAAAAAATCCAAAACTCTAAATTAATGCTTGCTGATAGGTTTGGAAAAGAAAATATTTGCATTTCCCTGTAATATAAACAGGTGCTTAATGTAGCATTTGATGTGCTGATCTATTTCTTATATGTTGCCATTCTATATCAGTGCACAAACGCATAATAATTAGTTTAGCAAAGTGACTATTATAGTCTGTCCCAAGATATTTATGCTGCATATTTGAACGATTTTTAATAAAAAATACACATACCTGTGACTGAAGTGCAATTAAAATCGATGAAAGGGAAAATTCCCAAGATAACTTCATTCACACATTATCATTTTTCCCTCGTAAAAATTCACAGGAACGAAAACAGATTTCCTACGGAGATTTATAATGGGGAATGTTGACATCTTTTCTCCATTCGGAAATACTCGGGACACCTCGCGCAATTTTTCAACGTTATCATCCGGGCGTCTTCATCTCCTTGGCAATGGAAAAACCTCGTAGACTTTTTATTTTTAGCCGTGTACTGATACCCGACAAGCTAGAGGGGGCGTTTCAAAGGGGGAAATCTTGGGATTTTTTCATACTATTGAATGAACATCGTCTGAACCAAGAGGTATTTATAAATATTGAATAATTTAAGGAAATATGCGGCAAAAATATCTTGGGACAGTCTATAGTTGATGCTTGAAGATAGTGACCTTAAACAGTTATTAATTGTTTGCATTCGAGAGACAACAAAGTTGCAGTTATCAAATTTCATGCTTTTATCGAGCAACTAACGTACTGACAAACAAAAAAACCCAGCTAATTCCTGCATTGAAAAACTTATCATAATCAAACAACACCCAATACATGGCCCAGGGGCCATAAAACTTAGACGAGCTCACTTTTGATCTCAATCTCACTTTTCCACTATGTGTTCCTTTTGTAAAAGTGAGACTGAGATCAAAAGTGAGCTCATCTAACTTTTATGGCCTCAGGGCCTGGTTTGAACCACTGCAAATACATCCAATACCTACATTTAATCACTATAAATTCTTCCAATGCCTGCATTGAGCGTCTCTTCAGTCTTCCAATGCCTGCATTGAGTGACTCTTCAGTCTTCCATTGCCTGCATTGAGCGTCTCTTCAGTTTTTCCAATGCCTGCATTGAGCGACTCTTCAGTCGTCCAATGCCTGCATTGAGCGACTCTTCAGTCGTCCAATGCCTGCATTGAGCGACTCTTCAGTCGTCCAATGCAGGCATTGAACGACTCTTCAATCGTCCAATGCCTGCATTGAGCGACTCTTCAGTCGTCCAATGCCTGCATTGAGCGACTCTTCAGTCGTCCAATGCCTGCATTGAGCGACTCTTCAGTCTTCCAATGCCTGCATTGAACGACTCCCCAATCGTCCAATGCCTGCATTGAGCAACTTTTTATTCATCATTGCAATTATCCAATGCAAGCAATTAGTACCACTCATTCTTCACCCAATGCAGGTATTCCTTCTGTCCAATGAAATCACACTGGATGCATATAATGCCAATGCCCATATGCATTACAAAATGTATATTGCAGTTTCTGCATTGCTTCAATGCTGAGTTTTAACTTTAAGAAAATATTCCAAATAAGGAACATGAGGTCTAAAACGTAAATATTTTAATTCCCGTTATCACAAAACTGAATGACAAAGCAAGGAATGGTTTTATCAGAATGTCGCAAGAAAAATTCACATATTTTGCTGATATTTCGAATGGATACTTGGCGTGTTTCTGTGAATTGCCTTAATTAACGCAGAAAAACCAGAAAAAAATGGTTGAGACAAATAAAAAAAATAGTGTAGACTGCATTAATTACAAGTAAACCTATAAATATATCTAATCCGTCATCATCTAGCTTCAGAGAATGTTTTAATGAACAATTAATCATATTTAGTCACATGTGTTCACTTAATTTTTCTGCTTTAAATTTTTTTAATAAAATCGTATCGGTTGCTTTTAATCTGCATTTTAATTCTAGTCTCGCTTGAAAGATGAAAAAGGTGAGTTTTAAACTTGTTTAACTAAATTTTTAAGATAAATGTAAAAGATGGAAAAGATGAGTTTAAAGCTTGTTAAATAATATTTGTATCTAACTTTATTTTTTAAAATAAACATAAAATAAAACTATTACATTTTCTAATATCTCTGTGCAATGTTATGTTTAGATTGTTTGTTTGTTTGATTGTTAGAAGGTGACAATGTGACGTATATGTATTTGTTTATGTTAAAATTTTATTGATTAAAGTTGATCCTTTCCTAAATCATTTCATTTTTATTTCTTACCTTTACTTTAATCAAGGAAAATGAATTTGATAGCGACATAAATCAAATACAGAAAGTAAGTTGATTTAAAGAATTTGGACAAATCTAAATACTAGATATCTTTTCTGTTGTTCGTTCAGGTAATCTTTTTGATCTGTATCCCAGCTTTTCTGGCTTTAATCACCTTTCAAAGGGTAGAGGGATGTAGCTGCCTACGAGATTCCTTATGGAACCTCTACAAGAAATCAGACTTTGGTAAGAAACGTGTATCCCTTGAAAAACATGTACACGAATGTTTAATTTTAAACCTTAATTGTTTCTTGAAAAATAAACTCATTGAAATTTTCATTTTTATTCAAAACGGACAAATTGTAGGATAAATGTGCTACACGAACTTTCATTTTTAAAAAAATATTTTAGTGTTTACTGGGAAACTTCAAAACGGACAAGTTGTAGAATGAATGTGCTACATGAACTTTTATTTATTATTATAGTGTTTTTTGGGAATCTTGTAAATAAAACAGTCGAAAACACAATTGACGGCAAGCCAGATCCCAATGCAGACACCAACTACGGGGTTGAAGTATATAAAATTTACAAAAACGTACGTATTCTAGGTTTAGTAAGAAGACTTGTCTGTCAACAACAAGTCCTGCCAACCACGTCCTTCAATAATAAGAACTGACAGAGTCATATTGATAGAACGTTGTCTTTAGTTTGTTTGCGTCAGAAATACCAATTTGTTGTCAGCTGTTTTGTTTTATTTGTGGCTATTTAGTCCTTGGCTCATATAGAAATCAAGAGCATTCGTTCGTCTCTGTTGGTGAATTTTCTTGCATGTTTATTTCACCTGAGGCCTTCATTTGTTTTGTAAAATATTTACATTTTACCAAAAACCTGCTATTTTGTTACAGATAAGGATGCGTTTTACAAAAGTATTTATTGCTGAGGCATATTTTTTGTCATTCTTATGGAATGGTTGATCCTGAACGTACAAATTTATACAACACCACTTGAAACATTTATTAATTTTCAATTCTTTAAGAATTGAAAATGTTTGTAAGACTGTCCTACTTGGTGTAGGTTGTTCAACAAAAATAAATGTGGTCGCAAGTCGTAAGTTCTTTGATAACCCTGATAAATCAACTTCAACTTACGAAATCAGGAATGAGATGACCCTGATTTGTTTCGATCATTCCAGGGCAATTTTTTGGGTGGAACAGTGAATATAAAAACCCATGGAGCAACCTGTCTTTTTGGCATTGATTTAGACGTCGACAAGGAATATCTTTTTAACGGTAAACCAACTACAAAAACTGTTACCATTTAGAAACGACAAAACTGGTACAAAAAAAAAATTCAAATTATGTTATACTTATTTACTGTTTGTGGCAATTTATGTTATATCACTAGAAATCAAACGAAATTAATCAAATTCCAAAAGTTGTAGTAAGAATACAACAATATATCCTACTTGACTTCCATATAAACGCCCAAAACTCGTAAATGTTCAAATGTTATATATTTTCATGAGTACTGTTAGATGAAGTCTATTATACGGTCAGTCAAAATTGGTAAGTAGTTGAGTTTGAAATGGGGTAAAGTTCATTATATATATATATATATATACATATATATATATATATATATATATATATATATATATATATATATATATATATATATATATATATATATATATATATATATATATTGTAATTAAAGGCTTTCTTTGAAGGCAATGATGAAAAAAAATACGAAATAGCACAATCATTGTTTACATACAGAATTCACAGCTCTGTTTCTTATTTGAACTTTTACATCTGATATTCTCTTTGTTGCTTTTCATTAATTATACAATGAAGCGTTTTAACTATTACAATTGTTGTATGGTCATTGTATAAATTAATATCTACCATACAGAGTTTAGGTTTTTATCTGTAAAGAAATCCGATTGTGTCTTTTAAAGCTGTTAAAAATCTTCCCTCGAGAAAACTCATCGGCGCTTGGTTTTTATTTTATAGTGTTTTAAATAAAACAATTTGATTCGCTCAATATACTTTAAAAACTATAATTTACATTTATTTTACAAAATTTGATAAAATTTAACATTGAATCATATTACTCTGTTCACTTATGTGTTATGTAACTACCCCGCCAAATTGCTCATTTTATTTATGAGTTGTAACATTTAAGACAAAAACAATTGATAAAATCATCTTATTCCTAAAACATGCAAATTTTATCAATTTGCATTTTACGTTTTAAACTGACCTATAGGTCCGTTGTGCTGGATGTAATGATATTATATTTGTATAAAGAAATTTGTAATTATTATGTAATATACACCTCGCTATTATAAAAGTTACTCGTATTTACTAATTATTAAAAGCGTCAGATAATCATATATATCTATTATTATGTGTGAATTTTAGGAATGAGAACAATGTCAGCAGAAGGGGACCCCACACTAACAATTGGAGCATGTAATATGATGTTGCCTTCTCCAATAACTCAACAAATGATACCGTTCGTGGAGGACTCTCTTGAAGCATTGCAATTCATCGAAACAAATTTTGTAACGACTTCATGATATTTCATTTCTGCAAGGTAAATAAAGGAATGAACATGTCAACTGTATGAGTTATTTTTTTTTTACGACGCTGATAAAAATGGCCATGTTTCAGCTTCTACAGCTCATGTTCCTCATGTATTGGTCTATATAGCAAACATTTCTCAATATTTTCTATAGTAGGTAAGTTGAATAAACACTCTCTGGCATGTGTTCCTATATATATAGAAGTATCCGTTGTTAGGCATTTAAAAAAAATCAAAGTCAATGCCATAGAAGTTCAATTTCATGAGTAAAATTTGTTCAATACAAAAAAGCACTAATAAAATGAATATTATTATCGACATACCAGCCAATATTATATTTTTCTTATACTTTCATGTTAAACACTGAAAGATGCTTGGTTTAGACGCAGTCAGTTCTATTACCCTAGGCGTTAACATCACACTTGGCAAAGGGTAACACTATATAAATAGTGCCTGTTTGGGAGGATAACAGTTGAAATTGACACCCCTCGAAAACCATTGTCAACCGACGCGAAGCGGAGGTTGACAATGGTTTTTGAGGGGTGTCAATTTCAGCTGTTATCCTATCAAACAGGCATTATTTATTTTGTTATACTGAATGTCTTAATTTTAAAGAAAACTTAACTGCTTTTACATAGGAATAACGTGAATTCTACGGCGAACCGTACGCGCATAATTTTCGCGCATGTAACAATTTTTAGCCGGGTTCTGCTGAAAGCAGAGTCCTGGCTATAGGCAGGCAAATCGCCAGTGTTACTATAAATAGCACAAATAAACAAAAAACCAAACAGCGTCAAGGTAAAGCTTCCGCTATACCAAATAGTTGCACAAAGAGCCACGTTTTGTCAAAAGTGTTGGCATTTTGTTTCTTTTTTAAATTTTTTTTTATCTTTTTTAGTTTTCTTATTAATAAAGTGTTTTTAAAACATTACTATGCATTTTGGACACATACAATGCGCATTAATTTCCATGAACTACTTTGCTGCGTGATGAAGAAACAGGGATTGAATATATAATGCTTGTTGCAAAATTCAAGGCAGCAACTGTTAAACTGTTTAACTTCTACTAGACAGACATATTTTTTGTTTATAGCCGCTTACAAAATTTGGTCGCTCTCTGATGCTTTCCCGACATTAAAAGCATGAGAGAGAGAGAGAAAGAGAGAGAGAGATTTGCAGTCTTTACTACACAATATGCATAAAGACACACCAAAAGAGCCCGGCTTTCAGTACTTCAGTACTTTGATTAATGTTACCCGTTGCTAACGCTGAGGGTAATAGAACGGATTATGAACTGCGTCTAAACCAATCAGATTTCAGTATTTAACATGAAAGTATAACAAAACGGATTATGAACTGCGTCTAAACCAATCAGATTTCAGTATTAAACATGAAAGTATAACAAAACGAATTGTTACATGCGCCTAAATTATGCGCGTACGGTTCGCCGTAGAATTGACGTCATTTCTATAAAAAAGCAGTAAAGTTTTCTCTAAATTTAAGACATTCAATATAATAAAATAAATAGTGCCTGTTTGGGAGGGCAAAAGTTGAATTTGACACCCCTCGAAAAACATTGTCTACCTCCGCTTTGCGTCGGTTGACAATGGATTTTTACGGGGTGTCAATTTCAACTGTTCTCCCAAACAAGCTCTATTTATATATCACTATATTGTGGAATTAGGGTCAAACTGAAATAGACTTGAAGCAAAACAGAGAAATTTAAAGTAAATTTTTTAGCTTTTGTTTCCGCTAAAAACTTTTTTGGTTGTACTATGATAATTAAAGTTAATAGATTTTTTTGTTTTTCAATGTAATTTTGAATATTTTCTGTAGGTTTAATCTCTCTTATTCATGAAGATAATTCCATCATATTCCAAGAAATGATTTCTTTTACTTTCTGACCCGATTAACTACAAAAAGCAGATGTAAAATTCATTTTTTGAAATCAAATTTTCAATAAGCCAGTTTGGAAATCCCTGACTCCCTCTCCATCCTATTAAAACAAGTACTTTGTTCCTCTCATTTCGGGTGTCAACCTGCTGTTCGGATATTGCTAACACACGCGAGAAAACAAGTGAAGTGACAAATAAGTTTCTCAAAAGGTAAAGCTTCAATAAGCAGAAAATGGATGTAATCAGAAATTTAAAATATGTGTTTTAGCGTCACTCGAGTCGCCCAGATGACCTATTGCTATCTGTTTTTGTCCGCCGTAGTTCGTTTTTCTTTTGAACATTTTAAGCTTTTTCTTTGGAACCACTTATCCAATTTCGACCAAATTTGGCCTAAAACATCTATCTGAGGGGTGGGGCTAAAACCATCGAAATGAATGTAATCTTTTAAATAATCTTCTTTACTCCTGGACATCAAGTCAAACTGCTGGCATAATTGTAATAAGCATTGAGATCTCTACCTGAATCATGGCCCCAGGGTCAGGGATTCTGGCGCTAGAGTGGGGCCCTAATAATTATATAGTGAAAATGAATTGATTATTTCAAAATCTCCTCTGCGCCTGAGTATTTAATCAATAAACTAAGTACATAGTTATGTGGAGGAAGAATGCTTTCTTCAAAATTGTGAATTTCATGGCCCCTGGGTCAAAGGTTCTGGTGTTAGAGCGGGGTTCTAATGAATACATATTGAAAAAAAATTAATACTTTGAAACTCTTCTTCTCTGCTCCTGGATAATATGCCCATAAATTAAGTGTATAATAATGATGATAAGGTTGCTTTTTTCAAAATTGTAAATTTCATTGCCCCTGTGTCAAAGGTTCTGGTAAAGGTCAGGGCTCTAATGATTATATAAAATGCATTAATACTTTGAAAATCTTCACTGACATGGGTACTTACCCATTGAACTAGGGACAACGTCAAGATGAGGAAGAATGCCTCTTCCAAAATTGTTATTTTCATGGCTTCTTGGTCAGGGTTCTTGGGGGGGGGGCTCTAAATGAATGCAGCAATTCTTTTTAAAAAATCTCCTTTGCTCCGGAATATTCTGCTGATGAATAACAAGTATGTAATTATGATGAAGAAGAGTCCCTCTTCAAATATCGTGAATTTTATGGCCCCTTGGTCAGGTGTTCTTGTGTATGGGCTGACCTCTCAATGAATGCAGTAATTCTTTTAAAATTCTCTCCTCTGCTTCTGGGTGTTAATCCGATGAATTTAGTACATAGCTTTGATGAGGAAGCGTTTCACTTTTAAATTATGAATTTCATGGCCCCTCGGTCAGAGGTTCTGGTATTAGGATAGGGCTCTAATGATGATATAGGATAGGGTGGTGTAATTTCTAGCGAATATTTTTTTGTACTTAAGATTTGTTCAATTATTTCACTGTATGTTATGCTACATTTTTTAAATATATATCAATTTTTATAGAATTTATAAAGTTTATTGAATCAAACAATCTTGGAATACTAGTATTAAAAATGAGTGTATTAGCCCTGCAATTATAATGCACATGAATATACATTGGAAAAACCACACTGCAGTTACTCAGGTGGCCGATAAGGCCCATGGACCTCTTATTTATCGAAGGTAACTGATAATCAGGATTATTTGTTTTTATATCAAATAGTCTGTATTAATTTTGAGACACATTGTATATTCGGAAAAAAACTCTGTACGAGCTAACCATTGGCTTATCCGGAAGCCCCTGCAAAAACCCCATAGTTTTCATCGAATTTTAGCATTTATTAATAGCTTTTGCACAATTTTTCTTCCTTTTATTATTTTTATCATGTCCCTCTATCCGGTATGTAAGTATGTAAGCAAAAACTATCACCTTACTGTATTTTAATCTCGTAGGTAAACCCCTTAACTATTTCAAGCTTAATTACATGTAGATATTGATGGTCTTCAAAACATATTCGGATAAAGTTTTTAAGACAGTTCGTTTTTCACGCTGGAGACTTTTGGAATCATTGTCGGAAAAGTATTTTTGTTTCATAATCTTTGCATATTTTTTTCTAAAGTGCATCGAAACAGTAATTTTCCAGGGGATGGACCATTCATCAGATGACAACAAATTTATTACACTATGTCACCCAGTAGACCAATAAGCGAAGCCATGGTCGAAGGCGACTAATTAAATAAAGGTAACATATGTATGCTATGTCTCTTTTATGGTACCACATTTTAATTGTTCCCGAAAGCAGTAAGCTTGTTAACATATGCTACTTCGTGGATGTGAGTATATCTGAGGATTTGCTTGATATTTGCTAGTCTTGTATCACCATGTTTGGTTGTTCAAATTGAGATCAAACATAAAGTCAATGATAAATGAATATAGACCATGTTGTATTGTATATCCATAAAAATATAAAGCGATAAGATTCGAGTAAATTGAATTTAATTATTGTTGAAATAATGTAGTGTTTATTTACAGTACCTGTTCATACTATAGTTATAATATAGCACACATTTACCCTATTGGACATATTCTGTTAAAACAGTTGTCGCTTTAGAAATGCTTTTTCTCCCAGAAAATGAAATGTATCCTACTTTATACAACATTATATCGGTATTATTATAAATGTATACCGATTGCAATTATAACACTTCTGGCCGTTCGTGTATCAAATTGTATCAAATCGTCTCTGAATATTATGAAGTATTGTTTTTTTTAAATGCCGAGATAATGATTCACTTGAGTTTATAATATGTTTCACTTTTTTTTTGTGGTGTACATGTTTGGTTACTGAATTAATCAACCAAGCGCGTATGTATTGTTTTCCATTTAACTGACGTTATTGCCTAATGCTTGGGACAACTTTTAAAGGATCTTAACGGGAATGTGCGGTCATCTTGTACATCTATAGAATCTCGCATTGCGCTACAAAAAGTCGACAAATTATGCGAACAAATGGTAAGCATCACAAATAGAGTAAACACCATTGAAAATGAGATGAGCGCGGTCAATAAAACATGTTATTTTTCTCCCTCGTTTCACTCCTCCGAAAATAAATATTTTCTTGACTAATTTGTTGAAAAACAAAGAAACACATTTTTTAGGATTGGTGCGTTCGTTACAAATCGCATTTTTAATATACATACGACATACAAATAAATGGCAACACAAAATATTTGTTAATCTCATAAAATATATTTGGGTCAGGGCGGGTAGGGAAAACCAAAGACAACCTATACTTCTTTGTAACGAACGTCGCATTAATCGAATACTCCCCGGGAAATCTATTTATACTGAGAGCGAAAGCGCTCGTGCATGAAATAACCAGTATTGAAGTAAACCAGATAATACGAATACTAACGGAAATAAACGAAGTTAAAAACGTAAAGAAATAAATTGGAGAATTCCATGAGCATTTAAATGGCATGAGTAATGTGTTTGATGCCGTGAAAGAGCAGGTGGCGGACATGGAAGAAAAAACTCAAGATCTCAGAAATAAACTCGGTGATATTGAATCCAAATTTGAGCGATGCACATCCCTTATAGAGACTGAAATTAAAAAGCTAATGGAGGAAAATGAAGAGCTCTCAGACCAGATCACTGATTTAAGGTGTAGATCTATGAAATACAACCTGATTTTCTCAGGTATTTACGAGAATGATCATGAAAACACCGAGGAAGTTGAATTTACCAGCGTGCATAGATTTGGAAAGAAAAACAAGAAAAACCAATCGTTGCGAAATTTATATATCAGTGCGATTTGGATCAAGTGCTCAAAAGCGCCAAAAAAACTGAAAGGAAAGCCATTCCAAATAAACCGACAATTCCCAGAAGAAATAGAACAAGCAAGGAAAAGACTCTTTCCAATCATAAAAGAACATAGACAGAAAGGAGATCATGTGAACTTAGTTAGAGATATTCTCTACATTAATGGCCAATCTACTACCCGGAAACTGAGGAGGAGTACAGTAACCCACCCAGGCGTGACAGACCAACACCAAACCGACATCGGAGCGTGTCTAACAAAAGGCGTCGAATCAGCTCGTCACAGGAAACGCGATAGGGACTCGTTGGGGAGTGTTCTAATATCAATGAACCTCAGTGCGAGCGTACTTGTTGTACTTATTTAAAACAATCAACTCCAGATTTCATGATATATGGTTAACTTGATCGATACCCACTTGAAATTCAAATTAAAACACGCATTATTTCTTATTGGTCAAGAATACTTACCGGAAGAGATACAAAAATTGCAAAGTTAATATATGATCTAGAAATTTGTATGAATCACGAAATTGGGGGGGGGGGGGGGTTCCTTGGTATGAAAACATAAAACATATTCTAAATAACTGCGGTTTATCTAATATATGGATTAATCAAACTATACATAACTCACAATGGCTAAAGGCAAAAATAAAACTCACGCTGATAGACCAATTCAAACAAAATTGGCAATCTATTCTACAATCATCCCCAAAAGCTCTAAATTATAGAATTTATAAGGAAGAATTAAAATTGGAACATTATTTTGATACATTATCAAAAAAAGATGCAATTACTTTTTGTAGATTTCGAACATGTAATCACCATCTACCCATTGAAAGTTGACGTTGGGCAAATATTCCTAGACATGAAATATTCTGTGCTCATTGCAATAAGTGCGAAATAGGAGATGAATTTCACTACATACTTAGCTGTAACTCGTTGCAGCAAGAACCAGTCAATGCTTATCAAATATAAATATAAAAAAATGCTATTAGTTTTAAATTTATAATGGCAAGTACAAAACACTGTTCTTTGAGGAAATTATGTGCTTTTATTAGAAAAATAAATAAAAAATGCTCCCCAGGTTAGAACCCCCATACTTCACATTTGTATTAACGAGTTAGAGTTGTATATGTTTTTTTTCTCTCTCTCTCGCTTACGCATGCATTGTTAATTATTAAGAAATACCACATATTGTATCATTATAATCTCTGTGTACCATTGTGCAATGGTGTTGAGATTGAAATAAATGAATGAATGGCAAGGTTTTCCTAATTATTACCTACTTAATTATTTAAACGGCTCAAGGCGTTAGACGCGGGACCCGTGTAACGTGTTCTTTTTTCAGGCGACACTTGCCCTGCAAGGTTATAATTGACAATACTGTCTTACGATAATTGGAGACGCAGTGAAAATGGAAAATGAATTAAGACAAGACGATCATTTTGAGCCATAGTCAAAGCTTTATGAATTATAAAACTGTAGAAATTATGCATATCAGCATCATTGTCAATATAATGATTATTGCTGAGCTAGTCCTTTCTGCTGGTGAAGGACCCGTACAGTGGGTGGTACTCAGTTATCTACTAGTATATTATGACATGTCGTCTCGCAGTCCAGTAGTACTGAGCAATCTGGTCATGATATAATGCATAAAATAAATAATAATTATCATGACTTTATTCAACAATTGTTTCTATATAGTTTTTAAAGTTGGCAATAAATAAATGGCTTTATAATAACACCCTTACACCATATGAAAGAAAATTTAAGTAGAACTTTGTTTCACTTACTTTGAAGAACTAAAAGTTATTGCCAAAGACGTCAGAATAATTGGACTGAAATGTTTAATGGAACATAAGATACGATGATTTTCGTATAAATTTTACTCTTTAAGATAACTTTATATAGCACATAGAATGCACTCATACGCTTACATCATTGCCCTAAACAGCGTATACTCAATACAGCTTTACAGAGTATGCTTAAGATTTATTTATATAAAATATTTGAAATATCCATTTTTTATTTAAAGAACTCGGATGCATCTTTTGCACCAAACTCCTGTGTCTAACAGAGAGTGTTTTTTTTAAAATTTATTTTCTTAAAACTTAAAAATTTATAATGATTTATTTACCTGGACCGTAACCAATTGTCACGTAACCTTAACACATTTCAGTACTGAAGAGTTGTCAAACTTTGTTGGACAAAGTGCATCAATGTGGATAAAAAGTACAATAATATCAATATATTTTCACTTGTTTAGAATTTTCAGATTTTACAATATTTGGCCACAAAATGTGAAAAATTTGGAAAGGTAAACATCATCAGCAAGATTTGAAGACATAACCTACAGTTTCGTAATTAACGCTCTACCTATTGCGTTACGCTGCTTGTTAACAAATACGACCAAAAAAAATTACATTTGTAATTAAACTTATAAAAAATTATACTTGTTTTTATTGTTTATTTCGATAGGAAGTACGTCATAATATAGAGGTGTCCCATACCGCTTTAACAAAATTGAAACGGTCATTTCTGAACAAGACAAACATAATTAGTTTTAATCGATGCTTTGATGATTCGATGTAATAAAACATTGTACTTTGCTGATGGCAGTTATATAATAAAAAAAGTAAATTTGATTTTTAGAATTATTTTTAAATACAAGTCTTTGACCTGGAATTACATTTTAATTAGATCTAAATAAAAGTCATGTAACACAAAAACGTATAATGAACTGCAATGTGTAGAAACATGTAAACTAACAGAGATAAATACAAATATACGTATAGGTATTGATTCATAAAAAAAATCTGAAATGAATCACATCTGAATTTTTATGTCTTAGGTACAATTTCTCATTATATAGTGCACTTTTATTGTTATTAATTAACTTAATTGTTATATGAGGACCCCATTGGAAGTAAGCTTTTTAACAAGGCTTTAATGGGCAATAATTATCATTTGTATGGCATGTAATCTGTATAATAACAATATTGAACAAATTGATTCTTAAGAACTTGCATAGTTTTTTGATAATGTCTGGGTTTTTAAATGTATTTTATATGTGTAATCATGGCATCTTGTGATATATTTCCCTGAATAAATTGAAATGAACAAGATATCTGTGAGCCAATGCTCACTAGTGATACCCCCGCTCTGATGTGAATATGCAAAATAAGCAAAGTCGACATTTAACAGAAAGCTGGCATCCGATTGGTACAGAAATATATCCCACAATATGGCATGCCTAAACAAATAGTGTGTTAAAATTTCAAGCATCTGTGATAAATAGCTGCTGAGAAATCTTTGAGGAAAATTTGTTTGAAAATTTTGGATAAAATAAACAAAGTACTTATTTAACAGGAAGTTGACGTCCGAATGGTACAAAAATATATCCCACATATGGCATGCCTTAACAAACACTGTGTAAGAATTTCGAGCATCTGCGAAAAATAGCTGCTGAGAAATCTTTGACGAAAATTTGTTTGAAAATTTTGGCTAAAAATAAAGTAATTATTTAACAGGAAGTTGACGTCTGATTGGTACAAAAATATATACCACGATATGGCATGCCTATACAAATATTGTGTACAAATTTCAAGCATCTGCGATAAATAGTTGCTGAGAAATCTATGACGAAAATTTGTTTGAAAATTTTGGTTAAAAAATAAGTCGTCATTTAACAGGAAGTTGACGTCCGATTGGTACAAAAATATATCCCACGATATGGCATATATATTAACTGATTAAACAATGAATTACGAGTTATCGGAGCCATAACAGTCAACAACGGAAAGTGCGTTAAAGTGCGTGATTGCGGGGGAAAAGGTATATGCGTCAAAATGCGTGATTGTGGAGCAACGGTATATGCGTTAAAGTGCGTTACTGCGGGGATGGGGGTTAATATTAATATTGTAGTGTGATTTATTATTTAAGAATTAATAAATCTTATACTCTTATATATATGCAGGACAAAATTTGTATTGAAAGTTATGTAAATTATATATTTCAAGATATGCTACTTCAACGATTCTTGAATTTTCGTTGCATTTTTGTTTAAGGTTATATTTAATGCAGTCTACACTATTTTTTTACTTGTCTCAACCATTTTTTTCTGATTTTTCTGCGTTAATTAAGGCAATTCACAGAAACACTGCCAAGTATCCATTCGAAATATCAGCAAAATATGTGAATTTTTCTTGCGACATTCTAATAAAACCATTCCTTGCTTTGTCATTCAGTTTTGTGATAACGGGAATTAAAATATTTACGTTTTAGACCTCATGTTCCTTATTTGGAATATTTTCTTAGAGTTAAAAATCAGCATTGAAGCAATGCAGAAACTGCAATATACATTTTATAATGCATATGGGCATGGCGTTATATGCATCCAGTGTGATTTCATTGGACAAAAGGAATACCTGCATTGGGTGAAGAATGAGTGGTACTAATTGCTTGCATTGGATGATTGCAATGATGAATAAAGAGTTGCTCAATGGATGCATTGGACGATTGAGGAGTCGCTCAATGCAGGCATTGGAAGACTGAAGAGTCGCTCAATGCAGGCATTGAAACAACAGAAGAGACGCTCAATGCAGGCATTGGACGATTGAGGAGTCGCTCAATGCAGGCATTGGGCGACTGAAGAGTCGCTCAATGCAGGCATTGGAAGACTGAAGAGTCGCTCAATGCATGCATTGGACGATTGAGGAGTCGCTCAATGCAGGCATTGGACGACTGAAGAGTCGTTCAATAGAACTAAACAATCTTATTCAAAGTAATGTTGATACTCGATAGAACCGTTACGAATGTACTAAAACTTAGTTTTATTTTTCAAAGAACCATGTTGGGAAAATGTTCAAAGTTCTTAGAAGCAAAATTTTGAAAGTTTCAAGCTTTATTTTATAATGAAATATAAACTTATTTCTTGAAGCATGGAAGACAATGTAAACCTATGTTCCTTGTGATTCATAACGGTTGTTGGTTGATGGAAAGCAATTTTTGCCTTGCCACTGAAGATGAAATGGGGTATGATACAATGCCCGTGCTTCTATTTGATGAATTGGTCTTTCACGATACTAGACTCGTAAGGTCCGTCTTTTTTTAGTTGAGGTCAAACGTGAGTCAAAAATCACTTCCATACATTTATGTAGTTAATAAAATCTAATTAAGTGGACTTCTTTTATTGTTAATTAATCTCTCTAAATGCACGTTATTTACACATGTTACACTAATTATTTATAATTAATTCAGTTCATCTAATTTAGTATAAAAGTGATTGTTGCTGAGTTGTTAGCTCCATTCTATTTACTTATTAGCATTGAGAGATAGAGGATTTAAAATGAAGGTAAGAGAAAAATAGAGACACATTATATAAATAGTGCCTGTTTGGGAGGGTAACAGTTGAAATTGACACCCCGAGAAAACCGACGCGAAGTGTCAACTGTTATCCTCCCAAACAGGCACTATTTATTTTGTTATACTGAATGTCTTAATTTTTAAAGAAAATTTTACTGCTTTTATATAGGAATAACGTGAATTCTACAGCGAACCGTACGCGCATAATTTTCGCGCATGTAACAATTTTTAATGTTACCCGTTGCTAAGTGTATTGCTAACGCTGAGGGTAATAGAACGGATTATGAACTGCGCCTTAACCAATCAGATTTCAGTATTTAACATGAAAGTATAACAAAATTTGTTTTTTTTTTTCTAAGATGAATTTTCATTGGTCGTTGTTACTTTCAGTCCATTTTTGTGGCATGTCTTTCGATGTCTTTGGTTTTACTGACATTACGAAGTGTTAGCGGATGTACCTGTATGCCCGTAACCTTACACGGTAGCTACAAAAGTTCCGACTTCGGTGAGTATTGCAGTTGGTATATTAACCGTGTATGTGAAATATTTTTTTTTTCAATATCTTTACAATTGCACGTACTTTTTTTTCTCGAGAAATTTGGGTTTTACCTCATTAAAAGTCAAGCAAAATCAGATGGATGACCCTCTGAAACCTCCAGGAAATACAGATAGATCAAAAAATTGATTGACTTCTTTCTTTGCAGTGCTTGTTGGCAGAGTTATTTACAAGGACGCAACCCAAAATTATCGTAATGGAAATACATACTATGATGTAGAAGTGCTCAGAGTTCTGAAGCAGGTCGTTTACACGTCTAAATCCCCCAACTCATTGATAGATCACTGCTTTTGTGATTTCTATCCTTAAAGAAAATCTTCATATAATTACAACTGCAATATATTACTTTAATTTGATCATACATAGCAGGCAAACATTTTTCTTATTTGACAATCAATAGATTGTGTGAATTCTTCTAAAGATTTTATTTTTCATATAGAGGGAGTTGTATCTGTGTCTGAGTTATTTGTTATACATGCAATTTACAATAACGAATTTCAGGATGGTATTGAAATCGGAACGCCAGTAACAAGAATAACAACGCGGTCAGCCGACTCTGTGTGTGGGGTATATCTAGAAGTCGGCCAGGTGTACATATTTAATGGTGAGCTCAATTTAAGGGTGTTCGAATCAATAAAGAGGACCGGGTGGTCAACAAATTACTTAAAATTTTGCCTAAATCTTTTATTCACTATTATTAGTAAGAAAAGAAACAATTTGAACATTTTTATAAATCTTTAAACAAACAATTCGTCTAAAGAAGGTACATATACAGATGTAACCTAAAAATGGCCAGGACCAACCAGCCCTCTTTGGCATTTGAAAACAAAACAAAAAATCAGATTTAAAAAGAAATAAGTCCCTTAAAATCATAACTTTTTAGGTCATCTGAGTCACTCAAGTAACCTATTGCATTGGTCTTCGTCCGTCGCCGTGCGTCGTCCGTCAACAATTTTGTATTTTTACTTTTTCACGGCCAGTTTTTACATTTTTTGGTGTGAAGTATCTCTATGGTTTGAGCAATCAAAAATGTGAAACTCATGGCTCTACCACATTAAGGAACCGTATATTTAATGCCAAATATGAAAAAAAAGCAAAATTTTCAAAAATATTCTTCTCTATTCCCACACATGTGGGAAAAAGACTCAAGGCATGATATTGATATCCATGATGCTGTCTACAAAAATTATGAAATTCATGGCCACAAGATCAGGGGTTCAGGCTAGAGGGTTGGGGTCAATTTGATCATATAGTACAATTGTATTAAATCTTAAAAGGCCTCTCTCTCTCTCTCTCTTTATATATATATATATATATATATATATATATATATATATATATATATATATATATATATATATATATATATATATATATATATATATATATTATAAGGAAACAAATGAGAGAACCCAAATGCATGGTTATGATGTAAATGAGGCCCTCTTTAGTCTGTCCCTAGTTATTGCTTCCATCAATTTTTGATGATTTTTAATAATAAAATACACATACCTGTGATATCTTCAAGATATCTTCATTGAACAATTATCCCTATTCACTCATAAAATTTCACAGCAACGAAAACAATTTTCTTACGTGGATTTGTAATGGGAAATGTTAACATCTTTTTTCCATTCGGAATACACTCGGAATACATCGTACAATTTTTTAACATTATCATCCGGGCTTATTAATGGCTGATGCAATGCAAAATCTCCGTAGACTTTCAATTTTTGGATGTGTATTGAAACCTGAAGCGGTAGAGGGGTGTTTCAAAACAGATAATCTGGGCATTTTTCATATTAGTGGATGAACGTAGTTTGAGCACAAAGGTATTTACTATTATTGAAATATCAAACAAAAGTGGTGGAAGCAAAAACTCAGGACAGGGTATACTTAGTTTGTGTATTTAATTACCCCTGGGACAGGGGCTCAGGTCCTAAGGCAGGACAAATTTGGCCAATTGGTATACATGTATTAAATGGGTCAAGATTCTGATCATAAAAAAACAGGCATTTTAAATAGGCCACCAAAATTTAAGTGGCATTCGTAGAGTTATAAGCACACATAGCTTACAAACAAAGCTTTTGTTTACATTTTGAATGTTGAAGTAAAATTTCAGTTCAAGTCCTTAAATGGATGTGTTAAACGTTAGGAACTGTTCATTTATGCTTGTAATGAATAAGAGGTAGAAAAATTATCTTGAAAAAGATTTTTAATTGGTATATTGAACCTTTGTAAACACAATCAGGGCACTAGCCTTGTTTACATTACAACGACTTGTGAGCTCTATCTTGTTTATACTACGACTGACTCCCAGATTTCATTTGATCATTAGAAAAGCGTCCCTAAAGCATTGTAAATAATAAAAACAGAAAATCGAATCTAACCAAAATCGTGACCATGCCCCTTTTAATCTTAAAAAAATGTTCTCATTTACGCCCTTACATATTTGAGAAAAAAATAAATGCATGATTATATTTTCTATGAAATTCTCTACTTAAAGTGTGAAATTCATGACACCTGGGTCAGGGATACAATTCCTAGGTCGGGGCCAATATAGCCATAAAGTGAAAATGTAATAGATCTTAAATACATGAATTCTTCTCTACTCCCTTACATGTGTGTGTAAAATTCACTGCATGGTTAACCCTTAAACTATTTTAAGCGTAATTAGATATTAATGATATTCAAAACATATTCGGATAAAGACGGTTTGTTTGTCACGATGGAGACTTTTGGAATTATTACTGGAGAAAGCATTTTTGTTTCATACTTATTTTTATATGTTTTAAAGCAAATAGATAATCATAATTCTGAAGTGCCTCGGAACAGAATTTTTTTTCCTGGGGATGGACCATTCATTAGATGACAACAAATTTATTACATTATGTCCCCCAGTAGACGAATAAGTCATGGTCGAAAGCGATTAATTTATTAAAGGTAACATGTGTATGCTACCAGGTTTATTTCATGGTAGCACATTTCAATTGTTCTCGAGAACAAATGTTTGTTAACATATTCTACATAACGTATGTATGTATAGCCGAGGATTTGCTTTATATTTGCTAGTCTTGTATCACTATGTTTGGTTGTTCAAATTGACATCAAAAATAAAGTCAATGATAAATAAATGTCGACCATGTTGCATTGTATATCTATTTAAAAATAAAGCGAGAAAATTCAAGTAAATTAAATATTTGTAATTTTTTAAATGATAGTGTTTATTTTCAGTACCAGTCTATAATATAGTAATGATATAGGACACAATGTGATTGCTTTTGAAAATATTCAATCAGAACAATCTGTCGCTTTAAATATGTTTATTTCGAAGAAAATAAAATGTATCCTACTTTATATAGCATTTTACCGGTATTGTTGTAAATGTATTATAACACTTTTGGTAATACGTGTATATAAGTGTATCACCCACCTCACGTAACCTCTTCGTGCCCGTTGGCACATAAGGCCCGGATACACTGCCTCCACCTGTACCTGTCTTTGGCTGCTGCCCTCGCTGACGCCCAGCTATTCCACCCCAGCTGTATCAGATCGTCTCCAAATATTATGAAATATTGTTTTTTAATGATGCTGAGACAATGGATCACTAGAATCTTTAATATCTTTCAATTATTTTTAGTGATGTACATGATGGATTAATTTTGTATTTAATACATATATGTAGATAAATACCTACTTGTGCTTAATATTGTATATGTGCGTGTCGTTTGATTGAAAACCCCGTTTAACGTTGCAATTAATGGAGTTCTAACTACTTTTTATTTGTCTCCATTATTATTTTTTTATTTACTCAAACAATTATGGTCGTTTTGAAATGTTTCTTGCGAAATGTTTACAAACATTATGATACAAACTTGAAATATAATAAGGGCAAATACTAATACTATTCATCGTCAAATAAGTATCATTTGTAATAAAGTTAAGTTTTTGAAATTGATTAAGATGAGTGAGTTTAAAGAATCGTTGTTTTTCTTATGACATTTTGAATGATAATGATCGAAATAAAATAATGTATAAAACCCTTCTCGTATCCAATATTTTCATTTGATATTGTCATTTTCAGTTTGTTACCAGTTACAAAATATACTCCTTCAAAACAATTTTGATTGGTTCAGAATAAAATAACACATATCACAATGTTACTTTTAATTTGTCAATGTCTGATTTGAACGACCTCATGTGGACAAAACGGCGGCATTTTACGATCTATAAGCCAATGCAGGCATTAAACGACTGATGGTCTACTAAGCCAATGCAGGCATCGGACAATTGATAATCAAGAGTCAATGCAGGCATTGGCCGACTGATTGTATATAGTTAATACAGGCATTGGACGACTGATTGTAAAGAGTAAATACAGGCATTGGACGACTGATGATCTACTAAGCCAATGCAGGCATCGGACGATTGATGATCAAGAGTCAATGCAGGCATTGAACGACTGATGATTAAGAGTCAATGCAGGCATTGGCCGACTGATGGTCTAGAGTCAATGCAGGCATTGGACGACTAATGATCTACTAAGACAATACAGGCATTGGACGACTAATGATCTACTAAGCCAATACAGGCATTGGACGACTAATGATCTACTAAGCCAATGCAGGCATTGGACGACTAATGATCTACTAAGCCAATGCAGGCATCGGACGATTGATGATCAAGAGTCAATGCAGGCATTGGACGACTAATGATCTACTAAGCCAATGCAGGCATTGAACGACTGATGGTCTAGAGTCAATGCAGGCATTGGACGACTAATGATCAAGAGTCAATGCAGGCATTAGACGACTAATGATCAAGAGTCAATGCAGGCATTGGACGACTAATGATCTACTAAGCCAATACAGGCATTGGACGACTGATGATCAAGAGTCAATGCAGGCATTGAACGACTGATGATCAAGAGTCAATGCAGGCATTGGACGACTGATGATCTACTAAGCCAATACAGGCATTGGACGACTAATGATCTACTAAGCCAATACAGGCATTGGACGACTAATAATCAAGAGTCAATGCAGGCATTGGACGACTGATGATCTACTAAGCCAATACAGGCATTGGACGACAAATGATCTACTAAGCCAATACAGGCATTGGACGACTAATAATCAAAAGTCAATGCAGGCATTGGACGACTGATGATCTACTAAGCCAATACAGGCATTGGACGACTAATGATCTACTAAGCCAATACAGGCATTGGACGACTAATGATCTACTAAGCCAATACAGGCATTGGACGACTAATAATCAAGAGTCAATGCAGGCATTGGACGACTGATTGTATATAGTCAATGCAGGCATTGGACGACTGATGATCTACTAAGCCAATACAGGCATTGGACGACTAATGATCTACTAAGCCAATACAGGCATTGGACGACTAATAATCAAGAGTCAATGCAGGCATTGGACGACTAAAGATCTACTAAGCCAATGCAGGCGTTGGACGACTAATGATCTACTAAGCCAATGCAGGCATTGAACGACTGATGGTCTAGAGTCAATGCAGGCATTGGCCGACTGATGGTTATATGCCATCTTGACCATTTTTCTGGATTTAATGCAGGATTATTTCACCTAATAGATGACATTTTGTTTGTTTAGTGGTGTTTGTAATGAGATAATCTAAGCATGAGATGTACTTTAAGTGATATTAAAAATTAATGAAGGAAATGAATAGAGAAGTATTTGGAGTCATTGCTTGATTTGAACATTCTATGAATAAAATAAGATACTTCTACATCTAACGTCCTTGTACATTTGTCTTTTTTGTTCAACAGGATACTGTATGTAACACAACTTCAACTTCTGAGACAGAGCTTGATTTTGGTTTAAAAGAAAACAAAACACTTGTTTTAATTCATCGTTCATCGTTTTGATGGGTAATATTTTTTAATAAAGTGCTCTATTACAAGACCGGACCATTTCATTCCTGGTGTCTACTCCAATTACAGTTAGACCTTTCTTTACTCCAGCTTGTAGTGCTTCACCTGAAAGACATAAAGCGTAATAAATAAACACAAGGTCTACATGTATATGCTCCCTTAAATGCACAGTTCCAAACCAGGTTATCACATATATATCTAAATAGGTTTGTTTCTTATATGCCTTACCTTTGCCACAGTGAAGTACCACTAGATTTCTATTTTTTGGTGATACTTGAAGGAGTAGCTTTTCAAAGAACGCTGACTTGGTATTTCCTTCAATCAGGGCTGACAACCCTTTGATGTCTGTTTTTCTGGACGTGATGCAGAGGAATGGCTGGGTGTAGTTACCTTTAATGTAATTGCTCATGTTAAAATATTTAACTTAAAATTAGTTTCAGGTTAGAAATTACTTAATTTTTTTTCATGTTATGAATAACTTAAATAAGATTGATAAGTTTCATGTTACAAATGATTACTGATACAATTTGTTTTAATTGCAATGAAATGGGCCTATTTCATAGTTCAAAAGTTTAAAATTTTAAATGAAATGTTTTGTCTTTAAAAGATTTGTAACTTTACTCACTTTTTCTGTTGAAGAGGACAACCACCAGAGTAGCTTTGTTAGGATACATCAGTTCTACTCCTTTCTTTGTGTCGCTGACACTGGCCCACGATGTTGTTAAAACAATGGTGTGTTCCTCATTTACTAAGGGGAGGTCCATACACACTCTGAGAAGTGTTTGCCACACGGACTTGATAGGTTTTTCTAAAACATTTCTATAGTTTTGTGTGAGTAAATATCAGTAAGTTGAATGAAAAAAATATATATATTCACATACATGTAAATACCAGCAAATTTTAAAATCAATATATACAACTACGAGCATTTAATTTTAAAAAAGAGAAGAAGGGCTTGAAGTGCTTATATTGCATGCCTAAAAAAATATTGTACAAAACAATATGTAGTTTACTGTCACAAAAAGTACTTACTATTTCCTCATTGATTAGAATGACATCAACAGGATTTTCTAGGCTGCCTCCTTTTATGAAATTTAAAGGATGATCTTGGAAAACCAAAGGTTTTGCCCTTGAAGAGGGATCTTTCAGTTTCCTTTCCACAAACTGGCGGAGTCTTTCCCCTGGAACACCCCTTTTAACATCACTGAAAAGAAAGAATATCAGGTGGTCAAACATATATAATTTAAGGCTTTTCTTTTTATATCTTTCCTTCACCAGATTTGGCATGTACAGTACAGGCATGTATCAGCAAGAGTATCCTGAATATGTCTCCTATGTATTTAAGCTTTAAAAATTTGTCACATTCAAGCATAGTTGCATGAGGTAAGATAAACCGTTGTACCTACCCAATGAACTGGCTGAGTTCTTCTTCAGCCTCCTCCTCTGTTGGCCAAAATGTATCTAGTGTTTTTTAATATTGAATTATTTCCTGTTCATTAATAAGTACCTGTTAGTGACATATACAGTGACAAATATTTTATTTCTTCAGTGTTACCTGCACATGCTCCCAGTTGGCCATACACATGAGGACATAGACTCTATGTTTTCAAATTTTTCAAGCTCTTTAAAAGGCGACATTATGACCCTAGATGGTAAAATCTAATTTCACATCAAGTTGAAAAACCTATCATTACAATTGCTTCACGACATCACTGCTGGTTTTTCTTTACAATAATGATATTTTATTTTCAGACCTGCTTCAAGCTTTTCAAAAGCTATCATATGTTGAGCGAGGAAAGATGGTAAAATTGGTTTGGGATTTTAAGGAATGGATGGAAAATAGCCTGATCAACAGCCACGGTCTTGGGGATCAATTAGAATTTCGGATCCACACAGTTCACAAAGGTTACTTAAATCAATATACTCAAGAAATGAACAGCAAGTTAAAAAGTTCACCAGGATATGAACTTGGTTGGTCACATGGTCAAATCCTTTGAAGCCCGAAGAAGATTTGATCATGTACCAACTAAGTTCATATCCTGGTGAACTTTTTAGCATTGCTGTTTACTACTTATATTTACATTTGAAAAAGACAAATCATTCACAATTGTTAAGATTACTGAGATTTTATGTTTACAATATTGCTATTCTATAGGTTTATATAATGGTACATACTTGCATAAGTAAATATTTTAATGCGAAAATATGCTTATTTTATTGTACTCTTTATCAATGATATTATATTTGTATATATAGAAAGAAGGATACCAATTTTCCACTATAGAAAGGGCGAGGGCGAACGATGGATGCCGGATGCAGCTGATGACACCACTTATGAGGTTCATCAGGATAGGTGTGGAATACTGATATTCAAGGTAGCTACTCATTCTAAGTGTATGTATTTGTGTGTGCGAGTCGGTGTGTGTGCGTGAGAGACAAAGACAGAGATGTATTGAATTAATCATTCTAAAATATTGTTTAGGACATGGATTTTCTACAAAGAGCCCCAGAGTGTGTTGCTCCAACGGACAAGAGCATGTATCTGGATAGGGTTTTAAAAGAAACATGCCCAAAACTACTGAAATCTGGCCTGCTTACTTCCACAGAGCAGCAATGGTGGGAGAGTTTTTCATCGGTGGTCATTACGTATCTTAAGACTTCAAGAAATGTTAGTATAATCAGATTTTCATTTTTTACAATACATTTATTACAGATAATTATGTACAAGTGTAATACCCAGTATTAGAATCTCAATATACTTATATTTAAGGTGGATTTCCCATTGATTCATTTAATTGAAAGTGTAAAAGAGATACCAGAAACTCTGATGTCCCATCCAGTGGAGACAAGACTTCAAGAGCTCGAGGACAAGGCAATGAAAAGAGCCCTGGTAATGCAAATTCTTCTTTTTTTATATGTTACACTGTTCAAAATTATATGTAAAACATCAGTTAGTATTCTTTTTTCATTTAAAATCATACACAATATTTAGTTTTTGCAATATTTTGAAGTGTCTTTTATTTTGATTTATTTTGATTCTTGACAGGTGTACACTGGTAACTATTTACCTCCGAAAAAGAGGAAAGGGGCAGAGAAGAGCAAAAAGCAGAGAAAATAATAAATTAAGCAATTCCAAAGTACAACATTCTTTAGTATTTTTTGAAATGCTTTCCGATAGCATTTACATTAATTATGGAATGAAAAAAAAATCCAAAACTCTAAATTAATGCTTGCTGATAGGTTTGAAAAAAAAATATTTGCATTTCCCTGTACATAAACAGGTGCTTAATGTAGCATTTGATGTGTTGATCTATTTCTAATATGTTGCCATTCTATATCAGTGCACAAACGCATAATAATTAGTTTTGCAAAGTGACTATTAGTTGATGCTTTAAGATAGTGACCTTAAACAGTTATTAATTTTTTGCATTCGAGAGACAACAAAGTTGCAGTTATCAAATTTCATGCTTTCATCGAGCAACTAACGTACTGACAAATAAAAAAACCCAGCTAATTCCTGCATTGAAAAACTTATCATAATCAAACAACACCCAATACATGGCCCAGGGGCCATAAAACTTAGACGAGCTCACTTTTGATCTCAATCTCACTTTTCCACTATGTGTTTCTTTTGTAAAAGTGAGACTGAGATCAAAAGTGAGCTCATCTAACTTTTATGGCCCCAGGGCCTGGTTTGAACCACTGCAAATACATCCAGTACCTACATTATACACTATAAATTCTTCCAATGCCTGCATTGAGCGTCTCTTCAGTCGTCCAATGCCTGCATTGAGTGACTTTTCGGTCTTCCAATGCCTGCTTTGAGCGACTCTTCAGTCTTCCAATGCCTGCATTGAGCGACTCTTCAGTCGTCCAATGCCTGCATTGAACAACTCTTCAATCGTCCAATGCCTGCATTGAGCGACTCTTCAGTCGTCCAATGCCTGCATTGAGCGACTCTTCAGTCTTCCAATGCCTGCATTGAACGACTCCTCAATCGTCCAATGCCTGCATTGAGCGTCTCTTCTGTTGTTCCAATGCCTGCATTGAGCGACTCCTCAGTCGTCCAATGCCTGCATTGAGCAACGCTTTATTCATCATTGCAATCATCCAATGCAAGCAATTAGTACCACTCATTCTTCACCCAGTGCAGGTATTCCTTCTGTCCAATGAAATCACACTGGATGCATATAATGCCAATGCCCATATGCATTACAAAATGTATATTGCAGTTTCTGCATTGCTTCAATGCTGAGATTTAACTCTAAGAAAATATTCCAAATAAGGAACATGAGGTCTAAAACGTAAATATTTTAATTCCCGTTATCACAAAACTGAATGACAAAGCAAGGAATGGTTTTATCAGAATGTCGCAAGAAAAAATCACATATTTTGCTGATATTTCGAATGGATACTTGGCGTGTTTCTGTGAATTGCCTTAATTTACGCAGAAAAACCAGAACAAAAATGGTTGAAACAAATAAAAAAATAGTGTAGACTGCATTAATTACAAGTAAACCTATAAATATATCTAATCCGTCATCATCTAGCTTCAGAGAATGTTTTAATGAACAATTAATCATATTTAGTCACAGGTGTTCACTTACTTTTTCTGCTTTAAAATTTTTTAATAAAATCGCATCGGTTGCTTTTAATCTGCATTTTAATTCTAGTCTCGCTTGAAAGATGAAAAAGGTGAGTTTTAAACTTGTTTAACTAAATTTTTAAGATAAATGTAAAAGATGGAAAAGATGAGTTTAAAGCTTGTTAAATAATATTTGTATCTAACTTTATTTTTTAAAATAAACATAAAATAAAACTATTACATTTTCTAATATCTCTGTGCAATGTTATGTTTAGATTGTTTGTTTGTTGGATTGTTAGAAGGTGACAATGTGACGTATATGTATTTGTTTATGTTAAAATTTTATTGATTAAAGTTGATCCTTTCCTAAATCATTTCATTTTTATTTCTTACCTTTACTTTAATCAAGGAAAATGAATTTGATAGCGACATAAATCAAATACAGAAAGTAAGTTGATTTAAAGAATTTGGACAAATCTAAATACTAGATATTTTTTCTGTTGTTCGTTCAGGTAATCTTTTTGATCTGTATCCCAGCTTTTCTGGCTTTAATCACCTTTCAAAGGGTAGAGGGATGTAGCTGCCTACGAGATTCCTTATGGAACCTCTACAAGAAATCAGACTTTGGTAAGAGATTTGTATCCCTTGAAAAACATGTACACGAATGTTTAATTTTAAACCTTAATTGTTTCTTGTAAAATAAACTCATTGAAATTTACATTTTTATTCAAAACGGACAAGTTGTAGAATGAATGTGCTACATGAACTTTTATTTATTATTATAGTGTTTTTTGGGAATCTTGTAAATAAAACAGTCGAAAACACAATTGACGGCGAGCCCGATCCCAATGCAGACACCAACTACGTGGTTGAAGTAAATAACATTTACAAAAACGTACGTATTCTAGGTTTAGTAAGAAGACTTGTCTGTCAACAACAAGTCCTGCCAACCAAGTCCTTCAATAATAAGAACTGACAGAGTCATATTGATAGAACGTTGTCTTTAGTTGTTTGCGTCAGGAATACCAATTTGTTGTCAGAAGTTTTGTTTTATTTGTGGCTATTTAGTCCTTGGCTCATATAGAAATCAAGAGTATTCGTTCGTCTCTGTTGGTGAATTTTCTTGCATGTTTATTTCACCTGAGGCCTTCATTTGTTTTGTAAAATATTAACATTTTACCAAAAACCTGCTATTTTGTTACAGATAACGATGCGTTTTACAAAAGTATTTATGGCTGAGGCATATTTTTTGTCATTCTTATGGAATGGTTCATCCTGAACGTACAAATTTATACAACACCACTTGAAACATTTATTAATTTTCAATTCTTTAAGAATTGAAAATGTTTGTAAGACTGTCCTACTTGGTGTAGGTTGTTCAACAAAAATAAATGTGGTCGCAAGTCGTGAGTTCTTTGATAACCCTGATAAATCAACTTCAACTTACGAAATCAGGAATGAGATGACCCTGATTTGTTTCGATCATTCCAGGGCAATCTTTTGGATAGAACAGTGAATATAAAAACCCATGGAATAGCCTCTCTTTGTGGCATTCATTTAGACGTCGACAAGGAATATCTTTTTAACGGTAAGCCAACTACAAAAACTGTTACCATTTAGAAACGACAAAACTGGTACAAACAAAAATTCAAATTATGTTATACTTATTTACTGTTTGTAGCAAATTATGTTATATCACTAGAGAAATCAAAATGTTTTACATTGTATAATCAAACGAAATTAATCAAATTCCAAAAGTTGTAGTAAGAATACAACAATATATCCTACTTGACTTCCATATAAACGCCCAAAACTCGTAAATGTTCAAATGTTATATATTTTCATGAGTACTGTTAGATGAAGTCTATTATACGGTCAGTCAAAATTGGTAAGTAGTTGAGTTTGAAATGGGGTAAAGTTCATTATATATATATATACAGACCCTGAAACGTGCTACTACACCTCTAAAACGAACCGTACCGTTCCGTGCAAGAAACGAACCGTACCGTTCACAAAACGAAACGTACCGTTCACAAAGCGTACCGTACCGTTCACAAAACGAACCGTACCGTTCACAAAGCGAACCGTACCGTTCACAAAGCGAACCGTACCGTGCAAAAAGCGTGCAAGATAATTTATGCAAGACCCGCCTCTAGACGGACAAAAAAGCGTACCGTACCGTGCAATAAGCGTGCAACTTCCATATACGGCTTATTGACCTAATGTCTTTAGATGAGTACGGACGGAGATTATCGCTGACCAGATAAGTTCAATATTTAGCTAGATCTTTTTATACGGGATAAGATAACACATACTAAGATTTAAAACTGTTATTCTTATTAAAACAGTTACAAAAATATTTCCTTTCTTTAAACCGTAATCATTTCTTTGTTTTTCGACAAAACTTGCATCGCCGATTTCTTAAACATTGTAAACTATTAACGTTCACACAATTATATTTATTAAATAATTTTATTAAATGCAAGCATTGAACGGGAAAAAGTACACGCATTTCATAAAATAACTTTCAACTTTATTTCCCGCATAGCTGGTAATGGCGTCGTGATTTCACATGAACAAAAATCACTCGCGCGAAACACGAGTACAGAAGCTGATCTTTGGTTCTATACACAACAGGTGTTATTGTCTTTCTTTGTTTTTTAGCAGTTATTGTACTTTACAACTAACTCTGTATATTTGGACGCTTAAACAGGTGTACACGAGATGCCGGTATTCACACCTTTCCACGGACACCTGTTAGGTAACTCATCACAATCTGTCGTGTGTATAGTCTAAATATAACTTACTTATAATTTGTTAGTTTCATGGCTTTTCTTAATCTCTAGAAAACAAAAGAACTGTCTGTAAAAATGAACACAAACAACTACACGTAAGACTATCGGCGCGTGGATCCGTAGAACAATTCAGCGACTCTGTACATGCGGGATTTTCACATATTAACTTGCGATAAAATATCATTTACCGGGTACATTAATGTATCAAAAAATGGTTAATTACATCAGATATAGTTGAATGAGATAATAAGTACATGTAAGCACAAACACAGCTCTTTTTAAATTTATTTTCAATCTAATATCTGTGATGTGAAATAGTGTCGAAATTTTAACCGTCGAGATCAATCTATATGTACTTCGTCCACTGTACAACCTTTTAGGCATTGTGTTGAAATCGTTGTGAAAACCATGAGTCTAAAATAAATGAATTAAATTCATACAAATAAAAATCTAATAATTCAAAATTGTTTGCACACAATCACATACACCCTCAAAGAGAGAGAGAGAGAGAGAGAGAGAGAGAGAGAGAGAGAGAGAGAGAGAGAGAGAGAGAGAGAGAGAGAGAGAGAGAGAGAGAGAGAGAGAGAGAGAGAACTTGTGTGTTGATTATAATACTTAATTTAAGTTTTATTACTGAACTTTATTATTTCGCTTTAAGTTTCTATAGTTGGTCATTTGAGCGGGATTTTATCTCAGGACTCCACGTCGCCTGTCAATCAGTTTAAGTATAACAGTACAGATCACGCCATGCGCCGCGTGCTACTTGGCTCCTCCTATAGGGCTAGAAGAAAATTATCGAATGAAACATTTTTGTTTTATGTTTTCTTAAATCCCTATTAAAAAGAGTGTTCCTATTTTAAATTATTCAGCAATAATTTCTTTCCGATTTCATGATTATAATTCAGGTACTGGCGATCAGAGTCGTATTCCCTCGCTGTCGTATTATTTTGTTACTTGATAAATTCTTATATATTTATCACTTTTAACATTCATTTGTTGATTACCGGGTATTTTTCGTGTCCTATTTACAACAAGTTTGTGTGTAAAAAGGTAAATAAAATATAAACAGGTTAGTCAGCATTTGTAAAACGTCAGCTAAATCGCATGCATACAGTGAAGAGCGGACACTTGTTCAACAGAATGATAAATATCGCCATTACATATATAAAAGTTATTGACTTGTTGTGTATATCCAGTTGTGTACATATCGTAAGACTATGTTACATGTACATGTATAGTTTAACGGAAAAACAAAAACTAATTGTCATATTTTGACTATACACGCGATCTTAGTTCAGATAAGAGAAGCGATGACGGGTTACATGTAGGTATCATCTGTGTATACGAACAATTGCAGAAAATCATAGAATCAATATTTAAGTGAATAAAATTCGTGTCAAAAAACAATATACATGTAACAGTTTAATTCAAGATTTCTTATCTGAAATTCATTGTTTATCTTATCATTAATTTTACATCGTCTATTCACTAAGGCAATCGGCGATCGGCAGTAGTACTACAGTAGTACGCAATAAAGAATGATCATACGAATTATGAATAATAACAACTAGCCGAGAATCAGGACAACGATAAAGGAAACTAAAGAAATATCGGAATAAAGTCGGGGCAATTTTTTGTAGAAATTTTTAATGGATTAGAAATATTTAATGACTTCAACTCAAGTACATGTATAGAAATAAAAACTTAAGACGATTTGTAAAAATATCGACAGCTCGCTGAATTAACAAAAATATATCGGATTAAAGTCAAACAGTTCTTTTCATTTATCTTAATGATTACGTTTATCTAAATTAGATACTAATAATAACAGATTGATCAAAATTTAAATTACCCCCGCTTCCCGGTTGTCACTGAGTACACGTTTCGCGCAACGTATCAAAAACGGGGGAACGGATGGAAGTCCTGATTTTAAATAGATCGATTGAAATACTTTTGTAATATATCATATAAATAAAGAAAAATTCTTGTCATAATTACCACCATGCTGAAGTAGATCGGGCAAAAACTAAACAAAATTATATCGAGAAAAATCAAAGCGTGCAGGCCACGCCTACCTCGATTAATAAAGCGCGCAAACCGTTCACAAAGCGTGCAGCTATTTTTAGCAAAGCGTACCGTGCAAGAAGCGAACCGTTCCGTTCACAAAGCGTACCGTACCGTTCACAAAGCAAACCGTACCGTTCACAAAACGAACCGTACCGTTCACAAAGCGAACCGTACCGTTCAAAAAGCGTAACGAACCGAACCGTGCAACTGGTGTAGTAGCACGTTTCAGGGTCTGTATATATATATATATATATATATCAGGCTTGGGGCGAATTACATTGTAAAGTAATGCATTACATTACCTTTACTTCATGAATTTGGGCATTAAATTACCATTACCATTACTTGATTTTCTTGAAGTAATGCATTACATTACCATTGCATGTAATGCTAATTTTGAGGCATTACACATTACTAGCATTACTTTGAAAACATGTAATGCAATTGCAATGCATTACCATTACATTTAGCATTACCCAAAGCCTGATATATATATATATATATATATATATATATATATATATATATATATATATATATATATATATATATTGTCTTTTTTGTAATTAAAAATAAAGGCTTTCTTTGAAGCCAATGATGGAAAAAAAATACGAAATAGCACAATCATTGTTTACATACAGAATTCAGAGCTCTGTTTCTTATTTGAACTTTTACATCTGATATTCTCTTTGTTGCTTTTCATTAATTATACAATGAAGCGTTTTAACTATTACAAATGTTGTATGGTCATTGTATAAATTAATATTTACCATACAGAGTTTAGGTTTTTTTCTATAAAGATTGTGTTTTATAAAGCTGTTAAAAATCTTCCCTCGAGAAAACTCATCGGCGCTTGGTTTTTATTTTATAGTGTTTTAAATTAAACAATTTGATTTGCTCAATATACTTAAACGTTAAAAACTATAATTTACATTTATTTTACAAAATTTGATAAAATTTAATATTGAATCATATTACTCTGTTCACTTATGTGATATGTAACTACCCCGCCAAATTGCTCATTTTATTTATGAGTTGTACAATTTAAGACAAAAACACTTGATAAAATCATCTTATTCCTAAAACATGCAAATTTTATCAATTTGCAATTTACGTTTTAAACTGACCTATAGGTCCGTTGTGCTGGATGTAATGATATTATATTTGTATAAAGAAATTTGTAATTATTATGTAATACACACCTCGCTATTATAAAAGTTACTAGTATTTACTAATTATTAAAAGCGTCAGATAATCATATATATCTATCATTATGTGTGAATTTTAGGAATGGTAACAATGTCAACAGAAGGGGACCCCACACTAACAATTGGAGCATGTAATATGATGTTGCATTCCCCAATAACTCAACAAATGAGACAGTTCGTGCAGGACGTTCTTCATGAATTGCAGTTCATCGAAACAAATTTTTAACGACTTCATGATATTTCATTTCTGCAAGGTAAATAAAGGAATGAACATGTCAACTGTATGAGTTATTTTTTTTTACGACGCTGATAAAAATGGCCATGTTTCAGCTTCTACAGCTCATGTTCCTCATGTATTGGTCTATATAGCAAACATTCCTCAATATTTTCTATAGTAGGTAAGTTGAATAAACACTCTCTGGCATGTGTTCCTATATATATATAGAAGTATCAGTTGTTAGGCATTTAAAAAAAATCAAAGTCACTGCCATAGAAGTTCAATTTCATGAGTAAAATTTGTTCAATACAAAAAAGTACTTATATAATGAATATTATTATCGACATACCAGCCAATATTATATTTTTCTTATACTTTCATGTTAAACACTGAAAGATGCTTGGTTTAGACGCAGTCAGTTCTATTACCCTAGGCGTTAACATCACACTTGGCAAAGGGTAACACTATATAAATAGTGCCTGTTTGGGAGGATAACAGTTGAAATTGACACCCCTCGAAAACCATTGTCAACCTCCGCTTCGCGTCGGTTGACAATGGTTTTCGAGGGGTGTCAATTTCAACTGTTAGCCTATCAAACAGGCACTATTTATTTTGTTATACTGAATGTCTTAATTTTAAAGAAAACTTAACGGAATAACGTGAATTCTACGGCGAACCGTACGCGCATAATTTTGCGCATGTAACAATTTTTAGCCGGGCTCTGGCTATAGGCAGGCAAATCGCCAGTGTTACTATAAATAGCACAAATAAACAAAAAACCAAACAGCGTCAAGGTAAAGCTTCCGCTATACCAAATAGTTGCACAAAGAGCCACGTTTTGTCAAAAGTGTTGGCATTTTGTTTCCTTTTTTTAAATTTTGAATGAATTGTCTATCTTTTTTAGTTTTCTTATTAATAAAGTGTTTTTAAAACATTACTATGCATTTTGGACACATACAATGCGCATTAATTTCCATGAACTACTTTGCTGCGCGATGAAGAAACAGGGATTGAATATATAAAGCTTGTTGCAAAATTCAAGGCAGCAACTGTTAAACTGTTTAACTTCTACTAGACAGACATATTTTTTGTATATAGCCGCTTACAAAATTTGGTCGCTCTCTGATGCTTTCCCGACATTAAAAGCATGAGAGAGAGAGAGAGAGAGATTTGCAGTCTTTACTACACAATATGCATAAAGACACACCAAAAGAGCCCGGCTTTCAGTACTTCAGTACTTTGATTAATGTTACCCGTTGCTAACGCTGAGGGTAATAGAACGGATTATGAACTGCGTCTAAACCAATCAGATTTCAGTATTTAACATGAAAGTATAACAAAACGGATTATGAACTGCGTCTTAACCAATCAGATTTCAATATTTAACATGAAAGTATAACAAAACGAATTGTTACATGCGCCTAAATTATGCGCGTACGGTTCGCCGTAGAATTAACGTCATTTCTATAAAAAAGCAGTAAAGTTTTCTCTAAATTTAAGACATTCAATATAATAAAATAAATAGTGCCTGTTTGGGAGGGCAAAAGTTGAATTTGACACCCCTCGAAAAACATTGTCTACCTCCGCTTTGCGTCGGTTGACAATGGATTTTTACGGGGTGTCAATTTCAACTGTTCTCCCAAACAAGCTCTATTTATATATCACTATATTGTGGAATTAGGGTCAAACTGAAATAGACTTGAAGCAAAACAGAGAAATTTAAAGTAAATTTTTCAGCTTTTGTTTCCGCTAAAAACTTTTTTGGTTGTACTATGATAATTAAAGTTAATAGATTTTTTTGTTTTTCAATGTAATTTTGAATATTTTCTGTAGGTTTAATCTCTCTTATTCATGAAGATAATTCCATCATATTCCAAGAAATGATTTCTTTTACTTTCTGACCCGATTAACTACAATAAGCAGATGTAAAATTCATTTTTTGAAATCTATTTTTTGAATATATAAAGCTTGTTGCAAAATTCAAGGCAGCAACTGTTAAACTGTTTAACTTCTACTAGACAGACATATTTTTTGTATATAGCCGCTTACAAAATTTGGTCGCTCTCTGATGCTTTCCCGACATTAAAAGCATGAGAGAGAGAGAGAGAGAGATTTGCAGTCTTTACTACACAATATGCATAAAGACACACCAAAAGAGCCCGGCTTTCAGTACTTCAGTACTTTGATTAATGTTACCCGTTGCTAACGCTGAGGGTAATAGAACGGATTATGAACTGCGTCTAAACCAATCAGATTTCAGTATTTAACATGAAAGTATAACAAAACGGATTATGAACTGCGTCTTAACCAATCAGATTTCAATATTTAACATGAAAGTATAACAAAACGAATTGTTACATGCGCCTAAATTATGCGCGTACGGTTCGCCGTAGAATTAACGTCATTTCTATAAAAAAGCAGTAAAGTTTTCTCTAAATTTAAGACATTCAATATAATAAAATAAATAGTGCCTGTTTGGGAGGGCAAAAGTTGAATTTGACACCCCTCGAAAAACATTGTCTACCTCCGCTTTGCGTCGGTTGACAATGGATTTTTACGGGGTGTCAATTTCAACTGTTCTCCCAAACAAGCTCTATTTATATATCACTATATTGTGGAATTAGGGTCAAACTGAAATAGACTTGAAGCAAAACAGAGAAATTTAAAGTAAATTTTTCAGCTTTTGTTTCCGCTAAAAACTTTTTTGGTTGTACTATGATAATTAAAGTTAATAGATTTTTTTGTTTTTCAATGTAATTTTGAATATTTTCTGTAGGTTTAATCTCTCTTATTCATGAAGATAATTCCATCATATTCCAAGAAATGATTTCTTTTACTTTCTGACCCGATTAACTACAATAAGCAGATGTAAAATTCATTTTTTGAAATCAAATTTTCAATAAGCCAGTTTGGAAATCCCTGACTCCCTCTCCATCCTATTAAAACACGTACTTTGTTCCTCTCATTTCGGGTGTCAACCTGCTGTTCGGATATTGCTAACACACGCGAGAAAACTAGTGAAGTGACAAATAAGTTTCTCAAAAGGTAAAGCTTCAATAAGCAGAAAATGGATGTAATCAGAAATTTAAAATATGTGTTTTAGCGTCACTCGAGTCGCCCAGATGACCTATTGCTATCTGTTTTTGTCCGCCGTAGTTCGTTTTTCTTTTGAACATTTTAAGCTTTTTCTTTGGAACCACTTATCCAATTTCGACCAAATTTGGCCTAAAACATCTATCTGAGGGGTGGGGCTAAAACCATCGAAATGAATGTAATCTTTTAAATAATCTTCTTTACTCCTGGACATCAAGTCAAACTGCTGGCATAATTGTAATAAGCATTGAGATCTCTACCTGAATCATGGCCCCAGGGTCAGGGATTCTGGCGCTAGAGTGGGGCCCTAATAATTATATAGTGAAAATGAATTGATTATTTCAAAATCTCCTCTGCGCCTGAGTATTTAATTAATAAACTAAGTACATTGTTATGTGGAGGAAGAATGCTTTCTTCAAAATTGTGAATTTCATGGCCCCTGGGTCAAAGGTTCTGGTGTTAGAGCGGGGTTCTAATGAATACATATTGAAAAAAAATTAATACTTTGAAAATCTTCTTCTCTGCTCCTGGATAATATGCCCATAAATTAAGTGTATAATTATGATGATAAGATTGCTTTTTTCAAAATTGTGAATTTCATTGCCCCTGTGTCAAAGGTTCTGGTAAAGGTCAGGGCTCTAATGGTTATATAAAATGCATTAATACTTTGAAAATCTTCACTGACATGGGTACTTACCCATTGAACTAGGGACAACGTGAAGATGCGGAAGAATGCCTCTTCCAAAATTGTTATTTTCATGGCTTCTTGGTCAGGGTTCTTGGGGGGGGGGGGCTCTAAATGAATGCAGCAATTCTTTTAAAAAATTCTCCTTTGCTCCGGAATATTCTGCTGATGAATAATAAGTATGTAATTATGATGAAGAAGAGTTCCTCTTCAAATATCGTGAATTTTATGGCCCCTTGGTCAGGGGTTCTTGTGTATGGGCGGAGCTCTCAATGAATGCAGTAATTCTTTTAAAATACTCTCCTCTGCTTCTGGGTATTAATCCGATGAATTTAGTACATAGCTATGATGAGGAAGCGTTTCACTTTTAAATTATGAATTTCATGGCCCCTTGGTCAGAGGTTCTGGTATTAGGATAGGGCTCTAATGATGATATAGGGTAGGGTGGTGTAATTTCTAGCGAATATTTTTTTGTACTTAAGATTTGTTCAATTATTTCATTGTATGTTATGCTACATTTTTTAAATATATATCAATTTTTATAGAATTTATAAAGTTTATTGAATCAAACAATCTTGGAATACTAGTATTAAAAATGAGTGTATTATCCCTGCAATTATAATGCACATGAATATACATTGGAAAAGCCACACTGCAGTTACTCAGTCAGGTGGCCGATAAGGCCCATGGACCTCTTATTTATCGAAGGTAACTGATAATCAGGATTATTTGTTTTTATATCAAATAGTCTGTATTAATTTTGAGACACACTGTATATTCGGAAAAAAAACCTCTGTACGAGCTAACCATTGGCTTATCCGGAAGCCCCTGCAAAAACCCCATAGTTTTCATCGAATTTTAGCATTAATTAATAGCTTTTGCACAATTTTTCTTCCTGTTATTATTTTTATCATGTCCTTCAATCCGGTATCTAAGTATGTAAGCAAAAACTATCACCTTACTGTATTTTAATCTCGTAGGTAAACCCCTTAACTATTTCAAGCTTAATTACATGTAGATATTGATGGTCTTCAAAACATATTCGGATAAAGTTTTTTAAAAGACAGTTCGTTTTTCACGCTGGAGACTTTTGGAATCATTGTCGGAAAAGTATTTTTGTTTCATAATCTTTGCATATTTTTTTCTAAAGTGCATCGAAACAGTAATTTTCCAGGGGATGGACCATTCATCAGATGAAAACAAATTTATTACACTATGTCACCCAGTAGACCCATTAGCGAAGCCATGGTCAAAGACTAATTAATTAAAGGTAACATATGTATGCTATGTCTCTTTTATGGTACCACATTTTAATTGTTCCCGAAAGCAGTAAGCTTGTTAACATATGCTACATCGTGGATGTATGTATATCTGAGGATTTGCTTGATATTTGCTAGTCTTGTATCACCATGTTTGGTTGTTCAAATTGAGATCAAACATAAAGTCAATGATAAATGAATATAGACCATGTTGTATTGTATATCCATAAAAATATAAAGCGATAAGATTCGAGTAAATTGAATTTAGTTATTGTTGAAATAATGTAGTGTTTATTTACAGTACCTGTTCATACTATAGTTATAATATAGCACACATTTACCCTATTGGACATATTCTGTTAAAACAGTTGTCGCTTTAGAAATGCTTTTTCTCCCAGAAAATGAAATGTATCCTACTTTATACAACATTATATCGGTATTATTATAAATGTATACCGATTGCAATTATAACACTTCTGGTCGTTCGTGTATCAAATTGTATCAAATCGTCTCTGAATATTATGAAGTATTGTTTTTTTTAAATGCCGAGATAATGATTCACTTGAGTTTATAATATGTTTCACTTATTTTTAGTGGTGTACATGTTTGGTTACTGAATTAATCAAACAAGCGCGTATGTATTGTTTTCCATTTAACTGACGTTATTGCCTAATGCTTGGGACAACTTTTAAAGGATCTTAACAGGAATGTGCGGTCATCTTGTACATCTGTAGAATCTCGCATTGCGCTACAAAAAGTCGACAAATTATGCGAACAAATGGTAAGCATCACAAATAGAGTACACACCATTGAAAATGAGATGAGCGCGGTCAATAAAACATGTTATTTTTCTCCCTCGTTTCACTCCTCCGAAAATAAATATTTTCTTGACTAATTTGTTGAAAAACAAAAAAACCCACATTTTTTAGGATTGGTGCGTTCGTTACAAATCGCATTTTTAATATACATACGACATACAAATAAATGGCAACACAAAATATTTGTTAATCTCAAAAAATATATTTGGGTCAGGGCGGGTAGGGAAGACCAAAGACAACCTATACTTCTTTATATCATATACCTAGTAGTGTATCAGCCCTGATACATGTGTTTTGGACTAGGTGAGACAGCTGTTTGGAGCTAGGACTGTATCGCCCTCAGGGCTGAGATCACTCTGTCTCGCCCTGTAACGAAGGGGGTGTATCGCCCTCAAATTTTAAAGTAATTTATATAAAAATATGAGCTCATAAGGTCTAAAATTTTGAATAAAGTATATGTAAATAGTGGTTTTGTGTTTAATTCTACTTAAATATACCTATCTGATTAATTTTACTTACTTTAATTGCTAAAAAATGATTTTTAAAAATTCCGCAAATGTAATGTGTATCTAAGTCAAGGGAGGTAACCCCGGTAACAATTGTGTATTTGGAACAAGAAAACGTGATCGTTATTTTAAATACAAGATCTATTAGCACTGGAAGTAAACATGGGTGACTCAGAAAATGATGTTGTTCTTGGAAATACTGGGCCTAGTGGAGATAATAATGCAGCCTACGGAAATTTTGAGGTAGGATCTCGTTTCCTGCAAGTATCGGAGCAAGAGACGTCAGAATTCGTAAAAAACAACAGAAACAAAAACACCGCAATAAAAAACTGAAGGGAATGTAAAAATTCTTTACAGCTGGTTGACAGAAGTCTGTACAGAAGCTAGGAAATTGTACGAAATTCCGCCACCAGAACTGAATATGTACCTTGCAAGATTTTTTCTGTCAGTAAGAAGACCGGGCGGTTCCGAATACGAACCAGAGACTCTTAGAGGATATCTGGGAAGTTTCGCTCGTCATCTTCGAGAAAACGGCTATCAGCACAACATTTTGGAATCACATTTGTTTTCTCATGTCAAAACGAAAACAGTTGAAGTCCCAGGGAAAAGGAAACAGAAAACGCAAAGCGGAGCCCCTTGCACACAAAGATTTCATTAAGTTGAGAGAATCCAACCAGTTAGGATCAGGTAAGTTCCTGTACATTGTTGATGTTTTGTTTTTGGAGGTTTATTATACGCCAGTCTACTTTTTTCAGCGCTGAAAAGCATGTCGGAAGTCCGTTAAAAAGAAAATAGACTGGTTCTCTTATATAAAGTCCGATAACTCCAGAAAAATACAACCTAGTATTTCAGTCTAACACAGGCGATTTTCCGGATTATATAAAAGAGTTTTAATAAACAATAATTGTTATTTATTTGAATATTTTTTAGGCAACCCACGATCATTAGTAAACACTCTGTATATCAACAACACCATGCATTTTGGGTTGAGAGGGCGCCATGAGCATGAGCAAATGCTGTGGGGTTACATAGATTTGAAGACAGACTCAACAGGCACAGAGTATCTTGAATTTAATGAAAGAGCGACAATACAATTGTAGCGACCAAAACTCGAAATGGAACTGGAGACATCAGACCATTTCCTCCAAAATTGTTTCCTATTCAAGGTAAACGTGAAAGAGCAGGTGGCGGACATGGAAGAAAAAACTCAAGATCTCAGAAATAAACTCGGTGATATTGAATCCAAATTTGAGCGATGCACATCCCTTATAGAGACTGAAATTAAAAAGCTAATGGAGGAAAATGAAGAGCTCTCAGACCAGATCACTGATTTAAGGTGTAGATCTATGAAATACAACCTGATTTTCTCAGGTATTTACGAGAATGATCATGAAAACACCGAGGAAGTTGAATTTACCAGCGTGCATAGATTTGGAAAGAAAAACAAGAAAAACTAATCGTTGCGAAATTTATATATCAGTGCGATTTGGATCAAGTGCTCAAAAGCGCAAAAAAAAAACTGAAAGGAAAGCCATTCCAAATAAACCGACAATTCCCAGAAGAAATAGAACAAGCAAGGAAAAGACTCTTTCCAATCATAAAAGAACATAGACAGAGAGGAGATCATATGAACTTAGTTAGAGATATTCTCTACATTAATGGCCAATCTACTACCCGAAAACAGAGGAGGAGTACAGTAACCCACCCAGGCGTGACAGACCAACACCAATCCGACATCGGAGCGTGTCTAACAAAAGGCGTCGAATCAGCTCGTCACAGGAAACGCGATAGGGACTCGTTGGGGAGTGTTCTAATATCAATGAACCTCAGTGCGAGCGTACTTATTGTACTTATTTAAAACAATCAACTCCAGATTTCATGATATATGGTGAACTTGATCGATACCCACTTGAAATTCAAATTAAAACACGCATTATTTCTTATTGGTCAAGAATACTTACCGGAAGAGATACAAAAATTGCAAAGTTAATATATGATCTAGGAATTTGTATGAATCACGAAATTGGGGGGGGGGGGGGGGGGTCCCTTGGTATGAAAACATCAAACATATTCTAAATAACTGCGGTTTATCTAATATATGGATTAATCAAACTACACATAACTCACAATGGCTAAAGGCAAAAATAAAACTCACGCTGATAGACCAATTCAAACAAAATTGGCAATCTATTCTACAATCATCCCCAAAAGCTCTAAATTATAGAATTTATAAGGAAGAGTTAAAATTGGAACATTATTTTGATACATTATCAAAAAAAGATGCAATTACTTTTTGTAGATTTCGAACATGTAATCACCATCTACCCATTGAAAGTGGACGTTGGGCAAATATTCCTAGACATGAAATATTCTGTGCTCATTGCAATAAGTGCGAAATAGGAGATGAATTTCACTACATACTTAGCTGTAACTCGTTGCAGCAAGAACGCAATCAATGCTTATCAAATATAAATATAAAAAAGTGCTATTAGTTTTAAATTTATAATGGCAAGTACAAAACACTGTTCTTTGAGGAAATTATGTGCTTTATTAGAAAAATAAATAAAAAATGCTCCCCAGGTTAGAACCCCCATACTTCACACTTGTATTAACGAGTGAGAGTTGTATATGTTTTTTTTCTCTCTCTCTCGCTTACGCATGCATTGTTAATTATTAAGAAATACCACATATTGTATCATTATAATCTCTGTGTACCATTGTGCAATGGTGTTGAGATTGAAATAAATGAATGAATGGCAAGGTTTTCCTAATTATTACCTACTTAATTATTTAAACGGCTCAAGGCGTTAGACGCGGGACCCGTGTAACGTGTTCTTTTTTCAGGCGACACTTGTCCTGCAAGGTTATAATTGAAAATACTGTCTTACGATAATTGGAGACGCAGTGAAAATGGAAAATGAATTAAGACAAGACGATCATTTTGAGCCATAGTCAAAGCTTTATGAATTATAAAACTGTAGAAATTATGCATATCGGCATCATTGTCAATATAATGATTATTGCTGAGCTAGTCCTTTCTGCTGGTGAAGGACCCGTACAGTGGGTGGTACTCAGTTATTTACTAGTATATTATGACATGTCGTCTCGCAGTCCAGTAGTACTGAGCAATCTGGTCATAATATAATGCATAAAATAAATCATAATTATCATGACTTTATTCAACAATTGTTTCTAATTAGTTTTTAAAGTTGGCAATAAATAAATGGCTTTATAATAACACCCTTACAACATCTGAAAGAAAATTTAAGTAGAACTTTGTTTCACTTACTTTGAAAAACTAAAAGTTATTGCCAAAGACGTCAGAATAATTGGACTGAAATGTTTAATGGAACTTAAGATACGATGAATTTCGTACTCTTTATATAGCACATAGAATGCACTCATACGCTTACATCATTGCCCTAAACAGCGTATGCTCAATACAGCTTTACAGAGTATGCCAAAGATTTATTTATATAAAATATTGAAATATCCATTTTTATATTAAAAGAACTCGGATGCATCTTTTGCACCGAAATCTTGTGTCTAACGGAGAGTGTTTTTTTTTTTAATTTATTTTCTTAAAACTTAAAAATTTATGATTTATTTACCTGGACCGAAACCAATTGTCACGTAACCTAAACAAAGTTCGGTACTGAAGAGTTGTCAAACTTTGTTGGACAAAGTGCATCAATGTGGATAAAAAGTACAATAAAATCAATATATTTTCACTTGTTTAGAATTTTCAGATTTTACAATATTTGGCCACAAAATGTGAAAAATTTGGAAAGGTAAATATCATCAGCAAGATTTGAAGACATAACTTACAGTTTCTTAATTAACGCTCTACCTATTGCGTTACGCTGCTTGTTAACAAATACGACACAAAAAAATTACATTTGTAATTAAACTTACATAAATTATACTTGTTTTTATTGTTTATTTCGATAGGAAGTACGTCATAATATAGAGGTGTCCCATACCGCTTTAACAAAATTGAAACGGTCATTTCAGAACAAGACAAACATAATTAGTTTTAATAAATGCTTTGATGATTCGATGTAATATAACATTGTACTTTGCTGATGGCAGTTATATAATAAAAAAAAGTAAATTTGATATTTAGAATTATTTTTAAATACAAGTCTTTGACCTGGAATTACATTTTAATCAGATCCAAATACAAGTCATGTAACACAAAAACGTATAATGAACTGCAATGTGTAGAAACATGTAAACTAACACTCTGAGATAAATACAAATATACGTATAGGTATTGATTCATAATAAATCTGAAATTAATCACATCTGAATTTTTATGTCTTAGGTACAATTTCTCATTATATAGTGCACTTTTATTGTTATTAATTAACTTAATTGTTATATGAGGACCCCATTGGAAGTAAGCTTTTTAACAAGGCTTTAATGGGCAATAATTATCATTTGTATGGCATGTAATATGTATAATAACAATATTGAACAAATTGATTCTTATGAACTTGCATAGTTTTTTGATAATGTCTGGGTTTTTAAATGTATTTTATATGTGTAATCATGGCATCCTGTGATATATTTCCCTGAATAAATTGAAATGAACAAGATATCTGTGAGCCAATGCTCACTAGTGATACCCCCGCTCTGATGTGAATATGCAAAATAAGCAAAGTCGACATTTAACAGAAAGCTGGCATCCGATTGGTACAGAAATATATCCCACAATATGGCATGCCTAAACAAATAGTGTGTTAAAATTTCAAGCATCTGTGATAAATAGCTGCTGAGAAATCTTTGAGGAAAATTTGTTTGAAAATTTTGGCTAAAATAAACAAAGAACTCATTTAACAGGAAGTTGACGTCTGATTGGTACAAAAATATATCCCACATATGACATGCCTTAACAAACACTGTGTAAGAATTTCGAGCATCTGCGATAAATAGTTGCTGAGAAATCTTTGACGAAAATTTGTTTGAAAATTTTTGCTAAAAATAAACAAAGTAATTATTTAACAGGAAGTTGACGTCTGATTGGTACAAAAATATATCCCACGATATGGCATGCCTATACAAATATTGTGTAAAAATTTCAAGCATCTGCGATAAATAGTTGCTGAGAAATCTTTGACGATAATTTGTTTGAAAATTTTGGTTAAAAAATAAGTCGTCATTTAACAGGAAGTTGACGTCCGATTGGTACAAAAATATATCCCACGATATGGCATATATATTAACTGATTAAACAATGAATTACGAGTTATCGGAGCCGTAACAGTCAACAACGGAAAGTGCGTTAAAGTGCGGGATTGCGGGGGAAAAGGTATATGCGTCAAAATGCGTGATTGTGGAGCAACGGTATATGCGTTAAAGTGCGTTACTGCGGGGATGGGGGTTAATATTAATATTGTAGTGTGATTTATTATTTAAGAATTAATAAATCTTATACTCTTATATATATGCAGGACAAAATTTGTATTGAAAGTTATGTAAATTATATATTTCAAGATATGCTACTTCAACGATTCTTGAATTTTCGTTGCATTTTTGTTTAAGGTTATATTTAATGCAGTCTACACTATTTTTAATTTGTCTCAACCATTTTTTTCTGGTTTTTCTGCGTTAATTAAGGCAATTCACAGAAACACGCCAAGTATCCATTCGAAATATCAGCAAAATATGTGAATTTTTCTTGCGACATTCTGATAAAACCACTCCTTGCTTTGTCATTCAGTTTTGTGATAACGGGAATTAAAATATTTACGTTTTAGACCTAATGTTCCTTATTTGGAATATTTTCTTAGAGTTAAAATTCAGCATTGAAGCAATGCAGAAACTGCAATATACATTTTATAATGCATATGGGCATTGGCGTTATATGCATCCAGTGTGATTTCATTGGACAAAAGGAATACCTACATTGGGTGAAGAATGAGTGGTACTAATTGCTTGCATTGGATGATTGCAATGATGAACTAGATGCTGTCATTAGACAGTAATACCCGCACCAAGTGTTTGCCCCTAAATAACACTGTTTTGTACCAGTTTAATTAAAAATGAAGGCCACATGCAAGCTCCGGTAATACATTTAAAAATTATAATTTTCATAACTGAAGGATGAGATCCCTTCCCATATGATAATACACATGAGCAGCACTTTATGTGCAATTTGGGGTTGGGGTTATCTCAGAAACTGTTATAATCATGACCTCTAAACCAAATATATTCATGTTTCTGATGTCAAGGGGCATCAAATGTTATGTAGGTCATGGGCCCTGTGGGTGGTCCTGACCCCCTCAAACAGCAAGTCCCTTAATATCTTCGAAACAGTTGAGATCCCCACCTTTAAACCATATATATTCTTTTTCCTTATGTCAAGGGGCATCAAACGGTACATAGGTCATGGGCCCCGGGGGTGGTCATGACCCTCCTCGAACAGGAAGTGCACGAATATCTCGAAAACGGTGGAGATCCCCACCCCTTAACCATATATATTCTTGATCCTTAAAGGGCATCAAAAGGTATGAAGGTAATGGGCCTCAGGGTTAACATTAATTTTTCAAAACTGTAATGCACATCTATGGAACAGTTCCTATCATATCCCAAGATATGATGTGTCTATCCATTAAATCATAAAAGGAGTTCTAGGATCTATTGTTTTTTTAAGTGATAAACGTCAATTTTCTGCTACTTTTTGACTCCCTAGATGAAATTTAAATTTTTAAAACCTTACTGCATATCTTTAGAACAGTCCCTATCATATCCCAAGATATGATGTGTCTATCCATTAAATCATAAGAGGAGCTCTTGGATCTATGGGTTTTTTTTTCAGTAATAAACGTCAATTTTCTGCTACTATTTGACTCCCTGGATGAAATTTAAATTTTTAAAACCTTATTGCACATCTATAGGACAGCCCCAATTATATCCTAAGAGATGACGTATGTACTCCAAAAGTTGTAAGAGGAGTTCTGGGAACCATACTTTTTTTTGCAAAAAAATGTCATTTTTTGTTGCCCACTGATCCCCTTAATAAAAAGAAAAATTCTGGAACCTGATCACACCTCAATATGACACCCCCAATCATATTCTAGAAGATCATTTGGCTACTGCCCAAAAAAATGACGTTTTTGAAACCAGTTTTTTTGTAAAAAAAAAAAAACGTCATTTTTCAGCGATTAAATGACCCCCAGGACAAAATTGAAAATTCCGAAACCTTATTGCGCATCTATAGGATAACCTAAAACATATTCCAAAAGATGAATTGTCTACTGCTGAAAATGTAGGAGGAGTTCGAGGAAGAAGGTTAACGTCATTTTTTACCAATTATTTGACCCCCAGGACTAACAGAGAATTTTTGAAACCTTTTTACAAAACAACATGATACCCCAAATCATACTCCAAGAGTTCAGTTTGCTGGTTTATAAGATGTAAGAGCAGTTTGAGAAAGTAAAACGGGACAGACGGACGGACGGAACAGGGTAACAACAATATACCCGAACTTTCTTTAGAAAGTGCGAGTATAATAAAGAGTTGCTCAATGCATGCATTGGACGATTGAGGAGTCGCTCAATGCAGGCATTGGAACAACAGAAGAGACGCTCAATGCAGGCATTGGACGATTGAGGAGTCGCTCAATGCAGGCATTGGACGACTGAAGAGTCGCTCAATGCAGGCATTGGAAGACTGAAGAGTCGCTCAATGCAGGCATTGGACGATTGAGGAGTCGCTCAATGCAGGCATTGGACGATTGAGGAGTCGTCCAATAGAACTAAACAATCTTATTCAAAGTGATACTCGATAGAACCGTTACGAATGTACTAAAACTTAGGTTTTTTTTCAAAGAACCATGTTGGGAAAATGTTCAAAGTTCTTATAAGCAAAATTTTGAAAGTTTCAAGCTTTATTTTATAATGAAATATAAACTAATTTCTTGAAGCATGGAAGACAATGTAAACCTATGTTCCTTGTGATTCATAACGGTTGTTGGTTGATGGAAAGCAATTTTTGCCTTGCCACTGAAGATGAAAGGGGGTATGATACAATGCCCGTGCTTCTATTTGATGAATTGGTCTTTCACGATACTAGACTCGTAAGGTCCGTCTTTTTTTAGTAGAGGTCAAACGTGAGTCAAAATTCACTTCCATACATTTATGTAGTGAATAAAATCTAATTAAGTGGACTTCAATTATTGTTAATTAATCTCTCTAAATGCACGTTATTTACACATGTTACACTAATTATTTATAATTAATTCATTTCATCTAATTTAGTATAAAAGTGATTGTTGCTGAGTTGTTAGCTCCATTCTATTTACTTATTAGCATTGAGAGATAGAGGATTTAAAATGAAGGTAAGAGAAAAATAGAGACACATTATATAAATAGTGCCTGTTTGGGAGGGTAACAGTTGAAATTGACACCCCGAGAAAACCGACGCGAAGTGTCAACTGTTATCCTCCCAAACAGGCACTATTTATTTTGTTATACTGAATGTCTTAATTTTTAAAGAAAATTTTACTGCTTTTATATAGGAATAACGTGAATTCTACAGCGAACCGTACGCGCATAATTTTCGCGCATGTAACAATTTTTAATGTTACCCGTTGCTAAGTGTATTGCTAACGCTGAGGGTAATAGAACGGATTATGAACTGCGTCTTAACCAATCAGATTTCAGTATTTAACATGAAAGTATAACAAAATTTGTTGTTTTTTTCTAAGATGAATTTTCATTGGTCGTTGTTACTTTCAGTCCATTTTTGTGGCATGTCTTTCGATGTCTTTGGTTTTACTGACATTACGAAGTGTTAGCGGATGTACCTGTATGCCCGTAACCTTGCACGGTAGCTACAAAAGTTCCGACTTCGGTGAGTATTGCAGTTGGTATATTAACCGTGTATGTGAAATATTTTTTTCAATATTTTTACAATTGCACGTACTTTTTTTTCTCGAGAAATTTGGGTGTCTTACCTCATTAAAAAGTCAAGCAAAATCAGATGGATGACCCTCTGAAACCTCCAGGAAATACAGATAGATCAAAAAATTGATTGACTTCTTTCTTTGCAGTGCTTGTTGGCAGAGTTATTTACAAGGACGCAACCCAAAATTATCGTAATGGAAATACATACTATGATGTAGAAGTACTCAGAGTTCTGAAGCAGGTCGTTTACACGTCTAAATCCCTCAACTCATTGATAGATCACTGCTTTTGTGATTTCTATCCTTAAAGAAAATCTTCATATAATTACAACTACAATATATTACTTTAATTTGATCATACATAGCAGGCAAACATTTTTCTTATTTGACAATCAATAGACCTATGTGTGAATTCTTCTAAAGATTTTATTTTTCATATAGAGGGAAGTTGTATCTGTGTCTGTATCTGTGTCTGAGTTATTTGTTATACATGCAATTTACAATAACGAATTTCAGGATGGTATTGAAATCGGAACGCCAGTAACAAGAATAACAACGCGGTCAGCAGACTCTCTGTGTGGGGTATATCTAGAAGTCGGCCAGGTGTACATATTGAATGGTGAGCTCAATTTAAGGGTGTTCGAATCAATAAAGGGGACCGGGTGGTCAACAAATTACTTAAAATTTTGCTGAAATCTTTAATTAACTATTATAAGTAAGAAAAGAAACAATTTGAACATTTTTATACATCTTTAAACAAACAATTCGTCTAAAGAAGGTACATATACAGATGTAACCTGAAAATGGCCAGGACCAACCAGCCCTCTTTGGCATTTGAAAACAAAACAGAAGATCAGATTTAAAAAGAAATAAGTCCCTTAAAATCATAACTTTTTAGGTCATCTGAGTCACTCAAGTAACCTATTGCATTGGTCTTCGTCCGTCGCCGTGCGTCGTCCGTCAACAATTTTGCATTTTTACTTTTTCACGGCCAGTTTTTACATTTTTTGGTGTGAAGTATCTCTATGGTTTGAGCAATCAAAAATGTGAAACTCATGGCTCTACCACATTAAGGAACCGTATATTTAATGCCAAATATGAAAAAAAAAGCAAAATTTTCAAAAATATTCTTCTCTATTCCCACACATGTGGGAAAAAGACTCAAGGCATGATACTGATATCCATGAAGCTGTCTAAAAAATATTATGAAATTCATGGCCACAAGATCAGGGGTTCAGGCCAGAGGGTTGGGGTCAATATGATCATATAGAACAATTTATGTATTAAATCTTAAAAAGCCCCTCTCTCTCTCTCTCTCTCTCTCTCTCTCTCTCTCTATATATATATATATACATGTATATAAAAGGAAACAAATGAAAAACCCAAATGCATGGTTATGATGTAAATGAGGCCCTTTATAGTCTGTCCCAAGTTATTGCTTCCATCAATTTTTGATGATTTTTAATAAAAATACACATACCTGTGATATCTTCAAGATATCTTTATTGAACAATTATCCCTAGTCACTCATAAAATTTCACAGCAACGAAAACAATTTTCTTACGTGGATTTGTAATGGGAAATGTTAACATCTTTTCTCCATTCGGAATTCACCCGGAATACATCGTCAATTTTTTAACATTATCATCCGGGCTTATTAATGGCTGATGCAATGCAAAATCTCCGTAGACTTTCAATTTTTGGTTGTGTATTGAAACCTGAAGCGGTAGAAGGGGCGTTTCAAAACAGATAATCTGGACATTTTTCATATTAGTGGATGAACGTAGTTTGAGCACAAAGGTATTTACTATTATTGAAATATCAAACAAAAAGTGGTGGAAGCAAAAACTCGGGACAGGGTATACCTAGTTTGTGAATTTAATTACCCCTGGGACAGTGGCTCAGGAATGCATGACAAATATGGCCAATCGGTATGTACATGTATAAAATGGGTCAAGATTCTGATCATAAAAAAACAGGCATTTTAAATAGGCCACCAAAATTTAAGTGGCATTCGTAGAGTTATTAGCAAACATAGCTTACAAAAAAAACCTTTTGTTTACATTTTGAATGTTGAAGTAAAATTTCAGTTTAAGACCATAAATGGATGTGTTAAACGTTATGAACTGTTCATTTATGCTTGTAATGAATAAGACGTAGAAAAATTATCTTAAAAAAGATTTTTAATTGGTATATTGAACCTTTGTAAACAAAATCAGGGCACTAGCCTTGTTTACATTACACCGACTTGTGAGCTTTATCTTGCTTATACTACGACTGATTCCCAAAATTTCATTTGATCATTAGAAAAGCGTCCCAAAAGCATTGTAAATAATAAAAACAGAAAATTGAATCTAACCAAAATTGTGACCATGCCCCTTTTAATCTTAAAAAAATGTTCTCATTTACGCCCTTACATATTTGAGAAAAAATAAAAGCATGATTATATTTTTTATGAAATTCTCTACTTAAAATGTGAAATTCATGACACCTGGGTCAGGGATACAATTCCTAGGTTGGGGCCAATATAGCCATAAAGTGAAAATGTAATAGATCTTAAATACATGAATTCTTCTCTACTCCCTTACATGTGTGTGAACAATTCACTGCATGGTTATGATGTCCACAAAGTCCTCTACCTAAACTGTGAAATACATAGCCCTTTGGTTCAGGGTTTCAGTTCAGGCCCTTAGGGCATGGCCAACATGGCAATAAAAAAGCATATTCAATCTCAAACTATCTTCTTCTCTGCTTCGATACATATTTGAGAAGGATATAATGTCCATGAAGTTTTCTAACTAAATAAGGCGTTCAGGCCCTAGAGCGTGGCCAATATGGCCGAATAGTGAAAATGTATTAATCTAATATAATTTTATTTGTACTTTCACAATCATGAGAGATTAAGTCGTGCATTGTTATTATGCTCACAATGTTCTGATGTTAAATTGTGAAATTCACTGCACAGGCCATGAGGCTTTTATTTTTGGGGGGAGGGGAGGGGGATAAATATGGTCATATACTGAACATGTATTTTTACCTAGGTTAGTTGCTGTGTGTCATACAATAACAACTTCATCTTGAAAACTATATGGTAAATTGTCACTTGACAATATTAAAGCTGTATACATTTTTGTGCATGATAAATGAAACTGAATATATTAAAAGATTGACCATTACAGGCCTGCAGGCTCTTACATGTATTACCAAAACTAGTGGCTGCTGGAGCCAAGGTATAGAGATTCCTCCGACTCTTGAACCCCAAACTCCTTCTTCATGAATGAACATTTTTCAAACATCAAAAAAAAGCAGTGAAACAGTCTGAGGAGTCTCAAATTAGGGTTTAGACTTCAAAATGAAGCTTAAAATGCGAACATGATGCTCTCGGACATGTCAGAGGGATATGGGCCTCAGGTGACCGTCAAGGATTTAGGGCCTCTTATTTTCAAAGCAGGACAAATAGATGCATTTGTTAATTTTTTAATTTGTTTATTTAATATTTATTTTTATAATTTAAAGGCTTTAAAGGGGATTCAGGATTACGGATTTCGACGTGTTCTATGATGTCTAGGGGCCCGGTATGTCAAAAAATGTTGGGCTTTGTATATGACACGCTTGATACGCTACAGTCTCTCGCCTGATCGACTGCCTGGGGTCAGTACACATGTTCAGGTGAAACAGCTGCTTCTAAATGAACAACTTGTCATAAACATTGTTATGTCAGAACTGTAATAAAAATTAAGGATATAAATGATCCACCATCAGCAGAATTTTTTGTCTGTTTTAATTTCATCTTCGTAACGAGATTCTTTTTGTCCCCGCCGCAACGCGGAGCGGGGACATAGAAATGCCGGGCGTCCGTCCGTGTTTCCGTCCTATCACACTTTTTTGTAAGCGCTCTCATGCCTACAAATTATGACGGAATTTTCATTAAATTTATACCAAATGTTTATTACCACTATTACCTTGGTCAAGTTCGAAAATCAGCATTGGTTGATACTTTTTGTTGGAGTTATTGGACTTTGTGACCTTGTAAGCGCTCTCATACTTTTTTGTAAGCGCTCTCATGCCTACAAATTTTGACGGATTTTTATTAAATTTATACCAAATGTTTATACCACTATTACCTTGGTCAAGTTCTTTTAGATGGTAGTATTTTGGATATATTTGCGACAGGAAAAATAGAAAAAAAATGGGTGGTGTGGGGTAAAAAAATGTTCCTCCCAACCTTCCCACACATTTAATTCTGGACAGCCCTGAATGTTTGAAAATATTGCAATTTCATATACAGTATACTTGTATACTGCTTGACAGGTGGGGGACCCAGGAATTCTATTCTGGTAACATATTATTACATTCTTTCTTGGAACTCATTGCTTGCCTACAGTTAAAAAATGATAAAATATCTGATAAAAACGGTGACCGGTGCAGTATTCATAAAGAGAAACACGTCATATTAATTGTTCAATAATAAATTAATGCTGAAAAGAATGAGTACTAACAGATATCAATATTCACATTAGATATATAATTATCATTTGATTTGAACATATTTTATTATGCAAATCATTTTTGCCCTTTCTTCGTTCTATAGGCTCATTCACATAAGCAGTTAAGGGGGATGTGCGGCCATCTTGTACATTTGAGGATAGGAATGTAAACATATTTTGGACTGGCTTGTTTGTTCTCGAAACTGACCAATATTGTTGGCAACAGATAAGAAAGCAATAAATAAGAGGTTCTACAAGTTGTTTTTATGCAAATTATGCATAAAGAATATTAACTCTGAAATGCTGTCGAACTGCGCAGCTACAGACTTATTTTGAGGATTTTATTGAGAAAAAGTTTAAATTTTGCAAATTATTGTTGTAACGTTGCCTCAAAATAGGGTACCTTATTTTAATCAGTCGACATTGGATATATTTTTAGAACAAGAATAATCCAGTCTATATTTAAAACCCCTATGTCTATGGAGATAAATTGATTTTTTTCATCTTAGAAACAAATAAATGTCAATTCAAAACAATCGGTGTTTAATGGGACAGACAACTTTGTATCAGCTCCAAGGGTCTTTCGAGTTTTTAAAAGTAAAAAATTAAATTTAATTCTTTTAAGAAGAGGGGTAGGGGTTAAAAAATGTCATTAGTCTTAAAAAAATTATACATACATTGTAATTATATTTTTCAATGAAACTATAGTTCAATGCACTTCCATAGAAACTGACAAAAATATATCGTGCAAATTGATGTTTTTGACACACATCTTATGAATAGGGTACCCTCTTTTGAGAAAAAGTTACAACTTAAATAAGCTAGTTTAGAATTTAGACCTTTTTCTCAACAAATAGGATGTAGAGCGGACACTAATGACTTCCTTTTATATTTTTGTCAGATTTTAAATCTTGAACTTAAATCTTTATATAGCCGCGCAGTTTTCAGTGATTAAAAAGGCATTGGTTTGCTGTTGTATGCGTTATGTGAATACAAGACAAGACAACATGTAGAACCTCATATTTGTTGCTTTTTTATCTTTTGACAACAGTTTTAGTCCATTTTGGGCAGAAACAAGCCAGTTCAAGAAATGTTTACTTTTTTATCCTTAAATGTACAAGATGGCCGCACACCCCCTTTATAAAGGTTTAGAGTCAATGTCTTATAAAGCATAAGAGGACCTCTTAATATAGGTTTAAATTCCCATCAATTTTATATGACAAGCCCGTTTTCTTTGATTTAAAATTCAAATTTTAAAAACATTCTAAAGATGTAAACCATATACAATTTTTGAATGAGGTTTAATTTCGTCAATGAATAATCTTAGACAAGTAAACGCTAACCCAATATTTGTACTATGATAATAATATACCGTCTTCTTAATTCAACAGAAGGTTGACGATTGTTCTGCAATTGAGATTTGTGGGACGTTTTGTTTCAAATATTGTCAGGTATTCTTTGAGACATGGCGTTATATACATGTAGTACAGAGAGGATCCAGATGATTAGACGTGTGCCGTTAACGTGGCCACGACAGGATCGTGATCAAATATCTCCTGAGCATCTTCACCCTCCACTTCTACGTTCTCCAAATCAACCGGATCTATTTCAGACAAAGATAGCGTCGAAGACACAATGTAAAAATCTATAAGTCTGTCCCTTCTTCGTTCTAGAGGATCATACACTTTCGCTATCAAACCGCTGCCGGGATTTTTAAACTCCTTAGGAATATCTTTATATTGTAGGTTAAAATCGCCACCAATTAGGAGTGGCAAGTCATAATGCTCTCCAATTTCTTTTATAAAGACTAGCAAATTCTTGAATTCTTCTAACAAATCTGCCTTTTTTCTGGAATTATGGGAACCGTGCCAAGAGACACATAGGAAATGTGTCTTGGGAACGCCCTTAGTTTTGATCTCCGATATAAACATTCTTCCAAGTGGAGTAAATCCTTGGGGTAATTTCTTTTTTCTTATCATCTCATCAAGTTTTGTTCTTATTTGTCTCTCTTCTGTCAGATTGATGACCTCCAATTTATGTATATCGTACAAAATACCAGCTTCTTTATGTCCTATATATTCATAGCGATCGGTTATAGGTGCACTCTTCCAAGTACGGTGACTCTCTATTTTACTCCAAAGAAATTCTTGGAATAGGAAAAGGTAACATTTTATTGATTCAAGAAATTTAATTATAACTCTTTTCCGTTTGCTTGCTGTTCCCGTTCCCGCACTCGGACCTCCAACATTCCACAAAACGATCTTTATAGGATCTGGCGAGACATCAGACTCCCTAGGATATACTGTCTTCGTTTTTTTACCCATGAGTAGTTATATTCTATAAAATAGTTGTAAAAGAAGATTAGTATATTTTGATGTGTTTTAAATTATTACTAAAATATAGTTTAAAGTTAAACATAATAAAGATATTACGTAAAAGTAAATTTCAAGGTTATCTTCGGTCTTGGAAATCAATGAAAATACGTTGATTGAACAATAAAAAAAGCCATTTAATGTAGAAAATATCCCCATCACTTAATCAAAAAAGGTTACACAAATAAAGAAAATTAAATTCAGTTTTAGTAACCCTTTACTGCAAATCTGAATTAATATTTGTAATGTAGGCACATATATTTTATATCAGAAAACTGTAATACGAGATTCTTGAAAATTGAAATAAACATAGGAGTGTAAGCAGGGGTGCTTAAGAGGAATTTAGAAAAAACATTACACGTTAATTTACGAAATAGCGCATCTTAGTTACACGCACCTCTATCAATATGAAAACAGCGGAACGAAGACCAAAAACAAAACGTATCAATAGTTCGATGAATGTTTTTAAAGAATTTTGCTAAATTTCTGTGTTATGTGTTGTCCAAAATACCATGGGATTATAGCAGTAGTTTATTGGGTTTTTTTTTTATAAAACTGAGATGTGTTGCCTTTACTTAATATCTTTATTGGTTTGTGAAAACCGCGGGTAATGTTGTTCTATCTCATTTTATATAAAGGGATATATGTAATAAATAATAATTATAGAATTTGTAAATTATAGTCAAAAGATGACCATAAATTGTCAATATGCGTCTTTTACTGCCCGCGTACGCTCAAACAGTTTTTTTTATCATGATGGCAAATTGATTAAGCATACACCTGAACCAATATCAATTGTCATACTGTGACATAACAATACAAATAACGCCATATGTAAAAATGTCTGATTGCCCAACAATGTGTTATAAGAACATCGATCCTTTCTCTAACATTTTCTTAATACGTTTAACTACCAATGCATTCTCTATAAGATAAAAAGTTTACTATTAACAGAACTTTCTTATATACCTATATATTTACAAAATCTACATAAATAGACTAAATCGCATTTGATCTATGAATTTTGTTTTCAAAAAACCCATAATTATCTCATTCAATAACAATTACAATACTTAATCTGAGAACAAAGAAATCTCAAAAAATAATGTAGTGTCTTGTAACCTAATACCGGCAAAACATTATTTATGTAATTGTCCATAAAGATAATATTACAGATTTGTCCAAGAAAAACATAATCAATCACTTCTTAATATTGACGAAATAAAACTTTCCAAAAGATTTATGTCAACCACACAAAAATACATAGTCTTTATCTTGGCATATACAAGTGCATTTATATTCTATGTAAACAAAACATGGCGCAAAACACCATGGTCCCATTGCAACTCCGATAAGCTGTATATTTCACTTGCAACTCGACAGCAAAGTAATCAAATACCAATGAGCATCCAAAGCGGGGGAAATAGCACTTAAACAGTCTGAATTAAGTTGGAGACTATTTAACTCGAATTCAAATACTGACCCTTGCATCTATAAACAATACTGACCATCTTAACATTGATTGCGATATTTCATTATGGTTAGAGTAATGTTCAAATTGAAAACGATTTGGTGATACATGTATAATTTACTTTTCCTAACTAAAAGTCAAACTTGTCTCTGAATATTCAAAGCGCCTATATAGAAATCGTTATTTGGTACAACCAATGTAATAAACGCAGACAAGTATCTTATAACAAATAATGGAACATGTTCCTTCTACAACAAAAGTAATTTGCGTAGACATTCGCATTAAAAAAAAATCGCCAATTTGAAAGCTTCTTAGCCTAACTGTATCAAAATATTTTTTTCAATAAATGGTCATCAAATAAATCATTTCAAAATGAATACTTACCTTTTATTTTAAACAACTCTTACTTTTCCTCCTCTTCCCAATAACTGCTCTTAAATGTCTTGGTTTAAGATAAGGGGTAGAACTTATATACCTAACCAGGGACACTTACGTTATATCTATTTTTATCGTACACTCAAGTTCTCAATACAAGGTCCATATGTTTTGACAAAAAATAATCATGGAGCTCCCTTCGTAACAGTTTGATCAAAGTGAAACCAAGAAGGGGCGGAAAGAGCTTATGTTCCTTAGTATGATAAATCACTTTATTGGCACCGACATTTTCATTCCCAATTATAACAAATGATTTAAAAAAGAAAGTAGCATATGAAACAACTATGTCCAACTTATTAAACTTGGGGGGTGGACTAACGGTCTGTCTGACCTTGCCGTTCGCTATTTACATAAGCAACACGTTATTTTATTACCTGTTTACATGGTTTTATGTAGATATTCTACAGAGAAGTGTAATGTTCTTTTTTTCTTTTTAGAAACTCTTTCTTAGTCCCCACTTTAGCTCCTGGCCCCAAGATCGTGAAACAATCCTAGACTAAGGTCAAAAATTGTACATTGTCTTAATGTCTTTTGATTGAAAACACTGACAAAATTGAAATGCTATTAAAAGTGTCTTGATATAATGTTGTTAATTACAAATTTCAATCTTCATATCATGATAAACATTAACTTTTTGACTGACTTAAGTTTCGACTTAAGTCTGAAATTGCTTCATGATCCTGAGGCCTGAACGTCACCTGTTGAGAACTTACTATACAGTATATATTGATTAGATAACAAGACTTTCACATACAGACTGTATTGCAGATCTGGTAAATAAACCACAACTCAATGAAGGGTAGATATGGTTTATAATTTTTTGAATAAATATGTGTATGGTTAAATCAAAAGTTAAAATGAATTATATTGGAACGTGACTAATGCCAGTCGCAAAACGTTGCTATTTATCTTGTACACTGACAGAACGTTCCGATTTCTTATTTTGATGTTTGGTAATTGATTGCAATCGGTATTGTCTTATTTTTATGCTCTATTAATTTCAAATTATTCTATTTACCAGGGTAACACTTAGTTTTGTTAAGTGTATGTAATCAATACAGCGGGGTAATTGTAAACTCATTTCTGTTACGAAATTGCCAATGACTTATTAACTCTTGGAATAGAAAAATAGCTCGGGTGAATCTTTTTTCAGTATCTAGTAATGACTTTTATTCCGTTTGTGTGTTGCACCCCTATTATTGCACCCACACTACCAACGTTAAACAAAACGAGCGAAAAGAAAGTTGGTTTCTTTTCTGTGTTTTAATATCACACTTAAACAGATAAAAATGCTACCAAAAGTAAAATACCATGATCAAAAAATGTTATTGTTGGACTTCTACGTCGGGTCCACTTGTATTGAGAACTTGAGTGTACGATAAAAATAGATATAACGTAAGTGTTCCTAGGTAGGTATATAAATTCTAACCCTTATCTTATATCAAGACATTTAAGAGAGCAGTTATTGGGAAAAGGCTTTGTTCTGAGTGAAGTGGCGGATCCATCGTCCAGAGAAAAGTAAATACAATGAAAGTTGGATTCAAGAGAACTTTAGATATTCCTGTCCTGGTTTAAGGTACTGTCGTTGTTAAAAATTCCAGGTCGTTATATGTATGATGAAAAAGATTTATTAGTACACATTTCTACTTTATAAAAGTAATATTACGAGATTATCTATTTAATTATGCATAAGAGGTTAACATGAAATAGATTGAATACTGCTACTATAATATACGAGAACACAGCTTGATAAAAGTAATCGATAGAAAAACGTTAAACGTCAATATGATACCCATTAAATGACTGTTTTGCATGGATTATTCCTGTTCTTATGCTATTCATTATAATTTCATTTCAATTGACTTTATAATCAATTTATTTTAAGACCTATACCAGGTTCCGCAAATTCATACCCAAATAAATATGTGTATATGGATGTTTTTGTGTGTTGTTTATTACCTTCTCGCACAGTTATACAATTTCTATCTTTACCGAGCAGTGTGGTCTTTTTTTCTTATTTTTGATCCGAGTTGCAGGTTTTCATTCCATCACCGAGTTTACGGTCTTTTTTGCACCATTTTCAAATTACATTGAACCAAATGTACTTGCTTAAAGCTCGAATCAAAATGAATCATTGTGTTTTCATTTTCATTTTCTTCCCTGTTTTGAAAAACAAAGTCTAATCAAGTATCTTTTTGATCTCTGGAGAACATTTTTACTGCAATCTGTGGTGCAATCAACCAATAGGTTTTCTATCGTCCCAATCAATGTCGCTAGGTTTTTTTCCCCTTTTGATCAGTGCCAACATTATTTTTGCGTAATTTTTAACGAAGAGTTTGACTTATTGCCGAACACAATCATAATGAGTCGTCCTAAGAAAAAGGTTCATGCTCAAACCGGTTGAGTCGGTTGTTTCTTACTTTCGTAACATCTTTGAGATCCTTTTAAGGTACTTCAATACATCAAGACTTACTTTTTAAGACACTGCGTCACAAGATGGCGATTTAAATGTTTTGTTAAATTGTTTGTATCAATCTAATTGGTTTTATATCATAATATCTCAGTGGTTAAAGTATCGGGCTGGCGAACCGCAAATTATGAGTTCGAATCCGCAGGAGGCTTTTGTTCATTTACGGAATAAGATTTTCGAAAATCATAATTTTATTAGCAAAATCAAATGCATATTTTTCGCCGATATGACTAATATATCTCTTATTCATCATCTATCTATCAAGATATAGTATTTTCTGCTGATTTGAGAAGTTATTTCAAAGTGTAGTGAACAACCTTATATTGAATTTGAATCGTTTGCTTTTTTCGGAAATAAAAAATGAATTGTAAAAAAGATTCTGTGTTTTTAAAACAAAATGAAATGCATTTAATAAGAATCAATAACTATTTGTTTGAATGTAAAGTATTTTCTTCTATCAGAAAAGAAGATTTGATAAAGACTATTTAGAACATTAATGTTTATGTCAAGTACTGCCTGTTTTTAGAAAAAAAAATTCAGTCCATTACCAAATCTTTTTTTTCTGATCAATATTACAGATTAAAGAATTTGGATATTGTGTAATGAATGTTACATTTTTTAGTAACTTTTAGGGCAGAATAAACCAAGCCTGTTTGACTGGAAACCATAATAGATAAAACAAACGTACGGTCAATATTATGTGCAAAAATATTTTGATAATAGAAATTTAGGAAACGATGAGCATCACAAATTTATTTCACAGTGAAGCAAATTTCTTCGTGAAAAAATTATATTACTAAAAAGAAAGCTTTTGCACAAGCTAACATTTTAATTAATTTGCAAAAAATAGGATCGCAACATGTGAGCTTGCGAGTAGGTAATTGAAATCTTCAATCAATTGTTTTTATACAAATTGCACTGCAAGAAATTAATGATTTCTACAATATTAGAATGCTCTTATCAGGCTGATGCGTTTAGAAATAAGGAAATTAAAGTCATTCCAAGGCCTCAGATTCTATCCTCGTTTTAGTCCCGATATTAGTGAAAGGAATACTGCATCATTATCAAATGTACTGATCCTGCAGAAAAGATAAATCAGTTTATTGCATGAATAAAATCAATAGGAGTCTGAAAATATCATGAAGAAATATTATATTCTCTTACTTTTTAGTAAATACTGATTTTCTCCAAGAAAGAACATTGTTTTGTTTCTGGGGACCAACAAATTATCGATGCAGATATAAAAAAAAACCCTATATATTTTAAAATATTTGTGGCCATTTTCCAAGACTGCATCTGTGTGGAAAGGCCTTGAGCACTAGCAGCATTTTAAACTCAATGAATAGTCTCTAGAGGACGTAAACCAACAAAGAACGTTGATTTAGTCTAATTAACCTTCTTGTTGATTTAGAATCCCATGTTAATTTTTTAAGGTTCATAATTTATACTTATTTACTCAACTCCTATCATCAAAATGAGAAAGGTCTTAATGTTTGTTGCTGACAAAGTTTTTTTTTTTTGTTTTTTTTTGGGGGGGGGGGGTTCTTAAAAAAATCTTTATAACTGATAAGATGAAAGCGATCTATTCCCAATGACAAACAAGGGTTTCGTTGACACAAATTAATGACAATAAGTTTATCAAAGGTAACCATGAGGTCCGTACTTTCAAGTTATTTTTTCCTTTTTTATCAGGCAATAAACATGTTGCTAATTAACCATAAACTTCACGTTACAAGGCAGAAAACATCAATACATCCATTCCGAAAGTCATGGCTCATAACAAAGCTTTTATCAAAGGGTGTCAATTTAATGTATTTTTGATGAATTTAATTCCATGTTTGCCTATGATAAATGTTTTTAAAATATTAGGAATATAACTCTATTATCATGTCTTTAAAATTCCCCGATTGTGATGATTGATTGATCGTAACATAGCATTCAATTCCCAATTTGTCACGAACACTGGCACTAGAAATCAATTGTTATATTTCATCGGGATCAATGAATCTTTAATCATTAATGATCGGATAAACGGAGACTCATTACGGTAAATTCAGTTCTCCGACTGATCAGGAAAATCAATGAGACTTTAATGTTTTATTGTCGCCTTCGTGCTCGATGAAATCTGCAGTGTTCTTCCCAGAGAGTTACAGTGGCAGGTGTTGACGTCCAGGTATGAAGCTCCAGGACTCTGGAATCCTCCTTCTGTCGTGTGTTTTGATTTTTCACCTGGATTTTCTTATCGTTAATGCAGGTATGATGCATCTTTTCTAAGGATCGGAAGTTCGACAGTTTGTTTTAGAAATATTTTAAGAATGGGCTTTCCTCAAAATTCTGAATATTTAGTTATCGACCATGTTTTTGATTTGCTACCTTATTTTGGTTTGTTTTATTAAAACAAATAAGTTATTTGTAAATGTATTCACGAACAGATTCATTTTCAACAAGGTATTTATGTTAAGTAATTTAACATGGTATTTAGTATTTAGAATTGAAGAAAATTTTAAGATACATGCTCTTATATTTTAGAATATATATCATATGTAGCCGTATTTAATTACGCATGTGATATTTATAGTTTCGTTTTTCGCTCAATTTTCATAACGACCCAAATGTTATTAATTTGACTCGTAAGTAAACCCGAAGGATAGCACACACGGATAAGGGTTAATGAATATTTGGGTTTTAGAAGCCGTTATTAATTTTTCTCATTATTGTGTTACAAAAAAGGTTTCTCATTCCCTTGTTGCTATGTATCTGAAGTTCGGTAACTAAAGGTAATCCATTTTTCTGATTTTTTTTTACGACAGATTTTGTTTTATTTAGATAATTGATATAAAGAGTGACGGAATTACTTTCAGCTTTCGAATTTCATATATCTACTCAGACTGTTTTATAAAATACATCCTAACCCTTTATCGTGTAAATTATTTTTTTCAGCTGAAAATGACACCATGTGCCCTTGTAGCTGCGATTACATGGACAAGATTGAGTACTGGAAGAACAAGAGCAACGAATACGCCAACAAGACACTGATTGAGATCTACAATGAGTTGCTCCCTCAGCTAGAGGCCACAAAGAAGGCCCTGGAGGAGGATAAGACACAACTGTCGTCCTACCAGGCCAAGAAGACCAGCGCCGCGGACTCCCGCCCGTCCGCAAAACAGGTCGGCAGTACATTCGGCATCATCTTCATTAGTATATTCCTTGGCTTAGTCATCGCCTTCGACTTGTCTTCTTATAAACGCCATCTTAGAACCATTCGATTCTGTCGACGGAGACTGTGATTTATTCAAGTGCATCAATATACCCATGGTTGGTATTTTTCTGCTCCATGAATTTTTTTTTCGCTGTTTTACTGCTGAAAGGACGATAAAACAGCCTGTTGTTTACCTACCTTTTTTTTTTCTTTGGAAAATCAAAATTGGTTATGCAATAGGCTTTAGACACAGAGGGACTACAATAAGAATTGACTTAATCCCGCTGTAGTTACTTTTTCGACAGGTATGTTGCTACGACAAAGCTTCAATTTTATCAACATTACAACTGTACTGAACTTAACGCATGATACCGGTATTCAATAAACAAGAACTCTGTACTGTTATTCCCTGAACAGGTTCCGTTGCCACCACTCGCACTGACTGTTTTACATGTTGTATCTCTATATCTGAAACTGATCTCAATAGATTATTGCTCCATATATTGTTGAACGTTATGTGGATTCTACCCTTATTGAAAAAAATCAACCCGCTAATGGAGAGATCAATGCCTAAACGCGTGATACATTAGAAACCGGATGTTGGATTCTGGGAGACTTTATTTAAACTGGTGCAATAACGGAATTGGTTTAGAAATTGTGGAAATTGAACACGAATCCTTAAGTATGCTATAGACAAAATGAGGTCACGATTATAAATTTTAATCAAAATAAAATTATACTTAATTTCATGTATTTGTATATTTAAATCATTAATTTATATTTGGCCATGTTGTAATTTCTGAATTTGTGACTAGTTGCTGTGAAATGTAAGTACTGCCTTTTTTTATTGGGTGTCTTAGTACTAATCATTGTATACAATCAAAACGAATTTCATTACATGATAAATTACATATATTAAATCTGAAAGTGAAAAAATGAACATATAAGTATCGTCATTCATGATTATTGGCAGTGCCGTTTATTGATTAGTTACCAGAGGTTGTGCAGCAATACTTAAAGTGTGTGTGGGGGAGGGGGGGGGGGGTTATACTCAAAACCATTCCAATTCGCTTGCTTCAATGTGGACACCATTTTGCAAGAGTTCTTTTACGATGGGAAAAATATGATTTTGGATTTCAAGTTTGTTCAGACTATAAACAAATGGGAAAGGCCAGATTTGGAGATCAAAGTTTAAAATAGAATCATATCAAAACGGTGTGCACTGAAGATCAATGAAAAATTCTATATTAGAACATCAAAATTTAGATTAATCAGGATAACCAACTCATAAACGCGGTGAGCTATCAATATCAATTTGTGGGATTTTATGCATCACTTAACGTAATTTGCTCCTGGAATAAAAAAAAATTTAAAGAAATTTATTTTGTAGACGTATAATTACATGTAGTTACTAACCATGGAAACAACCAACAAGATGAAGGTATAAGACAATTTTCAAAGAGTATGGTTTGAATCTTGCATTATCAGAAATTAAGATATTCAATGTATAATGACCACAATTTGTACCTAATAAATGAATCGTCCGATATTCTTAATCATAATATCATTTTGAAAATACTATCAAATAAAAATACTCCACCATATACTTTCTTTTTAGCAATATATGAAATAAAATGAATCATTTACCGCAGATATTTTGATGAAATTAATTTTTTTTCATCAAGGGGAGATAGATCCTATAAAAAATCTTAAGATGCAAAATGACCGGATCCTTATATGTTGTCTGTCATGTTTTTATTCATTTCACTTTCATTGTTATCTAGCGATACATATTAGACTAGTTAAAAAAGTTTCAAAATTGTTCAATATCCCTTCATTATACATTATACCAAACACGCACTGGAAGAGAGCAATTACGTCCATGTTTAACGTTAATACGTTCCTTTAGATAATGGACTGAATTAAAGATTCATTAGTCTGGACGAATTTTGAATTATCTTCGCTAAAGAATAATTTGTCCCAAATTCGAACTTAATTCTATGGCTTCTAGAACAGAAATCGATAATTTGGAATGCTAAATAATGGACGAGCGGAAGGACAAGGCAAAACTGGTCAGTACAATTTACTTGGACTTACATGTTAAGTTCATGATAGATAGAACGGAAAGATAGAACTCATTGATTTAGATATAGAATGAAACGGAAGTGCAACAGGTATAAAATGGTAATGGCCCATACCCCGGCATGGACGTATATCTATTACAGATTTTATGAAGCATTTCAAAAATATTATTTTTAGCTATAAACCATTTTCCAGTAAATTTCTAAAAAAAATTTCGGTACAATATTCACTTATTTTTAATTATTACAATGAACATACAATAACTTCTTATTCGGAAATGAAAAAATATTGACATTGCCTTGATCATACAGCCTTTCAAAGATTTCCATCTGATTTGAACACCCAGACACAAAACACGGTCAGGTTATTGAGTGTAAGAGACAAAAATCAATATCGATTATTTGCTTCGTTTGAGTAAATGATACATATTTGATAATATATATACTGAATATCCCCAATACTTTGATTGTAACATCGCTGGAATTTGATATCGATCATTACCATATGGTATCCAAATACTCAATAACTTAATAAATACACTGCTGCTGGTACCATTACATTGTAAATCAATATCTGCATATTTCAGACAAGTAAGGTAATATTGCACAAGACATCATTTTGGTGTTGTTGTCATTGTGGTTATACAAGTACCCTAATTGACTCTGTGGTAATTTAACCACATCGTGCTCTTCCCCTGTTGATAATCAAACTTTGCCTCTTCAAAATACATCTGTACTTTCTAAAAGTATAAAATAGTCTTTATTGGTATTTACAAGTATATATATACATGTATATGGTATTTACAAGTGTGTGTGTGTATATATATATATTGAATATATATATATATATATATATATATATATATATATATATATATATATATATATATATATATATATATGGGGTAGATTTATGAATATCTCTTTTACAATATCATAAGTGTTCATCACTATATAGTGTCTTCATTTTCATCCAGCCAGTTGTTACCTTTGTTCTCTGGTTCAAGCATCACATAGAATTTATCTAGGAATATTTCTATGACAATATACTCTATTTCTATGGAAAGCTACAAAATCACATCTCCGGGTCGTTTAAAACCTTCTTTCATCGATCAAATCGTCTAAATAGATGCAATACACGTTCATGCTAAATGATATTTTAAATTTTATTGTTTACTTGAACAGGATGAATCATGATCAATGTATTTAATTTGAAACAAAGAAATTCAAAAAAAAAAAAATGCTGGAGCTTGTAATAAGTTTAAACATTTATTCTACATGCATAAAATTCAGATACCAAGATAATTAAATGCTTAATTAGTCATTATGAATTATAGAGAACATGCTCTATAAAAATAGTTACTTGGTATATTAAAACAACTTTATCTCTCTAATAATCAGTTTAAACGGGAAAATACAAAAGAATGGAATGAAATAAAAGATTCATGAATGCGTCAGAATAGAACTATTAAAGGGACCTAGACACGATTTGAGATATAAAAAAAAAAAAAAATTTCTATGTATAAAAAAGTTTACTTCTGTATTTTGAATGATTTACCAAACTTTGAATTTTAGAAGTCATGTTACAAGCGAGATACAGAGAAAAGAAGTCGTTGTTAAACTGGGGAATTCCCCACATTCTGTTCAGGACTCTTCTGGTGCATATCAAATTACCATGCAAGTAAAGGGAGTCACTGACTTACAGCAGTCTCCGACAAATACAGAAAACAATAAACAACCATCCCAAACCACACCAGAACAACAAATGAACGAAAACAAACTTCCGATTCCGGTGCACATCTCACGAGAGAAAATTGTACCTATGAAAACTGAATCAAAAAAATTTAACAAACCAAGCACAGAAAAAAGAAACGATAAAAGGGATGTTTTCCTTGGAATAACACATCGCAGGCGCAAAAACGCCCAAATTTACCTTACAGGAATTGATCGAGAAACCACTAGAGATGGTATTATTAACTATGTCCGAGGCAGGGATATCCGTGTAACATATCTTTCTTTATTCCAACCAAAGTATAATCCGGACTGTTTATCAGCAAAAATCCACATTCCAGAAGAAAAGCATGAAACTCTCAATATGCGATCATTTTGGCCTCGCGGAGTCAAATGCCGGCCATGGATAAACGCCCTTGAGAGACAGAAAGGTCGCGAATCAGACGATGTAAATAAATAAACGTTTTGTTTAGCCATGAATATACATAAACAGTACGCAATGCACATTGATCTTTTGTTTATCATATTTTTTCCATTCAATTTTGAATTGGAATGTCAGAGGTATTATGTCCTCTAATGTTTGTTTGACAAATTTATTACGTTAAACAAAGTGTGATGTCGCTGTAATCTCAGAACACAAACTACCTGAAAATTATTGAAAATTTTTAAACAGTATCGATCAAAGTTATATCAGTACAGCAACATTTGAAAAATCGCTAACCAATGGGGATAAAGGCAAAGGATGTGTAGCTATATTATATAAAAGAGCTCTAGAATTTTACACATCATTGGTTAACACAAACTCAAACAGAGTCATTGGTATTTGTTTAAAAACGCCAAACCATGTACCATTGTATATTTTTGGTGTGTATTTACCATCTGAAAATGATGTAGATAAATATAGAGAAGAACTAAATATACTTCACGACTTGTATACAATCTATTCTAATCATGGCCATGTTATTTTTGCCGGTGACATGAATGGTAGCCTTCAACAAAAAGATGTTGAAAGAACAAATGCCTATAAATCAGCAGAACTTGTAACATTTTACAGAAAACCCAACCTGTTTTTTCCTTTTTATAATGTTGAACAATGCAAAGATGTATATACCTTTATACCATGTAAAACAATGTTAGACTACACATTTGTCAGTGAATCATTGAAGAACCACCTAGTAGATTATGATATTATTCACGAAGGTGCAATATCAAACACATTAGACCACTTACCTGTGATCGCTAAAATTGAGATTGTAGAGAACCCCCATATTCTATTACCAAACACCACTAAGTGGCCCGCATGGCACAGGATATAAAATCATATTGTAATCAACTCCAAACAGAGCTTAACCAACATCTTCCACCAGAGAAAAATGAAATGTCAATGAATGAAATAGATTTTTACACTACAACAATCGTAAATGCTGTAATAAAAATACTACTCTAACTATCCCAACGTGTTCCTATAATCCTCATACCAAACCCCACTGGAACACTACAGTTAAGGAGGCGCACAAGAGTGAAATGGGATCCAGAATAAAATGGGTCAAGGAAGGAAAACCTCGAGGAATGCAGCACCCATCTTATGCAGAGTATAAACGTACAAAAAGACATTTTCGACAATGCCAAAAAAGCGCTTCTGAAGAATACATGAAACAAACTTATGAAGACATTGACAACGCTGCAGGAATCGACATTCGCTTATTTTGGAAATTCATTCGTCGTCAAAAACCACGTCAATCAAAAATATATCCAGAAATACAATTTGCAGATCGGACTGGTAACACACCAGAAAGCGTTGCTTCGGTATTTGCTGAATACTTTTCCACAATATATCAAACTGAACAAAATGATACCTGTGATAATGATTTCTACAACAGTATCATTAATGAATACAATAATATTAAATCCCAAGAGACTCAAAATTCTATTTTCTGTCCGGATGACCGCATTACAGAACAAGAAGTTTTTGACTCTATTTCACCATTAAATCCAAAAAAGCTCCTGGACCCGATAAAATACAGTCAGAACACCTAATACACGGAAAAGAAGTTCTGTCTAAATACCTATGTGTCTTGTAGTATATTAAATCTAGGCCAAATCCCCTCTGGTTGGAAACAAGGCTTTATTGTTCCAATATATAAAGGTGGAAATAAACCAAAAACATCTCCGGATAGCTACCAATCTCATTACTATCGACTTTATTTAAAGTTTTCGAAAAAAAATCATCCACACTAGGATTATGGACACTTTATCTAACGAAGAATTATTTCCTAATCCCCAGCAACAGGGCTTCCGTAAAGGCTTAAGTTCTATAACTGCAGCTTTCAACCTTCAAGAAACAATACATCATTACATCGAAAATGGATCTCATGTATATACCTGCTTTTTAGACAGTCGGAAAGCGTTCGACACAGTTTGGAGAAATGGTTTACTGTACAAACTCAACAATATAGGTATAAAAGGAAAGTTATGGATGCTAATAGACGACTGTCACACCAATACTAAAAGTGCAGTGATTGTAAATTATCAACAGTCAAAATGGTTTCCTGTAGAACAAGGGATTCGTCAAGGGGGCGTTTTATCGGGTTTTCTATATACAGTTTTCATTAATGACTTACTTAACGAGGTGGAACGCATAAATAAGAACTTCGGAATCCATAAAATCAAATTATCAACCCCAGCCCTTGCAGACGATATTGCTTGTCTATCTTCAAACCTATTCTTGTAAATGGAGATTCTCTTTCAACGTTGGAAAATCATCCATAATAGTGTTTGGAAAAAATCCCAAACCTAACTTCACGCACCAATGGTTAATTGGAAACGAAATCATACCTATACAAATATAATATAACCATCTTTGCATAATCCAAAACTGCAAATTTAAATCTATTACTAGAACAAAAGAAGCATGCGACAAAGGCCGACGCTCATATTACGCAATAAAAAAATTGTCTTCTGGAAACTCTAACCCAGTAACTCTTGTGAATCTTTACAAAAATGTAGTAATACCCTCTACACTTAATGGCTGTGAAATTTGGAATGAACTTAAACTACAGGATTATCAGTTATTAAATAAATTTCAACACTTTATTGTCAAAGACATTCAAGGCCTGAAAACATCAACACGATCGGATATGTGTGAAAGTCTAGTAGGTCTAAGACCCATCACATCAGAAATTGAGAAAAAGAAATTACTGTTTTTTGAAAAACTGTGTAATTTTTCCAATGACATATTAGTAAAAAAAATATTCCTCTTCAGACTGTTTACATATTTGAACGACAAGCAGGATAAATCGTTTGGATATGTTAAAGATATATTCTCAATTCTTCACAAATATTCTTTAGAATAATATCTTACTTCTTATTTGGAAACAGGTATCTTCCCGAGCAAAACTGAATGGAAAAAAGTGATAAAGTCGGATATGTTCCGTTACGAAAGTCACCAATGGACTAAGGTAGCAAGGGACAGTTTCGAATAAAGTACCCGCAATATTTTTGTAAAATTGAGAGTTGCTGTACTTGAAAGCTTTTGAGTGTTGCTAAAATTCATGAACTGATTTTTAATGATTATCATTAGTTAGAGGGGTGTCTCTTGTTGAAATTGATATGTAATATGTAGGCCCCTTATATTAGGTACATGAGAATCAGAAGTAAAATGCGAAACCTGCGGCTATGACTGTTGTGCTGACTTTACACAGTGAAATTGCAAGTTACAGACGGGAGGTAAAATAACACGAAAAGTAGGTGGATGGGACATTGTAAACTATACACCGGTAAGTTTCTGACATGTGATAGTGCAACATGCACGCGGTACGGAAGGTCAACCCTCTGCAAGGAATTAGCTGGGGGAGGTCTAAAAAGCTGAAAAATCATGAAAAATTAGCAAAATATGAAAGGGTCAAAATCTCATAAAAACCAGTATGTAGAGAAATTTACAGGTTTTGATTAGTAATTTTCTTCAGAAATTGGTGATTTGCCTTATAAAGAGTGAATTAAAGGTATTTGTGCTGAATGGGAACTGAGGAAATTCTAGTTAGAGAGTTCCGAAGACAAGCATCCCTTGGCTACAATGAATTGTATCAAAAAAACTGTCCCCTGTCACCTAATCAAACAACTTACAAGATTTAGGTTGCAGGGGATAGTTTCGAAGGAAAGACCCGGTCAAAATTTTGAAATAAAGGGAGAACCTGGGGTTTGGCTGGTTATTTGAGCTGAATGGGAACTGAGGAAATTCTAGTTAGAGAGTTCCGAAGACAAGCATCCCTTGGCTACAATGAATTGTATCAAAAAAACTGTCCCCTGTCACCTAATCAAACAACTTACAAGATTTAGGTTGCAGGGGATAGTTTCGAAGGAAAGACCCGGTCAAAATTTTGAAATAAAGGGAGAACCTGGGGTTTGGCTGGTTATTTGAGGGGTTTAAATTGGTAAAATATTTATTGCATTCATTTTGTGGATAGAGGAGCTCATGTCAATTTCATTGATATGTGACACTTTAATACTGGTAGCACTTTTCATCAGATATGGAATGAAAATGCGAAACTGTGGCCAAAATTTTCACTTTCGGTTTTGTGCTTGAAAAGTAGGGTGGGTTCAGAACACGAAATGTCACTCGAAAAGAAGGTGATTGACACCCCCATCAATTGGTGATTATTTGCATGGGTATACATTAAGCTACCAATCCTATGGCAGTTGCTCGGGACTGGAGCGTGGTTCTGGACCCGTGAAAATTTTGAGACCGTCCCTGGCTATTCTCTATAGTGCTATATGTAAGTTGTACTTGTTTTATTCTGAAATGTTTAAAAATTCTCAAGAGTCGGGACCATGTGTCCCCTGCATGCAAACCAATTTTAGCAAATTTAAAAACCCACTGAAAAATTAGATCTCATATATAAGCACTATCTGCCTCACATATCCTCAACCAAATAAATTATCCCCTGCCACCTTATTATACTCCATAATGGAACAGGCTTACCAAGAATCTGGAAATTTGCGTGGTCGGCACAACAAAGTAATATAATCAAAGTTATAACAAAACTCTGGACTATTACCCCTACAAGAAATATAAGCACCTGTCAACTATGCAACACTCAATACACAGACATTTTAAAGCATGTTGCTTGTAGTTGCGCGTACTTCTCCACAAACAGAGACCTCTTCTGGAGTGGCATAATTAACTTCGATCTGGGCATTTGTGCTGAACTTTGCTCTCTTCACCCCTGCGAATGTGTTCGGAATGTTTTCTTTATCGTTGCTAAGTAAGTAATAAATCCAGAGGTGCTCGAATGAAAGTTCACGAGACTTCACCGATATGTGTTCACTTCCTGTGAAATTTCGAGCGGAAGTATAAGTGTTCGGATAATATTCTCAAAATACGTAAGTACTGGTCGTTTTTCATATCATATCCTACTGTGATTTATGTTAAAACGGGAAAAGCTTTCAAGATGTATGTCTTATTTCAAACACGTGTAGAGTGATTGAAAATATAACCATTGGGTTGCTTAATAAAATCATAGCCATGTTTGATGCTTGTGGTGTGCAATACCATGTTTTAAAAAAAATAATGGGTGTCTGTTTTGCATTAAAACTTAGTATATCGAGCCATTTTCAAGGAACATTCTGCATAAAATGGTATAGTCTGTTTCACTATTGATGTTATTACTAGGTCAGGCGCGGATCGAAAATTAATCCTCAGGAGGGATCTCTTTTAAGCATGTTAGTTGTTGCAACAGCAGACAAAAACTAATTTTTGTATAGTCGCATTTCTTTCTAGAACACATTTTATTCACCAATTAATGAAGATAAAGTTTAAAATCAATAAACCTCTAGATTTTCTATTTGACTACTATATTAAGAACCTAGATACATGTACTGTGAAATAGACTTTATACACGAGGTACGATTTTTACTGCGAAACTGAAAGGGTCAAATAAAACCACGTGGTCTAAAATTTGAATGACAATAACATTCGCAGGGGTGCTCTTGATGAGGAGGAACTTTACACATATTGGGTAAAATCCCAGCCACACCATTATCGGAACAAAATGAAAAAGAGCTAATACTTTTATGTGGAAATATCTTATTAAGGTATTTGCCATTTATAAAAGAACAGTCAATAATACACAGTAGTCCTGTGCATATATATTTTTTTATTACTATTGTTGTATTTTTTTTCTTTCTGTAACCACCTCATTTAATTTATTTAGCACGATACATTTCACCTTTCAATTATAATACTCACATTTTCACTTGCTAAAATATGTATATATATTTTTGTATCTCTTTATAAATATTTCATAATTGATGTATAATATGCATGTTTGATTTTGTTCAATAACATACATATCATGTACACTCTGAAAAGAGGAATAAAATATTGAATGAATGAAAAGTTGAAAATGATTTAAATTTTTTTAATATTCCTTCATTATACATTGAATACCAAACACGCACTGGAAGAGAGCAACTACGTCCATGTTTAACGTTAATACGTTCCTTTAGATAATGAACTGAATTAAAGATTCATTAGTCCAGACGGATTTTGAATTATCTTCGCTAAAGAATAATTTGTCCCAAATTCGAGCTTGGTTCTATGGCTCTAGAACAGAAATCGATAATTTGGAATGCTAAATAATGGACGAGCGGAAGGACAAGGCAAAACTGGTCAGAACAATTTACTTTGACTTACATGTTAAGTTCATGTTAGCTAGAATTGTTAGGGATATAGAATGAAACGGGAGTGCAACAGGTATATACAATGTATGGTAATGGCTCATATCTCGGCTGGGTCGTATCTATTACAGATCTTAAGAAGTATTTCAAAATAAGATAATTATTTAAAAATTATTATTTAAAAATATTACTTTTAGCTATAAGCCATTTTCCAGTAATTTGAAAAAAAAATCTTGGTACAATATTTCACTTATTTTTATTTATTACAATTAACGTACAATAACTTTTTATTCGGAAATGAAAATATTCTTGACATTACCTGAATCATACATACCTCTATTTTGAACGCCTACATACAAAACACGGTCAGGTTATTGAGTGTAATAAACAAAAATCAATATGATCGATTATTTGCTTCATTTGATTAAATGATACATATTTGATAATATTTAAACTGAATATCCCCAATACTTTGATTGCGACATCCCTATAATTTGATATTGATCATTACCATATGGTATCCAAAAACTCAATAACTTAATACACTGCTGCTGGTACCATTACATTGTAAATCAATATCTGCATATTTCAGACAAGTAAGGTAATATTGCACAAGTCATCATTTTGGTGATGTTGTCATTGTGGTTATACAAGTACCTTTAATTGACTCTGTGGTAATTTAACCACATCGTGCTCTTCCCCTGTTTATAATTGAACTTTGCCTCTTCAAAATACATCTGTACTTTCTAAAAGTATAAAATAGTCTTTATTGGTATTTACAAATACATATATAAAGGGGTAGGTTTATAAATATCTCTATTACAATATCGAAAGTGTTCATCACTGGTGTCTTCATTTTCATCCAGTCAATGGTTGCTTTTGCTCTCTTGTTCAAGCATCACCTAGAATTTATCTAGAAATATTTCTAAGAACATTGACAATATACTCTATTTCTATGGAAAGTTACAAATTCACATCTCCGGGTCATTTAAAACCTTCTTTACTTTTTTCAGATGATTTTTAGTACAAACAAATATACCTACATGTATGTGCCTTTGTGAAATCGATCAAATTGTTTAAATAGATGCAATACACGTTCATGCTAAATGATATCTTAAATTTTATGGTTTACTTGAACAGGATAAATGTTTTTAATTTGAAACATTCAAAAAAAAAATGCCGGAACTTGACTTATTCTACATGCATAAAATTCAGATACCAAGACAATGCTTAATTAGTCATTATGAATTATAGAGAACATGCTCTATAAAACAGCTAATTGGTACATTAAAACAACTTTATCTCTCTAATAACCAATTTAAACGGAAATACAAAAGAATGGAATAAAATAAAAGATTCATGAATGCGTCGGAATAGAACTATTAAAGGGGCCTAGACACGATTTCAGATGAATTTTTTTTTTATGTCTATGTATAAAAAAGTTTACTTTTGTATTTTGAATGATTTGCCAAACTTTGAATTTTAGAAGTCATGTTACAAGCGAGATAGAGAGGAAAGAGGCCGTTGTTTTGTAAACAAAGCTCGAGTCTTATATTACTTTACAAATACTGTAAAGTAAAAAAAATACCATTTCTCTATCAAAATAACTTAGGGGAAACAAGATAGACTGATTCAATGGGTTCATAAATAATTTCATCACAACAAACAGCAACATTAGATTGAAACTTATAACAATACAACAAATATGTGAACATTAACAGGACTAGAGCTTTGTTTATAAAACGGAGAATTCTAACCTCTGTAACCCGCTTGCAACTCGATATTTGACTTTCAAATTCTGTCAAAGCATTGAAGACATCTATATTAACAATTCTAAACATAAAAATTGAAAAAATAGATTTTAAAAATTTTGAGCTCAAATCGTGTCCAAGTCCCCTTAAAAATATGCATAGTTAATAACATGACGGCATGCTATGTAATGATCCATTTTCGGTCATGTGTGACAGAAACACAAATAAAACAAACGCGAAAAGGCAAAAATATTGTAATTTAATTCAAATCCAGATGCAAAGCGTTTTTTAACGAATTTGATGTGGGTTTATAGTACATCTAATCAATAACCTAAAGCATAAAATGGCAGATACAGGACATGTATATAAACTGTATACAATATGATGCAGGATAACAAACTATGATTGACATGCTTGTTTGATTATCAATTCATTCAATTTTTAATTTCCTTATAATTATCAAAGATATACAGAGATCAAATGCCGTAAATCCAGTATTTTCGCGTCACAAAATTTGCGAAAATGGGAAAAAAAGTGTATAGCATGTTCAATTTGCGTTTGTCATTTTTTTCGATTTAAAGAGTTTCTTAAAGAAAATAATATAGGATATAATTTCTGCATATTTAATAATTTGCGATGTAAAAGATATCGCGGAAATCAGATCATCGCGAGAATTACGAGATATACGGTATATTATTTATTTAAAGAAATAAGGTATCATTTTGTTAATGCATATCGGGATATAAATACGAGTTGGTCACATGATCAAATACCATAAAGCCCGAATCGCTACATGGAAGATTTGATCACGTACCAACCTGTATTCATATCCCGAAATGCATCAGAAAATGTCACGTCATCAAATAATCTTATAAATCTTATAAATCCCGGCTTTATGGAAGATTTGATCAGGTACCAACCCGTATTTATATCCTGATATACACCTAAAAATGAAACCTTACTTCTTATATTTACATGTGTTGCAAATTATGACGATACATTGCTCCATACTTTATTCTTTGTGATGATCTAGAAAGCCGCTTCGATTAACATGACGTAACAAAAAATATATAGACATTAGTTCAACAATTTTGCAAGTATATAATTATCATAATAAATAAATATGACATTACTTGTGACAAGAAACCACTCTTTAATTATAATAGAGTGAAACAGTAAAGAAAATTCACTTGTCAATTGAGAAAAACTATTAATGCTTTCCGGATTAGTGTCACCTCCGTCGAAGTCACAAAGCGGTTGGAAATTTAAAAACAATGCAACTGAAAGCTGAGTTAGAGTTTAATTAGGAATTTTCAGAGGAAATTTTTTCAGAGGAAATTCTGTCGGAGAATCAGATTCAAGAGATAAAATAATGTTATCTGTCGTAAAACAATGAATGAATAAAACTTCGTATAACAAATTACAGATAAGTTTCCTTTTCTTAACGCCTAAATCTTGTTTTCATTACGATCTTAGGTGTGTTTCAACGGTCGGTTAGTTTGAGTACGCGTCTTGGTTTGAATTATTTTGGTCGGAATGTCAACAATTAGATGGATTGAAAACAAAATAAAGATGAAATATTCATTGCAGTTTTTAAAACTCCATTGAATTTTGTCATTTAAATGATTTTTTGTGGCAAAAACCTCTCCCAAAAGTAATAACAGAAACAAAAGATACACTAAGATAATATTGATGAAATATTTTTCAATAGAGGTGTTTCAGTCACCTGTCAGCTTTTCATCAGAAAATATTAGATTAATCATTGTTCAGAGGATATACCTCCCTTATGATTATTCTTCCATTACCAAAGGTATATTTCTCAATTACATCAGTAAAAAATATTCCTCGCTGGTGTCCTCTGTTCATCCAGCCAGTGGTTAGTTTGATCATGATCTATTTGTCTTTTTTTTTTTGGTTATATGGCTCAAGCATGGCCTTATTTTACGTTAGGTTTAATATTTCTTATCTAAACTTATTTAAACCCCGAGAATAATTGATAGTATCCTACAAATTCTAAGAATTTTCATGACGTATTAAGGTTTATAAGTTTGTTTGATTGAGTATTAAAGTTTGAACTAATTTTGATTTTATCGATCTGCTTTTATGTCTTTCCAAAAAAAGAATCTTTTTTTTCCTTATGTCGAGAAAATGCATATTTCGATGGAAGGTAAAAAGGGTTGAACGTTCGTGGTCATTTTTAGACTTTAATTACTTGTACATTTATTTCCTTTAAAAGAAAAGCTTTGTATAGGGATTTAGAAATATATCTAATTTCAAAGCTAAATCATTAGGAAATTCTCCTTATTTTTGTTTATGGCTTAATAAATGATATAAAATCTTAGAAGAATATCTGATGGTTAATTTGTTAGCCACCCAGCTTTTTTAAGGTTTCAAAATCACATAACTAAGTCGTTCGAAAACCTTTTATATTATTTTCAAATGTTCTTTGTACATGCATATTGTCTTTGTGAAATCGATCTAATCATCTTAATTGATGGATAAGTGCTAAATGCATATTAATATTACTTGTTATATTAAAAGACCAACCCCTTCTTTAAAAAAGAATAGCTATGTTTACTTAAAATGGTACTCGTTTAATTAAAAACTTTAAAATACAAATGAAATACTTAAAGTTCGCAATATTAGTTTTAACCCACATTTAAAAACTCTGATTCTGATGCATAGAATACAGATACATAGCAACTGCTTTATTTGTCATTATGAATTATAGAGAGCATGATCTACAAATAGTTATTAAGAATGCACGATAAAAGCACGCACGTCATTTTTCTGATCACTCTGAGGATCAATTCATTACATCCATTCAATATACTAAAGTACAAAATTGCAGATGCATGCAATTGAACTTAATAGGAATTGAACAGGAGAATAAGAACCGATCGCCATGTTTGTTTCTGTTTGTTCGATTTATAATTAATTTATTGATTTATTTAATAAATGTCGTCACATTTATCCTCAGATTTACTGGAATGACATAATTTTTTAATGATAAACATCTTTACCCTACCATACATATTTAAAAGAATTTGCTTGAGCATTATTTGAAGAATTATATGATCAAGAGATTACTTTAATTAGGAGAGGGCGGTCTCAGAACTTGTGCCCAATCCCAGTTGTGATTTTGTACAATAAACTACATGTATGTTCAAACGAAGACATTAGTTGTCAATTGAAGAAGAATAAGAAGAACATATGAAGCCTCTACTTAAATGTTGACGATTCATCAAATATCTTGCCAGATTTTTCGGTCGATTTTCCCTCGAGTTGTCGTTCGTTAGCCTTCTTATCCAATATTTAAAAAGAAATGTATTTCGTTTGAAAAGTATGCATACAAGAACAGGACAATGCCTTTTTAAACACAAAGAACAGCTGTCGAACTGCGCAGCTAAACTTATTTTGTAGATTGAAAAATCTTGAAGAAAAAAAATATAACGGGGGTTCATTAGTGTCCTCTCTACAACCATTTGTTGAGTAAAAGGTCTAAGCTAGCTTATATAAATCGTAACTTTGTCTCAAAGTGGCGTACCCTATTCAAAAATGGACCTAAAAAACCACAAGATACATGTATATTTGGCTGAGTATATGGTACGTTGAAGATATATTTTTATATAAATATAATTGATACTTTTTTAATTTAAGACAATCACTTTTTGGACCCCTACCCCTCTTCTATAAAGAATTTACTTAAATGTAAACATTTAGAACTGAAAAAATCCCCAAAAACAAACATTGGACAGGTATAGAGATGTATATCAAATTCAACACGGATTGTTATGATTTGGCATTTACTTTTTCTATGAAAATATAACGTCAATGTGTCTCCATAGCCACAGGAGTTCTAAGTATAGTCTGGATTTTTCTTGTTCTAAAAGTAGATCCCAGGCCGACTGATAAAAATAGGGTACCCTAATTTGAGGCAAAGTTACAACATAACTGTGTAAGATTCAAACTTTTTCCTCGCCAAAGGGTTGTAGAGAGGACATTAATGAACCCCCTTCATATTTTTTCCGATTTTTAAATATTCGAAATAAGTCTGTAGCTGCGCAGTTCGACAGCTGTTTTAAGGCATTGTCCTGTTCTTGTACGCATAAGCATACAAAACAACGTGTAGAATAGTTATTGCTTTTATATCTGTTGGCAACAGTTTTGGTCAGTTTCGGACAGAAACAAAGCCAGTTGAAGAAATGGTTTAATTACATGTACATTTTTTTCCTACAAGATGGCTGGGCATACCCCTACCCCTTAATTTCTTAGACAACCTTTTAAAGTTCATGCATAAATTATATGGTAAGGAATGATAAAGACCTCGCCCATCAGTAAAATACCAATGTTTTAAATAAATACAATGTTCTATTCTAATGATTCTATACTGACTTCAAAATAGGTGATAACATTTTCATTGCAGTTTTGGTTATTTTAAAGAAAAATATCTATTAAATTCTAGTTCTGTCGTTTAAAATGATGCTCTTCTAAAAGTGTACCAAAACAAACACAGAAACAAAGACCTACAACAAAGCAAAGAGAACATTTATGACATATTTTTAATCGTCATGTCATGTTGTAAATTTTGAATTTACTGGGTGGGTGTAAATACTAAATTCAAAATTTACAACATGACAGTCATCTTTTTTTCAAAAATATTTAATTCATTCATTGTTTAGAGATATATGTCCCTTATGACTTTTAACTATAAACAAGAGTAATATGAACAGTTATCTTCACAATACAATATTAATAGTATGTCTCACTGGTGTCCCCATTTCTGGTTGTCTTCATCATGACCTGTCTCTAGTGGGTTTTTTTTTTTTTTGGAGGGGGGGGGGTATTTTGGTCTATGAGTTGTTTTTGGTGGGGGTTTTTTTTTGGGGGGGGGGGGTGTCTGAGCCTCTTTTAATATAGGTGTAGTTCAATGAATCATTGGTAATATCATACAAATTCAAAAAATTTCATAATCATGTGTTGATAAGTTTTTAAAATAAATCATTATTTGAGCTTCCAATTTTTCAATCGGTCTAGGTTTATGCCTTTCCAGAAACAGCCATCCTTATCTTTTACTTTAAATGTCTAGAAAATGAATTATATTTCTACGAAAAGTTTAAAAATCACATATCAAAGTCGATTAAGATAATTTTACTCTTTCCAGACTGTAAAAACTGTTCTTATACGCTTATACTACATGTAGTTCTTTATGAAATCGTTCTAATCCTTTAAATTGTTTGTTCAAAAATGGATGCATTTAATTTAAAACATTTCAAGAAAAAATGAATTACTTGAAGTGCACAAAATTAATTTTAACCCACATTTAAACACTCTCGTTGTAAAATCATTAAATACAGATACCTAGCAAATGCTTCATTGGTCATTTTGAATTATGTAGAGCATGATCTATAAAGCAGTTATAAAAGTCTATATGACTGTGTACATTAAAAGCATCCAAAATCATTTATCTGATCGCTCTGAGGATCAATCCAATATCTCTAACGTCCATCTAATGTACTTAAGTACAAAGTGGTAGATACATGCATTTTAACTGCGGGAGATTATGTAAGAGACGAACAAGTTTGTTTGGTTTATTGGTTAATTTATTAAGTCTCACCACAATTATCAGAGATTACATATCATATTTTGATGATAAACATTTTATCATGCCATACATATTTTATGAAAATTTGCATGGGCATTATATGAAGAAACAAATAATCCTATGATCAAGAGATCATGTGTCATTTAAAAAAACCCAGGCACACTAAAAAGTAGAACATACGAAACGTGTAAGAGTTCCCGGTCGTTTTTTCCTCGAGTTGTCGTTTGTTGGGCATTCTTATCCCAATATTAATACAAGAATGAACTGGTTTGAAATGCTTTTAAAATTATGAATTAACTGTTAGAACCCAGTTTATATTCGATCAAACTGGATAGTGTTTGAAACCGTCCCACATAATTTTTTTTTCTGAATGCGAACGTGAATTTGATTTTTTTTTATTAATCACAACATATTTTACAAATTTTAAATGCAGTGTCATCAGCGTTCATGCAGTTTTCTCGAAGTCATTCTGTGCATTTCTAAAAAGATACAAGTTTAGAAGGATGATTTAAAGGTATAAATATGTATACTTATACATTTATATTCATCAGCAAAAAGTGGTTTTTATACCTCAAGAAATTTTATTCAAAAAAATGCCAAGCAAACTTTTTTAAAATGTTTAATCAGATTTAATTAGGTTTTTTATAATGTGCATTGATTCTATGTGTTAATTAATCATTTAATGCCATCTATAGCACAATAATTTCTGGTGCCTTTTTAGTTGCGATTTGGCAAAGATAAAGGGTAAAAAAAATTGTTTACTGTTGACTTCAACATTTAATATTCCTCGGACACAATGCTTTGGTGGTGCAGTGGTATGTATGGATGATTCTTGGTTGTCAACAATTATCGACTGAGTCAAAATAAATAATTTTATGAAAAAATATTCGTTTCAGTTTTTTGGTCCATTTTTGGGATTTGATTTTAATCAACTCTCCTATGCAGTTACTCTGACAAACCGAAAGTGAAACTGTGTTCTGACCTAAGCACAAATCATCACCGCTGACAAGACTAAGTTCTTGAAAATATTAGAAAAAAAATTGATGTAATGTATGCTGATGCATTGTTTTTCAAGGAAATAGTCAAATTTTATATACTTCGAACAGTTTAGATATTTTTGTAGTCTCATGTATTCCTACGCCAGAGTTAAGGTGGAATAACACACCTGGAAAAAATCACTCAAATTAACAGTAAATTATTTGATTATGAAAAATATTATTATAAATGAACTGTACATATGTCAAATCAGCGAAAAATTTGCAGTTTGGGAATAAAGAATGAATATCTAAAAAATTCACTTTAGTAAGTAACAGCAAATGCCAACAATGGATTCGAACTCGGCATGTACGGATCACAATCCCAACACTTTAACCACCCGGCTATGAAGTAAGGTACATGTTGCCGTCGATAAAATCCTTTTAATATAACGAAATGTCGTTTCGATCAGAGGTCAGCCATTTTGTGACGATGTGTTATTCCACCTTAATATAGTCTCGTTCAACCAGACGCTCGGCTGTCTCCGTAAATCTGCGACAAGCAGAGAGGGTGCTCTCTTGTTTGTCGGATATTAATGGAGACAGCCGAGCGTCTAGTTAAACGATACTAGAGTTCGATATCAATAGTGCTTGGATCCATACAAATTTTAGAATTGTGTCGATAACTAATACATACTAGTAGTTGAAATCTATCTTTAAATATTACACAATTTAAGATGATTCATATGGGGTTTCTCGAAATTCTTGTCGGAAAAGTCTGAAAATTTAATGTTATAAAAAAGTGCGTTATTCAAATACAAACTAGAAACTAATTACCATGCAAGATAATTTGATTTTAAAATAAATGATAATCGATAAAATCAACTCCCGTCAGTACTTTAGTACTTTGATTTCTATTGATTTCTTTCATTTAAATGAATTTATGACACAGCGCATTAAAATTAACACACCAAAGCGGCATCCAGGAAAAAAAATTATTGATTGAATTCAATTTCTTGTGTTTCAGTCAATCTTTGTATAAAGGTTTTCTTAAATCCATTGATTTAGAGGATAAAAATTATTTTTTTTCATTATTAACCAGATATGTAGTTTTTCCACACACAGTGAGAGTTATCATTCGTATTCTTTAAATGAAGGCGAAAAAAATTATGCGTGAGTTACTTCCCCTCGTACGTACGAGTCCTGAGGCCTGTTAACGGATTTTTCATATACACGTAAATAAATAAATTAAGAATGAATAAACAGTTTTAAAAGTGAGATCGATTAATGCTGAAAATAAGTACGGGCCTGTACGGTAATTTGAGCACTTTCTTTACCCAAACATTTCATTCCAATTTTACTGCACATTGACAATCAAAAACATCCTGTTATCTGAGAGTCAGCGAACAAATTAAATTAAAAAGAGCGAAACGGTGTCAATTCAAAGAAATCGAAAATTACATGCATTTTAATTTTGTAAAGCGTCAATTATGACATCAAATGATGCCGATATTTAAATTTAATGGAATTTGATTCAAACCCTATACAAAAAGGAGAATTATTTTCCATTTACATTGATCGTGCGTTGCATGAACAAACTGGAACTATATGCGTATATGTATATATTTCTCGCCCTTTATTCGAAATCTGAATAAAATTAATTCACGGCTCTAATTGTATGACGTCAAAGTGACAACAAGTCTCGTCTTGGTGCTGTGTATATGTACCTGTGTACCTAGACAGGTGGCAGAACGGTTTAATTCGGTCCCCTACCGGTGAAATCGGAGGAGACTTCATGGGTCATCTCCATCTATCCTTATGTTTCCCTGTCACTGTGTCCTGTCCGCATTTTACTTTACGACCTCCAAAAAAGTGACTTAGGGATATGTAAATTAAATTCTTAGTAAATCAAATGTGATACAAATTCATGATCATGGGTACATGAAGGCAGAGACAGAAGTTCACGACGAACTGTTAATGCAATTTTCTCAGAGAGTTGAATTATTAACTTTATTTTCAACTTATTCAGTGTATTTTGGCAAGCGCCTTCCCGGCCGATCACTGGCCTTATAGCGCATACCCCAGCGTGTAAACATCGCCCATCTGTCTGCCCGAGTTTCACTTTGTCGGGGCTCTTCTGACGAAGCGTGCCAGATAACACCCAGCCCTGGTATCTCGGCCCAATCTTTATCCCCCGGGCCCGCGACATGTGTCGGGTGTTTAGGACCGTCAGATTTGTTTACGATCCCCTCTGATAGCGGGGTAATCAAATGACGATTTGCCGCCTCGATGTTTTGTTAGCAGGACATGATAAGACCAAGTGAAATATGATAGAGCTGTATATATGTACTAGTCCAGAGGTATTTACGGGGGGTGGGGGGGGGGGGGGGTGTTGCTAACGGTTTCTCGTTAAGATGAGCATCAGTATGTCCTGATGTTTTATTTCCAAGAGAAAGGGTTACAATTCAATTTCAATTCATTTATTGACAATAACCATGTCGGCATACAGTCATGAATATGAGTTATATAAAACAAAACATTAAACATAGCATGCAAAAGTTTAACATTAACTAATAAATCTACAATGGACAAACCATTGGGTGAACAAAACTAGGCTTGTGCGAAGACTATTATTGGTATTCATAAAATTGTATAAGTGTTCATTGTTGACTTTCCTTTCTAGTGTTGATTCAATTCAATGATTACGGTCACATTATCCAGTTCTATCATATTCCTGTTCAAAACGCCAGTTTTGTAATTAACAAATAAATGAAGATTTTATTTTGCCTTGCAAAGAGTCTATCTGCTTTGCAAGAGTCTAATATTATATGTAGACCAATTGATGGCAACAAAGCCTCTATTTGGTCACTGTGTTTAGTCCTGTGAAATTGTCGACCAGGGACCCGTTTCACAAAGCTGTCATAAGATTTATCATAAGACATGTCTTAAGATTGTCATAAGATATGACTTATGATTATCATAAGATATGACATAGCTGTTTCACAAAGCTGTCATAACTTTAACTTATCTTAAGATAATCTTAAGATAATTATTATAGTAGCGATTGCATAATTTAATCAGTAAATTGTAAAGTAAAGAATTTACTTACGAAATCTGCAGTGTAAATACATGTATATATTTAATAACATTACTGGATACTTTATAACATACCGTATGTTTTTGTACTTTCTTTTGATAAGAACAATAAAAACAAACCAGTGAAGAAAATAGTGTTCTTTTATTGATTGATGATTATTAAGGAGGCTGAATGTTTGAAAGATAAATCTATAAAAATATAAAATGATAATTTTGAAATCATAGAATCTTAATTTTTTCTATAGTAATTCAAAATTGTAATTTACTGACCATTTGGCCTCCTAAATACCTGTATACAAATGCATGTCTCGCACTAAAATGATGAAATATCTTTAAATTACTATTACTTTATCATTACCCGTATATAAAGCAAAAGAAACAATTCTGAAATTTTAATAAAATTTGAATGGACACAATATTCAAAGGAAAGATGGCAATTACTTAGTTCTCAGAATCGAGTTTGAATTAATCTTCTTCTAACTTCAGCACCGTCATTGTTTACTCCTTGGTATATAACATTGTCTGGTTGTTGAAAAACACGATAATTTTTTATGTTTTGGGGCACATGGACGTTATTTTTTATGCAAATGTGATGTAGCATCACACAAGCAGTCACGATTCCACAAGCTCTCTCGGGCCGGAAAAGTAGGGTCGATCCCTCCGGAGCGATCGATGCATCGGAACCTCATTTTAAGGTCACCAAACGCTCGCTCAATGGGGCCCTGGTTTTAGCGTTGGCATCATTGTATGCCTCCTCATGGGGGTTGCTTGGGTTCAAGACGGGTGTTAGTAAGTGATTCTTTAACGGGTATGCACTGTCACCAATTAGACAACCTTTGTTAATGTTGCTATTCTCAAACATTTGACCCAAAACAGAATTTGAGAACACAAATGCGTCATGAGATGATCCAGGCCACTTTGCTACCAAATTCAAAAATTTCAAATTGGAATCGCAAACTGCCATCACATTTATTGAATGAAAGTTTTTTTCTGTTAACAAACAAATACTCATGAGTTGCCCCTATCACATTTGGGAATTTGCATATATATGAGCGAAGTCCAGTATAGTATATATTGTTTATATCTCTGTCAGTAGAAGGAAATTTAATGTAGACAGGACTTAAGGCAACTAGAGAAGATGTAGCAGCGTAAACAATTCTGGACACACTTGCTTTACTTATACCATAAAGATCTGCACATACAGCTTGAAACCTTGCACTTGCATAAAAGCGAAGCGCAACCATGACTTGCAATGATGTTGCAATGATGTTGGAAGGGCATGTGATCTTTTGGTTGGGTGCTCTAAACGATCATTGAGCTCATTACATAAGTCAAAGATAACATGTCGTGGCAAATGAAACTTCTCTAATATGTCACAATCGTCCATATAATCTAATGGGTTGATTCTGTCCCTGAATACACGCTCACGCCTTATAAGTTGCCTATTTCTTATCAAAACATAGGCCGCCGCCATGTTTAAATTTGACTTAAGAGAGGTATCTTAAGTTTTTGAACAATCTTAAGATTATCATAAGTTAAGACACTTTTGTGAAACAGCTATGATAAAAACTTATGACAAATTTTGGTCTTAAGACAGATATTTGTCATAAGATAGCTTTGTGAAACGGGCCCCAGACTTGAAAAGCTGACCAAGGTGATCAGTTGTTGGCAAAATAATTAAAATCTTTACTTCATATTATTATCAGAACTTTTTTGAATATGTTACTAAGAGTCTCTCTACTGCTAAAAAGAAAAGATTGGGTTAAGAACTAAAGTTGTACTTTGGTTTTTGAAACCATATATGTCCCTTTTGAGCGTCTGAAATGTTCAGACCTTCCAGGAATGGAACTCGAAGTCTCCAAGATATCGAACCCCAAAGCACTGTGATATCGGTAGTACAAATAGCGAGGCACTTTCATTAAGTGTAGCGATTAGGCGTCTCAATAATCGATAGATTTAACAAACGATCGCTTCTTATTTCTACAAACAGAAGATAAGATAGCTGCCTTTACATCTAGTGCCTTTCTCAGGAATGTGCTCTCTCTCTCTCTCTCTCTCTCTCTCTCTCTCTCTCTCTCTCTCTCTCTCTCTCGTTGTCGTTTCTCGGAAATGATTACCGTATCTAGATGTTACCGAAAACTCACACAAGGCAAATACCAGGGTAGATCAAATCAGGAGAAATTGATAGATGTAGTTTAAAAATTAAGATATGCAGATGTAATTTGATGATGAGGTTGATTTTTAATAACGGCGCCATCTATTGGTAATGTTCGATATATAGTAGCAGATGGCACTTGCTAACCTTTATCCTTAATGGGAAAATATCGAATTAAGTAACAATGCGGCCAAAAGACATACAAGTCGGTCACTCTAATGAATAGATTGCTGAACGGGGCAAATCTACAAATAAACATGTCAAGTGTAAGGTAAGTAAAAAAAATGCATTCAATGTTTACTTAGCTTCCAATATAGAGAGTTCTTTTCTGTTTATGAACAACACACAAATATTGACTTCCTTCCACCTCTCAAAGGTAATCGTTAATTCACATACCTAAGTTAATTTATTATTGAATAAGAGAAATCAATTTTAATTAGTATACGCAGCGAAAAGGTTTCACTTAATTTGACTCATAAAAATCCCAAACCACAGTCTTTTCTTGTATATTTATTCTTAAGGGCTGTTGAATTAAATTATAACATCGGTTTGTTTAAATTTAAACAAAGTATTCCTCAAAATAATTTTCTTTTCATGTCTTTGATAAGCAGAGACAGAATTTTTCAAATATTGGTTCTCCGTATTAATAAGTACCCGAAAACCTTACACTGAAGATGTTGTAAATCAAATCTACTGGGGAAAAGTGATTGCGTCATGATGAAATAAATTACAACTCTGCAAGAGATGGTATCAAACATTTTTATTTGATATATGTTTATCATCTGCCATCTAAATAACAAGTTGATCCTTTTTTTGAGTCTCCTATTTCCCGGAATACCTGCAGGAGATACTATAATTGAAAATTTGTCATGCGATAGTCTCCTGCTGCCGTTCTAACTCTGCGAGTTAATTAAACATTGATTAAGTTAATTAACCCTGTGTTACTTTTCATGTAAAAATGAAAATTTATATTTTTTTAAAAACCCGGAACAGTTTCATTGCGACTCTCTTTCGAACCAATCAAACTGCTAAAAAACTAATAAAATAAAGTTCTTATTTAGACACCTTTTAACCTTTTCCGGTTGATAATAAATTCCAATTTGTCTCTTTTATTCAAAAGGAAGGGATGCAAAATTAAATGAATTATGTATTTTGTTTTCAATCTGCTTTTTTTTTTTCGAGGATCTCATTTTCATTAAAATTTAATTACATGCACATGTAAATTACTCAGTTTTTTTTAGTTGTATTATGATATCGGGTCATCTTATTTTGATCCTAACATATTTTAGGAATTTTAAGAAAGGCAAGTTGAGAGCACAACAAAGGATAATCTTTGTAGAATAACAGATATGGCCACAAGTTTGTTAATTATTCATCGACAACTCAAAAATTACACCTTATTCAATATCAAAGTAATTTTGAGAAAATAAGTTTTCATAGTTATTTTTTATATAAATGAAAGCTTTGCAGACCTGATGATACGAGCCATATGCCACTAACATGAATCCTACATTATAGTAAGCAGATTAAACAGGAAAAAATAAACATCTAAAAGTTTTAAAATGCAACAGAGTGACAGATTCTCATATATGTATTAAGAAAATGTCATCGTCGGAAAGTAACAACTGGTCTTGTATTTTTTATCTTGGGTTTTCGAAGCTGAACACGTGGTTAAATCAGTGTGAGGGAGAGATCCCTACTTATACCAAATGTTATTCTCTTTCCGGACTCCATATAAGTCTAAATTTCCGGATTCCTGCTTATGCATTTTGCTTGTCTGCCTTTTTCGCTAGCTGTCTGGGTCTTTTCCGCGTTTATTCATAATGGATAAGGGTTTTCATTTCACTTTGACGCGGGGACAAAGGACTGATTACTCTCCATTGTATATGTTATGATATAATGCGAACTGATGAATTTGCTGCCTGGTGGTTCCACTGATAAAGTCTGATCGGCAATGGTATAGTAATTACCATTATTGTTCGAAGTTTCATATACTTTATGTCGAATGATTCAGAGTAGTAAATCGTTTAACGGCATCCAACAAAAAAAAAGAAACAAACAAAAAACAATCTATGGGGAAGTTCAATTAAACAGGTATTTTACTCAAACATGTGTTCAATACTCTCACCAGAAAGAAAGAACAAAGTCTTATTTAATATCAAATGCAAATATCAAATGTATCAAGACACCCCCCCCCCCCCAATTAAAGAATTCTGCTTCTGAAACCAACGTTATGTCAATAATAATGGTCAGAGAAATTGATCTAGAACTTCTCTTTCCCTTATTTAACTGTTTATTGGTATTTCACACATTTCTAAATTGTCCTCTCTAAATTCCAGAGATTTTGTTAAATCTGAAACTCACACTTTACAGAACTATTTGCCTTGTGGTCAAAGGGTCAATTCGGTAATAGCATAAGAAGTATTCTTGATTTTCATTTGATGCTCGGCAGGCCGCATCTTTCGTCACAAAAGATGGTTTAATTTTTTATCTTTAAAGTATACATCTTGGTTGTCTTTGAACTCTCGTCTCTCATTGTACAGGTGAGAATTTGCTCTGTAAACAACAGGAAGAGATTTATTTCGAGGACAATCGGACGCTTCCGTTAACAATAGCCCCCTGGGAAGGGACCGCGTGCGGGCCACGCGATGCTCGCGACAAACTACAGAAATACCTACAGCCTAATCTGCTTAAAATCAAATCACCACAGCAGGTAAATAAAAACCCTGACCCCGGGGTCACCGAGAGTCTGGGCTGAGTGACATAGTCGCGCTACTGTTATATTGCCACCTTTACATTTCACTTAACTTTTTATACTGTAACACAAGTCATATTTTGAGAGGCATGAGCACGCTTCTCTGATATTTCAATTTTAACTTTTTTCCTACCTTTTTTTAACATGTCATATTTTTCACAATAAAAATACATGGTATTTTTGGAACATGTCTTGTATTGATGGTAGAGGGTTGCGAAAGAGCAAAGTTTTTACGCAAATATTGTATAAGGAATTTTAAAAAATGAAAAAGATTTAGGAATGTGAAATAAAGGCGTAATCTACAGAGAAAGAAGACCCTCTGATGTCCAATGTTTGAGGAACTCTATCCCCTCTTTACATATTTTGACCCCCTTTCTTGGGTTACATGTTTAATTATATAGACCGTTAGATAATTTTTCATATTCTTTACCGGTAAAGTGAGAATCACGGAGTAGAATAACAGACGTATACCACCGTATAGATGATATACCTAGATACGGGTTCTTTATGCAGCTTTATATATGTACAAGGCGTACTTGATAACACGAAACATCCTTTAGAATTAAAAGAACAATCCAAATTGCAGTTTCATTACCATATTGTTGGTCATTGACCCCTTTTTAAGTACATGTAGGGAATTAACTTGTTATTCAAACCTGCAAGATTATGCACCCCTTTAATAAGACCGTTAATCCTCTGTTCGGGACAAAAGGGTGTTAAAAGGATGGAATTAACGATGACGGTTACTTATACACATGAACAGCTAATGCTATGAAGAACAGTCTTTGGGGGTCAAAAAGACTCTACAAGGTCAACTACCAAGTCCCTACGAGAGAGAGAGAGAGAGAGAGAGAGAGAGAGAGAGAGAGAGAGAGAGAGAGAGAGAGAGAGAGAGCAATGGATATTTAGTAGACCATTCAGTAAAAGGCATACTACATATCAATCATGATGTATTTTGTTAAGAAGTGAAGAACAAGAATTTTGCTACGTATACAGTTACTTTGTCTTGCAGTTGAAATGTCAATCATACTTAAAATTCTGTATAAATATTTAGTTTGGATACTTTGTGGAATTAGGTGCAAAAAGGACCACATCGGACGCGACAAGTTGATAACACTTCAGGGGCGAAATCTCTGGGGTCTCCCGGATCCATGGGGCGATTTATGACCGCCCGGCCGGGTGCCCTGTCAAATAGCCTCCAATCACCAGTAATCGATCATCGATTGATCAGAATGGGCACTTATAGCGTCACTTAAGGAGTTGAATGTTAAAGAAAGGCCCGTTCCATAAATTATCAGAGGCTATAGAAATCGAAGGCGGTTTTAGATTTATTGAAATTCAGTCATCAAATACGAAGAATGCTGTTTACCTGACGTAAATATATACCCTGAATGACATTCCTTTAAATATATGGACCCAAAATAGCCAAGTCATAAATAATGGTCTTTAAGTTTGAATGTCAAGTATAGCATGTATTTTCATTTTCTCCATATACGCATGTAATAAAACGACAAAGGTGAAAAATATATATATTGAAAATTAAAAGGGATTTTTCTACTTGCGGTATATCATTAAATAGCACTGTTTAGTCAGGTGTCGTTTAGGAATTCAATGTTATTTATGCTGAGATGACAAGATCATACTTATCGCTATAAACTGAGTTTAACTCAATTACCCGACAACAAAAGACAGTGATTAAGTTTTTGTATATATCCATTTCTTGCTAAAAGATGGTAAGTACTTTTAATTCAAAGGTTGAGGAAAAACTCTTTGATTCTTTTTGACTGTCGATTAACAAAGATCTCCACCAGCGGTTTGACATGATAATGCCATGCTTGACGCACGGTCATTAAGAGTACAATGGAAACCGAATCCTTTCCTGCTCTCCTTTTACTCACACCTTCTGTAGGAGCAGGCGTTGTCACGCGAGCTTTCCTGACCCGGATTTTCACAGATTCGCGTCGCTATCATCCCGGACACCACCGGAGCTGAACATTGTTCGGACAGTGGACATGTTGGCCCAACATGACACCGGTCCACACGTAATGTCACGTCAATCTTGCAGGGATGGAGGAAAACTTCGCACCTGGAGCCTAGGTCTGTAGAGTGACCAGTTCCTGCCAAACAATGACCTGTCTCAGGACACGGTGGCTTGACCCCGGGGATGTCACACACGGTGCTCCCGCGATGCTATCGAATGTCACATGTCCCGTTAGTTCCACAATTAACCAGACCATTAAATGACTTTTATAGAATGGTGACGACAAAATAATGGCCGTGAAGTAATGTTTGGAAACAGGGACAGGTGCTCGGTAGGACGAGCAACCATGGAAGTCATCTGACACCTAAGTGTCGTCAATAATCTGATCTGCATCTCAAAAACAGGGACGTTTAACAACAACAATTGAAGCTCCGTTTCTGAGGGTTCGGGTTTTTTTTTTTTACATATGGTTAACAAAAATTACACTATCACTTGTGAGACCATATTTAGGTAAAAAAAAAAATTAGCATAAGTATCTTAAGGTTTCCTTCCTACTTTGTACAATCTTTTCCAGTTGCTTCTATCATACGATGAAAGAGATACGAATCAATTCGTTATCAGCCACCAAAAATTCTATTTTGTCCCTTAAATAGAAAAAAATGTATAAAGCTAGATCAGCACATTTTTAAGATAAGCGATGAAAGCGTTATGTGGCGCACGACCTTCTATAGGAGCCTCCAGTCAATGAGAATCAGCCAAAAACGAGCAGCTGAGAATTCCCTGATAATACGAGGGTGTAGAAATCTACCCCGCTCTACTGACCCAATTTTTAAAAGAGGGTATGACTTTTTTTCTAGGTTCCTCAAGGTAATGCTGTGTTAAAACGACTGTTTTGAGAGAAAAATGTTAAAATCAAACTGTGTGATAAAAATCACATTTCAAATTTTGAAGAAAAAAAATGAAAAAAAAATCGCTACAGTCGGTACCAGTCTCCTGATATATGTTTGTTGTTATCCTAAGCAATTTGAATGGCAATTTTGTATGTAAGTTATTGCGCCCTTAATAATTGTGCTTATTTTATTGACTAACCAACTGTTAAATGTGTTGTTTCGGTCGCAATATAACCATAATATACAATAAAGAAATGAATTAAAATTTCTGTTTGGCTCTATTAATATGTAATACCTTGCAACAAGTTGTCAAAATCAATGGCTTATGACATATAAAAACAGTTTTTAAAGATTTTCAACAAATGTTACGATAAGAAGTTGTATGTGAGATTGTTCAATATCCGTGTTGACTACAACTAGTATATATATTTTAAAAACGTCATTAATTTAATGACATAAGTGTTGAAGAGTTTAATAAAGTTGAATGGTCAGCAAATTATCTATCATACGTAACTGCTTTAGAATTTTAGAAATGGTATTTTTATCCATAAAGTGTTTGTTTAGTAACGAAAAAATTCCAAATATCTTATCTATAAAATTTTAATGTTTTTCTACATCTTTAGATGCATGCAGAACTCACGTTCTCAAGGAAATTAAGGAGGCTGGATTGTCAACAAATTAACCATCAGATCTACCTAAAAATTTTAAGTACGATATTTTAAGCTTAAAACTTTTATTATGTAAAGAAAAATACTATATATTTTAGCGTTAGAATAGGAACATTTTCTTATATCTTTATACAGAACTCTTCTTCTGCAGGAGATCAAAATACTCTAAGAATGGCCTCGACCATCCATGTCTAAATCAAGTCATAACCACCCAGCCCTCCTAACGTGATGTTCTAGAAAACTGTACAACAGAAAATTGTTCGGCCTGGCCTTGTCTAGCGATGTCATTGTGGGACTGTCCCCGTGCATGTTAACATTAAGATGCGACAGGATATGGCACTAGAGATTGTCAATAAAAAGAAGCATTCCCTCCTTAAGAAGGCTTAAACAGGCTTCTCTTATTCTGCTAAGGTGCGCACTGTGCATTAATGGGGGAGTGGAGTATTTCGTGAATTACCTTGGAAATGGGTCACATGAACGGGGAAATTACATAATGTTTCCTCAAAAATATTTTTTAAAGTTTAATGTGTGAACCCGTTTTCATTCCATTGCATACACCTTGTTGCGGTCATTTGCATACCTGAAAATGAGGTAGAAGTTAACCCAACTTTTGACTGCTGCAGTAATTGGTTATACAGAGATGTCTATGATGTAAGACGATCATACATGTAGTTCATTAGAGATCAGTTGCTGCCAATTGAAAGACGTTGTTATATATTGCTGTTTTAATGCATATACATATATATGTAAACGCTGTGAGAAATGCATTCCTAAAGAAATCCCCTATCAAAAGGTTGTTCAAAGAATGTCCCCCACCAGAAGGTTTACTACATTTTACAATTCGAGGGCTTATAGAAATGCACTAAATTGAGACTTAAAGAAATTCCTACATATAAAAATGTGCCACCAAAGGTTAAGAGAAGTGCCCTATCCAAAGTCTCATCAAATCCCCCACCCGATGGTCCACAGATACATTATATCCAAAGGGTTATAGAAATGTCCCAACCCAACAGTTCAAAGAGAGGCCAAATCTGAATGATCAAACAGTTCCTTGTCACTTCCCCGTTCCTTCTGATACCGGGTGTGCGCATCCTCGAGTTCCACTATTTATTACCTGAAAGGTATCGCTATTTCATCTGTCGTAAGGTAAATACCCAGGTGTCTAGAAGTATCTGGTTGACGGCCAACTCAACGGAAGCCACGTGACCTAACAGTCAAAAAGGTCACTCAAAAAAATCATCTACAATAGGCAAATTCTAAGTAATTCAGATTCGTCGAAAAAAAATTAAACCGGAAATCCGGTGTACAATGGGATATCTAAGGCTCTCGGTCATTTATCTCACATGATATAGCGATGATAACTGCAAAGTACCGGTGCAACTGAAAACTCAACAGTGACTGCAAAGTACTTCCATGTATAATGTAATTATGTACCATTGTCTTATCATTAATTTTGTTGCTTATCTTCCTGATGTAAATCTTCATCAAAACACAGATAATTCTGTATATTACTAAAAGGAGTTAATTTTACAAAAGAACGCGTAAAACTGCAATGGCCATAGCAATGTTGGTAGAAACCGTTGCTTGAAGCTGTTGTTGAATCAGATGATGATCTGGACTGCGGTATGCGATGTTGCGCGCAACAATTATTGCAAATCTTATGACTGTAGAAGGAAACAGCGCTAATAACAAACTAACGCATATACATGCGCATTACCGAAAAGAGATAATTCAGAAATTTAAAATTGCAATGAAATCAGCATTTGCAATCTGACTGGATACAAATTGCCTGGCGTTGGCAGTGCTGAACCATTCTACTGTTGCTGATGATGGTGATTTGAAATTGCAAGTTGCGATGGTGCACGCTATTACAGATTTCTAGTCTGTTAGGAAACAGCTTGAAAAAAAAAATCAATTTTCTCTACATTTTAAAAATTTAAAGCTTATATTTTATAGAGTTTGGGTTTAAAATTCTGTAATCTGATATCAATTTGTCCGACATTAAGTGGCTCTTTCGGGATTAGTTTTCGCTCGGCCTGATTTTGTAAGAGCTCTGCTAACAACGTACCATTTTAACAGCGTTACAAACCGCGACTAATACAACAATTATCATTCTTTCACGAAAACATAACACAGTAACACATAAACAAACAAACTCAATTTCTATACATCTCTCGAAAGGTAGGTCAAACATATATTTTAAAATAACGTTAATGAGTCGTATTTATTTCAGAATTTGGTCAAAGCCTTGACATAGCCTTGTTTATGTTGGTACCATATAACGGGATGCGGACAAAGGCACCAAAGCAATGACCCCCCAGAGAACAGAGCGGACATTCACACACATTTCTTTGACAGTTCTCAGTTGACACAATTCCAGCCTGAATGGGGCTAATGATACGCTATATAGTTCAAGTCTCCCCTTTGACTTAGTGTTCTCAGTAGATACTAATAAATTCTGGAACCTTTAAATGGTGTTATGTCGTGAATTATAGAAATGTGTTTATTACCTCCTATCCGGGGCCCAGACTTTTTTTTCTTTGGTTGGGTAGGTGATTGGGTGGGTGGTGGTGCAATATCGCAATGAATTAAATGATATATGACCATGATACATATACAACGTTTATGTATGTATCATCTATGTTCAATGAAGTAGACTATGTTCCGGGTCTTGGGGTATGTTGATCAAGAAATATTCTGTTTCGTAATTTAGACGATTCTTTAAACTTCTGCTACCTTTAAGGTATCATGTTCAGATTAATTTGAAGATTTTTCGAGAGGCGGAATGTACCTGATAAAGACAAATAAGGCAGTTGAAACCGGCTTAAACTGGATACATGGGAATATTTTCACAAATCTTAATATATGATAATTATTAGTATAAATCAAGGTATTGAGAATCTGCATGTAATGTTATTAGTCCCCTACCGGTTTTCAACGGAGGGGACTATAGATTTCCTATGCGTCCGCCAGTCCGTCTGTCCGTCCGTCCGTCCGTCTGTCTGTCTGTCCCACTTCAGTTTTCCACACTTTTTTTCTTTATGCGTTTGAGGAATAATATGAAATTTGCTGAACAGCTTCAAAATATCAAACTACAGATCAAGTTTACACTTTTGTAGCGTCTGGTTGATATATTTTCGAGGAAATCAATTTTTTTATATTCCAATTTTTTAATGTTCGGGTTCGATATTCTGCATAACAGTGCATTGTTTTCACAATTTCCACAAACCGGTAGGGGACGTGTATTGCTTATGCAATACTCTCAGAATGCTTGTTTTGTTTGAGAATTTTGTTATTGAGATGATATTGTTCATGAATGATACTCATAGATAGATTATTTGCCTAGTGGCAGCTATAACGAGTCTTATGGATACTGCCATATTGGTTGTAAGTTCGAGCCCTCTTTTGGTGGTCACATGTTCGACTCCGTGTTCGATTTCTTCCTCCGACCACTATTGATCCCTTGTTTATTATTAAGACTATATGCTTACATTGGCACGATCGTTGCAAATATCCCAAAAATTCCTTCCGATTCAAGTTGATTATCAATTTTCTTTTTTTATATTCTTTAAATCTCGGGCATGTTTCTCTTACCTGAAATTAAAAGAAAGCATTTAAAAGCCGAAATTTAAACGATATTATAATTGTCAATATGATTGTTTTTTTTTTTGTTTTTTTTTTAGAGGGCGGGAGGATTTGTGACGGTTAGAATGACCTTCATATTCTTGCTAAGAAATTACCAAGGTCTTATTATGAATTCTTCACATAATTGTCATGTACTTTTCTTTCAAGTAAAATATTTTTGTAATTATTTTCGGCATTGACCATATATAGGTCACTATATAATCAACACGTGTTCGACTTTGTTCAGTGCAAGTGTTTTCAGGTGACCATTCTATTAATACATGGCTCCTTCATTTGAGAGAAGTATTTTTACTACCTCTTTAAAATACTGCATTTTTTACCAAGAGGGTGTATATTTGTTGTGAAATCTAACACCTAACACATTGTCCGGAGAGCTACTTCATTCATAGAACGTCCTTGGTTCTTTTAAATACCTACCATACAAATTGGCCAAAAGTCGCTACAGACTCACAATGCTAATGTTCCTAAATTATGATAAATGGCGGGGGTATGTATGGATATCAATAACTCGCCATTGATCTCGCATTCTTTTACCTATATACGGTCTATAGAAAAGTTTCCTTGAACTTGCATGAGAATTCGTTGTTGATGTATCGAATTGCTGCCTTAAAAGATCAAATGTTTCGTAATGTTACATTAAAATCCCATTAATCCTTGTTCTAGCATTGCAGATTTTGGTGAAGGTTATTAAAGTAAGTGTATGAATCATAAGTAAGAATGGTTCGAAGTGGGAGGGTGAGTAAAACCTTTAACGAGGAAGAAACTGGGCTAAAGTTTCGGAGATCTTTGGGGAAGATGTTAATGGTCACCCACCGTGAGACTTGCGTCACTCGCAAAACTTCGTCTGGCCCGAGATTACCCGATGCCCGAGAGCTCTCTATAGATTCTCAGCGCTCTTGAAAAACTTGTGAAGGGCCACCCTTACCCCCATCTTCCTTGTTGATCGATCAAACACCCGGAGCTTAACTCAATATATTTATCCCCTTAAAACATTTGTAAAAGGGATTTCCAGTTGAATGTGAGGAAGAAAGAGGTCGTTAAAAGTCAGCCCCTTGTTTATACATTGTGAATGAATAAAGTCGTCCTCAAAACAGAGTAATTTGTCTTACAAATATAGGTATAATATACAGGTCATATTGTGAGTTTTCCCACTCTTGGCTTTTTAGGGCGTTTAACAGAAGTTTGCATTTGGGATTTGCTGTAAGTGTGTTAAACTTAAGTATGTGACCAATATTTCTTATCCTTTCTATGGACTTTTGGGTTTTACCCATCTTAAAATATTAACTTACTTTCGCGCATGTTATTTTTAGTCAGCGAAAAATAATCAGCTCTCATTTTTCAAAATAAAACATCCTTTTGGACAGTTATGGTTTTTAATTCCTTCAAGATATTTTCTTTTCTTATCAAGGAAGAAAAAATTTCCCTTGACCGAAGAGCATTCTTAACAAGATAAAACCAGGAGTGTCTGTTTTGCATGGCTCTCAGAATGTTTTAAATAGGCTATTGCCTTGTCTAAAATGAGATTGAATTAATATCGTCTTGTGTGTGTGTGTGTGTGTGTGAGAGAGAGAGAGAGAGAGAGAGAGAGAGAGAGAGAGAGAGAGAGAGAGAGAGAGAGAGAAAGAGAGCGTACCTACATGTACTTTACATGTATATTCGGGTTGTCATACACTGGCATAAGAATTTACCAATTTCGATAAGGTCTTAAAGATGATAAGAGATCATTAAATTGGAGACATTGCTAGCAATATGAGAAAAATCCGGAATGTTCTAAAGAGCAAAAGCAATAGAATTTAATCACCCTTGTCCTTATATAAGATATTTATGATATGTGTGGTACAAACAGCCTATGTATATCCGTGATCCCGGACTATTTACACGTCCCTGCCATGTCATCAGCACCCTTCACAGTTCGTGCCGTGGCCACCTACAGAATAAAAAACCCACAGTAAAAATTAAATAAACTGTACTTCAAATCGGGGCAATGTGTCCCTTCCTTTGATTGTAGGTAGTTGTAAGTTCTGAGTATATTGCAAACAGTGTTGATACCCCTTCGCTCTTTAGCCCGGTATTCTGTGTGTCACCTAACCCCCATGTAAACCCCGTCACAGCTTTGAAGTTCTTCCCCGCGTGAAGTGGTGCTTCTTCTCATTTCTGTGTAAAACGAATTCACAGAAATGTTACATAAATATATCTTCTCTATTGATGTTTTATATAAATTATATAGACCTATGCGAATCCTACATCTCAAAAGTTGTTCATTAAATTTTTTAACTGGGTGTATTGTTTTTGGGTGGACACAACCTGGGGGATGTCCAACTTATAAAATGTCATTGTTTCTTCGTAATTTAACTTTCGATAGTCGTATTCTTCAAGATCAAAAACTAAATAAAGATATTTTGTCAAACTGTTTACTGTTGCCAGGCAACCAAATCACCGTCTCTTTCAAACAGGCGAGCGTCCTCAACCGTAACATTTTGGAAAAACCAATTTTTCATTATCATTTTTAATAGGTTTTTTGTTGATGTTATTCCAATAGATCATCCATGCAGGCCTATAAATTCAACAGTTTCCATGGCGTTATTGACAACAAACAGACATAATATCTACATTCCCCCACAGGCTAAATGAAACAACGTGAAAGAGCGTGTATTCTTCCTAAAAACGACTAAATAGACTGGTAAATAAAGACTTTTTTCTCTTGGTGTGATTTTTGCATCTTTAAATGATTCAATGTATTCTATGAATTCTATGATGCAAGACTGTAAGCTGGGTAAATACTAAATAGTATAACGTTGCAACAAATACTTGAATATTGCAGTAACAATATAAAGTCACCAAAAAAATGACAACCTTCTACAATAGATACCGCTATGTACAATTGAACATGTATGATAAATCTTTGCCATGCCCCAGTGAAATATTTCTTTCAAAGACAAATCGCGTGACTTAATTTTAATTTATTGTTAAATATAAGGATTTGATTGATTTATGTCAATGATTTGTTTTGAAATTTGATTTTGTTTTGTTTTAATCGTTAACAGAACTTAGGTATGGCAGTAAAATATATTAAGATATTTCTCCGTGTATTATAACGGTTCAGGAATTCATGAAAATACCTAAAATGTGCTGGGCTTAGTGTCAATAAGTATGTCATCGCTTGCACGCGAATACTCGTGAAAAACAAATATTGGCCACTCTCCTTGTAATTGACTTCATATTTTGGGGCAATGAGGTTTTACTTTAAAATGACATACATTTTGAAATTTAAAAAGTGAAATGAAAACAAACACGAAGCCCATATCTTGTAATAACAAATTCCTCTGTAAAACTAGATCGAAACAGAGACAAAAATAGGATTCAATTTACATTGTTGCAATACCATTGTTAAAAGGTTGTATAGAGACTTTATGATGATAAACAAATAAGGGGGGATTAGGGCCACTATATGTAGACATAATCTATTGTTAAGTTCAGGTATTTGGGACATCTCGTGCAAATTGCCCATTCTTGGATTTGCAGCATACACTGACGCACTCTAAAAGCATGCAATTGGGATTGGCGGTGCATTTGGGGGTGTCAGGGAATTAAAATTGTAAATGGAATCATTTCAAATGGTGCCCAGCAATTACATATCTACTTATCTTTGGGACCTGCGGTGGTTTCGACAAATGCAACACAAGAGCTTTCTAGATGGCAATAACCTTGGGTTTAAAGTTTAAAATTTCGATGTTAAGATTATGAGAGAGAGAGAGAGAGAGAGAGAGAGAGAGAGAGAGAGAGAGAGAGAGAGAGGTACTTCGAAATCGTCTCTTTCTCTCTCTCACTCTTTCTATCTCTCTCTCTCATGAATTTTGCATATCCGGTGAATCATGATCCTCTATCTGTATAAATTTATAATATTCCCAAAAAATTTAACATTTTGGGTACATATGTAAAAGTACACGTAGCAATGGCATCCCCATCTCAAAGTTTCTTTAAGAAATTGTATTTTAGACAATTAAACTTTAGAATATATTATTTTATATTCAGATGCCCTATACCGGACAATTTAAAACATTCAATTATTGAAGTCGCATTTAAGTAGGTATGTAAATGATTATATTTTTCTGTCTGTGCTTTTTATCTGCTTTAGAAATACAAATTCCATTTTGGTATCTATAAAATCAACAATGCAGTTATTAATTTTCCTTTGAAATGAAAAGTGCAGGGAAAGGTTATGAAATATGAATTTGAAAAAAATATTATTAAAATGCTACTTGCAGCTCTGTGTGGGGCATATAGAATTTTTATGTGTTATGTTAAGCTATTTGCAGGTTTTCGTTTACAGAAATAAGAACCCCAATTCAACCTTAATTCTATATTTCTTATCAATTTTGAATTTAAATTCTTTTATGTTGTCTGCAAAATGAATTAAATGTCCATAAATAGGTACTATACATATGAACTCAAAAGTCTAAAATGTCAAATGTATATTTGGAAATAAACCCGAATGGGGAAAGTACAAAGGTTTTTGTCATGTATGTATGAAAGAACTAGGCACTTACACAGCCATTAATTACGAAGTGCCAATATGCAGAATAGAACTAGGCAAAGAAAATGTTAAATTCAAATTTGCACTCGACTACTTAATCGAGTGTTACCGTATAATGCCAACAAGAGCAGTCCAGACATGATGCTGAGGACAAATTGGTATACGCCCGTTCATCCACAAATATCTGCAGTACAAGACACTAGGAGCTTCTTTGGGGTCCCCTGGTGCCGTTGAATGGTACCTATGTGTCAGAATTGACTTGCGCTGGGTGGGGCCGCGATATAGAGAGATGGTTTATTTACCCTGGAATAAAATGCATGTACCTTAATATATTAGCACACAATGAACACTGAGAGACACAATGGACCTTGTTTACTGTAGACTTATAAAATATGTGCACGTAAGAAATGACTTGTGGTCCGCCCTTTATTAAGATCTGCATTGTTAGTTTGTTTTGCCCGACAAGCAAGAATATGCACTCCTATTGTTGTCCGCCAAATACCTACCCCCGATGTTGGCTCGATATATCGTAAACAGTGGGGTGTTCATGATTTCCTGCACAACTCGGCTTCTTATTTAAAGGTCATTCCATGGATTCTTGCTTTTGTTTACATCATTATAACATCGAAAGTAAATGAAAATTTTGACAAACAAGGCGATTTATTTTCTCTGGAGAGTATATTCAAAGTACATGACTTAATTTTCAGAGAAATGAACGAATGGTACGAGTGAAATCGTTGTTTATGTTCTTAAACGATCTGTAAATGTATTTAGTCGACTACTTAATGGCCTTGATTGAAGTCGGAAAGTGTTTGGTCCAAGTTGAAAAGTCTAACATGGATTTGTAATTTCATGTCCTGTACCTCTGTAAGGTAGCGTCACTATATCTGAGTTTATCACAGTCCGTCAACACTATATATTTACTGAATGGTCTATGAATACATTGAAGAACTTATCCTGAAGTATGGTCCAGTTTGGACATTATGTCATTCATATATTCCTATTGACATATCACTATGGTTACACAGATTTATATAGTGATAAACATGCATATTTAGCGCCTTGCATTTTTCCAGAGCTTTTGACTTTGTAGTTACAATAGAGAGCGTTATACTTTTTAGCGAATAGCTCTATCACTTTTTCTATTCTCTTTTTTAAAATCATGCATTCTTATAAATCTGGATGGCAATGAAGAGTATTTGTTTGCATTCCTGGCTTAATTTTGTTTTATAAATATATTGCAAGGTGCAGAGGGGGAGAGACGCGGAAAAAAAAGAGACTTCCAGCCATGTCCCAAACATTTGCAACTCGCTAAGAACAATGCATATTACGGATGACGTTCGCTAAATGCATGCTTCGAAAACTATATATACACATTTTGAATTTGAAAACATTTCATTTGTGATGCACCATTAGCCAACAAAAAAATCTGTCAATACTCAGAAATTACACCTATATATCGTCAGTAACCCAGGTAAAAAGACTATTGTTCTGAGGTGTGGAGGTGAATCGGGCGTGTGTCGCCCCCCTTCGCTCATTGCTGGCAGTAACAATATCCTATTGGCGACAATCGGAAATGAAATTAGAAGTCAGATTGTTGGACATGTATTTTAGCATTTCCTGTCAATTATGTCCCTATTCCGGGACATTGACACCTCGTTATACGAGAATAAATTTCTGCACCCGTGGCGATAATTCCAGACCAATTTTGTAACTTGGAGTCATTTTCGAACACGTTTATTGATTTCATAATTCAATTGATTAGTGGTTTGATTTGCAAAAAAAAACCCTGATGTGTGAAAATCGCGACAAGAATCTCCGGCCATAAATTTTCTTTTCTTTAAAATCATAATTTCATTATTTAGTCTATTGTCGGGACGGTTCTGCGTCAATCCGTTCCCATAGAGAAGTCTCTCGCGACATCATAGCATTTTCATTATCTAAAGTAGGTGCTATGATAACAAATATATTTGAAGAAACCCGTGAAACTATGTCTCAATTTGAGTGTAAAAAAGGCTAAGCAAACAGTTTTTAGAAGATCGGCTAACAATGATAAAATGGCGGTCTGACACCTTTGTATCTCCTTGTATAAAACACATCCTTTTAACTGTTAGAAATGCTACTCAGCAATTTGCAAAAATTCCAATTGTTTGTATATCTTTTGTACAATAGACCCAATAGACAATGTCAGTGTCAATAGTGTTTTATGGGTATTCTGGAATAATGTATCTTTTCATGACAAACAGTCTAAGGAAGAACCGCTTTATACTTATTCATTATTCAATATCATGACAATTATTTGTCTTGAGCGGAAAACATTTATCTTCAGTGGGGTATCGATGTGGCAGTCTAGGTTTGATTACACTTTTTTGTGTTTTATCGAAAAGAAATTACCCCAAAAAAGGTTAGCTATCTCAAATGATGTAACCAAGATTTGCCAAATCATAAGTTCTATCACGATCAAATTGGATACTTATGTTCGTTTGACTCATAATAAAAATAAACTAACAAAACATTTACAAGTACCTCTATTCATCGCATTGAAATCATAATTTACGCTAATGTGAGAACGCAGACTGAAGGACAAAAAGGTGGGTTTTTTCCTTTTCGTTTTAATTATTATCCTTATTCAGCAATATATGACACTGCTTTGTATGGTATAGATAAATATAAAGATTTTAAAAAAAAATGTTTAGATTTCTTGACCCGAGGAGCTGATGTATGTTCATATTCTGAAGCACTAAGCGACAGTTCTGGGTTATGATTTCCGTAATTACAGGTAGCCAAACTACTCAATACCATCATAATCAGGCATGCATATCAATACAAGACATTGTATATTGATAATAAGCTAAATGACCTGGGTATGAATATTTTATGTTTAACATAATTTGAAACAAAACACTGCTGTCGCGCGGCCCTGAATGGAGACCGAAGTCGCAATTCAGTTCAAGGTTTTGGGTCGACTTTGCATCGATTTCATTCTTTAATGGCGTGTAAAATATATTAGATATTTACCTATCTGATTTACATTTCAAGATTGAGAGATATCGAACAGCTTCATGCATGTGCATCTGAGATTGAATAGTTCTTCTGGTGTTCATTTGATAATGAAAATGTTATCTGATAGATCGGAAAAAATCAAAAAATTGGAAGGGAGCTCCAATTTCATACATTTGCATCGATTTTTACTTTTTACAGGAGTAAGGTTGCTCGAAACCCTTTGGCATGCATCGCTAATGGCTACAAAAGCAGTCGTGTTGACAGAGGAAAACGCTGTTTCTTCATCTTTATTTACACATACCGTATAAGTCACCGAAACCAAATAAATAGCAGGAAACCATTCTGTTTGCTATCACGCAATAGTGTTGAAACATACCGGGTATCAAATGTCTTGAAATCGCAGAGTTTTCATAGCTATTTGGTTTCTCTAAGTGTTAAACATCTTGATGTCAACATTCGGACAAAGGGAAACTTTCCTGTAACTATTATTATCCCATCAGACCTGTAATAACATTTATCACATGTAAATACAGAACTAAGCAGGCTGCTAAAGAGATGGACAAATAAACAGATAAAGACGCTGCCGATTGGCCTGCTATTAGTGGATTGGGCAAACATGGCCGCACAAAAGACGTTTTGCAAAGGTTGCGTGATTTACAAGCTATCGCTCCTCTGATGGGAGGTACATCAAAGGCAATTGTCGTTTTCATTCAGATGAAATGCAAATATTACTTACACATTTTTGGCTTTTTTATTTGTATATGGTTTAGATAACCCCTTCTCTCTCTCTCTCTCTCTCTCTCTCTCTCTCTCTCTCTCTCTCTCTCTCTCTCTCTCTCTCTCTCTCTCAGCGATCCGAATCCGGTATATTCAGGAATGCTACCAGAAGACAATAAAACAATATGATGGAATGTTAAGGTGTTTGGGGTCTGATTATCAGACCAGAATTATCTCTGTCCTTCGCAATATAATGGTCTGTATCTCTCAACTATCTGCTACATCGACCCCGGCTTGGCGGGTAAGTATCTGGTAGGTAATAAAACGCCTGTCTCGCATCACCTATTGTCAAGACCCCAATCGGTAGCTATCATCGTGTTTCTATTATGTTTTGTCATTTTAAATACCTTTATCAGGCCTGTATCAACCGCTGGGGTCAGCATTAATTATACAGGAACTGTTCACATGGTATGTCTTTAGTAGATTTGTACCACGTGATAACATTGTCCAGAGCGAGGCATGCGTTTTTACAAAAACAAAAAACAAAGAAAAAATCGCTGATATTTTGTTCTGATGACACACAGTAAAGATCATAATTCATATAGGCCGCGATTAAATTGAAGACTGGATACAAATATATCGCACAATATTTAGTTTTAAATTATATAATTAAGACAGTGTTCCGTTGCAGTTATTCAAGGACAAAACCCATATCGATTGGTAGTGATTGGAACTTCATGATATATTAGATATAATTAAAACTCCTTCTTTTTATCAGTGAACTGTAATTCAATAATTACGTAATTTATCCGCTTCATTTGTCGATTTATAAATGTATGTTTTGCTCACTCGAACGGAACCTAATAGTGTCTTAAAACGAGGTATGCTCGCAGGGAAATTTGCAATTCTTACATGTGAGCTTGTCCATGTATTATTAATTTTCAGCCGGGATCGTGCAGAATGCCCACGTTGTTTTTCATGAATTATGTTTAATATTTCATCAAAATGAATGTAAACAAATAATATTGATTACAGTTATACTGAGTACATGAGCTTGCTCGCGCCTCTAAGAATGCCGCACCATTTTTTTTTTCATTTTTTTTTTTTTGAGCTGACCAGAATATCTCTCTTGTTCCATATATAAACATAGATGTACTTAAACTTGACGACTTTTACTGATTTTCATTCTCGATAATTTTATTATTTCATTGTAAAATCCAAAATCAACATTAATCCAGAAAGCACCTTTCGTAACGTTTAGTAACTCCCCACTAAGTATTAGGGTACGGATAGTCTTTCTCATAAAGGAGCAAACACTTATCCCGGGACAGTTGTCATGGTGAAGACACTGCCTGTCCCCTCACGCCGTAAATGCCTGAACCCACGGACACCCCCCCCCCCCCCCCACACACACCCCCGGACTAAAGGTCACCGTAAAAGACGAGGTCAGGGTGCGCCAGTTTTACGCCTGGCTAGACAAATTACCCACAATCCTCAGTATTAACCTGTCACAGAAAAGGATAACAATCACAATATATAATCGTATCCTTAAAGTATAGACAAAGAATTAACTTATCTGGACCGCATCAATATAGGAGCAGTCTCGGATAAAGTCATACAAACATTTAATTTAAAAAAAGGGTCAATGTTTTCTTAGATTTATCTCGGAATTGATTTCACAACAAAAGTTGGAATGGTTTATCTGCAGACAAGTAATCAGAGAATGATAAAATTCATTGTGTTACGCAGATAGGCTTTGTTTGGTGTATATATATATTCTAATGATAAATAAACAAGCAATTGACGTCACTAGATATACACAGTGGTTGTGCGTGGAGTGGGGTGTAGATATATAGCGTACATTTTATTAGATGGGTTGAAATTTTTAGAGTGCTTACTTCCATTTGGGAAGCCCAGTCACACCCAGATATCAAAAGTTTGATGAATTCTGATTCATTCATAATTCCATATTGATTGAATAAATATGCGCGCTTTTTCATTCAGATAAAGTTCGGAAATTGAATTTTGGATTCTGATTTCAAGTGATTTTGTGGTTTTACATACCTTGGGCCCCTTGGCAATAAGTAATCAAAAGCAAGTTAAGGGCACTTGTATGTATTTGTTAAAACCTGGGCGCTACCTTGTCATAAACGCTTGGAAGTCAAGCGTACTTTTTAACACTAACCCTCTTCTTTCAATAGATGTCTTCGTAGAATTCAGGAAAAAATGTTTCAATGTATTCCAAAATAAAAAATAGTTTAGCATCAGAAAAAAATAAAATAGTTCAAAGAATTTAGTCTAGCTTTTAAAAATCAGCACCCCAATCAACTGGGTGTGTTATGGTGTACGAACCTTATGGGGATAAAAGGAATCAAGCTTCAAATATATAATTAATCAATAATATCTAATTGGATTTCTTTCCTTCATATATAGATGGTTATAAATTCATAATTCAACATAGATTTATAAAAACACTTTTAGTGAATACTCCTTAAATTGCATTGTGAACATTTAAAAGTATCGTTGCAGTGCCTAATAACTCAATATTCATTTAACGAAATTACGCATTCAAACTCGAAATTTTGCCATTAATTACAACGATTCATTTCAACGATTCGTCATTTTCACATAAAAATTTACAATAGCCGGAACAAGGGTATTGCTTTCTGTATTGCATCCTCCAGTTCTCAGCAAAAGTACGGGAAAAGTGACAATGAACCCATGGGAGCGTGAATAACGCACCAGGAAAAAGTCGCCAAGAGTTTCTTTCAGAACCACTGACAGCCTCTGTAATTCATCGGAAAAACAATAAGGATGAACACAATGAAGGCACTGAGGCTTCAACGAATAGATGCGATTTTATTGTCATCTTTTCATTAGCCATTGTTGGCGGTTTATTTTCCGCTAAATTTTCGCCTACTCCTGTGTTTACTTAAATATGAAAACCAACAAATATTTCATCTATATTTGTCAATAATTTTGACGGGATACACACAACTTTTAAAACTAATTATTTAGAGCAGTTTTTTTCAATATTGGAATTCAATCGTTAAAATGAGTGAAAGAGGTCTTTTGTCGGTGGAAATATATGGACACTATTGCCTACGATGTGAGATCGGCATTGGGCTGGAATTCCCACCAAAAAAAAGAATCGGTCTATGGAAAAAGAATTGACGGTCGGACCGAGAGCAGAAGTAGAGCGACTGCTTAAAAGCCCAGCAAATCTATGTTTACGTTCAATTCATGGCTTCAATATTTGATAGACACAGGTAAAAATACCTGACTCTCGTGCATGTTCGTGCACGACAAATTCCCAAATGATTAAACTTACCAATGGTGAACCGTAGCGCGCGAACCATTTGCATGAATTGCGATCAACCAATCATCTATACCTATCGATATAGCTTATTTGCATACTTATACCTACATGGACTATGTCCTGTCTGAGCGCGTACAGAATTCTTTAAAATTTGATGTGTACGTTTATTATTGAGCATTTATTCATAATGTCAAGACATTCAGTAAAGAATTCCCTTTAAACATCTCAAGGTATTTAATATCGATCTCCGATATAAACACACCGGCATTTTTTCCACTCAGAGAGCTTTCAAAGCCGTGTTAAGGGGACTTCGATCCACGCTGAGTCTAGTGGAAGCTATCAAACGAAAAATACCGACTTTCTTTATCAAAGAACCAATCTTTGACACAATAAATACAATATACAAATGACTTAATTACATTAAACGGCATTCCACATTTCCATTTAATGCTATACTGCTGCCAGACGTTAATGATTTAAAGAATTAAACCATTTGTAGATTATGGACCCGTAATGATGAAAGCGTTTTAAAATTGTATAGGTTCATAATTAATTGCTATAAAAGTTAGTGTGTTTGAAATATGATAACTAAGTTTGCTAAAGAAAATTCAAAGACAAGAAATGTTAGTTTCGACCGATGGATATTTCGTTTTTAATAAAGACATTTAAGGTTCATTATCAAGTATGGTGTGCGCATCTCATCAGGCGTTGTATAAGTTTATTTTAGTAGGTCTATAAAACCCGAAAAGTACTTCGGGGGATGGTGGGTGGGGTCGGGTTAAAGGTATTATTAAGGCGTAATCTACATCTAATTTTAAATTGAAAGGGTTGTTATACTTTTGAGTGTGTAAGTGTAAGGTTGGGCCATAAGTAATTCCAAAAGTTAGTTGCTGTGAAACTATTATACACGTTAGATGACGTAGACACCGTATGAATACGTATATTTCCAACCATATCATTATTTTATTTGTATAGGTATATATTTTATTTTACATCAAATTAAATTATGAATTGTACGTCGTTCAAATGACGTGTTTAGATGCGACGACACGTGACTTTATATTTACATGGCAGTTGGGACCAACGCTTTATCATCTCATAGGCGTCGGAACCGGGGGGGCTAGGGGGGCTTAGCCCCCCCCCCCCCCACTTTTTTTTGCAAAGTTATACCTAACCATTAGAAACATAGCATGATAGAGGGTTCAGCCCCCTCACTTTTTCTCGCAGGAAAGATTATTGTTCCTAAATTTACCTTGAACGATCGAGAAGTTAGTTTCAGAAGCATACTAGCCCCCCCCCCCCCCCCCCCCTCCCCACGGATTAGGATTTCCATGATTTTGGGAATTACTTTTTTCTCAATATTTCTGAGGATTAGTCTAGCCCCCCCACTTTCAATTTGCTTCCGACGCCTATGCATCAAACCAGCAATGCCGCTTTAGCTAGACCATTTCGCCTACTAGCTCCCATCTCCCTTAAAAACCATTACAAATGAAAACTAAAGAATTACTTAAACGTTAGACATTGGGTTTATCTTGAACTGATTTACCTACTAGTATATTGTATAGCATAAAATTTAAAGTCAAAATTGCTTTTACTAGTACCTCAGGGGAATTGAATTTCTTAGAGAAATTAGAAAATTTTCAAACTGTAAAGTAAGAGTTCAAATGACTTATTTTATTTGGTTTAGAGGTGACTTTACACATCGAAAGTGCAAAACACGGTCATCAAAACAGGAAGTGTTTTATTTTAGAAACAGCTCAACTGAATGAAAAAGTAAAATTTAAAAAAAAGGCATACCGGTATCATATCCTGGCAAATTGAATCTTAAATTAAAAAATCAACCGATATTACAATTTATCGGTGTTAATGTAAATACCAAAATCCGAAATAAGTCTGAAAATGAAGTTATAAAAGTCTTTGTGGCTTTAAACATATAAAAATTACGACCTATCAATCGGCGATGTACCGTGAACACAATTTAATCTTGTAATAGCTTCGGGTTCGCTTCAGTCTCCAAGCTACCAAGGAAATTCTTCCTCTCTTAAAACGGATTACGGTTTACAAATTTGAAAAAAAAAATAGTGTTAATTTAATTGCTTCTGCTTTAATATAAATTCTAAACTTTGGTTCGATTTTTTTTATTTTCCCAATTTAAATCCTGAATTCTTATTGCGCAGATATCCAATTAAATTTTCACCTGATTCAACCACCATGGCTATCTTTATAAACAAACTGGTGTCAAATTAAAAAGATTTCTCTAGGAAACTTGAAAAAATGTTGGGTATTTATCCCGAATCGAAACTTCATGAAGACAAGAAATATTTCTTTTACGGAAACTGTCAAAACAACATACATCAGATAACACATTAAATCGATACCTTGCGAACCAAAGACCTATTTAACCACTTACGAATTTTTAACCTCGTCATGACATTTTGGTTTGAACCGATCAAGGAAGCAAATTGGTTAAAAGCATTCGGACCACACTCGGTCCTTTGGTTGAATACGACGGGAAAATAACGATGTGCTCCGATTGCGGCATATAGTCAGATCTCCATTGGTTCTTTGAACCAAGGTCGGAGAGAATGCTGATTAAAGATGGGGGACAAGAGGTGCTTAAACTGAAGACTTACTACCAAGAAAATACCCGACTATCGCAAAAAATTATCAAAAGATCGATCGAAATAGATGTATTTCAAGTTGTGTATCTATAAATTTGCAAGTCACTAGTATTTTATCTTCAGATAGGATTTCAACTGTCACACATTTGATTGGACACTACAGTTTTATTTCGCAGAATATCGCGCATAAACATATGTACCTCCTTGGTAAATTATCTTAAAGACACAGTTTATACCCGTGGTAAATGTTTAGTCTTTGATAGATTCGCGAACTCTTCATCGTGTAAAATGAGCATTATGCCATAATCATGTACCTTCTAGTATCTCTAAAACGGGAAAAAAAAAATTAGAATATAGAAAACGTATCATCCCTGCACAGCCAAACAATTCATAGGCTTCCAACGAAATACAATTTTGAAGCAATATTTTCCAAACTACGAGTATAAACAATACATGTAACTTTTCCATCCATATAATGTGTTTGTATTATTAAATTTCTCAATATCTTAACGAAGCATTTTGTTTATACATTTTCTTTGTATACAATTCACAATTTAGTCAAAAACTTTTTTTTAAAAATGTAACTTGATATTTCTGATGTACAAGGAAGTTTTTTTTTTTTTTACTCCATTGCTCTAACCTCTATGTCAATCCCATCTTTTGGGACACCTTTCAACAAAAAAATAAATAAATTTGAATGTATTACGTAAGTGCACATGACAACCCCCTTTTTATGAAGTTTGATATGAATAGAACAAGGCAATGTATTGTTGTTTTCTTTTCAGGTTTGAACTAAACTTTGTTAAATTCGATGATATTACCTAAAAATACTCCAGAAGAGACAGAGTATGTATAAAGGGTGTCTAGTTTATGCTTAAATTGAGGAGTTATTTTCCATATTCTGTCGAAAACCGAGAAGAAGAGATTAAACTCTTAACCTGTCTTCATTTTACTTTCGTCCCCAATATCAATGTAATTTTTCTTTAAATGTCAATGAAGTATATTAAAATTGCCTTTATTATAATAAAATGAGACGAGCTAAACATTTCTTCTTCTTTTTCTAAAGTGATTTTATTTCAGTTTTTACTTTCATTGTGAATATTATTCGACCTATCTAATTTTTGGAAACATAAGCATAAGGCAGTGAAAAAAAGTGTCAATTTCACTCTGTCGTCTGCTGAGACTGATTCAGCTAATATAGTTAAAAAATGGATAGAAAATTATCTTTGTTCCCACACCTGGTGATATTTGATTATTTATAAGCCTATGTTATGAATGTCCTTGATGGTTATTTTTTTTCTTTCCATTTTTTAGCAATATAATAAGCTCACAGCTCTAATGAGGCGTTCAAGATGTAATTTTCTATTGATCACAACACATAAAGGAATCATTTCTAGGGGCTTTTTTCTTGATTGCAAAGCTGAAAGGATGATATATATAGATAAAATCACAGATCTATAAATGTATGAATGTGTTTAACGATGTCTGGAAATATGAAACACATGCATTTATCGCCCGTCTTGGATTGAAATTTCACACTTTGTTTACACAAATATAATTTAAGCATCAACTAAAATTCCAACTCATATGCATAGGTATTAGCAGGATAACCAAAAAAATATGTTATTCTAAGAATCTTGAATCTTGGATTGGAATGAATAAGGCACGTGACATAAGACCCCTTCATAAAAACTATGGTTACTGGTTTTTTGCATGCAGGGCAAATTGATCCATTTTGGCAAAGTTTTAGTTGATAGATAATGAAATGACGTAAATTAAACAATTGATATTACGTTATATTTCATCAAACTACATGTATGCCTATGTCAATTTACCCTGCAAAGAGCAGTACCGCCGTTACTGTGAAGAGGTCTATTACATTATACAACATTCTGCAATATCATGGTTGTGTTGTTCGCGATGCTTAGAACACAGTGGTTAGACAAACACCACAGGTGGAGAAAAGTCGTCTGTGACAGATAAAACACTTATCCGCTTGTTTAGGAATATATTTTAGCGTGGGCGCCCCTCTGAGATTTGTTCTTGCCATGATGACCACCTACTTGACGGCCTCGTGATCGAATGCGCCCCAGTGGTGACCGATGCATGCAACTACCTGGGTGCCATCTTCTGAGTATTGTTATTTTGTTATTTTTCTTTCTATATCAGAGTATACCGTGTACACTGTATATGGTGCAGTGGCGTCGGAAGCAAATTGAAAGTGTGGATGGTGGAGGGAGGGGGCTAGACTTATCAAAAATCTTGACAAGCAAAAAAAAAAGTCTTTGTTTATTGCTATGTATATCTTTGCAAAAAAACGTGGGGGGGGGGGGGGGCTAAGCCCCCCTCCCCCCGGTTTCGACGCCTATGTGGTGTGTTGCAACTCCAGACTGATTATGTTTTATTCTAAGAAACACCAACAATTTCCATCACATCTTATCCCCCCACTGTAGTCACCAACCATTTAAATACATGATCGAATCTCAACAGCTAATTTAAAATAAAAATTCAAGATATCCATACCAAACGAGTAATTACACACTTATTAATTCTCTTTGTTAAATTCAAGAACAACATCAAAGGTACTATTGATATTTCATCAATGTCTAGTTTTAAAAAGCAACTGGACCCACGCAATTGGTAAGGTCAAAAGGTAAGGTGGCACTAATGACATAAAGTTTCCAGATCGGGTTTTAGCGAATATGTTCGACATTAGAGTCATACGTAATCTGGTTTGTACATCCGAATTGACATATCCAATCAGCATGTCAAAACATCTATAATTACTTACATCTATTTTACATTAAGGAGAACCGGCTATATTTTGACAAGTAGAGTAGCGTGTTACCTACGCGCTCAGTACCCGTGTTTCACCCTTAATCACTTAATGAAATCCGGCTTTTCTACGAAGGACAACCATAATTCAAAACGACATAACAAGATTTTTATCTAAACGTCACTTTTCGTCGAAACAAGGAAGATATAAAACGCATGTACCCCGATTTATTTATGGTTAAATGTTTAATTTCTGGACAATTACCATAGCCCCAGGATCCTTATACTTCCATGCAGGTCTAGCGCCTTAATTCCGGTTCATGGAAATATACCCGAAGACCTTTTCTCATAAATAAAGATAAACAAGAAAAAACTACTTCAGGCCTCTTTGCAAAGAGTGTCAGAAAGTTATAAGGAATTTGTTTGGGCGGTTTTGAATACATATGTCTTGAAATCAACCCTTTTTTCTCCAGAGAACTGAGCCTTGAACAAAAAGGTGGAGGGACTTTTCTTGTTATCATTTAACGTTGAATTGGGCAACACGTACCCTTTAATGAAACCGACTAAATAAAAAAAGTACTTTTAGATTTATTTAATTCATTCCCACAAAGCGCAATTTATATGGCCGTGATCGAATTAAATGTTTCTTCTTCCCCCAAAAAGGTACTAATAAAAATCGCGGAAACAAACTCTTTCAGATTACTTATTTTCTGTAGATCGGGAAATAGTCGGCCTTCATCAGACCTCGTCTATGACCAAATATACCAGAATGAAGTTGTCGACTTTATCTGAAATTGATACATAATGTAGCCCTTTATGGAGCATTCATTACATATGTGCGCTGAAATATAGCATCTAATCTCGCACATTAAGTCGGCGGTCGTTGGTTCTCAATCTATCAGGTCTTGTTGTCTGACAGGGTTTGATTTGGTCCGTGTTATCAGCACCCCTGCGAATGTGTTCGGAATGTTTTCTTTATCGTTGCAAAGTAAGTAATAAATCCAGAGGTGCTCGAATGAAAGTTCACGAGACTTCACCGATATTTGTTCACTTCCTGTGAAATTTCGAGCGGAAGTATAAGTGTTCGGATAATATTCTCACAATACGTAAGTACTGGTCGTTTTTCATATCATATCCTACTGTGATTTATGTTAAAACGGGAAAAGCTTTCAAGATGTATGTCTTATTTTACCATCTAGCAGTTATTTATATTAAACGATAATATTCAGAACAGAGTTATCGTTCGTGTTCAAACACGTGTAGAGTGGTTGAAAATATAACCATTGAGTTGCTTAATAAAATCATAGCCATGTTTGATGCTTGTGGTGTGCAATACCATGTTTTAAAAAAAATAATGGGTGTCTGTTTTGCATTAAAACTTAGTATATCGAGCCATTTTCAAGGAACATTCTGCATAAAATGGTATAGTCTGTTTCACTATTGATGTTATTACTAGGTCAGGCGCGGATCGAAAATTAATCCTCAGGAGGGATCTCTTTTAAGCATGTTAGTTGTTGCAACAGCAGACAAAAACTAATTTTTGTATAGTCACGTTTATTTCTAGAACACATTTTATTCACCAATTAATGAAGATAAAGTTTAAAATCAATAAACCTCTAGATTTTATATTTGACTAATATATTAAGAACCTAGATACATGTACTGTGAAATAGACTTTATACACGAGGTACGATTCTTACTGCGAAACTGAAAGGGTCAAATAAAACCACGTGGTCTAAAATTTGAATGACAATAACATTCGCAGGGGTGATCAGGAACTGGACTAATACATCCAAACCCGGGCTTCCGTGAAACGGATTATAGCCATGGAATAGTAGATATACTGTAGGTAAAATCAATATGTACCCGCTATCGTGGACAGGGCTGGTATTTGTGTCAAAAGTTAAGGGGGTTTATCAACAACCGGCCACAAAGAGCCGTTGGAAAACTTCATCAAATCGTTCTTCCTTTCAACATAGCAGATAAGCGGGTGGAGATTTATATGAGAGAAATATACTGAATTTTCCTATTTGATGTATCAAGATTAAAATTAAAGGTCCTCAAACATATGTAGACAACCTTAACTGGATTTGAGAGTCTTTTAAAGTTCGTGTTAGATTCAGTTTGCTCCATGCACTTCTTGATACAGAATGGATTTCGGTACTTCGTTGAGAATTTTAATTCAAAAGAACAAAACAAAACAAAGAGATATGCAAAGTCGAGTGTAAAAAAGAAAACCCAATGACATCTTTGTACCAACAATATAGGGTTCTTCTGAACTCAGCTTTATGTAAAGCCCTGGTAAACTGCTTAATTCCGGAAAGGTCTTCTGCGGCATTTCTCTGTCGGGTTCCATTGATCCATGGATTCCACTTGATCTTGTCATTTCCTAGGGCCGTGGAATGCTCTGGGTGTAGGATGCTATGACAACACCCCGTTGACATGAGAAAGAGACAAACAGGTTTTTTATTGAAATAAAAACACCAAAAACCAAGCAATGTTTCAACATTGTCACTGAATTTTAACAGATTAACACATTTTTTTCTTGTACTTATTGGGTTCACAATCTTTTATTTATCTAGTTATTCAATTTTCTGGTGCGGTGTTCTGAGTAAATGCTTAATTATATTTGTATTCGGGTTTAAGTAGGTCTCCATTTCAGTTTGTTTGTACTTACAGATCTACCGTCATCAATTATTACTTTGGCGCTACTCGGCCATGCCTTGGCGTTTACATTCCCAGCTCTCAACTCTTAAAGTCGACAATGAAGTGCCAGTGCCATCTTCCCACCCTCTTTGTGGGGACAGGCAGTTGAGTTGTACTCACCGCAGTTGGTTCGAATACTCTCTGCTCAGTATATAGTCTCGTGTCGCTCCACGCGATTCTCGCCGTGAGAGCGCATTCTAGTACTCAAATTCCCAAACCCCGACAGTATGATAGATATGCAAATAATTACCCGCGATACAATGCTGGATAAATACACCAAATTAAACAAATATACCCAATTGAAATTCCTTACTTATGGGGTGCAAAGATAAACAATTATTTCAATACGGATACCTTTATACGTTCAACTTTTCATAATCACCAAGCATAGCTTGGTTTGATTTGGTGTGAGATATTATTCTGAATTACATATGGACCGTTTACTTTAAATTTGGTTCCTTATCTACTCTGAATGGAAACGACTCTATATAAGTTTTCTTCTATATAGGTATATTGATTATCTATACTTAAATAAGCGTTTATTTCCGAATCGGGGGTGCGCTGCGATTCGTTCGTGAATGAAAAGTATGCAAAAATATGCTAATTAAGACAGACCTCTAAGCACCCTTCCCAAAATTGCTATGATCGATATTTACAGAATTCATTTTTCTTATCAGCGAAGGAACTTTTGTCCCATATAGTTATAAGTTAGCTGATTAAATATTTTTTTATACGTGCAGTGTATGCATTTAATAGCCTTAGTTGAGGAAATCCCATTTTAAATTGTTTTTCATTCACATACGGTTGAAAGGCATTTAGCCGGACCCTTCTTTGTTTTCGTACTAATATTGTTATAGATTTGCAATACAGCAATTGTTGGATTAACAATAATCTATGGACTCAGAAAACAAATTAATCCACTTAACTAAAAATGGTGTAAAGTAAACAATTTACTTACTAAAACACGAACATTGTCCGTCTGGTTGTCTGAAGTTGATGGAAAAAGTAAGCATGCTGTATTTTTGGAAGAATCAATACATGTAATTTTAATTTAGTTCAACATGTCTCTTCATTTTGACCCATACCCAACCCAACTCCGTCTCTTAACGATGATATTGTAAATCTTATTCGTTGTTGTGAGGATATTATAATTATAGAACTCATACATGTGCTTTGTTTTTAGCTGAAATTTACTTTTGATCTACCAAAAATAACTTTATGAATCATTTATCTCTGAGTGAACTTTTAAAGTATATATCCTACAGGTACGCCGTCCGGCGACATAGGTAACTGAGTGGACCTTTCTCCTATCGCTCGGAGGTTGTAAAAGACCTCATTGTCAACTGCAGGCCCTGTACCGGAAGTCAGAAAGGGAGAACGGGTGCGTTAGGGTATCACTTTCGGCACGTGATTACGTCGTAAAGAACTTTTAACTTATCTACATAAAAACAATCCACAGTTTGACCTGTATGACTCGGTTGTTATCCATGAGTAAGAACAAAACACGAGTCTTGCATAACACCGTGACTTTTCTTAAAAGTTCTCGACCATGCATGTGCAGAACATGATTGACAGTTTATTATAACCTGATCATATTGATATATATTTTTTTTTACGGCAATTTAATATCCCTGACCCAGCCTCGGTCTAGTTGAGATCGTCACAGTTGTGGTGTCAGCTCTGATGACCCTTCTAAATATCGTCTTTTGTCTTAAAGGTACCGGTAAATTGCGAATCTGGGACATGTTATTTCAGACAATGCCCTGCAATAAGTGTTTGTCTGTGTTTTGGGTGTACTTTTGTCTCAATTGTTTGCCGTATCACCCATTCAATGGTTTTCATGTAGAAAAAGACACATTTCCAGTTTAAAAGAAAAAATCAAGAAGCCCCAAGCTTTTTGAAAAAATCAAGTAAATGATTTTGTTTTGAACTAAATTAATTGATACAAATTGAGAGTTTAAACGTGACTTAACAGTTATATAGAGTTTATAGCCATGTACTTCAGCCAACCGAACTTTTTCCGGATATTGATATTATATCAATTTCTTTAATTTGATTTTGCAATAATACGCAATTTACATTATTGTAAGTCAGGTCAGCGGAATCATTGATATATCTGCAGTACAAGATCTAAAACTGATATAAAAATTAAAGTGCACATCGCATGCTCACAAATTCCTTCACTGCAGGTTTGAATGTTATCTTTATTATTATTATTCTCCGTTGTCAAGTGAACAAAGTTGTAAATATTGTCTTATGTCGTCAGTTTATGTAACCTCGGCCTAGGGTTCATCCCTCGGTGGAGTAACTAGTAAACAGTCAGAGAAGTTGGTTTTTTTATTCCTTTTTTATTATTATTAGGATCTGTTTGTATTGGTAACTGTGCTCTATGTAGAAGATTCCATAAGGTTGCTAATTACATTCAACCAAGTGTATATTTAAAGGTTATCATATTTTTTATCTGAGGAATAAGAACTACATTGTAAGACTAAGAGATAAATGAAAATAATTACTGTGGAATTCATTTGGGAGTTATTAACAATTCCTTCAAAAGAAAAAAATGATACGGAGATACACAGAATTTCTTTCAATAGATTCCATATCTTGATTGCCAATATATTTCAAGAAAACTCAGATAATTTACAAAAAGGTATAAGTAAAAACGAATAAAGAAGTTTATTAAATTATATTTACATCCACTAAATATATGATTCCCTTTATTTCTTACGGATATTGATTGTAATTCAAAGCTCTATAAAAACTAGCAGGACTGAAATCTACATGACCCAGTTCTAACCAGTTTATCAATCGGTCGAAACCTTCAGCAACCTAAAAAATATTCACGGACTGAAACGAAATACGTATCATTATGTCACACTCAAATTTCAATATGCTTTAATAATTGGTTATGTAATTTGATCTGTTATCTAACGTACTGATGCATATGTATATTAACAAAAATTTAATTACTTTTACTTACATTTTACGATCAGTTCATTAATTTGTTAAAAGAAAGATGTAAATATAAACAATAAAATTCTTTCTTTGACGACTCAAGCGGGTAATGAACGTACCGATCATTGCAGAAAAAAATTATATAACCCGGGTTATGCATTTTTTTCCCTGCAATATAAATAAACTATATAATACAAGTCTAAAAGATGAGAGATTGGTTTTTCAATTGTCATCCGATTTTATTTCAAATATGATAATTTTTTGAAGATTTATTTCCGCCAAAGACCGATCGATTTTCACATTTCTTTAAATACTTTTCCCTTAACTAGACACCCAAATAAATAAAATAAATAAAATAGCAAGGTATACATAAACCTATGCACCTCGTTTTGACTGTTGTGTAATATAATACTGAATCTCGATTTCCTGATTGTCAATGTCCTTCCGTGCCATATTGTTAATGTTTACTTTCAGATTTTTGATTTTCACTTTTCCCTTTTGTTAAATGAAGTAATAATAGGTAAAAGATAGACATCAGACCAAGTAGGTATTCTATCTCTTCCCCAAAAAACAATTAGGCTGTCCTTACTTGGGGTTTGGAAATGGGACACACTTTTTATCAGTTAATGACTAAAAATGTTACTAAAATTAGAAAGTGTTGGTCCAATCAGGCGCTAGTAAATATGATATCCGGGTCGCATGAGTAGTTTCAAATACAACCTAGATAATAACTGTTCGGATAGGTACCAAAAAATCAGGGTTACTTATTGTTGAATTATGACCTTGACAAGAAGGTCAAATTCGTGTGCACGGAGGAATGCAGAATTTCTTTGTGCAATTAACGTTGTCCCTTTTAAAACACTAACAGCTAGAAAATAAAGTTTAAACATTCCGTTCCTCTCTGCTTTCTTTTTTGTCAAATTAAGATACTGGTCTATTGTTGTACGATATGTTACATAAAAACCAAGTTCACTCAAACTTTATCATCGGCCTTGACAAGAAGGTCAACACTGCATGCACGCAGGAAAGCACGGTTTCTGGTTTGTAAGTAATAACTGAAGTTTTCTCCTTTTTTAACCATTTTGGAGGAAGGGAGAATTTAGCACTAATTTTGTATTTTTTGGGGGATGGTAATATAGCGCCGATGCAATTTCAAGCCTTTGTTTAAGATGGAGCTAAAAATTATTCATAATCAAGATTGCAAAATACTGTGTTGAAAACGATGTAACGAAGTAATGGCCAAAAGCAATGACTATCTCCAAAGTATAACCCAACATGCTGGTGTTCACTAAGCAAACCAATAAAAAAAATTAGGCCTATACTAACTTGGAATTGTACGAAAGCATTTGGATTTCAACAACCTTTGCAGTTTCAAGAGCAGTGCACGTACCACTGTTCCACTCCATATATAGCGTTCTCGGTCACGTCATCAATAGATGATAAATGAAGCCGAAAACGTATTTTCTTTTTGGTGGGGGTGTCTGCATTTCACAAAGATTGTGTGAAACCAAAAGAAGGACATTCCCAATTGCTTCTGAAAAATGTCTTGACCTATATGTGTAGATATATTTCGGAAACAAGAGAAAGCAAAATGCGGATGTCCCCTTAGGATCGTGACGTATGTGCCTTCTTTAAAATAGCCTTGGTGGTTTTTAAGCAGGATGTTTTAATTGTTCTGAGTATATTAAAGTTTATCAATCTTTGTTTACATAATCTTATATATCTACAACTATAAGGAGAGCTGACTACTTGGTGTGGGATAGGATGGTGTGAGTTGCTTAATCTTAATGGGAGCTTTCCCCCGATTTCACCTTCAAGATTAAAACGAATTTACGATGATATGCAATCCTTGCACAAATTTAAGGTTTGGCTCGGCTTTTGCTCTTTTTGGTTTTTCCATCCCTGATACCTCTGCAATGTTTCATAGAAAAATGTCTCGTTTTCCTTTTCTTGTTTCCTGTGACTTTTCGCCATTTTTAATAAAGGAAAGGGGCCGAGAAACAAACCAGTCTAGAAACGGCGAATTTTCACAGTTAGAAAACAAAAAAGTTAAGATGGTTGTCTTAAGACATGTCGATGTCGACACCGGTTTCCTATTGTCTCCTGGGGGTGGGTGAGATCTAACTGTGACATCACACACCTACCCTCTGGATACGTTTCCTGGCCTAACGTTGTATACAAAGGTTTCACACGTTTGTTTAGTTTGGTTAATGCCACGCGCCATTGCCGCAAGACTTTGTGTCTTTTGGTTGCTTGTCCACTTCATTGCATGTAATAAGCGAATAGGTCAATTTTTTCCCAGTTTCGCGTTTCTTAAAGAGTTAACGAGCTTTTCTCTTCCCGTTCTTTTTTCTTTCACAACATGTAAATTTTAAATTGAATTGGAAATTTTTTATGATGTTGGCTTCAGCGGTTTCTCCAACATTCAGGATGAACCACATGGAGTAATATTCGCGTAAAAAGTCAGGGAGACAAAGTCACATGAGTTGTCTATCTTTCATTAGATGATGGAAAGAAGTCTAAGGGACGGGGTTGGGTGTGGCCCCTTGGAACCACCAACGTGTTTAGTTTATCTCCTGGTGACTCTTGAGTGACTGGACGCAGTGGTCCTGATGCTGCATTCCATCTTATAAACGAAACAAGAATGGACATGTCGAAACAAGTCTGGACACGTCGCGATCCCAAGAAAGACAACTCTTACCCGTTAATCCCAAAAAGTTTTACCGGTTATAAAACTTTGATTAGAGTCCCACGGAGTAAGGGCCTTGGTTATACACAAGAGTCTTTCCATGTAGTATTTCTATGCGTTACTAATTTTATCAACTTAATTTCCTATCAAATGAATGATTGTCATTTATGCGTTTATTTTTTAAGGAAAAAAAGTGTTTCGAAGTTTGTCGATTAAAGATTTTGCATATAGAAATCGTTTCTACTTTCTTAAAACTCCCTATCATCATGTTTTCAGAGGTTCCATTATGAAGAACATTTTAAAAAAAAAAAAAACAACAGTTAGAAATTCCCCTCACTTTCAAATTGAATTCATTCAAAAAAAGCAAAAATTTATAATTGAACATGCACGCAAACAAGAACAAAAATAATGGGGGGAGGGGATTTATCAGCCTATGCAGTAAAGAAGCCATAATTAAACTTGAACTGAAAGATTGAAAAAGCAAAGAAAAGAGATTCAAACAATTCTATCTCCAATTTGAATTTATAGCTGTCTTTCTAGTAAGAAATATATCTATGTACACTCTCTTCTGTTTGGGATTTTTTCCTGTTGTCTCTTCGTTGTTCCTACCCGAGGGTCAATTTTTCGCTTCGATTGCTAATTCAATAAAACAATTAAACACCTTCTGCTAGTTTAACCCTTGCACGCGACTCGGCCAACTTACGATATTTGCTCTAGTGGGCGGAGAATTCTCCTCTTGTCAGCCAATCGGTTATCAACACTCCCCCCATTCATAAGAGCGAGTACTATATATGCATACCCTTCAGAATTCATTCATGCCTACTCGTGGGTTTAAAAATCTCTGCATGCAGTTGTTGATATAAAAATTTAGATGGCCTACATTTACTATAAATAGAAAATAGACTCGGCAACGATACATATACTATACTCAAATTATCTGCACACCATGAAGGTCATAAATGAAATATACTGTAAAACGAAAACAGTACATTGTAGACTAGTCGATAAAAAAATTTATTGATACATGTACATTCCAAAGAATGATTTAGCCTTCGTTAATTATTGCAAATTAATAAGATCGATTTTTTTTAAAATTCTGAATCCACAAAAAATTATTGCAAGTTTATAAATCGACCAAGTATTTTGGATCAACAGTAAATACATGTAATATAATGTACCATCTTTGTCTCGGTCGTTTGGCTAGGTAATGAATATTCATAATGACAAATGGTGGCCACCGATTGGATTAATTCTAAAAATTATTGATTTATCATGATTTTATTTTCTTTTTCATCTGTGCAAACTATACATATTAAAAACTGTATTTTATTTTATTTTGTCTGTTTTCCGATTCTGCATATTGAAAACTAATCAGTCTTTCAAGGAAATATTATATTCTCCTAACCTTCACCCAACGCGCATGCTCAGGGCCGTGTTAGTTAGAATATTTTCTCATTCAAGGCAAAGGACTTCGACGAACAGGGGGTGTATATATATTTTAGCCATCAGATCGAATGGTGTATACCGGTTGAGCTCTCGACGGAGCCGAACGGTTATCTGTATACACCGGATAGACTACCTCTGACAAGAAGCTAAAACAACATTGAAGAACAATACAAACTGGACAACCATTATCATAAAGTTGAACGTTGGGACACATAGCAGCCTTTTAATTTATTTCTTGTGAATGCTATATTGACCGTTTAAAAGGACTTCTTACAGTGTTGAACATTCTTAAGATATTCAACATGAATTTAATGTGCTGTGAGACGGAGTCACAAAGAAGAGCATATGAGGATCCCGTGCTTCTAAAAGACTATCGAGTTCTGCAAAATTTACTTCAAACAGAGGATAGATACATGCCTTCGCCCACCTATTTTTCTTGTGTTCAAACAGACATTAAACCTTATATGAGGAAAATGGTCGCTCAATGGATGCTTGAGGTAATTATTTTAATTCATTAATTTGGATTACATGCTAATTATTAGTGTTAGAACAACGTGAAATGTCGGTCACCTTCAACGTGAGGGCACAGAGTTCGCAGACTGCAAATGAAATCAAAATGCATATTTTTTTCATTCATATATTATGTTGACATCGATATATAATGAAAGTTTACTAAATTTCCATTTAGTTTAATGTTAAAATCGTTAGTTTCAGTCAACTTAACGATTTTATATCATTTTTTCTTTTCCCGGAATATTTGAGCATGCCGCGAGCGAATATCAATATGGCGGCCAAATTTTTGTGCATTGAAAAAGAGGGTGGTGTTACAAAAAGAGTTTTAAATCATGTTTACAATCGATTGAACCTAAATATTTTAGATAAGCCCTTGTAGAAGAGATGTTCAGCTTGTAATTATATCTTTAATTTTTCATTTTTCGACAAAAATGAATTTTTTAACCAATTTTCTCTACATAACAAAAATTTGTGAATAAAATATCAAACGTTGGCCCTAATATCGATATTTTTGTATTTATTTATGAAAAATATTCGATTTAAAGCAATTTGCCATTAATTCTAAACTGTATTACACGCATTTTATCACAGAAATTCCAGTTTCAAGGAAAAGTAAAATTTATTTAAAGTTTTCTCCATCCGCTCACTGGGTCTGTCTATGTCGGCCGGCAGCAGTGGTGTAGCCTTTTGATTCTGCGCACTTGCTATCTATGTTAAATATATGACTTCTCGGCCAACTTTCAACTAAATATTATTTTATTTTTCAAAAAATACTATAAATATTTAAAAGAACATATTCTTTAATTTAGAACATCAGATCTTTCCATGGAGATTATTTTGTAAAAAGAATTAAATTGGAAAGTGAAACTAAAAAAATAATAATTCTCATATAAATATATTTAATTAAGAAATATTTTTTAATGTAATTTTTCAGGTTTGTGAAGAGCAACAGTGTGAAGAGGAGGTTTTCCCTCTAGCAATGAATTACATGGACAGATTTCTGACAGTGGTAGATATACCACGGACAAGACTCCAACTGCTTGGTGCAGTGTGTATGTTCCTGGCATCCAAATTAAAAGAAACCAACCCCCTAACCTCAGAGAAACTGGTCATATACACAGACAGATCAATAACGCTAGAGGAGTTAACGGTGAGTGGCAGAGGTGCTGAGAACTCCACCCCTGGGGGGGAGGGAGAGTTCTACCTGTCTCACTTGGGCTTGGGTCTAAGACACCTGGAGAATACCTGTGATGAAATGACCACATGCCGTCCTATACAATCAAGAGTTTACATGGACAAGCTGGGATATTATCAATATATTTTCTATTATCTACTTGTTGTAATTAAAACAGCAGGAGGCTATTGAACTTGAAGAAAAAAAAGGGGGGGATGCTTTGTAAGAACATGGCTCTGGCTAATTTCCTTTAACTGCCACTATACAACTCCCATGAGATAACTTCAAAGATGCTTCAATCTTTGTTCCTAATGATCAGTGTACCCCTAATAAAATGAAATAAAAAGATTCAAATAAAAATAAAACTTGGAATTTTGTCTAGATAGCAAATTTCTACCTGTGATCCAATAGGCAAAAATGCCTCCGGATATTTATCCAGCAATAAGTATACCTGTATATGTGACATTGTTGAGGCATTCAGGTATTCTGAGTGGGTTTTTTTTCCTTCATACCACAAATTTTTTCTTGATCACTTTGTGATAATACACATGTTTATTCATTGTTTTCTTGATGGTGGCGCATGACAGGAGATGAAATGCAGTGATGACATAGAAAATAAAATAGCCTTTGAACTTCCCAAACTTCCAGCAATAATGTTCTGAAGCTTATTTCGTTAACATGACTTCGTAATTAACAAAATTTACAATTTTTTTTTTTTTTTAAATTTTTCAGGAAATGGAATTGTTTGTTCTGAGTAAATTAAAGTGGGATTTATCGGCAGTGACACCACATGACTTTTTAGAACAAATTCTGTCTCGGATTTGTCCGGACCAGGAGCGGTGCAATGTGATAAAGAAACACTCCCAGACTTTCATAGCTTTGTGTTCTACAGGTAAGACAACAATCTCAGTTTCCAAATGCACCACTTATCAGCCGAAAAAGTTTTGGCAGTGGAAGAGAGGGGGAATGGTGTTGTGTGTGATTTAGGAGAAAGTGTTTGGAATTTTTTTTTTTATCTGAGAGAGTGTGGGAGTTTTTCTGGCAAAGATGCATGCTGTAGGTATAAAGGAAAGTCTGGTATTTGATTCAGGTCATGTGTTTCATTCATTGCTGAGTTGTAAACACAGCACTTTCCCACCATAACTTGATTGAGAATTTGAGCTTCAAGAGAGCCAGAAATCTACACAAATCATTGGCTTCGACTTCCTCTCCACATCTGGGGGGGACAATGCCCCTGGAATTCTTGAATGGGTTAATGTCCTTATGTTAAGTATATCACCAAACATTGTGTCAATTCGGTACATGACTCACAGTGGAAATCTTCTTTTCCCATCCGAAGATTAAGAAAAGAAAAACCCTTAGTTTGGAGATTTGTATATTACAGATTTCCCTGAGCATTATTGTAAAGCACACATTTCTGAATTAACTCTGATTGGGCAATCAGATTTAGTATTTACCCCAAAATCCTATTAGTCATTAAATTTACTTGGACTGATGAGCGTGGATTATGGAGCCCAACAAACAATGCAGAGTTCCCTCCCTTAGCCGGTCCTCATTTACCTACAACAAGACATTTAAATTTACCTATAGCTCCTTCACCGTACAAAGAATAGGGAGAAGTCCAGTTCAATGGAACTCCTACCGGCATTAATTTTAATCTATAAAAGAAGTAATTAAATAGATTTTTGTCTTTTTTTCTTTGAGAATTCTCATTAAATAAGTATTGATTTTTATTCTTCTACCTTGCCCTGTACGATCAGACTCAATAATGGGAGAGTTATTTGCTTGTTGAGGTCACGGTTTGTCCTGATCTTCAGAAGTCGCGTGCGTCTCCTGTCATTTGCAAACAGGTGATGCTTGGTCTCAGCCCCCCTGTAAAGGTATTGTTTGCCTCTCTGCTTGAATGCCGCTACAAAGCTCAGCTGTTTACAAATTTTTTCCCGGCATCTGTCAAATTGGCGAAAATAGCATCACTGCAACCACAAAACATTCCCCTAGTTGTCTGCCTGTGTGATCAGAATCAAACAAAGACGAATTAAGCTCTGAGCACTTCTAAAGCAGGTGTTCAATGCAAGTCACAGATAAAAGACAAAATGCCATCACTCAATATTTTTTGAAACTGAAATTTTTATTTGAAAAGATCCTTTAATCTTTTTTTTTTTTTTGAAAAATTAAATTAAAAATTAAATTGCAAGTAATTTCATTGCCGAAAGGTTTTGTGAAAACTTCGATCAGGTTGCACATGCATATAACTATGATACAATTAAAGCCCAAATCTATCATGCAGTTATTTAAAAAAATGTACATCGTGTATTTCATTTTGGAAGTAAAATATCCAAGGGTGAATTGAATACACTTAACCCAATGGATAGTTCCCATATGATATAGTACATGTATATAGGGTGAAAAGAAGACAGGAAGAGAGAGATTAGCCCGACTGTTTAGAGAAGACCCCAGGTCAAGTGCTTACCTGATCAAAAATGACCTATGATGTCAAACTCACCTTCAAAATGGCCATTATCTACCCCAACTTTCCATTTAAATTTCTTGAGAAATTTTCTTTTTCACTGCTTAAAAATGCTTGAATATCTTTTGGCTCAACAATAGAAAAGAAAACCGCTTTTTTATGTGAAATAGAGAATTAAGGTGTAAAGAGAGTTCTTAGGTGTTAACCGTGCTACAGACGGGCACACAATCGAGTGAGGGATTACTTATCAGTCGTTATTTACCTTGCCTGCCAATGCTGTTTGTTTATGGTGGGAATTGTACAACTCATATGAAATGGAATTTGAAATCTTTTAATTTTCTTTATGCCGTGGTTCTATTAATACATGCGCCCCACATAGCTAGCACTTTGTCATGTGTCTCGCAATGTAACGCATCAGGTGACTAAATGGAAATGTCGTTTTTTTTTCTTTACAGACTGCAAGTTTATAAACTACCCTCCCTCCATGATAGCAGCAGGCAGTGTAGGAGCTGCGGCCCATGGACTCCTAAAGACAGACAACACAAAACTATTACAGAGCCTCCATCAGATCCTGAATATTGATGTGGTAGGTATCAGCTACAGCGTCTTTGTGTTAAATCCCCAAGAGTCAACCGAGAAAGTTGTTGCTCTGGGTCTCTTTGTTGTCCAATTAGCACCTCAGTGGACGGTGTGAGTGATAAACACACTGGCCCCGTCATTAGGCAAACTTTACACAGCCAAAAGGTTAATGACAATTTGATAAGGTTCTAAAGCTTGGGAAGGCTGGTGTCACAATAAACTTATTAAGCTGTAGAAATGACCTGGCTGGGCAATGCTGGTAGAGTGTGGGAATCAGACGGGATCGTGTAAATCTTTTTCCACTTTCTCGGCCCTGTTTATACTGAGAGAAATGAAGTGTTTTTCCTGTTTCTTGTTGCCTTCAAGATGTAGATAAAACACTAAGTAATAATGAAAAGCCTTTTCTTGAAAACAAGAATGCCTGACTGATTTTTCTTTTCTTTCTTTTACAGGACTGTTTAAAGTCATGTCAGGATCAGATCGAACAGACTCTCTCCTCAAATTTGTCACATATGGCACAGTTGTCGGAATCAGCACCACCCAAGGTGGAGATCCACGCCAACCACCGTGTTCAACATGAGGGACAGCCCACCACCCCCACAGATGTTCAAGATATAGTCTTCTAAACAACCCCCACCCCCCTCCCACTCAACGGTCTCTCCCCCTGTCCTGACGCTGGGTAGATGGGTACCGAGTATTTCTGTTGTATGGTATACTTTTCTACTTCAGTGTCAGGATTGGTCGCTCATAGATTGTTGGTTGCTTAGGTCAGTTATTATTTTGAAAATTATCCACACAAAAAAAAATGTATCTAAAAAATTTACTAGAAGAGTTAAAAGCATTTGTAATCTATTGACTTCTCTTATGCCTCTAAAAATATGAAAAAAATATATTGAAAAACAAAAACTTAATAAAATAGTTTAGTCAGTGTTGTACACAAAAAAAAGTAACTGCATGCTTTATGTATATTCAATATATTGATAATTTTCTTAATATGACTGCCTTATGCAACCAAACCAAATCAAATCGAAAATTATTCCTACAGCTGCCAACAAAATTTAGTTTGCATTTACTGAGGGTTTTTTGTTATATTTCATTATTCTGCACCCTTTGTCATACCAGATCTTCATACTTCTGAGTATTTTAACCCCTGACCCCTTGAACCTGAGGTCAGCATCACGTGGTTAGGTGGACCCTGAATAGAAATCACTGCCTTAAATATTTCTGATAAACTGTGCCAGATCTAGACACCAGAGCCCATGTGTTCATAATTTAAGAAAACAAATATGTGATATAGACTCTATACGATTTTTTTTTATTTTTGTCTGGTGTTGATGAATTGTGTGCTCTGTTATGTTTCAAAAGGGCCTTGCTTTGTTACTGTGTATAATTTGTTGTCTGTTTGAAATGTTTGAAGCCTTTTCTTACATGTGGTACTGCCTGTTTTTACCTTGTATATATTTTTTCAACTTTCATAGTTTCATTGCTGGTTTACTTTCATTTTCAACTTTCATTTCCAAGTTCGTTTTTTTAAACAAAACAAAAAAATTCATGATATATTTTTAACTCTCTAAGAAGTTATCCATATGCATCATTATAAAATGTATTCATAAAAATGGTGCTTATGATATATATACATATAAAAGAACAAATCATTTTCTCAATATGGCATTCTATAAGAAAATCTCTGTAGCTTGGCGTCATGAATTCATTTCATCCCATTATGTCACAAAACTTTGTCCAGTCTTGTGTATGTTATAAACTATTTGTTAGAACAAAAAGAATAGTGCTATATTTTATACAGCGGTATCTCTCTGCATGCGTAAATTTTATATAAAATATATATTTATATATATTTGATACAAAAATCATGAATTATTTTTGACAAGCATGTTTTTTTTTAAAAATCATTCAATTGTGTTCATTGGGATCAAATTTTTCTCATCCAAATTTCTTGGTTGTCTTAAAGGGACCAAAAAAAAAAAGATCTGAAACATTTCCATCTTTTTTTCCAACCAAGCAAATTCTCATTACCATGGAAACCATGAATAATGTGTTCAAAATTATTTATAATTTTCAACTAAGTTGAAAACAAGTTGCATTTTTGATATTTTCAATTAATTTATTTATTGTAAAAAGTTTGTCTCATTTTATTTTGCCTTCCTAGTTGGGAAGCGGCGAGATGCCGTTTCTACAGTTGACAGTATAGATGATACGTTTTCGATCAATGAAGCGATGAATTTCATTCGCTTTTTATTTTGCAAGACCATAACCTCACTTTGAAGTCATGTGACCTCAACTTCACTGTGAGAAGTCACATGACGCAGAAGTAAATATTATAAGTGTGAGCCCACTTGTAAACTTGATTATGGTTATATGTTTATGAAATGGTAAGCATACACAAAACTTTTTTTCGAGCTTACCGAGATCTGTGTTGACGTAAAAAAAAAAATCCATTAATTTTTTTTTTTCGAATAAGACTAGCATGTATTGTGTATCCTAATATATCCTGTATCCAAGCCCCTCGCCCTGCCGCTCTGTGATTTTCCAGTCCACAATATTGTACAAACCTTGCAACCGTGGTTATTGTGTCTCAAACAAGTACAGGGCTCCAGAGGCACTATTTTGTCTTTTTTTTTTTTACCTTAGCAAAATCATGAAAGTAATTATTTTTTATCTGTGTCTTTCAAGTTTAAAGAATTTCAATTTATCTGTGATATTTTTTTCTCAATACCAATGATAGATGTATGAAAGATTGAAAATATGAGGATTATGAATGAAGAATGCAGACGTCACTAGAATTGCGGGTATAACTAGTTTCAATGCAATTTTTGCATATGATGAATTAAAATGGCGACCAGTCGACTAGCTCGTACAGTTTGTTTTATCCTCGCAAACAAAGAATGTGATAGAGTTCAATTTTTAACCCCGTACCGCTGCAATTTTTAGAGGATAGGACTATTGTACGAAAGGTTATGGTCTCTTGATTTGTAAAGGTCGTGATACAACAGGGTTTTGAAGTACAAGAATGTAGAAACACAAAAAGTATTGGTTGCATTGTATTTTGACTCTGATGACTGTACATGTACGTGTTTTTGTCAAAAATTGTACTTCGTTCTCTGGACGACTTAACGTTTTACATCAGAACATTGTTCTGTGTAAATAAATTGAAGGCAATAATAAAATATTTGAAAAATGAAAACATGTTTTAGTAGTTTTCTTTTTGTTTTGCTTATGAATGAATTATATGCAACACCAAGACGTGGGGTTTTATTGCATCGGTGGCAAATCCGTATTGACCACACGAACGTTGGATTTGCTTGATCATTGGAATATTTAAAGTAATAGAAAGTGTGATAATAATTAGCAAACTTCAAAGGTTTCCTTATCCGGATAAACTAGACCAGAGATTATCCCACTAATCCAACATATGTTTGACATATATATTGAGAGTGAACATACAATATAAGAGCTGATGTCATCAAGAACAAACGGATAGCTGGAGTAAAGCAAATTCGGATTATAAATATTAAAAGGGAAAATCCGTCATTTTAAAAACTGTCCCCTGACGTAAAGAACAATACATATACATGTATACACCGTGTACAATTGGAATAAGGAAATAAATCAGGTTTAAAGGAATCCTGTTCAAGCCTCAATGTGACCAAGCATCGGATGTCGGAAAACACTCGCTTGTTTGAAGATTAAAGTTTGTGGTTTTCCTTTCGAATATGATTGGGGATGAATGATAAGACAAAGACAATACAAATCGTGAGAATGATTGTTACGAAATCAGACTTTACATGTATAGTGTGTAGCTCAGATATATATTGCTTAGAAAGCACTATTGCGTAATGACAGATTTGGAGATACAAAATATGTACACGTTTCCCATGTTAGTTGCCTTTCCGGGTGAAGCTAATCGGCGGATGTGAGAAAATTATCTCCAGATTTTCCCAAGGACATGCGTCAAGGAAATAAAAACCACAAACAAAGCAAAAACATAATATAATACAATTATGATTATTTTCTATAAATTCAAATTTTGGCTTATAAAAAATGGAAAATTGGAAGTAAATATATTCTTTAGCTTTGATGGGTCTCGATTGTTTATAGGAAAGCTTCATTTTCGATTGTCTGTAGGAAAGCTTCATTTCCAATATTAAAGATGATACGCAGTGTAATTAATTCTTCAAACTATCACCGCTCTATATAGACGGAATGTTTAGGATATATAATAATTAATCTCACTACATATAATCCTGTGTAATATAATTTTAAAACAAATACAAATTATTTGGAAAAATATGTAAAGCTTTACTAAAATATTCCATGAATTTTTCAAATATTATTTCTAAATGTCTGTCATTTTTTCCAGTTTTGATTGATCCTGTCCGACAAGCCAATTCTCGGACCCCAATCCTTTTAAGAAAAAAAATATACACCCATTTTAGAGTGGATTTGTTGGTTTTAATTTTTTCGATTTCTTTACACTTATTTTACGAAGTTGCAGTAAGTTGTAGAGAAGAAGCATCGTGCGTGTGACCGGTCATCGACAGATTAAGTTCAAGGTCACAGGACAGCTTCTGTGCGGGAGGGGTGCCAATAGCGAGCTCATGCCAAAACCGCCCTATTTCGTCAAAGGCTTATCAAATGGTCATTAATATCCTAATTAATACGACAATTGACGTATTAAATGTCTTGAATATACTAGATAGGTAAAGGAGATATGGTCTCGGTGACGAGAGACCTGCGAGAGCCGGTCAAATAATGGGAAACAAAAAAGTGCAGATTTGCAAGGTGCGCGGGGTATCTCAACCCAGGGTGTCGATACAAGGAGGGCATTTAATGTGCAGCGGTAATCTGCAGATCTGAACCACTGCATTATACGTCATGATAGATTTCGATGAATAGTTAACACATTCGACCCCCTTACCGACATCTACTAAAATAGTAACAATTTTTGACAACCTTTTTTAAACATTCAATTCTCTCTCTCTCTCTCTCTCTCTCTCTCTCTCTCTCTCTCTCTCTCTCTCTCTCTCTCTCTCTCTCTCTCTCTTTCTACACTTTTCTGGAGATATAAAATCATATTCCTCGTAATAACAAAAATTGGCACCATTCGTTAAATAAAATCTGCCAAATCCTAGTAGACTTTTCTCCCCAGTATCTGAGTTAGTAAACGATTTCAGATGGCCACAGATTGGTCATTATCCATGGTCATTCATTTAGGAATCGTGTTGGCATTTTCAACAGCTAAGCGTGTGACCAATTCCAGGACGGGTCTTGGCATTTTCATAACGTGCGACGTGAAACCTTACATATAGACATGATTGTTCTAGGCGTTGGGTCTGTCATTTCGTCCCCCATAAAATCAATATCCCCCTCCCCAAGGTGCTAAGTATTACGATGACCAGTTCTTATCACAAGTCGTTTCACAGTCCCTCCCTGCTGTGTTAAATTAGTACAAATTAGTCGGAATAATACTGGACGCGATGCCTGAACTCTGCTCCTCAGGGGGTGGGGGTTAGGCGACGGAGGGTAGTGGCGAGAGACATGGAAATGGTTCCTGATTTTATCGAGATAACGAGTGCTGTTTCGAAAATAATAGACTATTTCATCATTTCTCAAATTGTTTCATGAAAATTTTTGTGAACCAAAAGAAAAATGTTCTTGCTATGTTGATGCGACGCTTCTACATTCCAATAGTGCAAATCTAGACTTGCGTCAATTCTAGAATTTCTCTGCATCTTTGGGAACAAAGCCCAGTGTCTTTAGCTCCATCACCTGTTTGTCTGATTAACGGGACTTTCTTTTCCTATTGTCCGAGTCCACAGATGTCCTTAAACAGACCGCGGCCTCTGGGAGCAACGATCGCGCGTCTGTTTGGGGAAACTGCGGCGATAATGGAACAGACTCTCAGAATCTAATTGTTTCGTTTGAATAACTTTAATAATTCCATTACAATTGAAAATTTCGATATCGCACGTCCGTGATTAGTTTTATTTCGCACGAGCGTGTCTCGTTTAGGGGCAGGTGCGCGTGTGGGGGACAAAGAGCGAGGAGCGTCATGTTCAGACATTTTGTTTGATCGCTCGTTTCATCAATACCGATACATCGCATTCGACATTGCGATACTTATTAGCAAAAATAAACGCTCCATGGCGTTCGGAAAGGATAAAAAAATCTTGTAAAATCACAACTGGCACGCGACAGCATCAAAGAGTATCGAGATTTCTAAACACCCCAGGCGTGGCTAACGGGACCGGTGCGTTGGATTTCTGAGGTAACCACTTTCATTGAATGGACCGTCAGGTGAAACTTGCGCGTGCTGGCGGGGGCATTGTTCCTTGGAGGGGCATTGCCAAAGACGGTAAACCTATAGGTTTTGAATCATCATGTTTAATTTGAACATAATGGAACCAAACCCGCAGGTGCGATCTGGCACGCGCTCTTGTAATGTTGGTTCATATTTATTCATACCGATACATCAGGCGGAATACGCCTTCCCCTCAATTTTAATACAGCTGCAGTTGATATAGATCAACTTTATCCATCTATTATATGGGCAGGTGGAGATTTCTACTTTCATTATAACACTCTCAGTAATAGGTAAATGTCGTCACAGACCAACGCAGTTCTTTGTCCCGATACGGATTTGAATCTGTTATGAAATCACTCCACAGAAGTAGACTTTCAAACACATGCCGTCAGTGAACACGTACTTTGATTGGACAATGCCTCCTGTTCAATAGATTCCGGCACACTTTTAAGGTTTTAATGCTTAATTTATTGTCTTTTTATTTACAGAAAATGAAACGCGATCTTTTCATCCAAAAACACACAATAGGTTTTTACCGGAAAGTATCCGCTAACACGGTAGAAGTAAAAATTATGATTGATGAATTTAAAAGTGCACTAATTTCAATTGCTTAGTTCAATATCTTGTAATGAATAAAGTGATTTCTTGTTTAACACTTTTAAGGTTTTAATGCTTAATTTATTGTCTTTTTATTTACAGAAAATGAAACGCGATCTTTTCATCTAAAAACACACAATAGGTTTTTACCGGAAAGTATCCGCTAACACGGTAGAAGTAAAAATTATGATTGATGAATTTAAAAGTGCACTAATTTCAATTGCTTAGTTCAATATCTTGTAATGAATAAAGTGATTTCTTGTTTAACAATCAGCGTTTTGAATTTATTATTAAATGTAAAATTGTTCAGGCGATTGCTATTTCAAACAAAAGAATAAATAACGTTTTATTTTTATTTTTTACACCATATGCGCGATATGCCGTCAATTATTGGTTCCGGCAAGTTTTGCCAAGCTTTTACATTCCCTCGCACTGTAATGGAATGGTCGTCACAGACGCATATGCCAGCATCCCCAGATTCACCTGCCGCCATTTAATAGGGCCAAATCCCAGCTGCCGGTTCCGAAAATCGATAGACTGCCTAAATAAAGAACCGTTATTTTGGGGAAAGTTTGAAGAAGGATCGGTCAATTGGAAAATACAGCGAGGTCCAAGAGATGACATCCGTCCGATCCCTTTGTCTCTATACAGACCTAGGTTCCACCTAAATTAGGGACATCTTGAAATAGCATGGATTTGTATTTGTCAAATTTTATGACATTTATTAATTTTGTCTCCATGAAGAGAATTTCTTAAATCAGCCTTGGATTTTTTTTTATATACATGTATACACGTATTTATAGTGCACAATGCCAAAAATGTGCCATGCACCTTTTTAGACAAAGTACCGGCCATTTGTCTTGAGACCTGTTTAACTACATTCCAGCAGACTAACGACATTGACAGATTTATCAATAAAACTAATCAATTCTTCAAGAATCTATCGAGATTAAGAACATTGGACGTCCACATACGGGGATCGTGAGGAAGGTGTGATCCGGTGGGATTATTTTGCTTGATGGGAATTTTTGTTCTTTCGGATAATCTCGCGCAAGAATCTGGACCTTTCTCTCGTGCAGATAGGTCTATAATATATTAAGGCCCAATGAATGACGTTCGTCTTTGCTTACAATTCTTTGAACATCGAACTTAATACAACCTTTAATCGGAATTAAATTTTCTCAATGTTAGTAGTTCAAAAATTAAACTTCTACAAACGAGGCATTTGCATATGTAAGTGTTTTGAATGGCGGAATAAGTAATATATTTTCATTGATACCCTTCAACTCTGCATATAATCAGCATAAAATTTGCATGTTGTCTCGTTTAATTCTCGTCGACTGTTATCTGTCTTGAAATTTCGCCAGGAATTTTAGAAGCCACAGTAGCGACATTTAGGGGACCGTATTTGTAATTCAAGAATAGAACTTCGATTAAGTATATTATCGAATAAATCCCTATACTTCATGAAAGTCATTATTCTTAAATTCTGTTAAATAGAAATTACAAACAGGTGAAGGAACAAGGCGAAATGAAGCCATGTTCTGCATTTAGCTTCAAGACAATTGGCAGATGTCAACGAGGTGACTGATAATTCATAATGCCTCATTACAGGACCAGCATCTAAACAGAATTTTGTGGAATAATATTGAATAAAAATGACTCCTCCCGCCCCTCCCCTTCTCGACACAGTTCCGGTCCCAAGGCGTACTAACGGGGCATTAGCGTGTACCTTTAAGGTATATGTTTGCAAAGAAACGGAAAATCTTTGATCATCCTACGGTTCAGAGCCCGAGCCGCACAAGTCCCGCTGTGTCTATTTGAGTTCAATTTTTCTGAATGTTTTAGACTTTTTGTCAATAAAACAAGCCGAGTATCGGTAGCACTGGAAACAATATGTTAAGCAATTGGGGAAATCCCTTTGGATACGCTAAGATGGTTATACACAGTAAGGTGATTATGTCTTAGCAAATCAAGAGAAAAACCCCAGTTTTCGGCTTTTTGAGAACCCGTTGAACGTCAAGAAGGCATAAAAGATATATTCTTCTATTCATTTATCTCCAGAAATGTTTGATCTTCATAACCAAAGCCGGTTTCTTTTTCCTTTTTTTGCCACAAAGAAATCGCTGATTTTGCTAATATTACGTATATGATCACAGTTTTTCTTCCAGTAAGCAGTCTTTATTGTTAAATGTCGAAAAATGAAATGAGAACAACCGGATGCCCGGGGGTAAACTGAATTTATTTTCCGTCGGATTTACAGCTTTGTTGAATATTTCCATTTACCATATAACCCCATGTTACTCATACAGCGAGTATGAAATTAGAACAAAATAAAATAGTCTAGTATACCAATATAGACTTATAATTTAGAGAGCAAGAATAGATTGGACAATTGAGGGTTTTTTCTTTTATAATAAGGTATACAGAGTTTTGAATTTGTTGAATTTACAAAATTTATTAACGAGAGAAGTTGAGGGAATATATTGCACCGTTTTTACCATGTCGTTCAATCAGTCATATAATTTAATTTTTAATGTCTTAAACTCTTGCAGTGATGTACTTAATTTTGTAAAATCTTGGTAACGATGAGCAAATTTCTCTGTAAGACAAATATCAAACGAATTATTAGAGGACAGTAAATATTTGTTTGATCTTTTATTAAATCAGATTGAATGATTTTACTGTCATAAAAAGTCCTAATGATATGTACATGTATACACGATGTTGCTCAATTAGCAAGTTTATGATATCTCATCACGTGAAGCAATAAAAATCCCATGTTTTGATCATGAAACCAATTAATAATGATATATTAAGTCTTTTCACCTGGATACCTTTATTAATTTTATACATACATCAAACGCTACCCGAGCACACCCGGGGTGCGTTCGATTTGTTCTCTCTGATAATGCTACCGCCGAGAGATATAGTGCATGGGTATAAACTAATTGTTATCTCTCTTATCTATTATAGGATCAGCGATTTCTTTATTGATACAAATCAACATGTTTTAATTTAGCGTCCAACCGTGTACTTTATTAACTTCCAGCAACACTTTTACAGGTACTTGCGAGCAACCCCCCTCTGATTCATCGGGAAACTCCGGATGAATTTTCGCGATTTTTCACAAGTTTAATCGATATGACGTAATCATTGCGTCATTTGATCAAGATGATAGCTAGGCCTGACAGCAGAAACAACTGCCTTACTATGTATACACCAAGGCTATCATTGTTTTGGCATTAATCAAAGTTTAAATGGGATTATAATTGACAGTTGATGATGGAGTGACTGTTTCGTAGACGATTTTCAAAATACCCCAAACTCGCCAGAATCATTAGAAAACTTTTCTCACAAAAGGCTTTTGTTGAGGATGAATCTCGGTGTCTTAATTTCCCGTTTTTCTTCGACATATATACCTAATATTTCATGCATATAACTACATGTACACGTGTTAGAAGTAAACAAACATGATTTTAGTACAAATTTTCTTGTAGTCAGCAAAGTAATTGCAGTTCATGAGAGTATAAATGTAAACAAAAAAGTATTTTATCATTAACGTATAAGAACTTGTGTACGTGTACATCTAAATTCAAAGATGAACTAAATTTTTCACAAGGCTTTGTTAATTTGGACACAAGGTAATAATTGTTGTGGCCTAACAGAAGAAAACCTGTCGTAAGTTCGCATAGGTCATTGTTATATCATAGACGTCCCTCATAATGTGCTCCCTACCAACATTTCTCCGTGTGATGCGGCTATTACCCCGCAAGTACCCGTCTGCAACGGAGTTGGGAGATACTTTGATGTAGGGACGAATTCGGCTGCCACCTGCTGGTTAGAGGGGGGCTGTTGGGTGCGTTGGAATCCCGCAGCCTTGTTTTAGTGTATTTTATGGCATCAGAAGGTGGCCGGCTATCATTAGGAAGAGAGATATCTCATCGATAATCTTTTGCAGAGATCAATGAATTGAAATCAAATGGTATACTGGTTGGTTTTTTTCTCTGACAACGTGCTCAAGCGGTCTTCCGACTATCGCTATTCATAAATTATTGATCTTTGAATCAAATTATTTTATAATTAAATTCTCTACTGGACTTGAAAATTTGAAGAAAAACTAATTAAAGTTGGAGATTCGTACTCTCAATAAAATATATTCCAGATGTTCCCTCCCGTCTTTACCGAACCGTAAACAAAAATAAAATGACGAAACGAAGCGGGCCCCTTTATCTTTAAGCCTCCTTTTCTGAGATTTGGCGGACTTTTTGAGAGAAAAACTTCGATCGGAATTAAATACATTAGCAAACATGCATTCCTTTGCCTTCTTTAGGCTGAGAGAATCTGGGCTTGTCTTGGACTAATCCCACCATATCATCCTGTATATGGATCGGCATTTATCAGATAAAATTTTCTAATTGGCACGCAAGTGCGTCTATTTCTAATCAATAGCCCTGATTAATCCTGTTCCCACTAATTCACTGCTACTTACATATTGACTTATTTTGGCCTAAGACAATCTTGTCTTACAAACTTATCACCCATAATCATGTATCATTTGGATACAAGGATACTACTGGACACATACTGTGATTCCACCCAAATCCTGGCACCAGAAAAATGCGCGGGAAGGGTTTTGTCTTTTAGATATTGATCCGACATTAAAACAACGACAGGTGCAAGTCTTCTAAAATCCATGTCTTTGTGTATCTTACGTGAATGTATACTGCCCATTTCTTTAAGAAAATGTCAGAAATTAATTATTGAAATTGAATTTTATATTTCCGCATTTGCTACAGGTTGCATCCGAAAAGAAGCGTTTTATGGGAAGTGGACATAAATTTTGACTGGCATGCGCAATGTTCAACACCATGAAAAATGCATGTACATACGGGTACCTTGATGTTGGTTGTTTATGGCCTTTATCACATCTGTTGTGTCTGTCGTATAGTCTGGGGATGGGAACAAATCCTTCTGTTAATTAAACTTACAGCTTAACATTGCGTCATCGATTATCAGGGCGCACGGACGGAATTACACCGTCTCCACGAAATCTTACAAGAGTACGAAAATTAATAAAACTTTCATTCAACGAGCGTTTTTAAATCATTTTTTATCTTCTCGTTATAAAAGATTGTACTTTAATAAAAACATGCTCTCCAAATGACTATGCAGAATTTTTACAAGTTGGTCTATATATTGCACAATGAATAAACTCGCGCTGATTTTTACTCCACAATGGGCAATTTATACCCTTTTTGTAGTTATCTATAAGCACTCATAAGCTTTCAATTCAAGTTTTGCATTTTCTTTTCATGTTGAATTGGCTCTGGAAAACTCTCGTTCTGGTCTCGCAGCCGGAAATTAATGAAATGGCTTATCTCCTTATACGTCAGCCGATGACCAGACCCGACTGATGTTATACCAACCTCGTAATAATTACTACCAGAAATACTTATATAAATCATCTTACACGGCAATATGTGGCGATTCCTTGATTTACGAAGCTGGTCCGGGGAATTACAAGATTAATTAATAAATCTGGGCTACTAGGCGAGGCCATGCTCATGTGTATACCACTGAATTCCATTCTGATTTGGCCGTTCCCAGCATCATTAGCATCATGCATCTATGACAAATAATATTATCTCTTGGATCTAGTTTTGATCACGAAGATAGTCACACTGAATTTCACACAATGCATTAACAAACTGGTCGACATTATTCGGTCAAAGTGAAATGAATAAAACTAATATACATGTATATAGAACTACGACATTTCTTGTATTTGCCAATACATTATTTCATCAGATTTTCCGGACCTTTTAGCTGAAAAGTCAAATATGGAATATGAATGTACATGTTTACATTATATAAAAAATATTTGTTCTAACATTAACTTAGAGCTGTAATTAAAAAAATTACACAGGTCTTTGATAACTTTAACGATAGAGGCTTGGCGAGAGCTCTAAGGTGATATGGGACACCTCCATATTGTGACGCACTTCTAGCGAAATAAAAAAAATCATTGCAAGTATATAATATATCATATTTTTCTTTTCCAAGATTATTACCTAACATCGAAGCGGTCTGGGTCGTTGACTACACAAAAAAAAGAAGTCATAAGTTCGAATCCGATGGGGCTTTTACAATTTTTACCTTTCCAAAAATTTTACAAACACATTTTTAGGTCAGTTGTTGTAAAATTTGAAAATTCTAAAACGGTAAAAGTATATTGATAATAATGTACTTTTATTTACATTCATATCGACATGTGTCGCATACCACCTTAATCAAATACTCTCAGTCTTTGATTATAGTGTCCCTCACAAAGAAGAAAAAAGAATTCAATGAAATGGAAAAACCCATAATAATTGTTTTATCTGCAAAGAGAATATATTGATTAAAGTACTTTAGTACTCTTTGGGCTTTGTAAAAGTGGATCTATATGCATATTTACTATTTTTTCTCTTATAAATTCGACCGTTTTTCCAAAATAATATTTTTAATATAAACATTTCCTCATGAACATAATTTTCATTACTTGCACAACTAGTATACTCTGTATGTTCTCAAGTACAAGATACAACCCCCCCTCCCCTTCCTCGACTAACCCCCCCCCCCTTCTGACTGATGTCACTTCGCCCTGACACTTACACGGGCTGCCATCACAGTAATTAACGAAAACATCCCAATCAGACCGTTAATCGAAGTAACCAATATTGATTATTCTCCATGACAACGCTAATATTATATCTCCGATTATCCACTCCGCTATCTTGGATTAATTATGCCCGTTATCCCTAAATTTTCTTTTAAAAATGGTTCACGACCCCGCCGACATTTGGGTAACTGTGTCTCGGTGCAGTCCGTTATATATTTTTCTAAGGGACCGATTTCTTATCGATACCGGTCCATGGGAGTGCGTGATTAATAGAACGGGTGGTGTTTGAATAGTCTACATTTGCGACCCGCTAATATAAGTAAGAGCAGATAACCAGAGAAAACCTGATTTTGAACGACCTGCATATTTCAGATAACCCTCAGTTTGATAGAAAACTATTCCTATCGTTCAGCCATGAAAGAGATAAAAACTTGAATAGTCCTTGATGACTTTTTTTTACTCTTTTCAAATTACGGTATAAATAACCAGGTTTTTATCCCGTTTGCACTGGTTGAGAACTGATACAGCTATTTGATATAGGTATATTTGAATGATTTCTTTAAATTAGCTGACCATGCAGTCATCGTGTGTGTCTTGACCGCGGTCCCCTGTGTGTGACACTGTCCGCCGTCATCAAGCCTTGGTCTGCATTCCACAGTGACAGACAGATCCACCAAAGCGTCACACTCAAACGTAAACAAATACTGTGAGTCAGGACCAAGACATCTCCCGACCCACGGGATTTCACCGCACGACCCTACCCACCACCAGCTGTAAGTGCTGCACGAACCACGTCGAATTGGCGGCAAGGATCTGAGCAGCTTAGCAAATGCATGCCATTTTCTAAAACTTCAAGGTCCCTTTCCAATCCGGCTGCATGCAAGGTTTATGGTCTTAAAGATCAATGCATACATATATATTATAATTTAGAAAAAAGTTTATATTTCGATATGTTTAACTGCGTCTATATTTAATAAATTCTTGTTATTTTGGCCTATACTTAAGCGCTAACATTAACCGTTTCGCCTTGTCCGTCATTTAGATTTTTGAACATACATGCATATGTGCATATATGTATAATATGTATATATAAAACTATGTAAGTAGTCAAAGTGTACAGAGAATATAGCAGTAAAACCCGTATCATGACCACGTGACCTTGGTGACTGATTGACCACCAGATCCCTTTTTAAAAAACCGTGTCCCTTCATACCTGGTGGTCGATAAATACCAACAATATTTCATTCTATTAAAATGGATATATAATCTATAAAACAGATAGAGAGAGGTGCATCCATACATCTTGTTTCTTCCAGGTTAAAATCCACATTAAGGGTACGGAGGCCTGGAGCTATGCGGTTTACTGCTGGAATCGATCTATGTTATGATATATTCCTTTTTATTCCCATAACTTGGCATTCCTGGGAAGTCGTTGATGCTATGACCTCTTTCACGGGCTGGCCCGGGGTCCAGATAATGTTAATATCATGCTTTATAAACCTCGTGCTCTCAAAAAGGGGGATTTAGTAACAAAAACTCTATCAGTCGTGTACATCGGGATAAAGTGCCAGATGACCGCTTAAGTTTTCCATTCTGAATTTTTTTTTTAAATCGGCCCATATATATTGTATGAATATTAATGCGGATCGGCCTTGAGTCAAAATTCGTGCGCTTTGGATACATGTCCTTCTTAATAATAAATGTATAATTTTGGTGTTTTTAATTTTTATTGAAATTGGCTTTTTTAGGAACAACAGAACGTCTGTTGCTTAATTTGTATCATTTTTTATATTCGAAAAATATTATACATTAAAGGATTGCATTGCCGCACTGCCTGCAGTTGCATTTGTTCTCCGTGATCATGCAGCACACCCTTTGATTTGAAATCGATGTTAAGCTGGCGTTTTTTGTTATTGTTTAATTTAGTCGGGTTTCATTCCCTAAAAAAATCAAATGTTTGCTAATCTAAAAACGAGTATTATAATCGTTTACCAAACAGGGTTGATTTGCGCATACGACCAATTTCATAATATTAGAATGAATTATTAAGTTGGCAGGTGAGATGTAGTGCCATCTGGAAGCCAGAAGCAGAATTGTGCCTCGATTTGGCGCGCACCTGTCTCCACACCAAATAAATAGAAATATGAACAGACAATATGGATAAATACAGGGACATGTATTATAGCTTTTGATTGCTTCAAACAATTAAAAAATAATACTTTTTTATTTGCATGTTATCCAAATTCATACCGGCTGATATTTTTACGTTCACGAAAAACCAGACTTATATAGCGCACATGTGAAGAGAACTCTCGGTGCAAACAAGTACACATATTAATGTTAAAATATAGCTCTACAAATGACAAAATGAAGGGCACATTCCGCCATAAAAAGACTGTACACTTAGATCAAGTAAATTAAGGAGTCTCAATACCTTTGCGTTTTTAACCAGACAATAACGAATACCGGCCGATTTTTTGTCGACTTTCGTGATCAGAATGATCATGCATTGTCCCGGGTCATTCTGGACAGCGCATGTTTTGTCCATTAAACGGTAGATATTTCTATCTTTGATTGGAAGCTCTGAATTATAGAGACCTATTCTCAGCAAGCGCCTTATACATTGTATACAAAGCGTAAATATATATATTTTATATCAACACACAGGCAACATTAATATTCCTTCAAGCAATAGGTAAAATAAAATAAAATCAATAAGCAATAAAAACACTTTCAAGAAAAATATGTCATATTTTACATGTCAAAAAAGAAAGTCTGTGTGTGTGTTTGTGTGTGTTGGGGGGGGGGGGGGGGGTATTGGTCATATATGCTGACTGATAAGATTTAAATACCAAATATAGTAGTCAAAGGGAAATAACTCATTTTGTGGAGCGCGTATTTAATCGGTCCATTATATTAGCTCATTACGTATTGCGCAACAAATATACACTTACATGTATGTTGAGTTACATCCGCTGATTAAGAGGATGAACATAACCAGTCTTTAAGCGCTCAGTTCAATTACATGTAAACAATACAAACAAATACACACGAATTCTTGCTTCGCGTTATATCATTTTTAATGAAAAAAAAACCATAATAAATATAAATTCTCGTATTATATAATTATAACATTTCAAGGAATGTTTCACAATAAAAAAATTTAAAGCGTGTTTTTAAATGAACCAACATTTAATATTCATCAATGGTAAATACTGATTAAGAAAAAAAATGGTTATACATATAAATGATTTTTTTTTAAATCGGGAAAATAAAATGTTGAAAAAAGAGATTTAAAAAAGTATCTAGCATTATATTTGATTTAAAAAACGAAAAAAATATCTAGAGTAACGAGTAATCAAATAAATAAATACGCTAGAAATTTAATACCTTCCAAAAATGTATCATTTAATAAATCGGCAAAGATTTAAATTCAAAGTTGCATAAAAGATCAATTTTTGTATAAAAATACTTTAAAACAAAACTAAAATCTTTTATGATTGAAATCATCTATAAACTTTGAGCTCATAATGAGTGTCACGTTTTAAAGCATAGATCACACGTGTATCAGATCACGTGATGATACCTATGTGTGTTTGATGAAGTTGCTTATATTTTTACAAATATTATGCCTCCTAGTTATTCTATTCCATGGAAATATGTTAATTAACTTAATAAATATTGAACAGGCCACTTAGACGTCATTTTTTTCTGTAAAAATTCATCTGATACTTCGGCAAAAAATGGATTCCGTGGTATCAGTACTCTCAGAAAAATGTTACTGCCCTCCTCTCCTCTCTCTCTCTCTCTCTCTCTCTCTCTCTCTCTCTCTCTCTGTGTGTGTGTACGACCATGGTCGGAGAATCTGTACCTGGCCGAGATTAGAGCGCCCAGACCTGACACGGGGCAATGTCGACAAAAACAAACATGGAGGCTCTACAAAACACTTGTATGGACACAAACCTTTGTTGCTGTAATATCAACTGAAAACATCCAGGGGCCAATCAAAGCACAAAGCAGGCAGAACAGATAAGTAGCCATCGTTAACGAGACAGAAGTGGCCAACAAACAGATTATTGCTGATTCTGCAAAGACACGCCAAAACCAGTAAAAATAAATTTAAATAAAGAAAAGAAAAGAAAAGTGGCCAAACTTATCAAACTTATGATGAAATTTGCTAAAAATAACTCAGTTTTTTATCCTTTTTTTTTGGCTGAAGCACTTCTATTTCTTTTTCTTTATCAATTGAATAACCAATTCCGCAAATTTAAGGTATTGAAAGGGGAAAATGACATTTTTAGTGGGAATTATTATACCTTTGTTATCAGATTGGGGTTGAGTTAAAAACCCATTACTTAGTGAAACCAAGATGCGACCATTCAATAAGAAGATAAGGGTTTGTTTTTTCGTGAACAATCGGTATGTTATTCTCCTGTCAATGAAACGGACACGAATTCTCTAGAATCACTGACTTTTGCTATATTATTACTGTCTACGAACTATTTCAAATTTCTATGGTAGTTGTGCTGAGTCAACAGATAACTAAACTCTGTTGCTCCTGGGGCCTCCGCGGGTAACTTTAAAATTCGCCCCCGCAACATTTGGACCCGCATCTTCTGCATCAGATACATTATGATAAAATATTTCACTGGACACGGGATTATATTTTGTATATCATTTAGCTGGGTTTTTCCCTGGGTATGGGTTCCACCCCCCTCTGCTGGTACCCCATGGGTGCCACCCACGTGTAAATAAAAGACATGGAAGATTTCTTCGCGACCTTTAATGACACGAGGTCGATACTTTATTCAGAGAAATCCAGCAAGCAAACTAACAGAGAATAGGATCTAGTGTTTTCTATGGAATACCCCTTCCCTGACCGAATAGCTTCTCTCCAAGAAAAGAAAAAAAGATTGAATCGCAAATAAAGTGACAAAATCAGATAACCGTGATTGTTTAAACGATCCAAATTGACTAAAATATCTGTATTTTTCATGATGGTTTTTTCCTCTTGGATTAAGAGATAATTCCTTAGGTTTACATAATAACAACCATTGAAAATGCCAAACGAGGACAGAGTTGTAATTGCCGAAAATAGAATCAAGATTTTTGGGTGGTTATGTCATAAATTTAAATGCAACAAATTTGGAATTGGGGCACAATAATTTTCGCAATCAAACAATTTCTAAATGTTTATTTAAGTGTCAAAAAAGGACTGAGTTTAACTGTAATAGCCGAAAATAGAATTCAGATTTTTGGGTGTTTATGCCATGAATTTCAATGCAACAAAATTTGGATATTTTGAAAAGTTTTTACGCAATCAAACATATTTAAAGATGTCTTGTTGAAATCGTTTACCACTTTGAGAACACGTGACACGGCTAATAGACTGATCTTTAACCACACTTAATTGTGTTCTCTCCAACAATTTTTCTATTTCTTCAAATATTACGGACAACAAATAATTAGATTCCCTGGACAAATATTTGAGGTGGGGCCAAAAAGTAAACACCAAACGTTTCTACGAGACATTTTTTTTTCTTCGAACAATAGTTGGGCAAGCAACATATGTTAAGTTTCCCCTCTCGAAAAAAGAGGTTAAACCAGTGATAACACACGAGTCGAAGCAGCCGACAGGAATACAACCAGGTAGCCAGACACCGGAAGTCGTTCTCATTAGGATTTTTAAAATCCATAAATTCTCCTCTGTTTCTGATAAGAAGAAAAACACATTGTCGCCTTCTTAGATCGCGGGCAATACACATAAAAAGTGTAATACCGAGAAACGGGGAATGAAACTAGTAAAGGTATCCGTATAATTAACACGTTAGTTTGTCTTGCTGGCTCGGTGGTTTGTCCCTGTATTAACTACAGGATCACACGTGAATTAATTATAGATGGTGGTGATGGTGAGCGTCCCATCGAGAATATTCACTAAAATGAATTCATCGACAGAACATGATCGCATTATTTTCGTTATTAAGATAATAATATTCCCAAACATTTATTAAATACCTTGTCACTTTTGTTGCGACTGCGCTATGTGCAGAATACAGTAAATTATTAAAAACTCGAGATCTCTTACATTTGTATGGCGTCATTACAAAAATATTGACCCCTTGATCCCGAAGAACTATCGAACAAGCAAGTGCCATAAGACGATGTCTTTGTAGATGCAACTGCTCATGATTATAATATTCCGGATTATTTGTGCTAAATGCATAAATTTGACATTTCTATGTCGTTGACCTCTTTTTGTGTATTACTTCCGTCCTGAGATGATCACGTGGTGTGTATTGACGTCTGCACTCTTCAATGTACTTCAGACACTTAAGGCATAAAGACGGCGATCTTCATCCATGGTCGCTGAATGTTACATTTTCTAATCCCACACAATTCCCCTTTGTCAGCATCTCCACGACCCTGCTCTTATAAATGTCACTGATTTAAGGAGATTAGACATACTCCAAAGCTGTTATCGCACCCCAGATCAAGGAGTTTTCTATATATACAGATTAAACTATTTTAACCAATCGTATCGCGCGAAGCGCAGCAGCTGCTGACCAGAAATGTGAAATTCTTTTCCGTTGTAAAAAGCAACGGTATGCATTATCTATTCCTTCGGTGACAGCACATCTGCTCTATGATCAATGGTCTCGGTTTTATATAAGTAAATAAATATACAGGTAAGTAATTTCACCTGTCGAAGGAATGTATTTAAGACGTTGCGATGCTCTGGAGTCGTCTCCAGATTGGACAGTGTAACAGCTGTTTAGTGCGTCGCGCGACAGCTGACGTTTTAGGTATACATACTTACTAAGTAAGTAATAATAAAATGTAGACATGTGGAAGATATACTATGTCTGGAAAAAATTAAAATCCGAATTATCATTATATACATCAAAAGGACCTTGTGGCCGCGCTTGAGTGAAAAGGAAAAAAGTGTGTCAAAGGTTGTTTTTTTTTTTTTGTTACAACATAAGGAAATGAAGAAACATCAAACTAGTTTTACGCAGCATCAACAAGATTGGACGGAGCATGTAAATGCAAAATCATCAAAGCTGATAGTGCCCAATCCTATTCAAATTAAAAAAAAAACCACTTTGCACTGTCAAGAACACATTAAGATCTAGTTCAATAAGAATCAAATATTGTACAAAAACTCAAGGCATGTATGAACCCCTTGCAATTTCGGGGGGGGGGGGGGGGGGGTAAAAGAGCTAAAGTTTAATTTAAAAATTGAGCATTCACTATATATATATATATAACTTACAAGAATAAAACATATAACAGCGTAAATTTTCAATTCATATAATTTTGATCTTCAAAAGATCGTCACAAACTGCATTATACGATAGACGTTGATTCCATGGTGACGGGTCTGCCGGAAGTATCGTCCTGGTTGATATCGTCGACTTACAGATATTGGTTAAACTCTGGCATTCACGTTGCAATTTTGAGAGTAAAATGTTGAAAACATTGTAGTATCGCGATAAAATTATCGATACCATTGCTATGTCGCGATATATAGCATCAATGAAATAGTGATAGCACAGTAAACAATTATATCGAATAACATTGCGGTTAACATTATATAAATAGTGCCTGTTTGGGAAGGTAATAGTTGAAATTGACACCCCGAGAAAACCATTGTCAACCGACGCGAAGCGGAGGTTGACAATGGTTTTCGAGGGGTGTCAATTTCAACTGTTATCCTCTCAAACAGGCACTATTTATTTTGTTATACTGAATGTCTTAATTTTAAAGAAAACTTAACTGCTTTTACATAGGAATAACGTGAATTATACGGCGAACCGTACGCGCATAATTTTCGCGCATGTAACAATTTTTAATGTTACCCGTTGCTAAGTGCGTTTCTAACGCTGAGGGTAATAGAAAAAATTATTAACTGCGTGTAAACCAATCAGATTTCAGTAGTTAACATGAAAGTATAACAACATTAATTATTACTCTTGTATTGCATTTTAAAGGAGACAATAAGATTTCCTCCCACAGGATAATCCGTATTTCAGGAGGAGCTCGCCTGACATCCAAAATAAAATTATATTATATTGTACATGTATTTATCAAAATATTATTAAGAAATTGCAGTACCGCAGTTATGAACGAATGTCACTGCCATTTGTCTTTGTGATATTATACACTTACGATGCCGTCAATTTTGTTATGTACATTAAATAATGTCATTGACATTGTGATATTGCAGTGTACAATAATATAATACTATAGTATCATAATAAACAATATTATTGAAATACCTTGGTAAGCAGTTAGAACCGTTTTAACAAGGCCTTGGACTCTCAGTTGGACGTAACAATCTATTTCTTGCATCAAAACAAGTTAAAAATGACGCTGGTTTCAAGCGAAATATACACCGATTGCGTAGTCTTAGCTCAAAAGCCAGACAAATCTTGTTGAGCCATAGCTGAGAGGCTAGCAATGAAATGACATGCCTACGTCACATTGCTGTTTGAGACAACTACCCAAAGTCCAAGCTCTTGTTAAAATGGTTCTATAATATCAACGTTATAGTAACACAGTAAACGACTTCATTAACTTTGTAATATTGCTGTAACCAATAATACCAACATTATAAAATCACAGTAAAACAATACCACTGACAATATGATATGATATTGTTGTTGACAATACCAACGATAACATATCGCAGTAAAAAAACTGTAAACTATTATATCAAGATTATTATATCATAGTAAACGATATCATTGACATTGAAATATTGCTGTAAACAACATCAACGTTATATAATATCAAAATAGACTATATTATTGACATTGTAATATTATTGTTAACACGGTGTCTATATCGCAGCACAATGACTAAAATGGTTTACCTGACATTGAAATATCGTGTTGGAAAACGGCCTGATAGATAGATATAAGCAATAACGTTGCTAGTGCAACACTACCATGAACAATATCAACAGCATCCAAGCTATATAGGCAATAGAAAATATTTTCAATATTATATTCAGTTCATTTATTGACAATTACCATGTCGGCATACAGTCATGAATATGAGTTACATAAAACAAAACATTAATCATAGCATGCAAAAGTTAAACATTAACTAATAAATCACCACTACACATCTACAATGGAAAAAACATTGGGTGAACAAAACTAGGTTTGTGCAAAGACTATTATTGGTATTCATAAAATTGTATTCATTGTTGACTTTCCTTTCTAGCGTTGAAACAGTTTTTTTTAGAAAACAACATATCCTTCTAGCAGCTGTAATGTTTCTAGGATTGACAAGTTCCTTAATGGGATTGACATTTGTATGTGTGTTCACATTAAATATATCATTATAATTTAATCTACATTGGTCATATTTTGAACAATAAAATACAAAGTGTTTCTCATCTTTAATAAACAATTTGCAAAAATTACACAGACTTTTTTCTCTTGGAATAGGAGGTTTAGAATATCTACAAGTTTCAATAAATAATGAATGAGCACTAATTCTTAGTTTTGTTAGGACAGATCTGTCACATTTTTTAAAGGTAGTTTTAAGAATTGTTGTAGTTCATATTTATTTTGGTTTACAATTTTGCTATAAAAAGACAATTTTCCAGGATCAGCTTTACATATATTGTTTAGTTGTTCATGTATTTTGTTTTGATAATGTTCTTTTAACTTGTTTTTAACAAATTTTGAGACAGATATTCAAAGAATTGATATTTACTTTTTGTAGCAATGAAGACAGTTTTCTTTGCAAAGATACTCTAGAAGACAATTTTTTGTCTTCTTTGAATGCAGATGTTACTAAGTAATTATTATAGTCATTTTTGTATTCCATATCTTCCAGTCTCTTATAAAATTTGAAAATATTCTCAATACATAGGTAATACACAGGAAATTGTCATAATTCACATAAAACAGAAATTCTTAGAAAACTCTATTTTATATCTAATCCTTTAATGTTTCAGGATGTTGACTGAAATTTAATATCAATCCGGTAAAAGGTGGATTATGTTATATTTTTTCTTGTCTTAAATCTATGTCAATTTACTATGAATATATCGTTTATTGTGCGTGAAGAATTTGAATCCGGGTAAGGCTGTAGGGTACTCTGTGAGATATAAGTGTTTTACAGTATCACAACAATCGCTCCGGCAATTACTCAAACATTTAATCCCCACCCATAATTATAAGGAATTTATCAGAATTTTCTGTAATAGCAAAAAGTAAGACCAATTGTAAAAAAAAATCAACATAGAATTGACGAAAACGAAACTGCTATATATATAGGAATTCAAATAAGACCCTGCTTTTCTATCTTTAAACCTATAGAAAAATAAGTAGCTTGCGACGCATAAAGCTTGAAGTACTGGAGGGCTAATGCCCGAGTGTTGCAGACGACAGTTCCTACACAGATTGATTGTTACGTCATTGTTTCAACAGGTTAATCAATTTTACTTTTGACACACCCTTGAGAATGTCCAACGGCTCAAAGCATCATAGACCCTTTCAAAATGCAACCAAGCTGTCGTAAGACCGGGGACTGAACAAGTAAATCTTTTCTGGCCGTGGCACCTCCTTCTGATGAAATGTTTAGATTGCATATTTCACCTATATCAACATATTACAACCTTTTATTTTCCGTGATCCCCTCCTCCCCATACCGACACCAAAATAACTTCACAAATAACTCATCAAGACATTCAATGGTTTGTGTTATTGTTTTGGAGTTGGACAGATCTTTGATCGTTTTAATTCTTCATCTCATTAAATTTTTACTAGAAACTCGCGTATCTCCCATAGAACCCGGCTCCTTAAATCACTGCTTTAATTAGGTTAGAAATGATTGCCTGTCGGGTTTTCCCATACATTTCTCGGGAATGGAGATATATGTTTATTTGTATACTTATATGTATATTTATCCGCGGCTAACGATCAACATAGAGCATCAAAGCAATCGCATTTTTGTGGTTAGCGTACATCCGGTGTACAGAAAGAAGCGCTGTATCAGTATGGGCCGCTGTTCGACAATGAGGAGATTATGCTTCCTGTGTATTTTTATCAAGCACAAAACACATTAAAAAGGTTTCAAATACCAAGAAACGTAAGATCATTTCTAAATATAAGAAGTCCCTCCCTATCGTTAATATGCAACCGTCAGTCACAAGAAAGCAACGCTGCAAAGCAGCAAGCTACATGTAGAGGTTGCAATGTGGCGCGGAGTGATCGACCGAACAACACAGAGTCTGGAATCGGATTTGAACCACAAACCATGCAAGTGGTCATGTTAACCGTGAACATTAATTGGATTGAATTGTACCCGATGTCTTTAACTGACCATTGTCAACTTCTTTTTTCAATAAAATGTATAGAATGATATTGCTATGGCTACAGTTTTGCTCCAAAGAAATTGTACTTATAATTTATACCCGATAAATATCTTTTTAAGTTTTGGTGGATTTTGGCGTCTGGCTAAGCCTATATATCCCAAACCACTATCGACTCCTATTATTATCTGTAAATCTATGGCAATAGTTTTAGTCCAAGAAAGAATAAATATCTTTAACCTATAGTATATACTCAGTATATTTTTTTTTATTTCTGTTTTGTTTTGGCTTTTGGGTCAAGCTTTATATCAGTGCCACTTAACTATGCATTTTCTGTTATTCTTCTGTTATTGCATCCATATTTACAAGTACTGCGAGTTTCCCACGGTATTTATTTAGCAGTTAATCAGTTTAAGTACTAATTAGGTGACAGAGGTCTTCTGTTGACAAGGAAACATAGATAGTTGTGGTCAAGTGTGTCATCGGAAGCAACTACTGGAATTTATACTAAGTGGGGGAGGGTGGAAAGGACCTTGTTAATAGGTCACGTGGTATACGTACATGTATTATGGGTAATATATTACGGAACCAAAACAACAGCCCCATAGAAAACATCATGTTACGTGTAAAATTGGGCGTTTAGAGGCTTTTGTTCTGAGTTCAAATAAAAAATAATAATTAAAAAAAAAATAGTAAAAATAAAAAAAGGAAGGGAGTTTTGCTTTAAAGTAAAAAGTTTTCATACGCGGATGCATCATTTTGTAAGGCAATGCCTGACATGAATATTTTGGTACGTATTCTCTATCTAATTGTAATTTTTAGGCGTGCGGGAGACTCATCAAATTATATATTATAATGAATCGACTTTATCTCTTAAGATGTTTAATTTATATGAATGGATTGGGGAAATAAATAATAAATAATTAATCTAAAACTACGCATTAAAACTGTGCATCATTTACTTATTGCAATGATATCGATTGTTTTTGAATACGCAATTGCCAATCGCCGTCTCTTGGGGGAAAATAAAAAAAAAAAAAAGTGAAATATACACCCACGCGCCAAGAGTATGTCAACCCCCCCCCCCATATTTCATTAAAAACAAGACTTATTTAAAAAAAGTTTTTCTGGTGTTATTCAAGTTATGTCTGATTTTGAAGAAATTTATATTGATTAAAGCTGATTCAGTTTGCAGTTTTTGACATACATTGAAATAGTGTGTTCACAACTCAATTTTGTAAAATTCGGTATTTTAAACACAATTCTCAAATATTTTAAGAGCTAGCTCTACATTATATGATGCCAAAAAATTCTGAATAAATCAATCCAAGTCTTGAAAATTGGTCAAGAGGTTACTGTTTAACAGTTCTTTGAAAAATGTTGGTTTTTAATCATAAATATAATTGAAAAGAAAAAAGTTGACATACTTTCGCACCTGAGTGTATTTTTAGATATGACAGCGTTCTGCCAAATATCAAACTTTTGTAATAAGCTCATGTAGTTAACTATATATATTGGCTGACATGTTATTATATATTCATTTAAATAAATTCACAAGCATTTGCATAAATTTACAAATTAGGAAAATTAGGAAAATACATGAAGTGAAGTTACGCGTCAGCAAAAAAAAGAAAAGAAAAAAAAGGCGCGCAGTCCCAACAACATTTTACTTTGTATTCCATGTCAAATTAGATGACCCTTTTCGCTTCCCTAAACATCAGTACGTCAAATTCTTGTGGCATTGAGAATTTCTACAGGAAAAAAATAGATGTGTTAATTGTGAGATTGAGAATACATGTACAAACTAACTTTTCTGTAGCTTGAAGAATTATTAATTGTTTGTGTGTCTTCTATACAGGCTATATACAATGTATATTGAGCATTTGTATTTCAACAGAACTTAACGCGCGGTATTCAATTGGTGTGCGTGACCTGGTGTATTATAGGACCAACGATATCCGAAAAATAAGCATTCAATGCTTAGATACACTGAACAAGCTCATTTTAAAAAGCGGTTTTTCCAACTCAGTTTGTGTAAAAATTCGGTCAGTATATAGAACTAGCTCTGTGTAATTTAATTTAATTTTCTATCAATGTATACAGTTATCAAAACGAATTGTGTTCCTAGAAAATAATTTTAAAAACGTACCAAATTCACAAGCGGATCCAGGGAAAAGTTTGTTGAAAAGAGAAGGGATGTTCTATGCCTTTATTTAGAATATCAAAGAAGTTTTAATTTACTGGGGGGGGGGGGGGCGGCATAAACTTTACTTATAGATTTGTTTTAAGTGCAAGTCATTTTGACAAAGTCCAAACATTTTTTAAAATCACACGTATAATGTAATTCTATTAGCAATTTAAATAGCGCGCAAAAAACCCCCAGAAACTTTAATTCTTTAATTTTATACTACTCCGTATTATTTACCGATATATAGATTTATCAATTTTTAGCAGAGGCAATACTTAGCCGTTGTAGATAATTTATTTTTAAATATGAATGATTATTATTGATTTCTATTATTATAAATTAGTATCAATATGTATCTTTCGAATAAACTTGGATATAGTGCAGTACTAGAAACACAGTGTCTGGCGTACGTATGTGGCTTTGTAATCATACAAGTCCACGCGTTAACGTCATGTTGACGGCAGAATGTACGTGTGAAGTTGGTTATATTTTCTAATTAACGCACGTTAGAAATTTTCAGTTAGATAACGTTTTAGCGAGACGTCAGACGAGTTTAACCCATGGATCGCTGCAATACACATCCCCCGTCGGTGCTTCGCTCTCATCTGACAAGCGTGACCGATTCATCCCGTTACTGGGTGATAGGAATTCCGGCGGGGAAGTCATGCGTGAAATTTATTATGATTGAAAATTCATAAATCCGGTAAGGTACATGTATAGATGAGTGCAGCCAGGTATCACAACAAACTATACGGTGCAAATTTGAGAAGTTTCTCGCCAAATTAATGCATCCAGGTAATTAGTTCAAGATGTACACAGAATGTTCTTGTATGTTTCTCATCGACGAAAATTTTGGACAGATAAGCATATTTTTTTTCAAGCAGGTAGATGGATACGTGATGCAAAAGGGGTGTGATGCATTCTACTTCGATACGTGAGATTGCATAGGTCGAAATCACGATATTGTACCTGACAAACTGACATTGTAATTTACACGATATCAAAGGTAACGTGTCTTCTTCAGTGATTAAATTCCATTAATTCAATTCTTATAAAAACGATTTCAACACCATCGTTCATCTTAATATTTCATATATGTCAATCAAAATGAGTGAAAAAAAAAATCAAGAACAAACAAAGAAGTGATCATTTTTGGAAGATAAAATGAAGTGATCGATGATTTTACCCCGATTTTTTTGGACTAGGTGTAATTGGCATGGAAATTCAAAAGAAGCAAACAAAAGAAAAGGAGGGGAACCTGACAAAGAAATAAACGACACAACCCTTTTAGTCTCAGGACACGTTTGTATTACGACTTAAATCGCTGAACAAATACAGAAAATGACAAGAGAAAGTGAAAACAGCAGCGTTGGCGGAAAAAGCGGGTCACGGGTGTTTGCTCTACTTCGTTTTGTGGAGATTTGTCATCACTGCAACGCCAGAGGGGCAAGGAATCTTGGAACAGGCTATTGAAGTTCTGAAATGAATTTTCGTATAATTATATATTTTTTCATATAAGACATTCCAATTAGCGATCATTCAAAACCTCGAAGACGAATTTCTTTAGTTCATTGGTCAGCATACATGCATATATATACAGTAAGAATTTGGTCAATACAACATTCAAAATCATATATAGAATTATGATGGTAATTAAGTTAAAAAAAAAACCTTTCGAAATTCTTTCAAATACTTTGCGGTTTCTTATCTATACCTAAAAGCATTCTTCTCGTTATCTCCTTATAAGAGCAAAGCAAAAAGAATTTTATTTAAAAAAAGTCGAGAGGTTTCTAGTCGTTACTGTTAAGCTGTCACAAATGTCCTGAATTAATGCGTTTCTTGCTCTTAGTTTTGAAAAAAAAGAAGAAAGATTTCATAAATGTATATACCTACATGGATAAATAAACACCGATGATTCATTGCTTGGCGTTAGACGACTTGTATAGGTATACATTGTAAACACTATAGAGTACCGTCGTCTGATTCCATCTTTGATGTGGGGATAGCGATTTTTATCACACCGACAATAAACTCAGATACATAAAATTTATCCAAATTACCCCCTGACATTACTTGGTGCTCGATTCAATGCTTAACATACCACACTAAGGTAAAATGGGATCAAAAGTCCAATATCCTAACAAAAAGAAGATTAAGAATTCTTCAATTTCTACCATATTTTTTTTTTATATTACCGTCTAGACTTCTAAAGAATATATTAAATAAATAGGTCATCGAGAAGACAGCTAAAAACTGACCATGGCTCATTTTGGGGGGGTGGGGGGGGTGGGGTTGGAGAGAAAACGTCTATTTATTTTTTCCTTCTGTGGCCCTCTCCCGTGGGTTTCGGGTGAAAGTGACCTAAATTTTTTACCGTCTACCTTAATCTGTTAAGACCCGAAAAATCGATCGAATTGAGGAAATAGATAAAAAGAAAATGAATTTAAGATTTTTATCGCATCCGGCCATCTTATTCATATAGATAATGAAAACACTTAACAAAATTCTACGAAGTACAGACCACAAATAGAGACTCCTGCTTCTTTCATAGCATTGAAGGGAAGGTGTACTGGAACGAGACAGGTCTTGTGTAACGGACAGACAGCCTTACTGTATTAACCTATTTCATTGGAGTGTGTACTTTTCTGATAGTATATATTATGTAAATGCGACATTTGTCTGCAACAGAAATAAAGACAACAAGAGACGACCTACGATCATCTCAGATTGGTCGACGGCCAACGGTTCCAACCGCCAAGATGCTGCTGCAACAGGTTCCTTTTGGTTATTGGTGTTTTGGTGTTTTTTTTTTTTAAGTGTCAACATCATTCGTGTATAAACAAAAAACAAACAAATAATAAAGTGACAACTGTAATAAAGTGTAACAAGTAATTATAGTCACAGGTTGCGACCATTACGTTATCAGTTTTTCACATGTACAAGAGAATTGAGCAACAATCTGTAAAGACGGTGTAAAATCAGGGGCATAAAAACTCCGTCCGTGCCGGCGGTGGGGGCGGGTTCTATGCCAGCTGTCGCTTATCGCCCCGATCGCTGATTGAATGATAATTACTCTATCATTAAGGGTCGATAGTGACGTAACGTGACGTGACGCTGGTGTCAGAAGCCGCCTAATTGATTTGTAATGACGTGCCTCATTGGCTAATTTAATGTTTATATCGCGTTACGTGATGAACCAACGCTGTTTTCTATATACTGTGATAATGTCTAGTTTGACGACGGGAGACGCTAATTCTAGGCGAAAATTGTATTAATGATAATTTCGACATAATTGCGTTAATTAAATCAACTATACGAGTAAAACTTGCGCTGTGCAAGATATTCATTTGATTAATTCTACAAAACTGTACGTACTTATTTGTGTTAGGCTTCAAAAATGGAATTTGTCGATGCAAATACATACAACTGTGCAATAACTTAGATTATTATAAAAAAAAATCCCTTTTTTACCCATTTTGATTACAAGTTGACAATTAGGTACAAAAATTGTATAAAATTTCGTTTAATATTTTGGAAAAAGAAAGAAATATGAACCAAGTTAATTGGTATTTTTATTTTGAAATATAGAATTCATAAATAAGATCTTGTCTGATAAGTTAGAGACAGAATTTTTATAATTCATTGTTTTATTAGACGCCCTCCCAACCGTACAATCAGTTGACAAACTGCAATCACTTATCTGACCAACAAAGTCAGGGGGCAGCGGAAGTAATACTTTGTAGAGTACAAGTGGCCAGCCCGAGGACACGGCGAGGAGAAGTTTATGACGACACATCGCGATAAATCCCCATTATCGTCTCAGATTAAATAAATCTCGACAATCCTTCTTTAAGATGTACAAGTAACAAAGAATCGGGGTATGGAGAATGGGTTACATAACTCACCTAAATACATGGGAAAATAAATAGATAAAGAAATAATGCAGAAAAACTAATGCAAGAATAGTGAAAGAGACTCCTCTTAAGATGAAAATATATAATTAAATAGAATGATATTAAAATAAGATATTGTAACCTATTCAACCAGCCGACCAAAAAAATTCCAGCCATAAAAAAACCAAAAAAATAAACCTTATATATATATATATATATATATATATATATATATATATATATATATATATATATATATATATATATATATATATATATAAAACCTATCACGCCACCAACAGATTGAGAACTACGGGATCCACGCCCGTTACGTTGCTATCGAACGGTTTACTCGTTTGCACAAAATATGTGCATATTCCTTCTTCGAGTTCGAATTGTCTCAGATCCGTGACCTGATCAAGAGATAACATTAAACGCTTCTCTACAGAATATGCATGTAATACATCAAACAAGTTTGATTTTGTCCTAAAAACTTGCACTAACAAATAAAATCTTAACAGCATGCAAACACAGTCTGCTTTTGTTCATAACACAGGGCCAATGCGCACAAAGAATGAAAGATGCTGACTGAAAGTATTCTTAGGAAGTAAAAATGTCTGCCAAGAAAGTGTCGGCTGCAGCAAAGAACTCCTCCCTCCTCCCCAAATTATCAAAGGCGCCATTAATTGTATCACAAGATCTGCAGGAAATACCTCAACCAGGAAGATCTACATGTACTTGTAATTTCATTGTGTGAGCTTGTGATAAAAACTTAAAGAGTGTAAACTTTAGGACATATATAGCATATACGACCTTCACACGTGGGTTGGATCGTTGCGTAACGGTCACCAAACGTGTTCGCAGTATCAGTACCAAAGCTAAAATAATTTCTACTACCAGAGAAAAGTTGATGGACTCCTTTTTTTAATTGCTCATCACTTGCTTAACTGGTTTGGTTCATGAAATGAGCCGACGGAAATTCTCACATTTGAATTGACCTTGACCTTATTTCATCTCCATGGTCATCGAGTGCAGAAGCCTGATTACATTGACTGTAGCTATCGTTGTATCTGTTGAGAAAAAACAGGTATCTCTCCGATAAATCCACCAAAAAACACACCAATATCAAAGAAAAGGGTTCTTATTGAACACCTGAAGGAGAAACTCGAGCCGAGGCGGTAACCCAAGACACACAGTGGCCGCCGATCGGGACCGAGTTCTGATTGTTGTTGTCTGTGTAGATCAGTAACCGTGGAAACAAAGACCAGACCACACAGAGACATGGCAAATTTTTCTGCTTGTTTACAGAATTGTTTTCTAAACAAACATTTTGTTATTATATTTTCTACGAATAAAATGTGCGCGTTTGCTTATTTTGCAATTTATACATTAAACGGAAATACAATAGAAGTACGATTTATGATATGCGGCCACAATATAAATTAACACCCGTTTTGTTGTTATATTTTTCTGAATGAATTACGATATTGTAACTGCATTAAGACCATCTCCAATTGGTCATTGCCACAAATGGTAGGACATAAAATGACTAATTCAATTCTCCCCTTCCTCTCTCCGAGGAGTGGCCTTAGAATGTAGGTTTACTAAGACAATAAAGTAATGAACATGAAAGAAATGAAGCGTACATAATTGCATTTTATGAATATTTGTGGCTTCGAAACGTAATGAACTTTTCTCACAATGAAGACCCCCCCCCCCTACTTTCCGTGTACTTTTTTCTTGTCCAAGGCCTATTTGACCTAGTTTCAGTTTTCTGTTTCCTGACAAAAAAGGTCGTTTTGTTTTGTTTTAATCAATGTGTATATCCCATGATATACACGTACATATACAAGATGTCATTAACAGCTTTCAGATATCGGGTCCACAAATTTAATCATCAATAATTTCAGATTGCCTGGTATCTTCTTCCTGAGATCAGAGGGTCGTAGATAGAATGCCCACAAGTTGTCGTACTATGTGCAAAATCGTGTTGGCATTTGCCGTCTTTTTTATGTATTTTTCATAGAAATTCATCGACTTTTAATATAAAATATCAATGCTTAGAATCAACATCAAGCACATTTCCATAATTAATAGCATTATTTTGATAAAGTTTTGATAAAGCTTTACATAATGAAGTAGGAGTTAAATGATAACTGTTGCTGCTTTTGTTAAAGCCATGCCGCAATGTAATTAGGACTAATTATGAGGCACCCTTTACTGCAAAATAGTGAAATACTGTATGTAGAAATTCATTTCAAAATTTCCAAATTCAAGCATTTTCAAATGATCTACCATCACAACACGGCAATCCGTTTGTGTTCTTTTGGAAGCAACGGTTATTGTGCTGAATTCATTTTCCCTGGAAACGGATTCACATTCCGTTAGTTAATTAAAATTGAAAACTGAGATTTTTGTTAATCAATGGTTGTTTTAATTATAGATACATTTTGTTTCTTTTGTCTCAGTATCGTAATGAGTGCGCGCTACGGCCGTAAACAGGACAGTATAGCAAACAGAATTTCATTGCATCTATATTAAACGTTGCCCTATACTACAAAATATACGTGAAAGATTTAAGGGAAAAAAAACCACGTAAACTGAGAGGTAAATACGATTTACTTCATTCTATATTTCGTGGAACGCCACGTTTTAAAGCGATATTGCGCACCCATGACGAATGCATTTAAAGAGTGCGTTTGAGAACGTTTTCTTAAAATTAATCACCGTTGCACATAAACTATCTGCTGATAGTCAACCTGTTAAAGTAATCCCATAGGGTTCAAAGAGACTCCCTAACTGTACAAATAGGCACATCCATCTATTGATCATACAGCGGTCCAAAATCTCCCCTAATCCTCCAAAATATCACCAACTTAAACCATAAAACCAAGACCAAAATATAAAACTTAACAGTACACCCATTAATCATTAACCACGTCACACCACACAATCCTAGATTAATTTTTTCGTTTGGGCCTATAAAAAATTGAAAGGATAATAAATAATATTTAATAATACCATGTTAAATATGGGAATTGCTCATGCATAAATAATGGAGAAAATGAAATTCACACATCAAACGCGTTTGAAAAGCGGCGAGCCCCAACTGGTACATCATGTAAAATTGAGAGCAATATACAGTGTCACGTGACGGGGGGACAGCACTTGGTCATTGTCCTGAAATGGTCTCACTCCTGACCGGATGATAGAATTTCATACAATTTTAAGCTTTGAAGACATTAGATTTATATTAATCCGGGCCATCAATTACTCTGGACAGAGTTGATACCCCTCACCAAACACATCAAAGTCTGGAGATTCCCCATTCATTATCATATTATCATTTTATCTACAGATTCCTCCGTGATCCACAGTTATCTCCCATTGTATTTACTGTCACCTCAAGTTACTTCCCTTTCATTGATATAAATAAAATACCTTGTCCACATTTTGTATTTTATTATCAATATGGATGTAAAAAATACCAAAAATACACATACAACAGTCTTATAAATGTCTATAAATTCATGCCTTACAAGATTATGAGCAATTTTAGATAATTTGTCTTTGACAAAATAAGGTCTAAATTACATATCACAGACATACAAAAGCAATACCATAGGAACAGGTTCCTACAAACCAGGACAGGTGATATAGCCACAACGCAGTAATAAAAGCTAATTAAAGTATTCTCTCCACATCAAATCATGCCTTGTAAGTTTTAATTTGTTAACCAATAAATAATGTCCATGAGCATGTCTTATCATTTCAATTTCCTTTGAAGCACACTTACAGATATTCTTTATATCCAACAGTGTCATCCAGAATTTAAAATATTTTCTTAGAAGGGTGTACTCTTTGACAATATTTGTGCTATGTATATACTGATTTCAAAACATGAATGAAACACATTTTATGGAACTTGTCTTCATGTAGTTTGATACAGAGCAAGAAAACATCCAAAGGGCAACATTTTTAAGGACTTTGGATCTTACTTTAAAAGACTTGTTAACCAGGAAATATATGGTTAAACTGCACTTTATTTAACAATAATTAAAAGGACACAAAGTATATGGGAGCACCTATCCCATTATCTCCCTACCACCATACTTCTGACTTAAGAACAGACATATAAAATGCCAGTCTTGCTCTTCTATACAGTCCTACCTTCTTAGTCAAAACTATTTCTCATTATCATTCTTCACCAAGACCCCAATGACTGGCCGTCCATTCCTCAGTTTATCTAAGGCAACTTCCTCTACAGCCATGGTGCCAAAAATCTTATCATTTGCATCATGAACCTTTTCCATCTTTTTTTAATATCATAAGCTGGACTGGTTTTCAAGACAATCATCCAGTCTTTGCTAACAAAGACCTGCTCTCACAGGAAGTGAAGTTTGATTTCTCAATGCCCTGAGATGATCCATCAAGCAACTGCATGCAGATGTCTCCCCCTTTTGAGAGTTTGTCTTCTACAAGCCATCCATGACATGTACTCTCACATCCTAACTGTTCTTTTCCCAGTTCTATCACATTCAAAGACTTCTTCCACCAAAGGATCTGACAAGCCTTCCATGGCCTCAATTGCACAAGTCACTATCACATTACAGCCTTCCCCTGGAAGATTTCCACATTTTCTTCCACCACAACACTAACATGGATGATCAAGTGATCTGCATGTTAAGGTCTCCCCCCACTGACAGGTTCTCTTCCACCACTGAGTCAGACAGGTGCTCCATGGCAATCATCTCCTCCTGTTCTACATCCTCTTCATTCTCCTCCTCCTCTTCCTCCTCTGACATCACTCCATCACCTGACTCAATCACCTGACCCTCCTCGATGATGTGACCATGGGAGATGACCTCGACCTGACCTTCATCCAGTGACCCACTTTCTATGACCTGTGAGTCTGGGATGCTGAGGGTGCCGTCCCTGAGTCCATGCCTGGATGTGTTCCTCTGACAGCGTGATTGTCTCTAATAAAGAAAAAGAAAAAGATGAGGACAATACAGTACGGTGAGGCTTCAACATATCTTTATGTACATTCCTAACCTACTGTATAACTGAGTTTTTCTGTGAGGTATTAATTTTTGCCAAATTTTGTGATTAATCATCTCAAAAAATATCATTTTTATAGTCACCAATAAAGAAACTGCAAAATAATCACATTTCAAAAAAAAGAAATTTTAATACTTATTTGGAATCAATATGCAAACTGTTGTACTGTACAGAAGTTATACAACAATGAATGCAAAAGTTCCCATTCCCAACCACAGAAATTATCTCTTCATTCATGAATAAATATATAAAGAATGCAATAGAGAAGACATTATGAGATTCATCTAGACTATGTTCTGTTTGATGTATCTTCAAACATCAATATACCTGTTAAAATTTAAACATACAAAACTTGTATCATATAGCCAAACAGGATCCATTTAATATCTCCATAACAACTTAATTGATTAGTGCTACAATTTAATGTGCTTAAAATGTTTTATGACAAATTTCCCTAAAAACCCTCAGCTTCAAAACATTTAGAAAGCAAAAAAAGAACTATCAAGATGATTGACAGGTAAATTTTGTGAAAAAATGTCTGTAAATTGAGAGAATATTTAGTGTATTGTTGCCACGGTAATTATGAGGAGTTAATGCACCATGATACTTTTGGTTTAATTGCCATGGAGATGATTTCACCTCTGATTTGACTGAATTCCCATTCATTTTTGTCATTGCTCTCATGGGAAATCTTAGATCAGTGTGAAGGGAGGCTCCATGACACATTGCCCTCAGATCATCTCCACTGAAATCGGTCACAATCGAACGTTAAGAGAGACTTTGTATACAATTCACTTCAAACATTCCTTGAAGCCAACTACCCAACAGAAAAATTAGTTAGTCATGTCTCTATAGTTATTGTACAAAATGACTTTTTTGACAATAAATGGTGAAAAAAATGAAGATAACAACCCTTTAATGCTTAGTTAGCAGAAATAAGTGAAAACAAAAGCTGAAAATGTAGAAAATGTCCAACAACAATAGAGTTAATAGCAGAAAATTCCATGTTTTCACCCATCATCACTTTCTTTCTTGTTTCTCTTTTCATGTATCAATAGACTAGCAAAGACAATTGTTGAAAACACCCCAAAACAAAGGAAAAAGAGAAATGAAGATCTCTCTTCAATCAGTTTGGACTTTCATCCTTGGCTATAGATCGGTGCTTGTTGAAGCATTGGGATGAAAGCCCTGAAATACTGTAGATGGGATCACTGACATTCGATCCTGTGGAGGGTAAGAGGGGGCCTTGACTGTCACCCAGAGACTGGCTCAGGTTACCCGGGTATACAGACTGCTCAGAGGAGTGAGAGAAATGGTTCCTGGCATGCACTGCCCAGTCAATTACCCAATTGGAGGGGTCCTCTGTGTTACTCATTGCCAGCATTCCTCATGGTATATTGAACTCACCTAATTTGGTCACCCAAGTGCATATGTCTTATTGTGTAGGCAAAAAAAGTAGAGAAATGAAAAAAAAGGGGTGAAAAAGGTTGCCAATGATTTCTATGAGTGATCCTTCTGCACTTGAAAGGCTTCCAAATCAATACAACCAATGAAGGCCATTACAAATAGCAAGGAAATATTTGCACTTTCTTTTTAGGCAGACTTTGTAAAAAGGGACGCAACTTCACTCAAGATTTTTTGTTCCCATCATACTAGAAAAAAATTTCTGATTTGTTTGTTCAAACAGGGGGCCTGATGGAAGCTTTGATTTAGCTGTAACAAAGTTCCCACCCTCTTCCCAGCATTGTGTTGGGTGATTGGGGGAATTTGTCACTTCCCTGTTTACATACCCAGCTTATTATCTGACAGTCTCAGCCCCTTCATACATGTAGCTGTCTTCCTACACAAACTTCTCACTCAAAATATCAGGAGTTTTTCTGAATGCCCATGAAGGCTGGGCCATTCACTTCTTTACCCATTAATGCATCAGCTAGGCTGCATGCTATTACATTCTCACAGTACATTCAGGTACTTGTGGGGGTTACTCAGAAATGCTAAGTAAAAGTATCATTAAATATTGCAATATGGAATATCATAATTGTGACCATTTTATCATTCAACAGCAACAATGACTATGGAAGGTGTTATTAATAATAACATTAATCTAATCCCAAAATTTGATGAAATTTTCCCCATTGTGAAAATTTGCTGGTCAGGAAATCATATTTGTGAAGAGATAGTATCATTAATATTCTATGGAAAAAGGCACATAAACTTAATAATGACACTAGAAACATTAGCAAAAGGTCAATGTCTAAGGTATTAGGCATGTTTTTAAATTAGTGGTTAATTTTATTTTAGTATTCAAAGCAATATAATGCACCTATTTTTGCTTCAAACAAATGACTTCTTAGTAATTGAAATTGTCATACACCTAGAAATGCTTGTCAAGGATTTGATATAGATATTGCAGGTGTTATCAACTAAAACAGATGAATGAATGAATTTAAAAAAATGATCACACTGCAAAATATGGTACGGATTCAGATGCTATGTCTTGATCTGTGTCTATTGCGACTTGGTACGACACAGGAAGAGGAGAGTTCAAAAGATAACAACATTCCTACATCTACAAAACATTTCAGAGTACTTCTGTATTTACCTTACTTGGGGGCAGTGGAACAATGCTGAATCAAAATATATATCCAATTCATACACCAATTAAAAGTTCAATCCTATCTTACACCTGTCTATTTTTTCTGTAAGTGGGAATGATATTTTAGATTAATTTTGATGAATGACCTCACACTGTTACACCTAGCAAGAACACTACCTGCATGGAATATACAGGAATGCAGCACACCTATATGTCTATACAATTATGCAATGCTAACAAAGACAATCAACTTGAAGTGCACAAAAATGCAGCACGTTGCGTTAATTAAAAGAGCAACCTTGTCTGATGCCTCCAAAATGCCTTAATTTCAGCTTGGAATGTAAGGTATCTAAAGGGCTCTAAGATAATGAATTCTAAACATTAAAATTAAATTACAATTCAAGTTTGTCTAGATTAGCATTAGTTAACATGTAACCAAGCTGAGGAAGCGTGAACTCCTTTGATGTAAGAAAAGGTCAGCAAAAGCTGATGAATTAAAAGGCTCCGACCTTGCTCTCTGGATACAGGGGTGATGTATACCAGAGATAGGTATAAAACCTGAGTAAATCATCACCTGCACACCTGAGGTGAGGACTTACATGTAGATGTAACACATACCTAGGTGGTGAATCACAGGTAATATCATAATACATACATATAGAAATAACCCTAGGAAACCCTCTGAACTATAACATTTGCAATTTTCTTAGGAACAAGGAAAAAAGCAGAAATTCCAGATTTGTTCTATTGAATTTGCATGAGCTTTGTGTTTTGCAATCGCTTTTCCACCCACATGGGCCAGTTAATACAGTATTAAAATACATGCATATAACCCTGGGAAACCCTCTACAGTGTCCTCAGGAACAAGGAGAAAAGAAGAAATTCCAAGTTTGTTCTATTGAATTTGCATGGGCTATGCAATCGATTTTCCACCCACATAGGCCAGTTGCATATCTTCTGCACCCTGTACATTTGCATTATGTTGCTCAGTGGTAGTTCTAAAAGGTAGTTCTAAATATTCAACAACTCTTTCCATAGACCATCTGTCTGAAAATGATTTCTCAGACTGTTATTAGACTTGCATGGGTCTGCCAATATAAGGTCTTATCATGTCTGCAGGGTTTGGTGATTTTAATGTGCTTTTTCCTTCATGTTCTCATGGAAATCTTTATCATATAAAACCCTCTCACTCAGAAATAGGTAAACAACTTTATGTTCCTCAGTGCCTAAATCTAGACTTAACACACCTCAATCATTACCTGAAATTATGATTTTTAACAGATAAGGTTGGTAAAAATAAATGTACATAAAAATCTTGAAATTCATACAGGGTCAAATAATTGTTTTGATTTAAAAAAATTAAGATGGCAGCTGGTTTGATGCTTGCTTGTTGAATTTATAGTCTTGTAAATCAAGAAAAAGAGTCACATGACTGAGGTGTGGGAACTTCACAAAATTTGTCACTTTATCTATTGATTAATAGCTTTCGCACTCAAAAATATATCTACCACAAAAGCATAACTGTATTTTGTATCCCATTCATTCTGAATATCCTTACATGAATGAATCTTAGGAAAATTCAAAATACTTGTTGCTTTAAAGTGCAGCAACAAACATAACATGGACTCTAAAGCCGATCACATCTTACACAGAAAACAAATCCTATGTGTTATCTGTACATTTCTTTTCCTCATTAATGAAACTTAAACTTGTCAAATAAATTCAATTTATGCTGATTCTTTGCAATGCTACTTAAGGAGTCTGGATGGATCCACAAATTAACCTATCAGATCTACCTCACACTTTAGAATGTGATTTATTTTGCTATAAACTATCATTAAGTACAAAAAATTGGCCAACCGACTGTGAGCCCCATAAAGCATTTTGTTGTTTTTGACTATTCCTTGCTGTCACTAATTATCAAACAATAATTTAATTCTGGTTGTAACACTCTTTCTGATTGGCTAAACAAAATATTTTATATCGTATAAAGAAGGTTGCCTATGTCATAGTAAGACTGAAATGTCAAAATATGTACCGGTATTAATCCACATGACGTTACTTTTGAATTTTGTACAATTTGATGTCACTTTAAAAGTCAAATGACTGTTTTTATTAAAAATTAAAGCAAAAAATTAAATTATAAGCAATGAAATCAATATTTATTAGTTTTATGTAATATTAAATGGTTCGGAACAGTTTACACTTTTTTATAAACCGTTCCAAACTGTTTTATATCGCATTAAACTAATAAATATTGAATTCATTCCTTAAATTATAACCAGGACTTGATGAATCCTAAAAGGTAAAATAAATAATGAAGTAAATAGAATTTAAGACAACTGGTTTTTTTTAAAGACTTAAATGAACATTATTAGTTAATACCTTGATTTGGCTTTATTAGTGTGAAGTTCTTCTAATAAGAAAGATAACTCTTACAATCATTTCTTTACAAAATTAACAAGTTGTATAGCATTTTAAAGAAATGTTCTCAGAGGTACACTAATATTCCATGCAATTTCTTTTAACAGTATGATTTCTTTTAGAAAATTAAAGTCCCAAAATGAAATGCAACCATTAGCAAAGTACATAAAAATACTGCATACACCAGGTGAACTTACAGGTGAGCTAAAATAGTGTACAGTGCATTTCAACAGGTACTTAATAGAGGGGATAATATAATTCAGCAGGGCTCAGAGTTCATATCTACTCCCAACAGTGATGGATGTTTTTGAGTCATGTTCATAACACCCACCCACCTCATACTTAATTTCTTACCAGCTCTGACACCTGCCCTTCCAACATAACTTCATTCCCACATGGTAATAAAATAGAAATAAGTTCATGCAAGCAAATAAAAAAAAAGTTGTGAAAAATTGCAAAGATGTTTCTTCTTATCTTCCACACTATTCTAAGAAAGATAAAAATGAACAAATAGCCCATGGACAGCTTTGCTCACCAATTTAAGAGTTTTTCAGCTTATTTTTGTCTCTTTTAAATTTTTTGCTTATGCATGGTAACATCCTTTTTTTTGAGTAGCTTATAATGTTGTTTTGATTCTTTGAATAAATTATAAAACAACTCTATTTAAATATTAACATTTGCCCTGCATTAATTCTTTTAAAGAAGATTCTTATACACTCCTCATTTTCAGTTTTTAAAAAATTACTTTCAATACTTTAAAATCCTTTCATCAAAGTGCTCTTTGTTCAAAATTTGGTAAAAATTTGGTAAACAAGATATCTGTTAGCCAATGCTCACTAGTGATACCCCCGCTCTGATGTGAATATGCAAAATAAGCAAAGTCAACATTTAACAGAAAGCTGGCATCCAATTGGTACAGAAATATATCACACAATATGGCATGCCTAAACAAATAGTGTGTAAAAATTTCAAGCATCTGCAATAAATAGCTGCTGAGAAATCTTTGACGAAAATTTGTTTGAAAATTTTGGCAAAAAATAAACAAAGTCATTATTTAACAGGAAGTTGACGTCCGATTGATACAAAGATATATCCCACAACACAATATGGCATGCCAAAACAAATAGTGTGTTAAAATTTCAAGCATCTGCGATAAATAGCTGCTGAGAAATCTTTGACGAAAATTTGTTTGAAAATTTTGGCAAAAAATAAACAAAGTCGTCATTTAACAGGAAGTTGACGTCTGATTGGTACAAAAATACATCCCACCAAAAATATATCCCACAATATGGCATGCCAAAACAAATAGTGTGTTAAAATTTCAAGCATCTGCAATAAATAGCTGCTGAGAAATCTTTGACGAAAATTTGTTTGAAAATTTTGGCTAAAAATAAACAAAGTCGTCATTTAACAGGAAGTTGACACCCGATTGGTACAGAAATATATCCCACCATATGGCATGCCTATACAAATATTGTGTAAAAATTTCAAGCATCTGCGATAAATAGTTGCTGAGAAATCTTTGACAAAAATTTGTTTGAAAATTTTGGTTAAAAAATAAGCAAAGTCGTCATTAACAGGAAGTTAACGTCTGCTTGATACAAAAATATATCCCACAATATGGCATGACTAAACAAATAGTGTGTTAAAATTTCAAGCATCTGCGATAAATAGTTGCTGAGAATTCTTTGACAGAAATTTGTTTGAAAATTTTGGCAAAAAATAAACAAAGTCGTCATTTAACAGGAAGTTGACGTCTGATTGGTACAAAAATATAACCCACAATATGGCATGCCTATACAAATACTGTGTAAAAATTTCAAGCATCTGCGATATACAGTTGCTGAGAAATCTTTGACGAAAATTTGTTTGAAAATTTTGGTTCAAAAATAAGCAAAGTCGTCATTTAACAGGAAGTTGATGTCCGATTGGTACAAAAATATATCCCACGATATGGCATGCCTTAACAAACACTGTGTTAGAATTTCAAGCATCTGCGATAAATAGTTGCTGAGATAAATGTGACAGAAATTTTTGTTACGGATGGACAGATAGACGGACAGACAGATGGACGGACAGACAGCCAGCCAGACAGACACACAAGGGTAAAACAGTATACCCCCTCTCCTTCGGAGCGGGGGTATAATAAGTTAAAAGAGTACAAAAATATGAAATGTAAACGATATGTATTACAATGAGACATGTGTCTTGCATATTTTTCATCAGAAAGGTACTTTCACCTTTACCTCAGGTGAACAGAATTAGGGGGGAAAGAGTAGAAAAGAGAACCTACAAAACTATAGAAAACAACGGGTGATCAGAAAAGCTCACTAGAACCTTCAAATCAGGTGAGCTAAAAACACACACAAAAATCATTTACAAGTACATATACTATAAAGGTCAAACAATTCCAGGCAGACAACTTGTTTTTATATCTATATTCATGGAGAAAATTTACATATGACACAACTTTTGTTACAGTATTTATTGATAAATGCTAGACTGTTAGACATACTTAATATATGGAGTTAAACAGTGCAATATATTTCTTTCACACAAATTCAAGGTTCCTTGAAATAAACTTAAATACATTAAGTGCAACGTATACTGTTGTCTTAAAATTTTGTTGTGATGAAATATGAAGATTACTTGAATGTGCTCACGATATATATATATAAATAATTTTCTCATTAAATCACAGGTACAGACTTTTAATGTACAAAAATTTCTTAGAAATTTACTTATATAATAGGTAATTTCAAGGAAAGAAGTCAAGCCTATTCAAAATTGATTTTAATTAATTCGTCAAATAATTAAATTTATGTATGTAATGCTTGGCAATTTTTGTCTGCTTGGTGCTATTAAAAAAAAAAATTTTATTTATACACATTTGATTTATTTGGGAAGGAAATGTCTAAATGGCCAATGTCATAAAAGTGGAAAAAACATAATGTCACATACTATAAGTCTAAACCTAATACAGTTACATACATTTTAAAAAAAAGTTACATAAATGAAATTCAAATCAATAGGTCAGATATTGCAACATGAACGATTGTACGTTTGCATATTATGCAGACTTTTACATAAAAAAAAAAGAAAAAAAATGAAAAGTATGTCATGTTTCAAAATCATTCCTTAACTGATCGCTGAGAAGGGATTTGTTGTTTATTATACTAGAAAACTGTCAGAACAATAAATTTACTGGTGCATTTATTCCTGCATGTTTATTATCTCCCCTTGAAGAGTTTAAAAATAAATAATAATTGATCTTGTCCAATAGAATACTTTAGCAAAGAAAAATGATACGCAACACCTTTACCATTCTGTTGGTTTTCTACATGAAACCTGCATTAAATTAATGTAATAAAAATAATAAAGCGAGTTTAAACATGGTAGTATTAGATATTCATGACATTCAGTCATTAAATATCAGTAATACACACGTTTTTTCATTAAGAATTGCGCAAGACGAAGGAATTGTGTGGAATCAGCACTGCTGTCCAGACGTAACCACAAAATGAGGCAAAGAGACGTATTCATTTACACAGATCTGAGAGATCTCCCTCAGGGAAATCACTACGCACTAACCTTATATACACCAAGTGGAAAAATTTTACTTCATAAATTAAAAAAATATAATTTATAACAAAGGTGTGACTTTAAAAAAAATAATGCTGCCACATTCATTTATTATCTACCAGTTTATGATTACTCCTTAGATATCTTAAATTATTAAAAGTTTGTCATAATTGCTTACAAAAGAGGGGGTGGATAGAAAAAGATAAAGATATTAAAGCGTTGAAAACTGATATTTGACCGGTGAGGGGGCCCCAAGTCTCTGGATTTACTTTTTTTTCCTGTTGATCAGCAAAAGAACAAAGAACATTCCGATGTCAGATTCAATCAAGTCAGTCCCCTTATCATGGCCTCCCATGATTTACCTGTACGATTTGATTCGCTAGCTAAGAAAGGTATTTCATTCATAAGTTACCCTGTCAAGTGAATGGGAAAAGCCGACCAACCAATGCAGGCCAACAAAAAAAGCCTGAGACTGCTTTTCATTCATTCATCTTTTAAAAGCTATAAAACTTGGAGAGTATAACAGGTCATTATTAAACAATATAGAGAATAGCAGAAAAAATTTACAAATAACAAAATGAAGAAAAAAAATGAGATAATTAAAAACCAAATACTTGCCCACAAAAATAAGGTGCATAAAATATTTTCTGAGCATTATACCTTTGATGACTTTTATTTCCCTAAATGTCATGTATATCTATATGAACTAAAACAATATGCAAGTTTTATGCCTTTACAAAAGTGATCAAAGGTGGGTAAGGGAAAAGTTTAACTTGAGAAAAAAACCCAAGCATGCACGCATTGCAAACTTTTGCATAGTTCCCCAATCATAAGAGGGATATATTTATCCTACCCTTATATCACACAGGATGTGGTTACAGATAAAATATTTAATTTGGCTGAGTTTTCTGTAAACTGAATTTGAGCACTACCACAGTTACACAAGGTGACGAGGCTTTGACCGTATTTTTTTTGCCCTTTATTTACACCATGCACATAGTTAAAACGTTTTTGGAAAATCTGAAACTTGACGAGGGAGATAAAGGAGATTTCTGAGAATTTGTCAAAATATAGGTTTGTGTATGCGTATGTTTCTGCACATATTGAAACATAAAGAGCGTTATTAAAATTGCTTCATATCAAACATTCCTCCAGAGAGTACTATATTTTTAGATATGATTTCAGGGGGTATTCATCTTACTGTAATGCAATCCCCATACATTTCAAGGTCACTTCTTTAATTAATACCTTTTTTTTGGCCTGCAGATCTGGATTTTCCACCTCCCACTTTCCATAGCTATATAGTGGCTTGTCATATGACAGGTTTTTAAAGTAAATATTTTGTAGGCCCTCTCACACCTTTCTCTTACTATTGTCTTTGATCTTCTCATTAGCAATGCACCACACGTCTCTTTCTGATGGGGCCCTTCCCAAATATGTCTGCATTATTCAATCAGGTAGCCCCTTCTTTAACTTCATTGAATACTTAACCATATAAACACTGTCATACCATGATAAAAGACCTCTAGTTACAAACCACATTTCTATATGCTTCATGGTTTACTTTCTTTTTAATTTGCAACATCAGCAGAAATGTCAGAAAAATGACTGTTAGATATCAAGAAAAATAGATATGGAATTGCAACTATTTCCCCTGATTATCTGTTGCACATGTCTGCAGAGCCATAACCTCTAGGTCTATTGTAACCATGTAACAACTGCACCAAGCGTCCTCATGAATCAGACATAGATTTAATCAACATCAGTGGAGCGTTTTGATCACAAGCAATGTGAAATGATCAGTTACTGGGGATCAATTGGTGATTGTCATCTGACTATTTCTTTAAGGAAAGACCTGTTGACAGCAACACCTTATCTTAAGCGGGCACAGTGAACCAAAAAACAGGTGTGCAAGGTACCAGTCAAACATTAGATCCCAACTCATACATATTGCCTCTATTAATCATATCAAATGCATCACACATACTTGTACTGTTTTTTTTGAAGTTCCTTTCTATTAAGGCAGTGTATTTGATTCTTTTGTTTCTATTCCTTTTTTTTTTGCCATTCCTAAAGTCATTTAATGAAATCCTTTGTACATTGTCCTGATGAATATCTTAATGCAGTTGAAAAACAATATGAAATTTCAAGCATTTTTGAGAGAACTAATCATTTATTGCAGACACAAAACAATTCCAACATTCTGCAATCTTGTCTATAATCAATACAAAAACCACTCCCTGGCAACCTTTTTAAATCTCTTTAATGCCTAAATTATTTCAACTTAACTACCAGTAAGTTAATTCAAGGTTATGGGACAAAAAGTAGCAATAACCCTACAGTGTTGGACAACATTTCCTTCTTTTCACAATCCCCCTCTACTTTTCATACATAACACATTTCCAAATGGGTAAAGGTGGGAGTCTCTACCAGACTGGAAAATGGTGGTACAGTGGAGCCTCAGTTATCCGTACGCCTTCGTTCCCAAGTTCAATCGTCTGGATAGATGAAGCGTCCGGATATCTGAAATGTGTCTATTGTTGTCATGAATGATAATGATAGTGTTGATACTAGGTTTTTTTGCCTTTCATACCATATAGCAACACATGCTATAGTTGTCTGTTGATATGAACGTTTTTAAGAGATAAAGAACTCTGGTTTATTTTATTATTTTGTCATGAAATATTAACCGGACAATAATGATAACCGAATCTAGCTAAATTCTTTGTGTCCAAGTGTGATATGTGTGTGATACACTGTTGTTCGCAATTTTCCAATTTTTGAAAGTGATTTGGGAAGTCAGTGTGTTTATACAAGCTACTCATGAGGGTCTGGCACATAAAAAAGGTGTGAAACTTAATTGACAGGGGTAATCTTTTGTACTGAGTAGGGTATCATTAAATTTTACCGTCCGGTTAAATGAAGCAAGATTAGTAGTAAATCAGTGTTTTGTGGTAAAAACAGACTGTCCGGATCCGGAACACGAAATTCCGGATAAATGAGACAAAATAACGTATAAAAAATCTGTTCCCAAATAATATCGTCCGTAAACTGAAGCGTCCGGTTATCTGGCGTCCGGATATCTGAGGCCCCACTGTACATATAGCAACTACGTCTTTTACTTACCATATTATTCTATATCATCTAGCATGCTTGATATACCTTGAATATGACTGATTGATAAATGTTGTTTCAAGTCCTATTGAGAATATTTAGTTGTTGAAGGTTTTTTTTAATTTCTAGATCACCTGGAAAGCTATAAAGTTTTTACCAGTAAAATATACCACAATGAGTAGATTTCTGCTGCAGAAGCAACCTTCTATAAGAGGCTTTAGGAACATTCCAGGGACTGTTAATTGTTATTTTATTGCTACCTTGCATGTCCTTGCAGCAGGTTGAGCGGTAATAATGTTTATAGGCATCACTTTTCTTAAGTTAATCCTATAATAGAGAGGTGCTGAGTTGCTATCAGAAAGCTTCACAATTAGGGCCCCCCTCATGCTTGTCATTTTGTCCCCTCCCCTAACTCACCCTCCACATCAACCCCAGTAGAATTTATCGTCCAGACTACCTCTGATCAGGGACTTAACTTCCTGCCTTTTGAAAGAAATGAAACAGATTAAAATTCCTGTCTCCTGGATTTCTTCAATCATACAAAAAAGCGTCCTGAAGTCAGAGAGGGACAACAAAAGAGGACTGCAACCATACAAAAAGAGTTTTCAAAATGAGGGCACCATGACATAATTAACATGTCCCACCCACTAAGTGCACTGACTTTTGAACTGGTTTTTCTCTGCTTTGCAACATTTAATTAGGTCTGAAAAAATGCAGAATCGACAATATCAAAATCATTAGCAAGGCTGTTGGTATTTGACCTGCAGTTCACTTTAAATGTTAAGTATGATAATTTTAAGGAAATTCAAACTGAAATTCCAAGTTGAAATCAAAATACATTTATTTAATCATTAATAAAATGAGATAGCTACATTTTTTCATGTACATGTACCTTTTTTTTTTTTTAATTTCATCCATATAGGGTTATGTCATTATTATCCAAAAAGATATACCCCCCCCCCCAAAAAAAAGGTTGTACATCTAGTAACAATCTAGTCTTATTAAGGCAATATCTAGTAACAATCTAGTCTTATTGAGGCAATCTGAAATCTGAGTCCTGCACTGCATCTTTGGAGAAGACTTTGTGATGACTAATTGAAGCCTCCGGTAATGTACATGTAGGTGCTGCTGGAGTGTTGAATTTTAGGAGATCCCCTCGATTCTCTTTGTGGGGTGATGTGTATTCATTAGGGGTACACGACCTCTGCCTCACAAGTAAGCAGGTTTCATCATTATGATGTGGAAATATTTAGTGTGTGCTACCTTGTAACCAAAGCCTCTTGGTAACCTGAATCACCTTGTGAGTTCATTCAACAGAATAGCTCTCAATACTTCAAAGGGATTGGATCACCTCTCCTAACAATGACTGGTGTCATTGTTGGTTTATCCCGGTAACTACTCTGGTCATTACGATTAGGTTCAGACAATTGATAGGAAAATGCCTTAAACTGAAGTCCTTAAATGAATTAAAAAAAGGAATGTTTTCAAAACTTATAGATAACTGTTACCTTCAGTTAACTTGCTGACTTCAAAAAAATCGGCAGAATTCATTTACACGATGTGTATCATGTTGATGTTTCAGAGACTTCTAATTTCTTTTTGGCCCCAAAACAAAATTTTTTATGATGGACTTCTCAGTTATTTTTTTTTTTATATTACTCAATTCATTACATGTATTACATATCAAATTAATAAGATTTTTTTTTAATCATATGCAAGATTATTTAATAATATTGCTAACTATACCTTTATCAAAGAAATTAAAATATTTTATAAATGCCACGTTTCCCAAAAAGCATTTCATAAATCTAAAATAAGAAAAATCACATACGCCTATTGATGTGATTCCTAGCCTAAATGCAGTGAGGCTTAGTGGATCTGTACATTTCACCTTCTGAACAATTTTCAATGTAAAGCCTTTAGTTAAAATAATGTGAAATATTCCAATGACTAGAAATTATTTTGACGAGAAGGTCCCATGATTAGGAGAGCCTTAGTCTTGTGAGTTGTGAGTGAATGTATCTCATTAACATTCACTTTTTGAGGTCAAGGTCAGTTCAATGAGGAATTGAATTTTCAAACACATCTGTATATGCACAGGAAGCAATAACTTTAAAGCATGCTAGGTATATTTAAATACATGTGAATTAAAAACATAAGCATGCTTAGGTCTCTTTTTTGTAGGAAAAATTTAAAACATTTTGCTTCAAGGTCACGTAAATCAGTAGATGACCATGACTTCTATTGGCCAGAAAAAGCACTGCATTTTTCGCTAAGTTCTTTTTTTTCTTTTCTCTTTTTACTGATATCTGCTACAACATATAAAGCAATAAATTATATACAAGATAATAAAAAATCATTGCTAGATGATAATTAGCTTATTTACCAGTAAAGATTGCTAGAAATGTTGATTAAATTACTAAATAAAGACTAATATTTGCTGATTTCAAGTTCTCTACAACCACAGATGGTTATAGAAGAGACAATTAAATGTTAAATATTTAACTGGTCAACCTTTATAAACAGGATTCCAGCTCAGAATGGTACATGCAAATAGTTCTGTTTTAATTATTCAGAACCTAATAAAATAAAAGGACAACAAACAAAAACGTGGAAATTGTCTTCTAAATATTCCCAATGTGAACTTGTGTGGAAAGGACAAATTGTGGTCAAGCATAGATAACTTGCTGATATGTTGCAATAAAACACAAGTTCAGGCTTCAGGTATTGACTGTCCAGGGAAGTTAGCCCAAGTAGAAAAAATATTTCTACCAAAAAAATTCACTTGATAGACATTCAAATGAAGTTTAAGACCATCAAATTGAATACAAGTGCTGGGGCCTGGGTGTTAAGTTACAGTACAGCTCACGAGTATCCCGACACCCACCGTGTAAAAAACACGGTGGAAAACGGTCTGTGTCGCACCGTGCACACGGTGTGACACCGTGTATGTGTATTGGAAAATTCAAGAAAAAGCACCGTGTCGCACCGTGGCCGCATGTGTAACTCCGTGGCCACTGTGTTACTCCGTGGATATCGTTACCTGAGACGTTGATAGATATAGCGTATGTTTAGAAATAAAGAAATTATGGCTAAACAAGGATTGAAACATATACATCCTTTTCATATTTAAAAGAAAAAGAATGTCGACTTAAGTTGCACGGACCCAGAAAGTTGTCGAGGCTGTCAATGTGAAGTTAATTTTTTGTGATCTGAAAACTCGACGTAAATGGGTACCTTTTAATTCATTTGTTCTTAAATAAATTGAAATAAATTCACCAAAAATATCTAATAATCATTTAATATATAATCAAAATTCAAATCAATTTAATTCATCTTGTTTTTTTCTTAACACACGTGATGTTGTAACTGACGATCCTATTAAAATGTCGGGAGCTTAAATGTCTTATTTCTGTTATCTGTAAACAATTTCGGATTTATTAATTAATTTACTGCCTTACTTTAAACCAATTAAAAATGAGAAATGAAAACATTTCAGACCATGTTTTTCTAAAAACATGTGCTGTTGATGTGCTATAGTAAATAACAACCCCCATATTACCGGTGACTCGAATAATTTGGACTTCAGCTATTTATGTAGCAATAAATAAACGAAAAATCACTTTTATTTTATAGATTATAGATAAATGCATGTACAAACTCTTGTTAAATTATATTCAAGCATTGTACATGTATCAAAAATATACCCGCATTTCATAAAATAATTTTCAATTTTATTTCCGTATAGTTCGTAATGTCCTCGTGATTTCACATGAAAAAATCACTCGTGCGATGTACGGAAGCTGATCAGATACACAGCATTGTCTTTCATCTTGGGTTCTATACACAACAGGTGTTATTGTCTGTCTTGTTAGGTGTCATTGGAATTTACAACTAACTGTGTGTATATTTGGACGTCTGAACAGGTGTACTCGAGATGCCGTTATTCACACCTTTCCGCGAACACCTGTTTGGTAACTCATCACAACCAGTCGTGTGTATGGTCTGAATATATCTTACTTATACTTTGTTAGTTCAATGATATTTCCTAATCTCTAACAAACAAAAAAATTGTCTGTAGATATGTAACACAAACAAATACACGTAAGACTATCGGCGCGTGGATCCGGGGAACAATTCAGCAACTCTATAAATGCGGAAATTCACAAAGTATTAACTTGCGATAAGAAATTATTTACCGGGTACACATACATGTATGTACAAAAAACCTGATTGATTAAAAAGATGAATGAGATAATACCGGTAACTTTTTGCAAGCATTTAGAATAAACACAACTTTACTGACGTGAAATAGCGTCGAAATTTTAACGAAAAATCTTATTACCTCGTGAACTTTACAAACTTTTAGTCATTGTGTTGAAATCGTTATTAAAACCATGGATCTAAAATAAATGAATTAAATTCATACAAATAGAACTCTTATAATTCTAAAATGATTGCACAAAAGTACACATACAGAGAGCGAGAGAGAGAGAGAGAGAGAGAGAGAGAGAGAGAGAGAGAGAGATTTTACATCTTAATATTCCAACCCTCATGCATGCAGTATAAGAATGAAGAAACTTAACATTTCAAACACTGAATACTTCACGTGGACCCTGACTGCATATATTCTATCGCAATTTTAGGGAAAAGGGTTCAATATAATGGAAACTATAAATCTAACTTATTACACTGAATTACAAGTAAAATGTACTTATATTAAACTCATACTGGTATTCTCTCTCTCTCTCTCTCTCTCTCTCTCTCTCTCTCTCTCTCTCTCTCTCTCTCTTATATGACGATCATTAAACAATCAAACAGTAATTATTGCAATACTGAGTAGTTTCTTGGAACACAAATAATTTCTAAACTGAAGTTGCTATAATGATGAAATAAAAAATTATCAAGTACCGATTCACGGATTCTTAGCGCTATGAATATGTACCGTGCGGTACTACATGGACAAGTACATCACACATATGTATGAAAGAAAGAAAATTTGAAAATATATTAGATATAAAGCTGTATAATTATATTATTTAGAGAAAGTACATTTGTTTTCAACAACCCGTTAGATTTGTTATCGTTGAATAGAGTGTAAGTGAGAAAAGATCACAGTTATGGTTCTATGCACTATTGAAACTGCCAAACTACAGTAGCTACGATTACTACTACGTTTAAAAACGGACTGAAACAAAAACTTATGGAACCGTTTATTTGAATTTTAAAACGGAAAAGAAAGTGTTAGTGTTTTAATTGATCAAACCTTTATGTGGGCGATATCGATTTTTAATATTAACAAAAATCAACCGTGTCAATCGCATACGTCTGAAAATTGCGTGCATAAAAATTTTATTTATTTCTATTTCTTTGTCTTTTTCTTTGATTCTCTTACGTACATCAATAAATATTTCATTCTTTATAAGTTTTATTCCTAAATCCTCCTTTTTTCACAGGTAAATACCGCGTGTTACACCGTGTTATTGTCCGTGTTGCATCGCGTTGCACCGTGTCGCACCGCGTTTTTTCTCGTTCTGTGGCCGTAACGGAGAACAATAGATCAAAGGTACCGACACTTCCACGCTCAGCGTGGACTTTCAAACACGGTGGTCGGTGTTTTTGTCGGGATACTCGTGAGCTGTACTGTAGCAGCCATAAAACTTCCATGTAACATGATAGGCTTGAACTGTGGCTGGTTGGTCAAGCGTTCCTTGGTATTTATGGACAAAAATATACTTATCAGAGCAAATCTCCAGCAATAATGAACAGCTTTGTCACCCCAGAAAAATCAAGACCTTTTTTGTCACATTTTATATAAGTCCTGAAAGCCATAAATACCTGAGAAAATTAATTTCTTTTCTCCCGTTACACTGGCTAAACCTCGATGGTCATCAGCGTAACGGGTTTAAAGTGATAACACATAGAGGGATTGGCTTTTTCTGGTAATTCACATATCCTTGGGCAGCTTGTTTTCTAAAAGCTTTCTAACAAAAATCTAAATGCACTGTAAAATGCAATTTTAATTTTTAAAAAGCATGCAATGCAATTTTAGTTTTTAAATAGCATGCAAATTTATACTTATTTAATATGATTAATTTTTCAATTTTGCATCCCTCTCCTGACATTTTGGAGAAAATTCTAACTGACCTATTTAAAAATGTTTTAGAACTGACTTTTGCATTTTATCAAAAAATCACCTAATTGATAAGTAGACTCGAAACCTTTTCAAACTAACCAATTTTTCTTCACAAAAATGTGAGTTAATTTGTTTAAGTGTCTTGGAAACTTTTATAATTCTAATGATTGGGAAGATTTTTTCAAGTATGTGCTAGCTTTTAAAAAGATTTTATTTCAAATTTTAGCAAAGGCATTTGAAGACTTAATAGTAATGGTTTATTTTATGCAATACGCAAAAAAAGAAAACATTTCCAGTTCTTTTTGCAAAGAGAAAAATGCACTTGGTGTCATCTGAGCCTGGTGGAATTCCTGCTGATTTCAAATTGGAGCATTGACAAATTCTGTATCAAGTTATTTAATTTACACATCTTAAACGGATGTTAACAGTTAATTCAGTGCTCTTCTCAACTTCTTTCATTCTTTGGAGAGACATTTCTTTGTTCAAATCTTAATAACATGTCTAAAAAATTCATGACTTTTGTCAAAAAAAGTTCAAAGCTCTGCCTCATACATCAGGGAGAAAATGTAAGCACTGTCAGAAAGAAATTTGTCCTGTCTCTTCAAGTGGTCTCCCTATTGGGAAAGGTAAACACGGCCTAATCACTATTGCCTGTTCTAAGCCATAGCCAAATATAAACAGCATAAAAATTTCATATAATTACAATATTTTTGGTCCTTGTATAGCCCCTGGGCTCTTGGCCACACACAAGAATCATTCCCCTCCCTCCTGCAGTGAATGACCAGGGTCACACAGTGGAATCAGACTCAGAACAATCAAAACTCTCACCCAAGTTTGAAAAGCTACATCGTTCATCTTTCAGCAAGAGTAACCATTTTGGGTTTGACTAGACTGAGCATTGGTACCTAGTGAATCTTTGGTACAGTGGCCCTAATGGTGCCTCTTGTTTTAGTGTGTTTTCATTGAGCTGAAGCCAACCATCTTCTTGGCTGTCAGCTTGTCACTTCTGCTTTCTTTATGAATGAAACTGTTTGGACCGCAAACACAATAGGACCACTGGTGTTCACACTTGTTATTGGATGGGGTCAGAGGTCAGCTCGAAGCTTCAGCGCAAAAGCAATAATCAGCATACCTGCATATCAATAGGTCTTCATAGAATGTTTTAAAAACTCTGCTTCCTTTGCAACAAATTTACTCATACCTGCAGCAACTTAACAGCATAAAGTACTCAATTTTTAAAGGTGAATTATTCAACCTTCAAATTTTTTTTCCAAGAAATGAAATGCAAGCATGGAGCATGTGCAGCATTGGTGTGCATATGACATGTATGTAAATGCACCATCTGCATCAATATTCAATAATGCATTCTGTGAAAGACAATGTTGATAGGGCAACATCTTGCTAGCATGATTTTCTTTCTTCCCACAAAGTAACTTAATCATACAGAAGATTTACAGCTTGGTGACTCATTGCTGGTTTATTTTTTCCCTCCAAAATGAAAGTATCAAAAAAGGTCATAAATAAAAAGCAAGACTAAGAAGAACCTTGAAATGTTATCATAATATTTACACAAAGGTGACCAAACGGCTTTGCAGATGAGGTCAAAAGTGGGTGAAGAAAACCCATTACAGGAATTCTCATAACGACCCACTATAGAAGCTCTACCTACACATAGCTTACTCAACATTCCTCCATTGGAAGCTTTTTGCAGATCAGGTAGAATACCACTTTTCAGCCTAGAGATGGTGTAGGTGTATTATATCTTTAAAAGGCAAGAAAAGAGGAACAATTTGGTTGGTCATTCAAGGAAGAAATGTTAACCTCTATCTGTAGGTGGCCTGCTTTGGAAAGGGTGATGGAGATGTGCTCTCCCAGCTAAGACCAGGTCAAAAAGTGCAAAAAAAATAGAAATTCAAATGTATCTCCAACAAAGGAAAGCAGATCACCCTGGAACCAGACTCCATGAGAGCTGACCGAATTTGATTTTCACATTAATGCATTCGACTGAATTCTAGAAATGTATGTGTTTGGTCATTATCAGGTAACAGAACGAGATTAAAAAAAGCATGAGAGCAGGCTATGAAACTTGATCTTGACATTGTAGGGTATAGACTTGACCTTGATTTTACACCTAGTTGGGATATAATTATCAAACAAGACACTGTCAAAACGGAATCCTCATCAAAAAGTCGCATACCATGACCTATAGGTTAGCCCAGTGGTAAAAAAAAACAAGAAAAAGAACATATTATTATGCACATTGTATTTAAAATAACGACAGCTACCATCATTGAAGACATGAATGAAAATTATAGGTTGACCCTTAAATTTTACTGCTGACACTGCATTTTATTCGACAATGGATAATGTTTTTTGCAGGTATGTGACATTCAATGCTCATATTCTTGCCTCTGCTATCAAATGAAGAAATGGAGTGTTGTTGCATTTTTAAAAAAACCTCAAACCACCAAAACAAATGCACACAATAGACAAAAACTCCTTGAGGTTGACTGGAGACTCAGTCAGGCTATTAGTGAATGGATCTGTAGGAGCAGTGGGAGAGAACCCAGCAGTGTCCCACAGGTTCTGTGTGAATTTCTCCCTCTTGAAGGACACATAAAAGTCCATAAGCTAACACTGAACTAATTCACCCATTGTCCCCCAAACAAAACCACCTATTGACATTGCAACCTTTCTACTCCATTTGGTAATAAAAAAAGTTAAGAGGACTAGAAATGTTTGAGAGCCTGGCATTGGCAGATTTCTACAGAAAACCATTATCGTTATTCTTCACTTGATGGTTTCTGCAATTGTTTTACAACAGGAAGTAAGCATTCCCCTCCCCCATTTGTTCTCCATTCACAAATTCAGATGAAAGAGAAATCTGGCTGTTTTCTCAAGACAGAAAACAGAGATAATTTGACAACTTAAAGACAGGAGGAAAATCAGAGTCAATAAATCGTTAACTCCAGTAGCCAGCAATGTTGCTTCATGTAGGTCAGCCCGATGTTGAGTGGGGGTGACAAGATCTGATTGGGGGTCAGCAGTGGGCATCAAAAGCTAATGTTTGGGGGGAAGAATGGGTCAGGATGACAACAGATAACTTAACACAGAATCTGGCAGACAAACAATACAGTCATTTGTCAAGACCTCCTGGCAACATATTTTAATAAGGAAAATTCAGCATCTGAAAAGATTCTAATGATAAAGTAGATAAGTAGCTATCTTATTTAGATTGAGATACTGTGAAAGACAAGGTGAAATAACACCATATGGGGTCTATAATCAAGCAAATGTGAACTGGTACAGTGTGTAAGGTCCAATACACAGAATCAAAAGCCTGCCTGCAGGGCCAAGCTGGACAGTCATTCCCCACCCCGTAGAGATTAAGACTTTTCTCTGTTAGTTTTGGTCAAACTTGACAGTTTTGTTAACAAATATTTGTCACTATTTGCTGATTTCTCTTAACTTCTCAACCCTAGCCAATCAGGTCTCAGTTCCCCAGGACACGGTTTTTTGTAGATTGTTAGGTCTCATCTGATAATGCTCATTAACAGTATTGCTTCAAAGGGGATAGGTGATTCGGACAAAAAAAGTCCTAATTGAAAATCTAACCAACAGTCCTCATTACAGTACCTAAAGGTAACTGAATGATATAGTTAGATCTATATCTTAATCCCTGTAAACCTATATCATTAAACTTTTCACATTTTTGTTACACTGCCATCTTGAAGTTACTGGTAATCCATTTTGAAGGTCAAAATGACATGCTGTAATTTCTACTTTAAAAAAAAAAATTCGCTCTGTCAATTTAACAAATTTTGAAGCAAAAATCATTTTCAAAAACCAATTCTGAACACTAAATAAAAAAATCAAATGACTCTTTTCTTTACAAAATTAAGATAAGCATATTTGATATGCTCCATCAGCAATTTGTATGCTTAGGAATTCATTGCTTAAGGTGTTTCCTATTGTACTCTCAAATATGATATGAAAAAACCGTTCATGTAGGTAAACTATGTGGCTCCTTGGTCCAGAACTGATCTGCTGGTATGCGAGGAGAAGAAGAAGAAGTAAATGCCTTTCCTTTAATTAGGGACAAAAGCTATATATCAGGGATTCAATCTGGCCCTCTCCCCACCACCAAGCTGTTACCTCTTGAGGATGACTAGGTCTGTGCTATAGTCTTTCTCTGTAGGACACCTCTTACACTGATTACTTAAACCAACCTACCCAAAAGGAGTCCTCATTAAAACCCAGCAGAAGTTGGGGGTATAAATCAGGCATAGCTCTTTCAGTATGGAGTAACCTAACTCTGAGTATCATCATTATATTGACTGTAGCACCACCCTATGAACTGTGTTTGGATACAATCTGTTAGTGTTACATCATCATTCGTAATGGTCAACCTGTTACATTATTAGTCCAGCTAAATACTGTATAAACAGAGTTATAATACCTAATGATTACTGGGCAAAGTGTCATTCATTCATACCTTGAGAACATGTTAAAAAGTGGGTTGCAAACTCATTGTACAATTGGCTTGCATTGTAAAATTTCATTGCATCTCCAATAACAGTATTTGCCCAAGAGCTATCAAAGTTTGGTTAAATAATTTAAGGTACCACTGATTTACTCAACAAATATATCAGATTACTTGCCAATCATAAAGATTATTTTACACTTTTATTCATTTCATTAATAATTTTAAACTTCACATCAAGATTCATGACACAGTATAAATCCTTTTACTTCCCACTCAGTTTTTTTGGTATCTTGAATTTGATTTAGTGGGGTGGCGATCGTTACTTGATTAAGTAAACTCAATGTACCCATAACTATGCATTTGAAATTCAGTTTCTATAAGCTATGCTATAAATCAATTCATTCAGGCCTCTAAAGTGTGGGATAATTGGTAACCACAAATGCTTAAAAAATTCAAATTTATGAGTTTCCTTATTTTTTCTGTAATAAAATAAAAGGTCACCACACCAGTAATTCTTATTTCATTCAGGTGTTCAGTTTTTACATTATCTTAGAGCTTGCTAGGTACAGGTCTTCCTACAATATTGCACCAATCAGCAAGTCTCTCTCCTTGATAATATGACACCTAAGGAGGTTTCTCTATCATTCACACAAATATTAGTCCAAGATAACCTCTCTTTCACTGGACACACATACTGAGCTGTGTTTTTATTTGCAAAAGTATTATTTGTGAGGTATGGCATTCCATTATCCTATAATCATGTTCATCAGGCTAAAAATACTGTAGGTGATTCATCGGCAATGAAGAATGACCCTAGGTATGTATGTCACCATCGAATGTCCCTCGTCAACAAACAGACATCTTCACCACTCAAAATATTTAAACAAGAGAGTGTCCGATTCCTTTCAAATGCTGATGATAATTGTCAAGTTTGGCTGGTTTCTGATGGCACTGGTTTCCAGGATCTGGCCTGTCCATGGGTATTAGTGCCATCTACTTTATGACCTTTCATTATAACATAAATGTCCTTGGGGACAGGTTTTATGTCTTACATTCCTGTCCCCAGGGAAAAAACCTCCTAATAAGAAGTCAACCACCTTCGTTGCATCTACTGACCCCAGCCATCGCTTATATAGCAATTTTCACTTTCTTTTTAAAAATCTGCGAGTCAAAACATTAGCATTCCAAACATAGTTTTATTTATTTTTACATGCCAATTGCTTTCAAAAGGTGAGGAATTTTAGTCAAACCTTGACCCCCATTAGGAAATTTGATACATTTTAAATCTAGATTCCTAAAAAAGCACATCTTTATTTAGTAATGACCTTGAGAAATGTGACAGACACTGTCATTTCACCTGATGATAAGAGGTTTCAACCTTGACCTTTAATTAAAAGAACACATGTAACAACATAATTTATCAGGTATAAAAACGATATGACAAGAGAAGAATTCATGTTACTAAATATTCTATAAACAAGAGATGTTTGTGAAACACTTATGCCCCCCTCCCTTGGAAACATCCACAAAGAAAATAAACGTAAACTTAAATAACTGGAATTTTTCTAAGTCCAAAGGCCATAACTCTGTTGAAAATTGCTATATCATACCCAAAATCAAACTTGATCTAGATATTATCATGATAAAGCTGTATACCAAATTTAATTTCAACAAGTTCATCTTCTGCGAAGAAAATGAGCGGAAACTGCAAAAAACTAGAATTTTTCAACGTCCAAGGGCCATAAGTCTGTCGAAAATTGCTCGATCATACCCAATATTGAACTTGACCTAGATGTTATCATTATAAAGCTGTATACCAAATTTCATTACAATGTGTTAATCCTCAGCGAAGAAAATGAGCGGAAGCTACAAAAAACTATAATTTTTCTATGTCCAAGGGCCATAACTCCGTCGAAAATTGCTCGATTGTACCCAATATCCAACTTGACCTAGATATTATAATGATAAACCTGTATACTTAATTTCATTTCAATATGTTCATCCTCTGTGAAGAAAATGAGTGGAAACTGCAAAAAACTAGAATTTTTCTATGTCCAAGGGCCATAAAACTCTGTCGAAAATTGCTCGATTGTACCCAATATCGAACTTGACCTAGATATTATCATGATAAACCTGTATACCAAATTTCATTTCAATATGTTCATCCTCTGCGAAGAAAATGAATGGAAACTGTTGGTGGACCGACCGACAGACTGACCGACAGACAGCAGCAAAGCAATATGCCCTTCCTTCTTCGAAGGGGGGCATAAAAATTAAGTGATGAGCAAAATCTCAACTTCGGTATATATTGCATAAAAAATACAAATTAAGTCTTAAATTAATTGAATGTAAAGCATAATTATGATATTTTCACAATTTACTGTTTAAATAAGTTTAGAAAATGTCAGATATCACCAAATGTAACAAAATAATTAATGTCCTAAGAAATGGCTTCATATTACAAAGAAACATAGTACATATTGGATATCAAATCTGATGACACAATGATGGATTCCCCTGACAATGGGGAATTACTGGTCCAGGATTAAAGACAGCAGTAAATGAGGGACATCACTCAGACAGGGCTTGACCGACAGGAATACACTCCTGGGCAGTCATCAAAGGATGGGTCCCCCCAAGATGAGGGGACATGTCTACAGGGAGCTGGTAATCTGGGGATAAATGCTCTGTAACTGATAAAAGGACAACACAGGTCTTCACAGGAGAAGATGGAGGTGTCCCCACAGGGAGAGCATTCAGCACAAGAACAAATACCTATTTCTTTTGTAAGAAAGACATTAAATTCATTGGGTAAAGTCATTAGGGATCCTTTCTTGATATCATCTCAACACTTCATTAATCTTTCTTTGGATAAATTGGTGAAACATAAATAAATCAAAATTTAGATTTGTTACAATGCACTGACTTTAACTACTTTCTTATTAATGTTTGCATAGATTTTGCTATTCTGTTTTAAAGTGACCATATAAAATTGTGCTGGTTTTAATGTTATATAGCTTCTATTTGTTTTGTTTTTTTTTAAATAAAAACCTTTATAAACTCTACAAACTTAATATTAAGATACATATAAAAAAATTTAAATTGTATATCATATATGAACCAACCTGCCCAGCATATTATAATGAAAATAATTGTCTTAGTATTATTTAAAATTCTAAAAAAGCCTTTATTAAACAATTTATTTAAATTTTATGAAATGATATTTTGTTATGCCGGTAATATCCTTGCCTCATCATTGATTGAAAATGTTGCCATATTATGTAATGGTAATAGGTTCTCACCTAACAATTCAGGTATGACTTTAAACACAAAGATAATTTAGCTTCTCACATTTTATCCAGCCAAGGAATTTATAAAAATAAAAGTAATTTTCTTTAAAAAAAAAATTCTTTCATATGACCAAAAAAAATAATGTTTTGAAATTCAGAATAAATGTTATTAAATGATAAAAAAAAATCAATTTTTAAAATTCTGGTCTTATATCTATTGACTTGCACACATAACAAAGTGTGTGACATCATCAAAACTGCAGCGAAAGGAGGGGGAGGGGGTAATTGTTGAATTGTTTGCACATAATTTATTTGAAATGTAAATTAAGCAAGCTTAGTTCAAGTCTTATCAATCACAATAATAATATCCCACATGGGTTTAATAATTCTTTTTCTAGATCTGAAGGTAAAGTCATATTGCAGATATCAATTAAATGTCCTCTGCATGCTCCGGCCAAGAGAACAAGAGAGGGAACAGATTTCTGCAAATAGCCCCCAGGAGTAACATCATAAGGTCATGCCATCCTGATCTAGACAAGATTAGGCAGACCATCATGGACAGCCACAAAATGTGACCCTAATCAGCAGGAAAAAACCCTCCCCAAATCAGCTGGGACGTCCCTCATCAGCTGACTTTGTGGTCCCATCAAATTAAAAACAATGTACTTTGGTTGTTACACATGGAATCAATTCCTGCCATGGCTGCTATTGTGGGAGATAAGACTGCGAGGACCATTCCCTAAATCATCACTTCATTAAAGGCACCTGCTTTGCAATCAATTTACAAATTTTACAGTGTCAATCCTACTTAATTTTTCACACTAATTGCTGAAAATGAATATTTTGGAATTACTTTGATAAGATAAAATTAGGCAGATATCAAATCCATCAGCAATCATGCTTCCCCTTCTTCATCATACTGCCAGCTTAAGTGTCCACTATGCAGGCCCCTTGTACCAATCAAGCCAATAATTCCCTTAAACTAATTACTAAAATGTGACTGACCCAACCATTACTCTATACACCAATTTCTGTTCAAGTACTAAAGAACACAAGGGCCAATATACCATTTTATGTCTACATTCTCTCTGTGTCAGTGAAATGAATCTGAGGTCTAAAGAACATGACAGAGCAATGTTGCATTATTAAGAGAGTCATGGCCAAGGATTGAAAAAAACCCAGACAGATGCTATTCTTCTACATTCCAGAGTCCTCAGACAATACACAAATATCTCTCTGCAGCACCATTCCTCTGACCAGGCTTTGCCAGGTCCAGAGAGATTATTGTCCTGGTTGTGTTACAAGTTGTTTTTGGAGATGGCACCCCATCAGTTATCAGGACCATCAAATACTTCCCCCTTGTTGTAAATCAAGCTCTAATTAATTGAGCTGTAGCAGAACAAGCAGACTTTCATAATCGGTTATCTCGGCTCTCTGACACTGATAACCTCAGACTATGTCCCGTTAACCCAGGTCACCCCCAAGAAGCAGAGACAAAGCAGGCTCAGCCTCACAGACCTGGTCAATTTGTTGTCTATATCACAGGCCTAGTAAGTAATAAGAGGAACTAAGGTCCTCCATTAGATAGGGCTGTTTCTGCTTTCATTGTAATTACGCTCAGTTTCCAGTTTCATTGCTGCTCTATCTCTTCTGTCAACTACCAGGGCAGCTGAGAAGGCAAGTTACATCAGTAGGAAAACAAACACTGGTCTCTCTCATACACACAGAGATGACTGAGTCAATAGTTTGATCATTTGTGTCAAATTAAGCAGGAATAATTAAAGGAGTTGCACTGTCCCCCTGTTTGTTTTGACTGTCAACAGCTTCATCAATTCCTGGCTAATTCTCTGATATACTGTCTTAATTGGAAATGCCAGGAGATTCTCCTCTTGCTTTCCAACAAAGACTTACAGATCCTTTAATTTAGAAATTCCACATACTTTTATCACAAAATGTTATCAAAAAATAATTCTTCAATTAAAAGTCTCATTAACAGAGTATGATGGTCTTTAAAGACCTAATTGCATGGACTACTTGACACTCCCTCAACGTCCTCTAGTTCTTGATCTTCCTTTGTAAATACTGCAATCTGTCACATAGCTAGGTTGATATACTTCTATTTCATTCATACACCAAAGACAAAGCTACCCCACTCCTCAAAGGTCAATGGTTTACCTGTCTCACTTGATAAAGATAAGTTATCTATATCCTCGATTCTTGCTTCCTGTTTAAACTGCGGTATGAGCCACCCATTAAGTTCTAGGTGTAATGTCACACACCTGATGCTGCAAATAATCTCACTCACACGGACCCCACAACACTGCACACAACAGCTTCTCTATCTTGTACAGGGTATATTTCTTCATTGAAACCAAGTCAGTCAACATGAATGTGTATCTGTTTTTGACATGCAATGTTGATAAAATATATCTCTGTTCTAAACAAAGGTTTGGTACGCAAACACTTCCACAAGAGAAAAAGCAAAACACAAAAGAAAGAAAGATAAAAAAAAAATACATTAGAGAATGTATATGTCATTTCATTCATCTATTGAGTATCACTTCATACCTTAAAACAAATACAAAGCTGATAATTGACCCTTTTGATGAAAATTACTGCCCTTTATTCAGACTTTTAACAAACTTCAATCTCTGACACTTGCATAGATTACTATCTCCTAAACAGTTGTAAAAAACAGTTCTCAAAACATATAATATCATTTCCTTAAAAACTTTGATTATCTTTTACCGCTAGAAAGGATTTCACAAAAGAATGCCTCGGATAATCAGTTCAAGAAAATTAGTGCACGTTTTTCCAAAAGAGCTTTGTGACCCTGAAAATGTTAACTGTTAATGACAGGATGTAGAGGGCTCCAGTCAGTGCCAGACCAATTGTAACCAGTGTTTTTCATCCCATTCATTGTCGTACCCTGAAATCTCCACACAAAGCCCCAACCCTCCCCAATACAAACATGCTGCTGCACTGAAATACACCAATCATTTATAACATTCCTGAAGTCAGTGAAGAAGAACAAATCATAGCATATCAACTTTATGACAGCTCTTATTGCTAGACAATCTTCCCTTGTGGGGGATTTGGTATTATGTGTATTGCAGAGAGGATCATAGCAATACCAATACACAAGGATAATAATGAGAGATGCTTATCATCCACTGTATGGTATCAGGCAAGCAGGCCCTCTTTCTCTGCTTTTGTCTATAATGCTGTTAATATGGCCTAGATTGCGTGAAGATGTACAAAGCCTGGTCTGTTTCTCCTCCTATCTTTATTATTACTTTGCATGTTGTATAATGCACTAGAACAACTTGTTACTCTCATGTACCCCCTCATCTGGACACTCTTGATGTCTGCTTCATAAAAGCAAGCCTGGATTCTCTTTAATACACATTACAGAATATCGGCAGCAGTCTCGGCTCCCTCTTGTGGTGACCAGGGATCCTCATCAGACCATTTCAAACACGGGTTTATGTGAAATTCTATAAAATCAATTTGTTTATCTGTTTGAACTATGAGTGATCTCATTTAAGTCTGTCGGTGTCCTGTCTTGAGAAGTTTACAGTTACCTAAATAAAGATTAGAGCTACAAACCATATGATGTTGGAATTAAACTCTGATGCAGGGACATGACCAGTAATCAACTCTCTTTGTTTACACTGGTTGTAGAGATGATGCACAGATTTTGTGGAGAAATTTAAGATGGAAAAATGAAATATATTACTAGATATCATAAACTAAAATTTTTATTTTACCAAATAATTTCTTAGAAAAAGTGAGTAAATTAACATATAATCTGGTGAATCCCAGCTTCATAGCTTTGGCTGATCTCTGGATTTTGCTGCATTAAGCAAGTGTGCACTCCACTGATCTAATTAATAATCCCCCTACATCCTTTTTTGTCCAACACCAACCAGGCATCACGGTAACATATTAATTGAACCCACTGATAGCGAAAAAATCAGTGTGGTATAATAATTTAGAGATTACTCATCCCCTATGACTGTATGTAATGTGTATTATACTCTATTTACTGGATGTCACCCAGTATCAGATCAAAGACATTACGTAGGTAATATATGTCCTCATTTGCACATCCATTGACACCTTTCAAGGTAATCTGATCGTCTCCCTTTATAAGCCCCTGCAGAGGAAGGTGTTTTCTGTGACGGGCTGATCAGCTGTTCTGTGTTGAACCACCCTGACACAGGGCTGGCCATTACTGGGCCTCCCGGGATCAGTGAGTTCTGGAGGAAAGCTATTGATACAGTTCCACATCACAGAGAATCGGTGAGAAAGCTCAATTTGTCATGTGCATGGATTATAAAGTAATCAAGGGAGCTGTGATTGAGATTCACATCAGCCTAGTCTACTCGCAATTCATGTCTTATCTTGGCCCGATCTATAAGTCTCATGAGCATGCACTCGGTTCTCATAGAATATATTTTTCATGGCTTTAACATCATACAATGGTTGCAAATCTCTATTTCCTTGGTCTATGAACTAAATAGATATCAAATCATCAATTTTAGAGATCACCTGTCTATATCACCGTTAGGCCCTATCATCAATGGTGTAATCAATCCCATGATATGTCTGGACCAATATTTTATGGTCAGTATAGATGAATCAGTGCTTCACTCACATACCAAAGTTCCTTTATTAGTCTGTACCTACATAACAAAGTACCTTTTTCAGTCTGTACTCACATACAAAAGTACCTTTATTAGTCTGTAGTTACATACCAAAGTACCTGTATTGGTCTGTACTTACATACCAAAGTTCCTTTATTAGTCTGTATCCACATACCAAAGTACCTTTATTAGTCTGTACTTACATACCAAAGTACCTGTATTGGTATACATGTACTGACTTACCAAAGTACCTTTATTAGTCAGTACTCACATAACAAAGTACCTGTATTAGTCAGTACTCACATACCAAAGTACCTTTATTTAGTCTGTGCTCACATACCAAAGTACCTTAATTGCTCTGTTCTTTGCTTTGATTCTTACAATTATTTTTCTTTATTAATTCTTTCATCATCACCATACATTACAGTATACATAATGCCCCCATCCCCTGAGTTCAACAGAAGTGCAAGAGCTGTTACATCCATCCCACTGTCCCTGATGGCTCATGCTGACCAAGGACATGAAAACATCTCCCAAAATTCAATACACAGTCAATCATACCCCCCAAAATTGACAACCAGTTAATCAATTTCATTCCTCCTTGTTACAGCAATGCCTTTGATATCAAACCCCCTTCCGTTTATTTGGGTTGAGTACAGCAACTGGCTTTACCGGTCAGGCAATCAAAAGTGATAGCCCAGTCTATTTCTTTGTTTCAACATTCCTCACATAAATATTTACCATCAAGACTTTATTGCTCATTTTATGCCAGCTTCACCCCAGCAATTTTACAGGGAATCAAAGTCCTCGCCAATCTGAGACCAAACAACGCTGATGACTTCCACCCTGTTCTGTCCGAACCTCATGTGATATAGTTTCATCTCCTCTGGCTTCACGTGGGATATTTACAGTTATATTACTGAATCTTATCATTTTCCCTGTATGAGTGACTTTTAATGTGTTTATTTTACATCAAATATGATACAGAGAGACTGTCTCCATTAATACATCCATGCTGCCTTCTCCCGGGGCTTGTTGCTCCTCCCTATTCCCTTAGTCTTTGTCAGTATCTTTGATCTTAACTCAATCCATATTACCTATTACATCCACAATGACTATGTAAACTGCTCAGAGTGTTCATACAGTCTGTACACAATCAAGGGAATCCATTACTCAGTCCTTTGAACAGCAAAATCATCTCTCAACAATCAACATCTAATGTACTCTTGCTTTGTGATTTGTTAGAGAAATGTTGAAGGTTGCTGGTATTATATCACAACAGTCACCTTATTATGAGTTTTCATGGCCTCTGAGCACCAGAGACAGACTATGATTTTATAACACTGTTCTAGTTCACCAATTTAAAATGAATTGCTTGCCTCAGTTACAGTGCAACTCTGTTTATTATAACAATTCAGTCATTTTACTCTGAATCTCTTTTGTGTATTTTTTAGCAAGAAGCTTCTATAGTGTAGTGCATTAAGACTAAAATGTGTATCATAACCTTTTTCTAACCTCTTTAATAAAAACAACTCCTCTTTTTGGACAATATAACAAACCTAGCTAAGCAAAGAGTCCTAGATTATGTGAGGCTCCATTTTGTCTCCTTATATGTACATAACATTAGACCATAGAAAACACCTAGCTAAGCTAGAAGGCCTAATCTTTACAATGCTTTCTTATTATTATGTACAATACTTAGTATCACAAAACACATCTAGCTAAGTTCTTACCAGTCTCCCTAATGCCTCTCTCTCTATATATGGACCAAACAACACATCTTTAGCTAAGCAAGAAATCCTCATAGGTCTCCTTTATTCCTCCAAATATATACGATAGATTGGACCATATTGAAATGTGCGTAGCTAAGTTGTAATCAGCCTTTTTTTATACTAGCCTATATGTACAATACTTGGGATATAGAAAACACCTAGCTAAGTAAGTAGTTGTCATCAGCCTCTTTTATACCTGGCTGTATGTACAACACAATGGACCAAAGAACACACCTATAGCTTCGCAACGAGTACTAATCAGTCTCCTATATGCCTCCCTATATATACGACACACTGGAAACAGCCTCCTTTATACTTGGCCTATCTGTATAAAACAATGGACCACAGAAGATATCTATATCTAAGTAAGTAGTGGTAATCAGCCTCCCCACCTGTACTCTGTGAGGGAGACAACATCCTCCTACCTATCACCTCAGATCAGTGACGACAACCTGCAATCACAAACACATGTTTATCTGCACCAGGGACCACCTGTACAGGAGACAAGTGCAGTTTATCAGCTGTCTCTCCATCCACTTGAACTAATTGTGTATTGAACTCCCTCTTTGATATGGTGCACTCCTTGAACAAATCACTTATTAAAATCATGATATTTTGCAATAAACTGCAGGGTTTACAGTTTTTATCTCTAGATGTATGCATTGAGTTGTGACCACCTACTAGCTACAGTTTACTTATCCACTCATTATTGTAAGAGACCCACCGATCCACATCCCAGCCCGATCTTCTGTCTATCTGTCTACATCGTAGACTTAATGGACGCAATAGTACACCTGATTAAGTGATCAGATCTTTGTTCTTCCCCCAGTCATATTGAAGAGAGATCTTTGATACAGCTCTACCTTCTACAGGTTTATCATTCTACTTATGAGCAATCCCTGTCACTGATTTCTGTCTACCATACATATGTTAGTCTTCATTAATTTTTTGTTCTATCCATGACTTCCCCTATGGTACTTCTGTATAATCCTCTATTGTTTATAGTACACTATATTAACCTTTATATATCTAAATTGATAAATTCAGGTAAAAAAATAAGAAATCTTTTTCTTGTTTAAAATCAATGTCTGCAATATATTGAAATTTTACTAGACATTAACTTAAGGACAGACGAGATGTTTCTCACTTTCATATAATTTTTTTTGATATTTTGTTCCCTATTTATTAACATTTAAACCTGTTAATTTCCGAAAATTCAGAGTACATTACCTGGCTCGTTTCGGAGCTAGAATATTTCGAATTTTCCTTAAAACAGCACACAAAATGCATTTAAATGCTTAAGTAAAGTCATACTATACATTTTCAATTAAACACTTTATATCAAAATAAAAAAAATCATATTTCAAAAAAATATAATAATGAAATTACAAAGTGGAAATCTTCACATTGTGGAGATAGGAAAAAAATAGAAAAAATGGATGATAGGTCTCGTCTGACCTTAAGCAGACATTAATAGACTTTCAATGGAGTTGCATGAATAAATTTGCAAAATGTCCACTATAATCTTAAAGCATCCTCTGATATACAATAACTACACGTATATAAACAGGACTCTGCAATTGACAAGCTGAATAAACTGTTTTTAGGTGAATTCTTTTTAATAAATCTGTTTTTAATTACTTATTTTTGACATAACCAGTTATTTCTTAATTCTTTTCCATCTTTATACAATTCCTTTAAACTACATTCATAATTGTGATTACAGTAAAACTGGTTTTGCAAGAAAACAGATATGGTGAAATCTTGGATATTGCAAAGTTTTTTTGAGTCCCAAGTAAAATTCTCAACAATTCTTTGCAAAATGGTTATAATGATTTTGAATAGAACAAATTTATGGATATAGAAATTGATTTTTAGTCCCATATAGGTGAATAATGACAAAACTTAACACTTAATTTTTATATAAAATTTCTTTAAAGTTTTAAACGTTTGCACTACCATTTAACATAATAGTTTGAATGAATTCATTTTCACATAAATTCTTCAAATTACAATCCAATTATTTAAGTCAAAAGAATGTATTTTCATTTTTGAAGCCTCAAATAGCAAAACTTGTAGTCTCATGGTGAGAGAAAATAGTAAGTTCGCTATAGCTATTAATACAAATTAGTTATATGGATATTACAAAGTAAATCCAATGGTCTTTATGACTTTGCTATAACTGAGTTGAACTGTATATAAAAGAAGTTCAAAATTTAGAAAAGTTCACCAATAATTTTTTCCCTCTAAAAATTCAAGACTTTGGGCGGGGAGTTTAAAATGTAACATATGTTCACAGAGGACCAAGGAATTTGTGACCTTCCAAAAACCCATGTTTTACAAGGCCATAACAATACAGCAATGATGTGCCTGGGTGATAGCTCTGCTATCCTCTATAGAAAGCCCCCACAATACACAGGAAGTCTGTCCCAGGGCTACTGTGGAAAGTGACATCAATCGGGGTCTCCTTCCTGCAGGCCCAGTGCCCCCTGACCAGCTTCAATGAAAACTCAAGCTGCTGAGAGAAATTCTCCACATTCCTCTTCTTTCAATTTCTCCCTTCTTGAATGACTTGTCTTGACCAACCATTAAGACCCCAGGTTTTTCTCTTTTGACCCCCTCCACCTAATACCTCTCTTGAACTGTACAGAAAATACCCGTAGAAGTAAATGATGCGAGCTGCAGCATTTAAAATTTTCTCAACCCAGCAGATTAAATGATCTGTCAATTTATCCAAATTAGATATAAAAATATTTCTATTAGACATGATGACACACTTCATGCTTTATGGGTTTCGATTCCTCCCTTCTGATTGAAGCTTACAATATCTGATTACTTTTGACTGGGATATCATAAAAAGTTGTTCACTTTAAACCTCTTCAGCATCAGATACCATGGAATTTCCAACCTCTCACAATTACATATATATTTTTTTCATACAATTTTATGCAAATGCTTCAAATTTCACTATATACCTCAAAGATTAAAGAATACACACCAATAACCCAATTCATTCAAAATATTTTCTCACACTTAAACCTGTCATGCTTTATAGTCAATTTGTCCTCATTTCAAGTTAATTCTTTGGCAAACACAATTTTTGTCCAGTTGTGGCAAAAAAGTAGCCAAATCACTAAGTCAGCTTTCATTTTTGCCACAGTGATTAATATAAAGGTCAGAAAGGTGGAAACTGCAAGGAAAGTGAATTACAAAGAGTGGTGGGACAATGGAGACCCCCCAGCAGTTAGACTGGTCAGAAAAAAGGGAGACTGACATATCCTTCCTGAGTAGGGCTAACTGAAACAACAAGATCTGACACAACAATAAACTTGCATATTTGTGTACTGGACTGTTAACACACGGCACTCCTCTGGATGTTGGCTTAGTACAAGGTGGTCTTTCTTGGTCTGACCACTACATACTTTTGACACCTTGACCTATATTTTTTTTAGAGCCCCCCCCCCCCCCCCCACCTCTTAAACATATGGCTCCTTAATGCCGGTCCAGGACTCAGTGACAGTAAACTCAAAGCCTTTGTCAATAGCCCCTTTAATTTTGCTGACTCTGAACTTTACAGTGCTTCAGTTTTAATCTTTAAATATTTACATTGCAATTTCCATACCTGTCCCGAAACCTGTTTGTTTTTTAAATTTCTCAAGCTTGTTTTGTGAATAAAAAAGGAGAAAATGTGAAGTATGAGAAATGTAGGCAGATAAGATGTTTGTGGCTCAATGGTCAGGTAGTTTGAGAGGGATATCCAAATCTTTATTGTCCATCTGAGTATTGCAGTTTTAGTCCCCCTCAGTACCTTACAAGACCGATCAGTGATCAAGTTCTCACACATACAAATCACCTTTAAAAGGAATCAAAACGGGAGGAAATTAATATTTTAAATGGGACATCATAAAAGCAATTTGTGCTGTGAGGTATGCCATTCATAAGCCTTGCTGCCCGGTGTATGGGTCTCTCACACATTCTTCCCAAATCATGCAGCATTCCCCTCATTCATGACCCTGGGTCCTGTTGATATGGTAAAGGAGTTTCCCTCTCCCTCATAAAACATTCGGTTGATATCAAGGTAGCATGTAAAGCAATGAGAAGTGAACTTTACTTTAACAACACCTATTTTGGAAAATTCAACCCCTCCCCCCAAAAAAAAAGAAAAAAGAAAAAAAGATTAAACCAAACACCAAACTTTCAGATTATGCAACAGATAGCTTTGGATTTTTATAAGTGATAATACAGCTTTCATATTAATTCAAAGAATGCTTGGAATCATATTACAAGTAAAACTTATTTTATGTTTGCAACCTGCGTTGTACTTGGCCAATGAACAAGAGGCCTGCGAATTCTTTGTTGCAGCATAAAATCTTTACTTCCTTAATAGGTTTTGCCGACAGGAAACAGCATTTAAGATGCAACGAGGAAGAAAGAGGAGTGAAAGGATCATCTGCAATACACATGTTGGTCCAAACACTCTATGCTGAATTCTATCTATCTATCTATCTATCTATCTATCTATCTATCTATCTATCTATCTATCTATCTATCTATCTATCTATCTATCTATCTATCTATCTATTCATTTTATATCTATCTATCTAAAGAAAGAGAGAAAAGGAAAGAAAGATTTCCAGTTGAATTTGAGTACACAAAAGATAACCGATTTCCAACAGATACACAACAGGATTTCCTTTGAAGTGCAGCGGTTCTTTTATCTCCTTACATAATACAGTCCACTCGGCAGTTTTTAAGCTTACTACGTTATAACCATCACTTAACTGAAGCCATGACATCACACTGTCTCAGCTGATTTCAAAATGAAAGGAAAAACGGAATGCCTAATTTTACTTTCATCTCTAGTAAAATGATGCATTAACTGCATACATTTGAATTAACATAAAATCAACTAAAAAAGATATGAACTGTGTGTCATTAATGTTTGCACTACGGGCATAAATTTACATAAATTACAGAGAAACAGTCTCTGCAGGCATATATGTATTTCATACTTTCTATATGAAGAAAGATAACTCAATTCAGGTGGAAAAGTTTTCTGAAGTATTATTTTAATAACATGTAGCTACTCTATAATTTAGAACAGAGAGAACATTGGAATATAATTTTTGACAGGGATGGAAGCAAAAGACAGTATGTTGTCCGCTATTGATTGACAATAAAATACAAGATGATTTGTACATGTAAGCTTAAATTCTTTACACTTCCATAACCAATTTCTTAAAAATCTTAACTTAATTGTAAATTTATTTAACATTTCTTAGATTGAATTTAGATGTAAATCAATTTACCATTTGAATCCCAGTAGGAATATTCATATGCTCTTAATTTTTATCACCCCCCCCCTAAAAAAATCCAGCAAATAAAATCAGTTTATAAACCTGTTAGTTATCCCTTTTAAGTAAACACACTGGTGTTTACAGGTAGCTTAAACTCCTGATCTTTTCATATATTTATAGAAAAAAAATATTAAAACACAAGATTTATTCACTATTTTCAAAATATTTTCAATTTTAATAAACTTGTATTTTTAACTACCACCCCCTCCCAAAGTTCAATTATCGTTACAATCCTCTATGGCCTAAGAGAGATAACTCTTGCTCTATCCACTCACCTCCGAGGGACACCTGTTCTACACTGATGTTGACTGCCCCAGAGCTGGCCTGCTTGGAGATGAACTCATTGTCTACAGACAGCGAGTTGGATGGAATCTGTATGGTCGCCTGACTGGTTCCCCCTGTCGATGTGGCAATCGCTAAAGCCTGCTCAATCATGAATATCTCGCAACCACTTTTAGTATGTTCCTAAAAAATACAACACCAATATTTCAATTTTGTTCACAGCACATACAGTATTCAATATCATAATAGACAAAAACCATTCGACAGTGGTAGTTCCCTAGGATTCTAATTTCAATCAAATTTATAAAATGTTCAGTATATCACAGAGGTTTCGTCTTGTAAAGCATATACATTGTCTGGGCACATGCTGGTCAAGTTTGGTTCCAAAGAGGGCTACAATCACCCTCAAGAACAATCTGTTGGTAGATCTGACCATTGAGCAACAAAATTAACAAGCTTACTCTTGATCTCAACCTCAGTTCTCACCTCACCATAAATTCCTTTTATTAAGGTGAGACTGAGATCGGCAGCAAGCCTCATAAAGTTTTCCAGGCCCTGGAGCCTGAATTATTCTGGTGTATCTCACCTTGAGTGCAGTCTCGGACTTGAAGATGGTTCCGCACTTCTCGCAGACGTGGGTCTTGACGTCGGAATGCTTCCTCTCGATGTGCTTCCTGATGTCGGTGAAGGTATAGCCGTAGAACTCACAGACCCCACACTTGTAGTCCTTCTGCCCATTGTGTCTGCAACAACGAGAGGGGGAGACCCCCAGAGAGAGCTCAGACTCGAGTGTTGTCTACTGATCATACAGCTCAACACTTAACAGGAAGGGGCAAATTAGTGGTGAGGATGTTCCAAAGGGTTAGCAAGAGATGTTCTCACACCTAGTTCAGACGTTACCAAGGAGGGCCTTAACTTTTTTAAACTAGCTAAAGTTTACTTCTATTCTAAGGATTGGTCAATTCTATGTCATGATAACATGCACCAAAGAAAGAGACAATGTTTCCTTACAACCTCAGCAACCATTGGGCAAGTTAGGCTATAAAGGTTTTATTTTCCCGGAGTTTTCCCGGAATTTCCGTGCGGTGGGGTGAGGACAGCCTACCTTTTGAGGTGGAGCTCCTTGTTCTTGATGTGACGGAAGGCCTTACCACACACATCACAGACATGCTTCGGCTCTTCATGGATCAGAATGTGCTTTGATATATCAGATTTTTCACAACCCCTGTAAAACAAACACATAAAATTGACCCAGTTGTTCTTCTTTTTTTTGGATCGCACAAACCTAAATTAAAAACACTTATTCAGCTTTAATCACAGCTTGCAGTTTTTAATTAATTGAGCCGAGTTCTTGACACATGTAGCATGTCATTGAAAGTGACAGTTGCAACATAATTGACGTAACTGGATCACTTCATGATATAGACTGTGCCATCCACACTCAGGACAATATAACCTCATCAAAGTTCTCAGACACATGTTTCACTTCAAAGACCTTGACTAACAAATTATTGCAAAAAACCTCTCCAGGATTTGACCTGAGCATGCAGGTATGAATGATGTGTACTTTAGTTTTGTCTAGGTTTTTAAGACAATTTACCTGTTGTACATGACAAGCCCTAATACACCACAGACGGAATTCTTGTTCTGTATGTACCGACTTAACAGGGGTCTCCGTCTGCGGAATTCAGGCCATTGACACCGAAAACTCAAACATCTCCCCATCTTGTATTGGTCCTTTATTACCACAGTTACTTATTTTTCTAATATCGCTTGTCTAATCAAACAATTAGCACCTTCCAACAAGCTTCACACGGGATCAAGATATAAGAAAAACATTCCCAAAATATTTCTCTCATGGAAAAGAATATTCCCAGTATGTCAATGGAAATAATTTGACAATTAGAACAAAACAGTGGGATTTGTGGGGGGAACTGGTCCATTGATCTTCTTACCAGTGAAGCTCCCCATTAATCCTGTAATTGATAATAAATCTACTGTTTTACCTGGCAATACAGGTAAACGCTGACACAAAGGTCATACCTGTGTAGGTGCATGGACTTAACCTTGTCTGTGACCAGACTCACTTTTACCTACACCCTATCATTAAGTTATTTAGGGGGCGGAGGCATCATCGTGAAACCCTCTGTTCTAGATTGTAACTACAGGTAGATAGAAAACCTTGGACAGGTACTAAATATGACAGCTCCCTGTGATCAACCTGCCCAGAGCCTGACTACGTTCAGAGGGGTGAGGATGCTTCAATACACAAATGTCATTGGTCAAACAGCTAAGTTCAGCAAGGTTGCTTTTGAATGATCAAGAGGGGGTATTTCAAAGGTTTTGTTTCTTTTTTTTGTTTAAAAAGTTTGGGGTTCAAATGACAAAGAAAGTTTCTATCTGCTTAGAAGCCTATTTTGAGGTCAGATAGATTCCTGAACTTGAAAACTCTGGATCAGCAGTTCGTAGCCATTATGCTGTACATACAGCTCACTGTACATTACAGCTGCGCAATATCACATAAATTTTGTTAGAAATTGTCTTTCAAAGAAAACCATTTTTAAATGAAATGAATATCTGTAATGATGTACTAATTGTTATCAACAGCAAACTTTCCAGGTGTTGGATAGTAAGGCTTTACGAATCTGGGTGAATTAAATTTACATTCATTGTAAAACTCCTTGTTTCAAACTCTTGAATGATGCCAGCTAATAACTATGGTGAACCGTACATGCTTGAAGTTGGTTCAGGCAATAGTTTTTGACAATATCACCCCTTGTCATACAATATCACCCATTGCTACATTCTATCACCATGCAAGGTGACGTTTCATCATATGGAAGGAACATTATTTATTGCAAATGTTTCTCAATCATTCATATCTATCCAATTCACATGAAAGTGTAATATGGAGCAATATTGAGAACAGGTTTCAAAATTAACTGCACCTTTACCAGTTTCCTGGTATTTCCTATCGCTAATTTCAAATGGCACTTGTCAATAATTTTTTTCTAACGATAAAAAACCTTTATGTACTCCCAAAAGAATTTTTGTGTGGAAAGTCCACATGACAAGTAGGAAGGAAGTGCATCTTCCAGCCCAGAGCAAGGAGTTACTCGCTGTCGCATGAGACCTTGTTTGTTTACCTCCGGCTGTGGCTTAGATAGTCCATATACACAAAGCATGGACAGATACAGTTTTATTCTATTAAACCAATAATATTTTTTCTTATTTAATAGGCCCTTGCTGTTAATATTGTCTTTTCAAAGTATTTCCATCATCTTTGAAGTTTCATCTAAAAGTTGATATATATAAACTCAATAATACCTGTTTAACTTTTGACTTTATACAAGATTACATCTTAAATTAGAAAGACAGATGAACCATCATTTAAACCAAAAAATAACTGTTAAACTTGGGCCTTTATTCTTATTATTAATGAAAAAGATTGAATCATAACATACCGATAGTCGCAATGTGGACATTTGTATGGTTTTTCTGGCTCATGGATCCGTAGATGGCGCTTCAGATGAGCTTTCCGTGTAAACTTCTTGGAACAGACTGTACATTCAAACAATACCTCTGCAGGCATATGGACCATTTTGACATGCATCTTCAAGATATACTGGTCCTGCAAGTAGTATGCAAATTCAAATATACAGATATACATGGATATTGCTAAACTTTAGTATTTTCAAGATCCATCAGTCTTACAAAGTTTATGCACATAATTATAAAAAGATAGACATTGTAAGACTTTAGTTTCTTGAAGATTGACTGGTATGTTGTAATTCAAACTTAAGACAGTGCATAAAACAACAATGGTAATTAATTTTCATTGATATATATGCCATCGATGACAAATTTGGTGCTATATGTTATTCTATGGACTTATCTAATCAACTTCAAATTATTCAAGGACATAACTAGAGCAGAGACTGTATGCATTTAAATAACTGAATCGCTGAAAGAGCTCTATATCTCTCTCTCCTTCAAACATGAGTCTTCCATGTAAACTATGTGAACGCGGAGCCTGGATACTGTACATGTAGTAGTGTACATGTAAATTTGCCTGATTCATCTCCAGTGTGTGATTACATGGTGAGTCAGGCCTACAGATGGCTTCCTAAAGGACAACGAGCAGATTACCAGACCCGTTGTCTGATCTCAATCCCAGATTATCATCATTTGTACTATTTGCTGACTCAGCAGTAAATTGGACAACTACAGGGTCTTAGTCAAGACCAGCATTTAACTGAAATACTCTATCTGCAATAATCTTTTTTTTCACTCCAAAATTGCGATATTGTTTGCTTTATGTTAATACCAAAAATAGTTTTTGAGCCTGTATGCCACATGTCATTAACCTCTCATTATTTAATGATGATATTATAATTAGAACCATTGCAATGAATAAAAATAAACACAATTAATTAAGTGAGTAAAGTCCTGTTTGTGACTGGGTTTTGCTGAATGAGAGTTTGTAGAGTTCCCACAGGCTGGTCGTGCTCTCTCAACTCTCTGTACTGTGTCAGACACCATTCTGTATCATATTTAGCAGTCACAGGAAAACAATAGTACTTGACAATATTTCATGGCTAACAACTGGGTGGGTTTTTTTTTATTTAGAAGGAAGTGAAATGGGAAGGGGGGTGGGGTTAGGGCCAGTGATAAATAAAGAAAAACCAGGGAGGGGGATATATTATTCATTATTTTTAAACTGGCATCTCTCTCTCTCTCTCTCTCTCTCTCTCTCTCTCTCTCTCTCTCTCTCTCTCTGATTTCTGGAAATAATTTCATTAATATAAAACATTTTAAACCACCATCCAATCATTCTCCATTCCCTAATGATTTATTCACTTAAATGAGTGTTTAGGTACATGTTTTTATAAAACAGTCCATTTGGGTGAGGTTTCCCCTGGGAGGGAACTGGATCAGCCAGCGTCTTTGAAGCACTCACCTGCCCCCTACACAGGAAGTGCTTAGTGTGCTGGGATTGAAGGGAGATGACCTGTGTCCATTTCAGGTCGCGACCCTGTTCCTATCACAATGTTTTTACAAACTTCAATGCATACTTCCTGTTATTAAAAATAAAGCTATTAACGCATTATATGGTTTAGAGTTTTAGATACATGCGATAGCTTTGAACTTGATGGGTTTCCCTTGATCTACTGGTATTTTGTTAGCACATTGGTGGTAACAGCCAAAATATCTCTCCCCCATCTCTCAGTTAATGAGCAAAATATCATAAACCCCCAATGCAGTTTCTTTCTGTGTCAGTAGGATGTCTAAAGTTTTATTCAAGAATTCAATTAGCCCCGCTTTCTTTCATACATATTTTCTGCAATTGTAATCAAGTTTAGGGGGCCCTCAGAAACATGCCAGTGATAAAACTAGAGGAACAGGAGTCAATACACATTTAACCTCGTGTACAAGACCTACTGAACATAGAGGTTAAACTATGCCATTATCGCTCAATTTTCCATAAATACGAAAATCTTAGATTACCGTATATCCGGTAATTTTCGCGATGATCTAATTTTTGTGGTGTATTTAAATTGCAAGTTATTGAATATGCAGAAATTATATTCTGTATTATTTTCTATAAGATACTTTTTAAATCGCAAAAAATGACTGGCGCAAAATAAATATGCTAGACATTTTCCCCATTTTCGCAAATTTTGTGACACGTGAAAAAAACCCGTGGATATACGGTATATAGTATATGGAAACTTATAGGTAGCTATGGGTTTTGTAAAATAAGTATGTACAAGTAAATTTGCTGGGAAAAACAATAGGCCTGTGGATTTGCTTTACAAACTAAAATGTATATTTTGTATATATTGGTACTTTCCCTTCACATCTGTGAGCATAATGCAATAAGTACTTTAGCATTACCTTGTATACTTTCCCACACATGTGACAAGTGCAGCCCTCCATATTGTGCCTCATCATGTGTCTTTTGATAATGTAAGCATGCTCTGCCATAAAATCACAAATGTTGCAAATACATCTGGGGTGGTTCTCCTAAAATTGCAAACATAAAACTTGGTTAATGATTTAGCCCCCCTGTAAAATTGACCATGCAATAATAAAAATGATTAGCCTAAATTGGTATGTATATAACTTTGTTTTTTTGTTTTTTGCTTTTTTTTGGGTATTATTGTCAAGATTACTGGACAAAAGACATTTTAATGATTTGTAAGAAATGAAGAAAGTTATAAAAAATGTTAAAGACTGGAACAAGCCATTGTCTTGGGAAGCTAGAGTGAGGAAATGCCACACAGTTTAAGTAGCAGGCAGTTATTCATGGCATTCTTCTCAATGAAGCCACTTTTTCTCTGATATATGTCATTCCAAGTTATTTCTCACAGTTAAAAAATACCACCAACTACACAAAAAAGTGGGAAGGGATCCATAGAATGAAATCTAAACTGACAGGGTTCCAGCCACCGTTTTTGCCTTAGGATTCTGTGAGTGACATTTCAGCATCTGTTGCAGCATGTATGAAAGTCATAGCTAGTTTTATAAGGGGGTAAGAGTGCCGACAGCTGGGGTGGTCAGGGTCCGGACACACCACTCCTAGACCTGGGTCACTTGATAACTATCTATGGTGTATAATGGTACCAAGTGTCATTGTCTATATATCAGAGCCATTTGTACTACATCCTGTCCTTTCTTCTACAATTTCTCTTTCTCTAAGCTAGCTTTATCCTTATTCCCTGTCTCTCTGCAAGCTAGCTACATGCTTCTTCTCTCTCCCCCTCTCCCTCTGTGCAAGCTAGCTACCGGTATATGTTCATCTCTCTCTCTCTCTCTCTCTCTCTCTCTCTCTCTCTCTCTCTCTCTGGAAGCTAGCTATATGTTCATTCCCTCACTGCCATTCACCTTGAAGTGAGCCAAAAGGCTCTCTGCTTCAAAAGAGACAAAGTTGCAGCACTTGCACTTTTGTATTTCCTCTGGGTGGGTGGCGATGTGACTCTGGTACTGTTGGGGGTAGAAGGCTTGAAAGTCACATTTGGGACACTTCATATTCTGTAGTTCCTGGTCATTAAATTTGAGCTTCAAACCTGGAAATTTAGGATGAAAAAAATTAATTATATATTGACAGTTGGCCTCATTTGGATTTTTATACAGTGCATGTATTGAATTCAATGATAAACTGTGTTTTGCACACACAAGTAGACCTGAAGTCCTCATCTAGAATTGTGACAGTCACCATTTCAATTTCACCAATTAAAGCATTAATTATTTTATATCTGCATGGATTAAAGCGGAAATAATCCAAAATTATTGTATAATGGATATAATTCTAATTGCCAAAAAAAAAGAGACAACCAAAGCTGAAACTACTTTAGAGAGATGGTCTCACAGGGCCCTTATAAAATTTTGAACAATATAATTAACAAGTTGTGCTTTCCTTACACTCCAAAACTCATAAAACTCGTCAAGTGCTGCAGTGCCCAAACTCTGCAGATTTCCTGTGAACTTTTATTAAAACCTGCTATTTCATATCCCCGATGGAAGGTGAAATTGCAATACAAAAAACACCGCTTCCTTGTCATTTTCATTCTCATATTTGATATTTCTTTTTTAAATACAGAAACCTTTGATGATGTGGACTCCATGTAATCTAAAAACCACAGAAACATTTGTGAGGAATTTTTGGACAATTAAGATTAATTTTGACGGGCCCCAAATCTAACGTGTTTTTTCTGTTACTTCAATGCAAGGTGCTGCGTTACTGCAAAACGAAATTAAAATAATCCTTTCAGGCGAAGTCATATGTCTTTAACAAGTGCGCACACGCAGTGGGGCCCTAATTACCAAAACCACATGGCAGCTAGTGATCTTAAAAAAATATCAATATCTTTTTTTATATAGGCCACATACAGTAGCAGATTTCGTTAAACCATTGCTGTCCTCCATAATCTGCTGATTCAGCACATTCTTTTTTGTTTCTAACCAACCATAGCCACATGAAACTTGAAATTTTTCATATGAAAATGAAAACTTTGGTAACATTTAACAAATTATGGTGATACAAAAATAATGTCTTTATTGTCCCCCTCATAAAGAAACAAACAATAAAAAAAAAATACATTATAAAATGAAATAAATGAACAAATTATTAAGGTTTATAATGTCTTTAAAACTATGAGGAACTTTAGATGCTAGCAGTGTTGGCAGTATGGTAAACTGTAGAGGTTTATTTATTAAAACGGACTATAGCTGCCGGTACGAGACCTCCCCCACTCTGCATCCTTGTCTGTTTCTATAAATGTCTGCACTTGATGCTGTTTTGATGCAGCGCTGGTTGGTAGGGCCCATCCTGTGTAAAGTGATAGGTACTGTTGTCACCGACAACTGGCTCACAGCCTGTGTGACACGGGATACCGAGTACTAGCGACCCTACTACAACCAGTCCCAGCCAAGGTCAGCCATGGTGGGAGAGAGAGGCTCAATTCATTCATAACAAAATCTGCTGACATCGGTAGTTAACCCTCCAGCCACTAGAGGGGGCTACGATCAGGAAGTTGGGAGACAATGGTATCATTGGCACGGATAACAACTTAAAGGAGATATCAACCAGCAAATTCATCAGTTGAAATTAAAAAACCACATCATTTAAAATGTTACATAAAAGTGTTTATGCCGACTAATCAGAATTCATTACAATGGAAAATCCTGCTCATGGAGTCAATTTCAAGTGAAAAACTATGTACACGATGAGTGTCATGTGCTTTACTTCAAACTTCTTTTTCATCTAAGCATGGAACACTGCAATTGGCCAGAGCTCAACAAGTTGTATATATATTGCACAAATACTGGTTAACAGGGAACAGTCCATTTTTTTGCAGCATCAGTAGAAATTTCCAGAGCTTGATAATATCTGCCATAAAAAGCCCTGTAGCAGATTAGTCATCTTCCTGCATTTAAACAGAGTTAATCTAATCACACACAGATTTTCATTTTTCAAATACCAAACAGAACATGGTGGCACATATCAGCTGATTGGAAAACCTGTGATGTAAGTGGGTCAGTGGAAAAAATATATATACTGCTGGAAAAAGCTTTCACAAAAGAAAAAAAAGAAAGAAAGAAAGAAAAAGAAAAGGAGGAAGTTCACTCTCTATTTCCTCCTTTCAGATTTACTTTAGCCAAAACCAAATACAGGGCTACATTTCCTTTCTGCATTTCTAATGAATGAATTTAAGCTTTTTTTTTTAGACCTTGAAAACTCAACAAAAGAGGATGTACAATTTACATAGTTCCAATTATAGCAGTATTTCATTCATCTCTTGAAATAAATGAGATCCTTTTATTTGTAACTGGTTGGTTCATTTAAGAACATCCTTGCATTCAATTGCTTGGTGTCAAATGCTTTCTTTGGTTCCCATAGTCACTCAAAGAAATGAAATTATCAATAACATGAAAATCTACACTCATGAAAAAAAATAAAAATTGCTTTATAAAAAACATTCTTTTATTCTCTTCGTAAAGAAAAAGCCAGGTTAGATAAATCTTATACGACCACACTAAGAAAAGGTATGACCATGTAATACCAATTACCAAAAATATGCAGGATCAAATTCCAGTTTCAGAAAAAAAAAATGAATGAATGAGTGAATGAATGAAAGAGTTTTGTGAATACACAGAGATTTGTAGGCTCCTGACTAGGCTTTAGAACAGGAAATGCGCCCTGCCCACATCTGTGCTGTCAGAGCCACTGAGGGTACCCTGATATAAGGCAGAATGAAACACATTCCAACAGAGCCGCGAGGACAGTGCAGTGTCTCTGTATTTGGGGACTTTTCTGTATCAATAAACTAGATTTTGATTTTTTTTGGCCATGAAAACTTATATGACAATTTATTTTGGAGGCTGCAGTTTTAAATTTCTTCTTCTAAAAAAAATTTTCCTTGCAGCGCCTCTTGCGGTTTCTGACAAATAAAAAATTTTCCCAAGCCATTCATAAAGATTTTTAGACTTTACTTTCATTCTCAAAAAAGAGTCTTGTTGAAAATTAGATAAACAGTTAAGCAGCATGTGCTGTATGTTGTGTTTCCACAATCTAAATGCAACTTTATCAGAGCTTGGGCATTACATAATCCTACCAACAGTGCAGCTAGGTATCTTAGAAGAAATTACGATATATTAACATACTCAGAAACAAAACACCCTTGTTCAGGTCTCCACTCACTCCAACATGAATGACAAAGAGGGAGGCTATTTTTGTCAAGGATTTTTGGAAGAAGGAAGTTCTGTATAATAACTTCTTTAGACAATTCAGGAAAAAAGGATATAACAATACTTCTTGTGGAAGACATCCTCAACAAATGCAAACACAAGCATAAAATTATAGGTCATTCCTGACCTACTTTTTTGAAAACCTTGTTGTATGAATTAATCATTAATTCATCATCATTGTAGGAGTGAAGCATTATACATATCTATAAGAGACATGGATAGCACTTCTAAAACAAATTGTTTCATTAGATAACTGAAATTTGCATGAAACATTCATCAATCAGGTTTATTTCTATGTACGCAGTAAAAGATCCCAAACTTGTTTAGGTAAAAATTATAAAGAGTATCTGCTAATGTAGTTGCTAATCTAATATTGCCTCTGATGTTTGTAAAAAGATGACTAATGACCTTGACCTTATACATGTATGACCTTGGGCTGCTAATACCTAATTTGACATGTAAGAATTAAACATCAATATATAAAATAATAGATTAACTTGAAAAAAAGCACTATAATTAATTGAACATTAATTCTTTTTGTCAGAACTATGCCAACTTTCTTTTAATGCAAATACATGTATATCCAAAATTCAGCTCAATTTGACTGGTACTCTGTCATGGCATTCCGAGAACTATAACTAGTATAGCTACTTCTGACCACAGCGACATACATTTGATATATGTTACAGCCACACCTTCATTCCATAGATCTAGAAATACCTGGTGACAGCTGAGACTGCCATTGTTGGGGGAGACAGACGCATATTGCATAAAACATGATAATCCTTTTTAACTTGACTTCCCTTACACATAAACAATTATAGCAATTTTTCCAGAGAAGATATATCTTAAAAGTTACATAATAATTTCAACTAACCTAAGAAATATAGGAATTCGGCTGTGATTCAGACCAATTTATTTAATTACTGCACCTACATGGAATTTTTGCAATTCTTTGGCATTTTTAGCTCAAAAGCAATACATTGTTTTGACAGATTGCTAAATTTCACAGAAGTGTCATCAGCGAAATAAAGTGTCACATATATAAATCAACACGAGGCTTTAATCTTTATTAGTCAGCTGAAAGTCGACTTCCCACCTCTTGTGTGTGAATGTCAAAACACGATGATAAATGCTATCACAGATCAAATAAAGACATGCTTTTATTAATGACTCCAAAAATTTTCATTTCTATAATCAACAAATTCTAGATCTATCATCAATATTTATATATTTTTATTCTTTAACCTTGAGTGACCCAACCACCAGTTAACTCACAATAAGGTTTATTTTGACAATTAAGCTGGTGCTATACGAGCCTGGGAGAATGCCTGCTTTTACTGACCGAGGAGTCCATGTGAGCAGTTTTCAGTGAGATTTTCGAACCCTGCACACACAGTACACCGAGTTCAGTGATCCACTCTGGGGGGATTACCTCTTCAAAGGATGCTTAACCTAAATAGTCTTAAATTTCATTCACAGACTTTTCTCATCATAATGAACAACAGGCTATTTTCACTTCATGCCTCTGCATGTGGACTTTTTCCTGAACTCTTGTTTATTTATGTTCATAATTCCTTTGAGGTTAAAGAACAAGTAGGTACAATGGATTGAGTGCATAATTTATGATCATCAAAGGCCTCATTAACGAAATATATGGGGACAAGCATTGAGATAATTACCTAAAGAATGGAAAAAAACCCACTATAGATCACTACCACAGCTCAATTGACACAATTCTAGATTTTGACAAGTAGTGACTGATTCTCTCTCTCTCTCTCTCTCTCTCTCTCTCTCTCTCTCTCTCTCTCTCTCTCTCTCTCTCTCTGGCGGTAGAGTTTTTACTTAAAGTGAAATTAAATATGTACCGACTGTAACCCTAATTCCAATCAGTAACCTTCTAACCAGTTTTTTCTCTGTTTCTTTGTTTGGTGTAGCTTTATAAGCTTACCAAAAGATGGGCCAAGAAAGACAACTCCATAAACTGATTAAAAAGTATGACTTGGGCAAACTTCATACCAAGTTTTTGAATGTGATACACATATGTGCACAAAATGTCATGTGACATGATTTTAATCCTCAGAACTGGATAAAAGAGGAACAAAAAAATTCATGGAAAATGACATTTTGTCCATTATTTTAAATATATGCAGCCATTATCAACTTTTTTCTAAAATGCTCACACTAGAGATTATAATTTTAAACTTAATATATTAATGAACTGTTTTTCTTTAAATTCAGATGCTTTAATCTCCCAGTACAACTTGGTGAAAAAGTATGTAACTTTGTAATTTAGAATGTAATGCTCGTTTTCATTCTATTCAAGAAAAAAAAATACCTAAATGACAAATCAATACTCAAAGATCTTATAGTCTTCTGGAAAAATAGCCTAGCTGCAGAGCTGTTGCTTTATGGGAAATTTGTGTTGACAGACCCTGATGCTACCACAGTTCTATCCATACAGAAAAATGCATATCTATTGTGCACAAACGCAGGCTTTAGGACTTATTAACCTTATTTAGAAAATGAATTGATTTTCAAATTATTTTTAAAGAAGTAAAGTTTTATGGTTGGGGGATTTGTAATCCAACTAAAAAAAGAATATGTTCATCATATTTAAGGGAAAATAACCACATGCAACATGAAACAAGATGGTTTAAAAAAATAAAAATGGCATATATCGTTACAAACTGTAATATTTAAGCATTAATTCATAGAAGATTTATCTTATTCAATTAAGATGACATAATCACATTTTATTTTTCCTCCTTTAACTCTTAAAAGGGGGATTAAACCGGCTGTCATAAGATGTATGCCATAACAATCTTCTTATTCCTTCCAATTATTCCATTTTCCCTACACTCCAACTTCATGACCATATGCATGTCAGAATGCATAAGTAGCCCATCAACTTGAAACTTATATAATAATCTGTAAACATTTAAGGGCCCTTTTACAGATAAGATGTAATACATATTTCTGCCATGTAAAGGACATGAGTGACAACCAACCAATGGTACAATGTAGCCCCCCAGCTCCAACCTTCCGCTTTGTAACCCTCTACCACATGCAGTGGGTGGGCGTTATACATGTGATGTGTGGACATAATTATTAAAAAGTTAAGGGTATTACAGTGATTAATAAGCTAAGGGTATTACTGTGCACATTTTACTCTTCACATCAGTCAATGTACAAAGCACAGAGTCCAAAGAATAGTGGAGGGGTGGAGATATCTGCATGTCCATTTTCACTCTACATTTTCCATCAATATTAAGTCCAAATACAAGAGCTCATGTGCATGCATGACCAAAGTTTAGAAGAAGCAATGACATCATTTGTGTAAGCATGCAGTTAAACAAAATCCCACTATTTTATTGAAAACATAATAAAAGTATGAGATGTAAAATGCTGAAAACCATGACATCTACATGCCAATTAAGCCTGCTGGGTACCTGAGTAATTAATATATATACGCCTGGAATCATGAGAAGCATATCTCGCAAATTTTAAAACCTTACTTTTATTATTTGGACATAAGTAAAAAAGATTAAACTATAATAAAAATTCAGCATTCGCAATTTTTAGTTCCCACAATTTGACGGAAAACAGTTAAATTGCAGAATTAAGTACTCGCATAAAATGAGGAATCTACAGTACATCACCATACATGTGCTCTAAAAATTCAGGACTAACTGCATTTAGGCAGGGCCACTTAGATTGGAAAAGAAGCAACATGTCCAGGAATATTTGGAAAACCATTAACAACACTCATTATGTTTGGATACATGTTATTTTGTTAAAAACATTTATATTACTTTGATATTACAGGAACATGCAAAGCCAGCTTAACTTTCATGCACTTAAATCATTTTTTTCTATTTTAAGGGGTATAAAATGATCATAAAGAATACGAGCACTTCAGTTGGAGGAACACAGACCCTTAATACTGAGTTAGGATTGTCCTTTTAGCTGCCCCTATTATAATCAATTTTGAGCTATGTAATTGGTTTCTTTCGGTGGACTTTTTAAGAATAATTTTTTATGTCCACTGAATAACAATTTTTTTTCAACAATAGATGCTAGTCTAGCTTACTTGTTGAACTCACAGTTAATGAAACACTATTTTCAAAATCAATTAAGGTACACTTACCCAACTTGACTGGATCCTTCTTTGGCATAAACAACGGAAGAAGATTCTCTGGAATTCTGATGATTGTCTGCTGATCTGGGTCATCCGCAGGCTTAATCAAATTCCCTTTTGCTATCCCATCTTCTAAAACAAATGAAAAACTAAAATTACTCTTTAAATTCAGATACTCTTACAGCAAATTACTTTTAATACATAATAATTTTATTTGGGCAAAATTTTGGTTAAAAGAAAACAAGAAAAAAGTCTATCTTCTAATAAAAATTCATGAAAACTTTACATCTCAAATTGGTATGTAATTGTATTCCAGGAAAAATAAAATCTCTAAATTGACAATAAAACAGACAGCAGTACCAAACTCATATACACCCAGGGTAATAGTAATACTCAGTATTATAATGGTTAATCAAGTGGGGCAATACCCTTCTATGAAAACATACTGTACTCAGGTGAATTTCTGATACTGTCGATCAAAAGAACTCAGGTGAGACGATCATTCTACTAAACCATTAGACCACAATAAGAATTCTTCATTTTCAGGTTAAACAGTAAGTCTTAAGATTTTTGGCAAAATCCAGAGAGGATATTCCACCAACTCTGTAACATGTGTGTACAATACATGTGTGAGATAATCCTATTCCTCAACGGTGACAAGCCAATGTGAAAAGATGTTCAAATATCCTTAGTTATACCCAGGTACTCATGTGACACAATGATTAAACTTGAAATAGTTAACACATTCATATGACAGGGTACTCTTACCAAAGTATGAATCCTGACTTTTGTGTTGACATGTTGTGTATCTAGAATGTTGAGTTGACATGTTGTGTATCTAGAATGTTGTGTTGACATGTTGTGTATCTAGACTGTTGTATTGCCATGTTGTGTATCTAGAATGTTGTGTTGACATGCTGTGTATCTAGACTGTTGTATTGCCATGTTGTGTATCTAGGCTGTTGTATTGACATGTTGTGTATCTAGACTGTTGTGTTGCCATGTTGTGTATCCAGGCTGTTGTATTGACATGTTGTGTATCTAGACTGTTGTGTTGACATGTTTTATATCTAGATTGTTGTGTTGACATGTTGTGTATCTAGACTGTTGTGTTGACATGTTTTGTATCTCGACTGTTGTGTTGACATGTTTTGTATCTCGACTGTTGTGTTGACATGTTTGGTATCTAGATTGTTGTGTTGACATGTTGTGTATCTAGATTGTTGTGTTGACATGTTGTGTATCTAGGCTGTTGTGTTGACATGTTTTGTATCTAGACTGTTGTGTTGACATGTTTTGTATCAAGGCTGTTGTGTTGACATGTTTTGTATCTAGGCTGTTGTGTTGACATGTTGTGTATCTAGATTGTTGTGTTGACATGTGGTGTATCTAGGCTATTGTGTTGACATGTTGGTATCTAGGATGTTGTGTTGACATATTGTGTATCTAGGCTATTGTGATGACATGTTTTGTATCTAGGCTGTTGTGTTGACATGTTGTGTATCTAGACTGTTGTGTTGACATGTTGTGTATCTGACTGTTGTGTTGACATGTTGTGTATCTAGACTGTTGTATTGCCATGTTGTGTATCTAGAATGTTGTGTTGACATGCTGTGTATCTAGACTGTTGTATTGCCATGTTGTGTATCTAGGCTGTTGTATTGACATGTTGTGTATCTAGACTGTTGTGTTGCCATGTTGTGTATCCAGGCTGTTGTATTGACATGTTGTGTATCTAGACTGTTGTGTTGACATGTTTTATATCTAGATTGTTGTGTTGACATGTTGTGTATCTAGACTGTTGTGTTGACATGTTTTGTATCTCGACTGTTGTGTTGACATGTTTTGTATCTAGACTGTTGTGTTGACATGTTTGGTATATAGATTGTTGTGTTGACATGTTGTGTATCTAGATTGTTTTGTTGACATGTTGTGTATCTAGGCTGTTGTGTTGACATGTTTTGTATCTAGACTGTTGTGTTGACATGTTTTGTATCAAGGCTGTTGTGTTGACATGTTTTGTATCTAGGCTGTTGTGTTGACATGTTGTGTATCTAGATTGTTGTGTTGACATGTTGTGTATCTAGGCTATTGTGTTGACATGTTGGTATCTAGGATGTTGTGTTGACATATTGTGTATCTAGGCTATTGTGATGACATGTTTTGTATCTAGGCTGTTGTGTTGACATGTTGTGTATCTAGGCTGTTGTGTTGACATGTTGTGTATCTGACTGTTGTGTTGACATGTTGTGTATCTAGGCTGTTGTGTTGACATGTTGGTATCTAGGCTGTTGTGTTGACATGTTGGTATCTAGGCTGTTGTGTTGACATGTTGTGTATCTAGGCTGTTGTGTTGACATGTTGTGTATCTAGGCTGTTGTGTTGACATGTTGTGTATCTAGACTATTGTGATGACATGTTTTCTATATAGGCTGTTGTGTTGACATGTTGTGTATCAAGACTGTTGTGTTGACATGTTGTGTATCTAGGCTATTGTGTTGACATGTTGTGTATCTAGGCTGTTGTGTTGACATGTTGGTATCTAGGCTGTTGTGTTGACATGTTGGTATCTAGGCTGTTGTGTTGACATGTTGTGTATCTAGACTGTTGTGTTGACATGTTGTGTATCTAGGCTATTGTGTTGACATGTTGTGTATCTAGGCTGTTGTGTTGACATGTTGGTATCTAGGCTGTTGTGTTGACATGTTGGTATCTAGGCTATTGTGTTGACATGTTGTGTATCTAGGCTGTTGTGTTGACATGTTGTGTATCTAGACTATTGTGCTGACATGTTTTGTATCTAGGCTGTTGTGTTGACATGTTGTGTATCTAGACTGTTGTGTTGACATGTTGTGTATCTAGACTGTTGTGTTGACATGTTGTGTATCTAGACTGTTGTGTTGACATGTTGTGTATCCAGACTGTTGTGTAGACGTGTTGTGTATCTAGGCTCCTTACCCTCCGATGGCTGCTCAGGCTTTTCCTCTTCAGTGGAGCCTGATGCCTCACCCATATTCAAATTCTCCTCTCCTATATATACAAAACAATAGAAATCTCATCTCATCTTCAATTTATTCGCATACAATTGAAAATTCAAAGTTCCCTTGCATTATGTTACAATATCAAAATATTATTGCATTTTTTCTTCATTTATGCAGAAACTCAATAACTGAAAACTGGTAAATCTTTTTTAGCAATTCAAGAGCAACAAAGAATCCTTATGTGAATATTCTTGACTTAGATTAAACAATCAAACTAATTTAAACAAGAAATGTTTGTGAAACACTTATGCCCCAACCCTCACTGGAGACCTCTGTGAAGAAAATGAATGGAAACTGCAAATAATTGGAATTTACTTATCTACTTTACACCTTAGCATACGTACAAAACTTCTTAAGATTACCTTCAGAGGGCAACAGAGGGATCTGTTCTTTTGTGTCAATCTCGTCTGACTCCATAGTTATGGCGGGCAGTGTCTCTGAGGGCACACTGTCTGACACAGACTGACTGATGGACAGGGTGTCTGCATTGGACGAGGCCTGAGAGGTGACCATGCCTGAAAGCCCCACCCTCACTGTACTGGTAGACATACTAGACCCCACACTTGTGTCCACTGATAAGCTGGAGGGCACCTGCCCCACCCCTGAGGTTTGTATTATGTTGGTAGTAGTGGTGGTAGAGACACTAGAACTCTGAGTCCCACCACCCACCACCCTGACAGCTATAGGCACATTGGTGGCAGGTTTGGGAGCCAGAGGAGACACCACTTTGGTGGTGACAATGGAAGGCAGGTTCTTTATTTGCTCTGCCAAGGCATTCATGTTTGAAATTCCCTTAAAAACAGATGTAAAACTACAGAGATTAATCAGACATGAGATTTCTCTATCATTAGCCAAATCTGAAAATTTAACACACAAAAATATCCTGATATCAATTTCACATCTTTTTGCTGTGTATACCTGTACAGGGGCCATCATTATGGTTGGTCCATTGGATCCCGGGATGATGACTGCTGGGATCTGGGTGGGGAGATTAGATTGCCCGGGGGGAGGGTATCTCCTGGGTCTACCCCTTGCTCTCTTGACAGCTGTAAGAGAAGTTCTAGACATGTTACTCTCATACAGAATGATTTTAATGAGGCTGTTTATCATGTTTATCTTGTTTTTGTATTTTTCAAAGCAATACTTGATAATCAAACATTAACAAAAGCACGTTATGAACCAAATTTACTGCATCATCACTACTTCTACCACTTACGCCCTGTAGGTGTGAATAAGTTCCTTGGGGTCATAGTTGTCAAGGTCACTGGGCTGACCTCAGCAGGCTCGGCCCTGACCTTTCTGACCCCTGGTAGGGAGAACTCGGCATCATCAGCTGGCTCATCCTGGCCCTGTTCTGCCTCATCATCACTGGTTATTTCTGTCACTTCATAGTCTGTTATCACAAGACAAAAATCATTTGAATATATAGACAATTTTATTATACCCCTTACCTTATCTCACTATATATACAAGTTATTCAATATATTTTATTGATTCCCTGAAAATTGCCATAAACAGACTGACTTTCACTACATATAAGTAATTTAATATATTCTAATAATTCCTTAAAAATTGCCATAAACAGACGATTCCCTACAAAACAGATTGATTCCTTGCAAAATGGTGCCTCAGTTTGATGAAGTGATATACACCTTAGCAATTTCTTTTAATATAAAGAAAAGATCCAAGTAAAATCATGAATATTCATTATCAAATAATTTAATTCTGTTTGCCCTATTTGATTGGCTTCACAAATTCATCTATATCGCCTATGTCACATTGCATGTGCAATTTAATTATATGACTTATACTTTGTTGCAATTGGTTACATAACAAAATAAATTTATACAGGTATCATTTTGAATTTTTTTTCTGATTTATTGTTTGTATTGGTTAAAAAACAATTAAAATATACCACTGAGGGGGTCAGCAAGTTTCCAGAGCCCCAAGAACAAACCTATTTCCAGAGGTGAGGGAAATAGGCTTGCTTGAGAGGAATTGGAATCTTGTCGACTCCCTCAATGGTATACTTTAATTGTATACTGTCACTTCATAGTCTTTAACAACAGGATAAAACTCATCTCAATACATTGACAATTTTGATCAAACATGCCACCAACGGTTATATCTGTCACGTATGAATATAGAGTACAACCTTCATTTACAACTTGTAGCATTTAACATCATCAGTCAAAATGATAATTAACATAGTAATTTAAACTCTGACTAGTCTCACACAGTAAATACCAACCATCCAAAAGTTTGGCTTTCTTTCTGTTTCGGCCACTTCTCCTAACTCCATCTGGACCTGTTCCCATAGGACAAAAAAAAATAAGATAAATGTTTACAAAAAGTATTGAGTAAACATTACAACAATCAAGCATATGAAAAAAGTTCAGTGTTTTATGTCTTATATCTATATCTGCTCATTTCTATATTTTTTCAGTCAGTAAATAGTAATTTTCCAAGAAAGCTACGGGTAGGCTCATTCAAAATAAACTGACTGACTGATATACAAATAAGGTGATTTAGCTAAAAGACAGATAATAATGTACAGGAATACCGGTATACAAATACATATGCTTCAAGTCCAAACACCAGTAATACAGGAATTACAAATTCTAAAAGTAAAAGGAGCCAATAAACAAATGTACAGATGAATTGGTAAGCCCTATTTCAACACTACCTGTACTGAATGGCTTTAGTATTGTCTGTCTATTATTTAGAGCATCTACTAATTCATTCTACAGTACCTGTATTGGACAGCTCCAGTAGACCCTCCGCTGCATTTGTTTGCTCTATGTATGTCTCTATTAGTACTGGGTCTTTCTTTTTGGGTCTCTTTGGTGAGGATTCTATAATCTGGTTTTTACGAGCTGAATTTGGAGGTCTTCCACGTTTTCTTTTGACTGTACATGAATAAAGTACATTATAAATACATGAATACAAATGTTTGCCCAGACATAATCAAATTGCTATGATAAAATCAGCAACCTAGACCATACCTTCTGGGGTCACAACAGGGTAGGCACACAGCTGTCCTGTGTCAGGGTTAGCTGATAGAACACATTTCTTGCCGTCAATGATAACAATAGTCTCATTGGTCACTTCTATCGGTTTGGAGAGATCAAGCGACGCCCCAGTGTTTGCGGTGTTCGTCATTGGCGGGGCTTCCTGCTCTATGATCACATGAACATCTTTAATTGGTTGAGTGGAAGACATGTTTTGTTCCAAAGGAACAGTGGAATTTCCGGAGTTGTCATTAGTGTCTGTAAAGTAAGACAAGGCAACATATTATAAATCCATTTTTTAATAGTTTAATAATAGCAATTACTTTTTAACATGAAAATCTTTACAAATACACATAATGTGGAAAAAATGCAAGAATGTAAATCTATTCTTCTACAATTACCATTTGATAAACTGAAACTTTTGTACTTCTATACAAACCTGTTGCTTTCTTCGCATTATCAGATAAGAATGTGGTAGATTTTTCCATCATTTTATCCTCTTCTTCTTCTTCTTCTTCAGTTTCTTCAGCATTTTCCCAAGTAACTATGGGTTGATCCTGTATATACAGGTAAATTAAATATGAATCTCTACAGGTAAATCAAATATACTGATACAATTTATTAAATAAATATTTGACACAATCATGTTTATCTCTTACCAGACTGGTTGTCCTTAAAAAAGTCCAGGATTTACACAATTGCCAAACAATTATAAATAATAAGGGCCTAAGATGGCCCTCTAAAATGAACATCATTTTTTTTTTATCTTTAATAATTATCTTATACCAACTTTTTTTTAAGGTAACAAAATAATTTGATATCCCTGAAAAACTTTTAAAAATTGGGCCAAAGGACTAAGTGCGGTTTTATGCAATTTTTGCCCCCCAAAATCAAAGTTTTAGAAATAGCTTTAAAATAAGGTGAAAGATAGTTAAAATCATATTGAAAATAAAGGTGTAAAAGGTTATCACCACAGTGACGTCATAATGTAGAAATGACGTCATGAATATTGCATTATTTTGATAAATTGATGTTTTGTAGCAAAATATGGGTGTTTTCCGATGGTTTTTCGACTGGGAAACATCGAGCGCAGGCTTGCTCAAGTACCATATTTTAGTATAATGTGTATAACTATCTGAAGAATAACATATGTTAAAATCGCACTTGAGCAGACCTGCGCTCTATACTTCCGAATGCAAAATATAGAGCAAAAATGAGAATATTTTCATTTGTTTGCAAATTTGCGGGAATTTGGCCATTTAGGTGACGTCATAGATACACAGCGAAAGAGAAATGATGACTAAAATCATTATTATAGTTATAGGCATCTTCTATACAATAATTTGTGAAGATTTTATTTTTATACGATACTATTTAAAAATTTGTTAAAATCGGGGGCAGATATTTGACCATACCGCACATAGTCCTTTGACTCTAATTATATATAGTCCTTTGACAAACAATTCACCACATTTGGATTACAGTTTAAGAACTTTTCAATTTGTTTTCATTAATTCCCTAAAGTTAACTAATACATAGAGTGATCGAGTGCTACAATACACACCACCTGTTGGTCAGTTGGTTCTTCCTTGGGTGGTTCTGTTGCCTCAATCCCTCCCTCTCCATTAGGTGCTGCCCCTCCTGAGTCCACTACTGCGCTGGTTATCCCCAGTTTTCCTCCGGGACCCTGAGTTATTTCCCCTGATCCTGCCTGTGCATCATTTGATGGAGTGTTCAATACCTCATCTCCAGTAATCTCCCCTACATTATCTGCAGGAGCATGATCCCCAAAATCCTCTGATTTCTGGACACCTATGAAAAGCAATCACAGAACACTATTCAATAAATAAGATTTGATTAATTAATATTTCTAAGAGGTTTTGATTAATGATGGTCGTAGCCAGTTTTATATATATTCATCTCCTTATGACGAAGAGCTTATTATAAAGATATTAGAATATATTCATTTTTTTAAAGTCCGAATATATGAAATTTTTTTTTACTAAATGATATCATATCTAAAAATTAAGGTAAATCTAATGGCTGACTTGTTGACCACATGGTCTCCTTTATCTTATACATATATCAAAATATTGGAGGAAAGTTTGTTCAAAGTCCATCTTCATAAACGTTACAATACAAAGATTAACAGCATTTCACATCAGATCCTATAAACAATAAAAAGTTCTACCCAATATCTGCGCCAAATTTTCATCAGTGATGGTCAGCGAGTTATCAGTAATCTGTATTCCGTCTTGGGTCAGGATTTGGTAGGTCCCCGGGGGAAGGGCCCCTCCCTGCAGTCCCTGCTGCTGGAGGATAAGTTGTGTGGCATCATCCAGGCTCAGGGTCACCGTTCCTCCATCATAACTCCCAAGCTTCTCCTCATTTAAGTCATGTTCCATTCTCAAAATACAAATAACTTTTCGTTTTACAAAGTTGTTATATAAATGTTAGTGGTTATACATAGTAAAGTAATGAAATATCTATTTAAACCAAGGCATTTGAGTTTATTAAGATAGTAAGAAAACTAGTGTTAATACAATTCAGGCTATATATAGGCCTGTCCCATTCATTTGTACCTTCATTTGTAACTTAAGATGTCATTTACTCAGAACTGCATGTGATTAAAACAAGCAACTTTTAACAAAATGAAAAGTTTGTCACCCTTGGCATTCCCTATATATAAGCTTTGTATATACTTCAAACTCAGCCCATCAGGCACTTGTGTTTCATTTTTATGGATGGTGACTGTTTTTTTTATTCGAAAAAATAAATTTGAACTACTGGTGACAACAAATACCTATATCTTAATTGTAAATAAATATGTAACAGAAGGTGAAAAAATATCAGACCAGACCAGGATTTGAACCAGGGCCTCCTGAATGTCTGGTCAAATGAGTTACCTAACATCATTGGTTTAAATTGGTCCGTCATTATATCTCCCATCCTTTTACAAAAGTTGCCATGCCAACCCCTGGAACTGACAGGTTTTCTTTTGACAAGGGAGATGATTATGGGATATTATAAGTTTCAGCTTTATGGGGAGTGAATCTTCTCTATTCAAAAAAAAAAAGAGGCACCTGCCTGTGGCTTTGGAATCGGGAAATCATAATTAACGTTTTTGTTAGTTGGGACAAACTATTTTTTTTTTGTCTGGTACTGTTGATAAACTATATACATTGAATTTAGTTGATATTTTAAAAATTCGATCTGTCTCTTAATTAGTACATTTTATTATTATTATTGATTTACAGTGTTTTTCACTTAAAAATCAAAGTAATTATCTGGGGGGTTATTTTTGGAGGGGGGACCAAAAAAATTACAAGGGAAAAGTACATGTTCTATTCATGAAAATTCTCAAGAAGCTAGAAATTATCCAAGTTATAACAAGATTTAGCTGTAAGAAATAACACTATAGTGATCATTTAAGGGTGAGGAATTGTAAGTCAGACCATTTGATTTCTGACACCAGATAGCTCAGTTTTTATAGCACCTGACAGTAGATTCTAGGGGCCCAGGTTCAAATCGCTGATCATCATTATTATATATATATATATTATATATATCTCATTAGCTTTACATGTACATGCATCATTGTGCATATGCAGTTCAACGCCTTCGAGAATATGAAATATCTTTTTCTCAATCTCAATAAGCTTGTGTGTTTAAGCATGAAAAACTTATTTTTATTTATCAATTTTTAAAATTGCTAAAGTACATGCATGTTTGAAACTTTCTTCATGTATGGTCAGTGACAACATTCTCAGCAGTGCAAGTAGCATGCAGGAACAATATATACATATGCATATCTCAGTATCTGCTCTTGACTAAGGCAAATTTGCATCTACGACGCTAAGGCATTCTTAAAAGTTACTTTATAGGTAAATTATTGGCGAAACATACAGCACGAGGTGCGTGCCTGTTGTATGCAAATATTTTATTTTGCCCGGAATGGTCTTCGGGCTGAATGCAACCATCCACTATATTTCCCTGTTTAAATGAGGTGCGGGACTACATGATTTCCGGCAAATACTTAAATTATATTTCACTGAGACAAGATTTTTTACTTATTTAAAATTAACAATAGCTTTGGCATCGTTCTCATGTAACCTACTTGCGTTCGGAGGCACCAAATATTTCCAAAATGGCGTCTGAAGTGAATGTGACGTCACGAACAAGGGAAGATAACCGTGAAAAACCGCGGTAAAATTTGAGGACAAATGTTACCGTACGAGTTCAGTACCTCATTTATTCAGTTTTTTAACCATTGCCACAAATTTCGAAAAGAATCTCGCTTGCTGAAAGCGGGTTTCTTATACAGTATACTTAAAAATATTTAATGCTCAAATTATTGATTTTTTATGTATTTTGTATTGTTTTTAGTCAGAAGGGATTATTGCAGAGACATATATACATGTATTACATTATGGCATTATTTATGTCTCTGATTGTTGTAAGCGAATCAGGTTCATCCTTAACCCTGAGTGACCATGACTGAGAAATCTCCTACCTTCTTAATTGCAACAAAATTATTCCCGATTTTGGATAATGAACAATATATTTATATTTTAGAAGAATCCACATAACCCATACCATATGATGAACATATGTACACCGTAGAGGCCAACACATAATTTGTAGTCTCAATTCGTCTGATTTTCTCCGCTACCATAAACTGAAAACAGATAGATTAACGTAAATGAATTAATATTACCTTTGATTTTATTTAAAGAATAGCATGAAATTTTCGTAGAGAGGTTAGTCTAGAATAAATAGATACATGTAAATGAATGAAAACATTTTGTATTTTCAGAATTTTTTTCTGAAAGTAAAAATATACTGTAAATCGTTAGATATTAAATGAAATATATAACTGTTAATACATGAATGTTTTAAATCTTGGAAAAAATGACGCCTCATGCACTCTGCAGTGTATATTTGGGCGTCATTAGCTGAACCAGTGACGTATACTAGTAACAAGGGACATGTAACTAATTATACGTCACACGCCATTTAAGCCCATATAGATTGATAATCAACTTGTAATAAGATTTCTAAACTGGAGAAAACCAATTAAGGTTACCAAACAAAAACAAAGTAGGTAGTTTTCGGGTATATGAGATAAATGTAAGTAAAGTTAGAATCAGTTAAATTTTATATTAATTTTTTAAAACAATAATATGTTTTACGGTGCTACCGTTCTGGCGAGTGCAGCAAGAATTTCGTTCCGAAATGTACTAGATACTCGCCAAACTTATCGAAAGCAACGGAAGTTTACTTTTGAGTGACGTAAATTCTCTATATAATCACCGAGATGTTCCGAAAATGTATGTTAAATCTAGAGAGAGCAAAAATTCCGCGAAAAGATATTCCTCTTGGTTTATCCAATGCTTTCGGATCTCCTCAGTGATTACATGGAGAGTTTGCATCAACTTCCGTTGCTTTCGATAAGTTTGGCGAGTATCTAGTACATTTCGGAACGATGTGTTTATTATGCAGCGTACAGATGTAGTCAGACGATAGGAATAAGTCATTTGAATATTTTCCAACCTAGATCTGTTTAAAACATAGCTTGAAACGAGGACCCCCTATAAATCCAAGATGGCGAGTGTCGTCCTTGTACATTGAATACACTTTTTAACATGACTGAAACGGGGGGTTTCAGTGAAATTATTTATTGCAATACACAGAAATACACATAAGATTACCAATTTTAATCAATTTTTTCTTCGGGAACAAATAATAAGAAATTCACTGACCAACAACCAAGCCCCTGTGAGCATTATGGGACGTAGACAAAAAAATTTTGTCTATTTGCGCACACTGGTTCTAAGAGCTCGCTTTGCTCGCCGGCGCTGCGCGCCGGCGAGCTGCGTTCGCTATTAAGGAATTTTAATGTTTTTATAACAGCGGCAGGAGTTAATCCTGCAGGGGTAAACTGTTAAATAAAATTATTTCTTTCATTGAATTTTTTAGTAATTTGTTTAACTAAAAAAAAAAACCAATATTGTTAAAATACTGACGACCTTTTAAAATTACTTATATCATAAATATGTAAATTTTCGTTCAAATTTGATAACTTTATAATGTATAAATGTCTGATTTCTATGAATTGAGACAAAAATTAAACACTTGAGAATAATCCACGCACTGCAGAACTTGACGAGAAAATTTCATTCAATATCATTCATTATGTACAAAAGGTTACTTACTTACTTGACGTAACTTACGTACTTACTCACTTGTGCAAATTCTCGAGATTGTAAACAAAGTCTTAAAGTCATAGCACATTGTAATTTTATTCTATACAAACAAAAATAAAGCAACACAATACCGTTTAAATCTTAATAAAACCAGGATCTTTACTGGCAGTATAAAGATTAAAAACTGGATGCCTGAATCAAATTGCAATAATTAACAAAGTACGACAAATTTTTAGAGCATCTTCTAGATAAAATATGTTTTAAAAAACAACAACCCACAAATATATAAATAATAGTGATCAATAAATATAACCGACATACATATATAAGCATGCTTTTAAAATAAAGCAGAAGGGCAGTTGGATTTGTGAAGAGAATTCATTTTCAATTTTAAAAAAAATCAGTTGAATAAAATCAATGTACAATGTTTAGTTTTCCTTTACACAATAACCTCATAATACAGGTGGTTATGGAGCACGCACTTATTCCAAAAAAGTAAAACATGACAATTTTGTCATCTCTTTTCATTTTCAACTTAACCATGTTTGAAAGAATAAAGGAATCGCTTGATCAAGATTATGTTTGGATTAAGAAATCGTGATTTAAGATTTACAATAAATCTGTTTTGAAATGTTATGTGTAATGTTGTACAGTATTATTCTTTATATTGAGACAGAGTTGTTTTTCTGTTCTACTTTTTCACGAAAGGATAATGAAGGTGAAACAAATTTTGACAACCTCAGTGAATAGCACCGTATACATATTTATTTAATATTTAGTGACCATATACCGAACCTTTATAGCAAAATAAAGGTCAATTTTAATAGCCCACTACGTCAAAAAGGAATCTAAGGTTTATTTTTTCCACGTCAAGTACCATCGTACTTTTGACTTTGTTATTCATTTGAATGATCGTCATGTTATAAGGATATTAGATTTTAATACGTTCTAATCACATAAAGGGCAGGATTTGGTGCGTACACTTATCAAAATGACTTACATATATTATGGTCAGTATACCCTATTTTTAAACTCATTGTAATCTTATTCTATGGCGCCAGCTTAAATTAATTAACTATACGAGTGCTCCCACTTGACACTTAATCTTTGGGTTATTCAAGGAAGTCTTCTGATAGAGATCCAAAATTCTCTCTTCGGTGGACAACATTTGCATTTCTTTTCGTATATTTATTCTTCGATGATTACTATTATATATTACTATATATACTATTCACATTATAACATATGTTTTAAAAATATTTTAATGTTGCTTTTGCGCCTTTAAAAAATACATATCAAAATTTAATTGTTAAACAATCAAAACTATATCATTAAAAAAATTCGTGTGTTTCAATTCTCAATCAAAACTTTTCGGGTCTTTCCGACAGAGCTATATTCCTGTATTCCGAAAGGCCAAAGATCAAACTCATTTTTATGTCCTTGACCTGAAATATTTTTGCATTTTATCTCGGTCCATTGATCATAACTTTACACGTGGGGACTGGTCTTTATTCATTTGTTCTAACCAAAAAGCAGGTAGACTTAAAAACAAAATTAGATTGGAATCATATAACAAAGTAAAAAATACCAAAATCTTGAATAATATTGAACATGTAAGCTGTAAGCGCCGGCTTTAAAGTTATTTAATGTGATAGAGCTGCCCTTTTCACAGGTTATATCATAAGACCACCCTTTGATGTAATATATATCACAACGGACAACACTGTTTACGATATTAATATTGTTATACTTACATGTACATGAAAATGATTAATTTGAAGCTGATAATGCCATTGTCAAAAGTATAATTTTTCTAACACTCTGTTAAAAGAGATTTACTGGTTTTAAAACACTGACGATCTTAACAACCAAAAAAAAAAAAAAAAAAAAAACACAAACAAACAAACAAATAAAACAAACAAAACAACTTCAGATAAACAAAAAATTGGGCAGTGATTTCACTGTGACAGCGAATCACATCACAAAAAATTCATACATACTGGTGGTTGTGATCAAATTCACAAATTTATTTTTAAAAAATATTACAAATCATGCTTACAATAAAGTATTACGAATCGTTTTTATATTCTTAGAGAAATAAAAAACCACCATCTGAATATTTGCTTCATCTAGTGGGATAAATATACCGGTATACAAAAATGATATTTGTGCGTTTAACAAAGTGTTTAACTAAAACACGCACATGTATCTACATACATTGGGTCATGTGGTCCGGACCCCGACCCCCCCCGAAAATTCACTCATTCAATTCCTGGTAAAGGAACTGAAAATAGGCCGTGGACCCCCTCCCTTGGAAATAAAATTAAATTATTTGTCGGACACCTAAACCACCACCCCTTCTGGGGGAAAATCTGGATCCGCGTATGCTACATAAATAAACGAACTTTACAGACGATCTGGTGTCTATCATTTCGATATACTGTGTGCTGCCTTCAATAGTAACAAGAAATAAAATGATTACCCCCGTTGAAAAAGTGAGAAGTTCTAAAGAGATAAAGCCACGAAGCATCAAAAAAGGAAGTGAAAAAATGCATATGTCTGCATATAGAAGCAGAATATTGTGCCCTATATCAGAAGTTATCACAAATCGTATTGTTTCAAACTTGAGTTTTGTGAAAATTTTAAGGCGCATTTTGATGCTTCGGGGCTCTAGCTCTTTTGCTCTACTTTTTTTTTTGCTATTATAGTTAATCGGTTTCTAAGATATACAGATGTTTGTAAACAGATATGGTCTTTAAATTGGCATTAACGTGGATAAAAGTAAATTATAATTAAAAAACAACTTTAATCGATTTAGTTTTAGAATATTTGACCAAAAATGCGTCTTCATTTTTTTGGGAAGGTAAAAATTATAAAAGTCCCAGTAGGATTCGAACTCATGACTTACAGATTCATTGTGAACGCTCTAACCCATTGCACTACGCTGTTATAAGGAATAAGTCTGGGAAAGAAAATATTTACAAAATTATACTTATTTTATTGTTTATTTCGATCGGAAGTACGTTACATAATGGCGGTGTCCCATACCACCTTAATTTGAATGAATTGATTGCACAAAGTCCACGACATGATAGCGAAATAAACATAATTAAGCAATCATTTCATTTTAAATCAAGGAATTCGAAAGAGATGTTTAGTATTCGATGACACTAGTTCAATAAGATCTCGATGACATGCATTTGTTCCTGGAATGGACATCGGCTTTCGGGTACATGTATACGGCGTTCCAAGTTTATGACCTTGATTGGATATGACTGACCCGCAACGAAATTATCTACGAACAATCTACGCCATTATTCCATTATCCCAGCCAGCAACAAATACCCACACTAGTAAACAAAAGCATGGTCACTGGAGCTTGGAGCCGCAAGGTCGAAGGTGTGTTCTTTTTATCATGTAATACATAGCTTCTTAATCTTTTTAATCTATTGATTATGGTCAAGCAACAGGACTTGTTATTTGTAATTAAACGTCAAGGATTATTGTTACACAATAGAAACTATTGTCTTTCTCCTAATTTTATTTAAAAAAGAAAAAAGATTAGATTACCTTACTTAAAGTAGTCGTCACAACGAAGTTCGCTGAGAGATCAGCAGTTAGTTTTATGAAGAACAAACATAAAACAAAGTACGAATAAAAAGAAAAAAGCAATAAAACCTTGCAAGAATGGTGATTTGAAATATTTTCTTTTTAAAACTAGATAAATATACCTATGGGTTTTTTTTTTTACCGATGAATGATATAACATCACGATAAAGTTTTTCACCTTTCCAATTTTATTAATTTCGAGGATATTTTTACTATTATGTTTGAAAAATAACTTCAAGGATAAAAAAAGAAAGAATTGTTTGCAAACTTTATATTTTCAAACTTTGAAATCACTTTTTCAAATTTCTCAAAATTGTTTAAAATTTTACAAATATAGAACAATTAAGTGCAGAAACTTAAAAAAAAAAACTGTACATAAATATTTCAATTTAATTATGAAATTAGAAACTTTGTCGACTCGGAGTTAAGCGCAATACGATGCTAACTGTCAGATAACTATAATCTAGCCTGGTCATGTTAAAACATCACGTGACTGCGTGCCTACATTCTAAATCTTTGTAAAAAGAATTTCAGCAACTCGGATTATCTGTAAATCTTATTCTACATTTTGATTGGTCAATTCCCCGTTATACCAGATAGCGGGGTTATTTACAGAAATTTTGTCTGCCGCGGTCACTTTCACGCTACGTCTGTCTGAATGAAACAACATTCTCTTTGAAAATTTCTCTTCGACATGAAGGTATGTACAACGATACATGTATTTTAAGAAAACAATTGATGATAACTATATACAGAGTTCAAAAATAAAAAAAAATTTCGTACAAAAGTATTCGCATATAAAATTTTTTGAAACATGTCTTTTGATTTATGGCGATCGATCACATTGATTTGATAAGATTGCGATTTGTAATAATTTTAATTAATGTCACTCTTGTACAATTTTTAAAGTGAAGTGTTTGTAGATTAATAAATACTATCAGAATTATTTTAAATTCAGCAAAAGTTTGCTGTATGCAACAGTCTTTTATACCGAATTTAGCGCCACCATTTCATGGTTTCTTAGACAAAACCACATAATCGTCTTCATTTGTTTAGCTGAGCTGTAGTTTATAAATTCTATTTTCCCTTTTTTAGTTTCCTTATATATTCTTAAAAATGCAATTCAAGTCTTGTTCCGTATTTACTCCACCCTTTACGAAATTTTTATCTTTACTCGACACAACTTGTACAAAGAAACAGCGTGTTCTTTTCCATTTTATCAGATAAATTAACAATTTCATTTGACATTTCACAGAATAAACATTAGTTCATTTTAAGACTTGCTTTGATTTTCTTCTATATTTTTTCTAGGATTTGCAACTGCACTAGCCTTTTCTAACAACCATAATTCAATTGCTTACAGGAGCAAAGGAGGTGTTCTTAGACTATAATAAAGAATTACACCCTCATTAAAATACGAAAAAAGTGAGTTTAGCATGAAGTCGCTAGTTTTACTTCTGATGACATTAAATTATCTGGGAGTAGAGAGTTACACCGATACCCATCAAACCCAGCTGCATACTGATTTGTTAACCGGATATGACAGAAGAGTCAGACCAGGTGATGGGAACACACCCACGCAAATAGGACTCACGTTCCAAGCAATTTCTCTGAAGGAATTCTCTGAAAGCGAGGGAAAAATCGCATTGGTGGGAGCATTGATGCTAGTTTGGATGGATACGAGGTTGGCGTGGAATCCGGCATCTTATGGAGGTGACCTTGAACGAACTGTCTTGTATATCAAGGACATATGGGTACCAAAGTTGGTGAATATGAATCCATACGGGCCCGTTAAAATGTTAGGTGTGAGTGAGATGTTGTGTGAGATTTCCAACACCGGTGTCGTGTCAGTAATCCTACCAGACCTGTACGAATCCACTTGCGACGCGGATGTCTCGAATTATCCATTCGATTCACAAACGTGCACGCTTCAGTACTATATCCCTGGGTATTACGTTGACGATATCAACTTAGCGGCATCTGAACCTACCTTTGGCATGATACTGTATGAAGAGAACGGACTCTGGAAAATCACAAACACATCAGTTACAGTCGCTACACAAGTGACCAATTTCCAGATTCTGAAACTTTCCTTAAGCATGGAGAGACGTACGACTTACTACATAGCCGGTCTTCTTCTTCCGATTCTATTAATGAATGTCATACAACTACTCGTGTTTATAATTCCGGTCGAATCCGGGGAACGTATAGGCTATTCTATTACCGTGTTATTGGCAATTGCGGTTTTTCTTACTATAATACAAGATAAACTTCCGGAATCGTCTGAGCCGAACGTATCCCTTCTTACTTACAAACTCTTAGTAGACATGGTCATCGGCTGCGGCATGATCTTTGCTGTCGTGATTGGTTTGAGATTCTACTTCCGGACCGAGAACTTGCCAGTACCCGGATGTCTGCGTGGCTTTGCTCGGTGCTTCTATTTATGTTGTAAACGGAAACGTCCGACACAGACTGTAGTTCCCGAGAAGGAAGACCCCGACACTGAATCTTACAGCGTAACTTGGCATGATGTTGGAGAGGCATTTGATCGCATGTGTTTACTGTTGTTTATTTTGTCACTGATATTGAATAATGCTATTTACTTTGCAGCAATATCGTTAAAATAAAACCTTACATTCGAATTGTTATATATATAAATCCAAAACAACCTCACAATGCATGTACAACTCATTACCATCTAACATATTTTCCACATAGTAATATTCATGTGCGTTTTGTGCAATAACCGATTTTATTACACATTATATACCCAAGATTATTTTTTTGCCCATCATCAAAATTTTAGGGTGGCAATCTCCATATCGTGACGAACTTCCTATCAAATTAAGCAATCTGTAAGTAATGAATTCAAATCCCGCTGCTACTTTTGTAATGTTTAACTTTCCAAATATCTTTAAAATAATTATTTTGTCAAATATGAATGGCAACACTCATGGAAAATTCTAAATGGTGAAAGTTTTTTTCATTATTATGTTCTTTCATTTACAATAAAATCGACAGGTATCCCATACCACCTTAAAAACGCTGTTTATAACAAAATCATACGAATTGGAATGGCTAGCCTATCTTTGCTAATATGTAATTTTCATTTTTATAAGAAAATATAACATGCATATATCTCCCCCCTTTTGGTACATGAAATTTATAGATGAAAAATTGTCGAGCTTTTAAGTTTCGTTAAAATGAATACAGGCTTTTTACATCAATGATTCAGAAATATTAATAATATTACAGGATTCAATCCTATAAATGTAATCAAAGTACTCATAGTACTGAAAAGCGACAACCCGGCTTCTGAATGTTTATAAAGGATAAACAGTGTATGTTTTTAACATTTCAGCTTCTGTATTGCCACTATACTGTATTTCCTCATCACTGCGTGACACCCCCTGCAATAACGACAATAAAGCGCTAGGCTATGCTTAAAAAGGAATAGAGAGATTTGGTGAATTATTATTTTGTGTGAATTCCTATATGTATGTACAAATTATCTCTATGCGATGGAAGGAAATTCAAAGTTAAATCAAATAAATGAATCGTTGTGTTTGAAATGGATGTAACAGAACAATTCTAGCATACACTGAAATTAAATGGTTGATGATATGGGTACAAATCATTTTTTTTAAACACGCCAATTAAATGTAGAACATTTAATATCATTATGACATCTTTAACATGATGGAGTTCACCAAGAAGTGTTTTATACTAACATTTGAATATAACCAATTTTTCTTTACAACCACAATTCAAGAGACCAAGTGATTACAATGGATAATGTATAACATAATTAAGAACTTCTTCGGTCTTCAGACCCATACGTATAGAAACGTCATGAAATATAAGAGGTTTTTATCATAAATGTGATCAAAATGAAGAAGACAGCGAGTTTCATTTTATTTTAAAAATGTCCATTTTAAACAAAAAGATAAAAAAAAGAGCATAAATTATGAGCTACAAGATGGAAGGTATATTCTTGATATCACGTAACATATTGCTTCTTAATCTGTCAATATTAATGTGGATAAAAGTACATTATAATAAAAATACACTCAACGATTTTGAATTTTTACAAAATTTGATTAAAAAAAATGTGGTTTAAAATGTTTGTTACTCATGGCTTACAAGTACGTATAGTGGACATTTTGACCAAAGGCGCCACGCTGTTAGATAACAATTGTAGGACAGAAAAAAAATTGCAGTATCAAATTATCTTATTTTAAAAGGTCGTTGCATCTTACTAGTAGTATTTCGTTGAAAGATATGCATGGTCCATGAGAAGGGACATTAAAAAGAGGAAGAAAAGAAAAAAAACATTCAAAACACCTTGCTATGGTGATGCTATTAAAATAAAAATCACACTTAAACAATATAAAATGTTATTCAGCTGAGATAATGATTTATTCAAGTGATAAATGCAGATTTGAAATTGTACATTTTAAGGTGGAATGGGACGCTTCCATGTTGTGACGTATTGTTTATCGAAATAAACAATAAAACCAAGTGTAATTTATATATTAAGTAGTTTCTTTCCCAAAATTGTCACCTATACTCTGTCCCAAAGTATCCTAGATTCACATTTTGCTTAATTACTCTATATTTATAAATACCTTAGGGTTCAAACGATGTTCATTCAAAAGTTTGAAAAATTTCCAAGATTTCTCATTTGAAACGTCGCCATTAGCATATCGGGATTCAATACACGGCTAAAAATTGTGATGTCTAAGGGAATTTTGTATTGTAGCGGGTGGTAACGTTGAAAATTGCACGAGGTATTCCGAGTGACTTCCGAATGGAGAAAAGATGCAAACATTTTTTCGTTCCTAGGAATTTTTTCGAGTGTAAAATGATAACGAGTCAATGAAGATATCTTGGAAATTTTCCCTTTCATCGATTTATAGATTTATTGTTAATTGTCATATATTAAACATGCAAATATCACAAAACTCAAAATAAACGAAGTTTCGTATTAATCTAATTTCCTTATGAGATCAAAATAATTGGGTACTATGATTACCGTCAGATAACTATGTATTAACATCCAGTGACTGCGTGCTTTTACCTTAATTCTTTGAAAAAACATCCACAATTCGGTTTATTGTTATACTCGTTCTACATTTTGATTGGTCAATTCCCCATTATACCGGGTAGCGGGGTTACCTGTAGAAATTTTGTCTGTCACGGTCATTTCACGCATGTCCATCTGGATAAACAACTTTCTCGATTTTCTTTTACCTGCAGGTATGATTTAAAATATGTATTTTAAGAGAATAATTGAATCTTATTGTGTACTGGGTTTATTCATAATAATGATGCTACCTATTTTGAAACGTGTCGTTTGATTTATTGCATAAGGTCATCTTTCCAAGTCAAGGTTTCATAATCAGATCATCTAGACACACGGAGAGTGATGGATCAGAAACATTTGAACATGTGAAGATGGTGACTGGTATACTTTTGAATATTTCTCTTTCATTGCCAATATTCTTACAACCCCTATATATGCCACCCACCTCTCAACAGTGTTTCGCTGTAGAGGTTTCATCGTGTGGAAGTACATGTATGTTTTTCAATTCCGTTTTACTTGGTCACAATGAAATTTTACGCACTTTTTCCCTGCCAGGAGGAACGTAGCATCAAATATACAGGTCAATGCATCATTTACAAACAGGCAACGCACAGAATCTAACTTAAAGACAACGAAAAGAGACTATAGATGTCGGCCACGACTTTAGGGTGTGTAATTGGGTGTAACGCAATCGAAGGGTTTATATATCCGAGTACTGAATGGCCCCTATATATAAGTAGTGCTCAGCTTAAGTAGATGGTAAAACATGGTCAAAATCTACAAGAAGTAATTACATTTTTTTGGATGATGTATTAAAATCATTCCCAATCGAAGAAAGTGTTGCAGAAATGCAGAATTTTCCCTCAACGGGAGAAGGACATTTAACCGTAACGCATGAAAAGTCGTGCTACGCATAGATTCAAATTGCTAGTAGGCCTAAAATATAGTTCTTTGGAGCTAAATGAATGAATCTGATTCTGGCTCTTCATATACGCCCGAGTTACTTTGATTGTTACTTGATCATTGCCTTTCAATTTTCAATATCATCAAGATAAAACCAGAGACTTAAGTCTCTTATAAAACGTAGTCTAGATAAACGCTTAGAACAAACTTATCCGTATATATATATATATATATATATATATATATATATATATATATATATATGCATATTGCGTCATCGCTGATTCATACTTTTTGTATGACTTTTGTTTTAAGTACCCGTACAAGTATCTTTAAAACGGCTTAATTTCCTTAACAGAATACACATAATTTCTTGATTGATGCGGACGTTGTTTTAAAATCTCTCGTTCAGTAGAAAATGTTTACATTTTATGTTTATAACGTTGATTTCACACAGTAAGTAAACTGACAAAAAAGTACACACGGATTTACATATCAATTTGACCAGCATTTTATAATATTTATTCTTTACAAGTCTTTTAATATACCCAAACCTCACAGATCTATACGTGCTCAATTCCGTGGTGGTGTTCTTCATATCAAAAATAGAAACAGGGCGATTTTTTTTTTGGGGGGGGGGAACGATCGGCTATGGTAGAAGCAATATAATAGAGGACGATTTTCATTTTTTATTACATTGCACATCTTACTCAAAACTTAGAACCGAATAAATAATTTTTGCAGTTCACTTGAAATTCACAAAACAGTCTTTCTCTGAATTTAGCGCCACTATTTGTTTCATCGGTAATTAAGACAACTCTGTATATGCTTAGCAATTTCCTATTTCCTTTCTCTTTATATAGTCTTGAAACGCTATTCAGACAGTTAGCGCTGTGAATAATCGCAGTGGTTTAAGGAGGGTGGATTGTCCAAAAATCGGCCGTCGGATCTACCTAAAATTTCCAGAAATGAGTTTTTAAAGAAATTATATAAAAGTTTCATGCATTTTAACTTTAAAAGTTGAACACTTTTCTGATTGTTTGTTTTATGTTTGTTTCTATTTTCTTCTACTTTGAATCACAGATACTTAAAATGGATTTTATGATATGAAGAAAATTAAAATAACCAGATATTTTTCATTAAATCTTATTTGTTTATAACGAACGCTCATATCGAGTTTTTCATTTCTTTGGAATGAACAATCTCCAGATTTCCGAATATGATTATTATTTTCCTGGGAGACAAGTTTTGTTCGCCCTGTCCATTTATATTTCTGGACCAATCAGATGGCGCTTTATATAGGATAATCGACATTGAGGTCTAATAATAGTTAATCTTTTCTTTTTTCTCTAGGATTTTCAACTTCATCAAGACCCTACCACCTATGATGAAATAGCTTATATAAAAAAACAACAGAAACCTCTATAAGATATTGAGGAAACGACCAGAGAAAAATGGTATTGATCATAACGCCGCTAGTTTTACTTTTAGTGTCATTAGATTATCTGGGAGTAGCGAGTTATAACGTCACTCATCAAACTCAGCTGCACACTGACGTGTTAACCGGATATGACAGAAGGGTTAGACCAAGCGACGGAGGCACGCCCACACTTATTGGGATTACTTTCAATGCAGTTTCTCTTAAGGAATTTTCTGAAAGCGAAGGCAAAATCGCGTTGGTGGGGGCCTTTAGATTCGTTTGGAGGGATACGAGGTTGGCGTGGAATCCGGCATCTTATGGCGGTGACCTTGAACGAACTGTCTTGTATGTCAAGGACATATGGGTTCCAAAGTTGGTGAATATGAATCCTTATGGGTCCGTTAAGATGCTAGGTGTGAGCGAAATGTTGTGCGAGATCTCCTACGATGGTTATGTATCATTCGTCTTGCCAGACATGTTCGAATCCACTTGTGACGCGGATGTGACGAATTATCCATTTGATTCCCAAACTTGCTCCCTAATATACTATATTCCTGGGTATTACACGGACGACATAAACTTAGACGCATCTGATCCAACCATTGACATGGTACTTTATGAAGAAAACGGACTTTGGAAAATCACAAACACATCAGTTACAGTCGCTACACAAGTAACAGATTTCCAGATTCTGAAACTTACAGTAAGCATGGAGAGACGGACGACTTACTACATAGCCGGCCTTCTTCTTCCGATTCTATTAATGAATAGCATACAACTGCTAGTGTTTATAATTCCGGTCGAATCCGGGGAACGCATAGGCTACTCTATTACCGTGTTATTGGCGATTGCAGGTTTTTCTTACTATTATACAAGACAAACTTCCGGAATCGTCTGAGCCGAACGTATCCCTTCTTACTTACAAACTCTTGGTAGACATGATCATCGGTTGTGGCATGATCTTTGCTGTCGTTATTGGCTTAAGATTCTACTTCCGGACCGAGGTCACACCGGTACCCGGATGTCTGCGTGGCTTTGCTCGGTGCTTCTATCTAAGTTGTTCGCGGAAACACCAGAAGCAGACGATCGTTCCCGCGAAGAAAGAACCCGTCACTTCATCTTACAGAGTAACTTGGCAGGATGTTGGGGAGGCATTTGACCGCATGTGTTTACTATTGTTTATTTTGTCACTTATATTGAATAATGCTATATACTTTGCAGCTATATCGTTAAAATAAAACTATACATCGGTATATGCCCTGTTACATGCATTTCAAACGACTCAAATAAACGCGCATTAACTCATTTTCATCTAATTCATTATCCATGTTCTAGACCTGAGATATACATGTCTCTTAGCTCGGTATGTTGACACAGCTTAACCCTGTTGATACAGCTTAACTTGTGACCGAGTTTTAACAATGCCGATCTGTACCTATTTTAAGACGGGTAAAATGGCAAACGAACTGGGATCACGTACATCTGAATATAGATTACAGAAGTCAATGATATCAGAATCGTTAAACATATTAAACAGGTGAATGCCATTGTTAACGTTATTAACTGTGTTAGAGCTGTCTTTACCGCCTATGATATAAATATTGTTATTCTTACATAATTTTATTACTTTATAACTTGATTACAAATAAAAAAAAACTATCAGTATGATTTTCTATCCCCCTGTCTGAAGGAATTTGCTGTTTCTAAAACAGGAATGTACACCTTTAATTAAATATTTCCGATAAAAATTGTGGCAGTGGATTATATGTTTTATAAAGATAATCATGTTGCAGCAGAATTATTGCCCTTCTTTGTAAATGTGTAGGTTTAAAAATGTTTATTTAAAAATACCTTTTATTATTATTTTTCCTATTTATTTTAATACCCTGAGTATGGTTTCACAAAACTATCGTTAGATCTGTCATATGACATATCTTGAGATTGTTACACGATCCGACTTATGACAATCATAAGATCTATAAATTCTGCTCTATACCAACAATTAATACAAAGTTTCGATACACACTCTTATAGTCTTATCAAAAGACACCACATTATTAATAATGTGAATTATATAAAACAAATTTCAGAACAGTGAAAATTAAAGAAGGGGACACGATAATATAGTGAGATAAGGAATAAGGAATCATTCTTTGAGTATTATGAGGTGATAATTTCGGTCGGGGCGTGATCAAATCCAATAAAGCCCAAAGGGCCGAGGTGATAATTTCGGTCAGGGCGTGATCATATCCAATAAAGCCCAAAGGGCTTTATGATATAATTTCGGTCGGGGCGTGATCAAATCCAATAAAGCCCAAAGGGCTTTATGATAGATTTGATCACGCCCCGACCGAAATTATCACCTCATAATATTCAAAAAATGATTCCTTGTTACTTATATTTATATGATTTTAAGCCATTGTAAGATTTAATATTTAAATATAAATAAGCAAACCCTGCTGGCGCCCCAATTTGAAGTTATGGGTTATATAGTACAAAATCGATACGTAGTGTTATCACAGAGAAAGACACTGGAAAATGTAAATAGAAGTAAATGAAAAGCCACAAAAAAAGAAAAAAAAAGATGCTAAGATTTTTTTTTATAATTTCTACATATGTCCAGGTTGTTCATATGCACATTTATCCTTTTGTTTCTTGAATTTTGTAGTTTATAATTCAATTCCTTTTTAATAAATAAATTGCACGGCGACATTACACGCACCAACAATATAAAACGCGATTTCAATTTATCTGTATACTACACTCATGAGAACTCAGTGCTTTTCATGGACGCAGGGTGGAGAGAGATGGATACACCTCCCCACCCACCATGTAGTGTAACTTCCCGATGTGGGGCGGAGAGGGAGGTCACATGGTTGTGCCTCCAACCCCACTTTATATTTCAAATAGCTGTACCAGCTTAATTAAAATTAGTCTAAGTGGACGTTATATTGTTTATCGTCAGACAGAGCTACAACAAGTACACACACACACACACACACACACACACACACACACACACACACACACTCACAGAGATATATATATATATATATATATATATATATATATATATATATATATATATATATATATATATATATATATATATATATATATATATATATATATATATATATATTGATTTTTTTTTCCGTAATATAGAGGACCTTTTTTTCACTCTTGGAATAATTCTAGTGTGTTCCCCTTTACTCGTGGCCCCTTCTCTATAAAGTTCGTGCACACACAATTGTGTTTCATTGAAGATATTTAATATTGTTTATAAATGCAGTTGTTATAAAACATACACATTCTAAAGTGTTAAAATTAAATCAGAAGTATGTATATACATGCTTGCAACCTTTTAACTATTTAATCCATAAAGGATAAGCTATTCAGACGTGTTGTTCTAATTTAATCCTAACGAATTGCTACTTTAGTCGGATTAGAATGTCTATGTACATGTAATTACAGCCATAATATCAGAGTAAATATGCCGAGATTCCGCGTAAAAAACAGGCATTGCCTTGTTATATAACAGATGATGATGATGATGATGATGATGATGCGGAGCATTGTCCTCTTTATGATATTCCTGGGGGTAGAGAGTTACAATGTTACCCACCAAAATCAGCTCAACACAGACTTGTTAACCTGGATACGACAGAAGAGTAAGACCAGACGCCGGTAGCACACCTACAAATATATCGGTTTCTTTCATTGCCACCTCTCTCAAAGAATTTTCAGAAAGCGAGGGAAAAATAGCTTTAGTGGGATCCTTCGTATTCCATTGGATTGACCAGAGGTTTGTGTGGAATGCAGCATCCTATGGTAACGACCTTCACAAAACTGTCTTTTATGTCAAGGACATATGGGTACCAAGGTTGGTGAATATGAATCCATTCGATTCCGTCCGGATGTTTGGAGTGAGTGAGATGTTGTGCCGATATCTCTGAATCTGGAGAAGTGCTACTTTTCAGTTCCGGACATGTTCCAATCCACTTGTGACGCGGATGTGACGAATATCCATTTGATTCCCAAACTTGCTATCTACGTTATTACAGTTCCTGGCTATTATATTTACGATATCAACATTATTCCTGTACTATCTTCTTTTGATATGCGACTGTATGAAGAAAACGGACTCTGGAAAATCACGAAAACATCCGTTACAGTGAAAACAGATGCTTCGCTATTTCAAATATTGAAACTTACAGTAAACATGGAGAGACGGACGACTTACTACATAGCCGGTCTTCTTCTTCCAATTCTATTAATGAATAGCATTCAACTGCTCGTGTTTATAATTCCGGTCGAATCCGGGGAACGCATAGGCTACTCTATTACCGTGTTATTGGCGATTGCGGTTTTTCTTACTATTATACAAGACAAACTTCCGGAATCGTCTGAGCCGAACGTATCCCTTCTCACTTACAAACTCCTGGTGGACATGGTCATTGGCTGTGGCATGATCTTCGCTGTCGTTATTGGCTTGAGATTCTACCTCCGGACCGAGGAAACTCCGATCTCCGGATGTGCGCAATGCTTCGCTCGTTGCTTTTACATCAAACACACGAATCAAGTAGTCGTTCTTGAGAAGGAGGAGAATCTTTCTTCATCGGGAAATGTTAAATGGCATGACGTGGGGAAAGCATTTGATCGATTTTGCTTACTTCTGTTTATTTCATCACTTATTTTGAATAATGGTATTTATTTTCTGGCCGTATGTCTTTGAGAACTTTTATATCATATTCTAATGGATTTTAACACAATAGCTGAATTAGAATGTATAGCCTACCATTTTTTAAATCATATCTTAGATATTAAAGAAAAAAAATACTTTCAAGCGAAACTGTGTACGTCATTTTTAGGATAAATATATCATTATTACAAGCAACCATGCAGGATGCAGTTATATGATACGAAAGTTAAAGTAGCTGCGCACTTCTTTTGAACCACTATGCATCAGAAGTGCTCTGAAGCATTAAGTGAGCGTCAGATTTACATAATGTAATGTTTCAAGGCATTTCCCCCAAACTATGGTGGAAGATTAAGTGAAAAAACTGCTAATTAGGTGCATCATTCTGTAAACAATGAATTTTGAAGTTACGGAACAGTGGTGTTTCGTCACCGCGCGAAATTTTACAACGAGCTTTAGACCTACAGTGTTCTTTTTTTTGGGGGGGGGGGGGGGTGTTTTTAAAATTACATGGAAATATCATGATTTGATATTGGTGTCGACGAGAATATTGACATTATTTTGTCCGAAATATTACATCAATACATATACAACATATGAAGAAATGTTAACATCAGATTTGTATATCTGAGAAAATAAAACACATCGTGTGAGATTAAGGAATTGTTGTTGTTTGAAGGAACACGCAGCGACTTTATTAAGAAGAATGATTATTTTGATGTCATTAAAAATTAAGTCCATGGACATGGTAAAAGGTATGCGGTTTTGGCTTAGAAGAATGAAGAATAAAGTTAATTTCATTAACTGAAATATTTGAAATTTATTTGAAAGCGATTTGCACGTTCATAATTTTTAAATTTATAATTTTTTTCTTCAAAATTATCATTGTGGCACTATGCTTGCCTTAAATATTCCTGACACCAAAAATGTAACAAAGATGTAAATTACTGCGCATGCTCATTTTGATTTTTGTACAAGTTTCATTTCGGGTACCTTCTCTAAAGCTTCCTCTTTGTTAACAATTCGATTTTACTTTCCAATCCTGTTTCGTTTGAATTTTTAAAACTGATTTGCACAACTGTTAAAACAACTGCAAAAAACAAATATATCTTATAATAGACTTGCCCAAGTTTCAATATTGTTTTGAATGTTTCAATGTTTCTTGCAAATTTGACTGTGTTTCGGAAATTTTAATTTCCTACATGTAGTAAAATGTTATCAAATATATTTTTGAAATTATTTGAAGGTATTGAAGAAAGCAATGACTATCATACATAGAGAGACTTAAGCAAGTCTAATCCTGAAACAAAGACAATTTCAGAATAAGAAAACCATCTCATGATCTCCATTAAAAGTGCTCACACACTGAAATACTAACCTCTCTTCTCAAAACTGATCAAATCAGACCCTTTTATATTAGAAAATTCACATAAGAGTTGGAGGGTCCGGTCTCTATGACTTCCGTTGGATCCGCCACTGAACTAGATTTCTGTCATTCTCCGTAATTTCTTATCTTGTCAATCGAAGTTTGGCTGTGAGAAGAATAAAGAAATGTTCCGAATTGTTTTACTTGTCACCATATCAGGGCTCATTCGTGTAAGTTATTTTAAGGATCTACTTAATGAATAATTGAATACGAGTAAATAGCCTTCTTCATACAGATATCCGTTTGTGTGAAACTTTCTTACAGTTAATGGGGCAATGATAACGATTACACTGTAACTTAATATTGGTGAATATTACACAGGTCTTAAATATAAATGTAATGTATCTCTTACAAGAGATCCTCTCTTATGTCGAATTTGATATAAACATTGATGATATTAAAAATGTACCGAAAGAATATACATGTACATGCAGCATCCTAACAAAACACTGAATAATCTCGAAAACAAAGCGCTTACAATATGATGATAAGGAGTACATGTACTAATCGGTTTATATCATACATATTTTATCAATATACCCTTTTTATCAGTCTCTGTGTGAAGCCGCAAGTCTTTCCCCTGATATCACCACCGGGGGAACAGTAGCCACCACACAACACCATCACCACCACCACACCCACCGCCCTCATGTGACCAGAGAACCCTCCGAAAATGGAATTGCTACCTTCCAGTATGACCATTACTGTGTACGTTTCAATTATAACTCTTACAATGGTCGGGTGGCAACAAATTAATCCATCAGATCTGCCTTTAGCTGGAGTCTTCGGCATAAGATATTAATGGTCTTGAACTATAAGTCTGTGAAGAAAAAATCTAGATATGCTAGGTTTAAAATATGATGATTTTCCTATTATTTTCTTTATTCAGAGCTCTTGTTCATAAGGAGGTAAATATAGCTTAGAGTGACCACGCGACTATTCAGCCATCTTAATATTTGAATGCGACTTATACTCTCATACTTATAGCATTTGAGAATAATCGTGTTTATTGAATGCTCTTAATTTCAGCAAACTAAGAGTGGACAAAAAATTACACCAATAAGAGTTATCTTTCATGTCTGACAAATCCATTTTTTTTTATTCAAATACAATGTTATAATCATCTTTTTAAAAATTAACAAGGTTGTACTGCATAAAAGTAAGGAATGTATGAATAACTCGTTACACAAACTAATGTTTTATAAGTATAAACTACTGAAATGAACAAAGTTAGGAAAATTAACATTAATAAACCGAATAAACAATAAACCCACGGCATATTGTCACATACAATGAAATGTCGATCTATCTGTTTTAAACATACATGTATATTTATAATTTTTTAACAAAGTGTAATAAATGTATCACTTATGTAAACTGCAGGTAAAAAAAGAAACTCTGCAGCGTGCATGCACGTGTGTACGAAATCGCCAACAGCACTAACATCAATAATCCATCCCACTAAAAGACCGCGGCTATTTGTGACAAGGGAGAGATGTAGGAGGGTGAAACAAGTGCGGCCATTATTTTGTGACAGAGGGTAAGATCAGATGCACTTGACAGTAATATGTAGTGGTATGGGACCCTGTCGATATTAATGTGGAAAAGAGTACATTATAATCAAGATACCTTCATCAGGTTAGGATTTTCCAAATTTACAATATTTTACCAAAAACTAAATGTTCTAATGTTTTATAAAGGTATCATAATTATAAAAGTGCCAGAAAGATTCGAAGTCATGACTTACAGATTCTTAGTTATTTTATAACCCATTGCGCTACACTGTCAGGTTACATAGGCACGAATCATCGGGGGGGGGGGGGGGGCAGGCAGGAGGGCCGCATAAATTCTCAGAAATTAAGGAATAAAAAGTGAATTATCATGGAGCCATCCCCCCACCCCAACTCCCCACCCACCTCCAACTTTTTGGCACAATGTAAAAATTGAATTAAAAAAAGGAAATTAACAGTGAAATTGAAGATAACGGACTAGGGATTTCATGATGTTGTGATCATTTTGATTTGCTTGTCAGGATTTTTTGGATGAGTCTGCCCCCACCTCCTCCACAATCATAAACGACGCTGTGTGCCTGTTACAATTTAAGGAAAGGAATGAATAAAATAATATTTGATTTTATTGTTTATTTGGAGAGGAAGAACGTCGAAATATACTCATTTACTCTGTAGACTGTTCACCCGCGGAGTACTTACACCTTGTTCGTATATCGAACGCGCCAAATTTCGTGAACTTGCTGATAGTATAAAGTGTACCTTTTGTTATGTCAAACCCGAGGGTCAGTGTACTCTGTGGTACTGATACAAAACGAACATAATATATTATCCTAGTGACATCTTTTCACTGACGTTGCAAATCTGAACATTAATGAAATAAGGATTTTGAGGGCCAAGGACAAAAATTTTAACATCATCCAATTATCATGAAAATCATTTTCAAAAAAGGAGGTATATGTACTCCGCTAAAAAGAGTAAGATCTCCTCTGTATAACCCTTTCAGAGATAGCTATATGTACATGCTTCAAAGCAATTTTAAATAAATACGCACTTTGAAACAAATTTCAAAGTGTGTTAAAAGGGACCAAGTCAAAGCACTTCGAATTTTTTCAAAGTTTGTTGATATGGTCAATGTTAACTGCAATTTGTAAAAACAAATATTGTGCAGGGTCCTTTGGGAATCGTTAATACCCTCAAATATGATAGCCTAGTTTAGCTCGATGAGACATTGTAAAGAAAACCCATAAGATTTTTAGCTATCTTTAATAGCAATTGATTGGTTGATAAGATCATTTAGTTTAATAATTTACACAACAGTTCAAGAGTTTACTGAGAGATTTACGAGTGTATATCAAAATACCGGTAGCACATGAACTGCATCAATTAGCCGTCAGTCGTCCCTCTAAATTTTCCTATCTTTTTACTTTGTGAATATTTACTGTTTAAAGAAGGATTGGAAATGAACAATTTTATGGAATACAATAGCTGAGCTATGGGTGGCGTTTATAAGCTTATGAACAAATATGATGACAAAGTATATCAAATATAATACTAGTTATATATTTGTTTTCAAAATTAATACAAAAAAGTGCATGCTAAAATGCCTACATTTCACGACTGTACATACAATAATCTTACTTTATAGAACCAATTTAACAAGACCTTGGACTTTCGGCTGGACGTAGCGTCAAAACAAGTTAGAAATGACGCGGGTTCAAGCGAAATAATCATCAATTGCGTAGTCTTAGCTCAAAAGCCAGACAAAATCTTGTTGATTTCAATGGCTGAGTGGCCAGAAGTGAAATATACAGGCCTACGTCATATTGCTGTTTGACACAACTACCCAAATCCAAGCTCTTGTTAAAATGGTTCTATATCGAACTGTGGTAGAGGTAGGTATATGACATTCCTACTAGCTTTGTCTAGTGTGTTAACCATTTAGCTAGATTGGTAGGGTGCTGGACTTGACTGGCATTCCAGACGACTTGGGTTCAAACCCCAGGCAGCAGAGCCAAAATGTGTTACAGAACTACATGCAATTTATTTTGTTTGACTTTGGTTTATCTGTCATATAAATGTCTGTCTTCTGTTCTGAGACTGTTGACATCGTTCGTTTATTATACACAGTAATTCAGATTCGTTTACCTTGATTTTGATAGAAGGTGTATTAAACAAAATTTTTTCATTAAGAGACCAGGTGGTATAAGACAGAGGACGCGATTGACAACCAAAAATTCATTAATTAACTCCTGCATTTTTTTTAATTATCTAACATACTCCCGATCGATGTTTTATTTATCTGGTTTCTTGCAGCACCTGATGGCCTATATGGCCGGACATAAAACCTGTTACATATACGCCATCCATCCCGACGACCGCCATCTTGTTCACACCGAGAGCGGCATGCTCTTGCTAGAGGTACGACTGTTCCAACGTCACAATCCAGTTTGCTGCAAAAATTAACGTGAAAATACACTTTGTAAACATATATATAAAAAAAGAAACCGAAACTGCAAGTTGAAAATGGGGTAAAAAAAACGAAGAAACAGTTACAAAAAAAATATTTTTTATTATAGTACAAATATCATGTTCGCAGTTTTAATTCAAAGTTCAAAATAAAAAGAAACATAGGTACATGGCCACAGTATTCAATACGAAACTTTTTTTGTAAGTGTAGATATAACATTTTCTACAAACGCTTAAATTCGTATTCAATATATCTGTTTTTGGATTACCTGTCGTTTTTTACTTGGCAGGTAAGGATAATGACACTGTCAATTAACGCCACCGAGCCCTACTCCCGGGACGATCTGGTTGTGAGGAGCGGTTTGCTGGCCCGGCTCTGTCCCGATACCTACACTCTCATTGACCTCAATTAAATGGTTAACACGTCATGTGGTACACAAAATAAATTACGTCATCAAACTTCATTTCCGTTACGAGGCTCTCTTTCTGTCAAAGATTTTCATATGTTTGATGAAGGAACATAGGATATATATCTAAAATATCGGTATAATATTGTTGGTGCTTTGTCTCAGTCTGTGTTATTTCTAAATTCATGCATGCAGCGGCTTGTGCGTTTATATTCACGTGGAAAGAAAACGGTACATTTTTCAAAGATGAAGGAGCCAGGATCCCTGTTGCTCTGTGCCTGAACTTTGCCCCATTAATTTATATGAAGCTTTATGATAGACTAGATACTATGCATGGAGTTTGATGAATATGTTTACGAACAAGGTTCGATAGAAATAACCTTTCCTGTTGTTTTATGATATGATCTTGACTTCTGGTTTGAAGCCGGTCACCTTACACGAGTATCTTATAATAGATCAAGGTTACAACAATATATCATGTTTCAAAATACCAACAAAAATAACCAGAAACAGGCATCATACTAAGGTTTTCTTTTTATACTAGATGTATTTTTTTAATTGTATTCAAATTTTGTCTTTACTGTTTTCATATGTTTTTTCATACCCAAAATTGGCAGATTATTTGATAATTCTGTAGCAAAATACATTTATCATTATATTTTAAAACTTTTTCATCGTCCGTCCCAATAAGCTTTCGTTAATGTAGTGTGTTGGAATTTGAAATCATAATAAATTATTGGCTGAATTACCACATAACGTGCATGACTGTGTAAATAAATGTGGGTTTTTATCGTTTAAAAAAAATTCACATAGAACGATTTAAACTATAAAAAAAAAAACTTGGTCAGAAGGGAGGATTTCTACAGACCTTGATAAAACAATCGATCACAAAATGACCAAAGTATGAATGGTATTCATTACCAAAAATATCAGATATTCAATAACTACGATCGGCTCCTTACAAACACAGCATTAGACTCCTTACATTATAGAGGGTTACTTTACAAATTATATATATTTAACGTAACCCATGGGAGTATGAGTCCAGTGTGTTGATAATGGGTCAGAGTGAGGTAAGTCTAGGTAAGCAGTGTATTAGCATGATGAGATTCGATAATGCACCTTTCTGGTCGCTGTCCATATTGAATCGACACGGATATACTACAATAACATCGAATCACCGCGTGCTGTAACCCGCATGTCCGTCTGTTTACTCTCACCCAGACAGAGAAAAACAATAAACAACAGCAGAGTCCACGGCCAGACTTACTCCTTAGTGCGTTTTTGTTTCATCAAAGAACAACGACGTACATGAAAACTCCAACTATAGGAAGTCTAATACTGGGTGTGGATTCTATTTCTTTTTTAAATGTGAGCACGGTTTCTCTTGACAATAATCTTAGTGACAAAACATTGTTATCGTTGACTTGGTGTGTGAAATGCCTTCAAAGAAAAATCAACGGATAATCATGATCCTGGATTTTGATACAGATCGTTTTCAACAATTTTTCATCGGATTTAGCAATGCATGAAGAGATGTAGATTTGGTGTTTCGTTGTATGCTTTGACAAATCATACCGCTGATAGTTTTGGCGACTATTTCATCATGGACCCAGACGAAACCACCACCCAAGATTACGTCACACAGGTGACCGTGAACTATACTGGTTCCTACGAGAACGTTACCTCCATCCCGGATAACCATTCGAACTCGAGTTACAGTGAGCAACTTTTATTGGCATTTCAACGCCGAAATTTTTCACCGGCGTCTTCCAAACACCATTCTCATCTCGGTTATGATGATTCTCGGTGTCATCGGAAATTTCGTTGTCCTTTACGTTTATTTCACCAGATTAAACCGTAAAAACGTCGAACGATATTTTGTTCCGTTTCTAGCTGTAGTGGACTTTGCCGCCTGTGTCATAGGGCCTACCTTTTCTCTTCTGGAAAATGTGTACGCAGTTATCTTTCCTTCTAATCTCCTCTGTAAAACCATGTGGTATACAACGAGTCTGAGCAGTGGACTTTCAATTTCTGTTTTATCTATCATCGCTATAAATCGCTATCTTAAATTGTGTAGACCCCACGGGAGACAGTTAACCGTGTATCACAAGAGAATGTTTATGGCAGCCATGTTCACCATAGTGACTCTCATTCTAATACCTATGGTTTTCTTTGTAGAACTACAATACATCGATTTAGTTTATAAAAATGATCACGTTTTAGGAATAACTTGTGCTCCCCACAATCCTCGGCAAACACTCGGAGAAACAATCTACTTCGGATGCATGTTTGGGGTTATTTCTATCATCATTATAATCACAGCGGGGCTTTATACAGCTGTTGGGAAGGTGGTGTTCGAAAGGCTCAGAAAGACGAGAAAAGGATCCGTTCCGAGTTCAATACAACCTAGCCCGCGGTTTGTGCGGAACAACAAAGTGGGTAACGATCGCAAAGACTCGGTGGCGTCGGTCCTATCCGCCACTAACAATGTTCTCCAAGAATCCCAAGAGCCAGTTAGATATACGGAAAAAATCTTCAGTAAATGGCGTTCTGAACGAAGACAGTAGTATACTAGATACACGGAAAGAGTCTGCCATGAATGGTCAAGCGCTACAATTACCCCGATTCTACTAATGGAGCCTACAGGCAGTACAGAATGAACTTCTACATCATGTTTTTGACTATCTTTGTCTGTAACACAATATCGTTCGTTCCGTCCATGATTTACCTGTTTCTGCACGAACACGATTTGTATTTCTTTTTTAGACACGACGATGCTGTTTTAAACATTCATCTGACCATGCAAAGATTGTACGTAACTAATCACGTGCTCAACCCTTTCATATACGGGTACTTTGACATCACGTTCCGGAAGCACGTGATTGATACGTTCCGAAGGGTTCCACCTTCACCAACCGCTGTTAGACAGGTCAGCAGCGGGACATAAAAACTCAACTGGATACCCACTGGGTAACATCATACTCAGAAGTCTTTGATTATCGACGGAGTTCCCAAAAGCAATGAAAAAAAGGAAAACAAATGTTGCACAAATCTTTTTTTCATGACGTATATAATTTTCAATATTTATTTTTCATATTTATTTCAATCTAAAGAAAATCTTCTTGTTTGACTCGTATTTTGTTCGTCTGAAATAAAATTTGTACCCACAAATGTGTTGCAATTCCAATATGAAGGCGCCCAGTGTCATATTTACCATCTGTACATAATGTTTTTTAATGCCTTTTGTTTTCTCTCGAGAATCAGGCTTTTTTAGAGTAATAAAAGAATACACTTGGCCTCAGATCGCGATGTTCCTTGGTTTGTGTGACGCGACAGAATTGTCTGTTAATGAACATGTTTTTGGCTTGTAAAGATAGGTTTATCCCGATGAGAACGCCCGGTAATTAAGACAGTAGTAGTAAAACATCGGTTTGTTAGTGTAAGCCATTTTATATAAACAGGTTCAGGGATGTAACTGGATCATTTCAGATCATTTTAATTTCTATAATTTTAATCTTGTATCAAATGGTAAACGTACCAGTCTTGTGTTTTCATTAAAATGTTTGACATGTCAGTACTTTGATCGGGTCTATTGCAATATAAATTGAATAAGGGTTTTCTTAAAACAGGACCTTGACTGTAGAACAAAGAAGCGACGATTTTACCCTGAAACCAGAACTTATTGGGTCTTATTTCCTACTTAATTGATAGATATAAGGATATCCGTCATATTCTGGTTGTCAATATTTTAACATTTATTTACACATGGTCAACGATAATATTAGATTGCGTAATATTCATAAAGATTCATTATGGTATATAATTGCTATTTTTTAGTTTCAATGTTAATCCGCATGCAATTACAAAAAAAAAAATTTGGTAATCCTTTACACTAAAGAAACTAAATACCGGACCATTTCATATGAGTCATCTCTTGCCTCGTGTATGGAACGCCTCAACTGCCTTATGTGGATGTCTTCGTTATAATGATATTTCAACATTACATGCTGATACTTTGTAATTATATGCTATTACTTTGACATTATATGCTGTTACTTTAAGAGTATACACTGATATTTTAACATAACATGATGATACTTCTACATTATACGCTGATATGTCATTACATGCTGATACTTCTTCATTATACGACATTATTTTTGATTCAGTAGAGATCCTCTCGTATGAGCTGCACTGTGTACTTCTTCAGTACCAGCAGCTTTATTTATATGCATGTTAGCAGATGCGCCAGGTAACTAAAATAGGCAATATAAGCACTTGTATTCGCTTCATGAAGCCAAACTCATTTTACTATCTTTTTAATAAACACACTTTTTGTGGAGACATACATTTTCCACTTCAGAGAAATATTCAGAGATATAAAAAGAAGTTTTAACGGACTGACCATATAACTCTTTTTCAAACAAGGTAACATATATAAGTTATAGATGGAAATTCAAACTAATATAAATATCAATTTAATAGATTAAATATTTTATGATACGGGTCAACTGCCCCCCCCCCCCTTAATTTTTATTTACTTGTCAAGATTGAGAGAAGATCTCTCCCCCCCCCCCCCCCCTAAAAAAAAGATGCTACGTGCGTGTGCTCGGATCTATTGGATGATTGCTCGTGATCTAGCTGAATCCCTCTCAAAAGGGACGCTAAAGTCGCTGTTTAATGGCGTAGAAGCGCCAATACCAATAGGAGTAAAATAAGCGCCTGCAGGATGAAATACAATCAACGTACGACATAATAGGTAGCTATAAAATTGACATTGTACTCGAAGGCGCCTTAACAACAGTTAATAATCAGGGGACTCGAGAGTCGGTGGCACAGACAGATTTCGGATATGCGCAGGTTCCAACAAATATAATGAAGGTAAACCGTGCCCCCATTCCCTACAGAATCCAGTTTTACCTGAGTGGCACAAGCCCTAGTTTTGGCAATATAGATTTTAATATGTAATCAAGCGGGTTTGAAAATGTCCATTTTTAACGTAAATGAAGCTTGTTTGAATGTTGAGTGGCTTAACTTGAGTCTTGTACTTTCTTCTTCGTAATAATCCCGATTTTTACTGAATCACGATCCCGGTGCTTATAGCTAATTTAGAACCACCGCATTTTAAAATATAACTATCTAATTAGATATTGACTGCATGAAATGTTAAAGTAACAGCATATAATAAAGGAATAGCAGCGTATAATGTTAAATTATCAGTATGTAGTGTTGAAGTATCAGCATGCAATGTTAAAATATCAGCATGTAATGATAAAGTATCATGTATGAAGAAGTATCAGCATATATAATGTTAAAGTATTATCATGTAATGTTCAAACTTGACGTGACAGCATATAATGTTAAAGGAACAGTATATAAAGACAATGTATCAGCATGCATTGTTGGAGTATCATCATATAGCGTTGATATATCATCATATAATGAAGATTTCCACATAAGGCATTTAAGGCGTTCCATACTTGAAATATAAAAACACTCTTCATTCTAAAACAAGAGAGCGAATTGACGTGAAAGAATGTTCAGGTAACTGAATACTTCCTTAAAGGATTGTGTCATTTTTCTACTTCATGCACAATGATGACTGGGTTTGAAAAGAAGTAGGTAATGCAGCCGACGACAAAAAAACAACAGTCTCATTTCGAAAACTCCGGCCAAATTCTCGTGTAGCAAGTTTGTTTTTGTTGTTGAACGGTTCATAGATAATTTATTAGCCTCCATCGAGATTTAACTTTCTTATCATTAATTCCCCAATAAGCCTTACCTGGAGATTTTCAATATATATGTACATCTAAATCATTAATTACAAAAGTCACTTGCGTAGGTATGATAAGGGTTACCTTTAAAACATACAATGTTAACTTTGAGGCGAAACAACAACGCAGGAATTCGGTCGTTTGCGTTATTGAGCGTGAATTGACGGAACAATCTCCATCAACAAGATGTTTGGCTTGTAAGATAGCTTGTTAAGGAAAGGATATGGCTCTTTAAAGAGGAACAAAACAAACAGTTTACTCCACCTGGTCTCTGAGGGAAACAGGTATCCACCAGCTATAGGTAAAAATCTCAATTTACTGAAAAGATAAACGATGATATTTGATATAGAAAATAGCAGAAACTTGAGCTTAATTGATTAATATTGGGGTTTTTTCAAAGGTTGGTTAATAGCTTGTCGATTTATAGGGAGAACAAAGGCACTTGGATAAACCGATACTCATCAAGAACAGGTGAACAGACCAAAAAAGGTTAGTATGGACTGGTGCCATTAGTAAAGATACGAGCAAAGAACTCAAACATGGACATATTTTATTAAACCAGTTGTCAAAAGGATTTGACACAGAAGTTCTAAAACTCGAAGTTCTGCTTAGTAGTCATATGATGGTAAATAAACTAACGGGTTTTTTTTTATGTTTTCTAAACTTAACTTTCTTGAAACTTCAGTGATTCTAACGTCTATCTCCGTAGTGCATTATCTAGAAATACCAAAATCAGCTTTACATCACGTGATCACGACTGTGCGACAAACATAAGGACAGGCAGACAGACGGACGGACGGAAAGACAGTTGTATGATTTCAACCCAGTCCCTGTACCTGACATTAAACTGCATTGACAAGTACTAGCAGTACAGTGCACTATCACAATACTGTAAGTCCGTGTCGGCGCCACGTGTTTGTTATTGCTGTCAATTACGAACGTGTTCAACAATATTATTATAACCAATACATCCTCGTTAAGCTCGCCGCTGTAAATAATAAGTCACCGCTAGCCGCTGTAGTCCGATTCCTGGAATTGAGAACCTTCATCTTTTCATTCTATGCCCGTCTATCGAGTGATATCTACTCGTCATTTGTCTGATACAACGACACGGGATTTAGTATTGATTGCAATGGTTAAATATTCATACATCCTTGGTTCTGTGTTTAGTTACCGTGTTTCACGTTACAGGCGGAGTTCGACGATCGAGTCCTCTAGGAACAAGGAAGGATATTTACTTCACAAGTGTTGGGATTCAAAATAAACTGTAAACTCGTCAGCCATGCAGCACAGGAGCATCAGCAACAGTAAGATATGATAATCTTTAATGTTATCGTTATTTTCCATGCAAAGATTTTTCAGCATGATATTATTATTTTTGTTAACGTTGTCATTCGATTTTGAATGCAGAATTGAAAGTTTCAATATTTCCTCATCTTTTGATCTCGTGACTATTTTATTCTACATCCTGGTAAAGTGAAAGCTGTTGCTAATAATAACAATATATTTACATTTATTCAAAGAACAATTATTACCATGCCGAGAACAGTGGTTACAGATTCCGTGTCCCTTAAGAAACAAAAAAATAATATTTAATGATAATTCAAAAACCGAAATTCGATAGACATCCTAAGCAAGCTTCTTATTTTAGTTTATTTCACAGAAATGATGACAAGCAAAGCTTATTTATGGCCCTCTTAAACAACGTTTTCGTGGTTATTTCAAGTAATTGATAAACATGAATTTGTCTTTATTGTCAGTGCGTTTTTTCAATTTGAGATATTCATGAAGTGGTCAAAAACCAAAAACATCTTAACCTACAAGGCCCCATTTCTGTTTAATTCTCGTAAAAGGTGACAACCTTATGATTTTTTCCCTGTCTTAATGTAAAATACCAGTACGTATGACGTTTTTATTTTTTTTCAACTTATTTTAACTTAATTTCAGTATCTTATATCAGACTTTGTAAAAATTAAAAAAAAAACCTGACTTTTTTTTTCTAGAAATGCATTTTAGAATCCCGTGGAAGAACAAAATTTTTACTTTATTTCCTTTGGGGATTTATTGAATTTCTTTCCGGATTAAATTTCTACGTGACGGGGTTGTGCATCTGGCGAAATTCACAGACCGAAAAGGCCCAATTAATTCAGTCGGGATTGGTACATTGCTCATTAGATTTCACGTTATAATCAATATGTAAAAACAAAGGAAGTATTCATTTTGTGAAGTTGTTTACTAGGAGAGAAAGAGAAAGTTACGTACACCATCATAGAGTGCACCGACTGTCATAGCAAGCTAAATGATAGATTTATTTTCTGTCAGGTAAAAACAAAAAACATCCTCGTTACTTCACTCCACAGCTGTGGAGGATAGAGCGAGCTCAGTTCGCGTGTAGATTTTTCGCTTGTTACATAATCTCTTCACCGCTTCACTACCGACCCAACGCACCTGTATGTTCTCACCTAAGGCGGGTCGGTAACCTGTGATTCCAAGTTTACATCGGTCACTCTACAGTTATCGCTTGACCCCGAGGTCTGATCGGGACAGGGCCATGGAGTGAAAGAAAAAACCCTCATTCTGGACAATGGCATGTTTTCGTTTTCTTTCTCTGTAGACTTGTGGTTGCTTGGGAAACCTTAAGATGAAGGACACCATTGGAGAAGGGACCAAGATGTCACTGTTACCAACAAACGGGGTGGGAGGGAGCATGCGGGGTACTATGAAACGGTGAGTCAAACTGTCGTCTGCTTGTAAATATTCTGATATTTCAAACCCATCCACTGCTTGTAAATATACTGTCATTTCAAACCCATCTACTGCTTGTAAATTGTCGTTTAAAAGCATGTGACATCCGTCACGAGAAATGAGACAACTATTTTAAAAAATATGTTGTTATACCGATGCGTTATGAGAAGGAAGTTTAGCCGAAACATTTTTCCCTCGCGCATCTCTACAAAACGTTTCATCAAAGCTTTAACAATCACTTAAACAAAATGGCAGAGCTTCAAATTACTGTTTCTCTATCCCCATCTTTAAATAGACCCAGTCTTTTCTGTGTTGTCACTGATCTTGTTTAGAAATGGGTTGTCAGACGGGGTCCAGAAGTCGCTTGTATACAACAGACTTTGACACAAATGTAGTTTCAACCCCTCAGGGGATACATTTGTATTGTCATGTTTTTACCGTTTATTTAACTTTTAACAAGGACTCTCACGTTATTTTGTGAAACCTTTCCATTCGTTGGATATTTGTCATAGATTTTGTTACAAAAATTAGGTTGGTACCATAAACCAGTTTGGTTAAAAAAAACGTGTAGGTATTTTTGGATAATCAGAACTGCTAAATGAATTATCGTGCCCATACACCTGTAAATTTGTACAAGGGTTTAGCGAAATCCGTTTTTCAATGGAAAGAAAACTAGCAAAACATCATAAACATCGGCTAATGAATTGTAAATCTGTTTATACCGAATGTGTAGGTAGCAGGCCCCGAGACCGAGCCTCTACAAACACGATTACAGTCTCACCTCACAATGAAAAACAAACACTTCATTTGGAGAAAAACAAGCAACGAATATACCTGTATAGTAGTGTTTGTAGTATTTCGTGTGTACCAACACGTTTCGGTCATTCATTTATTTGACATATATACTTGCGTCAGGCAGTCAGTCTCTCTCTCTCTCTCTCTCTCTCTCTCTCTCCAAACATACACGAATGACATGTATGTTGCATGGTCACTTGCATGAAGTGGATAGCGATATCTTTGTTATAGATAGTTTTAATACTTTAATGTAACACTTATATAGCATATATAATTTTATAGGTGTATATTTCAATAATGTATTATATACTACGAATTATTGACTGGCTTACACTGATCATAAATTCTGAAATGAATATGGTTCTGGTAAACTGTTTTACCAATATCTTTTAACAGAGAGAGAGAGAGAGAGAGAGAGAGAGAGAGAGAGAGAGAGAGAGAGAGATATTATCATCGGTCGGGCATTTACTTCGATTGATAACACCTCTCACAGTCAAGGACGTTTGACATACCTCGTCGATTCGACGTGTTTATTACATATGAAATATGTTTATTCACCAATCAAGGACGTCCAGGAGTCATTTACATTAAAAATCAATAATAATATAATCATGATTATAACTTATATTTTAGATAGGAAGTGGATACTAACTCAATATCATAGATCTTGTTTTCATGTTTTTTCTCTAACGTGTTTCTCTCATATTAAAAGATATATCCTCTGAACTTCGTGTACCATCTGTAGAGAGAGAGAGAGAGAGAGAGAGAGAGAGAGAGAGAGAGAGAGAGAGAGAGAGAGAGAGATGATAATGAAGTACTATTAAAGTGCAATGATCATTTAAACTAATTTTTTTCTCAATAAACACCGATTGATAATTTTCAACAAGTCAAGATCTACTAAAGGTGACTCGACAGCGAAGCAAAATTTCAAGCAGGACCCAATAATAGCATTACTAGAACTCATTCTCACATTCATCACATAGTGCAAACTTGCAACTTTACAAGCACGTTTCAGCCAGATGGTTACGTTGTAGAATCACGTGATACAATCATTGTCGTGTTCGAACATCCGGGCTCTCCAGACAAGTGTTGTTTGAAGTGCAGTAGATTGCTTTCAAAGACAATTGAGAAAGAAGCGCACATTCTTATTATGTGTACAATAGTGGGAATTGTTTCAATGCATAAAGCACATTGCTGTAAAATGAAAATAAATTAACAAGCTTGTCAGTTCTTACAATGACGGATTGAGCACCTAGTAAAAATGAAACTCTAGCATTTTAATTGTTTCTACGTGGGTGTTACGACGAGGAAATAGGCCATATGAATTCTGTAGATGAATCAGAAGGCACATACATCAAACGATTCGACCAAGTATCGCTAGTTCGTGACAAGATATAGGTATTGCTTTCTATTAGTAAGTAATTACAATCAAAAAAAATCTTAACATTTTTTTAAGAATCACACATTAATAGAAATTAACGTGCTTTGTCGCAAAGCGTTTTTTCTTCCTTTCCCGATCTAAAGTTGATGGTTTCCGGTTACGATGAGCCGACTTCCGCTCCCGACGCCGGGTTACACTTACGCTAGTACATCCTGGTGCGTTATCTAAGACCCACAGGACAATGTTAGTAAACATAATCTTTGTTCCCACACACATGATATGATTAACAATACACCGCCTCCCCTGTCGTCTTATTCAACACACTAGTGGGTATTAATGGGACCCTTCTGTACAAGTAGTCCAGAACTATCATTCTCATGTCGGAAAAATTTAGAACAGAAGGGTTGTTACTCTGTTGAATTTGTGTGACGTAAGTGGTTTTTTCCTGGTCGTCTCTGGTCTATCTGCAGGTATGTCCATGTAGGTGGCATTCTTGTCTAATTTAACCTACAAGTTCACTCTAAAAATGACTCGGTGAATTGGACTTTGACTTCAGAAACTCGATATACACCGTATATATACACTGTAATATAACGAAAACGTCGCGAAGTATAACGCCTAAGATCACCGCTTCTGTGTCCGTTGATGTGTCCGTTGGATTTCAACCCTGTCCGTTCTATTGTGATTGTTGATTGTAACGTGTCCGTTCTGTTGAGTGCTCAATAATTGCTATTCCATTCTCTGTCTGTCTTATAGACACAGTTTAGCGGACATTGCCGACGCCTGGAAAGGACTGTCCATCAACAACGCCAGACGGGGGTCTATGACGTCATGCCGGATGTCTGTCGGCAACGCGTTGGATTGCGCGGCCCGCCACGAGTTCCTGGAAAGGTTTGAACCTTTTTTTTCTTTGTAGCCCTATAAGTTTGTTCTGTTACCGATTTTTAAAAAAAAAATATGTTTGATACGGTAATGTGTGATCATTCAAGACCGCGAATCTGCAGTTTTCTTTTGTATAAGTTTTGAAAACATTTTTTTAAAAGGATTATATGTGTTGGTTATAATAAATGGCGTATTATTTTATTTGAAAAATATATAAAATGCTGACACATCGAAATATACTTCCATGTAATGTCTTGTGTTTCATACCATAATTGAATTGATATAGCACTTGCAAAACCATGCAAAGCGGAATGCAAGTAAATATTTTTATTGTTATAGACGATTAGTTATTAAATTCATAGTTCTTAAAACATTCCTCTTACAGCATCCAGGTGGCCATAGTACAACTATTTCAGAAGAAGCCTTTACAGGAATGTGAATTAGTACAGGTCCAGGACAACGTCAGGTATCACTGTATGAGCAGTCAAAATCAATTATCAGAAATGTATAAGTTCAATACTGACAGTGGTGACTCAGTACTAGTACCCAGAATAATGGGTTTTGTAGGCAGCAAGAGGAAATTTTAATTGTTTTTGGAAGAAGGCGAACGAAGCGTTTTTTCAATAATCCATGTTACATGTTAAAGATATTGTTGTTACAGTAAAACTCGTTTAGTACGAACAGGGATATAGCGAAATTTCGGATATTAACGAATTTACTGATATAGCGAACTGATTTTGATTTTGATCATTATTCACCCTTAGAGGTGGATAATGACATAATCAAACACTTTTATAACGAATTTCTTTACAGGTTAAACAGCTGACACTCTCATGTAAGATAATAGTTTCAATAAATTTATACGGATATAACGAATTACGGATATAATGAAGTTAATCCATTGATCCCTAGGACTTCGCTGTAACCGAGTTTTACTGTCTTTCTCTATACCGACCAATGCTTGTGGATACATGTGTATAAATGTCGACAGTTCGTGGCATTTAATGTCTAGCAAGTAAAAGTGTCCGTTTTCAGTCCTATAAAGTTTCATTACAAGTGTAGTAAACCACTTAGGATCAAAGAAAGCAAGAGAACACATGTTTCTTTCTTCAGAGGAAATTTAAAACAGAAATAAACCTTTTTTCCCCTTTCTTTTAACATGCAACTAGGGAAAAACACACGGTCGTAAACATTATGTAAGCTGAAGGGAACCTTTAAATTCAATTGTTGATATGACATTTTAGAGCCATAAACTATTTGATGAAGTAAAATTCCAAATATTTTAACATTAAATTATAATCTTTTATTACATCTTTATAAAAAGCTCTCCAAAGAGGGATTTATAAAATCTAAAAATTAAAACACTTATCCAGCGCTCTAGAATAGTGTACTAGGCGGCAGCTCCCCCCCTCCCTTTCACGTGAAGACAATTTATAACAGCTGTTTTACCCAAAATAACACTGTCACTATCATCATCAAAACTTGATTTTCTCCTCTTTAATTTATTTACATTTTATCTGAATAATTCAAATTATATATCATTCTTGTATCTTAATATGGAATGGCTATGCATAACTCTCTTAGGAATAGATAGTTAATGGTTGATTTATTGAAATCAAACCGCAGTGTCAGCCACAGGCTTAGAACATAAAACAATGTAGAAAAGATGGGTCAAGGTGTGCTGACATGTCTTACCTGACATGTATTACCTACATGCATGTAGGTAAATGTTTGTCAAAACCTGCTCATCAAGTATTCTAATCCTTCAAATTGGGAAGATGTGGTTATGGTAATTTTGTTTTTTGTTTTTTTTTTTGGGGGGGGGGGGGGGGTGGTGCTAGTTTTTCATAATTGTTATTAAATAATTGTTTTCCTGCAGATATGAATTATAACGACAAATTGCTTAAATTAGACTATTATGAATTGTATTTTATTTGGTTCCTAAATGTCGACTCAATGTTAAATTAAGTTTTCATAAATGTATGCATTTATATAGTCTATGAGCTGTACAGCTGTTGACCAATAAACAATATCGAATATATCTTTTGAAACCTTATCGTATAAATTCTCACTTTTTTTTATAGTAAAACTTTATCAATTTCATTAATTTACTGTAAACAGCAATTAACATTAAATTAAATTTTTTTTAAAGACTGTTCCTATGCTTCTAATACGTACACCTTTTATGACCTCATAAGATTCGATGAAAATTAAAATTCACGCAAGTGTCTGCTATTTTCAGAATACAACCATTTTCAAAATGTCGACATCTCAAGGACGCAATTGCACACAAGGAAACGATCTATTTCTATTCTTAAAATTAATTTCTTATTGATTAACATTGAAATTCTATACTTTCAGAAATCTGGTAGAATCTGAGGCGGGTCCCCTCATATACGATTTTTTTAAGGTAAGACTGGCATCTATTTGTTTATTTACATTTTACGATTCCTCTGGAAACCTCATTATCAACATACCATCTTTTCTACACTGTTTTATGTTCAAAACTAGCCCTATATTTCCAATGTCGCCCCAGACTTTCTTTGGATCACCTTTCTTTGTTCCTCACTGGTTCTTTTAATTTTCCTTTCGTGTGTTCAGTTTAGCTTTTTATCTTAAAATCAAAGCAGAACAAACATACAGAATAACATCATTTGCTATTGTAATGACTATATGTATTACTTTAAATACTACATGCTGTAATAATCTATGTGAACATGGAGAATGTTTGCATAGGCACTGCCTGCTGTCTAATCCATTTATATTTATAATTCAAATAAGTTCTCATGCAGAAAATTTATATAACTATAATCCTCATAAATCATTAGTGTACATAGATGAGAGACAAAAAACAAAGTTTTGAATATGAACTTTTCAAAAGTATAATAGCGTGTAGTGTTTAACACGACATACGTATCACTTTGGATTCTATTTATGTTTTACCGCCAGTCGGTGAGAAGTTTCCAAATGTATTCAGAGACACTCTGACTGAAATCAGAACTAACATTAAAGGCGAGAAGAATTCTAAAAGTCTTGAAATATCAAAGAACCAATGTTTTATGGTACAATAGTTTACAACATTTTGTAATTAGTGGATAAAACATTAAGCCAATGGCAACAAGTTACTTGGTTTTCTGCTTTAGAAAAGACAAAGAAATTGAGGTTAACAGTCATGTTCAACTCGTTTATCAATTTCATATACTAGTCGGAGGTTAAAAAAATTCTCGTCTCCATTGTAATGTATGGCAAGAGTGATTACGATTTTGAGGTTACCATGGAGCCCTTCATAACAACATTGATGACTTATCACTTTCTATATTGATTTGAAAAGAAAAGGAAACATATCCGTACTGACGGGACTAAAACTGATACATGTATTTGATGACGCATTGCAATCGCTCCTATTGAATAAGTTGTCTTTAAACAATATCAATGTATCGTTAAGATGTCTGACGTCATACTGTTTGCATTAACTGCTTATGTTTAAATTAACCCACGCACGCATTTGAATAAAAATGTTAATCAACGCCTAAATAATCGGTAAAAGATTGTAATGACTTTTGTCAGAAGACCGCGGGCTACAGAAATGGTATAGCAGCTCATTGCATTTACTGAGCCAGTCTAAAGACCCCTAAGATATCCACGCTTTGCTCCGGGTTTTTTATACCCCAGTATTATGAACATACTAATTTCAATTTTTTCCCCACTTTTTATAATGATACAGACGTTTGAATACAAATTACAGCATTTTTAACGCTACTGTTCTTACGCTTCCAGGATAAACTTTTGAAGAAAGGAATGGTTATATTACGAGAATTTATGAAGAATGACTTAGGTGAGATTCTTCTCTAGTCCGTAAGTCTTGTCTACCAAGACTGGTCACACATTTGCATTCTATTTTAAGTTTGTTTAACTTGTAATTCATGTAAATAAAAATGAATTCTTGTGTTAAATATAACTTTAAGACATGTATGTACATAAATGTAAGCGTTAAACATCTGACAGTTAAGAATTCGTTTCTTCACCACTGTCATGTCCATTATGATGAGAACAGTTGTGTTCACATAAGTCTAAAGGTCTGTATATTTGTAACCATGTACAGGTCTGGTACTTCTGAAGAAGATGAGTGACCAATGGAACTACTTTTACACTCAGATCCTTCCGACTTTGCAAGCAATGCTCTATCCATTACCTGTGAGTCTGAAATGAATTTAACAATTATTCCGCTGCCAAGTCACAACTCTTAAAAAAAAATCAAAAAAAAAAAAAAAAAAAAACCAAAACAAAAACCACAAAAACACCCTTCCCCCAAAAAAGATTTAAAAAAAGAAGCAAACATAAAAACAAAAAATATATTTAAAAGTTTGATATTAATATTTGTTTCTACAAGAAAAAAAAACACTTCCCTATTGTCGAAGGTGTTGTACATATGCAATTGTCAGTTGATGGTTTTCAGATGACCAATTTTCTTCTAGAAGATGTGAATTTCATATTTTGACTTTGACAGAATAAAGACGTTTCTATACGGAAGGTCACAATGCTGGAATTCAGAGATGTTGTAGTTCTCAAAGTAGGAATAGAAGGTCAGTTATGAAATAATGGTATCGTCAACATTGTTTGGTTATAAATCTATATTGTTAAAGTTTCCCAAGAATAACGAAATATACGTTAAATGATAAACATGTTTACGAAAATATATGGTAAGCTATTGTTGTTTCGGCTTTCAGATACCCTGAATTCGGTGGCAAGGGAAGATGTCCCCACGCAAATTATTCAAATGTTCTTGGTGCTTCAGGTAAGTTCAATATTTGCCATGGATTCAGCAACCTTCATTACTTATCCTTCGCCAGTCATAAAAGTTTAATCCACTGGACACACTGTAGATCTGCTATAATTAACCTATAAGGCTAGTTAACCAAATGACCGCCAGAGATCAAAGAGAATTTAAAAGTTTGGCGTCTGTAAATCTTATATATGGTGTAAATGATGACAAAATCGGTAGGAGAGTAAGATAAGCGGTGTTCACCGTGAGGTACAGACAATCACAAAGGAAACATGCCAGACAATACTAGCGTCATCTTATTGTGATTTAGGAGTCGCAGGACTGAATTGTTTACGTTGAATAGGCAGCATGCAGATTGCTTACGTCTGCACAAACGTACTCATCAAATTTCCAAGACTATCAGTAAAATCTGTTTCGGCTCGTTTGGGGAGAAGTCATTTTTTGATAATAGTCTAATTTACGAAAGGAAATAAAAGAAATCAACAGCCTATCGATTTTGTGTCACTTTCATTGTATCAGTATAATCTGAGGGATGGTTCAGAATTTAGTGCCTGTCGTCTGCATGAGACGTTTATTGCGTCATATTAGCAAATGGAATCTTCGGCCTGTGGTATCTGATATGCCGATCCATGCAAGTGCCTAATTTTGTTGGATTTAAGGCAAACCTTGCCTAAAGATAACATTTCTATTTGGGAAATAAAACTGAAATTGTCCAATTCTACACGGATCATTTTCTTTGTATTTCATTTGAAATTGCATGAAAAAGTAATCTGAATACATAACGTCCACAATAACAATACATTATTAGGAACATTCTTTCCAGCTATACTCTGTCCCAAGTTTTTGCTTCCACCACTTTTTGCTTCATATTTCGATAATCATAAATACCTTTATGCTCAAACTGCGTTCATCTACTATACTCTGTCCCGAGTTTTTGCTTCCACCACTTTTTGCTCGATATTTCAATAATAGTAAATACCTTTGTGCTCAAACTACGTTCATCCACTAATATGAAAAATGTCCAGATTATCTGTTTTGTAACGCCCCCTCTACCGCTTCAGGTTTCAATACACATCCAAAAATTGAAAGTCTACGGAGATTTTGCATTGCATCAGCCATTAATAAGCCCGGATGACAATGTTAAAAAATTGTGCAATGTATTCCGAGTGTATTCCGAATGGAGAAAAGATGTAATCATTTCCCATTATAAATCTCCGTAAGAAAATTGTTTTCGTTCCTGTGAAATTTTATGAGTGAAAAGGGATAATTGTTCATTGAAGATATCTTGGATATATTGCCTTACATCGATTTCAATTGTATTTCTTTCACAGTTATGTGTATTTTTATTAAAAATCATCAAAAATTGATGGAAGCAATAACTTGGGACAGACTATAATATGAAAAATGTTCAGATTATTTTTTGAAACACCCCCTCTACCGCTTCAGGTTTCAATTCACATCCCAAAATAGAAAATTTACGGGGAATTTTGCATTGCATCAGTCATTAATAAGCCCGAATGATAACGTTGAAAAATTGCGCGAGGCATCTCGAGTACTCCCGAATGGAGAAAAGACGTAAGATATTTGTTCTAGTTCCTGTGAACATTTATAAATGAAAAATGATAATTGTTCAATGAAGATATTTTGGATATATTCCCTTTTAGCGATTTCAACTTTATTTCTTTCACATGTATGTGTATTTTTATCAAAAATCATCCAAATGCGATGGAAGCAATAACTTGGGACATAAAATTGGCATTTAGAAAACTTATGGTCTTCAATGTAAAAGACTCTAAATTTCGAATTCAGTAATTAAAACTACATTTCATTTTTAGTCTTTCGTGTTTATTCTGTACAGCATCATTCTATCCACAAGTTTAGATTATAAAAAGAGAAATAAATCGAAACTGAAGCAAGAACAATTTGAAGAACACTTTGAATATATATAGAATAGTTCAGTAAGTGTTGGTTTTATTTTTATGTACATCATTTTCGGTACTATATATTAGTTTTTTTAAATTTTTCTAAATTAGCTGAGAATGTTTGAAATCCCCTATTGTATAAAGCATTTACACATTAATATGAATAACTGGTCACTGAAGTCGTAACTCTAGCAAATTTGCTATTGTAAAACTTGAATACTTAGTTGAAACTTCTTATTGGATATTAACTAAATCGCTCAGCTTGTTGGGAAATTGAGACTTAATGTAGACTTAATGTATATTCATCATGTTGACAATTTAATGATTCGAGGAAAACTATACTATACAACGTCAACGTGTTCTCTTCCAGGGTATACACGATGGTTTCCCGCCCAGTGAGAACTACGCACGCTTGGAGCGGCTGGCCGCCAAAGTTATTAACCCGTACTTGGGATTTTTCGGCTTCTACGAAGGATCATCCAAACCAACAATTGAGTCATCCTTGAAACCTACAACGAAAGTTAAGCATCTAGGTAATTGTATTTCCTTGTCAATCTTAATATGAATTCATTTATTGGTTTCGTTTTAATTGCATAATAACAAATATTTTCTATGCCAGACAACAAACATTGAATTAAGGTGGCTCACTACACATTTTGTTTCTAAAATCAGCAGAAAACTACTTGAATATGATAGATAGCATAATTGATAAGAGGTATACAAGTCAGATAGGCGAAAAAGTGTGCAAGGTTTGGATGAAAAATTATAATATCAAAAATTTTATTCAGTAAACATGAATAAAAGCTCCAAGTGGATTCGAAATCATGATCTTCGGTTCACAAGCATGCGCGGATCCAGAAAATTTTTCAAGGGGGGGGGGTCCGAAGGATAATTGTGTTTGCCGGGGGGGGGGTCCGAGGCATATTTTCGCGATAATTTTACTATGTAAATTTAATAAATTTTCATTTTCCAGTGGGGGTCGGGACCCCCCGACCCCCCCCCCCCCTCTAGATCCGCGCATGACAAGCCCGACACTTTAACCACTGAGATATGAAGACATAAAATCAAATCGATTGATACAAACAGTTTAACATAACACTTAAATCGGCATCTTGTGACGTAGTGTTTTAAAAAGATTAGTCTAGGTGTAATAAGATACATTAAAATCTTTTATTTTTTAATTACAGAGAAGACTGAAGCGTATGAACTTGATATTAAAACAAACCGTCCCAAATCTACAAATCCCCTCGTCACAAAATCACTGCATCACCATCGCCACGCCCACGGCCATTTATTCAGCCACATCCTGGAGCCTTTGGTGGAACAAGACACGGTGAGGAGACACAGCATTGACACATCCCCCAGGATGTCCGCCGTGGGCTCCTGATACAGGGCCCCTGGGGAGGTGAAATGTGCTCACTCTGATATACATTCCATATGCCGGGAAAGTTTCTTCCGTCAATACGCATTCCGCCATTTAGTGTATCGTCCGCTTCCGCTGCAGATGCCGTCGGTGAAATTGAGACAAGGCGGCGGAATCACTGTGTTTGATGAGCAAATATGGTGTGATTGATTGATGTAATCCGAGGACCATTTTACAAAGTCTTAAGACAACAGTATTGTTCCCCATATTATAAGTTGTCATTGATCCAAAGAAAGTTTTAATATGTTTTATTTTACAAACCATTTGTTACATCATTCATGATTGTTGCTCCAAGATACAATGCACCGGTTTACATCATGATCAGTATGTTATGACGTTCTGTATTAATTTTGTGTTTTACATCACTATGTATTACAACAACCCTGTGAGCTTGAAGAAGCCAAAAACAGATTCACCGGTTCACGAGATATTTCTTTATTGTATAAACATTTTATGCCTTTTAATCATTCTATCATTAAGGTTTTTTTTTTATCATGTTTGATATAAATACGCGAATCACATGTTAAAATAAACGCAAAGAAATAGTACTATGCCGTTATTTTGTAATGGATTTGAATGACGAGAAAGTGTTGAAATGTTTAGAGAAAACATTAAATCAGTGATTTTATACATGAAAATATGCGTGGAACGCTTCTTGTATTTCTGACAGATGGTGGGCAGTGTCGTTGAAAGAATGTGATATTTCTAGACAGGATTTGAAAAAAAGAACAATTCGTTTTCTTACAATTTGTCAACTATGCTACACTGTAACATATAAAACCTCAAACACAGGTTTCACTTCTGTTACTACGCCACACACACACACACACACACACACACACACAGTCAAATTATTTTAGTGCGCGTCCACTTTGTAATGAATTTACGCAGGTTTCATAAGAACCTGAAAATAAACAACACCCTGACACTGAAATATTTCTAAACCAACTCGATAATTCATACATGTATCTATAAACAGCTTTCATACTCCGTTAATACCTCCTCCTAATGGTTTATTAATGTGTGATAAAACATGTTATTTTTTATTAATATGTGAAAGTCATAAAGAAAGAACTAGGCTTTGCAACCACGGGACATAACGTTTAAACAGAAGATGTCTATGAGTCACAACCTATCGTCACTAGCCAAGAAAAACAACAAAATACAATTTAAAATTGGTTCATGATTTATTAGAGGTAAAATATATGATTTGACAATGTCATTTATATATACAATATATATACATGTATACAGCTGCAATTTCATTGTACTTTAATTCAAAATTAAATATAAACTGTACCACACATATATATATATATATTTCACTCTGAGAAAATCTGATTATTGTTTGTAGCCAAGAGATCAAGTAAAATTGGATTTCACACTGAGACCCATATAACACACAGAATACATATAACACACACCATAAATACACTTGATGCATATATATTGCAAAATCTAATGACTCTGATTTATGAATTGTGATACACTTAGTTATACATGTACATCAATGAATATGATCTGCTACAATGATGACACGTCACAGGTAGGAAAATACAATGCATTAAAAATAATACACGTTTTATTTATGGTATCTTGAAATCATTTTAAAAAAATCAACTTAAATAAATCCAACTCTAAATAAAACTCCTGCAAAATAAAACTTCTGACATTTATGTCCAACTAAAATAAATTCAAATTGAATCACCTGTACAGTTATGATCACAAAAATAATTTTTTAAAGAGAAGTCTCTAATGGACATTTGCGATATTCCAAAACATCTCATTTCAACGCCAGACCTTGCGTTCTATGTAGAAATGGGATATTGTTTAATTAATTTCCTCATGGCGTTCTCGCATCAGTCTTAATCAACATTCTGTGACAGAACTATCCGTTACTCAGGATGAAGCGCCTAGCCACGTTTCCAGCTCCGTGTAATGCTTGGTGACGTAGGCCACGTTCAGATCGACGTCCTGTAGAGCGTTGTCAAAGAAGGGAATGTAATCGCTGTCGCTTCCCAGAGTGTCCCTCAGCCGGGCCAGCTAAATAAAAGTAAACCAACAAAATAATGGTTTGGCCTTGCTATCTAAAGAGAGGTAAACAACAAAAAGCTAGTTTGGTCTGGCCAACTGAATAAAGTTCGCAAGTTGTTGCCTTGACCAATTCAAGCTAATTGAAAAAGGTTAAAGAGTAAAATATTATCCTAGAGTAGCCAGTTAAACAATAGTCATTAAAACATAACATTCAAACAATTTACTGCCTCTGCCTAGCCAGCAAAACCAAGGAAAACAACATGCAGTTGCAACATCCTGACAGGGTAACAAAATGCAGAAAATATTATTTACCCTTTAATCATGAACTACAATTTCAAAAATGTCATTTTTGAAAATTTTCTGCTATCTTCCTTTTAAGTTTCTACTATATTTTCTTACGGCTTCTTTTAGTATGGGATAGAATGAATTAAGTTTCTGCTATATTACTTTCGTAAGGGTTTCCCTTAGTATGGGATTAGCTGCAGGTCTGTAGCTCCCGGTCTGAAAAAAATCGGATAGACGTCAAGGTCGTCCATCCGAATTTTTTTCTGACCGGGAGCTACAGACCTGCAGCTAGTATGGGATAGGATCGATTTATAAGTTACTCCTATCATTCCTTTTCTCACCGTTTCCTTTAGTATGGGATAGGATAGATTAAACTTCTTTAATTATTCCTTTTCTGACGACTTCCCCTAGTAGGGGATAGAACAAAACAAGTTTCTGCTATATCCTTTTCTCACAGCTTCCATTAGTAAGGGATATGATAGATTAAGTTTTTGCTATATTTCTCTTACGGTTTCCCTTGGTAGGAGATAGGACATATTATGTTTCTGCTATATTCCTAGGCCTTTTCTTACGATTTCTTTTAGTATGGGATAGGACAGTGCAAGTTTCTGGGTCTATTACTGACCTCGTCCCTCTGGAACTGTGTGGTGAGGCGGGAGGCCAGCCCCCGGAGAATTCTATTGATGTTCCCTGCGCTCATTCCGTATCTAAAAGGATAGAGAACCATATTCAGATAATGCAAAATACAATCAATTGCATTAATAAAATAAATTAAGATTGTTTTTCCTTGTAGAAAGATTTTCAGATAAATAAAACCTACATACGTTTTGAATTACATGTAATAGAAAATTCCCTAACGTATAAAGTGCTCAGACCTTTAAAATCATCTTTATAAGTTGGGGAGTTTTTTTTTAAAACTTACACTGTTGTGATGTGGTTCCAGTTTCGCTGTAAGTAGTTCCATGCGATGTCCCGCCCCAGGGGGTTATATACCACCGCCAGTATAGCCGAGCGGGCGTCCTGACGTCGTATCTTTGTGTCGTCAAAGGCATACGTCATATACCTTCAAATGAAACATAGCATAGAGTTAATTAAAGCAAGATTGTTTGAATGGTTTGTAGCAAAAGGTGCAAGCCAATGGTTTGTCCAAAGCTACGAACAAAGGCCATTCTTCATCAGAAAATTGAAAGAAAAGATTTTAAATGAGCGAATATGTGTTTAGGAAAAAAATGTTAAAAAGAATAAAGTGTCAGGATGGACATATTGTAATGTTACACAACAACTCTGTCGAGATCAAAGTGCAATATACTAGTAATCCTCATAAAGTTTCTTTAAAAGTTTATAGTTTGGTAGGTAGAGCTATGATTACCGTTCCAACACCCAGTGCTCCCTGGAACAGCCCAGGGCGCTGAGTATGATGGTCTGATCAGAGGGGGTCTGGGATGCCATTCTATTGAACAGTTTATCCCACGTGTCTGAGCGAGACTCTCGTATTCCAGTACACATCACGCGAGATTTGACGTCAGGAGGAATCCTACAAAGTAAGAAATATGGAATTGGAAGAAAGGCTACGTATATTGTGCATTTTTCCTGCAATACATGTATTTTTTTATTTCTATCAAAACTATTTGCTTGTTTGACATGAAGCATTAAAATGCACAATGAATGTTTAATTTTTTCTATGACAAAGAACAATTTGTATTGAAAGGATCCTCTAGTCGGTCTCGTCCAAAAAAGCGATCTTGACAACGTACAAATTGGCTTCATCCTTCATCCATCGGTCAAACAGCAGCACGGCCTGGTCTGTACAGTTCTTAATGTGATAGTAGCAGGCTCCCCCAACAATGTAGGACCTTAACAACCTATGAAGCAAATTGAATATTTACATCTCTTGTCGTTTTGAATTTTTATGCAAAAGTTTTTCAAGTGTATGATTTATACATATGAAAGTTGAATCTTTTTTATGAAGAATAAAGTGTGCTAATTTCTAGTCTCGTAACAATATTTTTATTTCATTCTCCCAAATAATCTGTTTAGGAAATTTTGTCACAATATTATGATCTTACCTGTTATTCATAGACTCGTCCTGGGCACCGTAAAAACCTATTTTTCCATAAATTGTGTCCAACTTTGATTGCATGAATGTCTATACAAAATAAAAATTACAAAGTCTAAGAACATTGAGTTTTAGCAATTAGCTGATATACTTTTCTTTATATATACAAGAACTGTTCTGGAATAAACACGATCATATACTAGTAGAATGCTATAAAAAAAACAACAATGCAAGTCGATTAAGCAAAAACCTAATCTTCCTATTGACGTATTATTCTCTATTACATGTACCACTGGTAGTAATAATCATAGTGTCTTCCAACAGCTCATGAATTTTATTTAAATCATTGATAACAATCCGATTACTTCCCCATCCTGTAAAGTATTATTTCGTATCTTGAGAAAGACGTTATAGGATTTTGGGTTGTCAAAACATCAATATTGTACCAAAGAACAGAAATGATTCTGAGCAGATTGCAAACCTCGAATTTTCCAAAGATGGCTTTGGTTAGCAGCATGTTCCTGATGTATCCGATCTCGTTGAGGGCGGCGTACCAGGGGACGAACTCTGTCTCCTTGTCCAGGTAGACCAGAGAGCTTAGGGCCAGGGAGATGTTCACGGAATCCAGACTAAAAGTTCACCAAAACCAAACTACATTTCAACGTAAAGAAAATACAAAATTTTGTTTTGATATAGCTATAGCCTAGCACCAAAATCATATATTTATATGTTGTCTGTGATAAATAGCCTTACGAATCAAATTTGTAACGAATAGTTTAATAATTTCAAATGAAAATTGTGGGAAAATGTCAATATTCATACAATTTATTCATACAATTATTTAGAATTATATACTGTGTGCAGGGAAATATTTACCCTCGTTTAATTTTCGCCCCTTTCGCCCTCGTTGTGAACGGGCAAATTTAAGACTGGGCGAATGAATTACAATGTCTAATATTATCTCTATTTAACCACAACTGTGTCTGGGCGAATTCAAGACGGGGCAAAACTGTTTGCAAATGTAAAAGGGTAAAAATTACTGAGGCAAAAATGACCCTGTATATAGTATATGTAAATAACTAAATATAGGTAATAAGAAATCATTCTGTGAATATTTTGAAATGATTATTACCAATGGGGCGTGATCAAAACTGTCATAAAGCCCTCCGGACATTTTTGAATTTGATCACGTCCCAATCATCAATAAAATAAGTACGGATCGATACCTTAATATCACTAGTTGTAGATTAAAAGCGTCGTGAAACCAAAACAATTCACGGACGTCGTACAAAACTATTTTTTTTTTATCATGGAATAGGAACGATATAATACTCCGCCGTTTATTTTGAATATTAAAACCAATCACAGCTTATATATGTATAAATGTGGAGTACCTGACGAGCGCCATTAGGTCTGTGATTATCTGGGCTCTGTTACTGGGGTGGATTAGCTGGTAAAGAAGAAGAAACTGTCAAAATGTTGTGATAATGTACTCAATCACTATTCAATGAGATCCAATTACAATATGTATTTCTTTACCATGTCGTATGTCAGCAATCCATGTGGTTGTGTTTTTCTTATTCACATGAAATTTCTTTTTGTTTTAATACTTTCCGAATACACATACGATTTCATTCTTACTAATAAGTACCGTGTAGTTTGTTGTCAGTTGTTTGATTAGCGCTTTCCAATTGCTTTCCTCGTAGTTGACGCGATAGTATCCAAACTGTTGAACGTTAGCGAGGACCCAGTGATCGTTAGCGTTGTTTATGGTATTTGGCCAATCAAATGTAGCATCTAAAATTCAAAATTTAAATCATTCATACCTTATAACTATTTATAAAAGGCATTAACTATTGAGTTTTTAAAAGAAAAATTGATGACTACATATATTATAAAAAAAAATCCTAAATAAAATCTGCCCCGTCGCATGTCTGCTTGATAATGATATACTGAGAATGCTGACATGAGCCAAATTGGTACATATATTAGCAGCTATTTTGGTCTGTCAATGTAAATTGCACAAACTTGTTGGTATTTTTTTAATTATTGTTTTAAGTGCCAGTTGAAGTGAAACCTTCACCATTCGGTAATCAAAGAACGTGCCTTAATGCACATTTATACTCGTCTATGGACAATCCCATAGATCCGCTCTATAGATGTACGTATTATACCTACCCGTTTGATTCCTGTACATCCAGTGAATGTCGTTGTTTTCGTATGTTCTATTCTGGCTCGATGTGAAAGTTAACGGAATGCTCCACTTAAAACTGAAGGATGTACGAAGAATTAAAATCAATTTTACAGAGTGAACTAGGAATAATTTAAACACTCTAAATTACATAGCCACAAGCAGACATAAGCAAAGAAAGTATCCATTTATCAGGCATATTACATCTTTTTTTCATAGAAGAAACCACAAAATAACTTGCAAAAGCAACAGCATAACATAATCACTTTGCTTAAAACTTTCCATTTATTACCTACCCCTTGTCTCTGCGTGTTACATGTATGCATAATAAAAATGAAACTTACTCGAACTCGGAGCCTGTTCCCTCCGAAGTGTTGCCGAGGACGTATCGGGACTGCATTGCCCGGATGTGGGTGCTGTCAAACGTCACCATGACTACAGGATAATTTTGTTGCAGAATCCAGGTGTCCATTATCTCTTGAACATTTATGTGTTTCCCCTCTTCTTTTGCTTGCTGCAATAGCGTACATGTAGGTACATGTAAAATGGAGATCGCAGTTGAAATTCGTATACTATTCGCACTCTAGATCTATGAAACAAGTTTGATCCAATCACAAGGTATATAAAAGTACAACAGTCATTGTAGTATATAAATAGTGCCTGTTTGGGAGGGTAACAGTTGAAATTGTCACCCCGAGAAAACCATTGTCAACCGACGCGAAGCGCAGGTTGACAATGGTTTTCGAGGGGTGTCAGTTTCAACTGTTATCCTCCCAAACAGGCACTATTTATTTTATTTTAGTGAATGTAGTGAATGTCTTAATTTTAGAGAAAATTTTACTGCTTTTGTATAGAAATGACGTGTATTCTACGGCGAACCGTACGCGCATAATTTACGCGCATGTAACAATTCGTTGTGTTACCCGTTGCCAAGTGTGTTGCTAACGCTGAGGGTAATAGAACGGATTATAAACTGCGTCTAAACCAATCAGATTTCATTATTTAACATGAAAGTATAATAATATGTTATAATACACGTGATATTACATGTTTGATAAAACTAATCATAAATGCTTATATACATGTTTAATCTAGTTCGAAGAATCGTTTTTTATTAAAAACAACAGTTACTTCAATTTTTTAGTACACTGCACATGGATTGAGCTGGAGTAAAATCTAACATATTCTTTGATTGAATTAGTCTTTGTACAGTATGTTTTAAAGTAGACATAAGAATATGTATTATAATGCATTTACTCCATCTGTATATTACACCTGTGATTCAGAGGTATAACGTTTGTTTTTCATTCTTTGTTTAATTACCATTTGAAGACTTCATTTAACTTATAATTTTGATTGTACTTTTCATATCATTGTATTTTTTCAATTTAATTTATCATGGGTCTGTAAGATCCAAATAAAAATATTTCCGGAACACATTTCTATCCTAAGAATATACTAGTGCATATACAGTTTATACTGCCAAATGAAATAAACTCTTATCGAGGATAAAAAATGGCAATGTAAAATAATTGTCTCAAAATATAAAATCTGCCACGGTTTTGATCAATTTTATAATCTTAATAAGTTTGAAAACTGTTATAATTATGCTTTTTTGATCAGTTTGGCCCTTTGCAAATTTTATCTGAAATTCACTTCTTTAAAGGGGCATGGTCACGATTTTTGTCAAATTCTATTTTTCTGTTTTCATTATTTACAATGCTTAAGGAAAGCATTTCTACTGATCAAATGAAATTTGAGGGTCTGTTGTAAAGTAATAAGCAAGATACAGGGCTCACAATTCTTTGTCATGTAAACAAGGCTCGTGCCCTTTTGTTGTTTACATAGGTTCAATATACCAGTAAACAATCTTTTTCAAGCTGATTTGTCTATCCTCTTATATTCATTTTAAGCATAAATAAACAGTTCCTTACGTTTAACACATTCATTAGGTCTAAAATTGGAATTTTCACTTCAATATTCAAAATGTAAACAAAGGCTTTGTTTACATAGCAAAGAATTGCAAGCTCTGTAACTTGCTTATAAACACTCAAATTTTGGTTGCCTATTAAATATGCCTTACTGAAGCATTGTGAACATTACAATCGGAAAAATAATTTTTGACTAAAATCGTGACCATGCCCCTTTAAATTTTCAAGTCCCTGAAAAAGTTTTTTTACTTTTCAGTGATTTTTTAAAACAAATACGGGTATTTGGTAATTATTAGCCTACCTCACTCAGAGCCGCCCATAATTCCTGATGGCGCACATTTCCGTATTCTTTCCTCTTGATGTATTTCTGAAACATGCAAAATGAAAAGATAAAGGTAAAATATTTTTCTGAAAATGAATCTGATTTCAGTCAAATTATTCTATTAAGTTTTATGGATGTGTGCGTTTGGAAAACATAATTATCATATTTTACTACATTATTAACAAGGGATTTTGAAATTAATTATCGTTTTATTTTGCCCTTTTCGATCTTCGGATAAAAAATAACAAGGGACAAAAGTTATCCTATATATAGTATTCTACAATCTTAGTTTTTTCAAAGTTATTTCAAAAAGAATTGTTTAAGTTGGTTCCAAGACTTGCTATTGTATAAATGTAATAGTGCTCACAGACAAGCCTTTACGCAACGTTTCCGGTCCTAGGAAGTTCCACATCATCCGGATAACGGAAGCACCCTGAAAGGTGAGACCAAAACAAAATTTAAAATAATAAATAAAAACTTCACTCATACATGTACTACAAATAAGTATTGAGCCACGTTCTTTTGTAGAATGTATTAAGAATATTTTGGCTCCACAGACCTTTTGATACGTGATGGTGTCGAACAACCGATCGATGTCATTCGGGCTATTCACATTGGTGGCGAAAATAGGTCGTGACGTAGGGTAACTGTCCACCCCAAAGGCCGGGTGCATGTTCTCGATGGCGAAGGCGTCGTGCTAAAAAACGAACAAATGTCAACGGAGAACTGTTATTGATATATAGTGCATTATTACGACTGTGTAACATTCGTTATTTTCCGAAATCCAAATTATGTCACATATTTTAATCCAGTTTCGTTATTTCAATTTTAGATTCTTATATAGGGGTTGTAAAAAAAAAGTAAAAGTATAGTTATAATTGATGCGAAGCGATCATTCAGAGCAATGTCTTACAATGTTCCACTCGGGGCGGGTGAAATCTACGCCGATGTACTCAAAGAAGGAAGCGAACCCCTCGTTCAGCCATAGGTCGTCCCACCATTGAGGGGAGATCAGGTTCCCGAACCACTGCAAGTATTCACACAGAACACCACTGTTATAATGGCCGATCATAGAAATTCAGTCTTCTAGTTTAGATGACAATAAAGATCAAAGCTAAAATCTTTTGTAGTTGTTTAGCTTCAAATCAGACAGTAACAAAAATGCGATTTTCTCAAAATGACAAACAACCTAGAAAAATAAGCTAAAAGAAAAGGTAGTTTCTCTTTTATCCGTTTAAATTCATTTCCACGTATTTGTATTCGCATTCAATTCAATTCAATGGTAATAAGTAACAAGACTGATGGTAAAAAATGAGAAAAGTGTAACATACAGCCTGACCACAAACTGACAACAGATTCTGATCAGATTTCCCATTTTGGGTGCTAGCACTTAGATCGTCATTTATTCTTAGCAAAAATTTTTGAAAAGATCCAAGTTTGTATACTAATTTGTAACTGTTTAAAATAAAAAGGATTTTGCAAATTTTTTATTTTAAGTTACTTTAATTTAAAATCTAAACTTCAATCTGATTTCAGTTGTATGGTCTTTGAGCTCGTATACTAGTGGTACCATGTGTGCCAGTTCGTGGGCCACAATCACAGCCACGAATCGGTGGGTACCGGCGGTCGTGACATTGGGGTCATACAACATGTACTGGGTCCTGTAGGTTATCAGGCCCCAGTTCTCCATTGCGCCTGCGCCAAAGTCAGGGATGGCGATCTGGTCTAAGAATAACGAGAAACTTCATTCTACCGAAGAATACAATGTACATGAACTTTATTTACTACTGAAATCAAGACAGTCTTTGAATTATAAAGTTGACAAGACTATTTCATATATTATGTTTTATGTGAGGTTTTCAATATATTGCTATAGAGCATATACATGTACGGTTCTGTTAAGTAAATTATTACCTACCAAGCTTTGGAAGAACAAAAGGAATTTCAAAGTAGTTCTCAAACCCCCGCAAAATGTCCACCCCGACTTCCAAGGCGAATGCCGTCTTATTGTATTCCTCTTTGGAGGCGTAAGTGTTCATCTAAAGACATATATTAACGGAATGCATAACATTGTAAGACACGGGATCGTCGCGAAAAAGAAAATTTCAATTCGGTGTCTTTTTCGGAATATATGGTGGCATATCTCTGCCCCGTGTGTGTAAGTTATTTTTCTATTAATTATGTCGACATGCAAGATAAATATGTTGACATGCAAGATAATTATGTCAACATGCAACATAACTATGTTGACATGCAAGAAAACTGCAATTAAATAAGAGTTATAAAAGATCTCAAATATCGCCAACATGTGACATCCAAGATGCTAGATACGCTACCTACTGATGTCAACATGCAACCCTATTTATGTCAACATGCAACCTATTTATGTTAACATGCAACTTATTTATGTTAACATGCAACTTCTTTATGTCGACATGCAACTTATTTATGTCGACATGCAACTTAGTTATAATGTTAAAATGCAAGATAAATATGATGATATGCAACATATTTATGTCGGCATGCAACTTAGTTATGTTGACATACAATTTATAAGTTGCATGTCAACATATTTATCTCGCTCGTCAACATAAGTAAGTTGCATGTTAACATAAATAAGTTGTATGTCGACATAAATAAGTTGCCTGTTGACATAAATAAGTTGCATGTTAGCATATTTATCTTGCATGTTAACATAAATAAGTTGCATGACGACATAAAAAGGTGGCATTTAGCATCTTGGATGTCACAGGTAGGCGATAATTGAGATTTTTTGAGATTTTGTATAATTCTTATCTGATTGCAATTTTCTTGCATGTCAACATAATTATGTTGCATGTTGACATAATCATCTTGTATGTCAACATAATCATGTCAACATAATTAATAGAAAAATAACTTGCACACAAGGGGCAGAGATATGCCACCATAGGAATATTTTCCCCTACCGTCCAATTCTGTGTCACACTGGATAAGTACTTGAAATCACAGACGGCGAACGCCAACAGATAGGTTGGCATGACAACGGTTTCCTGAAAGACGTCTGCTATGAACCCATCTTCTCTGAAAACAAACGTCAGGGACAATTAAAATAATTAATTTTGTAGCGGGTAATTCAAAATGTAAAAAAAAAAAATGAAAGTCTTAATTGTAATGATAAGCAACAATTGGAGATAAGTTTTGGAGATTTTTACGTGAAACTTTCAAACACGAATTATATAGATCATAAACAAATTACGCAATGTAGGAATGATCTAAAGGCATGTTTGACAATGTGATATAGTCCTCGAAGTCTGGAGTGTTGTTGCGTCTCTCCAGGGTGATGTTAAACTTGGCTTTGAAGGCCGGCTCGTCAAAACACGGGAACGACTTCCTGGCGTCCGTGGCCTGGAACTGCGTCACAGCCAGGTACCTGACATTTACAGAAATATAAGTCACTGTCATTCTACCCTATTTAAATTTGACATCCCTCTTTGTCTTTTTTTTGGGGTTTTTGTTGTTTGTTTTTTTTAACCCAGATGAATGTTGTCGTAAGTAAACATTGATTCAAAAGATAATAGTATCACTTTACATGGTAATTCGTGATTTAAAGAACAATGTGGCGTGTTAACTTACATGGTGGTTCCATTTCGATCGAACGTACTATAATAAAGGCCAGCCAAATCGTCTACCAATTCTGCTGTGAAATTCATTTCAAAAGTGTACATATTTCCCGCCATTAAATTTGGAGTGACGTGGACGATCAAAAATTGTAATTGCTTATTTTCAGTCACCATGTTTATGTTCACTGGATTTCCATCTGCGTGAAAAACCTTTATTGTTGAGTTATCGTACGTAATTTTATTGATATGAAGAGTAATGTTATTTGTTTCCTCTGTACAGTTGATCGATATCTTAACGTATCCCGGTGTAGAGAAATCGGCGGCAACTTTTGAATATAGATCTGGACGTAATATGACCGTGTAGTGTACGGGGAGGAGGGAGGTGGGTAAGCGGTAACTAGGGGTCATTTCCACTGGCGACGATGACGTCACTTCTGATGATGTCGACGTCGACGCTGTCATTCCATGTGTAGTCATTAATGGTGTTGTACATTCAGGACCTTTGCGAAAGAAAAAAAATTGCAGTTCATAAAACAAGAAATTTACTCCCTTTTTAACAGATGACTTTGCGGTTTGTTTTGAGTTCTATTTAGAACTAAGAGAGACCGAGACACTTGTACATGTGTTGAAAATATCTTTTACAATATTTGATGTAATATAAAATGTTCCTCAGCATGACTGAAATTTGAAGTTAATGCATATTTTTTATTTGCATGTCAACAAGCGACGATCGTCTGTACTCTCTCTCTCTCTCTCTCTCTCTCTCTCTCTCTCTCTCTCTCGTCAATACTTTGTACGAAAAATAAAATATGCAAATGTCGCCCAATAAAACAGGGCGCGGTTAGTTCAGTTTCTGAATTGCTCTTTAATAACTCAGTTGTAAATTGTTTTAGCAGCCGAATTGACCGTTGTATAACGCCGATGTGGACAGTTAAGGACTCTTCACACTACGTTACTCAAGGCAGATCAATTTCTTATCTAGGAGGGAGAGATACGCCGTGAAAATTCTACTGGTATAGGGTGGTTATCCTATAAAACATTTACATGTAAATTTAACGTCAGTGTATAAAGCTGAAATAATGCACAGACATGTCGAGAAAAAAATAGTCGAATATCAAGACAAGTGCTTTGAATAAGAACTGCATTTCGAAAAACAGTATAATTTGTATTTTTTTTTTTTTGGTTATTCCTCATTCTCTTCTTTCCGTTGAAGTGATATATCGATATTGATGTTATAATGCCTGTTTTACAGATTTAAGTTTTATTTGGTTTTTGAAAAAAACTACCCATATTGTTGACTGTTGAGTTACATTAACGTACATGTACTGTTTTCTATTTTGTTTAAAACATTTTTCAGTAAACGATCCATCTTTTTTATCATCATTACATAATGTTTACATTATTGAGCAGAACTACCAGTTTTCGATACATTTTTGACCTACTAGTATCATATAATAACTTTGTGTGCGCATGCATTGTTTATTTACCTCTAGCAACCGTAGTTGCTGCAAAGTACATATCAAAATCTTATTTAAATTTCGGTTAAAAGTCACAAAATGACGCATTTACGATGTTATAAAACCGATAGCATTTTGAAATATTGACATATTTCGATCGCATTTAAAATGCAGTGTCTGTAAAAATCGAGAAAGATTTCAAATGAAAATGCAGACTTTTTTTTGGCGATGAATATGTGCATTGATGACATGTTAGATAAAATTCTTGCACGCACACGGGTGATGGTGCATTGTTCGGTCTTTCAATGGCCTTTCAATAGAGCTGGAACGAGTCAATCAGACCCCATCACTTGTCTGAATAATTCCTTAAGTTCATTATTCCTCTTCTATTTGTGTTAGAAATTTTACACTAAAGAAGATATTTAAAGATATTTAAAAAGATATTTAAGACACCGTTTCTTGTTAAAATGAAAGAAGAAAATGAGATAAATCCATCATAAAAAGGAGTTTTAGATAACAAATTAAATTTTCATATTTTGGGGGGAAAATGAGTCGAATAAATAATGAAATAAGAAATCTAAAACTTATCATAACTGCCCCAAAATGTATTTTGAAAAATACATAAAATAAATATAACAGTTCTGTTTTCTCCGTTTTTATTGAGCTGCAGTTTTTCATAGGTCTGTGTCTTTTTTATTATTCAGCTATTGTTGTATCGTTTGAATTCGTGGGGGCTAATTTTTGTGGAATGACGTTCTTTTTACTTGCTCGAAACGGTGATATTTTGTGGATTTGCTTGAACATGTTCCTTTGATGCAAATAAAACAATATTCTATTTTTCGTTTGGCATGTAAATTCGCAGGTAAAGAAATTTATGAAATTCATGAAAATTAAGCCACCCGAATGTTAATGATTTTACAGTAGTGAGTAACTTGAATATACTTACATGCCGGACATGTTGTTGCTACAGGTGGCGCCTGGGTGGAGGGGGTACCCTGGGTGGTGCAGTCCTGGCCCCCCACCACCGGAGCCTGTGTGGCCCCACAGTTACAGTCACTTGCGTCGTTTGTTTTAGGCACGGCGAAAGTCACGATCACCCCGACCATGGCCGCCGTTGCCATGGCAAGAAACGTGAGAATAAATCCAGTTTTGGCGGAAACGTAACATCCGGATTTCCTGGATGAGGACGCTGAGTAGAGTCCATCTTGACTTGTCGCTAGGGAACTTGGTTCGTTGATTCCATCGAAACTCTGGAGTTTGTACGACATCTCTGATTTGTTCACCCTACCCTCTCTTTACAGGTAACCGGGGTATCTGGCCTGTTATGTCGCTATGAGTCGTTTATTTTATTGTGTCCAATAAAATCCCTGAATATAAACCTCCCCCCTTATTTAACAAACGGTCTTTAAGATCTGCAATAAAATGCACAGCCTTTTAAACGTTTCCAGATACTGTTACCGTACCATGTAAAGATTTCACACTCTGTTTTCAAAAAAGACATCCTAAAATCTAACTGCACATTAGTGAACCTTGAATAATTTTCCTTCCGTATATTGATTAGCGTCTACTTCGGAATGAAGTCACGTTTTCTTGCTATGTAGACAAATTGGAGATCTGCCGTACAATTGGACATTTTGTATGGCTGAACTTTAATACGGATTTAATTCGGGATGTCCGTACAAAGAAAAAAAAGAACTTTTCAATAAATACTAGTACAACGTTTTAAAAAAATAATTTCCATTCAACAATTACGTATTATGTAGAAAATCGGATCACAAGAAACAACGCAAAGAATCTCGTTGTCTTCAACGTTATCCATTGGTGGCATCTTAGCTGTAAAGAACTAGGAAGGAAGAGGATATCTTTTTATTTGCTTTGTAGCATGTTACATTAACTCTGGAATGATTTGGACACCATTGAGCCAGGAATCCATTACTCTGATAAAGAAATAAAAAGAGAACGCTGTCGGCCTCCAATCAGCTTCCCCAGACGTAAACAATACCAAGTATCGGACCTGACTCCATCGCCGGCGATCCAATGCATCCATAATCAGAGCGTCGCTTGCCAATTACAGGGGAGTCAGGAATAGCACCTTATATCTATTGGCAGAACCAATCTCTCTCTCTCTCTCTCTCTCTCTCTCTCTCTCTCTCTCTCTCTCTCTCTCTCTCTCGTACAACCCGTAGTAGTTACCCCACATAATACTGTTGATTATTTTCTAATACCAAGCGAAGTTGTAATCTAAAGACACAAACCATATGAAAATCGTTAGTTATGCATTAACCGATTTTATTTCCACAATCTTTGGAAGAATTCAATGGAATGAGATATATGATATGATATGTGTGTCACGGCATACTCCTTTATCTGTTCGTGATGCCAGCGTGTTCAACTTTTACAAGCTTTTTTGATATCAATGGCAAAAGTACACAAAACACTTCCCTGTTGATTTACTCTAATCATTATAACACAAAAACTTTGGAAACATTTATGATCGCTATTTCTATCGTTGACCATGCACTATAAAACAGATTCAATATAAGACGATTGAGTTGTCCGTGGACTTTTTTAATGGGATTTGTTTTTCAGAGTTGCGGCACATGTATAGGACCATAGCCCAGGGGCCCGTCTCTTACGCCTTTTATTGAAACGGGTCCCAGGTGTGCTACTTTTTAATGAAACACTCATTAGAGTTATACATGCATATCATTTAAAAGCTTTACTGCCTTTTACGCAACAGGGTGTTCGTAGGTGTGTGAACTGCTTCTATTGAATATAGAACATTCAAGCCCAGTTTGTTGATCGTAAAATTGGCCGATAAAACAACCGTTTCAAAGTCTTGCTGATTTAGTATAAAGAAAAGCATACATGTACATGTAGATTAGGTAACGTCTCTTGAAACGTTCTGTAACAATGATACAAGTATATAGCACGGATCTAGCATATATTCCTTTACCCCCCTCCCTCCCCCTTCTCTCTCTCTGCGTCTTTTCAAGCGTTTTTTACGCAATTCTTCTTACGTTCTTCTTTTTTACGCAATTGTGTACTTGTTTTTTTAATTTTTTATGATTAACTTTCATCATAAAGTCTTAATTGCAAAAATATTGTATCGTTGTCTCGATCATAACATGGGATTTTTGTATAATTGTACATTCTCGCCGTCTTAAAGTCCTGGTGAGAGTAAAAATCTCGCCTAGCAGTCTCAGTGAAAGATGGCAGCTCAGATCTTGTATCTTATACACTCGATACAGTTGTGTAGATCTTATATTTAAGGTCTTCCGTTTCCAACGGAAGACCTTATAGTTTTCGTACGATTTCTTATTAAGGTCTTCCGTTTCCAACGGAAGACCTTATAGTTTTCGTACTGTTTCTTATTATTATTATTATTTTTTCCAAATTTTGTGCACGCGATTTCTCGAAAACTATTCAGCCGATTTCAGCAATTTTTTCACAGATTATGAGTCATGATCTGAATTTTATATGTTTTTGAAATTTTTGTTGTCGTCACTTCCGGTATCGATTTATCGGCCATTTTGTAGTTTTTTTAGGACCTATTTTGTGCAGAGCTGATCTCAGAAAGTATCAGAGATATGACTATGAAATTTTCAGGATAGATAGTCTAAAGTCTGAAGTTGTGCACTATTATTTTGTTTTACGCCAGTGGCGCCATTTCTTGGAGCTCGCCTAGGCACGAAAATTGGGTACGAATTTTTATCCAAAATTTTCATACGTTTTGAACTATATCTTTTTATCAGTTGATATTTTGTAAACACATATATAACAAAAGTGGTAGATAATCATAAGTTCTTTCCAACGAAATCAAGAAAAAGGGGCTGGCCCCAAAAATTAGGGGCCAAGGCACTCTTAAACTCTATTACAAATAACTTAAAAACGATAAAAATTTTGTAATGCATTATAGAAGCAAAGTTGTTGATCGTACCAATATCTATTAGAAAAAATTATTGCCACGCCCATTTATTACGTAATTAGGGATTTTTAGGGGCCAGAGTACTTAGATTTTGACGCAATATAACTAAAAAAGTAGAAATATTTTGTTAGACATCATAGAAGAGAAAATGTTTGAATTTATGATTTAAATCGATTCCTATTATCAAAACACGAATATCTGTCCCCATTAAGGATCTAGAGGGCTGACCCCTAAAATATTCAAACATTTGTATCTCACAAATGATCAACAATTTTGGATGGGTGTAAGAACAAAAATTGTTAGTATTCTTATGACCATTTCAAAGATATCGAGAAAAAGGGACTTGCCCCTTTTTTGGGGGGGGGGGGGGAGAGACTCGTAAAGTCTATTACAAATTACATAAAAACGATTAAGATTTTGTAATGCATTATAGTAGCAAAGTTGTTGATTGTAGCAATATTCATCTGGAAAACTCATTGCCACAGCCATTTATTACGTAATAAGGGATTTGTATACATTATCTGAAAGTGTGGGGGGATAATTCTGAAATAATATCGATTATTCATGGTATGGTTTACAACAAAAATCGCAAGGAAGACCTACTCGTTACTCGTAACGAGATCGTATCTAGTTATTATTATTTTTTTCCACAAATTTTGTGCACGCGATTTCTCGAAAACTATTCGACCGATTTCAATCATATTTTCACAGAAGATGGGACTTGATGTAAACTTCATACATTTTTGAGATTTTTTCTGTCGTCACTTCCGGTACCGATTTATCGGCCATTTTGTACATTTTTACGACCTATTTTGTGCAGAGCTGATCTCAAAAACTATCAGAGATATGACTATGAAATTTTCAGGATAGGTAGTCTATAGTTTGAAGTTGTGCACTATTATGTTGTTTTACGCAAGTGGCGCCATTTTTTGGAGCTCGCCTGGGCTCGAAAATTGAGTACGAATTTTCATTCAAAATTTTCATACGTTTTCATCTGTATCTTTTTATCAGTTGATATTTTGTTAAGACATATATAACAAAAGTAGTAGATAATTAAACGTTCTTGGACAGAAAATCAATAAAAAGGGGCTGGCCCCTTAAATAAGGGGCCAAGACACTCGTAAACTCTATTACAAATAACTTAAAAACGATCAAAATTTTGTAATGCAACATAGAAGCAAAGTTGTTGGTTGTAGCAATATTTATCAGGTAAAATCATTTTCACACCCATTTACGACGTAATTAGGGATTTTTAGGGGTCAAAGTACTTAAACTTTGATGCAATATATCTAGAGAAGGAGACATATTTTGTTAGGCAATGTAGAAAAGAAAATGTTTGCATTGATGATTCTAATCGATTCCACTAATCAAAACTCTAAAGTCTGTCCCCATTAAGGATCTAGAGGGCTGGCCCCTAATATATTCAATCATTTGTATCTCAAAAATGAACAACAATTTTAGATGGGTGTAAGAACAAAAAATGTTAGTATTCGTGAGATCTTTCGATTGAACTCAAGAAAAAGGGGCTGGCCCCTTAAATGAGGGGCCAAGACACTCGTAAACTCTATTACAGATAACTTGAAAACAATCAAGATTTCAAATATCTTTGGTACCTAGCCTTTTTACAAAATTGATACCAGCGAGATTTTTGTCACTGTAAGTGATTGAGACACAAACTTTTATAAATGATAGACAATCGTTTGAAGATATATTTAACGGGGTTTTTTTGTCAACCGTCACTTCCGGTACTCACCAGAAGAGTTCAAACAATTCATTTTTTTCACAAGTTTAACTGATAATCTTTGGTGTTTCATCTTCCATGATTAACAGTGGTGCACACTAAACAAATGTATAAAAAAAAACCTAGCTTTTATTTTCATAAACCTCTTTTGTTCGTCCGTTTTCGGTCTCGAGACAAAAAACCTAGATTCACCAAGATCGCAGATTTGGCAGAGAATATCGATATTTCATTGTATCATATGAAAACAAAATCGGACGGGAGACCTACTCGTTACTCGTAACGAGATCTAGTTTATATAACTGTTCACAATTTATCTCGTAGTCTCAATGCTTGTTCGGCAAAGTTGACAAAGTGCTCGGTATGGGCTTGCTTGTCTGCATGGTTTGGAGAGCAAGCATCAGGTGTGAATCCAGGAAAAAAATATTAGAAATTTCAAGGGGAGCCACGTTCTGAAAAATATTTTTTTTTGGCCGGGAAAAGTTACTGAAACTCGCAACTAATTACAAAAAAAGATAACTGATCAATCAATCAATCGATCGATCTATCAATCAATCAATAAACCAATATAATAAATTTTAGCGCTTTCTTATTTACACATATTCAAGTTGTACACCATCAACATTTGCATTATTTGATTACTTTTTGGCATATTTTGGTATGATTAAAAATCGACAAGCGTAAATACGAGCGTTCTTGTAGCTGTATCTCGATCCTTTCAATCATACACAAAGTAAAAACTAACATTCGTAAAAGGGTATACATGTACTTGTGAAGACACGGTTATATTTTATTCCATTTGTCAGCGCTGATCACTTTCCACTACCTCAAAACACTCTCTTATGGCAGACAGAAGTACTGGAGAGACAATAAATCCAGCGGCTCACGACACTCGGCAAACATTGGAACCCTAGTTGTGTTCCAAAACAGAAATCTGTGTACGTATTTATGTAAGAGTAACATAAATCTACTAGTCCATCACAGAATCACGTGATATTTTGAAGGGTATATTCTGTACGCATATGTTTTCATAAGTATATAACCCTTTTACTCTCTTTCTCTATTTTCACATATTTCTACCAAAAATTTAGATATTTACTTTTTATGAACATTTGGAGAGAGAGAGAGAGAGTCAGAGAGTCAGAGAGAGAGAGAGAGAGAGAGAGAGAGAGAGAGAGAGAGAGAGAGAGAGAGAGAGAGAGAGAGTACAGACGAGAAAACTGACAGAGTTCTATGTACAATACTGATTGTCAATAATTAAATTTACATCATTTGCTTTATATGAATAATGCAAATGATTTTAGAAGAATTGCAAATTGTCGTTTCGTTCTTCCCAAGGCTAAGGCAGTCACCATTGCAGAAGATGTCACATTACCCGCGTCAGCAATTTATTTTGTTTACATTTAATTTGTTCCTTTGAAATGTTCACTACCTTACAAAAGTAAAGTACTCTGGTATGGTAGTATATACTAGTATACTATCTAATTAAAAAAATATTTAAAATCTTCCATCCGCTCCCCGATGTTCAAATGGCGTATCTGGAACTGGGTTGGGGGGGGGGGGGGGGGGGGGGTTGGGGGTGGAGGACGATGAAATTTCAATTTGATTGAGAATATAAGTATGGATACATTCCAAAGAATAAAACAAAGACCTTTGTAGTAGGTTGGAGAGAACTAGGTCATTTAATTCACTGACCAGGTCTCTAATCACCCAGGCCTTAATCACCAGTTCCTCTTTCTGTGCAATGAGAACATTACTCACACTATTGCAAAATAAAACATTTTATTTCAGTGAAAAAAGGTCATAAACTTTGTCTAGTACATGTATCACGTTTTGCAATCACTTATCGATTTTATCGAACTTTTACCTTTCAGAACATAAAGGTTTTATAACTTGCAGTGCAAACAAAACATCACCAAATTTTGCTTACTAAAGTATGTAAAAACAAATAATAGTTTTATCTACATTTGCCAAATACATAGTTTCTTTAGTCTCCATTGGAGTGAAAAGTAAATTGATTATCTTTACACAATATAAGCTATAAATTTCATAAATTATACATATGTATCACAAAAAAACCAAGAATGCTAGTACATATACCCATTTCTACATGAGAAACTGAAAACAAATTACAGCTTAAAAAAATCATTTAATATAATTTAAAATATCCATTAAAAAAATGTTGGTGCACAATTTTAAAACTGACAGTAAAATATCATGAATGGATGAAATGTACATGCACTGGATTTGTATTGAGATCTTATTTATATAAAATGGAGTTTTTGTGGCAGATACAGTATAAAATACTATTACCAAGGACATAAATATCATTAAAAAGAAAATAAAGTTGGGACGGAAAAACCTATGACTAAATGTATATCATATTCAAAGTGTAAAAATAATAGTAAACCTAATTGAGAGCTAAAAAAGCCTTTTCAGATCAAAATAGATTGGATTCTGTCACCAATGTGGATACCCTGTATAAAACAATCCCAGCGACTCTCATTATTGGACAGAGAATGATGCATGATGGGTCCTTAAGTACTTTGGGGGGATTAATTATTAGTTGGCTATACCAGCCCGCTGGCATAAACACCAACAGATTATATAAGTACTCAACGACCATAAGTCTGTGATTATTGGCAGAGCTGGGACCCAGCTGATGATTAGCTTGTGGGCGGACACTTTGAGAATCAGACTTGCTGATAGATCAATGATGGGGAAAATCAGTTGGTGATGGTTTTGGTGTAAAAATAAGATAACGAAACGGTGATAAACAAAATTGCCAACAAATACATCAATCACAACAAGTTATCTAACAACAGTAACGAGTATAACTTATAACTCTTTCACTATATTCATATATAACAAAGTTTGGTTTAAGTTCAAAATAAATATAAATAAGCAATACCATTGATTTGAAATGAAGAATGATAAGTGTGCTGGTTGATTGATTTTCAAACAGGCACAAACTGAATACTTTGTAGAATGGGAAAAATAACCAATTTTGTACATGCTTTGTTACAATTATGAACACATCAATTCGCCATATGCTCAATTACATACCGGTATGTAATACTACTTTAGGTCACATGACTAATCATATTATTCATGCAATTGTCACATGACACATTTAATGATACACATGATTTGATCACATGACTGCACAAACACGACTGTCTTTGTCAGGGTTGGAATGATTTCGGCCCTTCACTTTAGTTAGCTCACTCTGAAAGAGAACCAAACCAGAAATTCAACAAAATAATTTGATTTAGAGAGGGATCAATTTTCCTGGATTGTGCCATATTTACTTGACAGAATTTCATGTTTGGGGTCATACATGTAAAAGGTGTAACATACATGTATATATGAGTTTGTGAAAAAGAGGTATCAAAACCAAATCATTCCACAGATTTACAAGCCCTACCTCCCCCCTCCCCAAAAATATTAACAACTACACATTTGCTTTGAACAAATCAAAACTGACAGCTGCTGACACTGACCTGAGAGTAGGTAAAAGTATTTTGTGCATGATTGCCCTGGAGGTAACCTGTGTGAGGGGTGAGAGGGGTGGAGGTTGGGGGGGGGGGGGGGGGGGGGTTTAACTTTAGAGCACTCACCTGTAAAGAGGTGAGTAACTTCTGGTTGTCCTGTAGCTGGGAGCAGTGTGACTCTAACTGCTGCTTCAGCATCTGTATCTGGGCCTCCAAGTTCTTCTCTCTCTCCTGAAACCAGTGCAACCACCATTCACATTTAGAAAAATATGCAGTACTACACCCATCAATTTCTAGAACTTGTATTCTTTTACAAATACCCAAAGCAACAACTATTCCTAATGATACATTAGGTATCATAAGTTTTACTTCTGGCAATAAATATATTCCAGGTTTATTAAGAGGACTTCCAACTTCCAACTAAAACTCTCTGTTAGGACAGATAACTCCTCTTTCTTTACTGAGTTATGTCCCTTTCTGTCCTTCCTTACCTGTGCCCTCCGCTCCAGCTCTCTCTTCTCCATCTCTCGCTGATACTTGTGTTCCTCCTCCATCTCCCTCAACTTCTCCTCAGCCTTCTTCTTCTCCTCACGCGTGATTTCTAGCTCATTCTGTGAATTATATTGAATCATGGAAATAAAATACTTTTTTTTTGAAGGTTTTTTCTTTTGACTACTGCAAATTTGAAAGGAAATCCAAAACGGTATAATTTTTGTGTCTCTTATTGTTCACAGTCTCTGTCTATGCTGCTTGCTTTTAGCTATTTTTTTAAGCAGGTGCTTGGTGAGAGAAGACTAAGAGTTCTGTTTTACCTGCAGTGCCTCTTGTTTTCTTTTCACTGTGACATCCGAGACAAAGCCTCGAGCTGCCAGTTTTTCTTTCCAAGACAAGTCATTTCTACAAGCATAGGTGATCTATAACTTTATAACAATACATAAAACCCACTTACTCTAATTGTTTAAAGGTATTGAACCTTGAACATTGAAAAACTCAATCATAAAAGGCAAACAAGAAACTCTCCTTCCTTCAAGTGAAACCTAAACTCCCACAATCAGTTACCTACCCTCTTGTTCTTGTTTGACCTTTGCCCCTGATGACCGGCCGCTGGGGTCCAGGAGGGAGTCTGTTTTGTGGGGGTTTCTTGGCTGTGGGCTGAGAGCTTTTCCTGAGTCCAACAGAATCTCCAACCTTTTTACTCCTGAACATTCATAAAAGAATGGGTAAAATCACTTATGCCATCAATGGACAAAATGTTTTCTTTACAAAAACAATTTTTTTTAATCAGTTAGATGAAATAAACAGAAGTTGTTTAATTATGTCTGGGCTTTTTTTTTTTTTTTCAATAACAGATTTAACTTCAGTAAGCCCAAAATTATAAGGAAAAATCTTCCCCTCAAATCTTTGATTTATATCTGTTTTTTTATAATTCACAATAATGTAAAGTCTCCTCTCTTACCCATTATCAGTGGAGCAGTCAATCTCGCTCTCCGTACTGTTTGTGGATATTGAGCGACGCGAGAAATCCTGGACCTTCACCAACTTGGACTGTAAGAAGAAAGGAGTTGACAGAATTGTAACAATAATCTATAACATTTCACAATAAAATAGTTATTTTCTATAAGTTATGTTGGTGTATTTATATACCATCTCACTTTGGCAATGCTATTATATCCATTAAAACTGAAATAAAAAAACATTTATGAAAAATCCTTGAATACCGTATTTGTGGAACTGGGTTCATTTGTCTGTTCTTTCTTTTTGTCTCTTGGGCTTATCTCTATAATTCCTGGATCTAAAATTAAAAAAAACAGTGTGCACAGGTCCAGACAGATGGTGTCACAAATACACAATTACTTCTACTGTCAATTACAGCTACTCTTAATACTGTACCAGCATGGAATTTGTTTCGATTGAATACAAAATACAAAATAATATTGTTTTCACTCCTTAAATTTTGTATACATAAAGCAAAAAGGAAAAATGTTTAATAAAACAGTGGTTGAATGTAATAATGTAAACAGTAATGAATATGAACTTACTTGGGGCCAAGTTCTTGTTTATTTGAATATTAGACATGGAGCTGTCTACGACCCTTCTATGTAACGTATCATCGGATTGGTCACTTGTGTCATCGGCTTCATTACCATCATCCTTTGACTCTTGTTCACTAAATCTCAATTCATTCTTAATCCAGGCAGGAACCTAAAAATTTAAAGAAAATAGTTATGGTTTATACTTTTTAAGGATCCTCGACACCCCGTGACTTCTGCTTTTTATGACGGTGCGTCACAACATGGCCATTTGAACGCAAGGTGAAACAGTTAATATTGCCAAAAGATGCAGTCTAAGTCATGGGCGCCATGGGTGTAGCTTAAATCTGCCAATCTGAAGGTCCCGTACGCGTGTTCGAATACTGCTGGGACTTTTATTTTCATGAATAGTAGTACAATTTAAACAAGAGGCCCATGGGCCACAAATCACTCACCTGAACAATAGTCCTTGAATCATTTTATTTCGAAAGGGTTATTATGAAGTGAACTCTGAATGAATATTGTAAAACTCATAAATTTCCAGATTTTGCCATATATTAAACAATACATAAAAAAGAAGAAACAATTTTATCTTTGGCATGTTTTTATTCATATTTATTTTACACATCAAATGAGACTGAATTTTAAGCTTTAAAATACCCATTTGCAGTAAAAAAAAATCTCATTTCACTGAAAAAATTTAAAAATATTCGTTTAATAATTAAAAGATGATATTGGCATCTGTTTTGTATTTCAATCATTAAAAGCTTCTTTATCGATTCATCAAATAAAAATATTGCAGGTGTGATGAGGACATTAGGCATGTTAGATTTTGCATTCTCATCGATCATCTGTCTTATAGACTATCTCAAAAAACATGGAAAGTCTATATATAGTTGATAAAGTCTATCAATGATTCCTACTCTTTTTCCATAACCATTTTTTATCTTTTGTTCCTTTATCTTTCCTAACTGTGTGTTTGTGAATCAAAACTTCGTAAAAACTAAGATCCACACCTTTTTGAAGCTGTTTGAATTTATGATCTTTGATCCCGATCACTTGGATCCCGATATGTGAGTAATTGATGTGGGGATCGAAATTCCCAAAAAACAAAAAAACTAGTCTATAAACATACACATGTATTTCCAGATAAGTTAACTATGATAAACTTATCATGGAAATTTCTTTTCTTTTTTTAATACTTCTTTTAATAAAAAATGATTTAAACAATTTAAAATATGCACTATCTTATAATGATTGCATAGTAATCTCACAAACTGTAGCATTGTAATTCTTAAAAAGAAGAGTTTAAAAACATTTTCCCATTATATAAGTCTATGTTAAACTTTGAACATATTTTGGAGCCGTACGTAGTATTATAGTCCGGAGATCATGGTTTTCACAGTTTAGAATCTACACTATCTTAGGGTACTTGTATAGTAATCTCACTAATTTTAGCACTGTAGTCCTTGAGAATACATTTTTAAAAACATTTCCCCCATATATTTCTATGTTAAATTTGTCTTTTTTAATCAACTTTGAACCCCTCTTAGGACCCCAGTATTGACCCTGGGACAGCGATTTTTACAATTTAGAATCTTCACTATATATACAACCTTTTGTGTAAATATTTGCATATCTGGTGCAGTGGTTTTTAAGACATCCACTCAATTTTCGCAGTTTTGCAATTATCTCCCTTTTAAAAAGGGTTGTGCCCTTTATTTTAACAATTTAGAATCCCCTTCCCATAAGGATGCTTTGTACCAAGTTTGGTTAAATTTGGCTCAGTGGTTCTAGAGAAGAAGTCAAAAATGTGAAAAGTTTACAGGCGGACGGACGGACGGACAACAGGTGATCAGAAAAGCTCACTAGCTACAGGACTGTAGCTCCCTGTCTGAAAAAATTCAGATGGACGACCCCAGTCTGAAAAAATTCGGATGGACGACCCCAGGTCGTCCATCCGAATTTTTTCAAACCGGGAGCTACAGTCCTGCAGCTAAAAAGCTCACTTGAACCTTCGGTTCAGGTGAGCTAAAAATTGTTTTTTTCACCTTAATTGAATTTTTTTCCTGTCATTTTCAAGTCGAACACATGCTAGAAATCCATATCTTTAAGTAATTTAGAAGTTCAGGTTTGTACGCAGAACTTTTCCCAGGTGTGTGGAGGATCTTTATCATTGCTACTTAAGAAAAAAAAATGTGGTGGCTACAACAATAATCTTCTGTAAACCAACTTTTTTCTTGCCAGAAATTTAGTGAAGTGCACAAGGGCCCTGTCATTACCAATATTTCTCTCCACAAAAACGTTCATAAATGTCTTTGGTATTTCATTTTTCAGGTAATTTACATCTTGATTTCAAAAATAAGTCACAGTAAACCAGTTTATCTCTGTTAAATTGCAAAATAACATCATCACGAATTAAATTGGTCTATTGATGATTCATTAAAATCATTGATGAAACATTGCTTTTGATTGGTCCAAAAAGTTCACCTCCGACAAAATTTTCACAAACTGCATAAACCACTACAAACTGATAGCTACTATTTCATTGTTAATTTTAGGGTATTTAAAAATTTTAATTATTTTCATTAAAATAAAATATTAAATGTGAAATAAATTACATTTTTTTAGTGATGCATGGAATAATACACAAATTAATTAAACAGAAATTTTTTGCATCAGTGTGCTTCATGACCTGCTGCAGTTTTCAATTAAATTATTCTGTTGGAACTTTTATCCACCATAAAAATATGCATGGTAAGCTTCATTTCCTAGGTAAATCCGACAACTTACAGTGCCCTGAGTGTCGATTTCCGAGGCCTCTGATGAGTATTCATCCCCGCCCTCCCTACTGGAGGCTGTGTACAGGGCCTGGGTCTCTGCGGGAACATTGAGCGTGTTACCACTGAACCGCTTCCTGGAAAGCAAGAGTCCATTTATTCCATCACAGTGATTCATTAAGACAATAGTACATATATTATTTAATCTATTGGTAAATATGTACTGTGGTGTCATTGGAAGCATCACACTTTCATAGATGTAGTGAAAATCATAGTTTCAAGGATACAGAAATTTGTGGACAATGCAATTATCCTATTAATAAAATTTGTAAAATTTGAAATCTAAAAAACTGCACTTTCATGGACATTCAGTTAGGTGGATAAACTCAAAAGCGAAATCCACAAAAAGTTGAAATTCAAAAAATATTGCTACAACCATAATATGACATTTCTCCTTGTCAGATTTTTTTCAGAAAGTTTATGGTGAAATGGGCAAAACTACATCATATTCAAGATATATCAATGTTAAAAAACTTGTTTTCAAAATTTGTAGTTTTTGGCTATAAATGAGGTCTTATACAACTGATTAATTTAAAAACTTTTAGAGCCCCAGCTGAACTGGAACTCATGACTTACAGATGGCAGCCTGACTGTTTAAACAAATTGTAAAGCAGTAAAGCTATGCTGGTTCAGAATGAATTTAAGAAAGGCAAAATGTAAATTCTATTCATTTTTTTTTAAAAGATACATGTAAATAAAGTCCCATATGGAGGCTTCTAATGCATTTTTTAAAGATGTATAAGATTAAACCAAATCAAACTAGCTACAAAATCAAACTGAAAACCCTTGACCTTATTATAATCAATACTGTGTCTTGCTCTATTATAGCTGGGCTTTTTACCTGATTCCAATTTTTTTTCGCTTTTTCCGTCTGGGTGGAGGTGCTGTTGTTTCCATCTGAATGAAGAGGTTTTCTCCGTGACAGAAGAATCCACTGATGGTCAACATCTCATCGCCGGACTTGAGTATTCTACAAAAGCAATACAAATCTACTGTCTGTCTGATATTCAACATGTTAGGTCATTGCCATAATAGAATACATGTTTTTGAATCACATTAATTTGTGGTATATGATAGAGGGAGGCATTACAAAAATATTACTTTTTTATTGGACAGACTATAGAATTTTCAAATATCATTTACAAGCAGAACAAATTCTGCTGTCATACTATAAATACACAATAAATTGTCATCAAATGGTTGTAAGACATGTTAAGTACTTCATTAGATGCATGGGAGGGAATATGATCTCGGAGTTGTCTGGAGGTCCGTGCTCAGACTCGGGCTTTAGACTGCCCTCACTGGGTGTCCGCTTTCTGACACTACCTGAAATTAAAGTAGACAGGTGTTAAAACGTATGCATCATTACAAACAGTCATCTGTATAAGGAAATTGCAGAAGTTGATTATTTGAGAATTTGGTAATGTTGCCTAAAATCTTGTGCTATTAAAAATCTGTTTGATATGATAATATTCAAATATAAGTAAATAAGATTAGGAAGATACTTGACCTAGTAAACAAAATGTCGTTTGATATCAACTTACTTTTAGAATACTGTAACATACTATAAAGCACTAATATACTATAAAAAATATGAAGTATAGAAGAAATCAAAAAAATTTTGGAGAAGAATATCACAAAACCTGAGTCGTCTTTTCTTGTGGCAATAACCTCTCTAAAACAGATAAAAAGGCCTTTGAATCACACTCACTGAGTGGTCTGAAGCCCATGGGTCCCTGGGGTGTGGTCTCCTGGGGGGTGTTGGCAGTGGAGCTGGGGAGACCGCTATCAGTCAAACTCGCTATGCTTGCCACGCTGTCTATACTGGTCTGACGCCGGTGGGCGGGGCTCTTCATCAGAGTGACAGCCTCCCTTTCAATTTCACCTTGAACTGATGACTGGGACCCTATAATGAGTTACAAAATAAGGCTTAAGGCTTTGATGTGATAAGTTGTTTACTCGGTATATTCCTTAACAGTCAATCAAAAGAAGCAAATGGTTCAATGCATCAAATTTTTGTTCTTTGAAATACATGTATTCAAAAACAAAAATTAATGGGCATGGTCATGATTTTGGTCAAAAACAATTTTTTCAATTTTAATTAATATTTACAATGCTTTAGTAGGCATTTGAGTGTCATTTGTTGAGTTATAAGTGAGTTACAGAGTTTGAAATTATTTGTTATGTAAACAAAGCCTTTGTTTACATTTTGAATGTTAAAGTGAAAATTCCAGTTTTAGGCCTAAATGAATGTGTTAAACAGTAGGAACTGTTTATTTATGCTTAAAATAAATAAAAAGATAGACAAATGAGCTTGAAAAAGATTTTTTACTGGTATATTGACCCTATGTAAACAAAAACAGGGCACAAGCTTTGTTTACATAACAAAGAAGTGTGAGCCCTGTATCTTGGTTATAAGTCTACAGCTGATACTCAAATTTCATTTTGTCATTAGAAATGCATGCCTAAGCTTTGTAGATACCCGTAATAAAAACAGAAAAATAAAATTTGACAAAAATCGTGACCAAGCCCCTTTATAGTTTTCTATGTTTCTTTGACATCTGTGAACACAAAGCAGATGTATAGCCATGCATTGTAGATAGCGGGAATCTGTCAAAGTTGACATTCATGTATATGAATGTAAAAAGAGTTTTGATTGGAAAAGTTGTCTTTCAGACTAGCCTAAAAAATCAATTAAATCACAGATTTTGGAGCATTTATCTCAAGTGCAAACAACAAAACAGTAAAATTAATTACAACATATGCTCATCTGGTTTCTCTGTACACATATTAGGAAAGTTTGTCGGGAGTTAAAATTTCTTTGGGTGTGTTGGTACTGACCGTGCATGGAGTCCTTATTACTGGTGGCGCTCGTCACACTGGTCAGGCTGGGCTGGCGGGAGTGACTGGCCTTGGTGGTCCCTGACCTCGGGGTCACGCTCTCCAGTCGAAGGTCATTGTTGTTGACAAAGCTGTCGGTGGTGCTGGACTTGGAGTCATTGTCCTGTAAGTATGTCTGTACTGGAGTCTTATTCCTGAGTCCCCAGTAATACAGCTCGTTGGAGGTGGTGCTACACACTGTGTAATGGTTCCCACACTGTACCCTCTACAGACAGAATCATTTATGTAGAAGTTAGCATCACTAAACAACATGGAAAGGAAAGAGCTAATAAAAAAGTGTTACCCACAACCAGTGACAGATCATACATCAAAAATTCTTTACAATCCTTTTATCAGAATTCATTGCAATTATATTTGTAAAGATTTGTTCCCTATGTTGAAGTAAACTCCATCAAACAATAGAGAAAAAAAGAGCCAAAATCACAGTGTTACTAACAAAAAATGCCAGATTAAAGAAAACAGAACATCATATTGTCTATGACAATAATTAAAGCTGCTTGGTCCGATTTATTTTGTAATTACAGTATCAAAATTTGTTCCATACAAATCATTTATCTCAGAAAGTTATGGACTTTCTCCTATTTACACCAGCAGAATCAGTCTCCTTTCAAAGTTAGAAATATTCAAAGTAAATAAAAATAATTTCTCTTTGGGCAAACGAAAAAACAAACCAAAATGCATCACGGGAATGTTTAGAAAAGGAAACCGCTTGGTTTCGTCCCCCTAATGATTGGGGTTATTCAACCCGCATGCTATGCATCGATTGTAAAGAAAGCAGACTTTGGAAATATTAGCGAACAAAACGTACACATGTTTATTTGTAATTTGTCTGATCATTTCGACCTTTATTTAGAGCGATGTCAAAGTCGTAATACAACCATTCCCGTCTCGTCGCCAGGGGTGAAATTAAACATGAGGCGAAATAACGCGGTACCTTTTAATGTCGTTTGTTTTGTTAGCAAATTTTGTACGTATTTTTCTTCATTGAAATTTGGCATAATTGACGGGTAAAACTACTGCAATGTCTATTATTATACATATATTAAGCATAGCCATCGTTTAAAAGCGTGCATAAAATTTGATATAAAATCGGACCAAGCAGCTTTAATATCCAAACTTATTGCTAATACCCTTTCAAGGTTTACTCTACCCATACACAGTGGCTACACACGCTAACACAAGTGCCTGTATGTACACACGTTTACCACACTCTCCAACATGGCCTTGACCTCCACTGGGGCCCGCGAGGGTTTTGTGTCACCAATCCCCAGCTGACCCTCACTGTTTTTACCGAAGGTATAGATGTGACCGGGCTCCACAATGACGGCGGTGTGACACACTCCCATAGAAATCCCCAGGACTCGATGTCTGGCCAACGCCCTCACCGGGGTCGGGACATTTGACCCCTCGACCTCTGTCTGTAAGGATTAAATCACAATCATTCTGACAAGCTTAACATTAGAAACAACCAGTGCTGGTATAATGTCCTTGTACTAATTTTCAAGTTTATTTAAACCATAAACAAGTCTAATTTGGAAACAAATTATGCATACAAAAGCTAAAATATTTTAATTTTAAAAGCTAAAAATCTTTGATAAATTAGATAACCAATGCACAAAACTGCTTTTAAAAGCTAACAAAATAGGATCTTAATTCTAAGAACACAGACCTTAGTGAAGATATTCTTCATGGCCATGATAAAGCCCTGTCTGTTGTTGAGGCCGAGTTTGTTGTCCGAATTACTACCGCAGGCATACACACTCCCCACGTCCGTCAGGAACATAGTACCGTCCACCCCACAGAATACGTCCCTGATCACCACTGGCTCCTCAATCCTCAGCTCCTGGGGCTGGCAGCTACAATTAATAGTGTCAGTATAGGCTACTGTAAACCAACTTTTTGAGGGCAAGATGATTTTTTGAGATTCCTGAGAATGTCTTTGTCACCGATATTTCTCATTCCATGCAAGTTTTCATATATGTAAAAGTTTATCAGCATAGGTTTTGTCTCTAAAATTAGTGGCCATCAAGTTCATCACTTGTTAAAATTGAATAATAGTTGATTATAATATTCCTAAAAACGGTATAATTTAAAACATATTTTATTGAGTAATCAAATGGATTAGGCAACAGGCAAAGCCTATATAAACCTTCTCCAAATAATCATGATAATCAAAGGTGTCAGGGAAATATTGATAAAACTTATATCATTGTCATCTTTATCATAAACAAATATGTTTGAAGGTTATGAAATTCTTATTCTGAAAGGATTAACCTGTTCAAAAATAATAATCAGATTTTAAAGATGTTTCTGTTGGATCTGGTCTTGAATGCCAAGTTTGTTTTGCATACATAATACCAGAATGGAAGAAACAAGGGCAGGTAACTGATGGTCAGTGACTTACTGGTTGTCCTCGGTGCCCAGCCCGAGACGTCCGTCAGCCCCACACCCCCAGGTCAGAACCTCTCCCTCACTGCCCACCACAACGACATGCTTACTGCCACAGGAGATAGCGATCACATCCAAACTGTAATAGAAATAACAATTACATCCAAACAAAAACAGAAAAATATCTATGCATAAACAAGGATATAGCTATCACATGCAAATTGTAACAGAAATAACGATTACGTCCAAACAAGAACAAAAACAACAACCATTCTATACTTAAAATGGAGATAGCAATCACATTCAAATTTAAATACATGTACTGATGATAGCAATCACATCCAAACTACTATACTGAGATTTATGCACGCATAAAGAGCTCCATATAATTTTTTCCAGTATCTAAATGAAATACATATACAAGCTATTGGATGGAACAATTAATAAAATATTTTCCAGTATTTAAATGACTTACATATCTATACTGTACGACATATCATTTAGATGTTTTCCAGTAATTTATTTGACATACATGTATCCGTTATGCTGTGAGACGATAGAATGAGAATTTTCTGTTACCTGAGCAGGGTCTCAATGAGGCGCGGTCTGTAACAGGAGAGGGTGTCCCCATGTCCAAGGCAACCACTGGTCCCATCCCCACAGGTCAGAACAATGCCATTGTCACTGGCAAATATACTGAAACCCTCCCCACAGCAAGCCCTGTAACAAAAAACATCAATTACATTGTCATTATGTAGGAAGAATACATGTATGTCCCTGAAATCTGCTTCAAATACACTGAAATTTGGTACAAGAAGTATCAAATAATGTTCAGACAATGCAGAATTCCTTTGACAGTTAAACTTTGTATCTCTGGTCTTACAGAATTAAAATCTTTTTCCTGAAAATAAGCCCAAAAAGTAAAGAATAATCTGACATGAGTTCATTACCTTGATATGGATTTGCCATTCAGCGACTGAACCAGCTCTGGTTTCATTTTACTCTCCGTATTCCCGTGACCCAGTTGACCTTTGTCCCCTGACCCCCAAGAGTAGACTTGTTTCTCTGTGGTGACAACAATCACATGATCTTCACCCACTGCAGCCTAAAATCAAAAAGAGAGAGATTACACAATTCCTTAATGACTGCAGAAGGGAGGTACATTATCGAAACAATTATTTTGTGAAATTCTAAAAGAGACAGGTCTAAATATATACATGTATGACACTCCCCCCCCCCCCCCCATTCCCGGCCCTGTATGCTCTTACATGTCGGATTTTAATCTTTGGAGGAAGTTCTATTGGCGTCATGGAAGCTGTGCAGCTCTCAAAGTAGAAAAACACAGACCTGAAAAATAATGGCCAACAGTTGGACTCTGATAAAAGCGCTACATCTACCAAATCAAGTTGGGGTTTTTTTTCCCATCCACAAAAAGGTTGTTATACACAAATGGGGAAAAATGTATAGTAAATATATTATTTAAAGCAGTTTCATGCAGGCATACAAATACATAGTTACATAGACATTAAGAAACAAACAAAAAATACATGGAACATTTTATACATGCAAATTTACAAATAAGAGGCTTCTTTCAACAATAAGAAACAATGGCATATATTTTCACACTTTTATAGTACTGGTATTTTTTTAACACACATTTCTATAAACAGACAAATGTACAGTATGTCTTTCTTGATATTTTTTTAATCATTGCAAGCAGTAAAAGCATTAGGCTTTTTTTGATCATTTTAATCTTGGGTGTCCTATAAAAGCAGTGATTCACATGTGAATGAATCATCATATACAAAGTGCTTCATGTGAAATCTATAAAAAAAAATGGTGATTTGTAAACAATACATGTATATAGATTAATTTCTTTGTCAGAATAGATTTTTAATATATAAGCTACAATATGTACACAGTCCAACCTAGCAATCACAAATTCAATCAGGATCGATGAGAAAAACTTTGAGATACAAAAGGATTTTGAGAAATTGAGATTAAAACAGCTGGCAGGCATCTGACATTAAAATATTTCTTGACATGTATGGATTATTTCCAGGCAGTATCATAATGATAATAAGTGTATAATAATTATCTACATTCATTCATTAAATATTTATCAATTGTATTTGAGATTTTGATGTTTAAAGCAATATGAGCTGCAATTTTCATGTTGAAATTTTTTACGAAAATGTGTTTTTCTTCTAAAATGACAAAAAAAAATAATGGTTTTAAATATCTGTAAGCCGTATTTTTGTGGGAAAAGCTGTTACATGTAAGAAGCCTTTATTGGAGTAAAATTGAATTTTTGTCGTCCTGTATTAGCAGGTCTTTGCAGCAAAATAAAATTCTAAAAAATACAACTCATATTGCTTTAAATTATCCAGTTCAACTGTATATATTTGAGCTAAAAATGTCGTGTGTTTGTTCTCCAGCCAAAAATTAAAAAAATATAGTGTGCACCTGGCAGCCAAATATTTTGTTTTTTACTGCAAGAGAATAATTTTAGTTTTTACATAATTACTTAAAATTGAAATTTAATAATTCCCCTTTTTTAATATGACAAATAAAATTAAACAATGTAGAAACCCTTGATATATTGCAGCTGTCCTTGAGAACCAAATCATAGGCTTTTTGCCTTATCTCTTAATAATCTAAAATTTTGCTAAATAAGTCTTTATAATAAATAAAAAGCTTGTTAAAAACCTAAAAGATTACAAAAATCGAAAAATTGTATTTAACAAACACTGTTCATGTCAAACAACAGCAATAAGAGGAATTGTGATTGGTCACAACAACCAGTGTATTACCGCTTGTCCAGAGCACGACTACACGAAACCACAATCACTCAAGATTAGTACATGTCAGGGGAGGGAACTCAGTACAGTTATGATACACATCAATTCTTGACAAAAATATATCAAAATTTCAAAGCAAGTTTTAATATTACATTCTGTTTAGAAAACTTTCATTTTAACAAAAATATAAACACATCATTCAAAGTTCTCATTTAATTCAACAAACAATACATTGGAAAAGGAGTGAAAGAGTTTTGAACTAGAGAAGTAGGGGTTCACTCCCCTTACCTGAGCTTTTTCTTGGACTTTGGATCATTAACATTTCCCTGGGACAGACTTAGTTCTTCGTCTGTGTCAGGATCCTCAAACCTGTTCAACAGCTGTAAATGAATGACCAAAGGTATCAGAATAAGAGCAACGATCATGCTGCAAAACCTGAATGATACATCCTTTCTTCAGCCAGAGTGTGAAAATGAATGAAATTTTGCTTAACAAAGTATAGTAAATGAAAACGCTGACATACCTCAGGGAGCCTGGTATACATGATTTCATTGGCTGACGGCCTCTCATCAGGGTCTTGTTTTAACATATCCATGATCAGGGACTTGAACTCCTCACTGTAGTTACCTTTGACAGGTGCAAATTGTCCCTACATTGAAAATAAACCCTTCATAAATCACAGCAAAATTTTAAGCAAGTGCAGACAGATAATGTTACACAATCTCTCTCTCTCCTCTCTCTCTCTCTCTCTCTCTCTCTCTCTCTCTCTCTCTCCTCTTACCTTCATGATCTTGTTGACCAGAGCTGGTAGATTAGATCCCTCGAACGTTTTCTGCAGACAGGCCATTTCATACAATATACAGCCTAATGCCCAAATGTCGGATTTATCATTGTATGGCTTCCCTTCACACTGAAAACATCATTGTTCATGAATGTGACATATGACTTAGATTTTCTGTACACAAAAATACAACAATCTACTAGTATATGGATAATGTTTATTTGCAGACTTAAAACTCTTGCTGTAATATATACATACATTTGTGCTATATCACCTCTTTTGATTTATTTCAAGTTAAAGATAGATTTATTTTAAAATTTTTTCATTTATAATCTGTTTTCTTTAGGAAAGTTATTATAAAAAATTAAAGTTTGGAAGTTATTAAGCTCTGAATATCATAGGGTCCAAAATTGAATTTTATCTTATACCTACCATTTCTGGACTGATGTAGTAGGGGGTTCCTAACACAGTGTTAGCTCCCTTGTTTGCCGAGCTCAACATCTTTGATATCCCAAAGTCTCCAACTTTCACCACTCCCTCTTTGGTCAGGAAAATATTGGCCGTTTTAAGGTCTCTGTCAAAGTCAAAGATTATCTAACTATGATCATAAACATTTTGAAATGCCAAGTGTATAAATTTTGTTTGGATGCAACAACACCAAATTATTGAGGCATTTACAGAGACTCGATCATCATGAAAATAAAAGAAGGAAAAACACATAAACAAATTTACTCATGAATGAATTATGAAGTTTCCTATTTTTACCTGTGGAGTATGTTGAGTTCATGAATGTGTCTAATGGCCGCCACAATCTGCTGAAATATTTGTAAAACCTCCTTCTCTTCTATGTTCTTGTCCTTGGTTGCCATGGCAGCAAGCTTTTGAGCAAGAGTTCTACAAAAAATAATAAAACCAAGCTCTCTCCAGAACACTGCAAATGCAAATCTATCTCACACTAAAAATGGAATAAAAATACAGAGAGTCAAAACTTTTGGTAGTTTTTACTAGGTTAGGGATAGTTGAATTCTAATGAAGGCATGATTAGTAATTTGAAAATGGCATACCCTCCATCAGCATACTCAATCTCAATCATGAGAACTCCATCTTCCTCAAAACTGTCGTAGTAGCTGATGATGTTTGGGTGGTCCAGCATGGCGAGAATGGACACCTGTTAAAAGGCAAATATTGGACGGTAATAAGTATTAAACTGCAAGAGGAGTTAACTATAAATGACTGCAAACCTGCATGATTCATGTACACCAGTACATTGACAGAGTTCTAGCTCTCACCTCATTCAGCGCCAGCTGTCGCTCCGCTGCGTTCAGGTCGTGCATGTTGATTTCCTTCAGTATGACCAGTGAGTCGTCGTCTTTCTTTCTGTACAGTACTGCTGCACCATAGGCACCTAAAATTCAAATTTGTCAATGAAGCGGAGAAACTACTACCGGTACATTAATAGCTGAACACTCAATTACATGCTTCTCTTATGGGATTTTATGACATAGGATCAAAATTATTGGATTCTCATCTAGTTTAGTTCATATATGAAGCTTAGATGCTGCTCTTACTTACCTTTTCCTACAGTCTGAATTTTCTCAAACCCTGCCAATGACTGTTGATTGTTTCCACTTAAACCTCTCAGCTTCTCCATTCGAAAGTATAACTTTCCCACATTACTACAGAATGTGAAAACATATAACAATCAAATTTTTAAATACAACATACTAGAAAAATCATAGTTTAAGGCAAAAATTGTACCATATCTATTTGACACAATTTTTTGTTCTGTCACATACATATTATATCAGCATTTTCAGATCACAATGTCAATGACTAACTCACATTTTGTTCTCGGAGCTACTCTGCTTGCTGTCATTTCCTGCTATATCTCGAGACATGGTAACCTTGACCTATAAGCAATCACGTTAATGAACAAACTTTATATCACAGTAAGAGGACAACAGCATTATGAGTATGGAAATGAAAAAATATCTTGAACTGTATCCTGCTTTTTCAAAATTAACAAAATAACCAGTTGTATGGTGAGACATGCGTACTTTTGTGAGGTTTTCCAGCTCCTTGATGATAGCAAGACCATCTGGATGAAGGACAGCATTACAAGCCAGGAAGTCTATGTGTGGACAGTCAATGTCAAAGTTCAAGTGGGAGGTCACCAAGGTTAGGAAAAAGTCCTTGACCTGCTGGTTCTCACATACCGTGTCCTTCGAGGCAACCTTAAGACAACATAAATCATATGTATAATTTGTGCACTTTGTTCAGTGATTGCTTTTCAGGGAAATGTACATCCAATTATAGTATGGCTACATTACAGTGTTGATGGAGTCCATGAAGTCAACATTACAATGGGGAGTCAATGAAGTCAACATCACAATGTGGAGTCTATGAAGTGGAGTCAATAAAGTTTACATTACCATGTGGACTCAATGAAGTTTATTTTACAATGTGGAATGGAGGTTCGCTGAAATTCTTTTTACAAGGATCAATTAACTGAAATTGACATGACAATACGGAGTGTGACTTGGAGCACTGAAGTCAATGAAATTTAATTGGGGAGTCACTGAAGTTCTTTTCACAATGGTGATCAATTAACTAAAATTTACATTACAATATGGAATCAATCAAGTTCACATTATGATGAGGAGGCAGTGAAGTTTAATGGGAGGTCACTAAAGTTCTTTTTACAATGTGGATCAATTAACTGAAATTGACATTAAAATGTGGAGTCACAAGTTTTTTTTAATAAGAGCTTGGTCTTACTTTGTCATCCTTGCCAGAGATCTGGATGTTAGGACCACAGCAGCTCATCATCAGGGCAATGCTGTCCACTTTCCTTTCATTCAGAGTCTGATTCACAAGGGCTGAAAAATTAACCAAATGAATTAGTCAACTCTAATCATTATACATTATAATCTATAAGAGTTAATAAAGAAGACACTGTTTGATCGCAAAAAGTTATAACACAGAATAACTCTTTTAGGGTATTTTATTATTACATCATAACTCATTTAAATTATTAAAAAATGTTGATACAGATTGCCTGTGCATTTTGTTGGTATCCATGCACTGCCTGTAAAAATCTTTAACCTTTCAAAATTATCACTGCAATTTTACATGAATGACTTCCTAACAATACTTACAATAGCTTAGAAAAACTTCTGGCAACTACAGACATTCCATGGTTTTAAAAAATTATATAAAATTACACTAAAAATTATTTTAAAAATAGTTTATGCTATATCACAATTGACTAAATAAATTTACTAATGATTGGTTTTGTCTAGAAAGGAAGGATTTTTTGTACCCAGAATTCCATCTGTTGTCATGGAGTCATACTTGTACTGGACAAAGATAACACTTGGCTTGATACTGTGTCGGAAGTAGATACTGTTCCTGATTTTGGTGGACACTAGCAGTAACCTGGGGGGTTCCCCGACCTCAGTCTGGGAGGAGTCATTGGAATGTCCTCCCCCAACATCCCCCAGTACAGCAGCCTCATCCTGAATTTGAAGGGGAACACCTGTGCTCTCAAATTCAGAGTCAGCTACCTGAAAGTATACAAAGATTAATTTGTTTTATCTACATTTCTACCCCCATTAACTTTAGTCATAATTCAATACACACAAGTACAAAATCTTCAAATATTACACTTCTTAGTTTTATTTGTTAATATGTACTTTTACACAAATAAATTTAAGTGCTGCAAGTTATCCATAATTCAGTTTATTTAAAGAAATAAAATATACATGTCTTCCATGAGCGCATTTACAATTTCTTTTTTGCTTTTCAGGAATATGTTTTACATTGTCTGTTTTGGTGGTCTTTCCCTTTGATGGAGGTCCGATTTGTGACTCATCAGAGGTGAGAAATTCTGTCACTCTTTTGTCCTCCGAGTTTTTGACAGCAAGATGCAGGTCATGCAAGGACTTTGTTTCTCTGTGAGTAGGAGACTAAAAAAAAACACAACACATTATCTAACTATTTCTTCATCTTTGTCTTCATCTTTGTATGTTTAATACTTTTTCAGGCAGTTAAAATAGAAATAAATTTAAAAACTATTGAAGATTAGCTGTTTAAAGTTAACCATTAAGTAATATTTATATTTAATGTATATTTCCCCTTATGTTTGCATTGAAAATCTGTGACTTTCAATTAAGCATTGAATGCTTATTTTTTTATGTCTTTGGTCCTATGACACATCAAGTGGTGCAGACATATTGAATACTGCGCATTAGCGCGGTATGATAATTTGTTTGCACCACTTGGTGTGTCATAGGACTATAATGGCATCCAAAAATAAGCATTCAATGCTTATTTTTATACTGATGTCTATTTTTATGAAATATTGTGTATCGCCGCTATAAAGCCATTGTTACGCTCTTAGTCAGGGATATGAAACGTACATGGAACAGCCATATTAACATGTTATTTAGTTTGCTTCAGCGACATACAATACAGTGCCAGAAACTTTCAGAGGAAAAATCTTTTTTATTAAGGAGTAGACAGGGTTGTCTCTAAAAATTGAAGTAGAAGGAGGAAATGGAAAAAGTAGAAGGGCCGGGGTCTGGGGGTCTTGCTTCCGGCTACAATGTGTTTGAAATGCAATAATAGCCGGGTAATTAAGGCATTTTAGGTGGGGAAATTCCCTGCCTCCCGGGTCTTAGAGGCAACCCTGAGTAGATGTATATTAATCTTGTTTAGGCAAAAAAAAAATATGTGTGTTTCCGGTTTCCCGACCGACCCTATTTTTTATGCGCCGACCCTGACACTTTTTATTTCAAAACCAGATTAGCAACCGTAATTGGTTTAAACAATAGAGTCTTTACAAATCAGAGTTCAAAAAACGCTTGTAATAATTCAATAGAAAACACCACTTATCAAAGCGTTTTAAAGATTTCTAAGTGCAGATTGACAGCATAGATGAAAGGTATCCTTTGTTATTTTTAGCTAAATTATCAATGCAATAAATAGTTTCATAGGGCAGTGATGTGTTATAAATAAATATAAAGATGTACAAGAAAAAAGCAGAGGCAAAGTTTTTTTTTTATTTCTGGGTGTGGAGACTGCAGACTTCCTAAGTCTTTGAATAGGCCCAACAATCATTCACATTATAAATATGATTTTAAAATGCTGCGGTTCAATTGCAAATGGAATTTTTAAAGTTAGTCTTAAACCATTAATTATGTATTCATTTTTTAATTACTGAAAAGATTTAATTCTAAGGTTCTCGTCTGATCAACCAGAATTTCCTCTGTTTCTGAATTCAACGATATTAATGTTTACTGTTATGTCAGTTGACCAGGAAAATAGAACTAATAACTAATATATAATATATTTGTGGCACCTGTAAAATACATTTTCTTATTGTATAAAAAAATCATATGCTAGGAAAGGGGAACACTTAAAAGCTCATTAAAAAAAAAAAAAAAACAAAACAAAACAAAAGCCGACCTACCTACCCTATTTTAAAATTTGATGAAATAGGAAACACACATATTTTTTTTTTGGCCTTATCAAATTGGTTATGTGAGACTGAAAGTTTCATTTAATCTCACAATAATAAATATACTCAAAACACATGAAGACATTTATATTTGTGCTCATAGCGCATGAATTAGCAAAGTGTATTCATAGAAAATTGAATGTCGCAGATTTCCAATGCAAACATAAAAGGAAATATACTTATATGCTTATAAAAGCAGAAAAGTTTTCTTTTAAATTAAAATTTAGACATTCATCAAATATAAAATAAATAGTGCCTTTTTAGGAGGGTAAGAGTTGATATTGACACCCCTTGAAAACCATCGTAAACCTTCGCTTAACGGCGCTTTACATTCGTTGACAATGGTTTTCTCAGGGTGTCAATTTCAACTTTTAACCTTCCAAAAAGGCACTATTTATATAGGTATCGGGTGCGTTCGCCCTATCCACATGTTCGCCTTAGTCCGTTCGCTCTAGGTCCCCTCGCTCTAATTATCGTTTGCCCAAATAATCGTTTGCCTTAAACCTCGTTCGCTCCTTGTTTATAAATAAACCATATTATAAGTAATTTCATTTACTTTTAACTTAAAACTTTTATTAATTATTCATATATAATACGTTTTTCCTTCATCAAAAAAGACGTAATTATTATAATTGTAAGATTTTATTGCCGTAAATTGTCGATAACCGTCTTTTTGTCTTTATAATGATTCGCTTGGTGTTTTTTAAACAATTAAAGAATTTAAGATTTTAATTGGCTCATTCAGAAGCTTAGCAGATGATTATCACCTATTCTATCTTTAAACAATTTACATAACACAATCCTTTGATCTCTAAATGAGATATATACGGAGATGTAACATGTAACGTTAACTGTATCAAACTACTGTCAACCATGGTGATTATTATGTAGAAGTAGAAAGGGCGGTATTGTTTTCATTAATTATATATGTATCTTTCAAAATTTTTCAATTGAACAGAATACACAAAAATATATAAATTAATTTATTAAATTAAGGCGAACGGACACAGTGCGAACGGCATCAAGAGCGAACGGACCTAGGGCGAACGGCGTCAAGGGCGAACGCGTCTTAGAGCGAACGAACAGCCAATCATTTATATACTATTACTCAAGGATTGGTTGATCAGCATTTATTTTTAGGCATTCAATAGCCTAATTCTATGAAAACACTTTAAAAGATCTCGTACCCTTTCATGAGGAGGAAGGTCATGTATCATATGAAGGTCATCATAGCTGGCATGGTGTGACCCATCCTCCTTTTGTGCCATCGTTAATTGATCATATTTTCATCTCAATTCCCCGCCATTTTCATATGATGTCCATCGCTTTTCTGTCGTGTCTATCGCAGTGTGTTGATCTATTTGGATAGACATTCAAGAAATGAAATACATCATTACACAGAAATAGATTTCAAGAAAATGGTTGATCATTTAACAAACAGGTTAATACTTTTTCAAGTTAGAAGATGGAAAAGCGTCTTTGACAACAGTTTCTAAAAAAAAAAAAGTTACCGGATGTTAACATGGTATTTTCAAAAAAAATATTGATCAAAATTTCCGGGAAAATTATTCCATGCAATTCGTCTCCCCAATCTTTCGCTCCTTTGAAGCTTTCAAGATTTTTTTTAAAAGAACAGCATAGGTTTATTGTATTTCTTTTCTCTTTATTTTAATTTTAGCTGAAATATTCATTAAATTTTAATTTCCTGTGATTAATAACCAACAGATCACACACTAAAATTACATGGCATAATATTCCGTGAAGAGCATTTAATAATTTTAATAACCTTGTCAGGCAATATTAAATTCACTTTCTGAGAAAATTTTAATCATTTTTAATAGAAAAATTATATACATTAATTTAATCCGCACACGATGTCCCGTAAAAACCAAACAAAATGAAAAAAGGAGACTGAATAAATAAATAAAACAAAGCAAAAAAGATGAAAAACGCAATAGATTTGAAAAAATCTCTAATACAGTTTACTGTGCATTTCTTTTTTGAATTATATTCCTATAATACATATGTTCTATAAAGTAAATCTCCACACACACAAAGAATCCCGTATTCTATTTTCTGATTTATACACATGTACATACATGCATGCTTGCCAATCTACATGTAGATTGATTGGTAAATTTTTAGATAAATTAGATAAAAAGAAAAGAATTTGATTTCATGCGAAGGTGAAGTAGCATTTCCGCACTTTTGCCTTTTCATCTTCGCGCTTGGCCTTCGCACTTTTGCTCATCCGCAACTCCATACTTTCGCCTTAGCAACTTAGCACTCCTGCATCTTCGCCTTATAGGCGAAAGTGTGAAGGTACAAACGGCCCAAACGGGACACAACAATAAAAGACACTTGAATGATATACTTCATTGTTGTGTTCCGTTCACTTTGGACGGTTCGCACATTCGCACTTTCGCCTTTAAGCGAAGATACGAGAGTGTTAAGCGAAAGTGCGAAGTTGCGAAGGAGATAAATGCAAAGTTTGAGTCTAAACATTTACATATCAGAGAATGCCGACTGCTCAAGAGTTTTTTTCTGCCTACATATGAAAGAGGTGCCGAAATACACATGTTCCGAAACGTACCTATCCCGAAACACTTATGTCCTTTGTTTGACTGGTTGGTAATCGTCCGAGGAAACCGAATATCTAATAATATCTAATACCGAATACTAAAAACGAAAGTAGCTTGTAACTTGGGATGATTTGATACAATGGATTATTTTCTACTAGCCTGTTATATTCTCAGGAGATAACGTGTGCATGATAGTATATATGTACAGGCCTACTTGGTGATTTTAAATCTTTAACGTTAACCTAAACAGTTTCCAAGTTTTGGGTGTAAACGACAAATATTTCAATCAATAAATGATGAAAATTCCCTGCATTATGTTGATGTCTGCAAGATAGCACTTAAGAATGATCATAATATATAATTTTTCTCGGGTTTCGAGAGATATTTCATTACTTGTCCTACTGATAGTACTACTGTATGTTATGAAGAATCGCGTCTTCCTATGCCAAAATATGTTTCAAAATTATCCATATAATCAATTAGAGGATTCCTAAAAATATCGTTTAATTGATGAAAATTTCTGTGATGTTTCGAAATATTTCGATGAATTCGAAATGTTTTTTTAATGCTCGGTATCCGGAGACATGTCATCGTACCGTGCATGTTTCTGGATTTTATGCATACTTTTGGCCAATGACGTATACGACACTGTTTTGGCGGAAACCAAAACGCGCCAAAAACAAAAAAATGGCAGATTGTACAACAAACGGTGATCACGTTCAGAATTCTGACTCCAAAACAAATCAACATGACGAGGAACTTTATCTGGAAGCGGTACAGCGGGTGATTGACCATGGGAGAAGGAAGAGTAACAGAACAGGCATCGACACTTTGTCAACATTTGGCATGCAGATGAGGTCAGTACTGTTTGTATATATATTGTTGTGACTTTGTTTTAATATGTATTAAAATTGATTTGAGAATGTAAGTGGAATTAGACCCAGAAACAGTTATTTTCGCAATGAGAACTGTAATCTGGGACTATTCTTGCATTTGTATCACAAAACATTAATAAAAAAAAAAAAAAGCGCGCATTTGTTATTTCTATTTCACGCGGTTAATATGTTTTTAAAAAATTAAAATATCATGACAACAATGCATTTATGATAATATAATTATTATCTAAATGAGTTCTAAAAGTTTTTGGGCTATGTATAACTGTTTATGTGTTACCGAACAGCTACTTAAATGGAATAACAAAGCTAGAAGTAACATGAATTTCATGATGATTGATTTGTAGTACTTCAACACATGATAATCTGAAGTAACTAAACTTATCCATGCCTCATCGCACACAAGGTGTTATACAGTTACTCAAGGAAAAGAAATGCATGTTTTCCTTAAAACTGCTCAAAAGCAGCAATGTTTTAACTATTTTTGCTCCGAGTTCCTTTTATAAAACTATACAGTACAAATATAGGTTGACAGTTCCTTCCGACTTTTTGTCTGTTTTACATAATATGCAAACCTGCATAAAGGCAGCTAAATAAACCTACTTCAGGTAAGTAAATAAAGCTATGTAGGAAAATCAAGCTGCGTAGCTAAATCTAGTGATTGTACCGGACCTGTTTGGTAATAAATGCTCATTTTATTCGTTAACCAATAACTTTAATGACAATTGCCTTAAATTGTTTTCTTTCTCATAAAAGATCCCTGTATCTTCTTATTTGACGAAAGACACAGTTGGATTAACTAGCTACTTTTTTCTTGTCATTGCTGCTTGTCTGTCTGTGGGAGGTCTCTGTTATTTAAAGCTGAACAAAAAATAAACACAATTCAAAGTGATAAAGAAGCTAAAGCACTGACCTGCTACAGTCCAATACATTTTACCAATGACTATTTTGTTATTTAACGAGGCCGAGTACGCACGCTTTCGCGCAGCGTTTCATTTGTATTGTGACATCTTTTTGCTTGGTTGACGCCATGGCGTGATAGTTTCAACTACAGATATTCAGCGAAATTTGTTGAAAATTGCTCATTTGATGTGTAAAATTGATATTATATAGTTGAATAAACATAAATGTCTCGAAGTATAAGCTGTATTTGGGCTCGGGTCGAAAACGTGAAAAGGGTTCATCAAGCCTTGCCCTCTGTCATGATTTCTTAACCCTTCTAAATATATCTTAATTCACATATTTCAAGACAATAACCATTTTTTATATTTGTGACCCTTAATATGTGATGTTATATATTTATTTATTACTTAAATATGTCTGAATGTTTTAATAATACTATAAAGATCACCATTTTCGCCTTTGTCAAATAAAAAATAGCCATCATCTAGCTGATAAATCTGGGAAATTGGGCATACAAAAAACAATTTTGATAAGACCCCTGGAACAAACCAGGAGGTAAACAGTTTTTTTTATTTGATCATTTGATGCCTTTTAGCAATAACTTTAATATGTAGAACAGAAAAAGAAATCCTTAGGGCAGAAGTTTTAAAAAGATGTAAAAAATGTGCAAAATTGATACATTTTAAACAAAATTCCATAGGGTCCTATGTTAAAAATTAACAAACTTTGAGATGACCCCTTAAACAAACGGTGTGGTAAATGTCTTATTTTTTATCTTAAAATAATGATTAGAATAGTAGAAATTCATGCCAAAAATTTCATTCAAAAATCTAGGGCAGAAAAAATTAGACCTGGCCTCGTTAATTGTACAATTGCTGAAAATATTATGGGTAATAACTGATAAGGGATCAGATTTATTTGGATTTGATCACCATGGCTGTATTTGATCACCTCATAATACTCAAAGAATGATTCCTTATTCTTTAAATAAGACCATGCAGTCTTTTTTATCTCTCTGTAGTGATGCATCTAAGTTTAAGCCTATCGATGTAGTACTTGCAAGCACACTTATCTTTTTTATTATTTTTTAAGGTATAACTTAAGGGACTCATTTCCATTGCTGACCACAAAGCGAGTTTTCTGGCGGGGCGTAGCTGAAGAGCTGCTATGGTTTGTCCAGGGCTGTACCAATGGCAAGAAACTGAGCGAGAAAGGGGTCCACATCTGGGACGCCAACGGGTCGCGGGAATTCCTGGATAACCTGGGCCTGAACCATCGAGAGGAGGGCGACCTGGGTCCAGTTTATGGTTTCCAGTGGCGCCATTTTGGGGCAGAGTACAAAGACATGCACGCAGATTACAGTGGTAAAAGTTTATTAAACTAATATTGTTAATAATTAATAAGCAGGTTACTTTAGGAATCTATAATTACTGTCCTGTATTGCTTTGTCAAGATGAATTAATAAGATTGCTGTTTAATATTTGTTGTATAACAATGACAGTAATGACTTTGATGTTACTTTTAATTGGTTGATTAAGAAAAAATACTTCGCACACCCCATCTTTTAATTAATGAGCAATTGTGTTTTTTATAACAAAGAATATTAATACTTTAAAATTTGAAAATCTTAAGTGAGCGTTAAATCGTCTGACATTTGACATTGCATTCATAGGAAGAATTACAATTTGTAGGAACTGTGTGGTTTGCATAACATTCAGCTTCTTTTATGACTTAATGGCGGATATACAATAAATAATTTAATATTTATTTTGTAGGTCAAGGAGTTGACCAATTGAAAAATGCCATTGAAAAGATTAAGAACAACCCTGACGATCGTCGCATCATTATTTCTGCTTGGAATCCATGTGACCTAGACAAGATGGCGCTGCCTCCCTGTCACGCTTTCATTCAGTTCTATGTCTGTGACGGAGAACTCTCCTCTCAGCTCTACCAGCGATCAGGCGATATCGGTCTTGGAGTGCCGTTCAACATCGCAAGTTATTCGCTTCTGACTTACATGATAGCCCATGTAACTGGACTCAAACCTGGTGATTTCGTTCACACACTGGGAGACGCACATGTCTACGTGAATCACATTGAACCACTGAAAATTCAGCTCCAGAGAAAACCTCGACCTTTCCAAAGCTCTTGATCAAACGTGAGGTGAAGGACATTGATGATTTTAAATTTGAAGATTTTGAGATTGTTGGGTACAATCCTCATCCAAAAATCGCCATGGAAATGGCAGTGTAGATCTGTTAATGGCTTTGTAGTGCATTATGTTAACTTTTAAATGTTTACCAATTGTGTTTTGTTAATGCAAATTCAAGTTTTATTTGAATCTTGCTTCATGGTGCTTCAAAACATGTCACTTAATTTATGCATGTATTTAACAATGGTGAGTAATGCAAAAAAAAAATATGAGTTAAACATTTAAAAAAAGTAAAAAAAAAAATCTTTGTAATATACATGTAAATGCAAAACTTCAGCTTGACTAAAAAGTTGTATGTTTGGTAAATGGTTTAAAAGAATGAATGTCAAACTGAATTTCAAACTGACAGAATCTCAACACATGAAGACAAATGACCCTTTAGTGCACATCACTTTAACAATAATTATTATGTAAACAGTTGCCAAGGAAACTATATTTTGTGAGCAAAGGTGAAAACTACATGAAAACTTTGACTAGCTAACTCTTCTATTTTGTGAAGATTGTAATTCTTATTTTTTGTGTCGCATGAATACAGTAGTCCCTAATAAAGACCTGTGTTAATTATAATAACATTCATTTTTTTATTTCAATCTCAATAGTGTACAATATAGGTAAGGTGTACTCGAGGCTCTTGTGTGACACCCAAGGAGGCTAAATGGTCAACAAATTAACAATCGAATCTACCTTGAAATATTTGATTTGATGTGATTTTTTTTTCAGTCATTATAAGTCCATTATTTAGTGAAGAAAATTCTTAATTTTCAGCCATAGAATTTGACTATGTTCCTACACATGTATATTATTTCTTAAGGAGATAAAATAGGTTAAAATTTGTGTTGACCATACAGCCCTCTTGATTTCACTAAGTTGTAGTCTTTTTGGGGGCTAGGAGAACTTGAAGAGATTCTTGATTTGATCTAGTGTGCACTTGTGCATGATGGGTGTATAAGTACATTAAGCATTTGTTTTGAATTACAACAATTCCTCAACTCAATTCGTAGACATTTGAGTTCAACAGATATTGATGGAACAAATAATAAATGCTTTACTGTTTTGCAAAGAATTTTTTAAAATATAATTACCGGTATTGATTTAATAAGCTCTCTGGTTGATACCAGATATTTGCATTAATTCATACCCAAACATATGGCCATTTCAACATTTATAATTGAACATTGGTCAGTGATAATGTTAGCTTCGGTTCATTAAAATGATGAGCCTCTTTCTCTGAAATATGAAGTAAGCTTCAAGTTGAAACTTGGTATCTATAGAGAACAATTGTCAAAAAAAAAAAAGACAAACCCATTTTTGAAATGAAGAAAGGGAGTTGTCCATTTAATATTGTAATTTATTTCTAATTGCTACCTGTTTCTGATGATCATTGTTCATCTGTCATACTTAAAAAAAAATTATTGTTATAATTTACCAACAAAAACGGCGAGAAGAGAACTTCCTGCTCCCATCACAAGGGGCATTAAAATTTGGATTAAAACAATATAGATTGATGCAGTCTTAAACAATCGTCTTCTGTACCAAATAAAAATAAGTACATGGTTAAACACAGCTTCAACAAAAAAGGTGAATCCTCAGACTAAGGGGTTCTCTTGAAAATTTAATTGATGCTTATTTGATTAAAGAATTTGATAAAGAGGGAAACTATTAGAGATACCAACAGTTGGACTTCTAATGAACAGTGACATGCAGATAAAAAAGTGATTTGAAGCCATGGCCAAACAAATTGATAAACGCGATATTTCATTGGATGATCTATTTTTATTCCAAAGTAGAGAAAATCAAATGTTTTATTGACCTCTTAGGTCACGTGCAGGTGAATATTATGTTCTATTTTTTTTTTCTAGATAATTGGAAATGAGCCAATCAGAGAGCTAGAAATTAATCAATCATACAATGAATAAATAATTATTATTATACCTCATTATAATAATTTTATTATATATATATATATATATATATATATATATATATATATATATATATATATATCTCTTCGCTTGAAAACATTCAATTTGATATTTTTGTATTTAATATATTTAAACACTGTCCAATATCAATAGATATATAAACAGTGTCCAAAAACATATATTAAACAATTTCTAATTCCAGTAGATATATTTAAACACTGTCCAATATCAAGAGATATATAAACAATGTCCAATACCAATTAACGGATATTGCATTGTCCCAATACCAATAAATATGTAAACAATGTCCAATACCAATAAATATGTAAACAATGTCCAATACCAATAAATATGTAAACAATGTCATACCATGCAGTATATAAGCAAATAATAAATACATGTATATAAACAATTTCTGATACCAATAAATATATCAAAACAAATTATGTCTAATGCCAGTAAATATTTTAAACAATATCCGGTATCAGTAAAAATAAAACAAAGTTCGATACCAATAAATATCAAGCAGTGTCCAATACCAGAAATATTAAACAAAGAGATGGCTAAAGGTTTTTATTTTCTATCTTGTTTCACTCCTCCGAAAATAAATCTTTTCTTGTCAAATTCAATACACAACGTATAACAAAGTGTTAGCTGCGTTAATTACAAGGCTGCATTTAATATTATTAGATAAATTTACAAATACATCAAGTTTTATACATAACTTTACATATCTACAGACAAGCAAATGTTTATAAATTTCAACAAATATTTAATTATTATAAAAAAAAAAATAGTAGATTGATCTTAGAAAATTCATTAAAACTATAAATTTTAGGGTTTTTTTTTTCAGCACTGTAAATTATGCTAGTAAGAGAACCAAAAAAAATCGTCATTGTTAGTCATGAAGCAAACTTTTACATATTAACGTAAACATTTAGACTGCGTGTAATTTATAAAGTGTACAGGGCGGGAAGGGAAGGGATACTATAATACTAATTAACATATTATTAACAATCTTGTAATAAAAGTCGTGATGACCAGAACGACACTTGAAAATCGTGAAGTGAAATTCGTGTGATTTTTTTTCATGTGAATTCACGTGAATTAACTTCATTTTCACAATTTGTGTGAAAGTTCGCACGAGTTTCAATCAGTTTTCAGGCGGGAAAACCCCCACACGTGAAATTCACATAGTTTAAAAATGATTCAAGTAAATTTTACCGCGAAATTGCAAAGAATTCTCTTAAACACTCCTGATTTTTTTTTATATTTCAAGCTGTGTATTTTACTTCAGTACTGTTTGTGAATTGTTAATACTTTTGAGAAAACGTCAAAGAAATATCTTTTCTATAACAATCAGCAATGCATATAACAATAAAAACCTTTTGTAATCATTTATTTTTACATGTATCTTCATCACATATTTTTTATAAAGGGGAGAATGAAACTAAACGAATTTTAAATCTAAAATTTGGTTTTTCCCTCTTTATTAGAGGGTCATCGTCACAATTTTGGTCAAAATTTAATATTATTTTCTTAGTGTTTTTAAGGAGACACGAAGGTCACAATTCTTTGTTTTGTAATCAAAGCTGTGGTCATGTTTTTGTTTACATTTTAAAAACGTCAGGTTAAGGCCTAAAATAAATTTAACAAATGCTAGGAACTGTTTGTGTCTGTTCAAAACTAATGAGTAGGTCGAAATATAAGCTTTTAAAAGAACTTTTAATTGTGTATTACACCACTGTAAACAAAAACAAGACATGAGCCTTGTTTACATGACTAAAAGTTGCGAACTCTCTATCTTGCTATAACTCTACGACTGACACTCACATTTTTGTTGATTATCGTAAATGCATTACAAATGCATTATAAATAATAAAAAAGGAAAATAAAATTTAACCAAAATCGTCGCCTTGCCCCTTTAGGAGATGGCTGCAAGGGTTTGCGAAATGAATGAAATATACATGTATCCTACTAGGGACGTTTATTTAAAATCAAATGACCATTTGGATATATTTAAAGGAAGAATATACATGCAGAAATTTCTTTTTGATGTTTAATTCTACTATCTCAAAAACAAAAAAATCACCCATTCTTCTTTAGTATTGATTGCAGGCTGTCAAGGTTTGTTATTCGTTGACTTGCTAAATACCTTCTAATGTTCTCCAGTTTCCGTTGAATTACCGGTATTTCCACTTTATATGTACGATCGCATTTCTTCCTTGCTGTTCTGCAAGCCCGGCTGAACCACGTTCGCTTTATTACATCTTTCTCTGCATGTGTTTTCACAGTGTCTTTGGCTGTCCTGTCAATTACAGTAATATGTCTCTTTTTATGAAGTTGTCTTTACTAATATTATCGATACAAAAAGAAATATTTTAAACACTTTGTGCGTGTTCTGAAAAGCCCACTCTTAAACATGATTTTAAAAATGTATTTTAACACTAAAGGTTAAATATTCTTACAGCATATTATTCAGCCCATACATCAAATTATTTTCTCCATACCCAAATCTCAAGGAAACATTTTTTTTAAATTAATACACCTATTCACTTCATAAAATTTCATCTTTCCCTATACCAATAAGCAGATAAGTTGCTTTTAAGTCAGTACCTCTATCTGTTGTTTTAAACTCTGCGCACTCGTTTCAGAGGTCAAATTGCTTACGATAGTCAATATGCGTGCAGGACAGAAGACACGAATGATCATTTGTCGAGTTTCCTTAAATCTAAGCAAATAAAGCAGTGGATTCAAAAGGCTTTCTAGAGTAACCAACGGGTAGGATAAATCCATGAAAAGGCGCGTTACTTTCATATCTAAGGATGGATCAACGAGCGTCAAAGCCCCTAAAATTTGTGCCGGGAGATACAGGATATACAGGAATCCAGAAGCTGTTGTTATGACGATAGACAGTCTGAAAGTGTTGGATTTCTGCTGTTCTTGGAGCGGAGCGTTTGATTTGGTACGTTTAAGATGGTCCTTGGCACAAGATATGATACTTTTGCTTGATATGAGGTACACGAGCAAGCAAATAACGTAGACAATAAGAAAAAGGCCGTATGATTTCATGTCAAACTGACCTGAAAGCGGAGAATTTGTCGCGATAACAAACATCAAGATGTGGTACACCATCAAACTGGCCCAGATGCAAAGGCAGACCAGAGTACAAATTCTCGAAGTGACGCGAAACGTGTACACGTTTGGTAATTTGACGGATATTAACCTGTCCACGGAAAGCCCGGCTGTATGAAGAAGGGAAACGAGAAGCATCGTGCGTACGAACAATGCAGCTTGGTCCACAAAAATGAAAGACTTGGAAATCCAGAAGACAAAAGGACCAAAGACTAGGTTGACTCCTATGAGGAGATCGCAGGCCATTAAACTGGTGATGTAAACCTGTAAGTTCTTGACGATTGTTCTCGATCTACGAAACAAAACGATCCCAACGACGTTTAACATGATTATCAAAGTCCCAACAAAGATCCAGATGGGCACGTAGCGTCCATGCATTTTCAACTTTGGTGCTTCAGTAAATTTGAAACTTGTGTTTCCCAATCCAGAGGAAGCATTGACGATATTGGCGGAAAAAATCGCGGGCATTGAAGAAGAATTTGTCAAACTTAAAGATGAATTCATGATATTATGGGGATATTCACAATACTGCTACTTAAAAGTTCGCAAGTACTGCGGAAGAATTTTTCAGACTGTCTGTGGACTTCACGAGTCTGACTGTACTGTGAAAGCAATGAAAGCAATTGACTATGGGAAGCTGTCTTTGCTTATTATTGGACGCCCAGCTTTGTGACGCGGGCTTGTCTTTTTTAGCATTATGGACACAATACACAATCACACTTTTATTGTTCCAAATGTACATTACATTAACAGTTATTCTTGAAGTGAAGCAGTGTAGGTCAGGTGTACTAATGGCACTATCTTTAAAGAGTAGATTCCTATTTTATGATAAGCTAGTTTCGATAAATTTGAAAAAATAAATTTCATAAAGAATTGCTTTTGAAAACAATGCGGTCATGAATACAGTGTATATGACTGTAGAAATTCAATTACCTTACCCGATTGAATACAATATCATACAAATTTATAGTTCAAATGGAAAGAAAGGTGTCATCTTCATCTATCGATTTCTCGTTTCCTTGTTTAAAAAAACTATTTTGCATGGCATAAAAAAGAATTTGGTGGCATCTCTTAAAATATGAGGTTACATAGGTGAACCTGATCATTTTTTTATTACCTCTGAATTTAAAAAAAAAATATCTATTTTATTTCAAATCATTTATTCTCATACTAGTATAAACAAGCACAAAGAAAACACACAATACAAACATTATCGTACAAATAATCGTATTAATAACCTAGATTTCCAATGACCGCGTCAGTTACTTACACTGGTTCGGTGATGCTTTGTTTGAATGTATTATATATTTACTTCATTTATCAACCTGTCGCCTGGTTATTGAAAGTAATATAAACAAATACAAATGTAATGTAATAAGAAAAAATGTGTAACTAGCAACATTTTCTTTAACATATAGATGTTATTGTTTTTTATTATGAAAAACCCATTAAATTCATATTGCGTCGCAATTGTATTCAATTACACATAGTATGTAAGGAAATATCACTGTTTCTTTTCATTATAGATTTATAATTTTTTCCTCAGAAGTATACATATTCTTTTTAGTAATTAAATTTACACGGAATAACATTGGACTTTCGGTAGAACTTAATTTTTTATTTCTTGCATCAAACCAGGTTTTGAAAAATGATACTGGTTCCGAGTGAAATATGCATTGATTGCGTTGTTTTAGATAATAAAAAAACCCTGACAAATCGTGTTGATTTCAAAGAGCGATGACCGAGTGGTCAGCAATAAAATAGACATGCCTACGTCACATTACCCAAAGTCCAATCTTTTCTTAAAATGGTTCTAATTACAGCTTATGACCATCAAATCCTTGTTTTACATCATGTAAAAGAGGCATGTCCAGTAGTGACCTTTAACAAACATTTTAAAGTACAAACTTTTACTAATTAGAACACACAAAAGATTCCCATCTGATGCCGAACAAAGTTTGCCAACAATATTTATCTATTCCTATTACATCTGCCCAACTGGAAATACTGTTTTCAGTATGGCATGCAAAATCTCTCATATCTATTAAGTTCATTATATCAAGGGGATCACCATAAACATTCGATGAACATAAAATCAAAATGTTACTGTAATATGACGTTGTAACCGTATTCTACGTATTTATATTCAGATAACAGATATGTTTTAACTAATTGCTGAAATAACGGGAGCAGAGCAGTACACAATGCTAATTGATACATTGTGCGAGAACCTTAATTTCTTTCTAGTTAGGAGTTTTAAGTAGAGTTTATTATATGTTTGTCATATCACTTTCTTCAACTAATCGTGAAAATCTTCCGAATCCCTTAAACACAACTTACAGTAGTCAAATATCATGCCTATTAATTGTTTATATTTTTGTCTGTTATTTCTTCTTTTTTTTTTTTGTAATTTTAGCCATAAATCGTATTATTTAGTAACGAAGTCATCTTTTCGTAAGTTCTATGACCGATTCAACGACCTTGTCAGCAACTACAATCTTTCACCGGGTTGCATGCTGACTGACTTTTTTCATGCTGATTGTTAGACCATAATTAATCAACTAATTGTCTACGGACTTCTCCGATTTTTTCCTGATTACGACAACGAGCACACGGCGGGCGTAACCGGTCAGCAGAAGATCCTACCTCTATCTATTTGGAGGTCCGTGTTGCTCTGCTTTGAATTTGTATTTCGTTTTATGGATTTTTGAGATGGTTCAAGGTTTGTTATTGTCATTTTTCATTATTAAAGAAACAAATTCAAACATGTTTAAAATCTTACTCTTTTCTTTTATTTTTAAAAAGATTTCATCGTCTCAACGGGATTAATATCGTTTAAGAATTACCACGCCATCATGAAATTTTATATTGAAAACTAAATTGTATTGGTATAAGATATACTAAATAGTGTTTAAATCATATTTATCAAAAAGAAAACAGTACAGTGTATATGCAATTAAAAGAAAAAGTTTTTACAGATCCAGGTTTTTTAAATTGTGGAGTACTGCAAGGCAATATTCTAAGGCCTTTTCTTTTCCTAATTTATGTCAATGAAAAGGTTTCCAGTACTGATCCTAACTCTAAACTTATTCTATATGCTAACAGTGGTGCAATTCGTTATCTCATAAAAACCCAAATTTTGTTTCATAGAAGCTTGGTGCTTTTTTAAAACATTGTTCACATGGATTGTACACAATAGTTGTTAATTCACCTGGTAAAACTGAATGAATTTTGTTTGGAACAAGGAAGAAACTTTCAAATGTTCAAGAATTTCATATTGAATTTAATTATTATACAATAAATTCTACAGACAAACTCCAAATATTTCAGGAGTTTTAATTGATCAATATTTGGATAATTTATTTTATTATACTTTCATGTCAAATGCTGAAATCTGATTGGTTTAGACGCAGTTCATAATCCGTTCTATTACCTCAGCTTAGCAACACACTTGGCAACGGGTAACACAACGAATTGTTACATGTCACAATATTAGAGATACCGAGGGTAAAATACTTTAAAAATATGTGGTTTGGACTTACAATTAACTTTGACCTATCCATTGTATTCAAGATATCAATGTTCGAGATATCGAGGTTCAACTGTAATTTAGCTTTCGTGGGTTATTTTGGTTTCACACTTGTATTTTTAATGTCTTCAAACATCATGTCTATGAAATTATGACCATTCAATCGTACTATGTACAATATGTATGTTTATATTATATAGGATGACATGATACCAAATAAATCTATATATCAATTTGTCTGAAACTGCATCTGTCGTGTACAGTACGAGCAGAGTAAATGTTGGCGTAGAGTCTACAAGTATAAGGCTGAGGTGCTTTGTCGGCCTCGAGGTAAACAATCCCCCAAATATAGGTCTGTAGTATTCCCAAAGGTCCAACAAAATACAATTCCAAATTTAAAAAAACCAATTGATTCAGTATTCAGGATTTATTTAAAAAAGACTCAACGATAGCAACAAAAAATGATTCAACAGGCAGACATGTTACAAACGAGTCGGATATGGCCGGTAATGGCCTCAGGTCTCAGACTTTGGGCGAGTCGGACTTGACTGAGACTGACCGCCGTATTCCAAACTCAAGATTGGCAATTATACGTAGCTATATTTAAGAATACATTGTATTCGAAGAATTTTTAACAAGAATTTTCTTTGATGTCCTTAACATTAAAAACAGATATTTATACAATGATGTTTTAAAAGTTTAAAGCAATTATTGAAACATAACACTCTTTCTCTTTGAAATTAAAAACATAAAGTTCGAAAAGTGTCAATCACTAATTGAAATAAAAACTTTGAAAACGTTAAATTATGAAAAGACATATAAAAATAAAAATAAGATATAAAGTAGAAAAGTAAAGTCCAAATCAAAGTTGATAATCAAGAGTAAATATTTTGCACTGTGATATAATTCACATTTGCACAAAATGGCTGTATATATCCCTTTAAATCACTGTTTTCACACCTGCTTCAAATTAGCCTTCAGCAAAAACTTGTTTGTTACCATTGAGGATAACTTTTTAAAATTAACAATGATTTTGAAAATTAGTTTTTTTTAACAATAGGTTTGATTTCCCAAACCAGCACTAAACACCTTTTTTTTTTTTTGAAAAAGCTGTGGATTCTAAAATCAATAAAATGAAACACTTAAAAATAAAATCAATTTAAAACAAAATCTAACTACTTGCTAGCTTTGACATTGATTTTTTTTATTAAACAAAAAGATACGAAAAAAAATACACACACATCATGCATCTGATCATTTTCTATCAAAATCACGTGACCATCTACCAAATAATACCATTCATATCTACAAAAGGTCTGCTTTTTTATCACGTTTAAATGCTTAAACAATTTTACTATTGATTGCAATTTGCCCGTTTTCTTGCCCAAATACTCATGATTTTCGTATAGAAAAGAATTACTTTTACATTTACAAAATCATAGCGACTTTTTTTCTTTGGAATGATCACATTTTATGTTAAATAAATACACTGAAAAAAATTATTTTGCAATTTGTCTTGGATTTTGCATATTTGGGCTTATATTGACTGGACTACATGTACGAAGCAAGTAATTTGAAAATCGTATAAAAATCGTTTCGTGTGATTGCGCCTTTAACAAATGACAACTCCAGATCAATGCCGAATTTTATAGTCTGACTGACTTGCCATTTCCGTCACATTAACTTATTGATATCATAAATATTCGTGTCGAAATAACTTGCATTCAGTAGATTAGATCGAGTTCCAAAATTTTCTTTTGTAAGCCTTATCATAATTTTGTTGAAAAATAAAACTAAGAATACGGAGCTACGGGAATTTTCAAAAAATGAGAACCAATCCTAAATGATAATGTTGCAAATTTGAGGGAGGCGCCCCGATAACGTCTAAATGAATAAAGGATTATTGTCATATTTTTCATTATACATGTATAACCTCGTTGTCAACATCCTCAATTCTTGTCATTTATCAGAGTAAAAAGAGCGTGCTTGTCAAAGCGGGAATCTTGGATTTTTCCTTAATTATACTTTAACCCTGTCTCAAATATAGGTATGTACATTCATTAAAAAAAATATTAAAAAATAACAATACATGACCCTGGAAGAGATAAAAAAGTAAATGTTAAAAAGAGTTCAATATTCTGATGTGTTTCTGTTCAGCGCTAATTTTACATGTATATAATCGAGTCCAATATTCGTATATATTAAAAAATGTTCAATATAAGAGCATGTTGAACATTGTCCAATGGGCAAGGACATGTAATTACACAGTGTCCAATTCTTGTACATATTAAAATTGTGTTCACTGTTTCTTCCATTCAGCCTTTGTACCACCGCCTTTAATTACCCAACAGCGGAGAGCTTTCACAATATTTCAATTTTTCACATTCTTAAAAATTCATCATCCAAATATATGCTAGTATGCACTGCTTTCTTCTTGTATCTCATACTCTGGACTTTCTAGACACCCGTATTAGAAGTATTACTGCTGACAACAGATACAAACATAGAAGTACAAAAGACACGTTTGATCAAGTGCCGAGTCTCTTGAAATCGGAGCAAATACATCAATGGATTCAGTAGACTCTCTAGAGTTAACAACGGGTATGCAATCGTCATGAAGAAGCGGGTGACTCTCATTTCTCCAAATGGATCAAGAAAAGTTAAAGCCCCAAAAATTTGTGCCGGGAGATACAGGATATACAGAAATCCAGAAGCTGTTGTTATGACGATAGACAGTCTGAACGTGTTGGCTATTTTCTGTTCTTGGGATGGAGCGTTGGTTTTGGTACGTTTTAGATGTTCCCTGGCACAAGATATGATGCTTTTGCTGGATATGAGGTACACAAACAAACAACTTAGGTAGACTATGAGAAAAAGTCCAAATGTGTTCATGTCAAATTTACCAGACATCGGGACGTTTTTTGTAAGAACAGTCATCAGAATATGGTACAAGGCCAAAAGAATCCAGATGCAAAAACAGACCACCATACAAACACTAGAAGTGACACGAAAGGTGTAAAAGTTGGGTAATTTAACGGATATCAAACGGTCCACTGACAACCCAGCTGTGTGAAGGAGCGAGACTAGTAGCATGGTGCGAATGAACAGAGTGGATTGGTCTACAACTATATGAGACTTAAAAATCCAGAAGACAAAAGGACCCACAAGTAAGCTGATACCTATGAGGAAATCGCAAACCATTAAACTGGTGATGTACACTTGAAGGTTCTTGACGATCGTTTTTGACGAGTGGAACAATGCAATGCCAATGACATTAACGATGACTATCAGAGTTCCGACAACTGAGTAAATCGTCCCAAACTTTCCATGCAGTGACATAGTCCCAACATCGTCAAGTTCAGAACTGTTGTTTTCAGACCCAGAAGAAGAATTCATAAGCTTGGCGGAGGAATTCATAAAAAATTGAGAGAAATTCCTAAGATTGGTAGAGGAATCCATGAGATTGTCAGAAAAGTTCACTGGCTGTAGTGAAGATTAAACCTCTGTCACAGAGTTACGATGCTGCTCTACGTCTCCTCGCCAATTATTGGACACTGTCTTTATGACATATTCGGATATTAAGCGACACGCAAACAATCTAATTAATTAGCGTTGTTTTCACACATACATTGTCGAAAGGTATATTAGTTAGGCTTACTCCTTTTTTTCTCAAGGAAATGCTTAGTCATAGGCAGGCATCAGCGAATCTAAATGTGTGTGGGGGGTGGTGGTGTGCGCAAAATTATATGAAATACCGCTCCTCGCAGAAACAAGGGAAAAACAAGTTCATTTTGCGTTTATTTAATCTTTAATATTTTTACAATGAAAAAAATATAATAATGAAACAATCTTTTTGATGGATAACATACCCGTACATCTTAACCAAAATTAGAGTACACTGGTTTCATGTAATCTCTGTAGACTTTCAGTTCCACTCGAATTTTGAAAACCATTGTCATGCATTGTATGCACATTTTTACCTTGGGCTGGTCAATGTATTTGATTAAGTTTTACTATATGGGAGGAGAAAAATGGCCCTACTGCGATTATACGTAAATTGAAAAAAGGGGGGGGGGACAGAGGTTCAAGTTGCATTGCCCAATATAACTGATGTTATTTACTTGGTGTGATCTTTTTTAACCTTTCATATGGTTACTAACCTGTACCAATGTGTCACGTGACGTACATTTCGTCAAGCCTGCTTGTTATAGATAACAGAAAAACCAACAATTTCATATTCACACATTTTCATAAAGATGTGTACATCCGAGTTTAATGTAGGTATGAAATGGAACTTAACTCCGAATTGCGGTATCGAGTAAAATTTTAGAAATTAAAAAAAAATGTTTCAGCATTCATCAGTATCTGTGCCATCAAAAGCGACTCAATGAAAGAAAAAACCCTATTTTAAAGATTTTTTAGCGGCCCTATTTCAAACATTTATGCATGTGTTCTTTTAATTTAATATATATATATATATATCTCCAACAAAAGTAAATCTCCAACAAAAGTGAATTTCTCTGTGCTTTATATATATCTTTATCATTCACTATGGGCAGGTATATGTCAATTTGAGAGTTATTGCAATGTTTGTGCTTGTTATATATGTTTGTATCTATGCAATGTGTATCGTTCCGATCCTCTCAGATTGTCGTTTAACTGTATTCCACCTGTATTTCAAGCGACTGTGTAGTGCACGGCCAGCGCGCTAGGTTCCGTTCGTTATCGAAAGCAAGATTTTTGTCTTGCCTAGATAGCCGAGTGGGGAGCGCGGTGGCCGCTCACTGCTAGGAGAATGGGTTCTAGAGGTCGTGATTTCAAGCCTCGGTCGGGGCAGATGGTGGAGCTCCAACAAAAGTGAACTTCTCTGTGCTTTATATATATATATATATATATATATATATATATATATCTCCAGAATAAAATCAAATTAATTCTATTTACTGCAAACGTTTTCGCCATTTATGGCTCTTCAGTCAGTTATGTACAAAAATACAAGATTTGTAATAGGATTAATTTGTGATTTTATTCTGGATATTTATTATTTTTAAATTATTTAAAACTGTGCCGATTTTTTTTTTGTTGTATTGGGAAATTATATATATATATATATATATATATATATATATATATATATATATATATATATATATATATATATATAGTTTGATTAGGGGAATGAAATCTGTAAATATTTAAAACATTGAAGGAATCTAACCTGACACGATTTTCCGAAAATCTTTTCCAAACTACCAGTTTGATTTCTTTTCATTGGAGTGTAAAATGAAATAGTCATTGTCACAATTTTAATGACCATATTAATATTTTTACCGCTAATTTATCATAGACGTGTTTGATCTCCACATTTTTAACTATATTGCTAGTAAATAACATGCCCAGTTGTGTCGAATGGAACACATGCCTTTAATCCTATACCTGTCATTACTGATTAAGACTTATTCAGAATTTCTTTTCTAATATAACTTGTCAGTCTGGTGCGGTTCAAAGACTCACTAGGAAGAGTTGTTTATTAATAAAGGTGACTCATCTGAAGTACACCCAGGTTTATTTTGATGAATCCATCTGTTATTTATTTAGGAATATGATTTCACGGGGGGGAAAACAAATAAACCGCTAATTATCTTACATGTATACGAGTTTATTTTTCCTTTCAAAGGAAAATATAAAAAATATATTAAAAAGATTCTTAAATTGATCTCTGTTTTTAACATTTTCGACGAAATACGTTTTATCTTTGGTTAGACCCTCGTATAGTTGCACATGTAGTTGTATTTTGTCAATTTCAGTTGAACATTTTGTCCTTGGAGATACAGGGTTCACAATTAATTGCATGTATTTAAGAAATAAAGAAGTTAAAGAGTTCATTGGGGTATGAACTTGGCTTGTCACGTGATCAAATCCTGTGAAGCCCGGAGGGTTTCTCATAGAATTTGTTAAAGTCTTGAAGTTCACAGTAATAGAACATGATTGGATAATAATTTCGCTTGGTCACAATGCAATGCTCTTGAAAAAATAGTCGTGTTAAATTTACCAACATTTTGATAGTCAAAATTTTTTTTGATCAACTTGCTTAACACAGTATACCTCAAGATCAGCCCTGAGGGTCATGAAACAATTTCAGACTAAGCTATAATCTCATGAAATAGTTGTTTATCATAAAATTCTAAATAACAACGTTATTGAAGTTTATCAGTGTTTCCAAAGAAGACAGTGTACATTTTTTTTTACTTAAGTCTAGGTTTGCTTCATGATCCTTGGGCCTGGACATACGATTACTACGATTGGTCCACGATTTAGACCGCGATTTAAATAGCACCGCAAATTTTCGGTGTGGGTACGTAGCAAAGTCTTCCAAAAATCAAAGAAAACATATTATGGTGTTCCGATGGGGCCACTTCGACCTTCGCACTTTCGCCTTTAGGTCGAAGATGCGAGAATGCGAAGTTGCGAAGGCGAAAGTGCGAGAGTGCGACGGTGAAGGAGCGAAAGTGCGAAGATGCGACGGCGAAGCGCGAGGATGCGATGACGAAGTGCGAAGGCGAAGGAGCAATACTACTATCGCTCCTTCGCCATCGCAACTTCGCACTTTCGCCTTCGCAACTTCGCACTCTCGCCTTTGCCTTTTTTATAGCATTCAGAAAAATTACATAGAATTTGATGCAGGCACCGTACTCGCCAAGGTTTTCCGATTAATCAATGATATTATTGATACGCATGCGCTAGGCCATTGTGCTTACTATGAATGTTTATGAATATTTTAATGTGTATATGTGACACATATGTTTAAAAGTGCTGGCTATGCCTAATCATTATATACTCCACATAAAATGTAATGTCCGCCATAATGTAAACATATGCACTTCTAGACTCCTGTCACTTACCTGCCGTCTGTTTACCGTGGATCAAACACAGTAACATTCTAATTTCATTATGCGACACTCCTTGCTCATGTTTTATTAATTATATGTAATAAAATCTCCAAAATATGTCTCAGAACCCAACCCAACCCCCCGACAAATAAAATTATCCATCGACACCCCCCCTCCCCCCGAAAAAAGTTATGGATCTGCGCAGGCTGTTGAAAATAAATTTTAAAAAGTTCATCGTCTGCCTCAAATGTCCTTTTATACAGATAAAATTGTCTTTAAACGATAGAGAGCTCCACAATTTTTAAAAGGCGAAGGCGAAAGCACGAAGATGCGAAGGCGAGAGTGCGAAGTTGCCATGGAGAAGGAGCGATAGTAGTAGCGCTTCTTCGCCTTCGCAACTTCTCACTTTTGCCTTTGCAACATCGCGCTTCGCCGTCGCATCTTCGCACTTTCCATCCTTCGCCGTCGCACCTTCGCACTTTCGCTGTCGCAACTTCGCACTCTCGGAACTCGACTTAAAGGCGAAAGTGCGAAGGTCGAAGTGGCCCCATCGGAACACCATAACATATTTATTTTGACAAAGCATTTCAAAGAAAGAGAAAATTACGGTGCGAAGACCACAAAATTGCAGTGTCAAAAACTGGATTCTCATATAAAAGGATTGTTCGATATGATGTGTGTATTGTGCGATATATCAATAGCATTCGACTAAAACAGTAGTACTCAACCGTTTTCACAACAGTGGTTAACAACTGGCTTTATTCAAATGATTTCAAGATAAAAATTGTGTGTTGCTAATTGCACTTGTTCAACCTTTTAAAAGTTATTCAACAGAGCTAATCAGAAGTGTCTTTATCCACGAAAAGAGTTATCGTACAGTGCTACGTTATACATAGCATATCGAACACCCATATTATAGAGCAATTAGGAAAATGCGGTAATTAAGGAAGAATACAGGTATTGTTATCGAACATTGGAAGGATAAAAGTATCGCCGTTCAAAAAAACCAGATGCGTGTATTCTTTCCATATTAACAAAGACTACGCAAAGATAAACTGCGAAAAAGGACAGCTTATTTCAAGGTACCGGCCTAGTTGTGTAACGCTTATTGTTCTTTTCGCATACTCCTTTTATTACTGTTGTGCGCACTGAAAGAAAAAAGTAAAAGTTTTGGGCTAAGCCACGTGTTTGTTAGTTTACCATTGCTTCAAATATTATGGATAACATGTACATTGTTCAGTATGGAAAAGAAGAATTCTAGGTTATGAAAACAAAACGCATTTACAATGAACACGCACAGATAGGCAAACAATATCAAGTAACAAGAATATATTTAATTCGATTTCTAGTTTCCTCAGTAGATTACGTTTATAAATAGACACAGAAAGCGCAGCGTTTGCCTCAACACAGAGAACGATGAAGAAAAAAAATACACATACATTATGAATCTGATCATTTTCTATCAAAATCACTCGACCATCTACCAAATAATTCCATTCGTATCTACAAAAGGTCTGGGGTTTTTGTTTTTTTAAATCACGTTTTAAATGCTCAAACAGTTTTACTATTGAGTGATAATTGCCCGTTTTCTCGCCCAAATACTCAAGATTACGCATAGAAAATAAATTACTATTACATTTACAAAATCATGGCTACGTTTTTCTTTGGAATGATCACATTTAATGTTAAATAAATACACTGAAAAAAATTCCTCTGCAATTTGTCTTTGATTTTGCATATCTGGGCATATATTGACTGGACTACATGTACGAAGCAAGTAATTTGAAAATCGTATAAAAATCGTTTCTTGTGATCGCGCCGTTATTAAAACAAATAACAACTCCAGAACAATGCCGAATTTCATAGTCTGTACTGACTTGCCATTTCTGTCACATTAACTTTTTGATATCATAAACATTTGTGTCAAAATAACTTGCATTCAATAGATTGGATCGAGTTCCAGAATTTTCTTTTGAAAGCCATATCTAAATTTTGTTGATATATACAACTGAAATTATGGGGCTACGGGAATTGTGCCTTCAAAAAATGTGAACCTATCCGAAATGATAATGTTGCAAATTTGAGGGAGGTGCCCCGATAACTTCTAAATGAATAAAGGATTATTTTCATATCTATACTACTATATCAAAATAATTGACTCGAGTTTTTGGGCTTTAATACCGAGAAATCGGAAGAGTATTGTCTTTTGTTTTATATATTTTAAACATCATTGGGACTTGAAGATTACCGATTTGTTTTTATTTTTATTTCTCAATCAAGCTTCGCTTATTAATATTCAACGAAAATTCCCTTAAAAAATTCGTAAATCATCTAGATTATTTTGTATTTTACAACCTTGCGCATGCGCATTAAATTCACGCTAAATCACTGGAATAGCTTTATTAGTTTATGTTTTCACAATATCATATTTGCATGGATAAACTGAGAAACGATAATACAAGTACGTGCAAATTTTCATTAAAAATTTGCTATTTATTCTGTTCATCAAAAATAACACGGGAGGTAACTCTAACTCAGTGCACAACCGTTACTACTCGGCCATTTCCGCTGGCGAAAAATAACGTTATTTTTCGCCAGCTGAAATGGCCGAGTAGTTACGATTGACTCAGTGCATTTAATACGAAAAATCCCAGAGTTCCGAATGTCGACATGCTGTGTAAATTTGATGCGAGGAAAAAACGGTGAAAAAGTGTTGAATTTTTCTTCTGTATGATTTTAATTTTTAGATGAAAAGCATCTATAGTCTCAAAATGGTTTGCTATGAATAATTTGAATGTTATTTTTAATGCAGATTCATTTATTTTCTCCAAAATCGTTCCGGAGCGATTCTGCAATTTCTTGCTACATTACGGGCATATGGGAGGCATTTAACTGTGAAGAAGGCCTGTCTCAAGACACAGTTAGATAATTCTAACTAAGCAGATTGTAGTGAAATTAATAGCTTTAATATAGACTTAAAGCTTGGTTATGTAAAGTTCAAAAACACGGTGTTTCGATTTATCTATTTCGTAAATGTCCGATATCATATGCAATGTCAACCGTGCACGCACGGGTCAAAGTCTAGTTTTTCATTATACATGTATAACCCCGTTTGCAATTTCCTTGGATTTTTTCCTTTATTATACTTTAACTGTGTCTCAGTTACAGATATGTACATTCATTAAAATAAATACATTTAAACGTAACAATTCATTTCCCTGGAAGAGACAAAAAATAAATGTTAAAAAGAGTTCAATATTCTGATGTGTTTCTGTTCAGCACTAATTTTATATAATCGAGTTCAATAATCGTATATATTTAAGATTATTATACTTTCATGTTAAATACTGAAATCTGATTAGTTTAGCCGATGTTTTTAGTATGTTATATTAACCTTAGCGTTAGCAACACACTAAGCAACGGGTAACACTACGGATTGCTACATGCGCGTAAATTATGCACATACGGTTCGCCGTAGAATTCACGTCATTTTTATAGAAAAACAGAAAAATTCTATAAAATTAAGACATTCAGTATAATAAGATAAAAAGTCCCTGTTTGGGAGGATAACAGTTGAAAGTGACACCCCTCGAAAAACATTGTCAACATCCGCTTCGCGTCGGATGACAATGGTTTCCTCGGGGTGTCAATTTCAACTGTTATCCTCCAAAACAGGCACTATTTATATAAACTTCAACATGAGAGCATGTAGAACATTGCCCAATGCGTAAGGCGAATAATAACCCAGTGTCCAATTCTTGTACATATTAAAATTGTGTTCACTGTTTCTTCCATTCAGCCTTTGTACCACCGCATTTAATTACCCAACAAAGGAGAGCTTTCACAATATTTCAATTTTTCACATTCTTAAAAAATTCATCATCCAAATCTATGCTAGTATGCACTGCTTTCTTCTTGTATCTCATACTCTGGACTTTCTAGACACCCGTATTAGAAGTATTACTGCTGACAACAGATACAAACATAGAAGGACAAAAGACACGTTTGATCAAGTGCCGAGTCTCTTGAAATCGGAGCAAATACATCAATGGATTCAGTAGACTCTCTAGAGTTAACAACGGGTATGCAATCGTCATGAAGAAGCGGGTGACTCTCATTTCTCCAAATGGATCAAGAAAAGTTAAAGCCCCAAAAATTTGTGCCGGGAGATACAGGATATACAGAAATCCAGAAGCTGTTGTTATGACGATAGACAGTCTGAACGTGTTGGCTGTTTTCTGTTCTTGGGATGGAGCGTTGGTTTTGGTACGTTTTAGATGTTCCCTGGCACAAGATATGATGCTTTTGCTGGATATCAGGTACACAAACAAACAGCTTAGGTAGAAGATGAGAAAAAGTCCATATGTGTTCATGTCAAATTTACCTGACATCGGGACGTTTTTTGTAAGAACAGTCATCAGAATATGGTACACGGCCAAAAGAATCCAGATGCAAAAACAGACCACCATACAAACCCTAGAAGTGACACGAAAGGTGTAAAAGTTGGGTAATTTAACGGATATTAAACGGTCCACTGACAACCCAGCTGTGTGAAGGAGCGAGACTAGTAGCATGGTGCGAATGAACAGAGTGGATTGGTCCACAACTATATGAGAGTTAAAAATCCAGAAGACAAAAGGACCCACTAGTAAGTTGACACCTATGAGGAAATCGCAAACCATTAAACTGGTGATGTACACTTGCAGGTTCTTGACGATCGTTTTTGACGAGTGGAACAATGCAATGCCGATGACATTAACGATGACTATCAGAGTTCCGACAACTGAGTAAATCGTCCCAAACTTTCCATGCAGTGACATAGTCCCTGCATCGTTCAAGTTCAGAACTGTTGTTTCCAGACCCAGAAGAAGAATTCATAAGGTTGGCGGAGGAATTCAAAAGGTTGGCGGAGGAATTCATAAAAAATTGAGAGGAATTCCTAAGACTGGTAGAGGAATCCATGAGATTGTCAGAAAAGTTCACTGTCTATACTGAATATTAAACCTCTGTCAGCAGAGTTGCGATGCTGCTCTACGTCTCCTCGCCAATTATTGGACACTGTCTTTATGACATGTTCGGGTATTAGGCGACACGCAAACAATCTAATTAATTAGCGTTGTTTTCACACATACATTGTCGACAGGTATACTTGTTAGGCATCAGCGAATCTAAATGTGTGTGGGGGATGGTGGTGTGCGCAAAATTATATGAAATACCGCTCCCCGCAGAAACAAGGGAAAAACAAGTTCATTTTGCGTTTATTTAATCTCTAATATTTTTCCAAAAATAATTTCTGAAAAAAAAATAATGAAACAATCTTTTTGATGAATAACATACCCGTACATCTTAACCAAAATTAGAGTACACTTAGTTACATGTAATCTCTGTAGACTTTCAGTTCCACTCGAATTTTGAAAACCATTGTCATGCATTGTATGCACATTTTACCTTAAGCTGGTCAATATATTTGATTAAGTTTTACTCTATGAGAGGAGAAATATGGCCTTCTGCGATTATACGTAAATTGAAAAAAAGGGGACAGAGGTCCAAGTTGCATTGCCCAAGATAAACTGATGTTATTTACCTGCTGGTGTGATCTTCTTTAACCTTTCATCGTTACTAACCTGTACCAATGTGTCACCTGACATAAATTTTGGCAAGCGTGCTTGTTATAGGCAACAGAAAAAGAACAACAATTTCATATTCACTCTTTCTCATCTAGATGTGTACATCGGTATGAGATATAAAAAAAGTCGAGTTTAACAATGTAGGTATGAAATTAAACTTTACTCTGAATTGTGGTAAAGGGTAAAATTTTAGAAATTAAACAAAATGTTTCAATATTCATCAGTATTTGTGCCATAAAAAGCGACTCAGGGAAGGAAAAGAAGCACAGATTTTCTTAAAGATTTCTTTCTGCGGTCTTAATTTACACATTATTATGAGAATGGGTTTGTAACTTCAAACAAAAAATTGTTGTTTTATCAAAGGAATGAAATCTGTAAATATTTAAAATATGCAAGGAATCTTACCTTACACGTTTGTCCGAAATCTTTTCAAAACTACCAGTTTAATTTCTTAACAGTGAGGTATAGAATGAAATAGTCATTGTCGGAATTTTCATGACCATATTTTTTTTTTACCGCTTATTCATCATACACGCGTTGGATCTCCAGATTATCAACCAGTATCGCTAGTTAATAACATGCCCTAATGGAATACATGCATTTAATCCTATACCTGTCATTTTTGCTTAAGACTTAATCAGAATTTATAAAGTCGAAACTGTTGAAAACAGAGATAAATATAAAATAAATATATATTGATCTCTGTTTTCAACAGTTTCGACAAAATTGGATGGACCTTCGTACAGTTGCACATGCAGTTGTGCTTTGTCAATTTCAGTTGAACATTTTGTCCTAGGAGATACAGGGTCAACCATTAAATGTATATATTTATGAAATAAGAAGCTAAACGGTTCCCCGGGATATGAGTTTGGCTTGTCACGTGATCAAATCCTGTGGAACCCTAAGGTTTTCTCAGAGAACTTGTTTAAGTCTTCACAGTGATAGAACATGGTTAAATGCGACAAACTGCGCTTGGTAACGATTCAATTCGAATGCGATTAAAAAATAACTGTGTTTAATGTACAAAGGTGTGGTAGTTAGAAAATTTCTTTGCCTAACGTCATAGCATACCCCAAGATCAAGCCTCAGGATCATGAAGCAATTTTAGACTAAGTTATAATATTCTAATTAACAACGTTATATCAAGCATTTCAATTTTTTTTCAGGGTTTTCAATCAAGACAGTGTCCATTTTTGACTAAAGTCTAAGTTTGCTTCATGATCCTGGACCTGGTCATACGATTACTACGATTAGTCCACGATATAGACCACGATTTAATTAAATCGCAATGCAAATTTTGTGTGGGAACCTAGCAAAGTCTTTCAAAAATTAAAGAAAAGTTTAACATATACATGTTGACAAAGCATTCAAAGAAAGAGAAATTTATGGAGCGAAGACCACAAAATTGCAGTGTCAAAAATTGGATGCTAGAATACAAGGGTTTTTCGATATGATGTGTGTATTGTGCGATGTACCAAAAGCATTCGACTAAAATTGTACTACCCAACAGTGGTTAACGACTGCCTTATTGAACATCTATCTTATAGAGCAATTGGGGAAAAGAGGTAATTAAGGAAGAAAACATGTACTTAATTCGAACATTGGAAGTTTCGCTGTTCAAAAAACCAGATGCGTGTATTCTTTCCATTTTAACAAAGACTACGCAAAGATAAACTGCGAAAAGGGGCAGCTTATTTCAAGGTACCGGCCTAGTTGTGTTACGCTTATTGTTGCTTTTTTTTTTCGCATCCTCCTTTCATTCCTGTTGGGCGCACTGAAAGGAAACATAACAGTCTAGGGTGAGCCACGTGTTTGTTAGTAAATACCATTGTTTCCAATATCATGGATAGCACGTACATTATTCAGTATTGAAAAGAAGAATTCTAGGTTGTGAAAACAAAACTCATTTACTACAAATACGCATAGATAGGCGAACAATATCTGGTGACAAGAATATATTTAATTCGATCTAATTACTTCAGTAGATTACGTGTATATATTAACACAGAAAGCTAATCGTTTGCCTCAATACAGAGAACGGTCATTTATCGGGATATTAACTTTGTCTTATTCTAAAAAAATATACGAAGGTTATACTATAGAAAGGAACTTGTCAGTTTTCGCAGTTAATTATCCTTTATTGAATGCTAACAGGTTATTGTCATGATTTAGAAGATGTCATTAAGTATATTCACATGAAATTTATTATGTCTCTGGTTTTCAAATATTCTAATCTCAGGGTGTTTTTCGATGAAGATTATGGATTGGATTGTTGAAATATGCGTCATCTTTTGGATCAATATGTCAAAATAAATTCCTACTTGCAGGTGCATTGAATTTGATTAACCAGAAGGCAAGATGCATATATTTAAAATGTTCTATTCATTTGTAGTAGTTCCATGCAGTAAATTTGAAGGGACTTTGTTACAATTTTAAGCTAATTTTTCATAGTATTTTTGTATGCTTGCAAATTTTTCCTTCCAAGTCCCTATGTATTTGACTCAATTTCCATACTTAAAATAAAGATTGTAGAATTAAAATGAGTTAAAAATTTCCTGATGCATTCCTTACGGGTTGATAACAGTAGGATAATGAGAATAACAGGCGAAAGTGCATAGTCGAACACCATATTACAAAATGTACAATGTTTTAGTTCGGGATTGCTAGCAGTCAGCCAAGTTTAAATCTCTGTTGTCGAATTGTGGGCAAGATACAGAGCTTATAATTCTCTGTTACATGTATATTAAGGTCAAGATCTAGTAAATGATTCCAGAGAGTCTTTTAGGAGCTAGAACCATTATGACGTCATAATTGATTTGAAGAATCTTTTTCCCGTACTTTACGGTTTTAAAGGAATTATGTAGAAAATTAAACAATTTCTTGACATTCTATGTTAAATCATGGGAAAAGTAATCCCGATCCCTATATTCAATTTGACATCATTTTAAAGAGGAGTTCAAGAGCTTGTTTAATTCCGTTTCTGGGGAGACTGTAGGCATTCTAGATACATTTTATTAGTCAAAAATGGACACAACTCAATAATAATTTTTCATTATTTCCTTCATATTTCATTAAAAATAACTGTTTAAAACATGATTTTTCATTGTATATACCAAAACTTTTAGCCCCGGTACACCCTATCAAACAAAACTATTGTTATGAAGCATCATTAAAAGAATTTATATTATCTTAAATTTTATAAACCTGTAGGCACCGTTCATTTACTAGATCTTGACCTTAACAAGCCTGAGCTCTGTTTACATGTACGTAAGCCAAAATCTGACACTCGAATTTTTATTGACCAATTGAAATACATTAATGATGAAAGTTATTTTTCCACTAAATATTGGGGGAAATATCAGCTCCAATCGTTATGCAGCTTGGAAATCATAGTAAAAAATATCTGCACATTTGCTGGACAATACATTTTTACCTTTGAGTACATGGGTATATTATCTATAGGATGATTTCTCTTGTTTTTATTCAGATTTTGGGAAAGCTAGATGATCTCAAAATAACCATCAATTTCACATCATCAGTTTTGTGACATTTAGCTACATTGACATCATAAACTAGTAGTCAAAAATGTAAAGATTCAATTTAAAAAAAAAAAAGTTTTATGGTTTTAAAGTTTTCCTCTGAATTTGACTCATTTTGAATTCATACTACAAATGTAGATTGGAGAGTAAAATAGAGTTAAAATATCCGTATGCATACTTTACTGGTTTGTAAGAGCAAGATAATGATAATTTCAGGAATGACACAGGTAGGATTTTAACTTTGCACATTTTGAGCAATCGCTATCATGATAATCAACCGGGATTGTTTTCAGAGGATGTAATTATATATATTTATTTCATATTCTCAAAAAAAAAACATGAATATTTAATTGTCATTTGATTACTTCTTTTCCAATTTTTGAAACTTTATTTATTTATTCATCAATTTAATTTTTGCTTTCGCAATATCAGGTTCAGTTATTGTAAAAGAAATTTTCGTCACCGTTTCAATTTAATCAGCAGTGCTTGTTGGAAATAAAGAAGGTGTTGCAAAAAAGTGGGACTATTCCCTAACGTGGAAAGGACCTTTAAATATCCGTATCGATCGCTTGAGAGCCACATCTAAATATAGAAACATTACGTAGACGACTATATTTACATAGCGGGTATGTTCCGTACGGAGGAAAAATAAAAAAACATTTAACGCGCATTCCTATCGAACACGACAGCCACCAAATACAGTCAGAAAGATAACAATATACATGTTGTCTGTATTCGAATGTTAACATATCTCAATTTGATATTTACTGTCCAGCGTGTTTAAAATATCATTCTTGAGATACTTGAATAAATCTTATTCTGGCTCTTCAAAACCGTCCGAGTTGTAATTATAACCATCTTATGTTTCTATAGTATCTAAATAAACGCTAAGTCTAGTAAAAAAGTAGACATTTTTCCGTACATATTTTCAGTAACCTATTGCTTCGTCACCAATTCAAACTTTCTAAAAATGATTGTGTTTGCTTTTAACAACCTGCACATGTATCTTTGAAATCAGTTTACCCGTTTATTTCATAAAAACGGTGAAAAATCAACTTTCTACATTGATGCATACTAAGTACATTTGTACATGTGTACATTGTTTTAAAATCTCTTGTTCAGAAGAAAATGTTTATCAGTTTTATAACGGAGACTTCACACAGTAATGTTGAAAAAAAATAAGCAGGCATGCAAACTATTACATTACAAGAGTTTAAATAACTTTATTCAGATATTCTTAAATTATGTCAAAACATTACATTTCCATTCGATTAAAAGAATTAAAATTAAAAAAAAAAATCCAACTTTTTCGGTATTCGAACCCAGTCAAAAATACAAGACACGGCTATAGTCTATTCTATCTGCGTTTTTTTTTTATATCTATTCTATCTGCGTTACCACTCGACTAATCTAGGCATGAAATAATAGGGGGAAATTTTATACATCGTTTATAGATTTCAAAGGTATTAATGATTTTTTCCAAAAGTCAGATTTATTAAAAATATGCCTCCTTGAAGAAACAAAAATAGGAAATGGCAGTTTTCAAGAAATTGTCTTACTCTAAACGTTAACATTAAATTAATTTTGTTTCAAGGAGGCATTTTTCACAATGACAAGGATTCCCCTTTTATATAGCAGGAATTTTGCCACATTTGCCTGTGTAACCATTTTTTTATTTCATGGTCTTAAATAAGTTAATACAAACTTTCGAAATAAAATTCTACACTGCTTTATTTACAACGTTGCATGGAAAAAAATATTTACATCGAATTCTGTAACTTTGATTTTTCTATTTTTTTCTGCAACTCCTTTAGGGAAAATTAGCATAGGAACTGCAACACCTTCTTTCATTAGGTCCTACATGTATATGTATATAAGCTTATGACAAACTATAAATGGCGAAGTTTCAATTATTTTTTATTCTGATAATGTAAATGTTGAACTCATACATATTCTTAACAAAATAACAAAAGTACTAGTGAGAAACCACACAATACACGATTCAACACATCTTTCTATCAGACTGAGTGAATGGTCTTTCATCAAGTTAACCTAAAAAAAAAAAACATCGGTGTTTCACATCCCACGTTTTTCTTTTTCTTTTGATTGTTAATCACCATATCTATATCCGCACCATTTTCAAGCAAAATAATAAAGAAAGGTCAGTCTGCATTACTTCTCTACATTTCATCCATGGCTGTTGTCGGCGAAGTCATTAGACATTGAATGACATCAATATCAATGTCAGAAAAATGCATACAGGAAACGCTCAAAATTCTAAGCTTTCAGAATTTTAGTTTTATTAATTTTGAAGAAACTCTTGGATGACACAAACTGTGTTATCTCTAACTTTACATAAATACAAAAACGACGTTATGTACCGTTTTCGGCTGGTAGAGTTGCAATAATTTCAATCCATCTTTGGTTACGTGAAAATACAAAATAAAGTTTATATATGTATGATACCTTAAACCTTAGTGTTTAGTTATATTGACGGTAGCATTTGATATAACATTATAATAAATATTTGAATTTGGACAATTTGGTTTTGAGAACGTTTTAAGTGAATTCAATTTAAATTACATTTTGTTGTCACTTAAATATATATGCATTTATTACCGAACGAAAACAACTCGTTTTTGCGAATTCCCAGGAAGCAATTTCATTGACGCATTGGTTTATTTGTTCTATTCAAAGAGTAAAAAATTGGCATTTTCTTATAAAAGTCCTACTTGACTTAATACTATCAGATGTCAAATGCGAAAAGCCGTCTTAATAAATACTAGCAAAGGTAACGTAATCTAAAACTACAAATTAAGTTGATAAAGATGAATTTTTAATGTAACTTGTATAAAAGTAAGAAATAAATCATTGCATATCATATGCTGTCATTGTTAACATAAGCTAACTTCATTTACAATTGTAGATAATGATTTTCTAAAGAAATTTGTATGAAAGTTGGGGCGAATTTATTGATCAAAAACTAGATTAGAATTAATTCGGTTTTGCAAACTTTTCATTTATTAGCAAAACTGGTTTTGAACTAGTTTTAAACTAAAACTAGTTTTTGTATTTTATTGGCTTTAAACTGAAACAAGATTCCAGGATCGAGACCTAAAACCACCTCCGAGTGCGGTTTTGGGGGTTTTAAATCCTTTCAAGGTGGCGGACAGAGAGGTGTTCGAAAGAGAGTTGTTGATACTCAAGTGTGGACACATTTGTCAAAGAACTCAGCGAAGCATATGGGTATCGTCCTATCGTTAAACATATGTGTCTCAAAGGATCTATGATAGCATAATTTATATAGTACTGACCAAAATAATAATGTGGAAGACAGCGATTCCATTAATACTAACACTGAGAATTACCCTTTGCAATTTACAACAGGCAAAGGAATAACTTCTTTCAAAGTCGCTGATGAAAAAAAGGAATTAACTGAAAGTTCTGCTCATAACATTTTATTTTAGTACACATTGTAATGTATGTAATGCATGTAATAAGTTCGGCTGTCTATTTCATTGCTGGTCACTCAACCACGGCTCTTTGAAACCAACAAGATTTGTCTGAATTTTGAGCTAAAACCACGTAATTTGTGCATACATGTGTATTCACTTGAAACCAGTGTCATTTGTAACTTGTTTCAAACGCCTTGAGTGAACTAAATGATCTCTATCTATTGATATACGTGTAGAAAAATGAATATTAATAGTTTTTGATAAGCAGCATTCACTTTTCCATAATACTTATATAGATTATGGATTATGTTCAGTATACTAGTATACAGGTTTTAGTTATAATGCCGAAAGGAAAGAAAGCCCAGTTGAAATGCAAGTTGGTCAATCCACAAAGGGGTAGTTGTGCTAGAAAATGCCAATTAAGCTGATACATGGTTCATTCCCATTCTGAAAATACCAGAAAATAAAATTTCAGATATCGTCGTACAAGACTGCAGCTCATTGTTCCGGTTTTCTTTCCGTTGTGTCCGATGAACATTCCTTGGACTCTTTATGTGTACCCGTCGAAGAAGTATTACTACCGGTGTTGCCCTCAAAGAGAGTAATGGATTGACAAAAGACACGTTTGATCATTTGTCGAGTTTCCTTGAATCTGAGCACATAAAGCAATGGGTTCAAGAGACTTTCTATGGTCAACAGGGGATACGCTATTGCCATGAAAAAAACGGGTGACTTTCATTTCTCCAAAAGGGTCGAAGAAAGTCAAAGTTACATAAATCTCGGCCGGGAGATACAGGATATACAGGAATCCAGAAGCTGTTGTTATGACGATTGACAACCGGAAAGTGTTAGATTTCTGCTGTTCTTGGAGCGGAGCGTTGGCTTTGATACGTTTGAGATGGTTCCCTGGCGCAAGATATGATACTTTTGCTGGAGGTGAGATATATCAACAAACAGACTATGTAGACGGAGATAAATACGACGTAACTTTTCATATCAAACTGACCAGACATTGGAGCATTCGTCGAGAAAAAGATTAACAAGATGTGGTACGTGATCATAACGGTCCAGATGCAAAGACAGACCAGCGTACTAATTCTCGAGGTGACGCGTATATTGTAGACATTTGGTAGTCTGACGGATATAAACCGATCAATGGATAGCCCGGCCGTGTGAAGAAGAGACAGCAGAAGCATTGTGCGAACAATCGAAGATGTTTGTTCCAAAACGACTCGGGACTCAGATAGCTGGAAGGTCAAAGGACTCAGAAGGAATGAAAATCCCGTGAGCAGATCGCAGACCATCAAACTGACTATGTATACTTGCAGGTTTTTGAAGATCGTCTTCGATTTGCAGAACAAAATGATACCGACGATATTTAATGAGATGACCAGGGTCCCAATGATGGTGTAAGTTGTCTGGTTCTTTCCATGCAATGACAAGTTCCTTGCATCTTCGACCTCGGAACTGGTGTTTCCGAACCATGAAGAGGAATTCACGAGACTTTCTGAAGAATTCACGAGACTTTCTGGAGAATTGAAGAGATCGACAGATGAATCCACGAGACTTCCAATGGAATCCATAAGACTTTCAGGTGAATTCGTGAAATTGGTAGAGGAATTTATCATTTTGGCTTGCAAGTGTATCATTGAGACTGGCTGATGGATTCTGGTACAAGTTTGTTTTATCAGCATGGTTGGGCTGTGGGGGTCATGCCGTAGAACAATAGACCTATACGGGATTGCGATGTGTCTCTGTTCGCTACACGTGGGAGGGTGTCAGTACAGTCCCTTTCACACATACATTGTTAAAATAAAATAACCAGCAATCACTGTGGAAACGATGTGTAAAAGGTCCATTCTTCTATCTGTTCATTACCTTCATCCCTGTTCAGAGGTGTTCTATACTTTTTCACAGATTTCTATTCTTGTCATTTTGTGTCGATTTTATGAATAGATACACTGGCCAATCATCGTAGAAAAGTTTAATACAATAAAAGGCAAACTCTCTTTCTCCTCCTCCCCCTCCTCAAAGTTAAACCTTTACAATACCTAGAGGTTCTTTACATAAGGACAAGACTTTACATAGTTTCTTTAGCATAATTAGAAAGCGGATGAAAATCATTATGACACCAATCCATCGCAACTACCATTTTTGGCTGGATGGACTGTTATAAAGTGGATAAAATTTCTCATCAAAGGACACAATGGCATAATCTCCAAACAGGGGTGTGAACCAGCGACATTTCGTGTGATTGTTTGATGTCTAGATTTCTTAGTTGGGTGTCAGGTGGTATTCTAGATTCGGATTGCAATTGACACTAGTCTAAAACAGATGAAGGCATCTCCCAGACTTCTTCTTTGCTTTAAAAAAATCGCAAAAAAAAACCCCAATATACACGCTTCACTTATTCAATGATACATTCGTAAAAAATGATTGTATGCATAAATATGGCAAACAAAGTTGCATGAAGAATCTTCCCAATTAAGCTAGATGGACCAAGTGTCTTCTTTGATAGAAAAGTGTGAAGCTATTGCAATAATATCTGAAGATGCTGTTAATTTTGTTGTTGAGGTCCTATCACCCTATATTTACTATATTATATTATTGAGTCCGTCACACTCTCTGACTGGTTGCAACATCTGAAGAAAGTCGCCAACGTTCCTACGATATTTCAACCCTATGCCAGAATATCCTGTAGTTGGTGGGTCAACATCTTCGCTAGGGACTGCAACAGTTTTCGGTCCACAGATTTCATTACGCCAAGGGTTTATGGGGAGCAAAGTGGACCGAAACCCCTTGGCCATCGAAGATAGTGGGTCAGCAAAAGTAGTTAACCACTACTCGTTGGTTCCAAACCTTTCTAGCTTGACTCCTCTCGTTCCTGCCACACCCAGCTAGATGGCTTCTCTGCTGCATTTGCTAGATGTCGCACTATAGCTTTGATCACTGAACATTGTCCCATGTTCCTCACTTCTGGAACAGCTTTACTACTAGCTGAGCTGGAAAACATTTACAGCTAACATTGACAGGGAACAATAAGGCGTATTTCCAACTCTTTTCCCTGCAGTCTGCGATCAGGTTGGTGTACCAAAGGCTCTTCCATTGGTGCACCTCATCGTAGTTTTCCTACCAGGTACTCTAGTCTACCAGTTTTATTGTTACTATAGTCTTGACTTGTTTGGACCATAGCACCAGGTCTGGTAGCAAAAAGACATTTTTGTCTCTTATGTCTGGAAAGATCAAATTTCTGTACAGATCTATCCCAGTCTTACCCTTTGTCAGACTGTAATGGTTTGTATCATCTCCTTTTCAGGTTTTACATCCACCAGGATAGAGTGTATGTCACCCGTCTTCGTACTTTTCTCGATTGTTCTTACTATATCCACCACATCAGCCGACTACCTCAAGACTTTGTCATAACACTACAGAATGTTCACTGCTGTATCTTAACACATGTAAATTTCTATTTATAATATGCATACGTGTACATGTTTCTCTGTTCCATTGCCATCGCGTGTACTTGCACATACACTACATTTCAAACGGGTGTTTTTTAAGTGCTGTGCGCCTCTGTGCATAAACTACATATAACTTCTTTAATTTTTTTAGGGCTGTAGTGACTAAATCCACAGTCTAATACCCGATGCATTTTTATGACAGTGTAGGTAATTCACTAGTCTTCTCAAATTAGTTTAGGCCAAAGATGCACTTCTATTGAGTGTAACGCCAATGTTTTCCAATGACATGAATGCTTTTCAATATTTTTAAAAGACGTTTTTTAAAGCTCACCACAATCGGTATCTTGGTGCATATCTAATCAACTGATAATGTACCGTACATCTATATCTGATCAAACGGGAAATTTTTTAAGCTCATCATAACTGATAGTGTACCGTACATGTATATTCAATCAAACGGGAGCCTTTTTAAGCTCATCACAAGTCATAATCTACCCTATATTTGATTAAACCTGTGACTGGGTAACCAGTTTCTTAATGTCAGCAGTTGGTTATCGCTTAAACGTTAGTATTCACTTACAGAATGGAGCTTGTTACATATTCCCATATTCTGTGTGTTTAAATAAGGTCAAACAAATGTTTCATCGCTCAATTGGTCAACACATACATGTACACTAATGTAAAACTCTTATTGTGCATTCTAAAGCCATGTTATTTAATTTTTAAAAACATGTGGCTACTTTTCATAGTATTGTACGAAAGCCCATTGAGCTCATTTTCGTTGGTAAAAGAATAAACGCGAAACTTACGCGATATAAAGCGAATCTTTCGCGAATAACGTGTAACTTTCGCAAATAAACGCGAAACTTTCGCGTTTTATCGCAACAGTAACGCGTTATATCGCGAAAGTTTTGCGTTTATTCGCGAAAAAAATATTTTTCTTTACCTACGAAAATGAGCTCAATGGGCTTCCGTAGTGTTGCCTCTTGCAAATCTATGTAAATGTAATTCTTTATTGCACATTAAGATACGATTTTTTTTACTCTATAAGTTGTTAATACATATTAAAATAAATATACAAAATTATGTTTTAGAAAAAATGTATATTTTGGTGAAATGGCTTTATATACATGTAGGTATTTAGATCTTGTGTCTCTAACTGAAGTAAAATGACATTATTGTCCTTTTGTACAAAAATGTGTTTGTTGTTTATTTTCTAGTTCAAAATGAAGTCTCCCTGATGTTATTATTCATAAAAGTTGAAGATATATTACTGCATACTACTGCAAGTTTTTGCATCATAAAAGAATTGTGAAAGATTCATTTAATACATGTATTAGTTAAATGCATGCATTCTGACATTGTCTCCTACTTGGTGTATAGTGCCAACTAATACATATATGATGTACATGTAAGCTCTGTTGATATGTTTGTTGGTTTCATCAGTAAAGAACTTGTACAAGAGTACTTAATTCAATAATTAAAAAAAAAACCTTTTTCCGATTTAAATAAAGTGTGACATTTATTCTCTTAAATATAAATACAAAAAAAGATACAACAAAATAAAAAAAATATACAAGCATAAAAACACTCAGATATGAATAAGTATAAGCAAATAAATAAAATACACCGTAATGTATTTTATCAGGGACTTTATCGCAGGGAAGTCCATACAGGTACATGACTGTACTTATATGCTAAAATCTACTATACGACTGTATAGTAATAAACTCAATATCTAGAGAAGTTATACAATAAAAATAAATGGACTGGGCGGTTTATAAAGAAGTGTAAACTTTCCTGGCCAATTATATTCATATAAACCCCCTTGCTATGGTGTAATTGAATTCTTTATCGTAATGTTGAGATGAACTGTCCTATTCATAAACATAATTATATAAATGTAAAATCAAGCATATTGATTTTTTTTGTGGCATCAGAACAAAAGTTTATACAGGAATGAACACTATTTAAAGCCAATGAAATAGCATTTTACAAAAACATAATTTTTAAACATGTACATTGGGACCTGGTTTGTTCCCACTGAGATAAACATGACAATGGAAGAAGGGTTGTCAGAATCAACACCAGCTAACTTTGCTTGGCCAAGTTAGACAGTTACAGGCATTCACTCAACTAGTGTTTCAAGTCAATGAAGTTAAAGAAACTGTTGATCGTGAAATGAACATTTAGCTTGCCTGACTCTATGAGTCAAATGTGATTCCTAAATAAACAACACGCACATGCACACACAAAAACTATCATCTACAGGTGCATAATCATGCTGTGTACTCTTAATCATTCATAGCAATTAAATATTTTTAAATATTTTACGTCCTTGTCTACAAAAAACAGAAATATCATCTGACAATAATTATTGAAAGCAATTTATGATATCTATTGAAAATTTAATAAAATTCAGAGAAAAAATCACTGAAAAGTTGATTCCATGAATATAAATGAATTGACAATTTATCTACTAATTAAAAACCAAAATAGTATTTCAGCATAGTACCAGATGCCTGAGATGTTTTAACACTAAGAAATTCTCTAAATGTACTGGTACATGTATTGAATATTCCTGGCTAGAAAAGGGATACCACAGACAATGAGAAAATTCCACTCAAATGAAAAATATGGACACTTCACACATTTTTGTTGACTGTTTTTGTTGATACTTCAGCAATCATTGCCATATTTAATCTATCTTATACATATTGAAGTCTACCATCATTTTCCCTTGAATCGGATTTCATTTTATCTACTACTCTCTTCACAAAGTCCTCTATATTAATGGCCGCTGATAAGTCCCCTGAAACTTTCAACCTTCCACTCATGTAAACTTGTAGAGGCTTTATGTTCCCCATAAACATGTTCTGCATAGTCTGACACAGATAAGGTCAAGGTCACGTCAGGTTCCGTAGAGGGCAAGCCTTCTCCTGCACCCCCATTGCCTAATAGAAATAAGAGAAGTTCATAACTTTTTTTTTTCTAAATTTTCAAGTTAAAGCAAAATTATGTATGCACATAAGTTTCAGACTACCGGTACTTTACACTGGATAATGTTGGATACTTGCTTTATTTAATGGATCAAAAATTGCCCCCCCCCCCCCCCCCCAAGAGGCCAATATTTCTATCAGTATATATACAGTGTATTTTTTTTATATCCAAAAAATAATAAATACTATAGAACATTTTATGAATTTGATGGATTTTTTAAAGTGATAACTAAATACAGTTGAACTTCGATATCTAGAACACTTATATCTAGAATATAATTGATATGTCTAAGTGATTTTCAAGTCCCAACCACTTATTATTTAAGTTTTTTACCCTCAATATCTCAAATACTCGGGTATCTTGAAGTTTTTTTAACAGTCCCATTTAGTTCGATGTAATGAAGTTTGACTGTAGTTTTATGGCGACTATTTCTATACAATAACACCCTTCTGATGAGATCAAAACATGGATCTATATACCTGATAAGAGTATATTGACCAATGAAGTTACAATGCCACATATGCCAAAACCAGAGTTTCTCTTAAAAATCTATTTTTAATGTAGTGAAGTTTATAAATTTTCTATTCTTAGTATAGTATAGTTTATAACACAATATATAGCAGTATCAAGTGACAGCTATCGACCTATCACATGCTTTGGAAAAATTTGATACATGTTTTATAATAAAATTGGTTATCATTTCAGAAGGTAAAAATAGTTTCTTAAAGTAAAGTAATTAACTTGATGAACATTTCTTAACTCTCACTGAAAATCATCATTGTGTTAATTTCTGAACTTTCAAAAAAATGGCTGTTGTTTTAAACATAATGCCTTTCTATACATTGCTATTGATATCATTTTTACCATTCTTGAGATCCAAGTAAAACAATCCTCCATTTTCCCCATCCAGCTGGAACAGATACAGGCAGCCATTTTGTCTGACTGTCGTCTCATTGATCAGCCCTCTAGCCACTCGGATGATCTCCCTTGGGTTAGGAGCACCCTCTACACTGCCAGCAGCGCCATCTGGAGAGAGCGCCATCACAGTGGGTAGTGTGGCTGGGGCCGCTGTGGCCCCCGGCTCTTCATTGGGTGTCTTAGCACTTGAATCTATTGAAAATATAATTTATTTTTTTTACATGTATCATAATAAAACTGACTGTAAATGACACTTTTTCGATTACTTGTTACAGTATGTCAATTGCCTTATTTTAACACTGACTGTTAAATGTTTTATTTCAATGATGCATGTCAAATGTATTGTTAGCAATTTATTTTTGCTAGAATCACTAATAAAAATGGGGAAAATTTGTGTGTCTGTGTTTAAATTCTCTTTTTTTCTCAAGCCTCTGATTGATAGAAAATGTGGAGTGTTCCGATGCGATGCCTACCTTTGGCACTCTGCATAAACATGGTGGCGAGTTGCTGGAAAGTATTGGGGAGATCCCCTCCCAAACCGAATCCAGCTAACGGGTTCTTGGGCTCTGGGGCATGCAGAATTTTTATCAGTGGTCTGGGAATAAAAACACACACATAATGTCAGTATAAATTACACAATCCAATATCAGATGTACGGCAGATACAACAATAAACAGTAAAATTACTTTTAGGAAATGAAAATAATAAATTTTTGCAGGGTGAACATTTTTTTTCATAAATTCAATTCAAATTTGAAGCTGTTCATATTCTGCTTTGCTTGTTTGGTCATTTTTGGTTGTTTTTTTTTTCTATAGTTTTGAAAACAAGTTTGTTATTCAAATGATGTACAAGTTCATGGAATACATCTATAAACATGTGAGCATTGTATTTTCTGGAATAGAATTCTTTACATCCTACACATGGGTATAGAAACCAACATCAATCTTAGTTATAATTAACACTCCTCATCAAACCACATCCTCTTATTGTTGTTATATGCCTACCTGAGTTGATGTGTTAATTTCATGTATCGTGATAATTGGTTTTATCAAACAATCCAATGATATCTCAGGTATCAAAGGTTTGACTAACACAAAATAATATCCGTGATACTTTGATGCTCTTTTTGGGAATCCGTTGACTTAGGTGTTTATTTAATTAATGCACAGGTATGACAAACAGAAAATCTATACTTACATTTCTACCTTGACAGCCTCCACTCCCCAGCCACTGGTTGTAGAGTTTGTGTCTTCCTGTCAAAATCAATATATTTTATATGTAAATGACTTAATTGAATGCAAATTAAAAAGGGGGGGGGGGGTGAGTAATTCATTTTTTTGGGGGGGGGGGGGGGTGTGAGTGGGGAGGAGAGGTAATTTAAAAAGCATAATTTACAATTCATGCAGTCCTAGATTTATCTCTACAAATTTTATTTTACTGGTCAGTCTTGTGTATTGGAAACCTGCTTCTATCTATCTATCACAAGACTGCTGTTATTGTTCAACAGGCTGCATTGACTTTATAAAATATTTTTACATGTACATAATGTATTTATACCCCCAGAAGAAATATTTCTAAGACTGGAGAGACTTACTCACACCTCCATGCATGCATTTTACCGTAGATGCATGTCTTTGCACTTTCTTAGTAACACTATAGGCACTGCACTTGGTATTTACTAGCTATATTTTTTTCACTCGTTTTTCAATAACAATATTCAATATATTTTTGTGTTTTGAGATTATGTTCATCCTTAGATCAGGCCTCTATGCTAGAAAACAATTCACTGATTGATTTTAGTAAAAAAAGAGATGTAGTCATAGAAAGTAACCACACCAAAACTGTTAGAAAACAGAGCTAATTAACATAACTTGTATCAACTGTGATAATTTACACTACAAAAACAGCTTCTGAGTCAAAATCATCGAAAAATCCCCCAATGTTTTTTTTTTAAATTAGTATGCCTAGAAACTAACATTTAGAAAGATCATAGAAGCTGTGCAAAATTTTATCTCCAGTAAAGAAGAGTGACTGGATGCTGAAATTTTAAACTTTCAATCCATTTTGCAGGTACTTACTGATAACATGCATGCATTATGATACTGTTTTCCCCCATGTTTTATAGTACACGCATATTAATGACCTTGATTCATTAACCTTTTGACCAACTGACCTTAATTTCAGCAGCTATAATCAGCTTATTAGTCAGCATGTCATCAACATCCCTCCGCACAAAGTTGTTTTTGAGTGACGCCATGACCAGAGTGCGCAGAGGCGAGTCCAGATCCTGCAAACTCAGGACAAACTTTTCCGCATCAACGATTTTGTAGAAAACATCGGCTCCTGCCTCCACAACACCTCCATCTGAGGATATAATCTGTAATAATCAAAGTCTGAGGATATAATCTATAATAATCAACGTCGTAAGATATTATCTAAAATAATCAAAGTCTGAGGATATAATCTGTAATAATCAACGTCGTAAGATATTATCTACAATAATCAAAGTCTGAGGATATAATCTGTTATAATCAAAGTCTGAGGATATAATCTAATAAACAGAGTATGAGGATATAATCTATAGTAATCAAAGTCCAAGGACATAATCTATAATAATCAAGTCCGAGGATATAATCTACAATAATCAAAGTCTGAGGATATAATCTATAATAATCAACGTCGTAAGATATTATCTATAATAATCAAAGTCCGAGGATATAATCTATAAAAATCAAAGTCCAAGGATATAATCTATAAAAATCAAAGTCTGAGGATATAATCTATAAAAATCAAAGTCCGAGGATATAATCTATAATGATCAAAGTCTGAGGATAAAATCTATAATAATCAAAGTCCAAGGATATAATCAAGGTCTGAGGATACAATATATGATAATCAAAGTCCGAGGATATTATCTATGATAATCAAAGTCTAAGGATATAATCCATGATAATTAATATCTGAGGATATAATCTAATAAACAAAGTATGAGGATATAATCTATAGTAATCAAAGTCTAAGAATATAATCTATAATAATAATAGTCCAAGGATATCATCTATAATAATTTAAGTCTGAGGATATAATCTAATAATCAAAGACAATTAAGATATCTGTCAAAATCTCAAAACATCACATTTAAAATATAGATTACTTTTTATCAATTGACATATTCTTCAGCTCATCAGTTTCTAATGCATTGTATCACTATCATATGTAGTTACATGTAAGTAAAATAACTCTTTAACCATTAAAACAAGGAAGATTTTGTCCTTTCTCTAACCTTTCTTTAATTTACATGTATCAGTAAAAATCTTATGTACATGAGTCTATAGACTCCACATAAGTTCCATAACTCGATCTAACATAAACTTAAGTGTAAGGCAATAAACATACCAAGGGAGGTAACTATGATTATTTTTCACAAAAGTCCATTTATCTAAATAATCATAAGGCAGGTGGTAGTATATCTATGCTGTTCCTGAGGCTGTGATACGTTAAATTGTCAATCACATGCCTAAAATCAAGGTGTTTCTCTGGTATATACTTACCTGTTGTGGAGGAACTTTAAATGCCTTAATTTTCATGTCCACTTTTCTGCAGTTATCCACACAGGGTAAAATAAATGCTATTCCTGTAAGTACAAACCTCGTAGACTAAAGACTATTTGAATCATTTTTAGTCCTGACCAATTTTTGTGTGTATAAAAATGTTTCTTAATCTTTTTGTTCAACTTTCAAATGACAATATAACAGTGTGTTCTATCTGTAAATTATTTTAAATATCGGTGCCCCTCCCTAACCCCTCCCAAAATTTTCTAAAAGACTGTCATATATTTCATAACAGCTGATGAAAGTGTATTTGTTTGTTTTTGCTTTACCTGGGCCTTTGATTTCTACAAGTCGTCCAAGCCGAAATATTGCAATTCTCTCGTACTCTCCAAGTTTCTGAAAAAATAGAACTAGTTTTAGTAAATCATTTGATATATCTTGTACAAATACAATGAATGCATTAGATATGTGGCAACTAAATTAAAATAAGTCTCTACTATAAGTCTCTCTGCTTTATACAACACAAAACAAAAAATAATTTGAAAAGTTTGAGATTCAAATTTATTCTGAAGCTCCATAAATGCATGAATAAGTAAAAGCTAATAAAAACATTAAATCCAAATATACGCCCACACTTTGACAATCAGATGCTTTTATTCTAAGGGGCGAGACAGATTGACATGAAAAGATTTACAAAATCTGAATGACACAATAGTAATTTCCTTTCTAAACAAGTAAATCTCAAACTCTAAACCACTTACATTACTTTCTGTTGCATTAACATTTGTAGTATGATTGTGCTAACTGTTACTGGTAACTGGTATGTTAGTTAAATGATGAATAGAAACATAATTCCTTACTCTGAAGCAGAACCACCCACTGATAGGGAAGGTAAGGATCAGCAGAAGCATACAGCAGGCGGTCAGAAACAGGTGGCAGATTCGCCCAATCAATGGCTGCTTCACTGTCAACAAAGTCAACACCAAAATAAGTGTAGAACTTGTAAATATCTCAAACATGTGGTAGTCAAATTCAATATATGTTAAACATATAGCATATCGGGGGGTTTTTGGTGTGTCAAATTTTTTCAAAAATAAGAGTAACTATGTCACCTTTTTAAATAGTATCAGTCAATTTTGACAATCTTATTTTTTTTAACCAAACAGTACCAAATATAGTTTCTGCACATTGGATTTTTTGTAATATGAAAGTGATTGCAAAAAAGCAAAAATTAATTAATCAAGAAAATAACCAGATTTACACTGTAACAGTACTCTCTCAGAACAAAGAAAGTCTCTTCAAACTAAATTTTATGCTTCAAAATTATCTTCTTCAATAAATACCATAATACTACATGTAATCACTTTTTATTAGCACAGCATGCATTGTACCTGTATGTACCTTTACCTCTTGTAAACTGTATATTTTCAGTGTATGCATTGTATGCTGGGGAATTTGAAAAAGTGAAAGCAGATCTGTAGTTTTCATTATTGAATGGAGTGTTTTGATTGGTTCCTTTGTTGTAATCAAAGGAGGAGGAGAAATCCAGGCGGATATCATCATACTGATCTGAGGTTGGGAGTTTCATGTATCGGGCAGACATCTTTGGTTATAACTGTAGCATCTAGGTCATCTGAAACAAGTAAAGGATTGTGAAAAATATTATCACATGAATAAAAGACAAACAAAATATTTGAAATATATGATATGCCTTTTAATTTTGTCTCACTCTAGTCCAGCTGATATTGACTATGCATATATGTGATATGTACTGGTAATATGCAAAATGTACCATTTTCTTGGCCTAATTTAATGGATCAAAGCAGTAAAAAAAAAACTTCTCCAGTATTTTGAATTTTTTAGCTAAACATCACCAATTTCTTCAAATTCTCACTTACAAGACTCTGAAAAACCTAACCTGAGTGTGACACAAGACCTACTGATAATTATATCATGTACACAAAACATGGAGTGTGGTAGTGTGAGCTGTCCTGTGGGATAAAAAAATGTTTAAGATATCCCTTTACATTGCTTTGTTTCTATTGGAATACATAATTATAACTGGTAATATCAACAAAAATTGTTTCGTAACTTGATTGAATAAATTCAGCCTTTTCTTTAAAAATATACATGTGTGATAAAACTCATCCTATATCATATGTTTATTATATTAAAAATCATAAATTGCATAAATAATTAACTAAGCTAGGGTTAATTCAATATAAGATACTTAAATAGTAATTTCAATTCTTGTGATAAGCTATTTCACACTTACATTACATTAAGTGCTATTTTGTTTATACATGTCAACCATATTGTTCCTTATTTCAAAACTTATTATACTAGAGTTTACCTGATAGGTTTATCACCTGTAACTTTATCAAATAAGATGTATTGTAACATTTTATCATGTTTATGGCTGACTGATCATTTCTTTTGTGTACTCACACTATATAAAGGTGTGCTTCGAGTAGTTCAGCGGACTGCTCGCCTTGCGTCCACTGCTTATGGCAGCCTAATTCTCGGGTAAGCTCATCTTCCCGTTCGGAGAACATTATACCGACTTCGGTGTTAATTTTGATAAGGCACTGTTCAATAAAACTGATATTATTTTCTCTCAGAACTTTATCATTTTCAGATTAGGCACCATTGTTTATTCAAATTTTGAATTTCAAGCCAGATCTAAATTATAATAAAACGTGTAGGATTTTTTTCATTTTTTTAATTTAAACTCTATGTAATATTTTCAGTGTCATTTTTGTCATTTTCATAAATATTTTTCATTTATTTGTTTAACTGGAGGTACCAGTTTTTCATCTACATTATTCAACATTTGCAAATAATCAATTTGTTATCAATTTAAGACTTTGATCTTTGTTCATTTATTTTTGCTTACTGATCTATTCAGAAACTACAGACAAGTAGTAGTCACCCCTGTACCCAACTGTCTCAGGAGCAGGATTTAATACCCCTCTTGGGGTAGTAGTCTTATTACACATGCATCTTACTTAGCTCTCCATACCTTATACGTTTATTTCCCTCATAATAACTTTAGGAAAATTTATATAAAGTTTTCTGTGCAGAAAATTATGTAAGATTACACTTCAGCTGTAAATAAGCTGTTATTTAGCATCTTAGTAGTGAGCGCAGCTCGCCGGCGCGCAGCGCCGGCGCGAAGCGAGCTCTACCGGCAAGGCATGTGTGAATAGAAAATTCGGACTAGTTGCACATTCATTCAACGGATTTTTTTGGCGTCAGTAAATCGGACCAGTAATGCATCGTTTTAATCGTCCCAGTAGTTCCCTGTAATCATGGCAATTTTTATCACTTCACACTCTCACGAGAATCAGCAAGACAAATTTAGACAGTAAAAACAATAACGATGTAAGCGACATACAGTCAATGTTACCTCTAAAGTTCACCTCAGTACACTTTCAATCAAAAATAATCGTGTGACGTCACAAACGTTTACACATTGATCCGATATATTTTTTCGGAGTCAGTAAATTTTGACCCACAATTCATAGTACCAATGGTTTCCAACCTCACGTTCCAACATCACGTTCTCCCGAGAATCAAAGTAAAACCTTTGAAAAGCTTATAAGATGTGTGATTTTAAGAACATCATGCTTTTTAAGTAAATAGAACAGTATACTTCGCATACTTTTATTTCTCAGGGGAGTTTTAAAGAGTAAGACGACAACTTAACCAACGTCAGCTTTGACGTCACAATAAGCACTGATAAGGGGAAATCACTCTAATTGAAGTTATTGTAAATCTGCTGAAATGACCAAAATCCTCTTAAAATCTTGCAAAGGCTAAGATAAAGAACAGCTGACGAATAAGGACATTTCTTCAGATACAGGAAACAGTTGTAAATTGCACTAATTTGGATGAATGCTCACAAATATTTTATTCACTATAATTACGGTAACTTCCTGAAACGCCTTTTTTTAAAGGGGGTGGGTGGGTGGATGGCAGCCTCATCCAAAAAATCTTTGCAAGCAAAAAGAAAAATAAATCATGAAAATTCTAATCCTTCAGCTTTTTAGCAGTTCAATGGTTTCTTTATTTTCACTTCCATTTATTACATGCGGGGGGGGGGGGGGGGGGGACAACACCATGTTCTTTTAACATGATAAGCAAATATTTTTAAGCGTAAATTAAAAATAAAATTAAACATTAATTATTTTTTTTAAGTGGAGGGGCAAATCCATGGTAAGTCGATTTTCTATGTATAAATTGACAAAAATGAAAAAAAATTTAGCATGGGGGGAGCTCTGATGAGTCAAGTTTTATATGTAAGTTTAAGAAAAAATGTCTACTGCAAAAAAAAAAAGGGGGAAATCAATCAATCAATCATAATCACAATCACTTTAAAAGAGGAGATGCAGTGCAATGAATATTTATATATAAAAATCTTTATTATTTAACAACATTGTATCTGAGATTAAACTATTGTTCTACATATAAATAAATAAATTATAACAAATCTTATAAACTATGAATGATGAAAATTTACTGAAAAATAGGTATGTTTTATTTTTTGGCATTCAAATTTCACGTTGTTAATTTTATTTTATCAATTTATTATAATTCATTGTTTGATCACATGCTGTGCTCGCCCCAACGGTCGCACCGTAAAACATATTATTGCTGATGTGTTTAATTTAGATGAACAAGATGTAGATTGCAGACATCGATGATCCTCACATTATACCAAACTTGGCAAACAAGCTTTCACCTATACCATCTTAGTTAAAAAATTTCGAGAGAAAATTGTGATTTAGAAATACAACATGAAATTTGCCACCTTGATTGAATGGAAAAATTACGTCTTTCACGTGTCTACATTTCGTATACTGTACCTGTCCCAATTACGAGACACGGGGGAATTTTAGCCCAGCAACACCATGTCCATATAAAAATAAAGATTGTGCTTTAATTTACTTTACTTAATTTTGTTTAACTTACCATATTAGTTGGGAAAATTCACCCGCTAGGCTATAAATTGGAAATATCTTTCATATTATTAATGATATTTCGAAATATTAGAGGCATTTTCCTTTTAGAAATCATATAGGAAATATCTTCTGCAAGCTAATCGTAATTCGGTAACGGAGATGAATTGATAAATCCGGAAAGAGTGGGGGGGGGGGGGTGTCTTCAGTGTATGTATAGCCACATCACTCTTCAATATTAATGAAGATACTCTGTATCGCAACGTAACTAACTTAAATTGACATCTCCATGGAAACCATCGTGTCTGCAATGTCTGATGTCTTGTACAGAAAAGAAAACAATGTCCACTGGTCACTGGAGAAAAAATTAAACGTTTAAACAAGATAGAGTGTACATAAGTGTCCTTACCTTTGGATATCAGAGATCTTTATTTAAAAACAAAATTTCCAAATCTCTAGCAGTAGCTGTTATGGGAAAAGACCATCGTCGGACACCCACGGGTGATCGCGTCTTTTACTTATCACTGATAAGTAAAAGACGCGATCACCTGTGGGTATCCGACGATGGGAAAAGACGTACTAATATTTTACACACAAGACCCCGTCAAAATTGTGTGCTAAACATAGATCTACGGGCACGTAGCATCGTTTTTGAAAGGGGGGGGGGCAGACTCATCCAAAAAATCTTGACAAGCGAAAAAAAAGAGAGGACAAATGTTACTTTCCAAATTCCTGATAATCCTAATCCGTGGGGCATTGGGGGGGGGGGGGGGGGGGGGGGAGTATACTTTTCACTTCAATCTTCAATTTCACTGTGTTTATTTCCTTATTTTCAATTCAATTTTTACAGGGTCACAGAAAGGGGGGGGGGGGGGGTCAACTCCATGTTAATTCAATTTTTTGTATGTTTTAAGAAAAATCTTTGCTGCTCGAAAATTATATCAAGCCCTATTTGTTCATGTCGTAAGATTGAAAACGCACATCACTTCTTTTTCTCTTGTCCTAAGTATGCTACATGTACTGTTAGGGAAGAATTTTTAAATAAATTTCTTAGATTTGGCAAAATTTGTATTCTTGACTCTCCTTCCTTACTTTGGGGAGACGACTCGCTCAGTGTGGATGAAAATAAATACCTTTTTTTCAATTGTTCAAATTTATATTCAAGGTACCGACAGATTTGAATAATCACAAATCTGATTATTTTTGTTGATAACATCTTGCTTATCTTTATCTAGTTCATCCTTGCATACATGTAATACTTCATGTAATTTTATATAACATTAACTTTCTTAAAATTACTACATTTATCAAATATCTACGTACTGATGTAATTTTTTATTATATAAATTTATACAAACTGAGACGTATTTGCAATAATATTGTATTTGTTGTTTAGCATGTAGGGAGAGGGCGAATTAAGTTTTTATAACTTGTGCCCAATCCCATTGTAATATATAATGTAATATAACATTTTTGAATAAGTTTTCTCGTTATGTCACAAATGAGATAATTTTATTACTATGCCCTGAAAATTGCTGAATCACACCGGAAACAGTTATATTGCCCTCCCGGAAACAGTTATATTTCACAGGAAATAGTTATATTGCCCTCCCGAAACTGTAATATCACCATCGCGTGCAAGAATTCTGCATATTAATTATGTCGGGTTCGAAATTCAACGAGTCAGTTGCTAAGCAAACGTAAACAGATCCGCGAATTTTAAACATGTCAGGCCAACGTCTGCGGTTTGTTCATCTAAATTCAGATGTACTCGATAGTTTAATTGATGAAAAAAATTCGGCAAATACGACAAAAGAGAAAAACTCAAGCATTAGTGTTTTAAAAAAATTTCCTCTGCCTTGTGAATTAAATAATATGTTGATAACCCGAGTTTGATTTGTTTAAAAATGTTATATAACATATATCACATGTCTTCTCGGGCGACAATACCAGAATATTTGTCCCTCGGTGACAGGAAAGCCCTGGAGTGTTATGTCGCCCTCTGCCTTCGGCATCGGGCGACATAACACTCCAGGGCTTTCCTGTCACCTCGGGTCAAATATTCTGGTATGTCGCCCTCGAAGCCATGTAATATATGTATAATAAAATATGTTCAAATCAAATAAGTGTCGAGAGATGTACATATCTTGCTCAACATGATGTAAACCAAATGATTTTCAAGTTATTGATTCCTCTCTTAACACCAACCATACTTTAATTTGATTGTGGTCACTGTAACTACTCAGGCACGTAACATTACTTCCCAAATCCTGAAAAACCTAATCCGTGGGTACATTCAATATTTTTACATGGTCACGGAAAAGTGGGGGGGGGGGGCAACTCCATGTTAATTTAATTTTTTTTTTTATATGTAAATTTAAGAGAAAAAAAACTGCTGCGCAAAAAAGTGGGGGCGGGGGCCTGCCCCCCCCCCCCCGATGCTACATGCTTGCTACTGTCTTTTATTGTTCTAAAATAGCGCAAGTAATACTCCTTTGGTCGAAGAAATAAACACTCCACGTATAATTATAAAACAACTCTCATCCTCTCCCTAAAAAAAAAATACAAATTTTAAAAAATCCACACAAACAAACAGGGCCAGCAATTTAATAAAGCAAGAAAGTAGGAACATGACACAGAGGCTATTTAAAGGCATTTTTGTCAAACGTTGGAACCATTCTTTAAAATCAAAATCAAATGTTAAAGCGAACTGTTCCTCCATGCATTTTTTCGAACATTGTAAACATTATGTTAGAAGATTATGTATAGATCGAGTTTTATGACCACCACCCCCACCTCCCCCCCCCCCCCCTTTCACGAAATACGAATTTGAAAAGGATGCTACGCTACAACCACCCCCACCCCCTAAACCCAAATATCAAACAAGCACACGCTATACTAGTACTAAATTATTTTGGACCAAAATGTATGTAATAAAATATATTTAAATTTTGAATATCAAGTTAAAACAGTCCTATGGTGGTTGGCATATTGATTAATAAATTCACCATCATTCAAAAATGGACGAAAAAAAATCTACACCTCAAAATTAATTAGACATTCTGAACAGTTCTTGCATATTTATCCATCACGACTCTCTCTCTCTCTCTCTCTCTCTCTCTCTCTCTCTCTCTCTCTCTCTCTCTCTCTCTCTCTCTCTCTCTCTCTCTCTCTCTCTCAGGTTACCCCGCACTGTACATATACAATTCAATGTTTTCATTTTATACACTTTGATTGACACCATGTTTATTTTCTGTGGGTCTGTTTATTTTTCTTCTTGTCATAAGAATACATGTACTTTCTCTTATTGACGCCACAAATATTATAAATTTATAAAGAAATGCTGAAAACAGGCTGGCCAGATTACGACAGCTTAAATCATATGTATGTATGTGGGTTATTGTGAAGTCATAAATCATTAATTTGAATATACGGTACCTAGTGAGTTAACTCTTCAATGAATTCGTGAATGGCGGAATATTATAGCCCTCAATAAACCACAGGTGCTAATTTCAGATCATTTTAACTACATCAAACAATGTGGCTCGCATCTGTTGAAAGGCGCTGTTTATATAGGTAAACTACAGATTCAGTAAATCAAGAGATTCTCGGGGAAAAACGCTGTAGATCAGTCAAAAGTTTTCTGGAAGATATTTGACAAGATCGATTGAGGAGGGGTGAAGGATTAACCCCATCAGGAGGGAGGGAGATCAGCGATTGTGTGGATGCATCACTTCTCTCCAAAATTTCTGTGAATTTTATCAACGTATTGCAGGAAACGTGTTATCCCAAAACACACAGTAAGTCAGTTATTTACTTATAGTTTCAAATTACTGTAAAATCTATAACCCTTATTGCATTTTCTTGATTAGGGGTAGGTAGGGCTTTGATGCATATTTCTGCATGAATTGAAGTATTTTTAAGCACAAAAGATCACGACGGAACGAGTGCAGCGCCGTGGTGCGATAATGTTTGTGGGGGGGGGGGGGACTTCTGCGACAGATAGTTTAAAGGAACCACGATTTTAGGACCTTTGACTGACTATAAAATTTGAGGTTTCTTTAAAATGAAATATTATAAGATAAAGTTAGGAAAAATGCATAGCAACTTTTTACGTAATGAAATTTTGATTTTGAAGAAATACATTTATCGGACATAATACTCCACTGCCGGGTGTATCTGAATTATACACAATTAATGTCGTAATTAAAATTAGTGTGTGTACACGTACATGTATTTCTTTTAAGCGATAGGGTCAACATGACTTAATTTAGCATATCTATGTATTTTATGTTCTAAAATAGACGAAATGCATAAATCTACAATGTACATGTACTTTAATAGAAGTTTTTTTATTCACTCAATTTTCAAACAACAATTAGTTGAACATGTTGAGATACAATATTCATAAGGTCTTAAAGATCTGATAGAATGGCCTTCAGTTTGGATTGTTTATTAATAGACATGCATGACGTTTCATATAATTCAAAGAAATGTTCAGATAGAAATACCCGTGCATGTATCAATCAAAATTTACATGTATCATTATTTCGGCCCATAACTCACTCCCTCTATTAGAACATTATGTGGGTGTTTGTGTGTGTGAACGGCATAAGTGGACGGTTAATGAACAAATATACAAATTGATCAACCACTGATGTAGATAGATTTTTTTCGGGGGTGGGGTGGGGGTGGTAACGGTAGATTTTATAAACTTTAGTTCACGTTGACGCCCTTATATTTTTCGTGATTTATTATTCAGACACCAAGGACCGGTGCTCAATGTTATAAAAGTTATCCTCTGGTTTCACTCTGACCCTGACATCCCCCCCCCCCCCCCCCCCGCGCAATCCACTTATACAAAATATCCGGAAGATGGAATTCAATCCGTGTTACACCGAGTCGACGCAATCATGGCAATGTGCGGGAGAAGTTAAAACGGAACTTTGTAAGATAAAATGGTCAAGTAACGTCTCTAATTTTGATAATGGTTCCTGTCTTACATCTTAAAAACACGATAGAGTTTGCATCTACGATAATATACATGAATTTAGAAATGACATAAGGTGTAAGTCAATTCCAAAGCAGATCTATTTATAGATGCAATTTATTACGATAATTAAAAGATTTTCGGAGATAAGGAATATGATGTGCGAACAGTAGATGTAATAAGATTTAACCTAAATCTGTTATCCCGATAATACCACACGCTCTCTTGGCAGTTGTAAAAACAGGTGATCATGATCTAAGAAAAAATAATAGATTAATGCAGTATTTATAGGCCTTGCCGAGAGTGTCTGTTCTGTAAATTATAAGAAAACAGAATTTTTAACACCAAAAAATGTGTCTTAGACATGTTAAAAAATGCTCCAGAAGACGAACTCATACATAAAAAAAAATAACATAAGTTATAAATAAAAGATGTCTAAAGAAAAAAATATTCTCTTTGAAAGGTGATGACATTTTTTGGAATATTTTTTTTAAAGGTAGATACATTTACAGTGAAAGAATTAGCATTTAAATTGAGCTATATATATAATGCAGCTGGTCTAAGAATTAAACTTGTAGATATTGTACAAAGAAAGGGTAATTAAGACCTTTTGTATGTCTGTTTCTTGGTTACTAGAGATTGTAAATGTCATTACTCTTATGGACCATACATACTTTCAAAATGTTGATGGATGTCTTTTTAAAATTCTTGCCATGCAGATGGGAAGGTTAGATCTACAATACATTGGTAGAACTTCTTCTAGGTATGTGTGCTTGGGAGGCTAGTTGAGGGAAGTTATTAGAATTGGTCTGTAATATTTTACCTTCTCTGAGATATTGTGTCATGCCAGTTAGTACTAAGCCTGCATGTTTATGCATGAAAATAGGAGAGTGGTCAAGATTATTGTTTAAATAGCCCATACCAGGAAACAAAGTAAGAAAAAAAACCAGTTTTAGTATCAACAAAGTGTATCCTGCATTCTTAAGTGTTTCATATTGGGCTGATTCGTATGACATAACATAATTTGGTCACTACTCACATCCTTCCTGTTCCTATATGTACAAACCTCTCACAGCTAAGGGCCAGCGTCTGTCCTTTCGACTGGCTGCAGTAGCTCATGGCTGTATGCTACTTGAGGTCTAACGGAATGCTGCATGGTTCATTTTGTGACTGTCAGGTTGTTTAATCACATGCACCATGCAGATAGCTTAGTTGGTGGATCACCTGAATGAAGATTGAGCAAGTTTATATGCTGGAATCCCAGTCTTGCTTGTCATTTTTCTCCCACACCGTTAGATTTGGTGCTGCATCCAATCCCTGGAACTGACTCGATCCTGCCAAGGGAATAAACCTAGGATGTTGATCCTTTAAAAGATCAAGGATTATTGAAGTGAGGAGTGTTGTCGACGGTCAGACTGGTATGACCAGATTTCTCAGTTAGCGGAACACTTGACTAAGATTCAGGGATATATGGTTTTATTGGATCATATTCTGGTCTGTAATTTTGTCATCAGTCCTGTAACAAGTACTTAGTAGTAATCTTTACTGAAATCAGTACATAAGTACTTAAATGGAAATACATGTACTTTGAGAGATTTATTGATACATGTAATAAAGCTATGAAATATTAACTCCTTTCAACATCATAGTTCGTAGCTTGGTTATATGGACACTCATGGAGAAAATATTTCCATTAACCTTTCATCACTCACTCTTCCCCTCCACTGATTTACCTTTTAAATTTGTTCAAATCTATAATTTAAAGTAAGAAGGATGATAATAAGGGTATTTTTATTGCTAGGAGGATGACTGTGTATTTAATTGATGGTGTAACATGTCAAAGAATTATTTGTATTCCAAATATTTGTCATTGTCATGTTAAATAGCAGGACAACACATCAGTTCTCCGAAAGGGACGCTCTTTAGGGGGAAATAAATAATTACCTTTTTTTCACCGTCAATTGAAGTGTAACAAATATCATTAAAACATGTAATCAAGTTGTTTGTTTCTAGATTACCTCTTTGTCATTTTCTGTTGTAATTTTAACGGGATGTTTGACTGTTTTTCAGAGAGATGGAGATGTGGGTAGGGACCACCCCCCATACCTGTTACAGCCACAAATGTTACACACCTTGACTCCTCAGGTAAACAGTCTTACCTGGCAGGTAGCTGTAGAGAGGACCCTTAACAATTGTTACATGTTTATAGTCTTCAAGAGGAAACTTGAGTATGGGTATTGTTGATAGATATATTCAATGCTACGGTTTACTAAAGCAATTATATGAACAATACCCAGTGTTCTCTCTCGCTTAGCGAGCCGTAATTGCTTGTATATACACTGAAGATGCATTGACATTTCTACTTCTTTTTTTTCGGACTCATGAATAAGATTAAAGAAAATAGAGAAAGAGATATTTAATTTGTAAAAATTGTACTGTTGTCAAGTTTGGAGTTTACAGGAATATGCATACAGTGAATTGATTTTTAATATGCATACATTAGTGAATCACTAGGGAAAAAGATTATCATAATTGTAGAGTGAATATAAGAAACAGTGATTTGAATTTGTTATAAGAAATTAATTTTCCTGCTTGTACGGACATAAATCCCAAATGACTGGCTGGTCCCTCTGATTGCGGACGGTTTTTCTGTTATTACAAGTTATTTCAGATCAATAGGCTGAAAAAAAAGAACGTTACTTATAGCCGCGGAGAAATTTAAAGATCACTGTGAAGTGGCAAAATATTTTAGCAATAGAAATATAACAGCATTGTGGATATTATATGTTCTCTAATGGACTGAATTTATTTTTACAATCAGGAGTGCTATTCAAAAGGAATTAGAACCTCGCAACATGCCACTGAGAGATAATGAAGATTTTTAAACCAATTTTAAACAGTGGAACAATTAATTTCCCACAGCGCAGTAGGGTATACTGTTGAGTGTTGGGAAGTATACAGGATATTCTTACATGTCCCTCCTATTATCTGATTGTCCCTCTGTGTTGTCATCATTGTACCCCCTTTTCCTGTTTATGATATCCACTCCACATGCCTTGCAGGGTCTGATTGTATACAAAAGAAAATTTTACAACATCTGTGCTGATGATGGCTGTTTGTGAAAACTGACCCAAAATCTCAACAATGCCAAAAATTCATCACAGGCGAATGTCCGTGGAGATGGACAAGGTTTCCATGAATGCGCAGCGAATTAAGCAGAGAAGGGTGTCAGTGGAAACGGAGAATCCGTCCTTGGGTGGATACCTCTCTCGCCGGCGGTGGTCCTCGGACTCCATACACCACTTTACTGAAGCATTGCATCTGTCCTTCCACTGGAAGAGACGGACCACCCTCCCAGTGGTGACCCTAGGGGCTGAGGGTGAGGTAACACCCCCACCCCTCCACCATAAGCATGGACACACCCACAGCAGTTTTTACCAGCTTCACGAGGACCTGTGTCTGCGACTCTACGGAAAAGGAAGAAGCCCTATTCCCTGCATTGGCAGGTTGTGGTTTTAGAAGATGGAGTAGTTGAACTGGTAAGAATTTTATCAAATAATAATAGGCCTATTATAATTGTCCTGGATTTTGTTTTTGTTTTGTTTAATATGAAGTGGTGTTCAGATTAGAGTGTTTTTATGTAGGGTCAATGAGGATGTGAATTATAATGATTTGATTTCTTATGATGTTTATGAATTATGCATTGTACATCATACAATGCTTGGTGTGACTGTTGATCAGACACCTGTCCGTGTAATTCTCGCGTGTCGATGGGTTAAAAAATTATTAATGAAAGGCATGGAGAACAATGATTCAACCACAAACCATAAATTACGGTGACCTGTTTCAAGTTGACTCTGTGAAGTTATTTTGTTAATGCTATAGAATATTCATGGTTTTGTCCATAAAAATAGCCTCGGCAGTTTGCTAAAAATGTTTTGATTTCTAGTAATACTGAGAAATAATTAATCGGGATAACATTTAGAGACTGTGAACTTTGCACAGATAAAATGGTGATGATTGAAAGTCATGCTTTTTTGATGAACATAAATCTTGCCGGTGTTTTTCATGTGATGATAACTATTAACTAATTTTTACATACAGCTTTGAACAGGAAACTTTACATTACAAGTTATCATGCTTTTATCACACAAGATTTGGCTTAACAACATAAAAATCGTAATGAAATATTTGGTGTTTTTATAAGAGTCTGTCAGTGAGCGATAGTAATGTAATTAAACATCTCGGGAATTAGACCAGTTATGTAACCATTTATCTCACCCAAATTGAAGGATAGGATTACGGTAAATCATACATAATTTTTATGGCTCTTTTATGTATTTTTAACTTCATTGCAAAAACTTTAAGCATGGTGGTTCCGCTTTATGATTTAAAAGCCACAGCTTACATTAATGTATCAATGTTACAGTCTTCAATAAACTGTTAAGAATGCTTTAAGGGAGAAATCATCAACTTTAAATATATTTTAAAGAATGTTTTTTTCTAAAAAAAAAAAGTAATGGATTTTTAATATATAAGTTAAACTTGTTTATGTTCTAGTTTTCATATTTTAAGTTTTAATGAACATCTGCAGTAGATGTTGAATGCTTAGATACATATATTTTATGTTTGAACAGTTTTGGTAAATGCTAAACACTTTGATACATGTATATACTACTAGCTGTTTTATAATATTGGCATCAATTAATCTTTATTTATCAGTATCAATTTAATGTTGACATTATTAGTCTGACTTTAACTAGTTTGGTTTAACATCAGTGCATTGGATGACTGGTTTATAACACTGTCAATATACCAGTATAAACTACCTTCATTACTCTCTCCAAGGGGAACAACTCCTATGCATTATTCCACATATTTGAGGGTACTTTGATCTTGTAAAGTCATACTTCACCTGTGTTTACTTGTACCCATCTCCAGTTTTATTGATATAAAAGTACACAAGAGTGGCCCGGTCCAGGATTATGTAACTTTGTATCAGTATCTAACTTCATATCTCTTACCCAACTGATAGGAGAAACTGAGAAGATTCTAACAGCTAATCTGGTTTTTTGTTTTTTTTTATAAAATGATAACACGTTTCATTTTATTGCAATTTATTTTTTTCGCACGAATAGAAAAAAGAGAGGTCTTTAGCTGATATCATTAGGTGATTAATATTTCTCTTAAATATATCGAGATAAATCTTGAAATGGGCTTTGTAAGTTAAATGATGACACTTATTCTAATTGATAACACGCTATTTACCTTGAGTAATCTGTGTAATACTAAGTGCTTCTGCAAGTTTTATCAATGAAGATAAAGAGGCTGTTGAACCACACACCTTTCTCTGTTAATCATATTAATCCACCATTGTAGTGTGATTATCCTAATCCTATGGACATGAAGTGCCTCTGATTTTCTATCTTATTGAAAGGTTTTAATATTCTATGATGCAATGATGGAGCCAATCTTTGAAATGGAGGTAAGGGCGGCCTTGATTTGCTGATTACGATTTAAGGAGATTGCTATTTTTGCTACCAGGTATCTCTGCTTTATAGTGTGAACATTGTCCTGTATTAATTTGTTGTGACTGCATACTTACATGTGCAGGCGTTATTGATATTTTGCAGGTATTTTATTTACGATGCACAACATACCTAGCTGGAGGGGGGTAGTGTTTGTGTGGGAGGGGCGTGGGTGGGGGGACCAGCTGTTTGATGTATTTTATGCTGTGTCTTGCAATTATCAACCAGTCAAATTAGATTCATTACAGTACTAGAGCCAAAAAAATGGAGGGGTTGCAATTACCCGAGTTACTTTGTGTCTCATGTTTTTTATGCTCTGTAATAAATAAGTGAGATAATGATATCACGATGCTGACTTGCAGATTTATATGCTGTCGTTACTGATGGTACTAAACAGTCAACTTGAGCAATGCATTTGTTAGAAATGAAAGCGAGATAGTGATATAGACAGTAATGTTACCATTTCACACATTCAGTGCTAGAGCTAATAGCTTGTCTGCAGCATGCAGAATTTTGGAAAAAAGTTTAACCAAGACATCGTATTAAGTCAGTGTTGATACAAAAGTACAGAAAGTCTCTTGAGAGATGTCCAGTGGCATTTCATGGTGTTTAGACAAATGCCTTCCAAAAAATGGTTGTAATAGGTGTTCATAATAACCTCACAATTATTCACTGTTGATTGCAAAAGTGTTGAGAGTCTTTAGGAGAGATTTCCTTGTGACATTTTTGTGAGACATGGTGCTGACTCTGGAGAAATAGTTGTCTGACGTTGGTATCATAACTCTTCTGTTAAGGTGCGAACATGAATGCCTAAGAGAATAGACTTGGCTGCTGATAGATTTCTGCAAACCAGTAAAGGTTTAATTGCTGTACTTCATTTTTACAGCCCTGTATATTTTTACAATACATGTATTCAATTTTACATAACAGGTCTTCATTTGGATATTTGTCTTAAATAACTTTTTGACTACCCGATTTACAATTTTTATATATGACCAAATGTCAATTCAGGATCAGTAAAATCAAATGTATTGATTTGGAAATATTCATCAACACAACCAAATATAATACATTTTTGTTTGAATAAAATGTATGTTTGTTGTTGAACAGGAAATAATACATGTATCAAAAAGAAAAGGAAAGGAAAATTTTTACAATTAAATAGTGAATCATACAGTCATATTGAATTTAAAGTACTGAATAAAGAGGAAAAACAGCTTTGTTTCTCAAAGTGACTGAGACAGGTTATATATAGTCATGCACAGCTGATGAAAAAGTGAAGATGTCTGACACTGATTTTTTGCAGTTTTTGAAATCTATATGGTTGCCTCAGCCCTGTATAGTACATATCGTTATAAGTTTTTTACAGTTAGCCACAGCTGATGCAAAAGAACATGTAGTGATCTACATGTAATTACCCCCTGTTGAAATCGGGTGAAGTGATACTGGTTCTTCCGCAAGACCTGCTTCTATACTTGCCATGATCAAACTAACTTCCTACTTTATTTTAGCGTCAGATATTTATCAGCCATCCCATTGATCTCCTTATAGTACTTAAAAAAACATCCCCTTGTTTATAGATAATGCTGGTGGTTTTTTGCCACGTTTTAAAACAAAATACTTGACAATGTATGTCAGAGACGCGTGGGGAATTTATTCTTCGGATAAAACAAGGCAGGATTTTGGCATCAAAGTCTCTTCCATCTGTTGCTGAATGAGCTGTTTTATGTAGTTCAGTCTGCAAGGTTTTGTGAATTTTATATTAAAGAGTCGTGTTCAACAATATCCAAACGTATCAATTTTCATATTTCATGTTCACTGCAGTCATCTCTATTGGTTCCAGTTTATTTATAGTTGAATGTAATTCAAGGAGTATCAGGGGAATAAATGAACTTTAATAATAAAATTCCAAACATGTACTGGTAGAATTAAAAGCCATTAATAAATGGAGACATGAATGAAAATTTGTTAGGAATGACAGGATTTTAAAATGACAGCGATACCAGTATCAGGAATTAATGCAAATTCATTTTCTTTTCCTGACCTCAGTTTTAACCACAGCAGTTGAATTTATAGAGCAATTTATGATGATGAAATGATTTTTCTATATTGAAGTTCTTACTATTAATATTGAGTAGGTTTAATAAGTTTTAATTTGCATTTCAAAATTTCAAATAGACAGTCATTTAATGATCATAGATGAAAACACAGTCTGTAATATGTAAATAACAGGAAAAAACCAACAAGAAAATTTCTAATTGCTTTAATCATTGACCACTGATATGGATCAGTATCTTATATTTATAGGCTTCCAAACCACACCGTTTGGTGAGAGGCTTGTAGAGTCAAATACCACAGAAAAATTATACTATCTGATATATTTATACATCCCAGTCATTACTATAGAGTCTAGACTGCCTCTTTTTATGATTTTCAGTTTCAATTTCATACAATGAAAAGAAAGGGCTGTAAAATAACTAGTGTGTTAATATATATAGTTTTGAGTGCAAACATAAATGTATTATTTCTCCCCACTTATATTATTGTGTACCGTATTTTTCGGGGCATATGCCGATGTGGGGCATAGGCCGAATTGCTCATTTTCAGACAAAATTCAGGAAAAATCCATAGACTAGCCGAATTGGGGGATAGGCCGATTTTCAATCAATGATTACTAAGGTGAAAGTATGACCGCTGCAGTATGAAGGAATTTTAGTTGTCGTATTAAGTATATACTTTCAGAATATCGATGTATAAAGTCAAAAGAGTAATTAAAGTTATTATATTTGCTTAACATATATATTTTAAACATTTAAAAAAAATATAATTGTGTTTTGTGGCTGTTTGGTCTCTTCCGTATTTGTCGGTATATATCGTTAGGTATCATAATTTTACATAATGTAAATTTAATTGCAACACCAACCTCCGTGGTACTGTCTGATAGAGCTAAGTATGATATTTTACCAAACCTTTTATATTTTATTAAAACCTTACTGCTCAATTTCATTTAATCAAGTAATAATTTGAAAGCTACTTGTAGATCGGGGTATGGCGTCCATTAGCTCAACACGTGGTTTCATATTCAAATAGAGTTATCCCCCGTAATCGCATGAATGAGAAAACGAAATACCACACATAAAATATTTGTGTTCTTTTCCATTAATAAATTAAAAAGTGACTTGCCGTTATGCAAAGAAGTTGTAATGTTAAAAACACAATGCGGTGAGGTGTAAGGGTGTACACTACGTGCCCCCAGGCTGTGTTTTAGTCACGGGTTTCACACCTTTGTATATACACACGACACCAGAATACCGTTATTTCATCCAACAGAAAATTAACTGTAAAAACACAAAGCATTGATTTATTCTGCACCCAAGACCAGTGATTCCCACGAACGCAGACAAGAAGAAATTCACAAATGTTCCGTCATATTTCATTCTACCCGGTTTCGGTTTTTTTTTACTATGCATTAATAGTTTCCAGGGTTCATAAGTGAACGTGGGGGAAAAAATTCTTTTGATTGGGGTTGTAAAGAAATACCTCGTACGGTACTGTACATTTTATTACTCGCAATGTCATTACAAAAATTATCAACGGGACAACTATCAGAGACGTATATACTAACGGGCTCTGTTATATCTATGTATCTGCAACTATCGAACAATAGTTCAAACGGACGAAAAAAAAAACAACCCTGATGATAAACTGCTAAAAACAGTGGATTTTAAATTTGACTGTATATACCCTTATATGCAATGAAATTATAATAAAGAAAGTGCAAGTTGCAAGTATGCACCTATTGAGTGTCTTTTTACTGTAAATCTGTGAAAAAAATATTTGAATGATAGCTATAACTTATTTTAGCAGTTTTTATAATATCACAAGAAGCAAATTGATGGCCTGTCTAATGTACATGTAAAGTTATGGTTGTGACACAGTACCAGTGTGAACACTTTTTACACCTGTTTAGGTCAAGGTCAGAGTACACATTGACTTTGATGTGTAATTATAAGGACCAGTCATTAAAAAGACTTGTTGGGCTTTCTCAGTGGTAGGTGTGGGCCATCTCTATGTAAATAATGAAAATCCCCAATCATCTTATTAATTGTATTAGAATAACTCGACAAGAATTATTTTAATTTTAATCACACGATGCTTTTAATTATCAACACTCTACTGTGGGAACAAAACAGAACAATTCCCACTTAATAGTTAAATCCCTTAATCCATATCCCACATAATCAGGATTAAAGCCTTTGGACTTTTAAATGGTCTCCCCCCCTCCTCCCCAAAACAATATTCACATGGCCATACTAATACGTAAGTCCACTGCGGACAGGGAAACATAAACTAATAAGTTTGGTGTACAGAGCGCCCAATAAAAAGTCTTTATTGTCACAGTGATGTGTGGTGGACACAGAGCGAGAGGACCAGAGCACCTCTCCGACGTCTATGTTACCTATGTCATCGGTCAACCCCGGGCTGACCCCACAAACCTGCGAGTCCCCACGCTGCTCGCGTGTTGACATTGGTTAATGAAATGTTTCTGATCGTGTTTGGGAATTTTTGTTTCGTGGAGTCCTTTGAAGGGGATTCAGCCGTGATTAAGAAGTTTATCTTCTGATTCTCTGGAATAATATTGAACTTTGATTAACTACTATTTGTGGATTTTTTAAGGATAAGGACTCTTGTTGTGTTTTTAGAAGTGTTGATTCATTGGTTTGTGAATTTTCCAGTCAGATTTTTACTTGCATTGTAAGCACAGGTGTTAATTTTGGAGAAGTACCTACATCTTCAATTAAATTTAAAAAAAACTATTGGAGAAAAGATTGACAAAGAAATTAAGTAAATTAAAACTTCAAAGTTTTATGTGAAATAAACCAACCCAGTGTCTGTTGGATAGTGACTTGCATGAATGTAAAATTTTGTGAAACATGTCCGTTGTACAGAAGTTTGAGGAAAAAGCAACTATATTGTGGTAAGTATTATATCTTGACCATAATATAAAATGATATGTATTGGAATTGGGTAGACAGGGTAACAAAAATAGTCTGTGTTTCCAAATCTCCAAATTTCCTCCTAGAGAAAAATTATCGTTAAGATATGTTTATTAATAAATTATATTAACAACTTTTTAATTATTGAAAAAATCATAATAAGTTTATTTTAGAGAACAAAAGTGACTGAGTAAATTACAGAGGAGAGGATAGTAGAGTCACAAGAGTGGATCAAACTATATCACATTTCAAGAGATGCCTTTTTAATGATATTGAATTTGTCTAATTCTTTCTGTCTATCCCAGTCCCCCTTTATGCTGGTGTATTTATATATCAAGGTCAAGCTGATCTTTGCCATGTATAACAGAGTAATTACTGGAGCTGGTGATTAATTTTTGTGTATAAATCAGCATTGTTTATGACATGGACATGTGATTATTATTTATTTTACCAACAACTCTGCCATGTGACTTACATTCTCATTTATAAATGAAGGGGGCAAGAAACATTCTCTATGGAGAAATGTTTGATGTACCCAAATGTTTGTGTTCAGAAACTGTAGCTGATGTTTTCCATTGAAGTCTGCTGTAAATAACCCAGTTAAAATGGTCAAACCATTAAGAATTTACAAAATACAGCCATTACTGGAAGATATTGTCCTATCTTTTTTTGAGTAAGCAGGTGAAAGGGTGAAGCCAATAATATCTAAACACATTTCTCACATAATGAATGAGCCATACATCAGGTGAAGTATAATTGGACTTTTCTGAACAGTAATGGGCATTTTTGTATAATTAGGTAAGTTAGATGTTTTTCGTATGGTGGTCACTACAATCGTCTATGTTAATCGCAAGGCTATCTGAGTTAAGGAAGGGGAGACATCATATCAGATTATGACAATATTTAGAAACGAACCAGTGACGAGTAATAGGTATAGTGTAAACTTTTGAATAAATATCCCCCATTATTGGAGATTGGCATAAATCCCCAAGTTTAATTTCAATTTGATGACCAGTGTATACTAGCATGGGATACCTGTGGATTCGGCCACTTAATTAGACCTGATAATGTGGCGAAGTGACCATATCTAGCCCCGATTATACAGGCTTGGATCCTTAATCCACTTAATTCTGAATGATGGCACGACCAGATACCGTTTGTGTCTTTGTGATGTCATTGATCGCCTCTACTGGAATGTACATTCCAGATTTTCTCTGTAGCACTATTACGGGTGGAGTTTTTATGAATTTTGTAGGAAAATGAAATTCGCAGATTGCTTTAATCAAGTTGAAAGACAGTTTAATAATGTGACGGTCGAAGATATTTACCAATAAAACTTTAATAGGAAAATACTGCTGCTATAGTCTTTAGTATACTGCTTTGTTGAAATTAAAGTACTTGAAAAATCACCCTTAATTGATAAATGGATATCTGCATGTAATGATGTTGTTAGTGAATTTAAAAATTTTCACGTACTGTATTATTTTTTAGTAAAATTGTTTTCTTGGAAGAATCATTTAAACTCTTAGGTATAAGAAAAACGGCCAACACTAAAGTGACAGTTTCTAGAGAGTAAAATAGATAGAACCATTTTAACAAGACGGTTGGCTTTCAGTAGGATGTAACTATTTACTGTATATAGGGAAATATTCGCCCCCATTTTATTTTCGCCCCTTCGTTGTCATCGGACGAATTTAAAACTGGGCAAATTCTGATGCCTTCAATTATTTGTCTTTAAACAAAACTGTGTCTTGGCGAATTCAATATAGGACAAACTGTTTGCAAGTTTAGAAGGGTGAAAATTGAAAATTACCTTGGGGGGAGGGGAATAACTCTGTATACAGCATTTCTTGCATCAAAACATTTTAATAATGAAAAAAATGACACTGTTTCATGACAGATGACACGCATCGATTGTGTAGTCTTAGTTCAAAAGCCAGACAAATCTGGTTGATTCCAATGAGCCATGGCTGAGTGGCCAGCAATGAAATACATCACATTGCTGTTTGACATAACTACCCTAAGTCCAAGCTTTTGTTAAAATGGTTCTACAAAGAACATAGCCAGGTCATACATTACCATTTTTTATTGTTTTGTTGGATGTTTTGTGCTGTGCTGTAACAGTTACAATATTTTTTTTTGGTGTTTATTTGTCATGTCTCCATCAGTGATAAGTTTATGGCCCCCCTCTCGGTAAAAGTTCACAGGACCTCTAGTCGCTTCCATTGCTTCAGTTGCTTAACTGGTAGGGATTTAAAACACTAATCAATTGTATCATTTGTGCAAATGGTTACTAATGCTGATTTATATAACCTATCTTCCCCACAATATACCTCCAAAAATCCAAACAATCCCATTAAGCACAATTCTTTTTGCCTGAATCCATTAAGGGTTTTTTGCCTGAATCCATTAAGGGTTTTTGCCTTGACCCATTGAATCTTATGTTATTTTGGAACCCCCCCCCCCCCCATTACCAGGTGGTCAGTCTGACATTAAGATAGGGGACAGCCACCAGTGCTGGCCCGTACAAGGAAGCAGGCCCTGTCCACTTTATGGAGAGCCCAGGTGATCCCTGACTGTCAATCTGTCAGTGGAAACTACACACCTCTGTTAATGACAGACTCACAGAAGTCTTTGCTAAATAACAAGAATGGCATCATGTTCACCGTCCACTTGAATTCCTCGTCTGTAGCTGTAGTTTTTCTAATCACGATGCATTATTCCCTATCTACCTGCATATACCTATTGGTATCCAGGATGGGCTTCGATATTAATCAAGGTTTTGTAATGATGTTTAAAGTTAAAGCAGTATTTCTTTAATTGTCACACAGCTCCTTATGTGTCATGACCATGAACTTAAAAATACATTTCAAGTTTCCAAAATTGGCTTGCTAGCCCAGTGAGTTAAGTTCCAGAAGATTATTAAGGACAAGACTTATTTTTGTGATTTTTTTGGTGGGGGGGGGGGCGAGTCTGGACCCCTCTAACCCGTTTCCCTCTAAAACTGTGCAAGATAGTTTTAAACCAGTGAATTAATTATTTTTTAATGTTTGAAGATGTTAGCATTGTTGACATTTGATTTTTAATTTCCCCTCTTTCCTGGTGCTTTTGTGTGGGGCAGAGCTAACACTTTTGGTAACAGTCACCGACTGAACAGGGCAGAGACACAGAGCCTTAGCAAGTTCTTTTTTATGTTAGATATGTGTATAAATCATTCAAGTTTTCTTGATTCTTGGCTCCCTGTCTCTCTAGTCTACAGTTTATGAAGACTTATATTGTCGACCTAACATTGAGTGGCTGAGAAAAAAGTTTGTCCGATCAAAGCTTAAAGAACAAAATTTTGTCAAATTTTGAACCTCCAGTATACTTATTGGTGTCTTAAATTAATGAGTTAGAAATAAAAGGGTATTTAAGAATGCTGCATTTCAATGTTAGGGAAGTGGCTTGACTTTGGGTTTGGGGATATAAATCTTGGAACAAAGTCAGTGAGTGCTGGTTCAAGTGGGCGCTGTGTTATTTTTACTCAGTCGTTAATCCTTGAGCGCTAGTCTGACTGGACAAAGTCTTCGGACTTTGGCTAATTCCGCTGATCCTTCTGTAAAGGCGTTTTGTGATTTGTGTGAGTACGTAACTTACGAGTTATACCTTGGTTCTGTTTTTAAAAGCATTCTATCAGATGTAGTTATCTAAGCAATCAAAACTCCCACTTCCAATATGTAACTGACTTAACAACTTCCAACAACAGAATTAAATCGCATTGACTATTTATTTATCCAGATCTTTGAATCTATTAGATTGTAGTTGCTATTATTATAAATAAAACATTCTTGTCCATAAAGGGGATGATCACCTATAAGAACGAGGAAATGAAAATCTCGAGTCAAATTTAAATATTATCATTTGATTCATTCAGGGTGTACGTCGCCTGACTGACACCTAGTGGTGAACTCTGTAATACACATGCCTACGAATTAACCAAATTTTTGATTTGTCATAAATTTGCTATTTGTTGTCTCTTGTGAAGTGTATAATTGATTTATTGAGTACGTGTTTCAAATAGGACGTAGAATCGATCAGCGGGTTACAGTTATTTATGTTTGTAACTATCAAGTTTTTGAATAATTACACCTGTATGAATGTGCAGTTCATATTTACCTTTTTCCATATTGATGAATTACTCAGTGATTGTAACAATACATTAAGTGTCAAGATTTTATTGAATCAATAATTTTTGTTGTTTCAATTTTAAATAGATGGTTGTAAATTTTTTTTAATGAGTAAAACACCCTTAAGTGGTAAGTCCAACTCAAACTTCCAATATAGGTCAAAAGTGTATGCTACATAGGATACAATGAATTTTTATAGCTGAGAGAGAGAGAGAAAGGAGGAATCTTTAGCCGTGTTCTTTTTAATTGACCACTGTTACTAGACCCGATGCACACAGAGTGAATTGTATGATGAGATTCTGTCAGTCCCTAGATGTTTTGTGTGAGAGTTTGCGTCAGTACTGGACACTGCTATAGTTTACTGGTGCCAATGACCGCTTCTTTAGCCAGGTATGACAGAAGAATGCAGCTGCCCTAGTCCCTCAACCGTGACTGATAATACATGTATTTTTTTATTATCACAAGAGTCATCATGATTTGCTTATTGCTTATACCACCAAATTATGGGCCTCCTTTTTTGTCTGCATGAAGAGCATTAGACGTGTTTTTCTTGGTAAATATTGATTCAGGTGCAAAAGCAGCATTTTTTGAAGAATTCATTTCTTATGCAATATTAGTTTCTATAATCATCTTGATAAGTAATTATGATAAAGAAGATAGGGAGAGAGGTCAAATTGTTTACAGTTAGTACATTTTCAAAAATGTCTGAGTTACAAACAGCAAGATTTATGAGACTGCATGCTCACTCAATGTGGCTAAATGTTATCAAATCTTTTGAGTAAAGAAGTTATTGTATACCGAAGTTAAAGGGAAGCTAGCAGAAAAAATAATGATTCTATGGTTATCTTGTGTATTTGGTTGGTAACTTTTAAAACCAAAATGCAGGTATCCATTGAAAAGGTCCAACAACATTGACATTGAATAATGTTGCAAAATGAATAGTCGTAGGTTTAGATGATATTGAGCTGTTTTGTGATTTTTTTGTTTGTTTGCACGGATTTACGATTGACGACTCCAATCAGAAGGCATGGTACAGAGCAAGGAGAATATAATGTTCTATAGAAATAAGTATTGAAATAACACACAAAAAGGTGTCAAATGTTCAATTTACATACTAAAAGGGCCCATGACAGATGATTCTTATTTAGATTTTAAAGTCCCGTGTATGCAACTGTTCAAAATGAAGTCATCGATAAATGAAACAGTACCAGCAAGAGGATCAGGACTTCTCCAATTTTTCTGAAGTTTTGATGGTATGTACTAACAATAAATTCAAAGTTAACTTCAAGTAAGGACTAACTACACATGTACTAGACTATTGTTGGAATTCTTGTTTTTGTTGATGTACAGTTTTATGGGAAATGTATATTTTGATTATCTTCTGTCTTGGAAATAGCTACTAGTACGTAGAGGAATTAAGTCATCACGTTAAGGTAGCTTTAATGGAAGAAATAGAGTTCTGAATAATAATTGTATTGGAAATACCGGATGTCATTAAATTTTTTGGACATGGTAAGGAAACGGGAAACAAGTTATTGATAATTACCGTTTAAGTTAATGATCTGTCCTGATACTTAGCAGTTCAGTACTGTTGGTTGATTTGTGGGCAGTTGTGCTGGACTGTGCAGGCCCTTACTCTCGCGTCTAGACCAATAAATGCAATGTGGTCTACGACATCTGTGATTGTGCATTTCTGATTGTTTTTTTGGTCACCAATCATCTGCGACACTGACCATTGTCTCTCCTTTCATTTTCTCTTTTGTTCGCACTTTATTCTCTCTGTTTGATTGACCCATTGTGTGCAGTTTAAAGATCCATTATGATAGCTCTCTGACACTGTTAAAAAAGCCGATATATGGTTATTGTTTATCTATTCAAAAGCTCTCTTCGTGCTAATAGTGTGCATGAAACAAATAGTGATTTATGTAATTATTTACGTTGTGACCCAATGGAGTGAACAATATAAGCTGGATCAGCCATCTAATCCAGTTTTGGATTTATCCGATGAGTCGTCGGATCAGTGGATTCTTATGTCTACATCCTCCTGAGCCACAGGTAATGGAAGTAAATTAACAAATGATATTCAATGCTACTCTTTATGAATCTTGATTGAATTTGATTACATCAGTAGAGCATGAATTTTAATTTGAGGAACCCCCATATTAGTTTTTGTTGTCCATAATGTGCCTTAAATGACATTTAATCTGCCCTGTTTAACTTTAGATTTTGTTCCAGAGGTGAAAGGTTTTAATTTTGACAAGAAATATAAGTCAATTTATTTATATCTTTTCATCGTTCATTTAGTCTTGGATTTCCAGGCATCAGGTTGCACAATATTGAAGTCCTTCAAATGTACAGTACTGTGATTTCAGATTGTGTGGTCCAGAAATAACCAAATAACAAGCTTTCTTAATTCCTGATCATAACCTGTGTTATTTAGTGATAATTGAACCATGTATAATATCTTCTTGTCACTTGTATGTTAGAAAAGGGCAATAAAACTAGAACAACACAGGATGTGTATTGCATGAGGCCCAGGCCCGAGTGCTATTTCATCAATAAAGTATCTGATGGCAGCATTTACTCAGTTCCCTCCACTATTATCCAGGGGGAGAACCTTATTTATATTTTTTCACAAGCAGCATCAACAAAGTAGCTTGAAGAGGAGATAATGGCAGTTCTAGTGTGTGATAAGGAAAATCAATTAGAAGCAGGAATTGGAAAGTTGATCAGATGTCAAAGATATTTTAGGACAAGTCTCCTCTTGGAAAAAAACAGCTGCAGAATTATTTATAGAGTTCGAAGTATAAACCAAAACATTATCCCAAGTGCTGTTGGCTATTTGTTCAATTATGATAAAAAAAATTTTTAAAGGTTTTTGTAAACTCTTACTCTAAGGCTTAAATTGTTCTAACCAAAAAACATCAAAATATTACAGTTCATTGCCTACATGTAAAATATGATTCTTGATCAATTAGTCATTAAGCAGGATGACTTGAATTGTTTGATGGTTACTTCGTACAAGATGCAGAAATTTTCCCAGAATTTTTGTTCAATATATTTGTTGACCAACCGATGAATCATTTAGAAAATAATAAAGTCATTGAAGGTTAAAATTCTGTAGTACACAGGGATATAGATTTACATTTGATTATTGAACGGCAGCATTTTATCTCTCAAGGGTACAACATGAGTAAGAATCTGATGAGGGGATGTTAGGACAAGATTTTGATAGAGTTCCAGATTTGTCAGGGAAAAAAACTATGGTATTATTGAACCCTTTCTATCTCCATGCTCGCTCCCCCAGTTAGCGGAGCAGCATCTCTGATCGCAAAGTGGGAATTGACCCCGGGACACTATAGCTGCTAATGTCTGCCAAAAAATTCATATTGCATAAAACACTCTCGCCTATAGGAACAATATTATTGGTCAGAAAAGATTATATTTAGGATTTGTCGGGTTTGGAACAGGTGCCTGCCTGGGCTTTATTGATGAATTATGATGAGGTTTACCTTTTTTTTTTCTTGTCCTGTAAAACGCTGGGGATAAAAAGAAGGTTGAAGATTGGGATTAAGATGATGAGAATTAAGGAAGTGGAAAGGATTGTTATTAAAAAGAAGGAAGTTAATGACTTTTTCTTTGATTCCAAAAGTGTGTGATAGTTATAGACTGTGACAATGTATAGACAAACCAGTGGGTCGATCAGAAAACGAATCGTGAGTTTCAGCGAGTATGTCCATCATGCACATGTAAGTAAATTGCAAGATATTAAATGTTCCCTTTTCACTTAATTTACAGAACTCATGAATGATTGAAAATTTAAAGCAAAAATCTGTACATTCTTTTTTCATGCATATTAATGTATGTTAAATTTGAGAACATATGCAAAGAAAAAAATTATACAGATCTGTAACTTCAATCATACCAAAAAATTTTTTTTTTAAATTAATTTTATCTTTATTTGTTGCATAGTTACTATACACATTGTTGTGAAGTATTAAAGTTTTAAAACCCTAGATATTTACATGTGATGTATAGAAAATATTTTGTTGTAATTTCTTAATTTATGCTAAAGTTGCAGCATAAAGTTAATAAGCATACACTTGCATGCACATTAAATTTTGTTGTAAACTTATTTCAGTAATCCAGACGGATGCAATTTACAACAAATATTGATAACAATTTAGATATAGATATCAAACTTTACAATATCACACTAGATTTTGATACCTTTAATCATATTACTCAATAGTTCTACTGCAGGCTTTTCCAATTATCAAAAGTGAGGGGAAACCCTTTTTAAAAAGTTGCATTTTGACAGGTAGATTTGTTATGTAGAGTAACGTTACTAAAAATGATAATTGAATGACAGAGGAGAATGATGCATACTGTTGATTTATATCGGTTACCAATACAGATTGAAACAGTATAGTTGACAGTGAAAGTATGATGTACACTGCCAACAACTATCTTATGGTTAATTATAGTACATTTATTATACTAATGATCATCATTAAAACCCCTGGCATGTTTTTTGTCCAATGTTTTACAGCGACATCGGTCACCGATTTAAGATGAAGGTCACTCATTGCCTTGGCGTTGAACTGTTTGTTAGGAGGGATAGCCAATCATTCATCGCGAATTTGTGCCCTCATCCTTCTTCTTCGTATAGATCTGCCAAAATTCCATCACCGAGTCGTCCATTTAGCACACGATTTTATGTGCAAAGAATTAAGACCCATGATTTCTTCCTCTCTATATATATTGATTGATACTCATTGGGAAACCTTCGGTGCTCAGATTATTGTTTCTTTGTTTCATAAAAATACACTTCGGTATTTCTTCTGTTTATTTTTGTAGCTTGTATTTGTTTTTCTGAAGGTCAAATGCATTGAGCCATGTGTTTAGACTGATGGCTAGGAGAGACGAATTACATATGTGCAGGTAGTCATGCCTAATCTTTTAAGGGGCATTCTTGGTTGAGGTCTAAAATCTTTTTAGTTTAGATTTAAATTTTCACTTGTTAAGGTCTAATTAAGTCATAGTTTTGCATCAAATTCAGGTGAAATAAAAAATACTACATATGTAATTGCCATGCAAGACTGCCAGGTGTGTTGATTAACACATATGATTTTAATCGTACCTCATCTCTTAATTAAATTGGAACTTGGAGTTGTTCTTTCTATTATGGTCATGGTCTTTCTGATGTCTGACATCTTAATCAGCTTATGATGAAGGTATTTAAGGTGTTTTCAAACAGTAATGGTTGTCAGAAGGAATCTGTACAAGATCTTCATTAAGTCAGACTTTTTACTTTTTTGTTTCAGAAAAAACTTGTATTAATCTAGTTATTTTAAATTTTTTTTTAGATTTTCAAAAGTGAAATTTTAACAGTATCTTTATACTAGAAACATAAGATTAGAGATGCAGTGTACTTGTCCATCCAATATGCATGGCAACTTTTTTTCAGCTGTCCTGTTTAAAAATTAATCACGCCCTGAGGGTCATCATAAATCTTATCGTAGATTGAAATCCTCATTAAATGATTGAAAATATCTGACCAGTATGTGTGGATGTGATGGCCCCCTCACTGATTTTTGGGCTCTGATCTTTTTATGCTAAGGTAAGGTACTTCTTGCATATCTTTTAGAATGTTGACAATTTCAGAATTTCTAATAAGGGTGAATTCTTTATTGAGCTTTGGAGAGAGAGAGAGAGAGAGAGAGAGAGAGAGAGAGAGAGAGAGAGAGAGAGAGAGAGAGAGAGAGAGAGTTACCTTTAGGGTTTATTTATATACAATTTCTTGATTCTGTGCAACAAATAGATTGCATGTATTGAGTCACACTGTATTCTGGTAAATGAGTGGTCAACATAATTTGAACGTAACTTTAGGGAAGCATTAATGGAGTTTTCCTGTATCTGCTTTTTTCGATTTGTTAATGCAACTATTCTTAGGAGCAGGATATTTATAGATTTGCTTTGATGCCAAAATTAAGAATAGGAAAAGCATATTATTATGGTAATTTCTTGGCTTTTGATTACTATGATTCTTTTATATTCCTTTACTTGCATTTATGAATTTAACCTTAAATTTCTTAAGAATTGAAGTTTAACAAAATAATTTTTCAATTAAATTGATTAAGGTAAAATATATCGCATGTAATTAACCTTGAAGTACGTGTGACCTTGAGTGCTGGCTGACAGTTTAGGTGATGAGGGTTAATACAGCAATAGATTAGATTTAACCTCTATGACCCTGGACCAACCGCTTTATGAACTTTTGCTCCTGTTATTCTATTCATCAAACAAAAATAAAAACCTATTTATATAAAGTTTCTATGGATTATTTCAATTCTGCTATTGACTTGGGATGGATTTAGAAAATCTTCACTGACAGATCAGATAAAACTTCAAGGATTACTGTCCAATTATGTTGTTTGGAAATGGAGAGTTGGAGAGGGGTTATAAGGGAGATAATAGAATAATAGATGTGAATTTATGTTCTTTGAGTAAATATCAATTATTATTATTGAGAGAAATATTGATGATTATTTTATCAGTGGTTTGTGGATTGATGGTTAAGAAATGGAAGGTTCTGATAAAATTTGAATGCTCATCCAACATATAAATAATGAGACTGCATTCTTGTATTATTTGATAATTCTTCTTTTATTTAAGAACTTAGGAATGTTCAGAAAAATGTAATAGAAGTACTATATTATGCCATTGTTATGTGTGATGTATGATATTATTGCAGAACTGTTTTCAATGTTAATTGTTTGTGCGTTTTTGAGAGAGAGAGAGAGAGAGAGAGAGAGAGAGAGAGAGAGAGAGAGTTTTGACTGTGATGAGACAAGAGACTGAGAGAAGAAGGCATTTTATCATCCCAGTATGCCAGAATAATAACATGATAAGAACAATATTGGAGTGGAATTTTGATAGGTCCCAGGTTTGCCCGTCTGCCAGTCTGGGGAAGTTTTTAGGGTGTCCAATGACGAGATGATGTTTATCTTGTTTAAATACACATCCAATATTTATTTACAGAACCACATTCCTCAGAAATTAATGGTTCACTGTCATTCATAAGGGATGGACAGTTTTAAATTCATATATAAAAATGAAATTGATTTTGTAATTTTTCGGTGATTTTTCGTTTCATTTCCTAAAGTTTAAAAACCAGTGGGAAATTGGGGTAATTGAATGTGGCACCAGTTTAATAGCCTGATCATGGAACATATATTGTCATATTTTGACACTTCACATTTCTATAGAGAAAATTTAATTGTATGTTCACCAATATTTCATTTAGTTGTTGAATGAATTTTTTTAAAGTAATGTAAGGCAAGAATTCATTATTGTAAAAAAAATCTTGCCAAATGAATATAGATATGCAGTAAGATAAGGTAATGAATAGTTGAAGATATATTTGTGTTAAAAATTGGTGTGTCTGGATATATATATGGTCATATCATTTTTTTTTATTTGAAAAAAGGAAATAAGAAGTAAGTACAAGTTCAATATTAGCTTGAGCAGCAAAAGCTTGTGTGAATTTTGATATTAAGTAACTTTTGAAATCAAAATGACTCAAAGTTTTTACATTGCAATTGAGAAGTGATACTGTATAGTACAGTTGAGTATTCTCTTTTGAGAAGTGGACAGGCATAGCCTACATCCACTTCTCTTCGCAAGCCCTCATGTTTTGATTCTGGAAAACGTGTAAATGTCGGAACCAAAGACGGTTTACACTTCGAGCCATGTTTTGACTCCAGTTTCACTGAATTTACGTAACAGACCTATTATTTCTACATTTTAAACATAAATGCATCCATATATCACAAAAAAATCACCACTAACCCGCTGTCAAATCATTTTCGCAACTTCTACATCCCGGGTTTAAATTTTGTGTATCACATTGTTTATCTAGGTCAGCGCAGATTAAATGTTTATGTTTCGGATAAAATTGGAAACCTATTTAAGACAATAATGTTAAAAACGTAACTGAATCAACTTAATCTTACAACATACAAACAAATATTGAGTCAAATAATTACAAAGTGGCATATCTTCCCTTTTTAACCATCTTCTATGGTGACAAAATTTGGTCTACATCTATTATTAACAATAAAACGAACATTGATTAATATAGCATACAAGAAAGATTAAAATAAAGAGTTTTCATTGTTTTATGTGACAAAGTTACGTATTTTATCGTATGCATTTTGTTAACTTATCTTAAATTGCAAAACCGTTCTATAGGGCTCTGTAAATTTTAAGAAAAATACCTTTAATCTAAAGTGTACAATCTGAACAATATTTTCCGTTTTTTCCGACTCTAAAATTTCTACTTTTTAAACCACCTATAGCGAGTGATCTCATAATTTAAACCCGGAATGTAGAGGTTGAGAAAATGATTTGAAAGCGGGTTAGTGGTGATTTGTTTGTGATATATGGATGCATTTATGTTTAAAATATAGAAATAATAGGTCTGTTACGAAAATTCAGTGAAACTGGAGTCGAAACATGGCTCGAAGTGTAAACCGTCTTTGGTTCTGACATTTACACGTTTTCCAGAATCAAAATATGAGGGCTTGCGAAGAGAAGTGGATGTAGGCTATGCCTGTCCACTTCTCAAAAGAGAATATACAGTTGAGCAGTGTTATTGTGTAGACTGTCTCTACATTACAGTTGATCAGTGTTATTGTAAACTCTGTCGCTACATTACAGTTGAGCAGTGTTATTGTATAGGCTGTCTCTACATTAAAGTTGATCAGTGTTATTGTATAATCTGTCTCCACATTACAGTTGAGCAGTGTTATTGTATAGGCTATCTCTACATTACAGTTGAGCAATGTTATTGTATAGTCTGTCTCCACATTACAGTTGAGCAGTGTTATTGTATAGGCTGTCTCCACATTACAGTTGAGCAGTGTTATTGTATAGGCTGTCTCTACATTACAGTTGAGCAATGTTATTGTATAGTCTCTCTCTACATTACAGTTGAGCAGCAGTGTTATAGTATAGTCTGTCTCCACATTACATTTAAGCAGTGTTATTGTATAATCTGTCTCCACATTACAGTTGAGCAGTGTTATTGTATAGGCTATCTCTACATTACAGTTGAGCAATGTTATTGTATAGTCTGTCTCCACATTACATTTAAGCAGTGTTATTGTATAGTCTGTCTCTACATTACAGTTGAGCAGCAGTGTTATTGTATAATCTGTCTCCACATTACAGTTGATCAGTGTTATTGTATAGGCTATCTCTACATTACAGTTGAGCAATGTTATTGTATAGGCTTTCTCTACATTACAGATGATCAGTGTTATTGTATAGTCTGTTTCTACATTACAGTTGAGCAGCAGTGTTATTGTATAGTCTGTCTCTACATTACAGTTGATCAGTGTTATTGTATAGTCTGTCTCTACATTACAGTTGAGCAGTGTTATTGTATAGTCTGTCTCTACATTACAGTTGAGCAGTGTTATTGTATAGGCTGTCTCTACATTGCAGTTATAGTTTGGTCAATCTCTTCATTACAGTTAAGCAGTGTTATTGTATAGACTGTCTCTACATTGCAGTTATAGTATAGTCAATCTCTTCATTACAGTTAAGCAGTATTATTGTATAGTCTGTCTCTACATTACAGTTGAGAAATGTTATTGTATAGGCTGTCTCTACATTACAGTTGAGCAGTGTTATTGTATAGTCTGTCTCTACATTACAGTTGAGCAGTGTTATTGTATAGGCTGTCTCTACATTAATGTTGAGCAGTGTTTTGTATAGTATGTCTCTACATTACAGTTGAGCAGTGTTATTGGTATAGTCTGTCTCTACATTACAGTTGAGCAGTATTATTGTATATTCTGTCTCTACATTGCAGTTATAGTATAGTCAATCTCTTCATTACAGTTAAGCAGTGTTATTGTATAGGCTGTCTCTACATTGCAAACGAGCAGATCTTTGTTGTAGTTGAGCTGTGTTATTGTACTTCAGTCTCACTGCTGAAGTTTAACAGTGTTATTGCATTGCCTATATAATTACATTACAGTTGAGCAGTGTTCCTGAATTTCCTAATTAGATTACTATTGAGCTGTGATATTGCATTGCCTGATTACATTACAGTTAAGCATTGTTATTGCATTGCCTGATTACATTACAGTTAAGCAGTGTTACTGAATTTCCTAATTACATTTTCATTTGAGTAATTATTTTTTATTGACTTCCTCCAAATAACATTTGAGCAGTGGTATTGTACTGTCTGTTTCTACCATAAATTGAGCAGTGTTATTGTATTGTCTATCTTTTTGTCAAGGATAGTTATTGTATTGTCTCTAGATTACAATAAAATGAGCAGTGCATTAACTAATATTTTCTTTGTTTATGTTGTTGTGGAGCAGAGTTATTTTATTGTGTGTTTATGTTGAAGTTGAGCGGTGTTATTATGTTGTATGTTAATTAAACTTGAGCAGAATATGTTGTTATTTAAGCATTGAATCATTATTTTTTGACGATATAGTCTCATAACTGCAGCGGTGTATGCATACAAATTTAGTAAAATGCATTAGCAGAATGAAAATTGGTGACAAACTGAGAAACCTGTATGGTGTCCTTAACATAAGTTGTAGCCAAGCAGTGTTATTGTCTGTTATCATATTGTTTGATTTAACATTACAGTTGAGCATTGAGGATGGGGTTAGGCTGGGGGACCTGTATTGTGTCTTTTTGTTGTACTATAGATTTCTGTATTTCTATATTTTACAGTTGAGCAGTGAGGATGGCGGCGAGTTGAGGGACCTATATTGTGTCATTATGTTGTACTATAAATCTCTGTATTTCTATGTTTTACAGTTGAGCAGTGAGGATGGCGGCGGGCTGAGGGACCTGTATTGTGTCATTATGTCATACTATATATCTCTATAATTTTATATTTTACAGTTGAGCAGTGAGGATGGGGTTGGGCCGGGGGACATGTATTGTATCATTATGTTGTACTATAAATCTCTGTATTTCTATATTTTACAGTTGAGCAGTGAGGATGGCGGCGGGTTGAGGGACCTGCTCACGCAGGCCAGCATGGACTACCGAATCAGCAGCTACCGCCTCATCATGGACTCCACACGCTCCATCCTCAACTCAGACAGCAGCTGTGGGTCCCCACCCCTCGACTCGGGCCTAGAAGATGTCTTTGAGGAGCTGGCAGATGGCTTGGATTACCCCAGAGGTACTCTGTCACATTAAGCTTACATTTTCTCAGGTTTTTCTCCAAGCTCTGAAGCATTACGTGGGATAGTGATGAAACAGGCTGTGTTTTGCATTAAGGCGATGGTTTCTTCATAGGATACTCAGATTTTTTTGTGACTCTGCAAATTGAATGGGGCATTGTTGCTCCTGCTTCTTATTTATATAATTTGCTCAAGATACATTTGTCAAGGAAACATTCTGAAGCTATTTCCTGATCATGCTTAACAGTTGACAATTGCATAATGTCATATTATAATAACACTTTTCTTTGATATTAATGTTTCAAAATGCATATGAATAACAAAATTTATATTCACGAAGAATACAATGCATAATGTATAAGGACCGTTTAGTCCCTTTCGTTATCTTATATACTGGCCGCTTCCTTTCAATGCACAGGTTGTCTGAGGAGATGATTGATGTGCGCTTGTCTTTATGAGGTGTTTTTCTGACTATGCGGTCTGTAGTTTGTCCTGATGGTCGTATCACCTATCAATTTATTGACAAGTGTGCACTCAATCCCTGCAATATATGCACCTGGCGTAAACAGATTTTTCTCTTTGTATTTTTTATTATTGAGAAATAAGGAATAACAAGTTCTTAATGATGCAAATTATTGCGGCCCTAATTGTGTGATTAAGTTACTGACATATAGGTCAAGAAAGGTGTTGATACATGCCCACATTTAAGACATATCTTATACAGTAGTGAAATAATATATATGCATCGTCGGGTAATAAACATATATTTTTGTAAAGTAGTAACCTCGCTGTGAATTTATCTTGTTCCCACGTACTTTCTTGTTTAAAAGCTTATTACATTTACAGATGTATGATATTCAATATTTGACAAAACATCAATCATTAAAAAAAAGAAATCTAAAATGCATCTTAATATTTACTTTTTTTTTATTGAGAGATTTCCAGAAATTAAATTTTGAGGTGAATAAGATGGTGTAAGTTATTTTTAAAATTTGTGTTATTTTTAAAATTTGTGTTATTGTTGAATTTGTGAAGAGATAATAGGCAGCCATGAGGCTATAGTGAACAATGTCAAAATGTCAAGAAATTTTGTTTATTTTAGGGGTGTATGTCTTAAAAAAGATCTCATTTTTATAACTTAACCGATCATGAAATGGCACCAAATTCTTAACCCCAAGGTTATTGAAATTATGTGCAAAACAACTCCATTTGGTCAATGGCACGGGCTCTTTACCAAACTTTTGTTACACCTGTTCAGGTGATGGATGGTGGTGATAATTTGAACCAAACACCTCTCTTGTTTGTTTGTCACCATTGTCATGTCTGGAATGTCAAAATTTCTCGCTTCATTAGAAGTAATGTACTTGTCCATCATATTGTGAATGAACTTCTCGCTCTTTTTATGTAGCTGTATTTGATCAAAGTTATTATAAGATTTCATTCATGCAGCTGGCTGAATGCCTCTAAATTCCAGGGGGTTTGAACCCGGAAAGGTGTGCATGAAGAAATTGCATATTAATGCATAATGAATTATTTTGTACTTTGCAAAATTTGTGAGCGAGTCATAAAGGAAACATCACATAGAGTTATCTCTCTTTGAATACGAAGTACAGTCATGTACCCTACATATCCACTTGTAAATGGAATAAAATATGTACATTTTATGTATTTTTTTCCCCCGCATATTTGATACAAAGAATAATGAAACTTTTAATATGAGATTTATTTGTTGTCGATGTATTTTACATTGCCACTATATATCATTATATTTATAAGCAGTTGATGCTCGGCATGAAATGGTCCATGATTTGCTGAAGAGTGAGAGAGAATACGGCAAGAGGCTGAGGAGCATACTGGACACTTATGCTGAGCCCCTGAGGTAAGTCATGGATGGTACCCTGGGGCCATAAACTAGTACAAGGTCACTTTTGATCTCGGTCCCTGACTCCCATGGGATTTAAAAGTGAAACTGTGATCGTAAATGAGCAAGATTGTTATAGTTCTATGGACCCAGTCCTAGTAATGCTGGCTTCAGAAGTTAGAAACAGAGAGCATGCAATTATGCTTTTTTGTTATAGAATCAATGAAATGAAGAATATTTTTTGTAAGACCAACCATTCAATACTATTGCTGCCCTATCCCCCCCCCAAAAAAAAATACTAAATAATAATAATGCTATAGCATTGCTTTCCAAAGGCAGTGTCTATCATTACTTACCAACTATGAACTGGAAATGTAAATTTTTGTTGGACACAAAAATCCTTGTTCCCAAGGCCATGTTAAAGAAAAATCTTAAAATCTCAAAGAAAGAGCACACATTTGTGCAGTTTATTGTAATTAACCATAATATGTGTGTGATTTTTTATGAAACATTATTTTGTGGAATGATAACTGATGTCAAACATATAACTGTGTTTAGTGCTGTGGTATTCCCTATAGTCTGCGTCACACCAGTTAATGTCACTATTTTGACTAGCATGTATTTATTTTTAGATCTTCTGTGCGCAATCAAGCCAAAATTAGAAGCTGTTTATCATTGTTAATTAACACATTCTTGTTGAAAGATACTACATTTGTTGAATGTATATTTACTAAACAATATATGACATTTAAATGTTTATAGTTGCATGCATATGTAATGAAAAAAATTCTTTTGTTGTGCAATGTGTTTTGTTCTTAAAAGAGTCTGCATATATAAGAAAATTCTGCATATGCATGGGCACAGAACCCGAATGTGTCGAGACTGGAACTATACAGTTGATGAAATATTCTGTAGACAATTCTATTTTGTTGCAGAAAAGTTTTATGACAGTTTTATAAACCATTCCGTTTTGTTAAAAACTACCGGTACTGGTTTTGTGAACAGTTTACAGTCAATTTTGGAGACAAATTTTGGTGTGCACAATCAGTGTGTAAAGCTGCAGAAATTGTGAAAATTCAATGGATAAATCTGTGTTAGTACTTGATATAGCTTTTAGAGAACTTCTGTGCCTATTTTACACATCATTCTGTGGTGATCATTGCAGAGATTAACTTGTGGACATGAATTAAACATATTCTCATGTAGAAAAAAAATATTTTTAATTGCTTTAGATATATGCTGACAATATTATAGACAGTTTTGTTCTGTTGTATAGATATGGACAATATTAGAATATTTGTTACTTAGATTTTGTCCCGTTGTAGGAAGTTTTCGTCCCTGACTCCGGAGGACCACCGTGTGCTGTTTGTGGGCGTGGAGCCCATCCTGTCCATCAGTGCAATGATAAGTACCAAGGTAAGACTCAGCCACAGAGAGACTAACTCTAGAATGTCTGTACCAAGGTAAGACTCAGCCACAGAGAGACTAACTCTAGAATGTCTGTACCAAGGTAAGACTCAGCCACAGAGAGACTAACTCTAGAATGTCTGTACCAAGGTAAGACTCAGCCACAGAGAGACTAACTCTAGAATGTCTGTAGTACCTCAGTATTCCCTTATTGTCACTTTCTGATGCATTGCCCATCCATTCAGGGTCATTGTTCTTCTTTTGTAAGGAACTTCTTAAATCATACCCTAGGGAACAAGATTCTGTCCATGCTAATCCTGGATGGTTCCAAACAATGAGACTGTTTTTATTTTTCATAACAAGGGCATTGTTGCATATGAGTTGTACCATCAGGAGAGGTCTCTGACCATATCCTCTTTATGAAAAATTACTTTTGAAAAAGTTCTTAACCAAGGCCACATATTAAATTTAATCCTTGGGTAATTTGCGTCTGTCCAGTTTTCCTGTAACCCTATCTCTCCATGATGGCGTTATTGAGCCATCGTCTTATGCTTCTAATACAGTAATCACAATAGCTCACCCTTTGTCAAGGCAAAGCAAAAACTTCTACAAGGACGCTCCCTGACTTTGGTCTATCGCAGGGGACGTTTGCATTGTATTACAGTTTTATTTCTGGTTCTGACTATTAAGTACTAGTATATTCTTCTAAATCCTTGCACTTCCTTTCAGTATTGCTAGACATTTTGGAGAATATTTTCTTGGTCATCCATTTGCATTGTTTTATATCTTTACATTGGCATTGGTTTGTGTTCTTATATAGGTAAGTAAAAATCATGAGAGAAAATTTTACAATGGAATTTTGAAACAATATGATTTAAATGCTACTGTAGATAACTGATTCCTTATTTTACACAAGAACTTAATTCTGCTATTCAACCTTTTTGCAAAAATTGTGAGAATATTAAATGCAAATGCCCAATTTCTATCATGATAGTTTCATTTATTTTTATATCTGTCCTAAAATTAAAAGCAATATTTTAAAATCTGGAAGTTGTGCGTCTCACAGTTTTATGCAGATATTATTTCTTTGCATTTACCGGCATTAGGGGTCTACAGTATATATTTGGAAATTTTGCCCTTATTAATTTTAATTTGCCCCTTTATCAGTGGGCAAATAAAAGTAAAGTGGAAAAATACTAGTATCTTAAAACTTAGTTTTGTTATGATGAATATATAATGGAACAAAAATCTTAAGCAATTGTGATTGAGCAAAAAATGCAAAACAGTCCCAGATAACAATGTATGCCTATAATCCAAAAGATAGAAATAGGTTTTTCTCTCTGATGATTGAGTGCTGGTGGGTTACATTGTAGCCCCAGTCTGACCAGTCTTAATCTCTTAAACATGCCTTACTTGGAGGTGTTGGGCCAGTTTCAATAGCTATCTCTGTATTGTGATTTTGGTGTTCAAAAAAATGATTAAATCTTGTTGAAGACTCTTGTGTCCTCTAAATCTGGGTCAGTAGGATAGATTGTGCAAGTGTCCCCTGGGGATTTGTCTTGGTTTGACCACGGTACATTTCTATGGACAGTGAATTTTACTTTTCTAGAAAAAATATTCAACAAGCTTAAAGAATATATTTAGATTTATTTGTTCAGGTATTTAGAGTTCTCACCCCAAAAATGCAGCAATTGGTGGTCGTATTTAGAAATACCGGTTGTGTGTGAATTGGCAGTTCCCATTATTTCTTCATTCTGTGTATTGAAGATCTTAAACAGGTGGTTCAGAAGGTTTCTAAATACAATTGACACAAAGATATGAATATCTTGATTTGTTTTCAAGACATCTTAAAGAAGTATTAATCGAGTTTATGAAGTAAGTTTCGCCCCAGTTTTTTTGGTTGGAGAAATTTTGTGTGTGCTTGTATGACAGTGTTTTACCAGTTCCATGCAGGATCCAGACAGTGTGTGGCAATATACGTTTTAGGGACAGGTAAAAAGGTGTATAATCACTTAATGTGAATGGTCATTAGTGAAGACAAATATTGAATTCTAGTTCATTTACATCGGTACTTAAGTGGATCTACGGCAGTTGTCTGAGGATAATTATCATTGAATAGGTGAAAAATTTCAAACTGTAAGGATAAATGATCTCGCCAGACTGTTTTCAATGATCAACTTACAGGATTGAAAAGAGCACCTGCAAAAAGACACTTTCAGGACACTTGATGAAATTTTCTTCTAATGCATTAGAGCCCTTCAGATTGCACGTCCTTGTGAATATTAGTGCATGGCTAAAAGCTTTAGGGAATTATCACTTTATTCTGCATATTAAGGATATTAATCTTTGAAGGTTATACTGTGATATTGAGTTAAAGATCTGCTGGAAATGATTGCTTGGGTGTAGGTTATCAATGTAGAGAGTATCTCCTTCAAAGCTATTGTGTATAAATCCTATCTGATGTTATCAAGGAAAATACAGTGTTTACACTTTTATTTTGGGAGATGAAAAAGAAAATGCTTGATAAGTATAGTGTTTAAATTTTTTAATGCACATTCCGATTTTTTTTTATTGCAAAACATCTGCACTTACAAAAAATTGAAGGTCGAACGGATACAGTTGTCATTAACTTGAACGCCTTTGAATTATTATGATAATTTCTACATATAATCATTAAATCTGAACAAATTTTGCCATTGAAGATTTCACTAGGATTGGTTTAAATTTGAGTCTAAGTTGCCCACAACGACATTGTATGGAAACTTCTGTGGTTTTGACAAGATTCACACAGACTGTATTTAGAGACCAATATCTATTTTCAAACCCATTGATAATTTCTTTTGGCTTTACTAGGTCATGTATTTTAAAAGTACATGTGATATGTAATCCCTTTAGTAAGTTATCAAGGATTGTTAGAGTCTTTCACCAGAGAAGCTTCAATGGTCCTTGTGAATAGGTTAACACGTTTGACTTGTGTGAACTCTTGTCTTGCACAATTCTACCCTGCAGGAAATGTTAAACTTCTCAATAAAGTCTCCCTACATAATAATTTAAAGGATGGTGGGGGGAGCATTCAGTGAATTTTCAAACTTATGTAAAGAAGTCAAATCTTTGACCTTTTAACTAGTTTGACATGGTCGGGTAGTGGGGTGGAACAAATTTGTCTGTTTAGTGGAAAGTATCCGGTGTATTGATGGTTCCGGTCAACCACTGGGATCAGTTGTGTATGATGTAAGCGTGACTTTGTGACTCCCTGCGTCACCCGAGACTACCCCAGTGAGCGCCCAGTCACTGATTCAGGATGATCTAATGTCAAATCAGATGATTCAAACTGGTGTCGATATCACCATCGGACATTCCAGTACTCTGATACATATATAGGTCTTAATGTTTTATCCTATCAAACTTTATAAGTGCTTGTTGCCCAAGTATAGAGTAACTCATGCAGACACATGAGGATTGTTTGACACATTTATATTAGATGGAAACTATTTTGAATGCTTTCCTGTTTTAGAAATCCAGACCCTTAATTATCTATAAAAAAAATCTTGGCTTGTTAAAAGTTAGTATATTTATAGGACATGAATGGTCAAATTCACAGTCTTCCTATCATAATCTGAAACAGACCCTTGTTATGTCAAAGTTTAATCTATCTTGAGCTTTGATTTGCGGTACAGACTGATATTTTGTCCGTGATGACAATAAAGTGCTTTCTTCAGGAGAAGTACCCCTACACTTAGGTTGATAAGATCTCGGCCCTTTTTGGTCTACGACTTTTGCTCTGAAGATGCCGACATTTGGTCGCCCGTGTCAGCTGTTCTGTAGTAGAGGAAGTCCATTGTTACGGAGGCGAGTCTGTACTTTTGGTTTCCGTTTGCCAAGGTTTTGCACCAGAGCTAGATTTTCTCAAAGATTACAGGCGTCTGAAATTTGAGTCACAGTATTTTTTAAGAGTTGTAACGACTCTCTTATCATAATTTCATAATAGGTATGGCATAATTGAAGTCACCTCTCGTAGAGTTTTTCATCAGGCGCTTTGTGATTTTTTGATGTGTTTTGGAATCAACTGATCAGTGGAAAAGGGGTAAAGACCAATTAATCATTTATGTATGCAGAGATAGGTTTCTTCTTAGCAGGAGACATGGACTGTTGTCTTGTTTACCTCGACACACTGAACATATACAATAACAGCAGTAAGATTTTTAATTTCTGAATAACTAAGGCTTTTGTACAGTTTTCATTCATAAAAATGTGAAGTCCCAAGACATTGATGGGAATCTATAAGTACAATGTATGTAAATTATGTTTTCATTGGATAAAAATTTTGTCAAGAACATGAATTATCATATGCTAAGAATGAAGGGAAATTAAGTTTCCAATTTATTTTTTTATATTGTAATATATTTCATCGTTAAAATTCATGTTGTTCATAACTCCATAGAATAATGCATGATTATCTGTGCAAAGGGTGCGAATAAATTTGACATGCGGCAAAAGGTCAAGGCTCAATTCTCGCTGTGGTGGTAAAAATTGTGGACGCTGGTACTCTTATTTTGTGACATGATTGACATATATATGTGTCATACATCGTGTTTGGTGAGTTAAGGTCCTGGCTATTGGGATCCAAGATAATTTTTTAGACCATGCATTGAGTGCATTCTCTTAATTACATAATTTTCCCTCCTCTTTGATTATTCCATAGAGTAATTTGTTGCTATTAGAACAGAGATTGAACCATTTCTTTTAACTTTGTTTATGAAAGTTTTAAATTGTTAATCATATCTATATTTTTGGTTACTTTTGCTAATTAGTTGCTTCTTGTTTGTCAGTTGAATATTTTTTAAGTGTTTGGGTATTTTCAGCCTCTCTGAAAGTGTAGCATCTATACAGAAAAGGAACAAATTAAAATAAAAGGAATTCCCTCAGAGTCCATAATATTTTGGGTAAAGACTAGAACAGAAAACAGCTAGTACTGTTGTTATAGTGCCTCTTGTGTTAGGGCTGGGCAGTGAAATTGTATTTTTCTAAAATTTCTTCTCAACACCTTGGCATCTAGCAGGGTTAAAATTAACAAGGATCAAGGCTTCTATTGAAATAGTTAAATTCAAGGGTCATATTTTTTTGTCAAAGATATGGTTATAACAAAAAAGGAATCTATTACATTACATTATATTGTAGTACTTTGTTCATTCAGAGCAAAATCTGTTAGTAGACAACTAATTGTCCTTCAACATAAAGATCAGACTTAAGGTAACAGACAGGTGTTGCCAGATTACTATAGATCTAAGATTAAAAAAACACTGTCTGTTTAGGTGCAGTGTGACAGATTTCAAAAGTGATTACTTTGAGACGAATACATTATAAGGGTTTTAATTTCACTATCAAAGCATTTACAGTGAACATCAAGCCACCATAATTAACTATTGTTTTGTAATTATATAAATCACTTTATTGAAAAGATATTCAGTTGAAACCATGCCCTGTGAGTTGTACCGTCATAGAAAAGAGTGGATTTAGAATGGTCAACGTCATTTTCAATTCTTTAAATTTACAGTGCCCTTAAAGTGGTATGGGACACCTCCATGTTGAGACGTATTATTTATCAAAATAAACAATTAAATCAAGTATAATATTATAAATAGTTTCTTTCCTTAAATATTGTCATTTAACAGCTTAGAGCAGTGGGTTAGAGAGTTCATTATGGATCTGTAAGTCATGAGTTTGAATCCCACGGGGGATTTTAAAAGTTTTACCTTTCCTAAAATTCTTAAAAGGTATTTTTTGAAGAAGTAAAATTTCAAAAATTTAAAGCGATGAAAGTATTTTAATTATAATGCAGTTTAACCCCCTTTAATATCAACAGATGTCGCATACCACCTTCAAAAGCTGATATAAGAATTGCTGTTCGCTAAAATCAAAATTCATAGAGAAGACCTTCAGTTTACGTACTTTATACCTTCTTTTATACTTTACTTCCTGCTTGCGTAAACTTGTATGTAAACATCACAGGGAAAGCTGTGTTTGGTAACTTGATAAATGCTCTGTTCAGAACCTCAGGTGTTTTCTCTCCCCCTCTAGTGTATTATTAGCAGTGACTCACTGTAAATTATCGACATGCCTTCAACCAGAAATATTTCTTTGATTTAAATGATTTTAACAATTTTTTTTTGGAATTAAGACATGACAATCATGAAAAAATCGGTTGATGAGAAAGAGAAACTCAGTTGATATCCTTTAGTGTGAAAACAAGGAAATCATTCTAATTTGATCATTTAGTGCACCTATAAGCACTTTCAGTATCATCTTTGCACAATTACATTTAATTGACAAACTGCACTTAAGTATTGAAACCTTTAAATCTCAGGTTGAAAGGTTCTCTTTCCATCAGAGTCGTGTATCAAAAAGTTTGAATTAAAAGTTTCTACATTTGTAAATTAAATCAAATCCCCAATTGTTAGCCTTTAAATTGGCCTTGTGTTATATATTTTTTTGATTTGTACAATTTGATAAGCTTCAATCACCAAAGGCGTTTTCTCTCTCTGCTGTATAGTGTACACTTAAGTGAACAGAGAAAATTAGGTCTCTTTTTGGCGAGTGTGTTTTCTTTACAAATCTATGTTACAAGTGAGCAAAGGCCTTGGTATTTGTGTGCAGGGGGTAAAGACAAGGACCGCTTTCTTCTCTGTCTCTTGTTTATTACATCATTGTGTCTCGTAGTATTAAATAGTGTGACATTTGAGGATAGGATATATGTATTTACAGTAGAGGAGGTGGGTAATATTGATAATTCTCAAACTTGATTGGATTTGATGGAAATTTTGTTACTTAAATTTGAACTTTTGATATCATACATACTGGTATCATGTATCAATACATTCATGGCAAAGATATTATTTATATCTTGTCCCTGTCATAGATGGATAAATCATGGAATCTGCAAACAAAATTTTTGTACATGCTGTATGTGCTACTCATGATACATGTCATAGAGTTTATGTAGTGAAGATAGATGGTAGCGTAGGTTTTGCAAAGATGATTTAACATTTTTGAATTTACCTTTGCAGCTTGAAGATACACTGCAGAAGTTGGGACCAAAAGTCTTCACAGATAGGTATGTATTGAAAAAGAGTGTCCAAGAGTTATTTAAAGATTTTTACAATAATCAACTCTGCATCATCATCATCATCATCATCATCATCATCATCTTCATCAGGTGTGATTGACTCACTTTGACATTCTGTTTAACGTATGACCTTTACATTATTGACCTAGTCATTTTATTTTCTAATGTCCTATTAACACATTTATTTTCACAAACTTAAAAACCAAGAAAGATTTAAGAATGAGATAAGTCTTTGGGCAGATGAGATAGGGCAAGATAGCAGCTGTAACAAGCTTATATTACAAGTCTCAATCACCAAAACGGGGGCCAAAAAACAGGCCAAAAATGGAATGAAAGAATTTGTTTGTAAATAAATCTTCAATGTGTTCAACAAAGCAGAAAAAAGTAGTGAAATCGTAGATCAGATTGGGGAAAAGGCTTAGGTTAGTGGCTACTCTCAGGTTCCAGATCTCTTGTGTATCGATAGAGTTCTCTAATGCTGATTAATTCTTGTGGTGTTCAGATTGTGTTAGGGTGGTCACATTAACCTGGTCATGAATTCAGTCACTCGTTAACTAATACAGAGTAATACAGAGAGAGAGAAAGAAAGAGAATGTGAGAATTTAAGGATTTAGTGTGTCTTCATAAGTAGTTGTGTGTGTGAGAGAGAGAGAGAGAGGGAGGAGAGAGAGATTCTGTCAATCAAAGCGATTTAGTGTGACTTCATAAAGAATTTGTTTTAGTATGTGGGTCAATTTTATTGAATTATAAAACCCTCAATGAATTATGAAAGACATTGTCTATTCATTCAGTATGTACAAGTCACTCCTGACCACAAAACTCCGACCTTTTGAACCTTCCAGTAAAAAATCTGCAATACACTATAATATGCCCCTCTCAAACTTAAATGATTCCAAGGTAAATCATAATGGACATTACACTTAAAGAGAAGTGATTGTAAATGTATTGGGTACATTAAAGATGAGGTATCTTGTTCAATTTTAAGACATTTTCTTTCAACATCTTGCTATGGTTATGTTGTGAAATTGGAAACCATGTTTGAAATGAATATCATTCTGAAAGGTTGTTTCACACAGATATTTAGCTCTAAGCAAAGTATAATTGCAGTATGAAACCACTGGTTTATAATGGTTTAAACGATGTTGAGAGATATACATTACAATGTATTTCAACTGACCGATTTTCTCTTCTTTCACTGTGTAGATTAAACATCTAGTCTACATCTAAACTCTACATTTTTCATAATAGTCCCTCTTGCTTACATTGTTCGTTAAAACCCATGAGAAATTGATAGTTAGGGACGTGGCGAGGCATAATAGGAATTTTATTGAAAAGTACCCATTCTCTGTTCAAATAAAATTCAAAATCATTAGATGGGCCTTTGATCTTGAGGGAGATAGGTACAGTATTGAAAATTCAGTCCTCAAATAGAATTACTCTTGGTCAATTGGTTTTATGTGGTCATGGTCCATCGATGATTTGGTTTCATGACAATTTACCCAGTGTCCCTATAGGTTACTGTAAGTTTCTAAGGTAATGCAGGGGTCACCTGGTGTAATGGTAAAATAGTACCGGACAGAGTAGGTTTAGTATGCAGAGGAAACTTCAGCAGCAGATAGTGAGATCATTCAGTGCCAATATTCTGTAGGAAGGAGACCTATGTGACTTGTAGCAAATAGACAATCTCAACAAGAAAACACTTCTGAAAAGTAGCTGTGAGTATTTAAGCAGTTTATGCAATTATGAATTCTAAAATCTTTACTGATACTTAAGGTTACATTGAAGAAAGTGCAGCTTATTGCACGAACTCATTTTATCCCAATGCAGATCACTGCAAGTTTTTTTTTTATTGCCAATTATTTTCAGAAATGCTAATAGGTATAAAAAACTTAACTTCAAGTTCCTTGAACATTTTCTGTGAATCACATTTTATCTCCAGGATGCAGTTAATGAAGATATTTTAAGATTTGGGATTAAGTAGGATTAACTGAATTCTGTATGTTGTAATAATTGCTTGGCTATGAAGCGCACTAAATCCGACGAAGCTATTGCGATAAGGAAATGTTTTGAACATCATTAGGAACGGTTAACAAAGTACATGTGTTATGAAGTCTAATGAGATGTAAATATCAAGGAATTTAATGTAAAAATGTGTCTGCAGATAACATATTGCTACAGATTATAATGAAAGACATTGCAACATTTAAATAACTCAATAATTAATTAAGAATTTAGAGCAACAGATTAATAATCATGCAGTTATGACTTTTTTCAAAAGAATTAAGAATTCATTTCCTAAAAGAAAAAAATTGCAATGCTAATTTTAATTGTTTTTGTTAAACTTACCGCCATTGTACTGTACGTTGCATGTAATTTCAAAACATCAGAGTCATACTCCGTAACAAAAAAAAATCAGATTTGTAAGGAGGTATGACTTTGAGAGTATATGTTTGAAGATTAAATCTTTTCTTTAGAGCTCAGTTAGTTTTTCTTTATAAATTTATTTTTGTGATTTTTTAAGAATTTTTGTTTCTGTCAATCTTTAGTAATACATGTTAGAATTTGTTCTGATACTAGTCCATTTTAACCAGCTCAGTATTTATCGTTACCAACAGTTACATGTGTCAAGAATGCCTTGTTTTAATTCAGAACTAGATTATTAAAGAAGCTTTTCAGAATGATTTTAGGAGACATAGAACACCATTTGACATACGTTACATAAAAGGTATTAAAATCAAATAAAGAATGTGACGACTTAAAATCAAAGTCTTGTTCCTTTGAGAGTTAGTGTTAGGGATAAATATTGCCTGATCTGTTCAAGTATATATAGAGAAATTAAGAGGGAGATTTGTCATTAAGAATTACGTATGAAGAGGGGTCAGCAATTATTTCTGTATTAAGTACTGGATATTTTATAAAGGGGAGGACACTGTTAAGTGGAGGTCAAGTGGGGGTCAAGCATCCTTCTGAAAACTTCAAGGTTGACCAATTCTCTTCATGGAATTTTATAAGGCTGACCGAACACCTGCCGTAAAGTAATACCAAATGTGTTTAGATTTCGTAACTCTGTGAAAACTACAGCAGGTTCTGTTTGTTCTACCAATGCTTATTACAGAACATGTTACAGTAATGTAAACAAACTTTGCTCTGATTACATTCTACCAGGGATCAAAGGTCAAATTGGCAAAGGTACTCAAGTTTCAAGAAGAGTGTATAGAGATTAATGGTGATATAATATCTGTAAATATTGAAATATAATGAGGGTTTCATACATATTGCTGATTAAAAGTCAGGACAGCTATAACCTGTGACAAATTGCCTGCAAGATTTTTGTGGTGAGAGGGGATTTGGGGGTTCCACCTAATGACAATGATTATATAGACTGTCCCATCTTTTAATTAAAGAGTTCATTTACACAATTAGCAACAGTTGAGCTCAATGTGCTTGTTCTATGTAAATAATGCCCATTCAAGTGAGAGTGTGTGATTGATTGTGATCTATGGTGGCGAATCTTCATTGAGGAGTCAGACTTTATGAATTATATGTATTCATTCTGTCACGTACCTCTTTTTTTCACACAGGTAAAAGTTCGTAAAGTTATTGATCTTCTTCAGGGATAATTTAAAACTGTTCAGAAAAAGAATTATCTATTGCTTAAAGATTTTGTTTTTTGATAAATATCTCATTGACAATATGATCCCACCTTAATCGGTAAATTGAGTGGAAAATGAAAGGAGAAAATATCCAGGAAGAGAAGCGATTATCTGTTATTAACTCCTTTAATGAAAAGGATGACACATAATTATTAATTGAAGAGTTGAAAGTCTTTCTTATTTTCTCCCATTGACATTTTAACAGTCTAGAATATATGTGGATAACCAAATAAGAAGCTCTGGAAATAGTTTCTCACGAGCAATTGAAACTGTATAGAAATCTACTTGAATAATTTCTAATTGGTCGGAAATAGATATCAACAAATCCCACTTGATGAAAATCTGTTGGTTGGAAAGAGCAAACTTAGCACGTCCTGACCAAGTGAAATCGTACCTAGAGTTGAACTCAACTCATTGATTGAGTCTGTTGAAGAGTTCAGCACTCGCTGGAATTATGAAGTGGAATTAATTAGCGGATGATAATCGCCAGTCTGTGTAAACACTCTGCGTCCTCTGTTTGCTTCCATCAGAAGGGGACCCAGCACCGAGTGTAATGTTACCTTAGCTGCGACTGCCCGCTTAAGAGATCTCTTTTCTTCTTCTGTCCCCTTATTTACAGTCTGGATGTGTGTATCTGGATTTCATTGTGAATTTTAATATCCTTGCAGGAAGCCTGTTTAATAGCAAGCTGTGGACTGTTTACGAGGAGTACTGCAACAATTATCACAAGACCAGACAGTGAGTAAACAATTTATTTCCGAAACATATTTACGATATTAAGAATGTATAGAAAATGGAATTAAAAATATTTTTTAAAAGCTGTAGTACTGAAAGATAAAAAGGAAATATGCAGTGGTTGTCACTGTTGAATGCACTTGAGACATTTTTTTTTTCACTGTTGCACAATTAAAAAAGTCTGCATAATAAGAAGGGTTCTGATTACAAACTTGAAATGTATTTAACATAAACCCTGAATTTCTAATGTGATGCATTTTGGTGTTATTTTCTACACAACATTCAGTCCAGCATATTTTATTATCATATTAAATTCTTTAATCTGAATGCATAATTCTCTATCCTGAATTTCAATGATTTTTAACTCTGTGAATATATTGCTTGGGTGTTTGAGTGCAATAATGGAGGATGCATGTCTATATAATTATATTGATTCTATATATGTACCTTGATTTATATTAGGAACATCTTGTATCTAATAATTATGTACAGTAGATGTACAGTATATTTCAGAGGGGGCATTAGGTAGGAGAAATTATAGGAAGTAACATTATCTTAAGTAAAATAAAGACCCCATCATGATAACTGCGATACTGCTCTCTTGCAGTGCAAATTCATATACTTTGAAGTTTTAGTAGGTAGAAAATTAAATGACGTAAATAAAACAATTGATGTTACGTCATATTTTACCAAACTTTGTCATTTTGCCCTGCAGTACAGCAGTTACCGTGAAGGGGTATATTATTGCTATCTTTATCCGCCTGATCTAAAAAATATGATGGAAAACATTAATACCCCAAATGCAACTAAAAATCTGGTGTACAAATTAGGAGAACACAAGCGGGGGTTTTTTTTTTTAGGGGGGGGGGGGGGGGTAGTTGTAACCTTTGAACTTTGTCAATTATTTTCCCTCTTATAGAGATGTCATCTACTGATTGACTTCTGGTCTAATATAAGGAGTTAATGGTCCAACAAACAGAATCCCCACACAATGCAGATTATGCCAATCACGCAATCCGAAAAAAACCTGACAAAACTCCATAATTTCATATCTTTGATCGCGGAGATTACAAAATTCAAACATTTTGCGTTGTTTTGTGAAGGAGGGGATTTTTAAAGAAATGATGCGGAAAGATCTGTCCTGACACAGTCCTCCTGATCAAAGGCACTGGGCTAGAGTTCACTCATGCACTATAGTCTGTCAGATCTTTTACATAAAAATTCTTCTTAGGTTGTTTACCCAGATGCATTATAATTAAGGGACCACCAAGTTGTACTATCTTTAGGGGCAGTAAAGGAATTTTCTTTTACTTTTTTTTTAATCTTGAATCTTTTTTTATAACCAATTTGTCAGAAGTTATTCCGCATTTTGATTTTTTTAAAGATATGTTGATTTTTGCATTTATTTATTAACTTTTCAGTACCTACCTCTGTAACGTTTTTGTACCTATATCTAAAACGTCCTTGTAACTTTTAAAGAACTTTTTTGTACTTACTATATTTTGATGGAAAAAAAATGAAATGTCAAGAGTTACTTTTTGTACTTATAAACAAAAAGTTACAAAATAATCATAACTTTTTATGCTGATTTGGAATTAAAATTGATGAATTGGTTCCAAATTATGCTGAATTAACTTATATATCACTTTAAAAAATATTTTTTCATGGCTCGTAGTCATAACTTTTCAGTGCTTTTTTGGGGTAAGGGTTATTTTTATTATTGTATAGCTGTTCAGTAGGAATATCATTAGAAATCAGTATGTTGTGTTGGCATTGTATAATTTTTTTAACTATATTTTTGATATGAATTTTTTAAATGAGATAAACTGCATGCTTTGAAAGTATATTGAGGAAATCTCATTCATTATTGGATTGATGTATGAATTACTTTTAAATGTGAGAACTATACATTATATATAAAAAAAAAAAAATTCCTCTAAGATAATTAACATGTTATAAATGCATTATTTTATCGTTGTAGGTTGTTGGATGAGAAATACACATCTGACGATTCGTTCGTTGATTTCTGCAACCTACGACGAGGGTCCTCGGCCTATAGCTTGGACACACTGCTTCATCTTCCTGTAAGTTCTCGTACATCTGTAATGCAGGCCCCCCCTCCCCGCCTATAATGACGTAATTACCCAGCTATTATTGCATTTCAAACGCAATCTAACTGTAAGCTAGACCCCCAGACCCCCTTCTAAGTTTTTATTTTTCTTCCTCCTACTTCAGTTTCTGTAGACTCCCTCGATCCCCCTTCCCCCCTCCATCCTTGAAATAACCTTTACAGAATCTACAGAAGCTTTTATTACTCTGCACGGTGTGAAAAAAAACTTTATATTGTCTGTCGTCTTATTTTTTTTAAGGAACATTATGAATGAATAGATGATATTTATACCTTTACTAGTGAATAAATTTTCTTCTGTCCAAAATGTGCTCTGCAATACTTGGAGCATTGGGGAGCTTATAAGATTCAAACCTTAGGATTAATTGGATCACAATATTTACCATATCTCATACTCTGGCAGTTGCAAATCAGTGGAATAAAACAATTCAGATGAAGTTAAATTTTCTTTGCAATTTATACAGTCATTGTCAAATCAAACAGTCTTAGATTTAAAATTTGAGATTTAGTGTAGGGCATTCGGTTTTTCTATATCCATCAGCTTTGTTTATGTTGATGTACCTGTCTGTTTGTATATAATGCTCATTTTGGTGCATTTTTTGACAAGGAAAATGTAAATAGGCAATTGCCAGGTACAGTCTGCTTCTATAAATAAATAGGTCAAGGCGAAACAATTCGTCTCTGCACCAACATCTGTTGTAATATATAATAACACCTGTTTGTTACGTAGCAGAATATGATCTAAATACCTGTTAGCGTAGAATTTTTAATATGCAAAATGTGAGACTTTTTAAGAATTATACAACATTTTCCATGCAGTATGTACCTGAACAGTTTGATAGGCTTTATTTGAGGTGACCAAGAAGCCCTGGGATGTTTGTCTTTGGTTAGAGCTTAGACATATAGCTGACATATTTTCAGTTCATGCTCAATTGAGATCAAATGGAAAGATAATATTTCCTGACAAGGTGCTGTTAATTTAACGTAGATATAGGCGATGTCTCTATTATATGAATTAAAGTGGGGTTCATATCGTCAATTAGAGTTTTAAAAAGGGATTCTTTTGTACCTTTTTTCTTTTGTTGAACTGAATAATTCCAACCCAGGTTCTAAGGATATGGATTTTGAGGATGTTTGAGGAGACTATTTTAACCATCACAATGTTATGTTTTTTAAAGGGATGCAGAATCCTTCTGAACTTTTTGTACTGCATGGTGAAAGCTCAGGTGTTGTAATGACCAAACTGATTTAACATATCACAGGTGTTGACCAATTTACAGTCCTCCTGTTGAAATTCCGTATGTATAAATTCTGTGTGGGCTGTAATGTACTCCACACATAATTAAAAGATACATAAAAAGTGGGGAGAGTTTAGTCCATTTAACATACATATACCAGTTTTGTTGTGTTGTCAGAGTTATTTCCCTTTGCATAAGTAAAATATTTACTTTCGGTGAATGTTTAAAAGTGTATCTTGATGTTAGCACTAGATAGTTGTCTAGACTATTTCATAACCATAATAAAAGCTCTTCAGCTTGAATATATAAGGCAACACTATTTCAAGCAAAGACTTTAAATAAGGGTTTTCTTTTCAATTATATAACACAGTTTAACAACTTTAGAAAAAGTGTGAAAGACTATGTGTCCCACAGATTGTATCGGGAATGATCAAATTCCCAGCGCTTAAGCTCACGGGGCAAAAGAAGGGCTGTCTTTATGTAACACTAACTTATTATATCTTCAGTACACAAAAAAACCGGATCCTAGCATGGACAATTACCTTAAACCACAGGGACATGACAGTGTTCATTAAGGAATGGTAATTTAATTCAGAAGCTAAAGTATATACTGTGAATAACTAAAGAGTAAGTTCAAAAAACAAAGTCCAGCACAATGATTGATTCGTGCACATGATCATAAATTTGACAACTCTGTCACCAGATTTTTAATATTTTTAGGTGTGCATTTATCAGAATATTTCGTGTACAAAAGAGTGTATCATTCTGATCATTGCGTCAAAGGATTACCCTGTTTTTATTCCGATTATTCCGGTGCCTTATTTTGGACACACACTGTACTCTGCTTCTCCTTGGATGTTGTTTTTTTGCATTTATGGATTTAATCTTTTATTGAAATTAAGACTTACATGTTTATTGTCGAAAAATGATGGGCAGGGAAGGTCAAAAAGTGCGGAAACGAATCTTCCGTTCCCAGTCCTGTGTGGTAAGCTATTTATTTAAATCATAATGTCAAAATATAATGTGGTCATGTTGTTTGAAATTTCAGCTTAAGCATTATAAATAATTATGTCTTGGGAATATAATGCTATCTAGCCCAAAATCTCTCTTTTATTTCAAGACTTGACACAGGGGCTTTTTAATCACCAGATAAGCAAGGACAGGGCTTTTATAACACTTTCAGTGACAGTTGATATTGCCTGTGTCGGATATTCATATTGATATTTATACCTCTATAGGAAGCGGAAAATAGCGTGTAAACAACCAGGGTTAAGTTGGTGCTTTGAGATTCCTCACGGACTCTTGAAGTCTAGTGAGCTTGGTTCAAATCTGACTCTCAAGTATGATGACCATGCATATAAAGCTAGGATTTTCCTATCTGTTTGTCCATTCATTTTCTGTATTCAGTTATCAAGTTATTTCCCCCACAAAAATTTGGCTATTTTTTTTTTTTTTACACAAAACTTTAAGGTATTGTCCACAGAATATCTACCTTGGTATTAAGTTGCATGTTCATAAAATATCTATGAAACTGAATGTCAGTGACACTTCTTAGAAAAGACTGATTTATTGGAACGTAAAAAGATACTGTTCTCAGGTCATTGATAAGAATAAAACTTACTATATGAAGAATAACTCCTTCAGAGTTAAATTTCTTGAGTGATGTGTGTTAGGATATATTTTGTGAATACTCATGAATACATTCCCATCAATATTCGAAAGTCACATAAATATTTTTAAGATCCCATCAACTTTCAGATTGATGAAGTCCCAGATAATAGATACCCTATATAGTTATCCTACCAATAGACATGTCTCACTAAATGAAAGGATAAATGTAGACTGTGTCCTTTTGGAGGATGATGGATTAACAGACTCTCTGATCTTTGATAAAGTTTTGCCAGTCATGTTGGTGACTAATTAAAGTTTAATTGTTACTAATTAGTACTTTGTCTGATATTTGGGAAGATAGTGAAATGTGTATTGTTTTTTGCACTGAAATAGCTCCTTCAATAAGGAGATTAGCTTTCTTTAATTGTCTAAGTTATCAGAGATTTGATGACATTAGGCAATTCTGAGAAAATTCAATCTCCAGTAACTATAGTAACTATTTTATTTTTATTTAAGTAGAATTTAAGATACATTAAGATAGTGACATGATGATGGAAGTATCAGTAAATTGCAATTTTATATACCCTAGTTTGAATATTTTCAGAATTTACAAGTTTTAGCTTTTAAAATGCATTTATCAAATTCTTAGAAAGGTTTTGAAAAATCCCCAACCAGATTTGAACCCACAACTTGTAGATTACAATATAACGCTTTTACCTGATCAGGCTATGCTATTAGACTAATGAAAAAAAAAATAATATAACTTCTGTATATTTTGGTTGTTTTATTTTATAAAAAGAAAATGTCTCGCAAATAATTTGATGGAACACTTCCTTAGTTGAGGTATTCACATTAACTATGAACATGAGCCAGGCCTAAAGGCTGTAGAAGTCCAGTCCCAGGTCATTGTGTGTGTTAGTGGTTCAAGTCATGAAGTTCTTTAAAAGGACAGTCACTATTTGATTGATAAAAGATATGATAGATCCACTGTATAATCCAATTTCTTTGTCGATCTTAATCAGGTCAAAGTGACCTTATTTCATCAGGAAAAGGACCCCTTAACTTTACATTTATATTCATTCATTTAGCATCGTGAATAGGAAGAAAAAGTTGAAAGAATGACCTCACATTTGAACTGCTGTATTTCTGATTCTGGGTAGAATAACATTGTATCATAGAAATTGTGCGTACAGTGTAAATATAATATGAAAGATAAACCATCTCATGTCTGGGTATATCCTCCTTTTTTTTGGAATTCCAAAAATCATTGAAAGATAAAAGTATTTGACACGGCTGAAGTTGATGTTGAGTGTTGTTTACTTGAATTTCACGTCTTCTTATTCGACTCTCGAACTTGGAGATGGTTCAGGGGTCCTGCGTCCGTCACCTATCTAGTATAAACAAAGGCGGCCCCCGATTATTTTACCGGGGTGATGCGGGAATCTCGCAGGCGGGGAGCTGGAACAACAATGCCCCAATGACAACAGTCCCAAACAGCCCATGTGTGTGGAGCAGTCAGGGATGGTATGAAGATGGGCTGTTTGTTTTGATTTCAGTCGTCCTTTACGTATCGCTTGGGGGTGCTAATTATTTGCCGCAGTTTTTTTTCTTCTTCCTTGGTGTCATGTCTTTGCGGTTTCCATCATATTTTATCACATTCCTTTACGGGTAGCTTATCCTCTTATCTTGACCATGTGTGTGTTTGTGAAGAAAAAAATCGCATCAATGGCTGCAGGGGGTGTCCCTTGATTAAAGCTATAAATCGGGTGAATAGGCAGATGGGTATAGGCTTATGAAAGACATTCCACAGAAATAGGTTATATAAATAAGGACCAACAAGTTTTGAATTTTATTTGCGAAAATTATTGGAAGATTTGTTATCAAAATTTTGTGTAGCTATGGTTTAAATACATTCCTGAATATTTTGAAATTTTCGTAGACCTTGTTTATAGCTTATGAATTCATCATAAATTGTTGAATTTGAAAAGATTGTAAGCAGAATTTAAAAGAGAGATTGATCGGAAATACTGTGTTGAAATGACATTAAAAAGCATGACCTAATGGTTTCTATACATGAGGCAGTTAGAGAATTGAATAATTATGAGAAACGAGAGGAATAAAAGAGAAAATGGTCATAAATATGTATGTCTTATCTAGTTTTATTTGCATATATTGTTCTGCTTGGTCGCCTTGCGTATATTTGAGGTTCTCCACATGGTACAGGTCCATGTCGGCAAAGCAACGCCACAGCAGTCAAAAGTTAGAGCCGAGTCCTCGCATTATGGCGACTCGGAATCTCACCAATCCCCAGCTGTGAATAAAAAACAACAAAACTCGCTTAATATTTCATTCAAATGTTCGTATTTTGGTATAACTGATTTCATGATTCTGAAATTTTTAGCATGATATTTTATAGTCTGCAATTAATGTAAGGTAATTGCAGTATTTTGATTTTTTATATAACAGCTTAACAAAGAGTAAATTTGATCTTTTTAATGGTTTTATATCTGTTGTATAGGCATTTAAATCGACGGTTTTGTTAAAAATGAGAGAAAGAGAGAATAGGAAAATGAAACCCTAATTCCCTGAATAAAATAATCCTTGTCTATTCATTTGAAACAGGATGCTACATACACACATTCTTGAGGTTAAATCGTTTGAATAAAAAAAAGCATTTTTTAAAATTCGTTTTAAATTTGAAATAGGAAGGAGCGTGCAATAATAAGGCAAACAAAATTTGAAAGGAAGACAAAAATGGTTACACAAATAAAAGGGTCATGTTTTCAGATATGTGACAGGTTTTTAAATTCGTTTTAAATTTGAAATAGGAAGGAGCGTGCAATAATAAGGCAAACAAAATTTGAAAGGAAGACAAAAATGGTTACACGAATAAAAGGGTCGATCATGTTTTCAGATATGTGACAGGAGAGGAGATCCTTGATATGAACAATAGCTTGTAACCTTGGCATTTTATTATTAAAAAAAAAAAGAAAAACAAACATGTGATTGATTGCGGGAGTCTTGTCAGTATATGGCAAATTCTTCACCGGTGTCAGAATCTGTCACTACCATTTATTTAGCTCAAATCCAGCCCTCTGATGGCCAATTCATGCGAGAGGTTCCTAACAAAATTCAGGGTCATTACCCAACCCTAGGCGGAGCAACGGCACTGGAGAATATTTAACAGGAGCAAAAATAATAGCTTAGCGCAAATAATTGCAGTAATAGCTTTGTCTAAGTTTATGTTTAAGTGTCGTTTATGGAGTCAATAAAGTAAACGAAAAGCTGTTTTCAGATTTTAGATTTTCTTAAAATTTTATTGTTTTTATGTCTTGTGACATATATATATATATAAATTGTTATTGGTCGATGTGGTAAAAAACTGCAGTTCTTACTTTTCCTCCATTAATCTCTTTCACATTTAATGAAATTTTTCTGAAATAAAGCAACAAAATTTCAATTAATGTCGAAAGATTATTACAGAGTTAGCTGTATTAAAACACTTATGTCCCACTTGACTTGCAAGATGATATTTTTCAATGCATTTACTCTCAAAAATGCAATTTATCACAATGCTGCAATGCCCAAAATTTTTACCAATCTGCTAATTGCTAACACAGATAAAACAAGACGTGAGGTATTTTAATGCCAGGATAATGAAGGGAACACTCTGGTGAATTATCGCATTTATTATCAATCTATGGTGCACTCAAAAAAACGTAACTTTTATTTGTATGCAGTGTCACGACAAAGCTTTGGGCGTCACCTAGATTCGGGGTGGGATCCCATGTACAGCCATGACTCTTAATCTTGTATTACCGGGCCATTTAAATAAATGCAAATGAGTTTGACAGATATACAGCAAATGCAACTTCACTTCTTGTGGCTGATCTTTTGAAATATGTGTCATTTTCCGGTTCTGAAGACATCGTTGTGTGTCAATCTCTGACATGTGTTTTGGCGGAATGCTGACAGGCTGATAAAACTATCTAGTTCACATTTTGTCATTCTTTTGATGTTCTTGAAATGTTTGGTATACACACAACAAAGTTAAGCTCACTGTAAACAAAGCTCTCATTGGAGAAATCTCTAACTTTAGCATTATGGGATTGATGTCCAGATTGAAGTTCGGTGTCCTAAGAGAAGGGACACTTGATTACGTTGATCCTCAAAGGCTTGGGTATTCTGGGGAATCTTTTGAACAATCCCGATATCTTCATTTATTGACACATTAGACTTCTAATGATTTTGAAAAATTGCTCTTTATTCATCTTTTCATTACATGAGGAATAAAATAACATTTATTGTTTTATAAGAATTAAGTCCTTATTGCTTTATTTTTTCCTCATTAATGCTTAAACAGTTGATACAAACTGTTTCCCCTTTTATCATTTTTCAATGTTTAGTTATTGGATGTGTTAATTCTATTTAACAATTCAGAACTTAATTAGATTGTAACCAGAAAGAGCACCTACTCCTTAATTCTCACAAAACTCCAGAAATTCTCAGACACCTGGCTTTTAATTGACACAAATTGCTCATTCATTAATTAATAAATGGACAATGCCTGTTTATAGATGCTCACACCCACGATTACATCATTTACCTGTCTAGCAGGCTGGGGCTTTGTGAACATTTTGCATGGTAGAACCTTGACAAGTCAATCAAAACCTTGAAGAATTGGCAAACAATGCACCTAGAGTGTGTTTGTGCATGCATTTAGACAGGTAAATAGAACAATTATAAGTTGGTACCGACTGACTTCTGACACCTCTCTGCTCACGAGTACCCAGTAACAGGAGATTAATGTGAGGAATGCAGTCTCCTGGAATTTAATGGCTTTATGTCTTATTATAATGCAGTAATGTGCATTAACTGGGTGCAGACTCCTCTATCACAGTTAAATATTCAATGCATACACTCATTAAAGTGTGGAGAAAAAAATCGGAGTTTGACACGTGTTGTGGGCTGTAATTTGCAAGGAAAAGTCAATTATCTGCTGAAAGGCCAGGAACCTCAAATAAGGCAACAGTTTATAATGTTAGCTTTACAGAGAAACGACCTTTAAATATTTTAAGTAAAAATTTCTGAGATGTTGATTTCAATAATTTGGACCACATTATGATAGAAAAAACATTCTGGAGCATGATTTGGACCTTGGTCCACCTTTGGTCCCTTTGCAACAAGATTTCATATTTTTGAAGCGACAGTGCTCTCAGTGTTTTTATGCCAAGACGGGTCTAAATCAACAATGACTTTGTTACTTCTTCATAAGAACCCTCGAGTCTGAAAAGGTGGACTCGGATTTCTCAATCTAATAAAGTTTCAATTTAAAAGGAAGAAAGAAATTATAATTTATATGATTACCATCTGTGTGCTTAATCTCTAGGGCCTGCTCATAAGGAGTCCTTATCGGGACACTCATCATCGGACCTTCAGACGTCAGTCGTAAGTCTATTTTCTCGGATTATGGACTCTCGATAAGGGATCAGACAATGAAAAAATAACAACTCTCATCTGACCATAATTTGAAACTTATTGTATGGTTCCCATGCTGGAGAATTCAATATTGCAGGTGTTGTGGTCTTAAAGAATAGGATAATATATGTATCTGTTTTAAGTGAGAGTTTATTTATGATGTACCCTACCCAAATATTAGGTCCCATCAATGTTTTTTTTTGTGGAATTTCTCAGTGTTAAAGATTCTCTGGAATTTTGTTTATCAAAAAATATTTAAATACGTCATATTCAGATTTTTTTGTCAAAAGCTGGAAAATTGGATTTGGTGTAGGTGTTATTATTTGTGATTTTTGGGTGTGTTTTCTTAAGAGTGCATTATATAACCCAGTGCATACAACATGTATGTGCTTTGATGTTGCAAAAACGGATGTCAAAAAAGGTGTAAATTTTGTCTCCGATCTTGATGTAAAAGGTTTAATTTAATAAGAAAACCAATAATTCACCCGTTTTGGTTCAATATCACTAAGGTGTCACCATCAGGTGCATAAATTACACATTTCTTTACCGAAAAAACCACAGATAAATGACAAGCACATCAATTGATATAGTGGTAAATCAAATGGTATTGGAAGTACGATTTGGGGATTTCTGAATGACGAAAACACCTTGTTGAATTGTTTTATCGACCATAGTTTGATCATTCAACTCCACACGAGGACACAGGTTTTATGACACCATCACTGCAATTTACCTCCTTATTTTGTCTGCCCTGTAACTATTTAGAATTGGCCTTTTATGCATAAAGTAAAGATAACCTAGGAAAGTGGTTTGTGTATTGGCTAGTTGCCTTGAAGACACGAAAGAGAGGGATGCAGTCTGAATTTTAATGAGGAGTACGTAGATTTTAACCTATTTTAAGAACATCTGTGACACAGATATATTAATTTTAACTAGTTTGTACATACCTAGCTCTATCAAAGCTAAATGAATTGGCAGTCAAGCTTAACCAGAAATTAGGAATTTATATGTGTCTCGACATTTAAGGCCGACGAGGCAGGGAATTCATGCTGAAAACGATTTCCATTCAGTTTCTTCTTGTGTATTCATCCATTGGATGGTTGCTTAAGAATAAGGCATTGGATGGCCCCTTACTTGTGATAGACACGAATAAGGAGAGATTTCTGTACTATCTGATACAAGGATTTGGAGCCTTGATAAATCTTGGAGAACAATCACGCTTACCTAAAAGCTGTGATATCATATTGGTATTGTGAAAGGAATTAGCATATGTTGACTGGATAAAGGTGCAACCAAGCACAGACATTTATAAAACATCCCACTCATCCATCACAAATCTTCTCCTTTTATGAATTATTGTGTGGTTTTTGTCTGAGGAGAGACTATAGACCATCAGCCATGTTGTTTTAGAAAAAATAAAACCAAAAACTGCGTGTCCAACTTCAAATGAGGAAATTCTTCTCGCAACATTGCCGATCCTTTGAATATGTAGAAAGCTGAATGAGAGAGATTTTTATCCACCAAGTATTCAGAGGAATATTGTGTTGTTTTTAATTATCTAGCCCTAACAGCCTTGGAGATTGTTAAAAGATTGTGTTTTCTCAGTAACTTTTTCGTTCCTAAAATCCCAATTAATGATTTTAAATACGTGAAGGATTACTGAGATTGGACAGAGAGAATTTGTTTGGGCGGAGAAGAAAGCGGAATATTTTACGGAGAAGCTTATCAGGTGAGACCTCGGACACCCCTTGCAAACAGTGATCTTCATTTTCAAAATTATCGGTGACCAAGAAACCCATTCGATCTTTGGATTTTACGACTTGAAATTAGAGATCTTTGACACAGGTTACAAGAAAATTGACTGGAGATAGGGGATTGGGACAGATAAACGGAATTTAAAGTCCAGCAGGTCGAAAGATTGTGTTTGTGGAATTCATGAGAAGTGCATTGAAAAAACATTTACTGTGCTTAGATGACCTAGTAATGTATGCAGAGAACACAAGGAATGGTTTGTTTGGGCTTGGTCATTTGTGTGAAAAAGATCGTTAACTAAAGGGCACGATTTATGTACAGTTTTTAGCCGTAGTTTTCTAAGGCTTCATCAACAGCCCATAAAGAGAGACTGGAGTTTATTGTCACTTTTGTCCAGGAGACCATCGGTGGATGTTTGGTCCAGGCATAGAGCTCTATTTAGCATTAATGAACATTTCAGTCAGAAAAGGAGCCTATTCAGAGTTCTTAAGACCCCTTCACTTTAGTGAAATCTGTGTAAGTTAGTGGCGTATTTTGAAACCTGTATGAGATGTTAACCTTCACAAAAGCGAGTGGATGAATAGACCTGTTGCTGTGAGTGTAGGTAGCCTTACTGAATTGGATGAAAAGGTATTTTATCATTTTATGCATCTCCTTAGGGATGCCTATATCATGTTGACTGTATACCCGGCCTTTATAATTTGCATAAAAAGGTGGCGTGTATGTATTGTGTAATAAAACACGAAGTCTACATTGTGTTTGTGTACAGGTTTAAAGTGTTTGCTGAGGCGCAAGAGGAAATGTATCCAGATATTTGCTGCATGTGTTAAAAGACTAGCAGCTACCCCATCACTTAGAAGGATAAAATTGGCCATTGTGTGGGCATTACCCCAGAAAAGTCAGGAATTTTTGACATGTACATATGAGGTGACAGAGACTGACAACTATTTTGTTATCCTGGGTCATCAGGAAAGCTCTAAAAGTTGGACTGTAAAAATAATCTGTTTGAAAACAGCAGTGAGAAGAAAATTATTTTGCTTTGACCTTAAGTAAGTGATCAAACATAGATACAGGAGATTGATAACAGATTTGTTGTCCTATTGTTGAGTGGAGAAAACAGAAGAAGATCAGGGCTGACTATTGTCCAGCCGAGGACTTAGCCAGGGCTTGATATCATAGAAAACAGTACTTTAAATCTATACAGTCTGAAAGAAAACAAGTTTTTTAAGCAGCCAGCTTGTGACCACCTGATGGTTGAGAGAAAGCTCTGAAGAGCCCAGGGCAGTTGTGGACCGGAACAATAGAAATTGTTTAGTGGACAAATAAGTCCTGGTAAGGGAATAATTAGCCTGGCCTAACAAAGTGTGAACTGTCTTCAGGTATCACAGTCCCTATGTTATATACTAGCCAGTGTCAGGTGCTCTATGCTGGCCTTGTGTGTTTGTCAACTTGACTTGGAGAGATGATAAGGGCCATATAAAAACCCTTGCCACAGTATATATTTTCTCTGTGTGTTGGATGTATATATAAATTTTTTGTGAAGGTGTGTGCATTATATGAGGATTACAACACTGAGCACTGTTTGTGAAATTTTGACAGCAGTTTTGTCAGAATATTATGTTATTCTCAGTGGATTTGACATAAAACTTGATCTATTTTTTCCCCTCCCTTTCATTATGACAACAAAAGCTTACAGTGATATTGTGATGTATATGTTTTTGGATTATGGTGTCAGATGGGACCAGTAAACCCCCTGCCGCTCAGTCCACCCAGCTAACAACTAGAGACAATGGCTGGTGAAATGAAGAAGTTTGTGTCCACGGGGACCCTCCTGCCTACCGACCTGGAGAGCCCCACCTTGTCCTTCCGTAGTGACCCCCCAAACAAGTCGGACTTTCACTTGAGTTTTGACAGTGATTCTACCTCTATATCCTCGTCCACGGATTTTTGGACAGCATTCACAGGATTTTTGCTCTGGACACACAGAGTTTGAATGATGTGTCCCCTAGTTCTGATTCCCCCCGCAGACTGAACTTTGGGAAAAAGCACATGGCTCCCCAACCCCCCATTAGAAAGAGACAGACCTCGGAGCCAGGGGATGGAGAAGATGCTGAAGTGGCCAGATGCTTGTCCAAGTCTAGGTCCGAGGAAAGACTGGACACCATTTCATCCAATAAAATGTTACGAAGCAAATCTCCAGGGTACATCAATCAGGGTCTTCCCGCTCAAAGACCTAATTCAGTGGGACCAAGGTTTAGTTCCAAGAAGATTAAATTGAAAGCTGCATTCCGCATAGCCACATTGCATTCGCCAAACTCTAAAAGAAAATCAACTAAAAAGTCTAAGCATCAGGATGAGAATTCAGACGGGAGAACCAGTCGGGCCAAAAAGAGCATGCAAGTGGACCCTTCTACCATGGAAATTTACATGCATGGATTTGGTTATGTTCCAAGCGACTTGGTCGGTCATGATGCAGAATTTGAGGTATGTGGCACAAGTCCAGCTTAGTTCTTTATTAGTAGAATGAAAACTGTCACTTTGGCATTACACATCTCCTTTTATCGTAGGGCAACTTGAGAGGGGTTGATACTCTTACACACTGTCTATAAGGTATATCATCCTCTTACACACTGTCTATAAGGTATATCAACACACTGTCTCTGCCAGGCATCAGGTTTCTGTTCTGTGATATGTGTTAAGGAGAGACTCTTGGTTTGTTGGTGTTTTGCAAAAATATGATACCTATGAGAACTAGAGTTTCGTATCTTTTGTGAATATATGCTAAGCATCCTAGAATGATATATGCTTGTTTTTATGTGTGGAATACTGAAACAAATGTGGACTTTTGACATCCATGATATATTGTGACCTTACATTAAAGAGTACAGATACCAAACAAGGGCCCTGAATATTTTAACATTCTAAAGAATGTACCACACCTATAATCATATTGTACGGGCACATAGGTATAAAAACCAAGAGGACCAAAGGGGTTTGTATTGATAGCATGTATTATTGTTACTGATGAACACTGTGTGAGGGCCTCTGTCCTCCCTAGGGATAAATTGGTTGGTCATTGACCGATGAAGAAAATAGTTGTAAGAGTATTGGAAATGGAGGTAAATTAGTCCAGAGTTTGATTAGAGCCCTCTTTTATAAGTGGCGTACAGTCCGCATGAAATGAATATCTCTGAATATATAGTGGGCCCAGGGTGTGACGTTTTGTAATATTCTTTATGTATACTGTTGTAAGACTGATCAAGTTTATAAAATTAGATATATCAAACTTTTTCATTGGTTCATACTAGTAGGCCATGGTCATCCGATATCTAGGCTAAAATTAATGAAGATTTAATCATTAGCATACGAAATCTGAGTCTAATGACTTTCCTTGAGGTTCTCTAAAAGGATACTAAAGTTTCCTCCTGGTTTGAAGGCAGACTTAATACTCTATAAATACTCTATAAATACTACAGGCTTTAATTATACAACCTCATCAGTTTGTAATAATGCTTTACAAGGTGTAAAATTTCAAAAGATAACTGTTGATTCAATAATTGCCCATAATCTAAATAACACTACATACTGGCGTCTCTTTTGCTGATAAGAGAGTCATATCTCTCACAAAACACAAGAACTCTGAAATTTAAGACAACCTAACAAACAGGAACGTATGGTTCATGCATTTATTCATCAATTATCATAATCAAAAATAATGAAGTAAAAGATTACAGACACTTTTTAGAAGTATGTTGTATCTTTTTTCCTGTCAAAATACAAAACTATGAAGGCTAGATTACAATTCACTATGTTAGATATTAGCTCTCTTTTATTATTTGAATGTTTAAAGCTCTCATAAATCCCAACTAATTGCCTAAAAATGGCAGGTTCATTGATGGGTCTTCGAAGTAGGTCTTCTCAATGGTTAATGCCCGGGTCAGTTTGTAAAGGCATCACCAGAGCTACAGTTCTGAACCTGATACACAAGTTTTATTTGTTTCATTCACTGGGAGGAATAGGACAAGGAGAAAGACTATGTCCTTTGTTATTGGTAGTCAACTACCAGCAATTATAAAACTGCCATCTAATTTTATCCCTGTTATTAAAGTCGGTTAAATACTGGAGGAGTATCATGTTACCTGATACTATAAACTTTCTCGGAAATCAGTAATCCGTGTACAAAATAAAGCGTAATCCTGATCGGCAAAACTCAATTATATTTCTAATGACCCCCTTCAGTGTGTTTGATGGCATTTCATTGATCAGAACAGTTTTGAAATTAACCTGTAGTGAAAAATTCATTCATTTTGGAATCATTGAAGTCTATTTATTTTCCTTTTGTAAACACAGCTAAATTGAAAAAAATGCAATGTGTATAAAACTCTAATTTCAAAGAAATTGATAACTAAAAATTTAAGAAATGAGGGCTTCATCTTCTCAACTTTTAAATTAAATGACTTTCCGAAAACCAGTCCTGATGGATCCGCAGTTCCTGGATGAATGAGGGATTGGAATGAATCAGTCACAATACCTCTGTCCTTGTGTGCAAATAAATGTACAAGCATGTATAATGTGACAGAAAGTGCAAGGTGATGCACAACACAGGTGAATTTGTTCTTCAGGAAGACTTGAAAAGCTGAATAAGGATTGTTGATCAGTGACTGTACATATGGTCTTGTTTCACAAAGGAGGGAGAATAAGCTGGGACTGACAGAAATTTGATGCAATGTCATAACATTTCAAGTGACAAAACTTTAGTGCTTCTTAAATGGTAATTAATCTGTAGATAATGAGATATACATGTAAGATAAGAAAATAGAATGTGAAAACAAAATTGATTTTTTATTCTCATGAAAGCTAGAAAATAGTTCTATGGCTTTTGAAAGCACAAAGATATTTGCGTCATTTTTCAAGTGGTTGGTCTGAAACTTGCAAGTACTGGGCAGTGTTGTTTTAAAGTTATTGATGATGCTTGTTTTAAGCGGTTCTAAATACCATGAGATTCTGTGACACCACTCTGGTATTTGTTTTGTAAACTCTAGGAATAAAACAGGACATTCACATAACAAAGTTCATTAGACTTTTGTTGTCTTAAAGCCCCAAGTTGTAATCATTTTTTTTAAAGAATTTGCAATGCGTTCTGTGTTTAGGGGACAATTGGAGAGTTTGTTTGGCATTGACAAGTAAAGTGTTTTATTTTGAAGATCCTCTGAAAGCATTGACGGTAGTTCAAGTGAACTGTCTGAGTTCAACGTGTGGATCATGTCATTCCCGAAAAAGTCAATCTAAATATTTCAGACATCTGTTTGGTTTTATCGTGTTATGTGACACAGATATTGATCAAGACAAAAAATGATGAATCGTACGATTTTAATGTTATAATGTTATATTGTTTATTCCTTACCATTTGAGCATGGACTCCATTTGAATATTTTTAACCTAATTAGTCAGCTGTTTCCTAGAAAGGTGATATTTACTGTATGTCAAAAGTTATACTTATCTAGATAAAAACAGAGTTAAGTGTATAGAGGTGAAAACTCCTTGAGCACAAACCGTCTTTTTTATAGAAAAGCACGGTAAAAGTAGAGAAAATACTGATCAAAGGGATTTCAAATAAGCATTTGATTTGTAGAAGTCAATTAAAATAAGAATATTCTTGAGGTTTTCTTAAAAAAACATGGCTTGGTAAAAAAGTTGCAGATGATCCCCAGTGTTTTGATCAGTAACAGGTCTTACTACAAAAAATCTGCTTAATATGGCCCTCAGTATTTTGATCAACAATATGGCTTCCTCTTTATAAGCAATATATCTTACTACAAAAAATTGTTTTTATGGTGCCTGTATTCCAACTTATCAAATAGGGGTGCTAGAAGTACAGTGCAGTTATTTCCGTTTCCTGGTATTGAATTGCGATTGACATGCATCATGATTTGAGGGCTGACCCTTTGAACTTAAATTAATTATTTATTCACCAATAACGTTAGCTAAGAAACCACATTAATTAATTATTGTGTATTTTGAAATGCTTCATGAAGAAGAATAGGTGAATTAAGAGAATGTTATATTTATATATTTACGCTCAATCTATAAATGCGGTCTTAATGAATAAAGGCGGTTATGTTTTAGTTGCAAGTCTGACTATATCAGATATTATAATTAAAAGAGTTAAAATTGTTAATGAGATGGGCTAATTTTCTGAAACTGCCAAATCACGCATCAGATAAGTGTCAACCAGACAGTACTACTGCTTCAGAGCCCCGCCTGATCATTTGATAACGTTTTAATTCTTAAATATACACCTTTAATGGTTTTTTACGTCAATGCATGTAATTTTGCCCCCTACATAGAAGAAAGTCGTTGTAAGCTTAAGGATAGGAGTGCAAAAGGGTGTAGTTGAAATATCTGAAGGAGGGTAATACACATAGAGTCAATATTTACTTTCCACGGAGACTTCATTCACAAAATTTGTTTAAAGGTTTTGCATTATAGGACAGTAATTCCGTGTATGCGTGCTGGTATCTGTATGATATCAAACAATTCTAAACAGTTTTAGTGTGTAACATAGAGTTACCTCCCTTCGAACACATACATACATATCTCTTGCATGCTCTCTCTCTCTCTCTCTCTCTCTCTCTCTCTCTCTCGTTAAACTGAACTTAATCTTAAAGCTGTAAGCTTAGCGTATTGCCAGTGATGAATGTGTATCATATCCAGAGCTGGTAATTTATGACGTGACATTGGTAACTAGCCGTGCTTTGAAGTGGACATATCTAATGTTTGTTTTCTTGAAAAATATGGGGATCTTCACAATAACTCTCAGCCTAGCTGAGATCTTCCTCACACCCACACAAGTATGCTAGTGATTAGTGAAGTAGGGCCCATTCATTTATTTGCAGACCCTATCTCATAATGAATTACAAAATATTCATGTGTCAAGAAAGCCAATCATTCAAAATATATGACATTATTTGATGCTGAAAGCATGCTGCAGACATTGAAACATACCATTATATTAAAGATTTTACATGTATTTTTGTCAATTCACCGGCTTCACAAAACACCAATCTGTTTAAAGTAGAATTATGACCAGGTTTTACTTGAATGAAAAAAAAAATCACTACCTATCCCACGGATGACTAGGTGTAAAGAAATTTGAATGAACACAATATAGATTATACTGCCCATGTACAAATTTGTCTCGCCACTCGCAAACCTGCTTTTATCACCTACTGCATCTACCCAGCTAAGACGACGGCAGTCCAAAATGCTACTCTGTCATAGGTGGTCGTTTTTGCGGATGTTTCGCTCATGACTAAAACTTCCGAGCCTTTCTTGTGGAGAGGTTTTCCTGTTTTTGGTTTCTTAATTGAACTGCACACCTGATTACGGGAGGTGGAAGTGCTGGGTGTCGGAGGCCTTTGTACATGTTTGTAAAGTGCATGTTTTGTGTACGGAGGATTGCCCTTACATTCTGAGGTTGTGACGGAGCCGGCCAAGAAAATTTATTCTGTTGGGGTATAGGGAAATAATATTTAGGTCAGAGGTGAGATTGCTATTCTAAGGTGTTTTTTTTTTTATTTTCAGATTATCGATATCTAAGATGACCTGGATTTATAAATTTTTACGATAAAAATATTTTTGATTGATAAGTTTATACTTGTTGCCTTTTAATCCTTTTAAACTGAAGACAAAAAGTTAATTGTGTGTATACAAAATTAATATATATATATAATGCTATTGAAGATGGTCCCAAAAATTTGTTCTTAACAAGTACCTGATGAACTTTCTAGTCTTTTTACCGACTTAACCTTCTTCCACTAATGCTGATTGTCAGTTCTTTTTCTTTGGAGTCAATTACTCTGTCAGCTTAAACTTTTGATGCAGAACAATCAAGATAATTAGTTTGATTCCTCTTTCTCTCCACTCCACACCTTTATTAGTATGATGGATGCCAACATGCACATAAATGGTAAAGTCTCGAAATGTGTTTCTTTGTTCATCAAACTAAAGCCTTTTCAATACCTTTAACACTTTGCTATTTTTTTTTCACTATATATTGTATTTTTTTAGCATATTATCTGATAATTTTTTTAAACATGAACCCTATGTGTGATAGATATAGATATGTAGGCTTTGATTATCAGCACAAAAACTGAATTATGAAAGACTGGTGGAGACATGATATGTGTTAGAGTAGATTTTTAAACCCCTCGATTTACTTTGCAATTAAAGTGCAGTCATGAAATGAATGATAGCCCAGTTACTCATACAACAGAATGCTAGAACAGATAATTAAGAGCAATTTTATGACTTAATCAGGCAGCAACTAAAACTTTCCCTTGCTCCATGCCAAGTTTTATTATTTATCAAGAGGCTAATGACTTTGAAAAGATCTCATAAAGAAATCAGGACTTCAATTTTTATTGGTTTTAATGTTAGGAATCTGACCTACAATGGTGATGTTGGCCTATTTTTAGAAAGGTCATTGGGTCAATTTGAGCTATGATTTAAGGACAGGAAAGATACCCCTGCTGATTAATGGGCCACAAAAAGCCCACCTTTCCCTTAAACCAGCCCATAACTTGTAGTAATCCTTTTCTTTCCCTAATTTTGTGTATAGGTCATCAGTTTCGTGCCTTGTTACATGTAGTTACAAGGTTTGACCACATAGAAGTTAATGGTTTTGTGTAGTGGTCAGAAGTTAAGATTGGCCAATTGGCCCTCAGGGTTCCCTTGCTCATGACTTTTGACAAGATTTTCATTAGTGCAATGTAGAAATATACAGTGCTAATGTATTTTAAAGTCTTGGGGAGAAAATTACCCTTTCAATAATTGGTTCATTTTCATGATCAGTACATAAATTCTAAAAGATATATTTTTCATTTTAACATTCCTTTAACAATTATTGTCATTAGAGACAAGGTATAAAAAATCAGCATTGGTTTATGATACGAAATTGAATAGCAACAGAGGGGGAAACTTGAACACTTGAGCAATTAGACCGAATTATTGGAGCATTATGACTTGTTCTTGCAAGTTATCCAGTCAGGCATAGTCTGCAATGGATAGATTTCAGGGTCTGGCACCACACAATTATCACAATGGGCAGCCAACTGTGCAGGGTTTCAGACAGTGAACTATGTGATGGCATGTCATAGGTCAGTTACTGAACAACCTGTTTTCTCTGGTCAAGTGTTATAATTCTTAAAGTCCCCTTTCTGAACTAGCTTGCAGCATGATAATGTATTCGGACTGTCTGCTGTATGAACCTCATTAAACCAAGCAATGAGGACATTTATTGGTGTCCTTTTATAGCAACTCAAGATAGGGTTGGTAGAGTCAGATGCACTAAAGTAACTGAGATTAAAAAAAGGTGTCTTGTTCATCAGATCAAGGTAAAACTTGAAAGAAGCTTTCACAGAGTGAGAAGAGCAAACTTGACAGACAGTAGCGAGGGCAGACAGACAGTGTAGGGCCCTGTTATTGTGCAGAGTTTGACAGTGTTACATGGTTTGTTCACAGTCTGTGTCATGTTGCTTGGTCAGGAGATGAAGAGATTGCAGGAAAAGGTTGTGGGCTGATGAGATCTGAAGGATGCCCAAGATGTACTCCTTTGGTCTGACCTGACATCACAGAGGTGGTCCAAGTGCAGAACAGATAAACAGGAGGACATTGTAGATACAGGAGAGAGAGAAGGCTTTGTCAACAGGGGAAAGTCCTTCATCAATGGCACTTCCTCAATCACAACTGGGGTTAAAAAAGCAAAACTATGTCGCTAGAATTAAGCTTTAATTGCCATTTTCAATGTCAGGAAAAGTAGCCAGACTAATGCTGTGAAATGTAAAGGTTAAGCCAAGTTATTGACAAAAGGATTGCACTTGTTTCGATTTTTTGGCACCAAACAGTTGTCATCTTAAGAAGATGGAACAGTAATACATCACATAGACTTTGTATTATTAAAGAAGGTTCTAATTTGTCCTGTTTGAGTGTTGCTGTTGTTTTGTAATGTATAAGATTAAAATGACACATGAAAAAAGAGTAGGAAAGAAGGATTGAAACTAGCAGCTGTCCTCACCATCAAAAAGCTATGCATCTCTCTTAAGTGTAGAGTCATGTAGAGTGGTCAATCCATCCCTAGTGTTAGTGTACTGCAGATGCATGACTGCAAATATTTATGGTTATATTAATAAAGATAAATGATAATGGACTGTTTGGTGGTCATTTTGCATTGTTGATGAGGGCTCCTAGGGCCATGTTGACAGCTTGCCTGGACATGGTTACATTAGAATAGGATTGGAGGTTGACTAAAGGCAACATGTAACAAATTCATCACAGCCTGTGTCACCACACACCCTCAGGTGAAAAAACCCACCTGGCCTACACAGGTAAGCAAAGTGGTGCACACTACCTTTCGCAGTCCGTTTCATATCAAAATAATTACTTTTTCATATCATTTGTGATATACATATGTGTTGTGTTTTGAAATTCACTCTGGGAAGTTTTATTGGCATTGTTTTGGATTACCATATCTGGCAGACAAATTAGAAAATATCGTACATTTCTTATAATGTCACTGAGAAAGGCTAAATGAAACAGTTGCATAATAATGCAAATGCTATAATTTGCCTAGCAGTGAAGGAAGGAAGTGAGCATTTGTCTTTTGGCTGTATGAGATATGTATCTTGTGTTGGAACAGTATCAGCTAGAACTCCAGACCCCATTTTCTGGATGATAGAGGCCCACTGTCAGTGGGTACAAGATGAGGACAGACCTAGATACATGTAGTTCAAGCCAGGATTTATACTGATTCTAAATGCCACCACAGGACCCCAGTGTCACCATATTTTTGGGGTTACGTGGAATTTAGGATGTGAACTTTTGATTGTGTATTATAAACCATGGTGGATATATTCAACTATCCAGAAAATGTACAGCTTTTGTCAGTAAGTGGAGGTTTTTTCGTTACAAGGAAGTTTGACTATAGGTAGCGATGGTAATAAATATTTTGGTATGTCTAAAGGAAATTGTTTCAGTTGACATATTTGGTGCTTCATAAATAAACACATACATCTTGATGATTAGTATGAATTTGGAAGTAGATTTGTAGATTTTTCTGAACACTTGTATAGTATACATGTACATAAGAAATTGGTTCTTGCAACTGTAAAAAATGAAGATGAACTTGCTAGAGGAACATTGCTGGGGACTTCCTTGTTATCAAAGTCCTCATATTCCAATCTTTGATACCTCTCTGACAACCTTCTATATCCAAATTTCCAGCAAGTGGGAACCATTGAATTTATATACCCAGTGTTTTGGCCATCATCCTAAATCTTCACCTACCCCAGCCATTTGAACCTTGCCATTGTAAAGGAGTGGTCACCATTTAGCAAGCATGTTTTTAAGTTGTTCAGTGGTCCCTAGGCACTGTCTAGAAGACGAAGTTTGCTTGAATTGTAAGGTCACATATACATTGTGGATGTATATAAAGAGCATTTCTGATCCATTTAAAGACCGCTAAAGGTTCTAGATACAGTAATTTGTACAACTCTTTGATTCATTTAAAGAGTGTTCTGGTAAATTCAATGCACAAATGTTGATGCTAGTATTTAACACAGAATGGTAGTGAAATTTTACAGATTTTCATAAGTAATTTTTTTTTCATTCATGAATGGATATTTCAGGCAATTGAAATGTTTATGAATCAGATTACACTTAGCTTAACTTTGTTCTCATTAAAAATGTTCACTACTTAAAAAAAAAAACTCGAAGATAAATAATAGTCCTTCTTGCTTGCCCTCTCACACCCCCACCCACCCACCCCCATCAGATTTTATGTCCAGAAACTGGTGCTTCTGTAACCTTTATCAGATAAGGTGACAATCTCACAAAGGGTGTAAGTAATGAGTCATATATATATAGTAATGCTCTTTTGAATGCTTGCATTGCACTCTGGAATGTGTAATATTGCAGGATATAATGACTTTTAACGGTATGGGAAAAGACATGAAGATGTCTGGACTCTGTCATTTATTTCATTGATCTTCACAGGTAGAACTCAGTAAATACCAAAGCAAACACACAATTGGCACAGAATGCCACATTGTCAAAGAAAATTGGAGGTCAAAGCAATTGAAAAGTCTTGTAAGGCTTAGCATACAACCAGTAGATACCTCAAGAGCCATTTTTCATTATTGTTTAAACAGTAGAAATATCATTTGCCATTGAAGTTACTCGATGGGGTGAGAAAACCCTTCTTTAGAGCCGCAAATTCTCCCGTTCATTTTGAGCTTGTCTCTGCAGGCATTTGATGGTATTGAATAAAGAGTTTCGCTGCAGCAGATTTTATATTTGTTTCATGAATAATCAATTAGGACTCTCTTCCACATGGAATTCCTCAGCAACCTGTAAACAAAGATGGAGATCCCAACATGTGATTCGTGTCAATTTCAGGGTACCTGCTCAGCAGAGGGAGTTTAATATTAGACCCCTGGCTTTCACATATTATGTGTAAAAATCATTCGATCTCCACAGGATTTAAAGCCCAGGGATTTTGCTTATATTTTACCTACCAAGTATTTGTACATATAAATACATGTACCAGAGAGGAATACTTTGGCACAGGGAATTGATTTTCAAGTGTATGTATCAAGTAAACGAAATTGATTTTACAACCTGGTCTGGGGTTTAAACTTTTATAGACAGAGCATATTAATGAGGATAACTTTCCGGTGCCATCTTCTCATATTGGCTGACAACTTAGAGAAGTGAAATTCAAGACGAGACTGATTGTTACATTTGCTTAATTATAATGTATCAACACCTGTGTTGCTACGTTGGAATTTTTGGTTTTTCTGTTTGCGGAGTCCGATGGAAGTCAGTGATTGTCAGATGGGAGATGGGGGTATGTGGGTAGGAGGGAAACAGTCGTGATTATGGAGGATTGCAGTGTTAATGAACTCAAAACCAACAAGATTCAATTTGGAAGGATTCGCATGTTATCTGTTATTCGGCAGGATTAGCCAGAGAAATGGGACATGTGATTCAGAAACAGCAGGTTCAGGTGGTTCAAAATGAACCCGAGACCCAATCTGAAGAGGTGAGAGGACAACATTTGTCCACTTGGTTAGACCTGATGTCATTGACTTAGGGTTCTTATACAGAAATGTTTGAAATAACCAGAACATCTTGTAATAATTCATGAAATGATTTCAATGGAAGGAACAGACAAGACCCTGAAATTTTTATGATCTGTTTTGACAGAAGCAATTTGATAATGGTCTAAAGAGTTTAGGGGAAAGGTGTATAAAAGACAGAGGATTGTACTGATGGGTTTCACTGGTTGGCACAGCCTCAAGTTTACTAAACATAGCATGGTCAATACATTCTACAAGCCATCATTTGTCATATCAACTTGAACAGACCAGCTTGTTTCATTGAAAGGTGGATCAAAGAATAATTAATCATGAAATTATGATTTTCCCTCCCCTATTACCTGGGTTTCACCTGAGACGGGTTAAGTGATCAAAGTCAGGTAGTGTTTATGTCACCAGTTCTCTCCCCTGAGGAGCCAGCACAAACAATGGCCAACAGGGTTAATGTGTTATGAATAGTCCGGAACACATAGTCTGTCATCGATATGTCTTACAAGCCTGCCTTACAATGGTTAGGGAGGTGCTTTCTTGTCCCTAATCTGTTATATCTTGTAATAAGTAGCAGTCTTTGTTGTTTGTTGTTTTTTTCCCATTGAATCAGCTTCCCCTGGGGTGAGGGTTTGTCAAGCTATCAATAATGATAAACTGTCTAATGACAGGAAGGCTCAGATTTCAGGGGAGCTTCTTCTGCATTGTGTCTTTTGTAATGGCCATGTAAGCTTATTCAGTGGAATATTTAATAACTGTGAATTATATTTGATAAATCTGTGTATCAACTGTTAGTAGTACAACTAAACCAATGCTTGGTATTTGGAATGGTGAGTAACCTTTAATATTAACTCTATGTAGGGTCTATGTATACTCTAAATTCATTACTCTTAATTTCACTTTTTGGCATTCTAGTTGTTCAAAGATCTTCTTGATAAAACCTTATAAGCTTCCGTATATAGGAATGGATTGTTATTGGAGATTTATTCATTTGCAAGTGTCTTCTCGAGTGTTTGCATTCTTCCTGATCTTTTACTCAACTGCATAGTGTGCAGGCCCATTCCAGACCTGACCCCAGCACAATACAATGTGCCCGAGTTACCGGGTGCATCTTCAAGAGCTCCCCAACGATCCCTCAGAATGCAACAAAGTGGGGCATTGTGAGATGATAGATAGCGGCTTACACATGCAGGGTGTTTGTTCGGAGGTGTCTAGGTTATGTGTGAGCATGCTCTGTAGATTGTAATCAGTGGGTATCAATTCGCTCCTTAATTGCTGTTTCAAGACTTGCTGAGTTTGGTCTCACGACAAGAGGAATGCCAAATTTGGAATCCCTGGTTTTATGTCTTGTTTTCAACAAGTTTCAGTTAACCAAAAATTATGATGTTTGATGGCAATGACTGCTTGACACTTTCTTATTTTATGGTGGTGGCTTTTAAAATTCCTTTATCAATTTAATTGTTCCACAGTTGGGCATCATACCTCTGTTCTATTGAAATATTAAGAAAAGCAATTATGAGGGACACAGATTTTTATTGCATTTTGATATCAGTAGTTGTAAATTTTCTGTGTATTGTAGATGGTGACACAGTGATCACAATGGCTTGCAAACATTGTGAAAAATTTCCAAAATAAAGAGCTTCATTCAACAAACTATATTAAAAAATGAAATATTGCAATGTTTTGGAACTTTATTACTCTCTTTGGTAAATGTGTGCAGGTGCGATCAAAGAAATGAGACATCATGATGCAAATTTGACAATCTTATCGCAAACTTCCATTGTAACAGAAACTAGATCTGAAGAGATTTATGACATTTCATAATGTATGTGTGTGGCAGGACCAATTTTGGACAGTCTCCCATTCGGTCAGTGATATGGCAGAAATTGATGACGGGTGTAAGACAAGGGTTTGTTTTAAGCTGTTACTTGTTATCTGATGCTTGATGTTCTGATAGGGACCTCTTTAGATCCAATCACCTTACTGTGGGACCTCCATTGTATTCCACTGTAACCTTCACCTCCTATCTCCAAAAACTCAATCACCCGTACTACTTGATTGAATCAAGATTGTTTCACCTAACAAGGTCATTAGTTTAAGGTTAACAAGATCAGGTAGACACTTTGAACAGTTTTTTGCATGTGTCTTTGTAGAAAACTCATGTTCTTTACAGCGTTTTTCACTGACTATGATCTTTCAGAAAATTGTTTCAGAGTATACCTCAGACAGCTAAATACTGATATGAGCTCAAGTATTTCAATTTTTTCACAGCCCTTATCAATGTGTCCCTTTATCCCGAATTCTAATACAGAATTCATTAGCTCTCTTGATAAGGATGTAGATAAGGCCCTTGTATTGATAGATGATATGACTTTTATCAAAGTCTATGTACAATGCAATTACAAAGAAGTTGTCAATTAATCTGTGTCGACCCACTGATAAAACTTAACACCATCTATTCCAAACTGTTAATCCCAGATCAAAAGTTGACCGGACAGGAGCATACACTTGCACCTTTAAGGCTTACCTGATTCTCTCCTCTCTCCAGCAACTATCTGGGTCTGGGACAAGATCCCCTACATCTAAGTAAATTTGCTCAGGTTTTAAGCAGTAGTGTACACAATTAGGGCTGTGATCATCTTTGATCTCTCTCTAGGTTACTCCTAGGTATTACTCTTACTAATCAAGTATGGAATTGACCAAGATACTTATTGTCTAGACTTTTCATTCCTTGGTCTATAACTTGCATAGCTCTTTTATGTATTCACATATGAAACATGGGATTGGGATATTTAAGATAAATATAAAATTACTAAGGGTTAGAGCCAATGCAAAACAGAGAGTTTGGCCCCTCAGTTGTTCTTGTACTAATAGGGCAGTTTTTATTGTCAGAATTTGGGGGATTTATTTATGAATGACATGGTATGGAGTATGTGACAGAAGGTAAAGCTTCCATGGTAACCTCTCATGTAAAGTCATTTAGGTCTTTAGTTTTGCTTTGGTTTAGATAACACAGTACTTGTTATTGTTAAGGTAGTATAGCAACTCTTTACTCAAACATTCAGAAAGTTTGGTAAATTGTTTGGTTTTTTTGGCTAAAGGCAGACAATGTTTGTATAGATTTACATGTAAGTTTTTTTAGCCATTGATACTTATCAGACAAGGTTTGAAAGGCCCCATATATTTCGATGTTTGATCTTTTAAGTGACAGACCTCCACAAATACTCAGCTAAAGGTTGAAGAAACATTGAGGTTGTAAAAACTGTGACGACATTTCTTGTGCAAGTGTTAATACCCAGTCAAGTGGGTGTATGCGAAATAAGGGTAAAGTTTGTAAGAATTATAATGTTCCCCCCAATAATGTCCCCTCATTGATAGTGAAGAGTAAGGAAGCTATATTACTGTGTTATAAAGTTTGCCTTGTAACAATAAAACAATAAAATTAATCAATCCAGCAAATATTTGTCACTGTATAGTAGAGTACGTTTTACAGTCTGTTAATGCGTACAGTTTGGTTGTGTTGTGGTTCATGGAATATAATTTGTGTGAAATTCAACCATGTTTTTTGATATGCACATGGCGGTGGAATGGCACCTGCATTGGAGTGCAAAGAGACAATGAGGTGGATTTTGAGGTACTTTCTATGTACATACATATTGCTATGGATACCTTAAAGAGCTGAATGTATATGCTATCACTTTCGGGACACAGGTTTTATGACTTTATTTTATTGGAGGAAGTGCCTTGGTGTATGTATAAAACTTAAGATATGATCCAAATATTGAAAATGTACCAGTATCTGTACTTGTGCTTATCTTTCCAAATCTTTTAGTCAGCCCATGTGTAAAAAAAAATTGCTGCACTCTGCAGTTGATTAATATCTGCATGTAAAGTGCAGTATGTTAAAGCAGGTCCTGAGGACTTGCACTGGAAAATACCAAATGCGACATTGATTTATCAGGGTTTGCTACAAACAGGTCTGAAAGGGTTAAATACATTTAATCAGTGTATTTACCTTTTATTACATGTATGGAATATTTTACATTGTTCATCGCTACTGAACAGAGCAATTTAATGTATTTTAGATTAATGGATTAGAGTATTCTCTACGATTGAAACCAAGGGCATGGCAGAGGTAGGAATGCTAGAAGTCGGATCCTGTTAATTGAAATGGAACAATGCTGTTAAATTTCCTGTACCACAAACTCATAGAGAACAATCGGTATCGCTAATTTAATCCCTTCATCCCTCTTGACTTTGAGTGTTGTGAACAATGAATTCGGAATACCTGCGGGCCAGAACTCCTGTAAAAAGTGAAATAATTAACAATAAAAATCTTAATATGGTTATCGCTCCTTTTATTTACTGGCCACAAAATTAAATGGCTACAGCTTGGGATATTTAAAAACATCAGGAAAGAAACCAGCAATCAACATGAAAGCAATATTAATGGCTTTGATCATATAATTTCAGTTTGGGCTTTAATGTCAGTGAAAACTAAGAAAACATGGGTATATTTAAGAAACTTAATCCGTGGCTGTGGATCTTTTAAAAAGCCACAAGAATTTGACATAGATACATGTAGAACAATTGTGGCACCATTGGGCCAATCCTATAGATACCACAGCGCCCATCATTTCTATGGCTGCATGATATACTTGACCTACTTTATGATCATTGTACCTGCCAGGTATTCAGTTTGAGCTTGTTGTGTGAAGTTTGTAAATCTTCAATCGTCAGGGGGTCACGATTTGCAATCTCATTGAGTTATTCTTTACATATATCGTGGAACTTTATGAATGAAACAGTCACAGGGATTGTGTATTGTTATCTACATGAAGACATTTTGAAATAGTTAAAATAGAGAGTATCACATGGTACATTTCCCCATTGACTCTTAGTCAACAATCATGAGAAGATCAAGATTAAACACAGGACTGTAAATTTTGAGTAGAATTAAACTCTCGATTTGAATGAAAATCTGTTTCTATTTTGGGGTCAGCAATTAATATTATGATGCAAGAATGAAATAACAAAGTATGTAAGTGAACCAAGATGTAGTATTGAACTTGTACAACCCCTTTCAATGACCGTGCATTGTATACGATCATATCCAATTATCGAACAGATGTGGGAGGCCAAAGGTGTTCTTACTGTGTATTGAATAAATTGTTGAATGCACTTTCAAATTACAAATTCGATTTCCCAGCCAGTGTTTGACATAGTAGTTCAATTTACCTTGAAGAAATTATGTCATTTCATTTTCAATTCAAAATCAGAAGTATTAAATATCGGTGGTCCATTCAGCCCTCCACGCATTGTCAATTAGATCAGACGTGACACTCCTCCAGACACTAGGTTTACGCTATGCTTTTAAAAATTGGGCACTCAAATAAGATAAAACCTGATGGTTATATAGGTGCAATATCATTTATTTCAATGAAAGAAGAATTTTGAAACCTGAAGGTTACATGATCTTCATATTACTCTCGAGTTTGAACCAATTTTACTGGGAATTGTGATATTGGGACTAGATGTCAAGTTTCTGTGTTGATTGAAGTATTGTATTGTTGTTACAGGTTCAGAGAATCCCAGATTATGAGAAATACTTGAGCGACCTTCTAGAAGACACAGATCCTCAGCATCCCGACTATGAGGACCTCAGCAAGGCAGCCAACAGGGCCAAAACAGTAAGTCAAAGATAAAGCCAATAGGGCCAAAACTGTAAGTCAAAGATAGAGCCAATAGGGCAAAAACAGTAAGTCAATGATAAAACAATATGGCAAAAACTGTAAGCCAATAGTAGAGCCAATTTGGCAAAAACTGTAAATCAATGATAAATCCAGTAGGGCCAAACAAAAGTCAACGATTTAGAGCTTATAGGGCCAAAACAGTAAGTCAATGATTGAAGCCAATAGGGCAAAAACTAAGTCAATAGTAGAGCCAATAGGGCCAAAACTGTAAGTTAAAATAAAGCCAGTAGGGTCAAAACAAAAGTCAATGATTAAGAGCCTATAGGGCCAAAACAGTAAGTCAGTGATAAAGCCAATCATGGGGCCAAAAAAAGCCTAGTAGGGCAATATTAATTATCTTCTTTACTATGGTGAAGATTAATGTTTGCATGGCCATTAACTATCCTTCTGGATGACAGTTGTTTCTAGCATGGAATTTAAATGCATGCATCCAGTTTTATTGCTTATCTTTTTTTTACGTCAATATATGTGGTGCATTTATTTAAATGATCATTAATAATGTATACATCCGATCTGGAGTCCATATAGTTGTTTTGTGATCAGACAAAAGTGTATTTTAACTAAAATGTAGCCCACTTCCTTCAGCATCACAGAGCCCTATAGTGGATGTACAATTGTTTGAATTTGGATTCCTTAGGCATATTTCAACGATTGTTCTATTGAATTTTACGCAATTTGTCATAAACGTCAGGAGATGCTTCATAAGCTAATGTATTTTCATGACGGAAATTAAGATTATAATCTCTTTATTGTGTCTTCCTATTCTTAGGTCTATAACTAAAAGGATAAAAGACAAAAATAATGTCACAACCAATTGTGAAGCAGAGTGTGTCACCAAAGACAAGGTGTCATAAACACAGGCCCGCAAGATGCATATCGCCAGAATAAATTACCCCTTGTTTACGAAATAGAAATCTCCTATACTGTCAGCAAATAGCAGAAGAAGAAAAAAATGTTTCGTTGTCAAGCCTAAATATGTTTTAAAATAGTTAAGATATTTTACATCAAAAAAGTTTTTCTTTGAAAACATCCATGAACTTAAATGCTCCGGTATTGGTCTGATTTATGTAAGGTTTATTAAGTTCTTTCCAATTTTAGAACTAGTGGAAAGTTAATGTCTGTTTTAGGAGATGTTTTGTTTACCTTTTACCAATGTAGATGATGTGATAATATGCAAATGGGGCATATTTGTAAATAGATTTTATGAAGAAGAAAAAAATTATAAATATTTATATTGCCTTGCAATAAATTTTTCCCACTTTAATCTAATGAAAGATTGAAATAACTTGGCATTAAATACGATTCATTCTGTCTAGCATTTTAAATGGCATATTGGCATAAAACTAAAGTCATATTTTAAGGTGTAACTAGAGTTTTCTAATGCCACTAAATGCCAGGGAATTTGAGCAGGCACACAGCTGAATGGGGTAGAAATAGACCAAAATCTAGACATCCACATCTTCTTGAGATGAATTCAACGCCCTGGGTAATTTTCTCACCTTTTGTCGGGAGTCAGGGTGGGTTTGATCTGTAAACACCCGCGGTCGTGTCCTCGCCAGATTCTCTGAATGCAAAGCCAGGAAGTTGTATTGAAGAGAGCTTCCTAATAAAAACACTGCTATACAAACTACAGTTTGTGTCATTCTATCCTTGATTCTGTCCTGAGATTTTGAATGTGCTAGCTTTTCTTTACATTCTGTTTTGATTTCATTACCTGATTTATTATGTGAGCCCTTATTTAATACTTGCAGTTATACAGAAAGAATGACAAGCACTTCTAGACCTGATTTGTTACTTTTTTCAAGCTGAGCATTCTCTTGACTTGAGAATTAATCTATCTTATTGGAACATCAGGTTCCAAGTGCAGAGTTAAAGTTCTATAGATGTTTATTTGAACTTGGAATCATGTATTAAAGACAATACAAAAAGGCATATTTAGTAACTGGTTACTCGGTTCATCTGAGATTGCCAGTAGAATTGGAGATATATTTGTATTGCTGGCTATAGGTTGTTTTATTGTGTAGGTAGATAAATAAAGTTAGGGTTGTAAATAGTAAGAGATGGACTTCAATTATTCAGGTGTTAATTACAGATCTTCAAAGCAAAAATAACTTAAAGGCTACACTAAAGATTTAAAGTCAGCAATAGAAAATAGGATAATATCAACTCTATAGATTAGATCTTGCCATGAGAATGTCTTGTGAGTAAGCTGATGTATGGGCAGTAGTTTAACAAATATTACAATAATTTTCAATGTTTACTAGACTTTGCAGTTCATGTCCATCCAATAACGAGAATAAAAATTTGGCTCTTAGTATTATTATCTTTGATAATTAATAATTACAAGTCATATAATTCGTTTTTCTTAGTGAGGTAGGGGGAAGGGTTAGGTAAAATGGAATTCTTATGTTTGTTTTGTTCAGGAAAAATTCCCCCTGTGTCACAAAGCCCTGGTCTAGCTGGTAATTAAGGGCAAAATATAACGTAAAACCAGCCATTATATTTCTGGAATTTGTAATAAGAATGCAAGTACGACAGTTCACTGGTCAAATATGACATCATTACCTTAATGATTGATGTCAATTTCTTGCGTTAGATCGTTAATATCCACATATACATGTTCATAACACAAGGCCCCCACCTGTCAATCAAATTGTGGCGTCTTCTACTGAAAATCTTCATAATACAGAAGTCTGTGCTTGCAATGTTTGGTCATAATCTGTCACATTGTCCTAACCTGTTTTTCTCTGGACGTGTTTATCTCTCAAAGCATCATGGGAATTGTTATGAGGAAATGTTGCTGTCCAGTCAGAAATAATATCTGTCCTCCCATAATTGCTTGGAATGTTAAGGAGAGAAAAACTCAGTATTCATTTCTGCATTAACTCGGTTAATTAATTGATATTGAAAAGGGCTTCTCATGATTCTGGATGCAAGGATCTTTGATACAGTTTGGGTAAAGTTCATTATTTTATTTGCATGAGATTAATCTTAATGAAACTGAAAAGTTTAGAGTCAAATTCAATTTCAATATGCCTTATATGAAAGCACTTTTGAATAAATTGGAAGTTGATTAAATTTTTGAAGAAAAAGCATGTTAAACAGTGTTTTTTTGGAAGCTCTTTTGAATTAGTATTTTTTTTTTTGGATGTGAATACCCTGGTAATCAGTTATAACTGGAAAGTGCTGGGTGCTTCCTGCTAATACTTGCAAATTTGTCCCATAGTAATTTACACCAATCACAGAAAAAAAGGGATAGATTGACTGTTAGTTAAGCTATTTGAAGCAGGTGATAATATCCTATGCTGCTCTTACGATATCGATATCGTGATAAAAACAGCACTTGTTGACGTCAGTGGAGATTATAATGTCAATTTAGATTCAGTCAATGAAAGGTCTTCTCTTTTTTGGACTGCCACTTTGGGTGTTGTGTTTACTAAACATCAAAGAAGATTCATTATACTTTTTCTAAAATAGTTTTCTATGAACAGCTTTTGTGACCGAGTTTATCAATTATATGGGTTTATCTTTTGATACCTGCTATTAAAGACAATAATACACGAAAACTGTTTGACAGGCCCTCATTATTATATATATATGACTTATTAAATGAGTATGACTATTTTTTAATCGGGGCCCATTATTAAAACTGACAAGGGCAAACAAAAAATCAGGTAGTAAATCCCTGTCAACTCTTTTCACTTTATGGAAGTATTTTCAATGAAATTTTCAAATGCTCACCTACTGAAAAACAATGTTCATGTTCTCTTACCTATTTTTCTAAGATGATTTTTTAAGCTAGCTAATATCAAACTCAGTCTCATTGTAGATGGTGAGAGAGCATGAGGATGAACTTGGGACAAATAACGACCAAATCAAAATGGATCGAATTCAACAACGGTTTCCTAATGATGATCTTCAGCTCAGGGATAATACACCACCAGTAAGTTTTCTCATCTCGAAATGAGACATGGTTAGCTGATAATCAGTGCATTTAAGTGCAACCTGGCATTGTGTCAGAATCGTGCATATTATCCATCTTATTTTCAGGTATGACAGGTAAGACAGATTTTGTCCCGGATTGACCTAATTGACTTGAGATGTGATCAAATTGTTCAGGAATTGCTCCTTTACAGTGGAGATAGTTAATTTTTATGTTTTCCCCCTTTTAATGCACTATAACTATTTTTTTTATAGAGAGGGCAATAACTCTCATCTGCGGGTGATCATAGAACAAGGTTACAAAGTGGGGTATGGCTTATTGATTCTGTGTCTATTTAAATTGATTCTCGTGTGCAGTGAACACTGAATCGCGATGTGACAATTAAGTGAAATAAAGAGTACAAGGTTTTTTCAGAGACATCCAGGGGTCTCAATGAATAGGGTCTATTTCAGAAAGCATAGAAATCTATACTGTGGCTCACCCCTTCTAAAGTTTTAAATTCCTCTCGTGCAATTATATTTCGGCTTTTAACCGAATTCTTTTTGTTTTGAAATAGATGGTCATTTATTATTTTCGAAAAAAATTATAAAGAAGACGGGAGATGGATTTTAAACTTTGCGTGGCTTTAGAATTCAATGGTGCAAGGCCGAATTTCTTTCATTACCCTAGCTTTCTTTGTTGTGGGCTACGAAGTTTTGTAATTTTGATTTGAAAAGAGTTTCCAAAGAAACAGGTGATGCATAGTTTAGTTTACATTTGTCAAGGAATTTCTCATCCAGCGCTAGGTATTATGTTCCCTTCTGATAGAACTTCTTGCTGGGAAGCCGCAAGGAAACCGCCACAAGATGTGTACTATTGCTCTGTGTATTCTTCATGTTTCCTTTGTTTGGTTATGAAACTGACCTGTGTAACGAGAAAAATAGAAAATCTTTTGTCCAAACATTATGATTTCCAAATGAGCTTGGTTTGAGTAGGCCAAATTCCTTATTTTTGTAAAAGCCTTAGCTGTGTGAACGGAATTGGTTTATATTGGCAGAGCATAGAAGCTCTTGTACTAATACCTATAGTGACATATCCAGGAACATTGAAATTTGTGATCAGTCCGTTTTTTGATAAGGTATGTACACAGATCATGGAAGTGTTTGACATGGGGAACTGACGTCTACACACAACAGATGACTGGCTTGGTGCACAACAATTTGGATTAGATTAAATACCCCAAGCATAAAGCCCAGATCCATGTTGAATGTTCCATTCAAAAAGGCATAATTAAACTTTGATATTAAGAGGCCATATCCTCACAACAGGTGAATCCTGGGACCTCTTTGTAAAAAGAATATCTCCAGTATGACCATTCCATGAGCCTCTTGGCGAAGGGACAAAAAAAGGCAGCGATAAGCTGGGAGGTTTATGTACCCTGCAAGCTACAAGATCAATTCTGTGTTTTTGATTGAAGTGACAATTTTCTTTTTGGAAGGAGTGAATAACTGTGTTAATTTAACACTAGGGAATTTTCACTTTAAAAGCTCTTCAGTGATAAATGCAGATTTTTTATCTCTCAACAAGATAAATCCCAAAATCGAATTGACTGTACAATAGTCTTTTGGTGGACGATCTTCGTTCATGGCACCAGTTGGATAGTGGCTTTATTGTGTGCACAGACACCGCAAGCATTAGTCAAAATGAAAAATTTACCCTTATTTGAGAGGAAAATGATTGAAAATCTGCACTTGACCAGAAAAATCATTTATTAAGAACCAGGAAAAGGTAAGCTCCCAGATCTTCATTTTGGAAAGCATGCCAAGAGATGAGCTGATCGTGCTATGCAAAACATGGGGCTTACTTTTTGAGACGGTTAAGGGGAACTTTGGCAGGTTTTACTGCTGTAGGGTACTTGAGACTCAGGTCCAATCTTCTACTGGAGAGTGTTTCATTTTTTATTTGATATATGAAATGTTTTCACAGCTTTTGGTTCTCTACTCACTATTGGTATAAAGAGAAAAAATCTCAAGATGATTTGTTCAGTACTTATAATGGCATTAAGGTGGTACAAGACTGAGGATAATTTAATTAGCTTTTTTGGTGATACAGATGTGCTATTATTTATGTTATTAATTGAAAATTCTTCTAGGGAGATTTACATCTGATTATCAAGAAATGTTCCTTAGAATTTGAACACTACAGAATCTATCTTTTCACCAAAGAAAAAAAATTAAGTCCTAAAGAATGCCTCGTGATCTGAATAATCCGTCTCCAGATCCCTTCCCTGAATACATTCTAAACCCCACCCACTGATATAGACAAAGGGGCCAAGGGACTTATTTTCAGTACATAGATACTAACTCCATCCTACATAGTTTACATACAAAGGACAGAGTTTCTCATCCATAACCTTTGAATTTGATCCAGTTTTTGTTCAATGTACAGATGAGAGACAAATTCTTTTGTTTCCGCAGTGGGTTTGACCTTTTAAGGAATTTCACCTTTCTATCCTTATTTCTACCGACTAGAGAAATAATTGTCACACTTATGTGGGCATTTATAATGGAAGAATATACATATTTCACGCTCTTTTGATTTGGCGGCTAATTTTGAAGGACATTCAACCTGCAACCTATGTCTTAGGTTGCATATTTGGTGCATTTTTTTGCTATAAAAATGATTAGATGAAATTCTCTGTAGATTAATGAATTAATATGTGCTTATCGAGTAGAATGTTAAGTTGGTGTGAATAATTTAGTCCCGGAATTTGCTTAAGAATTTCTGAATACCCAGAAGACAAACGTTCACATTATCATGCAAAGGTAAAGGAATATGGGACCATGACGGTAAAATTTTCAGGCTTTAGACGACGACTGAAGATACTGGTGAGTGTATGTGCGGGGGATTAATTATACATCTGTTTCCTTATGTGGGGGAATGTCCATAGCATTGTATCGAGGACAACCAAGATATTCTAGGTGTAACGTACGTAAGGAACATGTGTCGAATGGTGAAATGAATGCAAAGAGAACATCATATATTGATTGATTATCGTAACCTGTTTTTTTTTTGGTATATATCTGTGTAAAAAAGATTTGACCTAAATAGTTTGTCGTTTGTTCACACCTGTCATAATTTGTTTTGGATTTTTTGTCATATGACGTGTTTCTGTCGGTTCGGATTAATTGCGGAGGCCTGAGTTGTTTAATCGAAGATTTTTGGATTTTAATTAGTAGGTTTGTTAATGGCAATTTGGATGAAGTAATAAACCCTTGGTTAATAATCTTTGATGTTATGTACGCTATATCTTTTGCCTTGCTGATAAGATTCAGATGTTGCATTGTGTTTACATTAATGAATTTCCTAGAAATGTCATATATAATCCATTGGTATGTACAGTTGTATATCGGTTTATTAGTCATGTCTATTTCAATCTATAACTTTGTTACTCTGATATGATATCTGTGTATTCTTCACTGTTAAACAATCGATATGTTTAATAATTGTCTTTGTTCATGTACATGGTATAGCTACATAAGTTATCTGAGAAAAGACAAGTATTTCAGCTAATATAAGATTTTGGTCTTACATATGTATATTGTTACTATTTCCTTATTTTGAATAGTAAACCATACAGGGTTATTGTTAAAGGGTCAAAAGATAGATTTATTCAAATCCTTGTTTTTCAGAAGGAAGAAGTTTCCATACAATTGAATGAAAAGCTATATGGAGTATTGGTTCTTAAAGAATTGCTCTTGTCCATCTGTTTCAGACTACTCGCAGCCTGTCGGCTAGAAGAAAGTCCGCCCCTGGTGCTGTCCTCTTCAAGACTCTGGGAAAGAACCGCAGTTCTTCCAACTTGTGGTAAGTTGATACCTACAGACCTTGCTGACATGCTGTAGATAGGTACAGACATGCAATATGCAGTACTTGTGGTCAGCATGTCTACAAAAGGACACCGTGTGAGTCAGATAAACGCTTCAAGAGGGCCCACAAACAACAAAAATTAATTAACTTCATACCTCTCTGTCGGGATAAAACACTATCCTCATTGATTTTGGGGGCCTTTGGTATTCACCTGCATTCTGAGTTTAAATACTTCAGAGAGGTTTTTTTTAATTTTGTCTTATTGATTCCTCAAACAAATTGACGTGTCAGAGTACAATAGGATTTTGAAGGTTTCATTGTTAGAAATGTATCCCTTCCTGCGTAGTTTGGAGAAAAGAAAAGTCAGAACCACGCTAGCATTGCTTACATACCCACAAGCTTCGAGATCTTTGTGGAATTTTATTGTGAAAAAATGAGAAAGAAGGAGATATTGCATAACTAGCCCGTGTGTATGAGGTATGTTTACAAAGACTGACCTGACTGATACATTTATTGTAGTTTAACTTTAATGCAGGGAAAATGGCTTGGCGAGGGTAAAAACGTGATCTTTTCTTTCACGAAAGACTTTGTTTTTAGTTGAATATTGGAAATGATTACCATCTTAAGGCCTTTGAAGAGATAAAAGAGGATTTTATTTTTCCTGTATTGACACAAAGTAAATGTCTATAGAGACCTTGGCCTACTTAATTCTCCCAAAATAGAGTAGGTTTGAAATGCATTTATTTTAAAAATTGATGTATGAAATATAATGTCAGTTATAAAAAGCATATGACGGGTTAAACACACAAGAAATGATAAGATATAATGCTAAAATATTTCTGAAATAATCCTCTGTCAACGAAGCTCACACAGTGAACTGGAGAATTTCAGCCATACCCGTCAATAAAAAGCTTAACCTAAATCAGATTCTGACCCAGCTCATCTACCGCTGGCTCAGATTTTGCTGGTGATAAACTCCTGAGTGAAGAATTAGATGGCCAGGTTTATTTGTTGTGATCTAGATGGCTGCATGACTCCTTATTGGGACATCAGGTGTGATGTATTAACTCACAGGGTTAAGAGGAGTGGAATAGTGATAAAAATTTATTCTCCATATCCTACTTAAACATCATAAATCATTTGTAAGATGCCTCACCACTTGAACTGGCAAAGTTTCATCTGAACCTTAAATTTTTACAGATATTCAAAATTCTAACTTTGGATTGGCCAAAATTGCCAGACTATACTTTTTAATTCATTTTATGTGTATAGATTACCCACCAGTATATACAAACATACATGCAAGTGTGCAATAAAAAATATTACACAAATATTTTGACACATCTGAACAATTGTGACAAGAGATGCATGTTACCACTGCAGCATTGCTCCTCACTGCATGGTCATTTGTTCGTAGCCTTCCAAGCTGTCTTGGTGAGTGAGGGGGTCGTGGGTTGTGGTTGGAATCATTTGTGCAGTGAGGCGTGACGGAGACAAGGGGCAGTGGACAGAACATTGACAGATACGTGATAAATGTCTCAGAGCCACACATCAGAACCATCATGTACAAAAGTTATTTCTGCTCTGTTTGGGGTGTTGGTTTTTTTACTGCAGGGAAAAAAATGTTTTGTGTATTTGTGGCTCAGTCTAGATTGGATATTGGTTTCTACCATTTCATTTGTGATTGCTAGATTCTAGCTGGCAAAAAGATGGATTTCTCGGGACCAAAAATTCTTTTAATGGATATTAAAACTCCAACAGTCTCATTATTTGTGCTATGGATATTGCATCTTCATTTTGAAGCCATCTGATTGCCAATGGACTCTAGTCAGAGATACAAAATTCATATTGCTCTGATTTGGAATTTGGATAAAGAGTTTTTAGTCATTGAGATCTGGAATAGTGAATAGTGAGTGATTTTGGAGCCAGGGTCTGTGGAGGATGGCTTAAACCAAAGGAATAAAGAATCCAGCAAACTCTGCTATGTACACCCTGATCAAAAAGAAAGTCGCAAACATCTGGTATGCATATGTTGCTCTATAAACTACAATACATTCACCAAAACATTGTGGATTTAAGTAGTAAACATAGTAAATTTAAGGACTGTTGTAAAATTGAACAAAACTGTTATCAAATCTTTTCTGTGTAGGCATGTATAATTAACAGTCAATACACAAGTTACAATGTATGTATCACCGCAATAGAGTTCTAAAGACCTTTTGGCCCTGGCGCGTTGCGTTTTGACATGTGCATTGAATCAGGGCTGTATTGTCTCAATGGACAGCTCAGTGGTTAAGCCATGCCGTTCTCTGATTTGTATATGGATTAGGATAATCTGCAGCAGGTAGCGGGTTTATACAGAATTAATTAGTGTCCTCTTGTGCCAGAACACTCAGTAAGATATAGAGGGAGGACCACACAGTGAAAGAATTATTGCTTTATGTTAATGTGTAGGCATTGTGACAGAACTGTAAGGCAGTGCAATGCTACGCTTAATCCCAGTAACTGATAGAATTATGTGATAGATATAGTTATAAAAATATATATGAGGGATAAATTTCTAAAAGTTCCAAAAAGAATGCTAGATCCTTAAAAAGTAACTTTAAGAAATATCTACTACTGCAAAGACAGAGACAAACGATTAATAAATGTACTTGTATTTGTAGAGATACATACATGTACATAATGAAAAGTTGTTCTCTATGACTTTAAGAGTAATTCATTCATTCAAGCTGAACAATTGTTATATGAGGGAGATATTTTTTATGAATAATTACCGTTATATAAAGTACCATGTCCTGGTTATTATGTGACACCATTTATGTGCATGTAATATCTATTGATCCATGAAAAAAGTCGGCTGTCAAGAGCCTATCATTACAAGTGAGGACAGTCAAGACAAGGCCTCCATTGTACAGGGACACATGGTGTCTTGTAGCATCGTTTTGCTGCTATTTATAGAGGCAGAAGAAGCTGCTAATATGTACATTGTACTCAGCGATAATGTCTCTCTTTATCAGCGAAAATGGTAGTTTCTATCTTCAGAGGGAAACGTGCGGAGGATTGCGGGTAAATTTAACTTGGGGTATTTGACATCTATAGACAAGTGCAGGCTTTCACTATCATGGCAAATTATTTGGTTGAAATGTGACAAGGTTGTGTTCATTTTTTTTATATAGGCATGATTAATTACTTGTGGCCTGTTTTTAACGTTCTGCGTCAGGTTAAAAAGTTCACAAGTTTAATAGCTGTCTCTGAAAGCAGTCAAGCTAACAAGTAATTCTTAATCTAGCTCTTTTTGTTGGAGGAGAAAAATAATTAAGTTGTCAATATTCAGTTAGATAGAGGTCATTGAAACTTGTGTTTTTCCATGTGAATGTAAATATCTTTTTCTACATAATTTATGATCGAGACTGGGAAATTAGGAAGTCTTTAATGTTTTCCTATGTACTGCTAAATTTATATTTAGGACTAAAGTTTCCATTGGCCAACGCAAGAAATTATTAATTCCATAATTATGATTTATTAATAGTTTGCCGTGCTTTAAGTTATGAAAGCTACGCATATCAGCTCAAGAAAAGAATTCATCTTCCGTAGTACTGCAGTACATTTAAAGATTTTCATGAGTGATAATGACATCTATGTCTCTATTGATTGGAATGCTTTTCAATAATCTATCAACATTTACTGCTTAGGAAGGAGATTTGTTTAGTTTTCCCAAAAAGTATTGAGATCTTAGAGTTTGTTGACTTTTATTTGTTTGGTAGATCTGCATACTAATGCTCAGTTGGACCCCACAGGAGGGTTTGCAAAGCTTTGAACTTTAGAAAGACACCTGTCATTTGAAAGAAGTAGAAATGACGCAGCCGGTCACGTTCAGACCCAATACACAAAATCCCTTATCTTCGCAGCATAAGACTCTTTAAGCGCACATCTTTTCGGCCCAATACCAGAAAAACAGCTCTAAGACCTAAGTGGTGTCTGTTTACTTTAAAGACATTTGTCAAATTTTCACTTTACGCCCCCAATTTCAGAGGTTAACATGTCAGATTTACATAAGAATCCTACTGAACATCAAAGACCCTAAGACCCTTCAGTTGTAAGTTATATTGGACAGATGAGGGGCTAATACATATACCCACCCAGTATAGAGTCGAGTTCGTTGTCGTAGAATTGAGCAGCAATTTAACGGGTCGCACACTCATTGCTAACAATTCCATTAAAACTCTCCAGATCAAACAACTGTGTATTGGAAAAAAACAGATTTTTTTGATGTGGTTTTTAAATGTTGGACATGGCTATTATTTATGTCATTCTGGTACACTTCATGATCCAATCTGGCATAGGAACAACAAAAATAGAAGACAAATCTAGAATACAAACTGTTTGACAAATATTTTATTGGTCTGCCACCATGTAACCTGGCCCCCTTCTGTCAGACCGGTGCTAATAGCCAGGTAAGCAGTTCTGGGGGGTGAGGTTCTCAGGTAATCGCTGCAGTGAAATTATTTTTTTTTGTCAAATACGTATTTACAAACGAGACAATGATTGGGATGAGATTTTCACAGAGTGAATCTATATCGCACAATCTTTGGCAAATAAAAGATTTCCTTAACAATTTTCATTCATGCTATGAAAAATAGAGAGAAATCAATCACAGCATTTCATTCTCCACACCTATATGTCTCCACAGTCAAAGACTAGATTCTATACATATGTACGAAACACACAAGGGTATAATGGTAACATTATGTTTTGCAGGTCCAGTAGCTCCATGGGCAAGAAGGAGATGGATTTAGTGACTCCCCTGAGACACGGCGGAAACTCACATCGACAGTTCATCCTAGAGGGCCATGTGGAATTTGCTCAGGTAATCATAATTTTGTATAGGTGTATGTAGGTCTAAAAGATGCTCAGGTAGGCAAAAAATCGACAAACATTAAGGTTCGTCGGGTTGTATGTGATTGCTGTTGGTGTTAAAACCTTCTTCAAACAGGCCTTTACTTAAGAACCTTTTAATAACTTATTGCTATGCATTCCGTGCATTTCAAAAACTAGGTTAATGCGCTAGTTTTTCTTTGTTTTGTCGTAGTGTTTGAAAAGATGTCCTCCCTATTGTAAATACCACCCAAAACAAAATGGGAGATGAGTTTGAATATATTTCCAAATTCGGTTAAAACCCTCTCTGTGTTAATATCTTGCATACTCAGGTGTTAAGAATTAGATGTATATCCCCATAGGTATTTTTCTCTGTACATCAGATAGCTTACATCGTACCAATCACTAAGTGACAGACAAATGTAAATATCAAAAGGCTAGTGAACTCTCCTTCCAGATACAAGGGTCAAATATGTCTGAAATCTGTAATCATAAAATCATACACATTCAATTCTTGGTCAACTTCGATAGGTGACCTTCTCCAGTCTATACAATACCTAAATGGCTTGCGAGGGCATTATGTTTCCTGTGATAGTATGAAATCAATGGGAATGACCCATTTGATTTGGTAGATATGGAGTGTATATTGGGTGTAAGCACAATTTATGAGAAGAGTTTGAATAGCTGGGGTGATTTCTATGAAATATTGGCCACATCTGTTGCCCTATTGTATTAGTAGCAGGTGATAGTTGGATTTTAATATAAACACATTCGCTTCAAAGTTTGCTGCCGATGATTCTTTTCCTCTGGTGAACTTTGTTAAAAGAAGAAAATCGGTCATCTCCTGTCAATTCAGTTCCATTACATGAGCGCCTCAAGAAAAAAATAATAATGAATACACCACTTAGACTGGGTAATAAATTAGACATGGAAATATAAGCTAATGTGCATAACGACATTGCACATTAAAAAAAAAGAGAAAAAAAGGGCAGGTATGATTTAATATCATATATTCTTTTATGGAGATGCATGGTTTTTTAAAAAAGGGTGCTAAACATCTTTAATAGGCGCTAGCTCCTTAACTTTAGGCGGCAACTTGAGTATAGTTTTCTGCAGGAATGAAAATTTGGCTTGCTAAAAGGACATATGTTCTGAATGGTGGATTTGGGTGATATTTTATTGTCATGAATTAGCAAAAACCAGCCATTTATGAATGAATCTGTCTAGGTGTAGATCAATTTTGGACATCTAGCAGCAGAAATTTAATGAGCCAGAATAAATGTAACGAAGTGTCAAGATTTCATGATAATTGTTTTTTGCTATATGCCATTCAGTCTGGGGGTTGGTGACTGTCCGTATGTACTTATATGTAATTAGGGTAAATTTTAGTCTTGTATTTAATTGAGAAATATTGGTCCTTTTTCTACCAATATGAATGTGAAGTTGAACAGTTTACAATCTCTCTGATGCATAGCAATGAATTGAATTGAATTTTATTAACCTTTTCCCCTCCGTTCTAAAAATGCATATAAAACAACAGTCAAAAGTGTGATGTCATTTGATAACAGGAATTGGTGAAAATTCTTGTGGTTATTATGTAAAATGTAAATGATTTTTCATCACATTTTCTGGCTGTATGTATTATTTCAGAAACCCAGATCCTTTTTGTGCCCTGTCACTTTCTTTAAATAAATGTATTAATAATCTGGCTTCCCACAATGGTCCCCTCCCAATATAATCACGCTGCATTTTTTATGCAAATTAGAATCCTCTTCCAAACAATGAAATACCTTAACTTTTATCTAGTCATACATCACAATTAATTAGAGTCGTGTTGTTATTTTTTTTACCTTGATAACAGAAAATGTCTTTTATCACCATTATACAGAGTTACAACGTCTCTTGTTGATGTTTACTCTTTCTTTGTCACCAACTAGAGTCTAATTACCAAATTTTTTAGTAGATAAAACAACTAAAGTCATATGAAGAGGTATCTTATAAGCCCCAAAAAGACCTGTAAGTAACAGCTTGGCCAGACATTTCCTTCAACTTTCATCATCATTTATGTTAAAATAAAAACATCAGCTATAATTTTCCTAGCTTTCATGACTGAAATTTGTTTCTTTCAGGGAATGCAAACACAGGACAGGTACTTGTTCCTCTTTAACGACCTGTTGCTGGTGGCCAAGCAAAAGTGAGTATAGGGACAATGATACCTGCAGCATTAATTAATTCATTGATGTACAAAGTAATTTCAAACTAAAAAAACTTGCAAACTCTTTCAGATCCAGCACAACTTTCAAACTTAAGCACAGAATCCGAGTCTGTGAGTTGTGGCTAGCTACGTGTATATATGACGTATCCGAGGCGACGCTTCCCCCAGACAAGTCTTTCGTCCTTGGATGGCCGGTCACCAATGTCGTGGCGACATTCAAGTCAGTGGAGCTCAAGGAACTCTGGCTTAACAAGCTCAATGAGTAAGTTTCCTCAGAGGTTGACCTTCAATCGACCTTGACTTATTTTTTCATTTTGTTTACAAACAAATAAGTTACTGTCTGCAAAAAACATGGTTAAGTGGTTTTTTTATGCACAAGATCTGAAACTGAATGTCAATTAAGACTTACGGTGGTTGTGTTTTTGGGAAGGTCTCATATTTTACCTCTCTAAAATATCCTTGACCTCAGATGATGATAATAAAAAGGTGATGTCCAAGAAATCAGTACTTTATGTAAAGGATGACCTATTTCAATAACTAATTCAAAAGCAATGATTCTAGTAACTAATTGGCATGTGTCTATTTCATAGAAAGTCACATTAACATAAAGACATTCATTAGGAAAGTATTGGCCGATATATAGCAAGTCAACATAAGATCCTTTTCTTGCTATTTGTGGTACATTTTATTTTGGAATGTGAACAGTTGTTTACTTATATCATGTTGTTTTCATAAGCTTACAAAAACAATAACCAAATAGCCTTCCAGTGATAGCCATAATTAGCAGGTATTTTGTGTATGTAGGGAGATGTGAATCTTAGATAAGTGTTCACATGTTTAGCAATTTGTTGGGGTTTTTCTGTTTGTTTACTTTTCTCCTCTTATGGGAAAAAATTGTAAGGTGATGTGTACTGTAATTGTATTGAGCACCCCCCCCCCCCAAAAAAAAAAAACAAAAGAAGAAGATTTGCAAAAAATGGGGGAAAAGTTATGCATGTGCATGCATACTCTCGTGTGACTATTTACAACTGTTAGTACTCTAAAAATGTAAATATATTAAACAGAAAATGTTATTGACAGTTCTGCATATATTTTCTTTTTTTCTAGAACAATTGAGTTGGAGAGAATGAAGGAAGCCAACAAGACGGTGAAGGTCAAAGTCCACAGTCGCGACCTGGACCAGGTGTGTATATAGACATTTACCTGAGCTTAATTGAATTAAGAAGTAGCTGCAGTACTACTAGATCCTGAGTATTTATCACACCTTTTGGTGTTTGTGTTTAATTGTAATCTGTTAATTAGGGTTTATAAATTGACATCAAGAAAAACCTCAGTCTACTCAATTAAGTCTAAAACTTTGTGATTAACACAATTATCCATTAATTCAAACAAATGTTGTTTAAACACGTACTTCAGTGAATAGCTGGAGTGGATATGATATGGCTACTTTTTTTATTCAGGTAAAAAAAAAAGTTCATTTATAATTTTGTTTTAAGTCTAATGGAAGCATTTTGCATTACATGTATATTGGTTATATATTTCATATTTAGTATTTGCTCATCTCTAAAAATAGCAAAATGATGATGGACAACAATAATTGATGTTGATGAATGGTTTTATGATGGTGTTAAATAGATTAAGGACACTGAGGAATTCTGTGAATTTTACTTTCAGACTTGCACTCTCCAGATAGACAATCATACAACAGCCAAAGATCTTCTGTCCCAGTGTATCGGCAAATTCCACATCACGGTGAGTCAAATATAAACATAAAGGGTCTATGTTATTGTGTGATGTACAGTATATGATGTATGTAAAAGATACAGGCTTGATTTTACATGGGGGTCTGGAGGACACAAAGCCTTTAGAACAGCTGCATTAGTTGTTTGATATAAATCTTAAAGTTCCAGGAACTTGTGACCTACATGTATAATTGTTAAGTAGATTTAGAATATATCTGTTCAATATAAGGTAAAATGCCCAAAACATCCTTGAAATTGCATGCTGATATGCAGAATGTACTGAATGATAATCAACTGTTTATTTATAATTTCATGATGCAAACAATTTATTGTTAGTAATACATGACTAGAAAGATGGAAGGGGGGGGGGGGGTAGTGGTTGGAAAGAAGGGAAATTCCAGTACATTGAAAAACGTTTATTTTTAAATTATCATCATAGTAAACTATCTATAGGAATTATGCAATCAGCATGTACTGCCTACTAATTTGAAGTGTGATGTACACGTGTATGTACAGTAATAAGCTCAGGTTATCTCTGACCTGCACAGAGTTGTTTAATGTATGCCCACACTATCCTCACTGGTTTATCGGGGGCGAGCATTGCCAGAGACCTACAATGACAGTAATAGTGGTGTGGTAATTATACCTCCGTTAACCTAGAGTAAGGGGCTGGGGGTAAGGCTTCACAGTCCATATAACTAGAGATGATGGTTTTTGTCAGCGTCCAAAAAAAAACAACACGGCAATATATCAGCCCCACCTGCGTGCTTTTAGAGCGGGCCGTTTATCATCGGTGAAGGAGCAAGAGTAGGGCATTACCTGGACCGAGGAATGTCAGAGGGATTGTTTTCTGATTGTGACACAACATGTTGACAAAAAATCAAGTGTATGATTCAAACGGGGAAATTTTTTACTATATCACCGATAATCAAAGGACTACGATATTTATTTTCTCAAGTATTTTGCACCCTGCTTTGACAGGAAGTATTTGCCCTCGCTGGGGGTAGAACTATGACAAAATGTCACAATGGCAAGAGTTTTGTGTATGGTTTGGACATGTTAGACATCCAAGCCATGCTTGAAGAATATGCATAGGAGACAGAAGTATGTCTTGAATTCCGAGGACCATGAGGAGACTTCATGTTTCTCTTGTTTTGTTTCTCAGGAGTCTGAGGCCAGCGCATGTCAACTGTGGGTCAAGACAGGGAAGGAGGAGAGCCCCTACCCCCTCATAGGTGAGTACAGTTATATACAGGTGAATTTTTATGTTGATATAGCATGACCACCTCAGAGGCAAGTATAGCAATATTTAGGTGTATTCATCAAGAGTTCCTCATCCCGTCATATCCCAGCACATTAATAAGGATCAGGTCCCTTTAAGTGCATATTTCTATAGAGTTCCTTACCCCTCCATAGAAAAATAAATACATGAATATAAGATGATTGAAAGTATGCTCAAACCTTAGCTCAAAGCCAATCTATGCTTTTGATCTAAATGGAAAGTAGTGTTGGGAATTACAAATATAATATGGACAGGCCTGGGTCCTTATTATCTGTAAGGTGAGTAAAGGTCTTGTATAGGTACTAGTGCTGGTGAGACAATGTTTACCAGGTAGTTTGATGACATACAAAACAGGTAGGACCTTGTAATCATCAAGGTAAGTGCATGTACCATCAGCTGTCAAAACTGACGACCATATCAATGACGTGTGGCATTCAAGGTAAGTCAAATGCTGAAGATGACGACCAAGTCTGCTTGTTTGATGTGATTCAAAGTAAAACAGAAACGCTCAGCAGAAATACTCAGAATTGACATTTAAAGATATTCAATAAGGAAAATTTTGTTCAGATGTCTTGATTTAAAACTTCAATATTTGCATTATGGTTATGGTTACTACCTACAGGAAATAATTCAGCATATTCCTTCAACCCAAACATGCAGTTAAGGTGGTTATTCATTTCTTCTAAAGACATTGTATATTTTCTGTCACTAGATAAGTATGAGCACATCTCAAAACAGACCCCATTTAAAGAATACCAAATAGTTCAACATTATGAAAGGCTGATTCTGGAGATAACTGATTTAATCTGTTTAGACACTATGAGCAGAATCTCTCAACTTGTTTTTTATGTAAATAAAAATTTAATTTGACCTGGTGTTCAACTTTAAGGTGTGTGCATTAGTATTTCAGTTCCATTCTCAGTCTATGTTGTGTCCTGAAGATGTTTGAATCTACTAACTTGCTCAGTTAATTCTTAATAGCACAAACATTTTACAATATTATTATAAATAAAACAATATAAAATAATATTCTATGAAACCATGATGTATATTTACATTTAGGAATCTTATATATATAGAGCTATCTCCAAAAAGAATTATATAGACAAGTGCTCCGAGCATTTTCTATTTATAAGGACAATGTTTACTCAACAGATGCTAAACATATTTGAAGATTATATTTAATTCCTTTTCACATACATTGGAAGTTGAATGCACTTTACATGTAAAGAAACGTGTTGGTTAGTGTCACTTGTCTCATTGGTCACATGTAAATCCTGCACGTGTTGAAAAAAGTATATCAAATTTTTAGACAGACATTTAAAAATCTGCGGAATAGGCTGAATACGTGCACATTTCTACTTAAGGGTACAATAGGCCTCGGACATCACACCTATAGTTACAATAGAAACAAACAGCTGATACTGTCTGGAGGTCTTGTGGGATAGCTCTGACCCTGGCATATCTGTGAACTCTCAAGCTGTTAAACACCTTCGTTTGATTTACTTCTTTACATCTGTATGAAAAACTGTAGGAATTTAACAACACCCCCCCCCCCCCCCAAAAGAAAATAAAAAAATTATTAAGTTATTTTGAAACAATGAAAGAAATACAAGTTTAAATCTTGATTTGAAAAATAAAAGAATGTAAAATTTTGATTGATTTGAGAATAACATTTACAGGTATTTGCATAAGTTTTTAATTTTTTTTCATGATCCATTTTTTGATGTTTATGGCAAAAAAAATATCAGTTCTTAAATGATGACTTTCACCAAAAAAAAATTTACCGATTACAGTTTTTTTATTGTGAATTTTGCAATGTGAAAAAAAAAAAATTCAGACAGATATCAGTATATTACAAAAATGATTGATACATTTCTTAAAGTATTTCGTGACCTGGTCTATTGCCTGTACTTGCGTAAAGCTTCCTTGCAGGAGACCTCTAACATACAATGTATTCAAAATCACAGAAAATTTTCATTCATGATCTCTATCTGTTATGAATTAATATATTTAATGGACCTTTTCTTCAATGTGTGAGATTTTTCTGGCCTTTGTGCTCAACACATTAGGTGCATATTAGACATTTGTTCAAGCGTTTTATAGGCATCTTTTCACAGGGTAGATCAATTTTAATTCACAGTATCTGTAATGGATTCTCTGGGTTACCTCATAAAAGGAATAAATCTTTGCAGAGAGTATGTTTTTTATGATTTATAGGTATATATGGCAGACTCCCTTTTAACAAATATTTAGGTCTCGGGTTGGAAGCCTGCATTCATTGATCAAATTACAGACACTTTCATTCTTGTTCTGAAAACCAGTGTGCTCTGAATTTCAATTCAACATAAACAACACAGACATTAAACCTTTCAGTGTCTATGTAGGTAAATTTACCTCAGAAAGACAGACAATTCACCCAGTTTTGCAATTGCCTCTGCCAATGTTGACCAAACAATTTACAAACAGTCACAAGAATGTTTACTACTTGACGTAGTTGTATAGAAAATATTTGATCTAGTTCAGAGAGAAGTTTTTGGGCCTCATTTTAAAAGTATAAATTATCCATGGTTTAAAAATAACTGCGGTCCTCACAATCGTGTTGTGGATGAAAGTCCAGCTTTTATCTATGTCAACAGTGGTCAATGTTTACAAAACTTTTCAATTGATATATGACTATAGGGGAAAACTTTTTCCGTAGATATCAATTGGCCGACTATCAGGCAATACACACATTGGAAAATACACTAGTGTCTAATTTTAGGCTATATTTGGTTCATTTCTTTCTGGGATTTGTTTTTTTTGTGCGTAAATATGGTGAGTATCTATGTGTACAAATGGATGATTAATTATTTTACAGAGTTTATCATTTTCCTTATTAACAGAAATATGTTTTTGGAAGTTATGAAACTGGAAAAATGAAGTCCTCTATCTGGATGATACCAGCTAGCACTGTGTTAGGCCTAGGTTATTCTAAATGTTGGTGTCTGAATGAACACTTTACATGTGAATGACTTTGGGCAGCAGGTTTGTCGTAAGGAGATGTTTTTCTGACCGTGTTTTACCTTTTCAATAGTCAGTTTTATTTATTTGAAAGTTCATTTGTAACGACATTATATCTGGTAAAACAGATATAAAAAGCCATTTTGTTACACATTAGAGGATTAACTTCAAATGCTGTTGTGAGAGATATCGTGAAACTGGTACCGTATCACAGGCAAAGTTCACAAGGGTGCGTGCTAAGATAGCCGTGTTTTGTAAGTTGCAATTGTTTTTTTTACCTTTTGAAATATTTGGAGGCTATCTATGATTTAGGAGCGGAACCCCATTAAGGAGGGTGTCAAAGTCTCCCCTCACCCGTGGAGGTGTAAACATGCGCGTAAACACAACCGCGTCCTCCAAAAAATCATCAAGACACGATCTCAAATTTCAGATTTCTTCACAATAAATGAAAAAAGACCTTTTCTTCTTTTTTGAAAAGAAATTTCCATGTAGCAGTTGTGAACTTTCGTAGGTGTGTAAAAGAAAATATTTTCTGTGGGTGTGTTGCAATGGAATTGCTGATTAGGGCCACATTCTATTACCAGGTAATGTGTAACCTATTACCTTGGGTAGACCGACTTTCCACACAGGGGATATATATGACCCTATATACAAGGACTACCTTTATTTGTACAGTTACATGCTTTTGTCTCCTACCGAGACACATATCCGAAACTTTAAACTATTTCACAAGTTTACCATTGTGTGGGCGTTTTAAGCACTACATGTACTTGGACATAGCGTGATAGATATCAAAAGGTATTCCTGACATCTTAAAATGTAAAACCAAAACTGGGAAGCCCTTATTTCCTTTAACATTATTAAAATTCAAAGAAATTCAATTAGGCTCTATTTTTACACATATTTTTAATTACTTCTATATAACAGTTGAGAAAAATTTGTGTTAGGATTTTACTTATATTAAACATGGTCAAAAGTTATGCAACTTTAATTTTGGGGGAAAAACTTTGTTTTCATTTAAAAACTCACTTCTTTGAATAAGTAAATTTTAATGGGATGATCCATTATAGTTAGCTTGGATCTCCTAAGCATAGATAACAGATGTATCAGTTCCAGGTAGGTAGTTTGACTTTGTTTTGCATGCGTCGAATAAGTGACAGGTAAGTATCAATAGAATGACACGCCCCCCTACAGGTAAACACAGGTATTCAGTTGTTACACCTGAGTGGATACCACTATAGTCACGTTTCTGTTGGAGGAACTCTTCTGTCATTTACTCATAACGTCTCAGGGGATACACACGCAATCTGTGATTTAAACTTTAATTATTACTCTGTGATTATAGTTCCTTAATTAATTATGTGGATTTTTGCTATGTCTTGTTTCTGAAGACATCACAAAATCATATCAGTGGAAGTCAAATATTATGCTGTTTTTGATAAAAGGTTTGTTATAGTTTTAAAAGTTTTTCTTGATTATGAAATGACACTTAGGAGTGTTGTTTTTTACTAAGTTTTGGAGGAAGCGCTTGACTCGACGGATTTCCTTATTTCCTGTCGCATGCTGATGATCAAGTTTTATATCTACCAGGGAAGAAGACTGATTTCAATTGTTTCTTTCATTTTCTCCTTGAAGGACATGAATTACCGCACAGTATAAAGTTTAGCCAGTTGAGGGACCTCGCTAAAACGGACGATCCAATGGTTTCTTTGGATGGAATGGAGCCAGAGGGGGAGGGGAAATCCTCCGAATTCATCCTCCAGAACAGACTGAAGGGATCCAAGAAACACAGCTTTGGTGAGTGGTACCATTTAATATCACATACACTTCTATTTTAAGGTTCTTTCCAAGAGAATCACAACAACATTTTTTGTTTTCTAATTATGTATTGAGGTAAAGAGGTAAAAATCTAGATTCTTGAATGGAATAGTTACCGTCAGCAAATTTTTGCTGCCCATAAAGGCTGAAATTATTTTACTGAACAGGAGTTTTAAACTTGAAATATGTTTTGGCAAACTAGTAAATAGAAGTCCCAGTGAGGACTTGGGTAGTTATTTAGGTGTTGTAATCCCAGTGGACGGGGTGGAATTCTGTAATATTAGGAAACATTTATATCTGGAGGACACGCTTTATCTCATAAAAAGAACTACAAAAACAAGTTTAATTCCATAAGCTAGGATTAACAGAGTTAAAAACAGTGGGGAATGCCACAATGTTGCTTCATATTACCTGCTTGTTGGGACAAATTAACCAATAATTGCTCAATATTCCTATGTTTTTATCAAGCAGTTGAATCTTGAGTACTTTTGTTCTGTTTTTATTACAGTAGAACCATACCTCTGATTTTTAAATTGTTGACATTTTCTTGTCTTTTTTTTATTTTGACCCTTTGTTGACATTTTGAGCAGGTTGATGAATTTATTCATGACATGGTCCCTGTCATAACAAAATTTATGGCTGTAGATTTTAGAAAAGTCATTAATTATTATTTTCTTAAAGTATAAAATGCAGTGTTTAAGGTTCTTCCCCTTCATTATCTATGGTCACAGTTTACATCACAATAAAATATCTTGCTACGCATGGGATTTAGATTTATGATGAAAAAACTGACAGAGTTCTAAAGACTTTTAAAAATAACAATTGAAATACATTTCATTAATTTCTGACCGTACAAGGTTATACAGTATTACTTGGACTAAAGTCCAAACATTCACAGAATTGGCGATTTCTTGACCAGAAGGTATATATTTTAAGGATAGGTAAAATTGATGATGCGTAAATACGACGCACCACGATAAGTCAGGCATGGAATGGAAACGATATGCTCTGAAAATCATCTTTTCCACAATTATATTTGTGTTTTTTCTAGAAGTTAGAGATGAATGAAGTATGTAAAACTAAGTCAGTATTGTGGTTGTAAGATTAATTGGCGCAACACCCTTAACACTATAGTGCTTATCTCCAGAGAAGTCTAAATTTTCTTGGCACCTGCCCAAATTAATGAAGAAAAGAAATATGTTACAATTTGGTTAATATAGACCACAATGACTCTGAAATTCTTTTTAGCTTCAAGACATTGTATCTGTTGGGGGTTTGGGGCTTTAATTAGCAGTTGGACTGTCATGGCACGCTTTAGAACATTGCAGTTTCTGCCATCAGAGCTCTGCTTGGTAGGTGGTATACAGGGCTTTTTTGGCAGGAGGCCCAAGTGTTCTGAAGAACATCCTCTTGTAGTTTAATCAACTTTTATGAGTTTAACGAGGATCAGTTAGTGTTACCTGATTTGTAAAACTTGACTTTTTTTGGAGCGAGACATTTTGTTTCTTGTTCCGAGATGTTATCATTCACAAGTGTTAAAGTGGTTAGGTTGAAACTTTTAGAGAAGAGATACATTTTTTTCACATTTGTCACAATTAATGAAACAGGGCCCAGATTTTTAAGATTCAAAAATTTGATCTTAATTTTACAACCTCAGACTATGAAGCATTGTCATTATGCAAATTTGAAACCAAGATTGATGACTTTTCATTCATCTCTGTTCAAACCTGGTGTAATCTTCATTTCTCAATTCTTAAATTTTATTGTAATAACTTTTGCGATGTTCATAACCTCATCATAAAACTGTCATTTATCGCGTCAACACCTTAAACCATGTAGCCAAAAATTATGAGGCCCATTGGAGGAAAGGTCATAATGCTGTTTATGAAATTCATGCATTTCAAGTGACAACTGTGCATGGAAATGGCCTAAAATTGTCTTGAAACTACTTAGCATATTCCAAAGTCCATGGCAATCTTCACCTGTTTTGTACTTTTTGACGAAACATCGCTCCCATTTTGAATCTTGAAGTAGCCTCTTGAAATAGTTTTGGTCAGAGACCTAGAAATGCCAGTCTAGATTACAGGGTGATCAAATTCGCTGACCTGTTTGGTCCACTCGAGATAGCAACTCTGTGCTTGTTTTTTAACTCAAGTCATTCATAAAAATGAAGGGAAACATCAAAACAATTTTAAGCTGCTTTTTTCAACCTGAAGAAAAATATTCTTTTTGTTTTTACTACCGGACAATGGCTGGTGACCATAGTTAATGGGACACGGGTAAAGCGGGGATTAAATCACTTAATCCTCTCTCTCTTCACAAAAGACTGGGTACCAATTCTATGGTCTTCCCTATGGAACTGTGTCAAGGAATTTGGGGATGAGTGAAGTGTTTTTGGGTAGTAGTTGTGGGAGTTCTTCTAATACAAAAGAGTTGTTTTGAGATTTGTATCAAAAACACCGTATAAAACTGAAAGCAAGCAATCAAAACAAGTCAGAGTGAATCTCTGAGAGGAACTGTCCACATGTATGCATTGCGTGGCTAGAAACAATCCATCATGGTGGCAGTTAACAGATCTTTTAGACTTTATCCATGTACGTCTGCAGTGCATAGACTTATTTTCTTTATCCACTGCTTGGAATTAATACAGTTGATGTATTTTAAACTGAGTGTTTTATTATTTTTCAGATGAAAGCAATAAAGGAAACAAATCCAAGAGTAAGAAGTCTCCCTTCAACTTCTTCAAGAGAGGGAAGGATGACAAGAATAACAACACCACCCCTCCAGGGAAACTCTTCGGGCATCCTCTCCACGATGTCATGCTGGATGGCCAACTTCCCAAGGCGGTGATGGTAAGCATTTACTTTCTTCCTCTTATTTTGAGATCTTTCATCACTAGAGTTCCAAAGGAAAAAGGGAATTTGCAGAAATTTGAAAAATATTGCTTTTGTTTTTGCAGGAGCTGATGAGACTTGTGATCATCAATGGGCCTTATACTAAAGGAGTGTTCAGAAAGTCTTGTAATGTGAAGCTGGCCAAGGAAATCCATCAGAAGCTGGATGAGGGTCTGGACTGTGTAGATGAGGAAACCCCCACTCTGGTAGTGGGACACTTACTCAAAGTAAGTCATAATCAATCAATAGATCCAATTAACAGTGATTAATTTTTTTGAAATTTTTTTTAGTTTGAGTTCGTTGACAGGTATTTGATTAACATTTTGAATTGTTTTCTTTAGGAATACCTCAGGAATTTACCCCATTGTCTGCTGTATGAGGAACTTTATGAAGACTGGATAAGCTTAAGTGAAGAAGAAAACACTTCACAGAAGCTGGAAAAAGTCAAAGGGTAAGTCCCTTTGAGAGACAATTTGTCCATATCAGTAGTTTAGACAGAAATAAAAGACTTCTGTCAATCAGCTGATCTGATGGTTTAATTAGTGAGTGACCACTACTGCAGGGCATACTAATGTTAGAACTGAAGGTCTCCACAATGGGGCTAGGTGTTAGACATGTGTTTTGGGGAGTGACATGAAAGGATTCCACTGCTCTCATCTGTAGGGGACTTAGCTTTACATGTGTAAATGCATGTTCTCCATGCCATAAAATGACAGGCTCGTTTGATGAGTCAAGCCCTATCTTTCTCAATCATAAAAATTTATTCCCCCTATTTGAGTGATCAGATCTTTAGATATAGGGTATGGATTGTCAGTTTCATTGAAAGATTTAAAAATGGCCCCTAGTTATTGTTTAAAACCAGATAGGTTTACAGGTATGCCTTATGACCCATTGTGTTTGACCAATGGCGAGGCATAGATATATGTACACACATACGTAGGTGTATGAAGATATATATTCAGACGTTCCTCAATATCAGCCCTGCTTTATTGAAGTGTGATGGTTATTTCATCTAGCACCACAAGAATTTAAAACTCTGACCAAGTTTCCAGGCCTTCCTTTTAAAGCACCGATTGACTCCGACTATAGTTTGTTCTTGTCACAAGCCATCAAACCATTAAGAAAAACCGCATCCATTTAAGGCGCTTAATGTCCAGGCTTTAATTAGCTAAGATGACCACAGACCTTTGAAGTCTCTCTTGTCCGATCAATCTGGCCGGTCTGTACCCTATAATTGACTCATCATTTACTATTCATAGCTGTTTTTGGTGATGGCCAATTGATTCTGAGTGTAAATAGGGTATGATTGATTTGAAATCAAATGACTCCCCTCTTCACAACATTCATCATTCTGATTACCATCTTTTTGAGTCTTTTTGTGATAAATTACACAGGTATTTAAAAAATCGGGAAATGATTCACTTTCTTTACATCCTACATACTTGAATTCAAGGAAGGGTCACAACAATGAATGTTAATTAGATCAATATCATAGATAATTTGTCCTATTTTCAAATTTAAAAACTCTTAACAATCTAAAACCCAGGTGATTTTAAATTTGTTTCCTGAATGCCTAGAGTGGTTTGTCTATTTTTTTACCCTAAATTTTCATAACCAATTATTTTCTTCCAAAACTCATGAACTTTACTGTTAAGATTTATACACCCCCACACTGATTAGATAATATGTTAATGATAATTTATTAAAATTATTCCAGGCTGTTGAACCGGCTGCCTGAGGGACATAGGGAGCTCCTGAAGCACCTGCTGTGTGTGCTATACCACATAGACAAGAACCACAAAGAGAACATGATGACCTCCTACAACCTCTCCGTCTGCATCGCCCCCAGCATCCTGTGGGCCAAGCAAGGAGATGACCCGGTCAGGGCCCTGGCCATGGCCAAGTCCCCCCAGCTGATTGTGGAGTACCTCATCAACAACTGTACGGAGTTGTTCGGAGAGGATGTCATCTTCCTGTTTGGGGATTTGTTGGAGCACAAGATGCGCCAGGATTCCAGCACGGACTCGGACAGCATGCACAGTGTGCTCAGCATGCCTGACTCAGCAAGTGAGTATATAATTCAAAATGTTTTGCAGTTGATAACCTATGTAGGTAGATTTTATTGAAATGTTAATGGTTGACTAGTAGGTTCCTGTGCTTTTACAGGTGGAAGTATCATGCGGCATGACGATTCCTCTGTCGACAGCCTGGACAGGATCATGTGCTTTGACGACTCCAGTCCAAACCTGGCCAAGAGCCACATCTCTCCCTCTAGTCTCAGCCGTGACTCTGGGCTGTACAGTTCACAGGAAAATCTGGACAATGGTAGCAAAAACCGGGTGAACACCACTCTTGTCAAGTCAAGAAGTGGCTGTCACTTGTACTTTGAAGATGAACCTGTGTCTTACCCATCTGAGATTAACGGTCCCTTAACGAGATTATCTCGAGATCGCGAGAGCAGACTACAGAGACAGAAATCTGTGGCTGAGAGTACACCGCCGACCTCACCACAGTCCAAACTCTCCTACAGTTCATTAGACAGTTCTCTAACAGACTCCATGGGTTCCTTTATGAACCGTCAGTTCAGCAAGGACACAGACAATAGTGATCAGTGGTTCACCGCGGATGAAAGCTTTAGGGAATCGTTTGATTCTGCTCGTGACTTCAAGGATGATTCATCTATCAACTTCCAAAGATCAAACAGTGTGAGTGCTACAATGCAAAAATCAGTTAAAAACATTCAGTACTTAGTGTCCCCTCCTGTTTCACCGCGAAGCAAGCGTAAGTCCTCTAGCATGGACTTGCATTTGAACTTGTCACAAACCAAATCCTATCCGTTACCTCGTACTTGCTTTTCCCAGGAGAAGCTCTCCGACCCTACGTCAGCTCGCTATGGCCAAAGTGCTATGGATTTGTCACATTCTAGCAATCCACTAAAACAGCTTTCAAGATACTCTTCCCAAGGGCTGGGGACCTCCCCGCCCCCACATGTTGTGCTACAGCAACACAAGTCTGTGCAAAAACCCACCCAAAACACTCCAATGCGTGCCAGTTATGATAGTGCTATTATATCTCAGTTTGACAAAGACACCTTTAAAACAGAGATGCATGTTACCAAACATGTGCCTACACCAAAAAGTGATAGTGACAGTGATGTGACCTTGACAAATAACTCAGATAGTCCCACTGTGTCAAGGCCAGAAAAACCACCCTCATATGACGAAGCGCTTAGAAGGAAAAACAGAATCGAAAAAGGACTTCCATTGGAAACTCTTTCTGAACAAGATATTCAAAAAGAAAAAGAGAGACAACAGCGTGCCAAAAGCCTATACAAGGATTCGATTCGTAAAATGGAACTGGAATCAACCTATAAACGACAGTCATTTGGTGAAACATCATCAGAGAGTGAAAGTGAAAGTGCTGAAGAGGATGTATACGTTTCTCTTAAGAACCCAAAGAAAATCTATGAGGAATCAATGAAACTGTTTGAAGAACAAGCTCAAAGAACTCCTCCTACACATTACGAAAACAAAAACATTTCAAATGTGAGTGCCACAAATATACAGAGAAGCTCCAGTGACTCTGCAGAGTATTTGAACAAAGTGGGTGTGACCTCCAAACACCGAGATCCCTCACCCAATTACCGTGTCACTTCCTCCCATAGAGACTCCTCCCCTTCCGCCACAAGGCTGAGTCATTCCTCATCCAGTGTGTCAAACAGTTCATCTGAGACTGTCACTGACTCGAGACAGAGTTCACCGAATCAACGAGAACGCTCAGAGTCGAGTCCAGTCATTCCTCGCCATCACTTCCCAAAGACAAGCGCTTTAAAATTCAAAGCCAACTATGGACAAATAGACAGTGCTCAATCTTCATCAGCCATTCATAGTGAACAAAGTGTAAATAATTCTCCTCTGACCAGAGATAGCAGCTCTGTGAATAAACCATCACCCAGAGAAGTGACTAAATCCGTTCCCAAACTAGAATCCAGTGTTCAGACTCCTAGTTCAAATAGTAGTACTCTGATTCGAGAGAAGCGTTTGGTGAAATCTCATGACTTTGTGGACAGTTCTAAGGCCAGTTCTCCGAGGACAGTGTCCCAGGAGTCATCCAGAAAGAACCTTACAGTGTTGTCCAAATCAAGAGACTCAACTGTAATCACCAACCATAGAGATCTATATGCAAGGTCGAGTACCGCTCATAATCGTTTGTCTGCCAGTCTAGAGTTCAGCACTAGAGACACTGAGAAATCACAGAGAAAGCAAGATCTTCCCTGGAGTGTGAAATCGCTGAAGCAAATCTATGACAAAGATGGACCCAAGCCATCTGGTGACAATGTCAAGGACACTGGTGCTCGTCCCCCACCCCCTCCCTACCAACCTCCCCCACCTTTTCGACGACCGGACTCTTCGAGATTAAGCCAGTCCAGTCAGAGTAGTGTAGGGAGTGGGAGCACGGGGAGAAGCACCCCACCCAGCAAAGGGCTACCCACCCACCGGCGATCAGGGGGCCCCCAGGCCTTCAGTTACAGAACAGAGGAGGATCCCGATATCTCATACGTTTAGTGATCACAAACTCAATCAAAATGTAGCGTCACTTGTTTCACTGCCATGCAGTTCATGTGTTTACAAATGATTGTCAAAACAGGCAGCTTTTGTGTAGTGAGAGGTGTCATGCAGGGAGATCCCTTTAGTGCTTAGTTCTTCGTGTTAAATCTTGAGGAATGATTGTTGACTGTGATGTTTCAGATCAGAACTGACTGGTTTCAAAATTCAGGGAAATTGATGAGATAAGGCAATACTGATAATGAAGTTCTGTTTGTTTTTCTGCGTGTTTACAGATTGTGACTGTTCTGGTATTGATATTAGGGTTTTTTGACTTAAAAATCTGTTTATTTTTTATTGGAATACTCTGAACAAATTTGTAAATAGTTATCATTTATACCAAATTACCTCAAAAACTGTAAGCTTATTTACACTTGATATCTATGTTATTTCCTATCGCTTGATTATTAACATTGTTATACTTGCAATAACTCAACACTGGGAATAAAGTGTTCAAAGGGGGAAATTTCATTGCATGATTGAGAGAGTGCAAGAGAAAAAGTGTGATAATTTGTAAATACAATATAATTGTACATAGTGTATTCTTGCCTGTCACATAGTTGAAGGTAGAATAACAACGAATATTTATTTTTATGTAAAATAGTTCTCCAGTTGTACATTTGTTAAACCAAGTGCCAATAATCATTTTGTAGATACATGTAAATAATTCGTAGAATACTGGTGCTTAAACTCTATGCAACATTCAACAGCATTTATCAATCATTGTGTGTTGTTACCATGGTTACCACCCCTTGTCAACTGTAGTTGTCTCTTCCTTGTCAAGGATTGACTTGTGCTACTTAACTATCACTTTTATAAGAGAAAGAACTGTCTTATTATTAGCTTTTTGAAAACAATTGCAGCAAAACAAAGAAGTACAATTGTTAATGAAAACGCAGCAATAAGAAAACAGATTTTTAATGAGATGAACTTTAACCTTTGCTATTTTTATATTTTTCATAACTTTTAATCTTGTCCTGTGTCCAAGTACCAGTAAAGAATTGTCCCGTTGTCATAGCAACATGCAATATATGTGTTTTATATGTACCTCATATTATGTAGGTCGATTCAGTGACCTGTTTATTATTAATATGATCAAAATTAAAATATACTAAAAATGAATCAGTCTTTTGTTTTAATTGAGAATCATCGTGTCACAATGAACTCATCAGTTTTAATCTCAAAACATTGCAATGTCTGAACTGAAATGAGGTTAAAAATTTTAAATTGGTATGAAGAAGAGTATAAATCTAAGAAAACAAAGATGGATTTTACTACATTCTTTTGATGATTTCAGAAAATCGATAATTGATCGATTAGTTGTTTTCTTGGTACTGATTTGTTGTGGTTGCCGTGTTTGCTAACCACAGGGAGTTTTACAGAAATACCGCTTGTTTCAACCTATGTTTACACTAGTAACTTCCTTGATCGGTTGATATGACGTGATTTGACCAGTTGTACTGTGTTGAGACAGTGATCTGGTCAGAGCGACGACGGCCATGTTTGTGTTACCGCAGCAGACGTCAGCCATTCATCGCGTGTGGGATCGTCTGCTTGAGGATGACGTCAAACTAGTTGTAGAATGAACAGTGACATGGGTCTTGTTGCAAAGTCAGCATTCTGGTCCCTCTGTTTGTTAGGACAACAATATGATCAAATCTCATCTTAAACGCATAACCATTTGCTTCGATGTGTACAATATGAAATCTATCTCACGTGTACAAGTCACTAAGACTGAAAGTTCAACTCTACCTTTGAGTCACTGGACAACAAAAGCCCTGTATACATTCATGAGCCTCATAGCTCTGCGTAATGGGTTGTAAAATGACTAAAATCAATTTTAGGCAATTTAAGTTGTCAAAGGTTTCAAATTTTAATTACATAGTACCGTGAACGCACTGGCCATTGAGATTTTTAGAGTGCACCCAATGGCTTTGTCCATGGGTAAGGCGGCCAAATGATAAGCAATACACCCAGTGCCTTCTGGTCGTCCGAGACTCGGGAACACGCAGGGTTTCTCCGTGTCCGTCATCCCCAAGTCAAAATATAAATATTCTATATCACAGCCATCTAAAATTAGTCCTGGTCTAGCCCAAGGAACCCCGCGGGATTTCGTGCGGTGGTACAGGTGTGTATTATTGCGATGGTAGACGCCTGTTCTCGGCTCTGGTAAATGCAACGAATGTTAATTATGCCCGAAACAATTAAAACGAGAACGGTTAATTAATATTTGTTTTCGTTATTTACCATTGTAGTACTCCACAAACTTTGAAAATACTTAAGATGTTGACTTTATAATTATGTTGTTTTTCTTATTAAATAATGCATATAAATATTTGAGATGCACGTGAGCCTAACGAGTCATATATAATAGACGATTTCCTAATATGCATATGATTTACACGGTTACTTTTATGTTCGAAAAAAAAGAGACAGAAAATATATTATGATTTATGTGAAATTATCAAAATACAAATATTTAGCCCGTTATAATAAATTAACAAACAAATAATTAATCTTCAAAATGCCATGGTTCAAAGACAACGAATTTCTAAGGTGGTCCCCATGAAAAATGGACAGTCATTTTCGTTCATAATTAATAAATCTTGTTTGAATTGACCGTAATTTATCGCCGATCAAAGGATCTATTAATACCGGTCTCCGCAAAACCGCATTTTCTTACAATAATAAATAATCCATTCGAATGTTGGAGGTATATTAAGTTTAAAAAGACATGTTATTTTAAAAGTGACAGATGTAATAAACATTAAAAACCAGTGCGCATTTATAAGAACAAGCAATATTGAAAAATAAACCACTCCAACTGTTTATTTTGAAAAGTGAAACTCCCAATAATCTCAGCATAGATCCCCTGTATCGAATATATGACGTCTGTTTAAAGGATATGATTTTTATCAAATCCTTCCTCTTTTGAATCTTTGTGTCAATATTTTGAATCAAAACTCGACAGGAAAGAAACAAAATCACGGGAAAATTGTCCCGTGCTCTCATTGACCAGGACTCGCACCGAGCGAACCAGTGACGACTGACGGGATGTCCTGAGATACCCTGGTACACGGGTCACCTGAACCGGTACTGACAATGACAGGGGGTCGGGGTGGGGAGACTCCGTACTGTAATGACGTCAGACGATCTTTTGTGTCTACAAACAACAGGACCCCAAGTGTAACGAATATACCTTATTTAAACAATATTTTATTCAATATAGTACACATGTATATTGAATAGGATTAGGCAGCAGGCACAACCCTTTTTAGCCCTCTCCCTACATGTACATCAAGGTCAAGATGAACAAATTGAAATATTGAAATGAAGTAATGGAATAAATATAAATTAACGAATAAACTTACAGCGTTCAACTTGTTCTAAATATACATGTTTATCACTGAGTAGTTCAATAGTTTCTTCCAGACAATTCAATCAAAACAGAAATTGTAGTTTCTTATATATACACCATCAAAATACACGTATCATTTGTTTTTAATCCAATAATTAATTAACAAATCTTTGACATGTTTAGTTAACTCAAATCTGTTTCATCTTGGGTGTTTTTCAGTTAATATCAAACCACGTTATAAGCTGATACGTCATAGTCTCTTAAATTTCATATTGTATAATGTCTTTAAGTACGTTTTTTGACTGCTACATTAGTCTCTGTAGTCTCTAGCTAAAAAGTTGCTAGCATGTAGTATAGCGATCTTTTTAGATTTTATATACAGATTACATTTTCATTGATTTTAGTCTCAGAATACGACACAGATTTATAGTTAATTAGTCTTCAGTTACTATTCAACTCTTTATTGTCTATATATGGTTTATAGTCAACCCCATTAGTCATTAGTCGCAAACATCTAGCCAGTGGCCGGGCCGGAACACGTAGAGTGAAGTCCTCAACTATGTGTACCACTCAATTGATAAAATATACATGAAACTGAAGGAATAATATACTGAAGGAAATCATAAATTAATCAAAAATATGAGGGTAATTAAGCCAATAGATCAATTAATTAAGAGCATGAGAGCCAATTAGGTCAATTCGAATCCACCTACACTTTAATGGCTATAGAAATTAAAAAGTTACAGAAAAAAATGTTTGAAGCCTCGATCAACGAAAACAATTCTTGATAGAAATAAATAATTCATTCAACCACTTCGTGAGAGAAATATTAATAAAGCCGTCATTTTAAGATAAAAGGAATCATAAATTATTTATAGGTAAATAATTAAATATAAGTTTATATATCGAAAATTCTCATTTAAAAAGCAAAAAAAAAATGTATACCATAAAAATGTCAGAAAGAAAGTACAGTTAAACTCACCAACGACCTCATGTAAAATCAATCATTTTTTATCAGAATTTGAAAGCAGTTTTTTTTTTCACTGGATATAATTATGATATTCTTTGAAATGTCACAAAAATATTTTGATAATATTAATGACATACTTTATAAGTAATTATTTCAAATTTTTCTGATAACGAAAACTATTTAATAACATTGTTATGGACTACTGCTGTTTATGTTTTATTTCTACGAATTATTTGTATGATAATTCACACCGTGTCTAGACCAATAATCAAAATACATGAATGTGCATATTATGGCGCCAAATGGCCAGTCCGAAGATAACAATAGAACCGCAGACATCTTCAAAAATGTGGAAACAAGAAAAATTTAAGTGGAACTGCCATGGAATTTTAACTAGTACTTGAAATACAAAGAATTTGATAAAAAATGAAGAAAAAAAAATAAGTAAAAATACATATAACGAAATATACATTAAATTTTTAACGTAAGATTGTCCATCCTCTAGCTTTTGCGACGAGCTAAGACGTAATACTATATGACCCCTTTTACGAACAAATTCAAAAGTACAACAGTTGTTTGGGTTACATCGACATGTAAACAATGTTACTCATTTCCCCTGGCGCTGAGTTAGATATTCACTGTCTCTATTCCAGTGACTTGAAACAACAGCGAACACCTGGGTAACTAATGGTGAGTAGTACCAGGCCGGACCGGAGCCGCGCGGTTGATTACTTTTATGTAAATCGATTGTTTCTGGTGCTTCAGGTATGCTTTTAACACGCACCTGCTGTTTTGCAGGTGTTAGGGATGCTCCTTTTAAAGTATTATGCTACATTGCCACACATTATGTTTTAAATTAATCACAAAATTGAAAATATTTCCTTCTCGTCTATCCTCCCCATTGAGAGGACACGTGGAAAGAACGATAACTCTGATTGCCATTCCAAAGCTTTGTCAAAACTTTTCATACTCCTGAAGTGGAACCGTTTGAAAAAGAATTTAAAGATTTATTTAAATTCTTTTTCAAGCGGTTCCACTTCAGGATATATATATATATATATATATATATATATATATATATATATATATATATATATATATATATATTATGTGTGTGAAACTGTCACAATTGCATAAAATTTCACTTTAGACACGGTAATTACGCTTGTTTGCATAAAATTTTGAGATTTCTATACTTGTATCTAAAACACGCCTTTAAGGAAATAGTCATTACGTATACGTTTTGGGTAAAACTAAAGATGGATGTACAAAATATAATAAAACAATTGATATATGATAAAACATATCGCATCAATGTATTTTGTTAAATGGTTGAAAATTAGCATGTTTTAAGGGTTTGACTTATCAGAATGCACCACGAAAAATGGGCTGTATATGTCAATTATTGTCAGTCTTTTTTTGACTACATGTACTTTAGTATCTTTATGGATTCAAACTCAGACTCCAATAGATGGTATTTAAATATACAGAATGACATCTTAGAAAAATAATTTGATGACAAATTTACACGACAGTTGATAGATGACTTTTTACGTTGTAAGCTCTAAACCTTTTTTTCCCGTAAAAGTCATATTTTGCTCCATGTTTTTGCTTAAAACAAAGACAACGAATATGATTTCACACAATCAGTGTTTGCAAAATCATCGGTATTAAAACTTATACTCACAAGAGGAGTGAATATTCACTTCATCAATAATTCAAACAGGGCATTCTGATTGGACCACTGTTAATCAAGGCGACACCAATAAAAGGCGTGTACCCGGGAATATCTAATATCATAAGTTTAGGCACTATATATTCTAATCCTTAATGTTACAAACCCCTCAAGTAAAGGGAAGCACTCGTGGTGCTAACGTATGTAGTTTTTCAAATGAATCTTGATTTCATCAGTTAACCTAGAATGTCGATCATCTTCGTGGTGTTTCTTGCTATGTGTTTCGGAGACGCACAGAGTTTAAACATAACGAAGCTAATGGAGTTTCAGCTGACACTCTGCGGTCCAAAGCGGTTTTGCAATTTAACAAAGTTTAATTTTCCATTTGTTGATAAAGTGGTCATCCAAGACGTCTATAGATGCCCTCGTTGTCATTGTGACGATTGGTGTAGAATGCGCCATAATTGTTGTCCCGACAAGTACTTTGAAGTTAGGGATTTCACCTGTGTGAACGTCACTTCCGTTAATGCAACAGATGACATAGCGAGGAAATCAGAGAACGTCCTTTCTTATGGTCAAATTTTGTCCTGATTTGGCCGATGCCCACTTGAAAGAGAAATGTGAAACTGACCAATCAGCGGTTGATAAACTGAAATATCCACCAGTCACTGGTCAAATAACAGGGCTAGCGTATGCTAATCAGTTTTGTTCAATGTGTCATGACGAACACTCAATCAAAACATGGGGTCTGGACTTTAGCTGCGAAATCTTCTGGACATCAATTTTCTGTCTTCGTTTGAGGAGTTTATCATTAAGGGTAGGGAAAATAGATGTCTCATTCAAACAGTTTTCCCGAGGTTGGACTGTGAATTGTTAGATCCTCGTCCAGTATGCTTGCTGGGTAACGTCATGAAACAACATCCGTTAAATTGTGTCCAAATGGAAGTGCTGCCGTATAGGTTTTGCAATACAACAGGTTTCTGGCAAGATTGGGATTACGACGTCGAAGAGGCATGCCATTCAAATTACGTAGAAAAAGACAAGTTGTTTAAAAATACATTTTGCAGAGTATGTAACCCCCCACTGAATACGTTACCGGTGATAGGGAGTTGTAATACAACAGGGATGTGGGATCTATATGACGCCAACATAATGAGTTCTTGTTTTCACTATGGAGAAAATCCAGCCACTTTTCCCTACAAAAACGTTTTTTGTTATGCCTGCAACTCTCCGAGTAATAGGAGAATGAATTCTGGTATATTTGTCGATACAAATGCAGTGGTGGAAAAAACTGAAGTTACGGCTGGAATGGTGTTTCTACACAATCTAACCATCAACACATATAATGACAAGTATTTCCACGTAATCCAAAGCAAAGTAACAACAAAAACAGTTGAAATCCAGATGGAAACCTTAGAAGAAAATTACTACAAAGGAAGAACCTTCCCAAACACTACTCACTTAATCTACACATCCGCGGCAATACAGTCCTATAGCAGTTCCTGTAACGGTTCCATGCCAGAGATTGATAACTTCAATCAAGCGTGTCGATGTGACCTTGGATGCCTTTTGACCAATGAATGTTGTGAAGAGTTCAGCCTCGAGTATCCAAGCATGTGTTTAAACGAACAGATTCCTTCATGGAAAACACTTCGAACAAACCATTCATCCGGATTCCAAGGGTACAAAGTAGCATACAACTGTTTCGTAAACAATGAATATGCCGATGATTTTGGAGAAAGTTGTCGCAACCCAGGGGATGACGTTTTTTCATTGCATCCATTGACAGACATGCGGACAGGGTTGTCTTTTCTGAACCTTTATTGTTACTTGTGCAACCTTAAAAATACCTCAGTGGTTGACATATCCGACAAACTGAAGCCCTGGGATTTGAAGATCCGATGTGGAAGTTATATTAACATTCACAACTACCTCCTTCTTTCTGACTTGCTGAAAACCATGAGATCCGCTGATTGCAACATTACATACCTGCCGAATACAAAAGGCAGAAGTACCGTGTTGCCGTGTAAGGTTGAATCAGGAGAATACGGGACCTGTAATAAGACTGGGTTATGGGAAACGTTGGATTCTGAAATAAAATGGGGGTGTGAAAACCTAACATACGGGTCTCTTCCCACTTGGAGACCTCGTTACGCGTCCAATCGAACACTCATAAACAACTCTTATAAAAATCTGTTTTGCGCAGTGTGTAATCCCGCGTCAACATCTTCTTTGACCATCAATGAATGCAATGTTACGGGTAACATGGTTTCATATAACGCCAGTGATGAGAAAGGTTGCGAGACGTTTCCTCAAATTGGTTTCTACGCTCCATATAAAAACGTGTTTTGCTTTCGGTGTAACGAAGCTCCAGTAGAGATCGACCCAACGCTGCAGACGACAGCGAAACCGAAAGAGGAAGAGTACGACGAATTGTTCCCAATCGTTCAATGGTATCCTGTTTTTAGAAACTTGTTTTCCTTTAGTGACTTCGAAGAGGACTATTTATCTGTACATGAAGACAGTAGATGCAGCGACAGAGAAGTGTATGACCCAATCCATGTAAGAAGTATATGCCAGAAAGATGAATTGCTAAAGAAATACACAAATTAAATTCTAAGCGGTTTCTTTATCTAAAAAAAAACCAATTCCACTTGACAAGTAGCAAAATTGCATTTTTGTGTGATAATTAGACAAAAAACCTTCAAATTCTAAATATCGTTATTTTTCAATAAAAATTAAACAAAGAATATTAAAATCACACAAACAGAAAAAAGTACAAGTGACACCGGTTTGATTATTTCAAAACACTCGAAGTAATTATGTGTCGAAAGTTTTTCACGTGTTAAAATGAATGCTAGAATATATCTAGTATGCATGCTTGCTTATTTAAAGTAATTAGATGCGGTTTTTTTCTTAAGCTTCATGTCATGTTGTTTAACATGCTGAATTCTCCTTCAGTGTGTCACTCTCACTTACAACCAAATTTTTAAGTTTTTAATGTTTCCCGTCAAAAAATTAATCTACTTGTAAAAAATGATTACATGCTTTGATGGAAAAACATTACCAATTTTCTATTTTCAGAAAAAGTGCAGGGACATGAAATGTTTTCCAGGGAAAACACCAGTAAACGGGTCTTGCCTACCACTGCTTAGAGAATCGACAAATGTAAGCTATGCACTCTCTGCTGAATTTACTCTCGAGAAATCTGAGACAAATTGTTCAAGAGTCGCAAAAATAGTATTGCGATTCTTGCAGAGAGAATGCTTTAAAGATTTAATTTATTCAGTAATTAATGGTACAAAATTGTATGCATTAGCGCTTGCTGTATATCTTCAGCCTTGCAAAAATACTAGTACTCTTTTGGGTGACATTAGCGGTGTTTTTGCTGTCAACGTTTTTGCCAACCAGAGTGTCAGACGTTTTGAACTTGAGAGTTATCTCTATCAACTGATGATCAATGATTGTATTCTACAATCTGGAAATAAATTCAGAATGATCAGGGAGGTCAATTCCGAAATGCCCATACCAAACGTGACATTAAACAGCCATTGTGCTTCAATCAAAGCCACAGAAGACACAAACTTGATGCATAATAGAGGAAAATACAAACCTATCCCGGTTTCAAAGATACTGTTTTGTAATCAGATTGTTATGGACCAAAATGAGTTCCGTACCTTAGCAAACAACCTGGACATCAGATCTCTGCCTTTCCATTATAGACAGGACGATGAGATATATAGGATTTGTGTTGCAGATATCCTGCCCCTATTCAATACCGGAGGCATTGCACAGGGACCACGCATTCTTCTTTGGTCCATAACGTTAGGCGTAAATGTTATGTCGATAGTTTCATTGTTGTTGACCATTTCAATATATATCAAGGTAAAGACATTACAAACCCTAGCAGGAAAAAACAACATGATATTGTTCGTGTCTTTAACCATAACCCTCTCCATCCACCAGCTGAGTCAAGTTGGAACCTTCAGTGATTTGGCGTGTGCGGTCTTTGGGGTATCCCTGCACTATTTCTGGCTGCTGTCGTTTTTCTGCATGACTATCTGTTCCTACCACATGAACAAAGTTTTCCATCAAAACAATCTCGTGACCATGCGACAAAAATCCGCCATCTTCTTGAAGTACTTGTCTGTCGTTATCATTGGACCAGCAATCATCGTTAGCGCCAATATTATCGGTACTTTCGCTATCCAAATGGACGGAACTCTTGGATACGGACAAATAAGATGTTTCATTGACAATCGTCATTCTCTCTTGGCATCTTTCGTGGTTCCTGTAGCATTCTTATGTTCTGCAAACACGATCTTCTTCATACGAACCTTGATTTCCATTAAGAAGACACCCGATGTTCCAGAAAACACGAAGAAAAGGAATGAGTTCGCCATCTTTGTCCGGCTGTTCACGGTGACGGGATTGACCTGGATATTACAGATTGTCGACGCTTTCCTGCAATTCTCCGCCTTCTCCTTCGCTGCTGAGGTCATCAATGGTTTGCAAGGTGTTGCTATATTCATGGCGTTCATAACCAACAATAGAGTAATCCATTTGTTAAAAAGAGAGTTTCAGGAAAGGGCTATACCTGATAGACTGTATGCTGTCAAAAAATGACAGGTTCGATTTACCTTTGCTGTTTTTGATATGTCAATTAAGGAAGTATAGGCCACCTCCATGTTGTGACTTATTGTTTATCGAAATAAACAATAAAACAAGGTGTAACTATACAAGAAGTTTCTTTCCCAACATTGTCACCTAACAGCATAGCGCAGTGGGTTAGAGGGTCTACTACTAATCTGTAAGTCATGAGTTCGAATCCCGCTTGGGGTTTTACATTTATTACCCCTCCAAATATTTTCAAAACATATTTTTTGGTTAAATATTGCAAAGTTTGAAAATTCTGAACCGGCAAAGTTTTTAATTATAATGTACATGTACTTTAATCTACATAAGTATCGCCCATACCACCTTAATTCATGTTTTGGTTTTATCTGTAGGCTGTACAAATGCTTTTGAAGTTTGTATAATATTCTCGTAACAATTTGAACTGCATTTGTAATGTTAACATCAGTCGGTGGAAATTTATATGAACATTTCATTTTTTTGTAAGCATTTTGTTACATTAACCGGAAAAGTTTGTTAATACCGTACTACACAATGTGTTGCATGTACATATCCAAAAAGCAGCTTTCTCCGTTAAATGTTCAAAATTTCGTAGAGGAGGATTTTTTGTACAATTTCTTTATTCTAATGATTCAAACTTTTGCAATCATTTGTTTTTATGAGTATTTGTACTAAGATGTTGTAAGAACAAGAATAAAAGCAATTTGATAACGAGGATCTACGTTTGAAATCAATTGGTTGGTTGATTGTAACCAGTTTTTTCAAATTAAGTGTTTCTGTTGAAAAAAAATCTTGGAAAAGCATTGGTTAAATTATCACGATACGCATTTTGATTGCAGAGAATGTCGTTATTGATTTTTTTTTTTTTTTTTTTTTTTTTTTTTTTTTTTTTTTTTTTTATGTATATATTTATTTCATAACATACAAAAGAGATTTTGAGGCAAAACCTCCACAGAGGCCCTCTAACTATTCCTCACCTGGGGTGCCAGGGGCCCCCTGGATCGGAAGTTTGTTATATACAAAACATTTTTAAATATAATCATAGATTGAAAAAGTTTACATTCTTATATTGATATATGAGACATAACATACAAAAGAGATTTTGAGGCAAAACCTCCACAGAGGCCCTATAACTATTCCTCACCTGGGGTGCCAGGGGCCCCCTGGATCGGAAGTTTGTTATATACAAAACATTTTTTATATGTAATCATAAATTGATAAAGTTTACATTCTTATATTGGTATCTGAGTCAAAAGTAGATAAAACTGAGAAATAAGAATATACACTGTACGTGTCTATAAATATATGCATATAATGCCTTTTTAAGCATACGTATGCGTAGTTATATAAATATTCTGATATATAATTATGTTATATAGTTCAAAATATAAATATGCAGTATAGTAAGGTATAACAAAGCAAGTGCAAAGTAGCAAAATATAATGTATTAATACATGAGCCACTCTCTTTCAACCGGAGGTAGCATCCCAACACATCTCCAGAGTCTCTATAAAGCTACCCCCGGACTGAATTACCTACATGGTGGCTGATCTACCATGTAGTGAGTTTTGTACAATTATAGCTTTAAATATAATTTTTTAAAGAAGATTCCATCACAGGTCTTACGCATATATTTTAAAACATTTGAGTAGATCAAAACAGAATCTTTTACCGCATAAAACAAAGATTGTTCTGTTTCTTCAGTGTTCTCAAGTCGACAGTACATTTTATGTTTATATATTTTATATGAAATAAAAGAGAAAAGTAGGTTGTACACTTTGATTGTGTTGTTTTGTGATGAGTAAAAACCTATAATCACATGTTTCCACTGAACTTGAAAAGTTACAAAATCACTGATTGCATTCCATATTTTCTGAACATTTTTACAATCAAAAATTAGATGTCTTATATTCTCTGTGTCATTTTGACACACTTTACATTTTTTATTTACTTGACTATTCCATTTGCTTAAATACAAGTTATTACATAAAATGTTATTAAGAAGTTTATAATTAAATTCTGCTATTTTTTTATCTTCCATTGATTTTATTTTATTGAAATAGATACGTTCCCAATCTGACTTCGAGCTAATTTGGAACTCGTTACTTAATTTTTGCTGTGAACATGAGATTTGAAATTTCTTATTTTTTAGTATGGAATAAAAAAAATTGGTGTTCTGTTTTTCTGGAATCAATTTATCAATCTCTAGATGAATGTAATTTTTCTTTGAAAAATCAAAGTTTTTTTCATATTTCCTAAATACTTTTTGTAGTATGGTATATTCACAAAGCCAATTACTTTTGTTATGTATAACAGTTGCAAAATCATCTAAGGATTTTAGTTTTCCATTTGTATTGAAAAGGTGTTTTGTAAATAAAATTCCACTTTTTATCCAATTTTTAAAACAAACAGTTTTGCCCTTGTAAGTAAAAGAGCTATTAGACCAAATAGGTTGCTTCAAAAATGATTCTGTAGTTTTAAATTCAGGTCTCGTTTTGCAAATATTAAAACACGAAAAAATTTCTTTGTAGAATTGGGGCATTTTTTGAACAATATCGAATTTCTTAATTGATATTTCTGATGTGATAGAGATAAAGCGAATGTCTATGTTTAATTCTTTGAAAAAGCTGTTTACAAAGTCGTTTATAGCATGTTTAGTTTCTAATAATCTTGGTACCCATGCAGCTTTTAAGGCTTTTAATTTTGATTCAATATCTATTAAACCTATTCCTCCGTCTTTTATATCCCCTATCACAGTATTTCTCTTTATTCTATCATGGTTGTTCCATAGAAATTTAAAAATTAATCTATTTATATTTTTTATATAGTTTTCTTCCGGTAATTCTAGTATTGTGGATAAATATATTAATTTCGGGACTGCTAGAGTATTTATTATAGAGCATTTACCAAAAAGTGTTAATTTTCTTTTCTTCCAAGATTCAAATAGTTTTTCTATGTCATGATATACTTTCATCCAATTTTGTGTATAACATTCTGTTTTGTCGTGGCCTAGGTATATGCCTAGGCATTTTACGTGCTTTGAGACATTAATTCCGCTTATGGTTTCGTATTGATCTTTTAAAGTACCCAAAAGTATACATTCCGTTTTGTTTAAATTAATTTTTGACCCAGCATGTTTACCGAAGACCTCGATTGTATCAATTGCATGTGCCAAAGATTCAATATTTTTAAGTGTTAGCGTCATGTCATCTGCATGTTGTATATTTTTAATTTCTTTATCTGAATTTCTGTGTTTAAACCCCTGAATATTTACGTTATTCTTAATTTTTGCCGATAGGATTTCCGCTACAAAAAGATATAGAATCGCGGATATTGGACACCCTTGCCTGATTCCTCTTTTCATCTGGCATGTTTTTGACATCCAACCATTATTTTTTAATCGAAAGAGTGGGTTTTTATACAATATTTTTATCCAGTTTATGAAGCATTTCCCAAAATTAATTTTTCTAGGGTTTTAAACAGAAAATTCCATTCAACCGAATCAAAGGCTTTTTCAAAATCTAGAAATAAGAGTATCCCTTCCTGATTGTTATTTTCGCAATATTCAAAAATGTCTAAAATCAATCTTGCATTTATACCTATAAATCTACCTTGAATATACGCTGTTTGTTCATTGCTGATGTATTTGTCTATGATATTTTTTAAGCGTCGAGCGAAGATAAAAGCGATTATCTTATAGTCCGTATTTGTTAAGCTGATTGGCCTGTAATTTTTTAACAAACGTTTACTTCCCTTTTTATGTATAAGTGAAATAACTGAGAGTTTTTGTGTGTAGCTCATTACGTCATTTATGTATGTTTCTTTCATCATACCATAGAATATGGTAGATAAATCTTTCCAAAAACTTTGATAAAATTCATTTGGTATTCCGTCTAGGCCCGGGGATTTATTTGATTTTAGATTCATCACTGCATCTTTACATTCTTCAAGTGTTGGAAAACTATCACAAATTTTTTTATCATTTTCTGTTAAGTGTTTTATTTCACAATCACCTAGATATGAATTTATTTCGTTATCGGGTATTGAGTTAGAATTGTATAACTTTTCATAAAATCTGCACATTTCTCCTAAAATATCACTGGTGGAAGAGCGAATTTCTTTTTTTTCTGTTTCGATTTCATTTATCACATTGTTTGATTGATGTTTTTTTTCTAGTCCTAAAAAAAAATTGGTGTTTTTTTCACCCTCTTGGATCCATTTAGCACGAGATCGAATTTGTGCACCGTTTGCTTTTTTATCGATAAGGTAACTTAATTGAGTTTCCAATTCTCGTTTTCTATTCATATTTATTAGGTGATGAGGTAGAAGTTCGATTTCTGATATTTCTTTTTCAATATTCAAAATACTTTGTTTCAGTGTTTTCTGACGGTTTTTCGAATAATTTATTGAAAAATCTTTGACCCTTTCTTTAAGCGTTTCCCATTTTTCAACACATGATTTTTGTAATTTTTCTGTATCTCTTATTATTTGAATAATATTCTTTTAAAATCATCTTCATTTAAAATTGAAACATTCATTTTCCAGTATCCTTTTCCTCGTTGGTTATTATAAATATTAAGTTCAAATTTAAGCGCTCTGTGATCTGACATCCTTGTACCGTTGCTATGGGTACCAGGGATTTTTCTAATTAAGATGTTTCTAAATTGATTTAGCAGGTCATTATTTACAAAAACAAAATCTATTCTACTTCTTGGTGTATCAGATGCATCGCACCATGTAAATCCATTTAAATCTTTGTGTTTGTCAAACCATAAATCGGTAATGTCTAAAATTTGTAAACATTCTTTGAGAATTTTAGTACTTTTATCATTCATGTTATTCATGTTGCAGTTAAAGTCTCCACAAAGGATAACATGAGACTCATATAATTTATGAATGTTAATATAGGTCTTCAATCTTTTAAAAAAATCTATTCTACTCGATTCTTTGTTTGGAGCATAAACATTAACCAAAGTAATGTTTTGTTCATTAATCTTGACATTGACAAGTAGTTTTCTACCATCTACTGATTTATGAATATCTATAATTTCTACATGTGTGTTTTTTTTAAATAAAATTGAAACTCCTCTGCTAAAATTGGAATCTGAAAATGCATGAATTGATTTTCCTGACCAATTACAATTGTACTGGAATTCGTTTTTTTCAATGTAGTGTGTTTCTTGTAAAAAACATATGTCTATATTTGTGTCTGATATCCAGCTATAAAGTTTTTCTCTTTTTTCTTTTAAATTTAAACCTCGAGCGTTAACCGAAATTATTTTTAGTGCACACATTTTGATTAGTTCACATAATATTGCATATATATGGTAATAAAAGAAACATAATTAGGCAAACAAACAAGAGGTATCATTGGTATTGCTACTGTGAGTCTTTGGGGTAGTATGATCGATCTATCCGGAGTTTGGCGCCTTTTTTGCGCTGGTTTTTCGAGAACTAGCATTTTTATAATCCTGTATCATCTGTGACACATCCATCTGACCTGACTCTTTCCCCTTTGATCTCGAAGCTGATGCGGACCTTACCGACGGCGAGCGAGCGCGTAGGCGAGCAGACATGTCAGCTAGGATTTTTCCGAGGGTGTTCCTGCCGGGCCAGTGTTTAGCATTCGTATGGCTTGTTCCTATGACGTCTAATCCTGATGCCCAGAAGTTGTCGTATGTGGACTCTGCAAAAACTGTTGATTTTTTCGCGGCTTTCAGAGTATCGGCAAAAACGGGCACCTGTACAGCCTTGGCCTCTATGATCTCGGTCATCAAGGAGACCTGCTCAGCAGCGAACAACGGTGAAGGGGTGACCAGGTTGCCGATCTTTTTGGCCTCAAGAGCCGATTTAGCCGATTGGATGGCGGATGCTCGTGGTACATCCCCACTTCTCATGGCTTTTACATATTGGTAAGCGTGTTCGGCCGATTTGTGGTTGTGACCAAAGATAGAGATGTCGCAAGGGAAGAAGTTAGATAGACAACTTTTTTCCCCGGAGAAGGGCACAACATTTGTCGCAGGTTCTGTGTAATGCTTACATGCTGGATCGCCCGGAGTGTGTCCTTCTTCCTTACATACCTTACATCTAGGGCTGTTAGGACATTGTTTTTTGAAATGGGAGTCTTCCCAGCACTGGGTACAGTAAGGGGTGCGTTTGTTAGAGGGCTGGCCTCTATGATAAATGAAACACTTTAGACCCGCGCATGTACTTGTACGGGGAAGGAAAGTTCCTTCGCTTAAAGCTTTCACATAAATAAACCTGTTTCCATTCAAAATACCCGTCATTTTATGTGTTTCTGGGTGTCGGATCTTTTCATATTTGAGATCACTGCTAAAACTGAGATTGAATTTGTTGAGCATTTTCAGGACTTCATCGTCATCAACTGACAGAGGTACCCCCTTTACTGTTATTTTCAGGACTTGTTCATCAGGAGTTGATAGACCCGCAGAAAAGGGGTTTGTGTCATAGATTCGTATGTTTATGTTTCTGATTTCCAAACCTTCACAGACAAGTTTTCTGCGACTCTCTTGGGAGCTTACGTATAGCCTCCACAGATCGCGATCCTTCTGAACACATTTTAGATCAGGTGCGCTTGAAGACGCAGCAATGGACAACTCATAGTCAGAAATTCTGTTATTATGGTCTTGCGGGAGTTCAGAGTTTTTAAGATACACTGGTTTAATCATTTCCATTGTAGTTATACTTGGTTGGTTGTAACGGTATTTACAGTATTGACTGGCTCTATAGCGGGATTTTAAATAACGCTCTACATAACACAGTAGACTCAGGACTGAGCTTTACTCAGTTCCGTAAACACAAGTGTCTTGATAGATAATAGGATTAAAGTCTAACTTCAAAAATCTAAAGTTGCCAAAAAAACCAGAGTGGAATATACATACATACATACATAAATCTTGTCGATTTTCACACAAGAGGATCCGGGTTTACGCAGTAAATCCAGAAAAAAGAGCCAAAAAACACAGAGCAAAGGAAAAACACATCCGATTACCTCTGCGTCACGTGACCAAGAGAGACAATAGAGTAATCCATTTGTTAAAAAGAGAGTTTCAGGAAAGGGCTATACCTGATAGACTGTATGCTGTCAAAAAATGACAGGTTCGATTTACCTTTGCTGTTTTTGATATGTCAATTAAGGAAGTATAGGCCACCTCCATGTTGTGACTTATTGTTTATCGAAATAAACAATAAAACAAGGTGTAACTATACAAGAAGTTTCTTTCCCAACATTGTCACCTAACAGCATAGCGCAGTGGGTTAGAGGGTCTACTACTAATCTGTAAGTCATGAGTTCGAATCCCGCTTGGGGTTTTACATTTATTACCCCTCCAAATATTTTCAAAACATATTTTTTGGTTAAATATTGCAAAGTTTGAAAATTCTGAACCGGCAAAGTTTTTAATTATAATGTACATGTACTTTAATCTACATAAGTATCGCCCATACCACCTTAATTCATGTTTTGGTTTTATCTGTAGGCTGTACAAATGCTTTTGAAGTTTGTATAATATTCTCGTAACAATTTGAACTGCATTTGTAATGTTAACATCAGTCGGTGGAAATTTATATGAACATTTCATTTTTTTGTAAGCATTTTGTTACATTAACCGGAAAAGTTTGTTAATACCGTACTACACAATGTGTTGCATGTACATATCCAAAAAGCAGCTTTCTCCGTTAAATGTTCAAAATTTCGTAGAGGAGGATTTTTTGTACAATTTCTTTATTCTAATGATTCAAACTTTTGCAATCATTTGTTTTTATGAGTATTTGTACTAAGATGTTGTAAGAACAAGAATAAAAGCAATTTGATAACGAGGATCTACGTTTGAAATCAATTGGTTGGTTGATTGTAACCAGTTTTTTCAAATTAAGTGTTTCTGTTGAAAAAAAATCTTGGAAAAGCATTGGTTAAATTATCACGATACGCATTTTGATTGCAGAGAATGTCGTTATTGATTTAATTGCATAATAAATTTTTTTACTATATAGAGTGATATTTGAAAGAGAGGGAATTAGAAATTAAATATCAAGAAAAAATTATGACACTTACAGCTCGAATTGTATACATGGTTTCCTTATTGCGGGCATTACATAAATGATAAAATGGTATCATTTAACATGAACAAGCGAAACATAATTCTCCAATTCTAATTAAACAAATTAGATTTGATGACATGAGCTCTTGGATAAGCGTCGACTTTCACTCCAATCTAGTTTTTAATGATATAAAGTATAAACGGACATACAAACATCACTAGTACCGCTAATTTATACCTGCACCTAATGTATTTATTATTCATTGCATCCAATGACAGACAGGCGGACAGGGTTGTCTTTTCTGAACCTTTATTACCTTAAAAATACCCCAATGGTTGACATGTTCGACAAACTGAAGCATTGGGATGTGGAAGTTATATTAACATTCACAACTACCTCATTGTTTCTGACTTGCTGAAAACTAAGAGGTCCGCGACAGAGAAGTGTATGACCCAATCCATGTAAGAAGTTTCCCATAAAGTTAAATTGTTTAACAAATACACGAATAATGTATCTTTATCTAAAAAAAAATCCATTCCATTTGACAAATAAGTTGTCAAAATACAATTTTTCTATAATAATAAAGTATACTTTAAATTCTAAATAACTTTATTTGAAATTCAAAAAAGTAAAATGAAATCATGCACAACTGAAGTCTGTTTGATTACGAATGTTTTTCAAGTGCTTATATGAATACGAGGATAAATATGAACACATGTATTTGTTAAATTTAACATAAGGTACGGTTTTTTCTTCAGCTTTATATCTGTTTTAATAGGCATTATCCTCCTTCAACATGCCTTTCTTACTTATAATAACCAAAGTTGGTTTTATTTATCAATATATTTAACGTTTCAATATTCATTCTGAAAGCTTTGTTTGTGCTACATGTACCGTGCTGCATATTTTTGAAAGTTTAATCCAACTTGTTAAAATGATAACAATTATTGAAAAACATGAAAAATGTTCTATTCATCATTTTCGGAACAATTTCAGCTGTTTTTGAAAAGTTAACATAATTCGGTGGAAATGTTAACGAACATCTTCTCTGTGTTGTAAGTTGTTATATTGTTACATTGACCAGAAAGGTTTTGTTAATATCGTATTGCGTCACGTTTTGGATGTACATCGTATAACAGCAGTGTGTTTTTCGTGAAAGACTTTTTTGTTATTTTCAAAATTTATCTTAATTCAAATTGAGTTTTGAACGATTTACAAACTTATACAATGACGTGTTTTTACTTGTATATTGTTTTTGTTCTAGTATGTTGCAAGAACAAGAATAAAGGCACTGTTTGATTGATAACTTTGAAAATACTTGGGAACTAGATAAGGAATGCATTTGTTAATTGATTGTAACCGATTTCTCCAGATTAAATGTTTCGATTTACCGCTGTTTGGTAAAAACGGACATGCGTCGATTCAAATTAAATTGAAAAATCATTGTTTTTCTTCAGTTTTTTAGACTGATAATTGGAAGAGAATCAGATATTGAATGTCGGACAAAATACTATATATTAGTAATAGTGAGATCAACACCCAGAATTATTACGCAACTGAATCCATTGAATTAGTATAATACATAGCTTCGTGATTGCAGACATTAGATAAATGACAAAATGGTGTCATTTAACATGTACATGTATAAGCGAAACATTTTCTCCAATTCTAATTAAACAATTCAAATATGATGATACGAGCTGTTAGATAAGCTTTGAGTTTCAGTTCAATTATGTTTTTAAAAAAATATAAAGTATTAAAAGGGTAAAACTAGTACAATTAATTTAAACATGCACTTAATGTAATTAATGAAATAACGATATCACTCTTCCTCTACTCTAATATATAAAATGTAAAAACTTCATTACTCATTATGTTAAAATGGTAGCAATTCGAAAATCCTCATGACAACAAGTCCTCGATTAAACATACTGCTTCTAGCGATTGCTTCCAGATACGAATACATTTACTGGGCTATATGACCATATATGGCCACTTTAATGACCAAATGTTTTCATATGACAAAATAGGTGGAATAGTGACCAATTTGACCCCAAGCGGCACCGCAAGATTCCTACGTTCTGTGACGTAGGCAACCAAAAAAAAAAAGAAGGGGGGGGGGGGTAATAGAGGGTTAGGAGGAAATCTCATCTGGTAGGAAAATATTTGAAAAATCTCCTAGACTAACCGTTATTTCTTTGAAATTTTCTCAAAATCCTCGTTAAACTTTTAACCAATTCTCAATATTGCACAACTAGATTGATTGGAGGCGGGATAGGAAGCAGAGGTGGCGATTTTCGATTGTTAATTTGGCTTGGTTGTCCACTGTTGTCAATTAAATTCGTGAAAATATTTTTCGTCAATGGAAACTTATATCAGAACAGATTATTTATCAAGTATTTAAATGATGACATTAAATGTTTGTCTATTTGTATGCAAAGTTTTGGAAAGATGACATCACTTACATTTTTTTATTTGCATTATAACTTGATTACTCCAAAATTTTTGAAGCCACCATTAAAGCAAGAATCTTTTAATTTTGAGTTAGATATTACTTTTATTGTCACTACACGTGTTTAATTTCATACTGTATTAAAATTATAATTAAATTATAATTCAGACTATGAATATTTGTTTGATTTCTTCAAATACTCAATTTCCATGCCAAATTTTAGCAAAAATTTCAGAAAAATTATCATTTCTGTTTGGGGCCCTTTATTTCCAAAAAAAAAAAAATTGGCATGTGACACGAGTCGCAAATAAAACAAATGAACATTTCAGGTCCCCATCTTAATATCCAAGTGGTTTTCAGATGATTGACATTACTATTATTTCAGGTGCCAACATCCTTAAGCTCTTCCATTACTAGTATTTTACAAAGTTGAAATCAGTAAAAAAAAAAGTTAAATCTTCATTTTCAAAGTAAATAAAGGTCCGAATTCGAAAGACTGTGTGAATATGTACGTATAAATAAATAAAATAATATCTATATGGTGATTTTGTCCTCTTTTTTTTTTATTAGAAACAGCATGTTATAAAATAAGTGTATAAGAATGGTAAATAAAGTACATGTAATTAAGAAATCAAAAGTAAAATAAATATTGCTGTTTCTGATCGACGAGGAGAACCATCAACATTAGACTTATGTACATTTAGTTTTCATTTAGCACCATTTGACAATAAAACACATATTTTTTTATACATGTACATAATGTATATTGTACATGTATATGACACCACATCCCTTACAGTCGTCATATTCTCCGTACATATACACTTAACAAAACTTCTAAATGTTCATCCTGATAACTAGAATAATTTAAAAATTACGGAATGAAATAATGTTCATCATTGTCTTCTGATCAAAACACCAGATAAAATAAGAAATACCGCTTGAAATCAAATACCAGTGACGAAATTTCAGAACAAGAAATTGGTAATTCTGCGGAAGCTTATATATAAATGACAACTTTTTGCGATTGGTATAGTAGTCTTTAGTGACAGTTTCAAACGTAAAACACTTAAAATGGCTTAATTATTAAGCAGTCCAAACAAAACGTTATTTTGACATATTTTTCCTCTTCTTTAGAAGTGTATCGTCATTTCCATCGACAACCTAAAACAATGAATCCAAAAGTTCCAGGCAAATTTCAACCAAACCGGAAGTTTTTGTGATATCCAGCAAAGGTCAAGGTCACTGGTCGCAATCAGAGGTCAAGATCGCTACACCGTTCTTACGTGTAACTACTTTAAAGCAGCCACATGTACCCAACGGCAAGACAAACGTGTTTATATAGTAAAATAAAAATATATAAAGTAGTAAAATCATTATATTTGATGAACACTTAGAACTTTGGTTCAGTGTATATAATTTTGGTTTCTTATGTTATTTCATATTGCACCAAAACGAGTTCACTAAAGGCTTATAGTTTGTCAGCTGATTATTCGTTCCAGCCATGCGTGCGCCAGAATTTCCTCTGTCGATATTCTGGTATAGGGGATCTACCGACAGCATCCTCTGTAATGAGATTCTCTACATTCTGAATTTAAACAGAGTGACGGTTTATTAATGGTCATGGTTTACAACAAAACTGATAAAAGCTTTAAAAAGACATTACTCAGGATTTTAAAGACTTTACTTAAAAATTATATAAGGCAATCAAAACTTTAGAGAATGTAAATACTGTAAATTCCTTATTAAATGTGAAAGCAACTATCGTGCATTTTTAAAATAACCTCGCTTTTAATTTTCAGACACTTTTGAGCTATATTAAATTATTACAAAAATTGGTGCTCGCAATTTTATATTCTCCCAATTTTAGGCAAAACAAGCGGAAACGCGGAATTAAGAACTCGCGTATAATAAGGTATTTACAGTTTTCTGGTTTTTACTCCTAACCAGTTGTAGATTTCTGAATTTATGACCGTGACCATCGTTCCGATCTAGTTATAGGTTAGCAATTGTCATTACAACAAATACTTATAATTTACATAATTATTTAGATTTACCTTCAGACAAGAAGCTAGGTAACGTGCTGCCTTGGAGTATTTTGAAATAAAGAGTAGCGTAATTATCCTTAAAGCTCATGTGATAGGGGTGGCATCCCGTGACTAGGTAACACAGACAAATCCCTCTGGAAAAAATATATTAAACATAATTCTGCTTTTGGCTTGATATATTTGTAAGACATGCAATACATTGTGCCTTTAATATTTAGGGAACTGTTGACATTATTACTTTGTTAGTAAATAACCGTCTACGTAATGTACGTTGCGTGTAACAGGTCACTTACAGACTCCATATATCCGCCGAGAGAGTGATGCCATGTTTAAGGAGAATTTCTGGAGCCATGTAGGTAGGGGATCCACACATATTGGGATTCTCCAAAAAGCTGACATCAACACTCAGGCCAAAATCTTGACAATGACAAATAAATAATCATAAATAAAAAAAATCTATTGTTTTATTACTGGTACTTTCATACTTTTTTAAAGATTATATTCTTTAATATGTTTTCACTGAGTAATGGTTCGTAAAACTTTTATTTCCTAGAATAAAGCAAAAATAAACTCCAAAATTTATTTCCTGCTTTACAGTATATTTCAGAATTTCAACAGAAACGTACTTAAGTATCCTGGTCATGGCACCAAATCCAGATCTTACAGTACTCACCGACTATGAAGACTTTGCCTCCGCTTTGAAGGACAGTGTTTTCTAGTTTGATATCCCGGTGAAGGAAATTCTGTGAGTGCATGTAATTGAGAGCTGATGTCATTTGGTTGATATACCGCCTAGCCTCGTTCTCACTTAGTCTCTTTCTGAAAAAAACCCCAATGTTCCAACATTGTGTTTGAATGAAGAAAAGGGCTAAGCACATGTATCCTGAGTCTTAAATAAATGACATTTTAATATAGTAATGGCACTATAAAATGTTGCAATTGCACACAATTTAAAAATGATCCACGAATGTTCTCTATTAAAATATCTAAAATATTTACATATATGTACATGTATACGGGGAATTAGTATATATTATTACGGTCCTTATCGAATCAATGAAGTAATAAGATTATTACAATAGTATGAAATATGTTACAATGTTCTTGTAATTAAAAATATTGATTAAAAAATTGTAGAACCCCCTTAAAAACCCTAAAAAATAAATCAGACAAAATCCCTTACACGTCGTTGAGGTAATGTTTCAGTGTGTCTCCGTTGATATAAGTAAGAACCAGATAAAAGTTCCTCTCTGTTTCCATCCACTCCTTCAGGTACACGATGTTAGGGTGATCCATCTGCTTGAGCGCGTGCATCTCACGCGCAAACCTCCGCCGTGCCTTGTCCTTCTGTAAGATCGACTTCTTGGGAACCACTTTAACAGCAGCCTTTTAAATCGAACATAAAATATCAACTCATGGTATTAAATGTTCCTCGACTACTCAATATGCTTCCATACAACTACATACATATGTATACGCTTTGATAAATGGGTAGTAAAGTTACAATTCATGCATACCATGGATAGGGATCTAGACAATATTATAATCGATACTTGCAACAAATGCACCTTAGATGAATTACATCAAATATCGTTATTGCTGATCCATTTACCTATGTTAATCCTAAAATATTTGTTATTTATCGATGTTGTGAAACCACCTACTTAGACATCATGCAAATACAGACAAAATGAATGGTCAATGTTAAAAGACCTTCGATCAGTGCCGGTGGGTGGGAATTGAGGGGTGGGGGTACTTTTAGAACCATCCTCGCAGTTCAGGGTTTCTAAAACTCCTAAATAGCAAAAATGGTCAGTGTCAGCTTTCAATTAATTTCCAAAACTAAGTGATCCTTTTTCTTCTAACTAGCTGGCAATAATCCCTAGTATACAGAGTACATGTACTTTTAATACCTAATCCCTGTAGAAACAAAATGGTTTATTCAATTTGTTGAAAATTGCTGATGCCCCTCAATTGATCACCGAAATCTATATCTCAAAGAAAATTAAAAAATAAAACCAAAATTCAACAATGTCAAAACTTTCGTTTAGTTGTTGTTGAAATCAGACGCGAATAAATGAATTACAATGGTAACGTTGAACTTGATCTACATCATTCAAGAAAGAGCTGATAGTGATATAGTACTCACATTCTCCCCACTCAGTAGATGGGTCCCGAGGCGGACGGTCCCGAAGGCCCCCCTGCCGATCACCCGTCCCAGGCTGTAGTTACCCACGCGCTTCCTCTTGTCATTTAGAACAAACGTCTCTTTGAACACAGTCTCAAATAAATCCAGGGACATGTCAGTTTTGAATCATCCCCAAATATACTGGTCTGTAGGCGAGGAACCACACTGACAGCCGATTCCACGTTTAATCCTCACCGTTCCTATTTCGAGTTCTATTAGTTATAACACCTGCAGTGGTCGCTGACGGTAAATTATAATCCAACCCTGTAAAAATTATGATAAGGATTTAAATTTTACTTCATATCATTAAATTATACACCTTCGTCCAAATATTGAAACGATCTCTCATCCTGTTAGTCAACGAACGATTTGAATAGAACTGACATGGACTCCATGGTAGTAAAACAGCGACCGAGCACGGCCGAGGATTAAAAATTCGGTTTTGTTTAATGCCCTATGAAGTGTTTACAAATGTATAAAAAAAAACCAGTAATCCCCATGCACACTGTTCTATAATTGGTCATGCTACCTTTCAATGAAATTCTAGGTAATCATAAAAGGATTATTCTACACATCACTGAAATATTCCGGATTTAAAGAATATAAATATGATTAAATAATTCTCTTTAGTTCCAAATGGATTTTATTTAATTTCATACAAAGAAAGTATAGGTTATTGGTTATTAAATCAAACAGCAGTAAAGGATTGCATAATAGAGCTATATTAGTCGTTCGGTTCTAATGTCCTCCGAGACAAAGGAACAATGTTTATGTGTATATACATGTATGTATCAAGTGTTTTAAACTACCGCCCCATTCCAATGAAAGCAATACACTTTGTCACGTATCTGTTTTCAAATCTTGATAACAGTGGATCAACCGACATATTTCAATTCCTATTATAGATTTTGTGGTTTTAAAAAGAGTTTTGAAATATATCCCCAGAAATTTAAATCTTAATTTTCACATACCTGCAAGTTATTTAATGATTTTGAATAATTTGTTAGGCGGAGTGAACATGACGACTCTCTGTTGTTAAAGTACACACGCCATTAATCATTGAGTAGTTAATACATATATCAAACTGATTTCAAGGGAAAAAATTGAAATTATAAGGCATACTAGGACACGGTTTTGATCCTTCATTCTTTTTCATTTTCTCCTAATATAGAAATTTTCACAACACATACAATTAAAAATTAAAACTACAGAGAAAATAGCTACATGTACTTAATTCTATATTATATTCATTAATCCCCCCCCCCCACCCCCCCAAAAAAAAGAGATACATTTTTCTTACCGTTACCTGTTAGCTTCCTTGTATCAAACTCAATCAACGTATTGAACTTGGTTTTGGCCCTTCAAAACAAAAACAGCCACTTCAGCGTTATAAACCCCTGTTGGAGAGTTAATGTCGACTGTTCACCGTTCAAAAAGCGACATATTACCTTTTACAACACCAATCAGTTCTAACCCTGGATGCGCCGAGTGGGTATGCATGCAATTCAAAAAGATCACTTGATTTACTATCAAATAGGATTATCCGAAAACTATCAAGAAACCTCCACAAATTGCGTAGATCAAAAATACGATGTGCATGGGGAGCAACGACGCTTTACATACGCTGTAAAATGGCCTACAGTAAAGCGCCCATTGAATGCAATCTTACGTCGATATCACTAGTCCAAATTGCAATCTTTTCTGATTATTTTCTTTCATTCGTGCGCAGTTTTTGACAGATCGAGAAACACTTCGTCAAATAATTAATCAATTTTACACATTGCGATCACTAATAAAGCCCGGGAATGGTGAATTGGGTAAAGGGCTATTATAAAATCGACGCATGTTCATTTCTATAGACATGAGATTGAAATACAAGCACAAATTGGATTAGAATTTTAAAACGATCAACTTTATACAAATGTATTTGTGTTATCGTAAAATTCACGTTGAATGTTTGATCTACAAACCCGGGTAATGACGTCGCATTGGTGGGGTATCTCACTCTAAAATCTGAAGAGATAAAGGCAATGAACCTCGATAGAAAGACATAAACAACGCAGTTAGCAATCAATACACACGAACCTAGTGCATAACTTCTAAAAAGGTACATATATAGGCTAAATAATTCGAAGAAAGACAATGGGTTTTAATGACTATATGAATTATTTGACATTTGCAGTTCATCATCAAACGATTTCACAGTAAATTAATTTCTAAAATTAAAATCCAGGGCGTAATTTATCGTGATTTTAATCTGTTTAATCTTTTTTATATTAGATTGTTTCTAACGATCATCTCCACAATCCTTAGGACAAGCACCAGTCCTTTAGACAGCCATTTGCTCCCATTCTGAATCTTTTCTTTAGCAAGCTTTTCTTCACAGAAGTCCACGTTTTGCGCGGCCACATCGTTACTCGGATCTACTTCAAGGGCTTTAAGAAACGATTTCAAAGCATTGGGATAATTTTTGCCATTAACGTAACAGTAGCCCAGAAGTTGAAAGTCCACGGCGCACTGGATGCTGGCACAGTGCTGATCGAAGTCATATAGATGGTCTGAAAAGTCCAGGTGTAAATTGGTGTACGCTTTGATCAGATAGTAATAAGCTAGAGACAGAGACGACAAATGGAGGAGGTTTGTGTGAGCAAACTCTTTCTGCAGCACCGGGTCCAGGGTTACACTCTCCAGTACTGTTATAACTGTTACTACATTTGTGACACTTTCGCTCGAACCGAACAAACTGTTCCAAAAGTAGTCCCGCTTCCCGCCATTTTTGCGCGTGACATAGATAATTTGAATAATCTATGGTTGTAGGGAAATGCACGCCCTCGTGAGCAAGGACTTCTTTGAAAAGTTCATCTGCCCTGCCGAGTTCTTTCCCAGAAATCGATTTCAGTAGCTGTGATGCAGTAAAATACATACACGCTAAGTTTCCTTTCACTTTTACAACATCCGGATAGACATTTTGAAGCTGTAGAAGCAATTCAAAATATTTCAATGATGCAACAATGTCGCCAAGATTCAGACCAATAAGGTTGAACAAGTCAATGATATGAATATCATGCAGGTGCGAGCTCAAAAAGCAGTCCATGAAGGCTTTGTGATACTCAAAGGGTGAGCGAACCGTCCCTCAGCCTAATCACAGCGATGTCGCACTGGGTCCTCAGGAAAGCACCTGTTAGAGAGTTCACTACGTTCCTTGTCTTAATGTAGGTCGGGACATCTTCCAACACGGACGCAATGACAGGACCTAAAGACAACTTTGGTCGTCAAGCAACCATTGCCTTCATAGACCAAGACATGGTTGTCCGTGAAATTCAATACGAGTGAAATGACGTCACTTCTCATTACGTCAAGTAATACAATTGAAGTGTTGATATCTTCGTCGGTAAACAGATCTAAAAGATTATTGTCTGGAATGAAATAGTTAGGCAGCTTCGCCTTGTTGCAAGCAAGTTTGTACACAGTCCAGCATGTGTAGGAGACAATGACCCGGATTAACGTCCCAAGCAGCAACAGGAAGTTGCTCGCAACAAAACAGGAAGACGTTCTTTAGGCAGTAGGAAGAGAGCAATTTCTTAGAAGTCTCCTGCTGTATTTGATATCTTAACAATTTGAAGAAAATGAAACACTGCCGCTGTGCGTTAGTTACTGCATACTCGGCCACCATCTGCTCAGACTCTGCAAACGAAATTCGCCATTCGACATCCGGGTTCTTGCTTCGTTTGTGCGGTACAGGAACCAGGTAGCATCCCTTGGAAACGATTCTTTGGACTAGCTCAGGACTCAGCCACCCGTTAGACCGATGTCGTGTCGTCCACTCACTTGGCTACACTCGGCCAATCGTCACAATGAAAACCATGAATGTGATCAAACGGGTTGACGATTTTCTCCTTCCGTCTATCGTACGTGAAAGGTTTGTTGTCCTGGTACTGCAGCGCGGGGCCGTGTAACTCGTACATCTCCCTCTCTTCCTCTGAACCCTCCAGCACTTGGTTTAGGAACTCTGTCTGGTACTTAGTTCCACTCATGTAGTAGGCGTCCATTTTCTCGTCATACAAGACGGCGAAATGGTCACCTTTAGGTTTGCGGATCAACTGAAGCGTTCCATAGCCTGGGTGAACGCCATTAGTGTCAAGATGCATCATGTAGACTTCGTCATTCATCTTAACCTGTCTTCACATACCTGAATATTGTCGTTAGCCAGGATGATATCAACGTCTGATAAAAATACTATTCTCCCTTGGCCGGCAAACACAGCATCCGGGATGTTATATCCTTCCGCTTTGCTTCCCACTGGAACTATTTTCATATCAACTTTTCCAATCGCATGGGTACCGTTGAATACTTTCTGAGCCTGGTCCCTTATCCTTTCCGGTCCGACGAATCTCCGAGGAATAAGGATCTCCATGATGTAAGATAAATGAAGAGTCGGAAACCCGGAAGTAGGGTCAATGTCGACCGGAACAAAATCCGGAAGGAAGTCCATTTTCGATTATCTAATACCTGAAATAGAGAAGTACATATAAATAGGTTAAGTTGTCTACCTTGCATATTAAGCAATTTAAATACTTAGTTATCGGACGTGACCTAAATAAGAAAATTAATACGCAGAAAGATGCATCATGTATATAAATAGGTTAAATTATCGATGTTGAATATTAAGCAATTTTAAAATGTAAACATATAACAGCAAATAATGTTATCGGACGTGATCTAAATACGAAATACATAGAACTGTCATTCTTAAGCATGGACATGAAATTGTACTCACATCTACACATTATTCCACAGAGACACAGTACTATAAGTAATTGTGCAATGTACTAAGTAAGCCACGTGTCACATAAGTACTGCTTATCACCACATTCCTGAGATATTTCCCTGGCCTACAATGCAATGGTATGTACGCAATTCCACCATATATTGTCCCAAATCAAGGAAGAATCTGCTGAGCTCACAGTTACACGTCAAAATGTGAAGGAGCACGAGTAACCCAAGGTTGCGAGCACTTCAGCTAGTCTACATCTATTGTATGAATGCGCCGGTTTATTGGGACGCTACGTACGCATTTACGCTAACATTTCGTAATGAGCCTGTTGACCTACTGATGGAGTCGTATTTCCTCATCTAAATTTAACAGCTGTGTGCATTGATACGTGTCATTTTCATCAGCTGCACTCTTATGAGGAAGTTACGTTAAATTTACTTTTTCCTTTACAAAGAGAAACTATCGCTCCTTCTGCTCTGTTTTTAAAGTGACCAATTAAGGTGTTACCTGGCAATAGATGTACGGTGTAGATAAAATGTTTTACCTGAGTATATGTACGCACCTAAAGTGACCATCCTTGTACAAACAAAAACATGAAACAGTCATCTGGTGCACCATGTTAAAATCTAACTTCGCCCCATGGCGAGACACTGCATGTTAAGGAGTTGAGTATTTGATATTTGATGAAGCGTATGTAAATCTTCTAGTTGTTTTTAATTAGTCAGTCATGCTTTGCACATAATAAAGGCGCGGATCACAGTAGGTATCACTGAAAGATCGCGTTGTGCGAAGTTTTAAAATTATTATGAATAAACAAGAACGTGTATTGGCATTAACAGCTAGAGTATTAAAAATAAATTTAATAAAGCTCTTGCAAATCAATTTGTCGTTATTCGATATCTTCAACTTAAGCTTTTGACCCCTGTCATCGAGGTAATTAACACCAGACGAATGCAAAATCTTTTTCCCCATTAAAGTTGACACAAAAAAATTATTTTTTGTAATGAGGAATACCGGAATGACAGACCCTTGACCAAATGATTTATTTAAAAAATAATGGAAAACTTGTTAATGTAATTCATCAAAGAAATTGTTTACTATCTAGTTGCATTAAAAAAAGTTTAATCAGTTCCTTGTCACCTTATATTTACATTCGGTGAAAAAGTTATAAAAACAAATTTTTCAAATTTCTTACCCATCGCAAAAAATTTTGGATGTCAACTCCGATGAAAAAGTAGCAGAAGTGAACTATGCAGATGCACAATCTTTTAAAAGGCGGAAACTCTAGAGAAGCTTCAACAAATTGTTTTGACTTTGGCAAAACAACACTATTCTGATAAAGGAAGCGAACATTGCAGAACGAGTACCTGTTATTTTTGTCGATATGATCCTATGAACCACCAAAGAAACCAATTTACTGATTATAAATGCACATGCATCTGTCTTTGGAATTCTTTTTCATCAAAATTTTATTGATGTTAAATACGTGAAAGTTATCAAGATATTTTAATGATTGAAAAATTACAATGCACATGCTGAAACAGTCTATGATGCGTACCAATTTCTATAATTACTATTAGGACTTTATTGAAATTTACTTTACAAAGAGTGCTCTTCAAAAGTATTGCATAACATTAGTTAACAATATAAATTATTTTATAATAAAAATCGTACTCTAATGTAAAAACTAACACAACTTTGAGCTTTCCTGGCCTCATAGTTTTTGAGAAGAAGATTTTTAAAGATTTTCTCTATATATTCCTATGTAAAAATCCATTCCCCCATTGTGGCCCCTCCCTACCCCCGGGGACCATGATTTGAACAAACTTGAATCTACACTACCTGAGGATGCCTCCGCACAAGTTTAAGCTTTTCAGGCCGAACAGTTTTTGAGAAGATTTTTGAAAAATACCAACAAATTTTCAATAATTCTCAATTATCTCCCCTTTAAAGTGGGCGTGGCCCTTCATTTGAACAAACTTGAATCCCCTTCACCTAGTGGTGCTTTGTGCTAAATTTGGTTAAAATCTGCCCAGTGGTTCTTGCGGCGAAGATGAAAATGTGAAAAGTTTACAACAACGACGACAACGATGACTACAACGTCAACGATGACTACGACGACAACGACGACAGACAACGGACAAATTGTGATCAGAAAAGCTCACGTGAGCCTTTGGCTCAGGTGAGCTAAAAACGTACTTTAAAAAATAACATGTACAACACAAGAAAAACATACTTTTGAATATCTTTAATACAAGGATTATTCTGATCTTAGCATTGAAATTCGAATCATGCAAAATATACATGCTAAGAACAAGTTTACAAATATTGGATATTATGGAATTTTTTTTGAGTTTCTAAAACGGTCCTACATGTATTGTACACTTCATTTCGGCCAAAATCGACCACCTTCTTCACAATAAATTTCAAATTTGAAAATTATACTAAAATTAATGTAAAAGACTATCTAAGTACATAAATACAATTGATCTTTTGCATATGATTATGATAAGCTGCCATGCCCATGGACTACAATGATCACATGTGTTGCATATAAAGTCTATGAAAATTATAACTTTAAAATTAACAAAGTCTGTTCAACAGTTAGAATTTCAACAGAAGGCTGATGATTTGGAAAGGCTTGAAGGACAGTGTTATTTGTCTGCCTTTGACTTCAAGGTCAGATTTCACCTCATTATCCAGAATTTCCTCCAAACCATTACATCTATAACACAAATATTCAAATCAATATTATGCTTACTTAATATGTATGTCCTGTAAATGTCAATATAAAGGCAATGCAACCTTTGTTGTAATTTTAAAAGAAATCCTACCTCTTCACTGATGTAAAAGGAAGATCAGCAGTCAGTTTGACCTTGGCCTGTCCTCCATAACTCTCATATAGCCTCAGTATGAGAGCATTATCTAAATCCTCACTCTGCAATTAAGAAAAAAATAATCTCAAAAGTAGCTTCTTCAACAGATACTGCTACTAACCATGTCAGCAATTGAAAATGGTACAGAAAACATTAATCAAGAAACAGGAACAATTAATGTGTATTTGCAATTAGGCCACACGAATATAATTTCTTGTTCATCGGACCCCTCACACATGTGTTTAAATATAAACTACCGTATACAAATAATATTATTTCCCGCAGCCAGGAAATTCTGCGCTGTTTTCTGTACTATTTCAACTCTATTTTTTTTGGTATTTTAAATAGTTTTAAGAATCAGAAACAATTAGAAAAAAATATAACCATCCACACAAATTTATTTATATACCATCTAAAAATGTTGGCTACAAGAAATAATAATTTTATTATTTAATCGCTTTGATGAACAAAAAATTACATTGGTGTGGCCTTATCATCTTTTTATATACTTTTTAATACAGTGACACCAAGGAGAAAAAAATGCAACTCACTTATATCAAGTTTGATACTAATGAATAGTCATACAACCTTACCTTTTTTATAGTTTCCAATATGACCTGTGGATTATCAACAGAAAAGAAACTCTTGTCCTCTTGAACACCTTTAGGAGGGTTCAGGGTGTGAACATCCAGTGGGTTGTTCAACTCATAGGCTGCTTGAATCACCCCAGCAGATTGGAAGGTTCCTAAATACAACATACGGTAATAGAAAATTTACTGAAGGTAAGAGAATAGAAATCAATTAACCTACATGTAATACACATTTAGATAAAATTTTCAAAATAAAGAGTATATATAATACCCTGGAATGGCATGACTGCGTAGGTAAATGAATGAGTTCCCATATCTGCATCTTTGTCAGGGGACTTGGGCGATCTCAACCTGCAAAGATTTTCATATGGTGTGACATTTGTAGTGAAAATTGCTTTGGCTACACTAAAAAAAAATGACTTGATCTAAATCCTTCATCACTCATGCTATCCTCTCATCTACAGACAGGGTCATCAAAGTATTTAATAGGTCAAGGTTATTGGAAAGGACATGGTATTTCTAAGATGAAAAGTATTGAATGATGACTATGTCCCCTGAGCCTTTGCCACTTAATTGAGTAAAAGAGAATTGTAATCGGAGCTGTATTTACTGTACATGTAACATGCACAGTATGAGGTGGAAAAACTTTTGCAACAAGTTTGTGTAGTGCATGCAGGGGTTAACTGTTCAAAAATAAATAAACATAATGCAGGGGTTCACTGTTTATTCAAAGTACTGAAGAACTGACGGGAGTTGATTTTGTCGATGTTTATTTATTTTAAAATCAATGATATGTTATTTTGCATGACAAGTACATGTATACGTAGTTTCTAATTTGAATTAGGCATATTTTATAATATGAATTTTTGAATTTTTTCGACTAGAATGTCGAGAAACCTCCATATGAATCATGTTAAATAATATTTAAAGATAAAATTAATTCAATCAAGCTATGTATCAGTGGTAGAAATATTTCTTGAAAATTGTATGGATCCAAGCAATATTGAACTCTAGTCTCGTTCAACCAAACGCTCGGCTGACACCGTAAATCTCCGACAAGGGTTTACGGAGACAGCCGAGCGTCGAGTTAAACGAGACTATGTTGAACTCTGGCGTAGGAATACATACGACTACAAAAAATATTTAAATTGTTCGTACCATTTAAAATCTGACTATTTTTAAGGTATTTGTAAATAAGTTTCCTTGAAAAACAATGCTATAGCATACATTACATCGAATTCATCAATTATTTTCAAGAACTAAGTCTTGCCAGGAGCAATGATTTGTGCTGAGGTCCAAACACTGTTTCACTTTCGGTTTGTCCGCGTGACTGCATAGGAGAGTTGATTAAAAATCAACTCCCAAAAATAAATTCAACATAATACAGGGGCTTTCTGTAATTCAAAAATAAATTCAACATACTTGTCAGTGATTGAGTGGAACAATCAATAGATTAGTCGAGGTATTTTTTTTCAAAAAGACACTTACAAGGAGAGTCTCATAACTCCATCTCTGGTGGAATAGCCATACTTGCTGTCATTCAATACTGCCACCCCAAAGTTGTGTTCTGAAATGGCAGCCCACTTGTGTCCAAAAACCTATAAGGGAATTCATAACAGCTACAATGAAAGATGAAGACAACCCATCAAAGAGTCTATTGTTAATATACAAATTTTAAACAGATCTCATAACATAAAATTATGTACATATAGATTAATTAAGTTTAATATATCTACCAGAAAATGCTTATTTATGCTGAAAATGTAACGAATAATATAACAGGTTGTCCATATCAATTTGCAACTCTCTAAATTTTTTTTACATTGGAAATTAGTTTTGAAATCGGTGAATTCATAGAGCAATTATAAAATTCACATTAGTTTTCACTTGCATGTAAAAAAGTCAACATTTATAGTGTACAGAACCAGTTACCCTTAGGAAATATTATAGTAAATAACTGACCTTTCTCCACAATTACAGTATACACCCTAACCCCTTACTGTGCATTGAGTGTAACAGAGTTTACAACACTATAAACTGTGCTGCAGTTTATAGTACCACTTATGGTACTATGCAGTCACTCACCTCAAACTGAGCCCAGTCCCAGGACGTGTTGTTGTGATTGGTCCGTTGGTGATGGCCGAACTGAATCTCATAGGTGGCGCTCATCGAGTGCACAGAGGTCGGGAACTCCACCTTCAGGAACTTCCTGTTCTCATGCCAATCCACCTACATCCAAAGTACAAAATAAATAAATCTTTTTCTATCAAAAACCTACTACCAGTACCTACAAAATAAATAAATCTTTTTCTATTAAGAACGTACTATCTAATCTACTAATACAACAGTGCCCTGTAATGTTCTCCTTAGAAAATAATGGGAAATTTTACAAAGATTTCAATGATATTAACTGTCCGTTCCTTATTTAATATGTGTGTGTAAAAATATAGCATAGTTAGGGGGAATAACTGTACTGTAGTACTACATTTTGTGGTGTATTTATATGCCACCATATTCAGTTCTTTACTTTGCACTAATTTCTATTTATCTCGTGAATTTAGTTTTATACCGACATTAGTATTGTTATTCTGTTGATGCAGCTCAAGTAGAGAACATGGCACTTTGCTATAATAAATACATTTTCAACTGTAAACGGGTTATTCCTCTTTAACAGTAGATTTAGTTAAACACCAGTTAATGTTCTCCTGTTTCATGACTCTTAATTATTATTCGCGAGGCCCTTTCTGCTGGACTGACCTGGGTCTGGAATCTGAGATAAGGGCTGCCTGTGTCCAGACTGATGACCTGTTTTATAGAGCTACGGTCACTGATCTTCATCTCCACCACCAGGGACACTCTGAGGGGACCCTGGTCCTGAATTGTGGTTTTCTTGGTGGACAGCAGCACTGGTTTCCTAAAGAAAATAGGGATTCTTAGAAAATTATCTTTATAGGTACTAGTATCACAGTGATGCTTAATCAATCAGTGACATCCATTTTGTCAAGTTATTGTTCCTATGAAATAAAACATCTAAGTAATATATATCCCTCTAGTATTTTCTTAATAAAAATTCTCATGGATAACTTGATATACTTTCTATTACCACAGCATAAAAATGAAATGTGGCCAAAATTTTAGATTTTTGAAATCCTCTGCTGTGACCAAGGTGAGACTATTAGTTTCTTTGACTTTCTTTGAACAAAGATTCTATAAGTATCTTTGACTAGAAGTACAAAGAATAACTGTGTTGATATGGTTACCTGGTCTCCAGATGATAATCCATCACATCCCAGGCATCCCAATATAGAGGAATGTCATCATACATCACAAATTGATTACCATAGCAACCAGGGTCAGAACTTATTGCATTTCTAAAACATCAAGTTATTTTTGTTAATTGGTAATCTATTTATGTAAAAAAAATGTTTTTCAAACAGATAAGATCTAGAAAAGTACATATATCAATGATGAACTTATATGTTAATGATTTATATTGCAATTATTCAATAAAGTTTTTCTTTTATATGATGATTGCAGTTCAAGTGCTATACCTCTCATTTCCATTTAAAGTTAATGTGATAATCCGTCCCACATTGTCAATTTCAGCTGATAAATACTCGTTACGAAGGATAAATGTACCATTCTGCTTCTTATCAATAGAGCAAGGCTTTTCACACTTGACTGGTTTAGCTTCTGCATAACCATAACTCGGTACTGTTACCATAGCTACAAAAACAATTTTTTTTAGAATTGAAAGAAATTAATCTGAATACATGTAGAAAATTTACAGAGGGGCATATTTCAGTAGAATATTTTCGAATATGAATTTCCTTTCAATGATAACACCTGAGTGTCAAACTGTCAAATGGTTAATAATAAATCCCCCTTTTTCTTTATATTCAAGAGATATTAACGATACCTTTAACAATGACATGTATGGAGTAAATATTGAAACAAAGCAGCAGAAGGTTTATAAATGTACTATGAGAAGCACAGAGAGAGAGAGAGAGAGAGAGAGAGAGAGAGAGAGAGAGAGAGAGAGAGAGAGAGTGCAATAATGATACCCAAGGTGTTTCCCTGGCTGTCAATTTGAACCAACTCTGGAGATTTCTTCTGCTTCTTGGCGGGAGTCCCTGTTGATTGTGACTTGGTGACAACTTCCTTCCTTTGCCACCCCATACAGTTGATCACCATGGAGACTGGGTTACTTTGAGCTGAGTCTGCTATGATGTTGGACAGTGCATCTGAGGAAAGCTTCTGGCAGCTGGCTACAATGTCTACAAACCAGAAAATATCAACTTCATGTAACTTTCCTTTCCACATTAAAATTGATCAGTTATATATCAAGTATATTTTACATCAATTGTTATATGGTGATGAAAATTAGGTTGGTAAAAACATGTCCTGTTGTCCTGCACATCGTTCTATATTTCTAGGTACTCAAGGTGCTTTGCTATCCAAGAAAGACAACTCGCTTTCTGTTTTTGCTAATAAAAAAACATAGTCACTTGATCATTTTAATCGTTTCTTATCTTTACACTTTTACATCAAATGCAGATTTTTATCAAAACAAAGCTTTGATCTAACCTAAGGACAGAATATTAAAACATTATATCTGACTAATTGTACAGTTAGTAACTATAAGTGTGAAACTTACCGTCATAATATCGATGAGCATCTTCATAAACCTGGAAGTTTATAGTGAAATTAAATTTGAGATCAAGGAAATTCTTTAAAAAATCATGTCTAAATTAATCTGATTTATATATGGTATCTCCTGTTATTTAATTTTCAACAAAATAATTGATTTCATACTTTTTTGAAAACTGGTACCAGAGGAATCGCTAGCAATCAAAACTCCTTATCAAAGAGAAATTTCATAGGAATTCTCTGCACAAGAGCACTCCAATCCAATGGAATTTCTAGTCTAAAAGCTTGAGTATGTACCGGCCAGTGTATCTTCAAAGGAACTTACCAATCCAATAGAAGTTCCGGGAAGTACATCATGGAATTGGTTCAGGAGGAGGAGCTTCCACAGTCGATGGAGTTCATCTGTCGGAAATTTGTACGCAGCTTTTTTAATGAGAGACTGGATGTGAGCCATCGATGCCAGGAACTCAACATCGTGGAGACGGAACTCACAAAATCGATTCATTTTCTTCACCTGCAAAAAAAAATAAAGCAAATGGATTATTTATCCATAATTAAAAAGTATCGCAACATGTAGCAATTTAATTTAGATTGAAAAAGTTGAATAACATTATAATTATATTATATTGATATGCACAGCTTTATACATGATCATCCACTTACAATTCAGTTAATATTATTTTCCAGCTAATGACATTGTGTACAACAATCAAACACATATATCAATTGATGATCTCCACCATGTTTTTGTTGGTTTGTAAGAATAAATATATAAACTTTAGTGTGTGTATGCATTATGAACACAAAATAGTGTTAAAATACAGAGAGATTTTTACCTTAGCATGTGTCGTGTAGGTCCCATTGTGTAGTTCAAGATAGAGCTCCCCTCTCCAGCGACATAAATTCCCACAATCCTCTTTCTCTACATCGGAGAAGAATTCCTGCGGTGTTTTCGACTGTACTTTAGGCAGACCGTCCGCATCCTGTAACCTTGACATTCTGACCAGCATATCCTCCCTGTACAGATGTCAAACAAAATTCTGGGGTTTTAAAAACTTCAAGCATATATTCAACAATTATATAAGATAAACTAGATTCATTATTAAAACTTCAGAGCATGTATGCAATATCAAATGCAAAAAATAACAAATTCAAAGATTTAATAAAGGCAATTTCATGTTACTTAGAGTTATTAAGATTGATTCAAGTCTATCTTAAATAGATCTATGAATCAATGGTTTTGAAATCTTAGTAAGTTAAGTGTTTTCTTTTGTAAATTTTTTCAAACCTCCCAGGTATACACCATGCATGTAATTTTAATTAGATATAACCTCCCATTTCATACAGATCTGTGTAAATGAATTTTAATAAAATCTGCAGTAAGAAATCTGTTCAGCTTAAGACCCTCTCTTTCATGTGAAGTTTTCCTTGAATATATTTTTACTTACGACGGTCCATTTCCACCATCCCCAAATCCAAACAGGTAGACACTCTTGTTGGAGCGACCTTTGTCCTTGTAATTCTTGATTGTCCGTAGCACCTGTTTGCAACAAAATGTTTATATACCGTATGTTCAGAGCACTCATATCTGAAAGTATTTTGTTATGATCCAAGGCAAGAATTACATAGTGACTATTGTTACAAATTTGAAAGCAAACTTAGACAATAACATCAATGAAGATAAAACGTTGGTTAATTGGAAAGGGAGAGGGCTATAAAACAAAGTATAAAGCTTACCTCCTCAACTTTGCCATGCATTTCATAAGAGTCTCCAGGAGGAAAATGGGAGAGAACTCTGGATCCATCAATTCCTTCCCACCAGAATGTATGATGCTGTCAATCAACAAATAAACGTACAGTTTGAATTTGAAATAGATCCACTTTCAATTAAATAATCCTAATTGGATAATTGCCTTGAAAATATAATGCAACATAAAAGGACTTCTCCTTATATACAGGGACTTCTCCCAATATACATGGAATTCTCCAAATGAAGTCTCAATATACAGGGACTTCTCCCAATGCACAGAATGAATAACTTACAGGAAACTTATTGACCAAACTCCAGCTGAGTTTCTGGGTCAGGAACCTAGAAATCCCAAACAGTTTCATGATCTGGGGCAGCTGTGGGGAGTACCCAAATGTGTCCGGTAACCAAAACTACAAACAGATTGTAAGAGATTGAAATGTACATACATCACAAACTCAAGTATGTAGAATTTAAGAAGCTTAAGACAGAAACCTTCTTTTTAACAAATTATACATGTACATATAGTAATAAAATACTTTCATGTCCATAGAAATTACATGTAACTTTGAAAATCAAATAAACAGTAATGCAAAAAGAATTACACAAGAAATATGTTAAATTACTTTTAAAATACATTTATGATGAAACATATATGTACAACCTTCCTCATACATGCAATTGTAAGTTTGGTATCGCATAAAACTGCCCTGTGACGCATTAATATATGTACATGTACTGAAAGCATTGATACACTGAATACCTCCAAGCACTTTTTGTTGAACTCCTTCATGAAGAATCGCTGTCCATACAAAAACTGTCGGACAAAGGCCTCCCCACTGGGAATGTTCCCATCCTGAATGGTCAAAATTAACAGCATTAGATTCTTCAAAGTATCTAATGTTACAAATGAAACATTTTTTATTTAGAATGTATTTAGAAAGTATTTTCGAATGAAGATCATTGGAAAATATCAAATAAACTTGAGATTTAATTATGTGCATAATTTCTTCTGGAAGAATCATCCCCACTGAAATTTAAAGTCATTTAAACCATTAGTACTCACCATCTCCACCCAGGTTCCACCCACAGGTATAAACCGCCCCCTCTTGACGAACTCCTTGATCTGGGTGTACAGTCCGGGGTAGTTGTCCTTGACCCACTCATACTGCTGGGCCTGTCATCAAAGTGTCATATTCATTAGAACGTGCTTAAGTTCATACATGTATGCACAAAAAATCTATTTAATAAACAGTTAATCTCACAAAAATATATTTCAATTTAGCATATTTTACTGGTAAAGACTTTAAATATTGCTTTCAAAGTTGAAGGAACATCAGCAGCAGCAGCCAGGTGTAAACGAATAAAGTCAGGTACCAATGATTGGTAATACCTGGGTTTATACATAATTGAGAGCAGGTAAAACTGATATCTTGGGTCTTGACTTACCTGTGAATAGATAAAAGTAGAGTTGGGAACTATTACCGGTAATTGGAAATTCTGACCAGCTTGTCAACAGAAAAAATTGAAGCCTTATTCAATTGGCATATATACCTTACTATGAACTGCTAAAGTTGAACTCTTTGATCTGTATACCGTATATTATTGGGTCTTATTATTTACCAATGAATAGGAAAAAGTGAATCCTTTTGTCTACACATACCTGTCAACAGGTAATGGTGAAGTCCTGAGTCTTAACTTACCTATGAACAGGTAAAATTGAATCTTTTTGTGTCTTTACTTACCTGTGAGCAGGTAAAGGTGAAGTGTGGGTATTGCTCCATCAGTCTGATCGTACATGACCAGCTCCGGGCACATTTTCTGACTGTCTCTGCATACGGCCATAACCAGGCTACAAGAGAGGATTATAATACCAGTATATGAAAATGAATTTAATAACGAAAAACAAAAATCTGCTTATTGTTGAAGTAAAAAATTCATAACCATGATAATATAATGTGACAATGTACGTATCATGTACACTGTACTTGTATTAGTGTGGTAGCGTCATCAATACTAGCTTTGGCTGGTGGGTTAATCTTTAAGCTCAATTGGTAAAGTACCGGAATTGTATACCAGAGAATCTAGGCTCATAGCACAGTAAGGGCAAATATCTGTCTCTGTAACATTAGGGCAAAACTTACTCACAATTAATCAACAATACAACATATCAATGTCAATGTGTTTGTTGACAAAAAAAAGTGGGATGTGATGGTGACAACATATGCTCCAGTCATATGGTAGCTTTTCACACTGTGTAAAAAATATGTACTGGACACCATACTAGTATGTATATACTGGCCATTATTGACCTTGTACATGTATTTCCAAATCTACACCCCCCAAAAATAAATTATTAATCAATAAAACCATTCAGATGTGGACAACCTCTCTGCTGATGATAAGAAGATTATAATTATAGAGAAAAAAAAAACCTAACCATACAAACAGTAGTGCAGCGATTAGGTTTGATAACACCGTCATCTAAATGATAACACACATAAAATCCCAGTGTATTAATGTTGTGACACCTATTCAACTCATTTTGTACAAAATGGCTACCGAAATGGCTACAGAAATGTAAGTTACAATAGATGCTTGTTCTTTAAAATATTTATAAATTTATACCAATCTTAATTCACTATTTATCTATAATCCCTATCAATATAATATGATGGATATTTTTTGTTCAATACAAGATTGCTTGATGTATGGGAATATTTCTGTTGTTTTAATAAAGATCTAAAGTTAGAATATACACTAGTTTAGAGTTTGGTCATTTCACACTGTGGAAAAATAAATAAATAATCTGTTTTCAGTGATCCTTAATTTATTTTAAATAGCGTGTCATTTTAAAAAAGTTTTTTAATTGGATACAAAACCAGACATAATTTCTATGTGTTATAGTTTTTGTGATATGAATGTTATAACAAAAATGGCAACAATTAGATCATAATGAAAATAACCAAATATACACTGTACGTCAGTTTCAGTAATAAATTTTTCCAAGTGTATTATTTCTATGATTTGTTGTATTCATCAAATGGCAAATTTAGTCTTTTTGATTCCGACAGGAACTCAGGCTACCAGCACCTATCTGAGTCTGTGTACATAGGACTATGTAGACATGTAGGAACCTCCAAACAACTGACAATGAGGCGACAAATCCTGGACGTCAGAGAACTGATAGAGAACCAGTCTAAGACACACGATCCTCGACGACCCCAGATCTATCTCTACACTAGTGGAAGTCATCGTGAGGGTTTCCGCCTTGCTGGATCCGACAGGGACTTCATGTACTGGGTCAGTGACCACAAGGTCATTTGGGAGTTATCTCAGATTCCGAATTACACCTCGAATCATTACGTTCTTATCCTTGCAGACAACAACGAGAGTCCTCCTGGGTTTTCTGTCCTCAAACTTATCACACCAACTTACTGGAATCAAATTGCACGGTCTTGTATCAAAATCAGAGATGACATTTTTATTTCAAGTTCTCTCTTCAGAGAAGAGTTTTGCTCAACTATAATGCCTAACTCAAATGTTCATGGTCCGTGTGGCAGTGGGACATTTGGGCGAGTTGAGTATGACTATGCTCATTGTTTTTCCTGTGATATCTGGCCGCCTGTTGCCATGCAATGGATAGAGAGAAGTTTGCATTGGCCATCTTCAGAGGTTGTACATAAAATTATTCAGAATGGGTGCCACTTTGTGCCAATTGGGCATAAACTTTCAAAACATGAAAATCTGCAGTGGAGAATTTCCTTTTCTCTTGCAGAGCAACAACTTGTATACCACATGAATCATTGTCAGTTTTTGACATATGGATTACTGAAGCTATTTCTGAAAGAAGTCATAAACAAAGATACAGAAGAGAAATTACTGTGCTCATACCATATGAAGACAGCAGTCTTTTGGGTCATTCAACAAAACACAATACCACACTGGAACCCTCAGAACCTTCTCCAATGCTTTTGGACATGTTTCAAAGTGCTTCTGAAATGGGTATACCTAGGGGTCTGTCCCAGTTTCTTTATCCCTGAAAACAACTTGTTCCAATCCAGCATCCATGGAGCTGCACAAGCAAATCTCTTCCAAAGACTGTATGGATTTTATGAAAAAGGTGTGGGTTCGTTGCTTCAAAGCCTGACTGTAAAGCCATTCATGCTCAAAGTTTTACAACAACCAAATGAGCCAGTTTGCACTGATGAGAACAGAGTTGTATCTGAGGTGGATTATGATATCCTATTATTCAAAGAAATTTTTGAAGTAGCAACATTGGGAAACTGTGATATCCAAAAATGTTTAAGGTATCTGTCTGCTTTGGATGACCTCAAGTCAACTTCGTTCTCAGAATATCAACTTCTCTGCCTAGAAAACATCTTGGCCATATCTCTACAGACAATGGCATTCTTACTCTCAAACCAAAACACAGTTCAAACAAGAAAAAATAAACTTCAACATAAAATTGACAAAGTTTCCTGCAACTTGCTAAAAACAGCATCCAGTATTGGTTTTGTTTCCAACTCAATATTCTTGGCCATGTACTGGTACAAAACATCCAGATATGAAAAGGCCTTGGTCCTACTAGAAAAAGTCAAGGTCAAACTAACTTGTCCTTACATCCTGTACTGCCTATATGTGGATGACCGGTGGTACCTGCATGCTCTCAGTGACCAGACTCTGTCTTTGAAGATGAGAGAGGCAGTCACATGGAATATCAAGCTCTATAACTCTATCCCTTACATCCAGGAGCTAAGACCAGAACAGGCTGCTAGCAAAGAGGAGAACCTAGCTACCCTCAATATACCACCCGTTGTCATGGTGCTGTTCCTCCAGTACCTCTGTAGCCGACACGCTGACACAGAAAAAACACTCGATATTCTGAGAGAGTTTCAGGCTCTACTGGAAAGTGACCACTCTGTCTATGTGCCTTCAGTGCTGAAGGACATTTCCTGGGAACTGTTAGGTATATGCCATCAAGTCTCAGAGAATTACGAGAATGCTTTCAACTGCTACCTTCAGTCAATCAAGCAGGTTCCACTGACTAACCAGATACGAACAGCATCGTATAACCGGGCACAAGAGATGATTGCCCACATGGGCAGAATTCATGACCAGCATGGACAAGACAGCTAGGGGTCCCTTACATTAACTCTGTCTATGAACTGAAACACTTCTAGAACTTTAGGTCTATATCTTACCTGAGTCCATGTGTGCATGTCCCATAGCATACAAGGTATGTTGACTCTGGCCATTCCTCTGCTGGAAAAATTTCTTTGCTAACTGGTGAGCCCTTGTAAAGAGGAAAAATTCTGTATTCATTACCACAGAAACACAACTATTGTTATATCTCGTCAACTGTTTCTTTTTTCAATTTATTGTAAAGGTAGTGAAATTGACTGCACTTCATTGCATTTTGAGATTCCATCTACTGGTAAGTACATAGATTTTATGCCTGTAAATCTGACTTACTTTGAATATGTTGCCCTGTCATCCAGGTCAAGCATGTTTATCATTTGGTTCATGGTGTACAAAGCTTGATATCCCCTCTCAGTTTCTTCTGTTATATGCTACATAAGAAAAATGAGACATCACAGAAAAACAGACAAGATTTAGCTCCCTTTTCATCTTCAGCTGTCTGCAGACAAGTCTTATTTGTGTTTAACTTCATTATTTAACATTACTCTGTAAATTTGTCATGCTATCATTTAATGTATATGTATTTCACATTTCAAGATAAAACAATAAATAATAAACATTACAAATCTCCATATCATTTAAAAGTGTTTCCATCCCAATGAACTCTGCATGACACTTGTATTTACTGTATAAGTACATCATCTTTGCAAACCTGGATTTCCAACCAGCACTCTACTCCAAAACAGTGTTGTAGAGGAGCAGGGCAGATAGATAACCCTGGGTATGCAATGATGCATGTTTATGTATACCTCTGCCATAGCATGCAGTGTCATTATAAATCTCTCCCCATCATTTGTTAGACCCCATTGAACTTTTTATAATTCTAATAGTTAATATGTGTATACCGAGCCTCCTGCCTTTGCCATGTCATGCAGTGTCTCTATGTCCAAGATGTGCTCATAAACTGCATGATACTGGTAGTTACATGTATATCGAGCACACCTACCTTTACCATGTTGGTTAGTGTCTCTATGTCTATGTTGAGTTCAAAATCACTATGGTACCTGTAGTTTATATGTACCTAGCGCTCCTACCTTTGCCATGTCATGCAGTGTCTCTATGATGAGTTCATACACTGTATGATACCTGTAGTTATACAGGTACATGTATATCGAGCCTCCTACCTTTGCCATGTCATGCAGTGTCTCTATGTCTATGATGAGTTCATACACCTCTCTGTCAAACACTGCTATCTCGGCCTGACTGAGGGTGAAGGTCTTGTTCATGTCCGGGGGGCCGATCATTGAGTCCTTCCCCTCCCCCAGGATTCTGTTACAGGCCATCTCCACATACAGAGAGCACCTGTAAGTTCACAAATACAGTTATGCATCAGATATTGTTACCTATGATGGGAAACATACAAATGGCAATAGCATTCTGAAAATGATCGAATCCTAATGTGACTGTATAGCTTTACGCCAGTGCAAGACAAGGCAATTAAATAATCCAGATTATGACTGTTTACGGCAAAACTCGTTTATAATGAATTTCAAGGGACCATTGAAAAAACTTTGTTATAGACTTAATTCGTAAAATGTTTAAAAAGAATTTGTAAGTAATATAATAGCAAATTCGTTATATAATAATCAGCTGAAAATTTTCATCTTATCTTAAGTTATAAAACTGGTATTACCGTCATTTATAAAAAATGTCAATATGACCATTTCACTTCAATATTTTTACAAAATAATCCATTTACTATTTGAATTTTAGTATCTTATATATGCATCTTAAAATTCCATATATCTTTAATGAAATTTGAAACGAAAATTTTTTTTATAAATATGGTAAAATACATTTAACTTTTAATGCCAGCGGGGTCCTAAAATTATTTCGTTATAGTCTTAAAATTCATTATAGCCATGTTCGTTATATTCAGCAATTTTCGATAGGTTTATATACGAAATTTGCCGGGACGTAAATAAAATTTTGCTATAGGCATAAATTTGCTATATTCGTTTTAGTTATATTCAAGTTTTGCTGTAATCATAAACTTTTTGGAAAGAAGTGTAAGTGAAAATGTGTGTCCCATACCATACATTACACCCTTATGAAAGCTTATACTTGCATGCAGTGAAATGAGGCCATGTTGTTTTACCTGGTCTTATTTTTGCCCAGCACTTTGGACAGAGGGAATGAGATCCTGTCATAGTCCCCACTGAGTCCCTGTAGGGGGTTCCCACCCTGCCAGACTAGGGCCTCAGAGTTAGAGTTCCACAGGAGATGGACCTCCTCTCCCTTCATGTTGTCCGGAATCTCTATCTCCAGCTGAAACCAGTGGGTGGACCATCTACAACAAAACATGGTCGACCATCAACAAGTGCCAGGGCAGGGTTCTTGTTGCTGTCATTTGTATTTATATTAAAAATTGACTGTACTCTATCCAGATAGATGAAATTGGGTGAAAATACAATTGCTTTTCAAAAATTATAAACATTGGCTGTAAGATTCATTGCTATAATGTTATAAATTAAAATCATAATGCTTTGCAACCATGTTCAAGAGCATTTGGCATTTTTCAAATTATACTTACAATGATTAACATTTTAACTCAGGTAATTGGGTTTGTCCCATTTTAAAAAAAAATATTTTTTATTTAAGGAATGAATTCAATATTTATTAGTTTTATACGATATAAAATGGTTTGGGGCAGTTTACGCTTTATAAACCGCGAAGCGGTTTATAAAAAAGCGTAAACTGTTTCAAACCATTTTATATCGTATAAAACTAATAAATATTGAATTCATTGCTTATAATTTAATTTTTTTTACTTTTCATAGTAGATATCATTTGACCTTTAAAATGACGTAAAATTGTACAAAATTCAAACGTAACGTCAGGCGTATTGATACGTTTTTGACGTTAGTCTTACTATGACGTAGGCAACATTCTTTATACGATATAAAATAATTTTTTAGCCAATCAGAAAGCGCGTTACAACCAGAATTAAATTATATTACAATAAACCTGCATCATAAAATGTATATCACCTATGTCAAATAACATTACCAAGTTGCAAACTATTGCATGTACTTACGTTGGACCAAATGACTGCCCAGTCTCCGTCTTTGTGAATTTCCCTTTGACGGCCTGTTGATACGGAACCCTACCAGGCGCAGCATAGTGGGTGATGGACTTCAGTGGATGATTGTCTCTGTACAATCTGTGAGCAAGTGTGCCATGAATGAGTGTTGATTCATGAGTTAAACCAGTAATGATTTCTTATCATTGCATGGTTAACAAAAATAGGGACTTTTATACATGTTAGCAGGGACGTACATGTATGTATTAGGTATATACGTCCCTGATGTAAGTTAATGCCAAATACATTTCAAAATTCAATGTTTCTATACATATTATTATTCATAATTATATGTATCTCATCTTAAACACATAGATTGTATTTGTTCTTAATGTGGACACTGCTATGAATATTTGTACCAGTTCATATGACCATACATTCCTCTTTTCATTTGTTTTACTCCTTTGTTCTGGTATAGGGAAGATGATTATGGTTAGAACTAATCATACCAAATTGATGTGCTGATATGATGTTCCTACTTGCATAAATTTAATTTAGAAGTGTACGTATGTATGTATTTTAAAGTATGCTGGATAAAATGACACATACGTGAAAATGCAATAATATTTCTAATAGCAGTAAATTTATGTTAAAGTATTAACCTTCCTCTGAGGTTCACATCATTGAAGTAGACTGGGGATATAAATTTATCAGCTCTTTCAAGTGTTGTCCTCTTGTGTTTCAGTGTAACTTGCTCCATATCTGATAATGCAGAAAAAAATTCAACATTTAAACCTAATGGACAGGAAGTTAAAATCAAATCTAGTTGATGTTCTGAAATCACATTTATTTGCACTATTCAATTTGTAAATCAATGAAATATTTCATGTCATAAAACATTAATTTAACATTAAACTTTTCAATATGTGCTTCTCTGACATTGATGAGATATTCATGATACATATTAGTGAAATAAGTTAATTGAGAGTAAAAATCAATCCTTTAAATTGTAAAATCACATTCGGGGGTATATAAGAAAGACTAACCTTACTATGACCTGAGCGAATTCGTCCAATATACTTGAAATGTAGCAGCTATGAAGTGGATTTTCTTTGGGTCAATTTTAAGTCTATTTTTTTTTTAAATCTGTAGGGAAAAAACACACAAGCATACACAACAAACCTTTTAATTATGTGTATGTTAAGTTCATCAAATATCCATTTTAATGAGTCAAACCAAGGCATTTTGAGAATAAGCTATTTTCAGTTTGAATTTGCTTGCCATTTTGCCAGAAAATGAGAAATTACACTGAGAATATTTAGGATTTTTTGCCCTATTGTGGTGACTATAAAAAGCGAATTTTCAAATATGACGTTAACATTGTAGTGTTTTCGTTGAAAATACAATAATTGGGGTAAACCTGGGCTATGAAAGAGCAACAATGTAGGTATTTGAGACCAGTCAAATATAAATTCATGAAAATGGAATGCAATATATTTTTTTCATTTACTATGAAGCCAGTGTAGGGGATGAGTTCTATCATTGAACTGGTTTGGTAGGACATATGTCATTTTCATGATAGAGCATTCTATCTAGGGGCAAATACATCCTTTGTATTGGTGCCATTATGCCAACATGTGTGTGGTTATTTTATTAAACATTAGGTGGCAGATTTAACAAAAGCATTATAAAAATATGTCTTGAGTTCATTAGAGATACTAATATATAATTCTTTTTAGATAAAGATTATTAATTGATCCTCAGTTTAACTCTATACAAAATCAGCTGATCAAGCAGAGGAAAATTAGATTAATTTTGGCAATCATTTTAAATGACTACTTTGCATCATCAGACATTTGTCATGAAATCAAAAGCAGATCAAAGATTGCATTGATGTATCATTAGACCGTATGACACAAAACCTTGATGTAAGCATTCTAAATAACAAAGACTGCACATATTTCACACCGACTTACTTACCTGCAACTGCAAGTTGCGAGTTTTGCAGAGCATGAACGGATTTCCGATCCCGATCTAAATATTAGCGCCACTGCCAATATGAATTTTTTTTTATTTATTAGCTGCTCAATTAAAAGGTTCATACCAAGTATACATAATAACGTTTAAATATGTAGTCTTTATAAAGACGAATTTTCATGTATTTCCTGGTTTAGCGACAGAATACTTAATGTGATTAAAATAGATTTTTGATATTTTAGTCTAAGTTTAACTGATGTTCATCCTTTTTTTAAGGGGCATACTCTAAAACCTGGCCTGGCCTGGCTTGGCCCCATTTGCCTGGCCTGGCCTCAAAGTTGGCCTGGCCTCACTTTTGGCCTCAAAATTGGCCTGGCCCCAAATTTTGGCCTGGCCTCAAAAATTGGCCTGGCCTCAAATTTGGCCTCTTAAAAAATGTTTGGCCTCAAATTTATATTTATATTTTCTTTACATATTTGATGTTTTTATTGATTTTTTATTGATTTATTTTCAATGCACTTTAAACATCCCTTTTGGTGGCTATAGTGTCATAAAGTGAAAGTGTATTAAAAATAATAGTTACAATTGAAAATATAGTACTAACAATATATGTGTATGACTACAAGTATGTTGAGTAATCAATTCTAACAGATTTTTATTCAGTCTGATTTAAATTATTAAGAACTTAAGAATGTGATTTTGCCCTGCCATTATATAATCATGGCATATTTAGATCAAACTGCTCTCAGGATTTGACAATATCTATGAAACTCTTCTTTTACCAACGACTTCTTTGAGAAAAAAGTAATGGAAGAGGCCAATATTTGTTTATTCTAATCAACATAAAAAATCACAAAATATTCTGCTTTGTTCAAATTCTGATAATGACATTTCCCCATAGGAAAACAATTATTTCCTAAATATACAAGCAACACATGCATGAAACTCTACCCTAACCAGGAGGTGATGATTAATGACCATTGCTGAGTCAAGGTATTGAAGGATGCAATGTTGCGGTCGTTCACAAATGCCATTAATTAAATTAGACATGTGAAATGTTAAACGACAGGATAGGCAATGAATCTGACCCCAATGTAGCAGATTAGGGACAGAAAAGGTTGATATTGAAATTCTGCTAGGGAGGGAAATTTGGGCTTGATTGGTGTTGACAGGTAATGTAAACAAACAGCAAATATTAAAGTGCATTACACCGTGATAACAATTTAATGCTATGTACCAGTTTACAAATGTTTTGGATATCAATCAGGTCAGTCTCTTAAAATTGTGTTTAAATTTTAAATGGGAGATGGGATTGGCAACTTAATCGCTTTAGTATTGGCAAAATCTATTCCTTATAGTAAGAGCAGTGCTGTACATGCATGTCATAGGTATTTTTTTGTGTGTTTAGACATGGATTAAAGTAATTCAACTTGAAAAATCGGTCATCTTGTCATATATATATTTTCATAGGATTGTTCCTTACGAATATTTAATTTCTAAAAGAAATCAATAAAAATTTAATCTAATTCTAAGAAAATGAGAAAAAAAGAAATTTTAAAATTTGAGGCCAAAAATTTTTGAAGAGGCCAAGTGAGAGGCCAGGCCAATTTTTGAGGCCAGGCCAAAATTTGGGGCCAGGCCAATTTTGAGGCCAAAAGTGAGGCCAGGCCAACTTTGAGGCCAGGCCGGGCCAATGGGGCCAGGCCAGGCCAGGTTTTAGAGTATGCCTTTTTAAGGCACGCCATATTCACAAAAATAAGCTAAACACAGTTTCACTCTCTTTTTTCAGGCCACTTTGTTTCTGTATAGCTGTTGTGTTCACGCATTATTTCACACAGTTAAATGCGTAAATCCCATACATATATGTCATTGTATTAATGAATCATTTTGCATATCGTTGCCTGTTATATGAACCTGGACATTCTGGGATATAATTTCCTTCATCATTTGTTATAATCATGATATTATTTTTTTTAATGTATGTGCCCCATGAGGGCCCTTGATTGGTGAATAAATAAAGATATATAACCGTTTGATAAATTATGTTTATCGACTGGGAACTAGAGTTCACGAACCGCAAACTATAGTGAACGATTCAATAACTGTATAACGATTCGTTAACTATAGTTTTCATCTGTTAAACTATATTTAACGGTTGTAAACTATAGTTAACGAATGATAATCTAAGTTTGTCTGTCTGCAAATAACATGAACGATAGATTTTTCTGATAAATATAGATTAACATCTGAAAACTTAAATTTGCATTAACTATAGTTAAGAGTTGCTTCACACTCTTGAAACTATATTTATCAGATAAACTATGTCAGTTTTGCAATCGCAAATGGTTGTTTTCAGTGTTTTATAGATTTACATTCAGTGGCGTCGGAACCAAATTGAAAGTGTGTGTGTGGGGGGGGGGGTGGGGGGTGGGGGTGGGGCTAGACTAAGATATCTTGACAAGCAAAAAAAAAAAAACTAATTCCCAACATCAGGAAAATCCTATTCCGTGGGGGGAGGGGGTATACCTATAGAACCAAATTTTTTATCCAAATCTTGAAATTCCTAATCCGTGTGGGGGGGGGGGGGGTTGTATACCTATGGCTCCAATTTGGCAACATCTCAATATTTCCGTCTTCTTAAGGTTAATTTTGGAACAATTTTCTTTCCTGCGAGAAAAAAAGGGGGGGCAGAACCCTCTGTGATGCTATGCAAAAAAAGTCTAGCCCCCCACCCCCCCCCCCCCCCGGTTCCGACGCCGCCTGTGACATTCCTCAAACAAAGATGGTCGCGTTGACTATGGTTTACAAGTGTAAAATATAGATTATCGTCGTTAACCAGTTTTCTGTCTGTAAACTTTAGTTTACAGCCGTTAAAGCTAGTTTATCGACTGAGAAACTATGATTAGCTCATTTTAGTGAATTTGGCGTGCCATACTTTTTACATGACATGATGATTAGACCCTTAAAAAAAGATTTGAGACATTTTGATCATAACGAACCGAGAAGGAGTCACTCGATCTAAGTCTAGACTTTGGCTCAATCTCGGTGGATTTAGAATACTTTTCAGTGATTCCCACTTTTTTTCAATATGCTTTATAATTATAACATAGGACAATATCAGTAATTATATATTGCTTTAAGATATTACTAATCAGTAAAATTTAAATTGACGTAGTTTCTAACTACCTAGTACAGAACATCTTATAAGTAATAAGGAATCATTCTTTGGGTATGAGGTGTAATTTCGGTCGGGGCGTGATCAAATCCAATACAGACCGAAGGGCGTTATGATAGATTTGATCACGCCCCTATTAAAAAAATGATTCCTTATTACTTATATTTATATAATTTTGAGTCATTGTACGATTAAATCTTTAAAAAATAAATAAGCAAACCCCGTTGGCGCCCCAATTATACGTCATTTGTAGTTATGGGTTTTATAGTACAAAATCGATACGTAGTGTTATCACAGGCAAAGACATTTAAAAATGTAAATATATCTTCATAACATTGGTTGAATCGTTAAGTAATATAAAATTGCTGATTTTTCCTGATTGAACATGTTGAATTAAATGTACATTGTAACACTGGTGACGGAATGCAAATGAACTGCATTCTGTAATTTAATTAAATCAGAAATACAATCATTTTAAAAGATTCTACGTGTATTTTTATGATAATTTGTTAAAATTGATTTGATTTGAACATATTTTATTGAGTAATTACACAAGAGGATTTGAAATAAGTTCTTACAACTTACGTGTTCCTCTTTTTAGTTAAACAGCTATTCTAAGAAGTTGTTAAAAATCAACATATTTTGCGTCAACCCTTAATTTATATTAAAAATAACAAAACATCAACATATCATTATTAAATATTTATTTTATTAAAAGTTATTTTAAATAAATTATGCAAGAACTTGAAAGCGAATGAACACAAAAAAGGTTGCACAAAAGTACAGTGGATGCATTCATTATTTCTGAATCCCTTCTTGCTGAAAAAAAACCTGTTTACTGGTAAATGTCTGTATTCCCAATACATAAACTATACATACATGTTTCTTTATCAATAATATAATAATGGTATACATAATTGCAATGATTATTAAAGAATTTAGATTAAAAAAAATCTACACACATTGTATTTGTACATTTGGAGCTTAATATATATTGTCTTTATACACTCATTGAAAAAAGGTCCCATATTCAAAATATAAAAAAAATGTCTGTACACATGTATAATATTTCTAGCTAATGAATTCAAATATTACAAGTTGTAATAAAGCTAAGATAAACTACTGTCAAAAGATGGTACAGTTTGATGTCTAAAACAAATAATGTATGGTATTATTGGCTTTTTGGTGTAAAATTCAGATGATAATGTCTATTACACAATGAAATTCACTACAATACGGTGAGTTCTTGATTGTTTCGTCTTGAGCAGGTTGTACTGTGTACAAATTGTAATAGGGAAAAAAAGAAAATAAGTTCCCATATCTTATGTAAGGGCTTCTTTGGCAGTGTTTAGTCATGCTAGTGATATCATCTGAGTGAGCATGATTTTTAATTATATAGAGATGAATTAAATATACAGGCATCATTTTTCAATTTGCATTTCAGAACAATTTGTATTTTGAAGTGTGATCAATGTTCATGTAATTATAATTTCCAAGTTTTTAAATCCTATTTTTGCAGATTATGTGCATATTTAAAGATATAGTAGAACTTTGATAGGTGTTCGATATCTGAACACCTATAGATATATATCTGGATTACAATGGATAAGTTAGAGTAAGCTGGAAGTCCCACCAACAGTTTGAATTCTTCACATATTTTAAGCTTCTATACCTTCAATTCTTTTATTAATTAAGAGGATTTTTGTTTGCATTGAGTTTGAAATAACGAGGTTTGACTGTACAGACATTCCTTTACATGTTAACATAAGATCTGACAAACACAATCACCAGTGAATAAGGTCCCATGTCTGTGTGAATTTTAATGCTGATTGTAATGCTACTGGATGTAGCACAGGAAAGATTCTGGAACTATAGCTGAAAGTACACCCAAGCGACTATATCTGGGTGGACCTAAATACACGTATTTACATGAAGACACTCATAAATGCACCAACTAAGTTAAACAATCTGTTTCTACCGGTACTTGAACAACAGTTTGAAATTTATAAAATCATACTAATTGATATACCAAAATGAATTCCATCAAAGTGCTTCACCAATAATACTAATGTATACTGTAAGTACATTGTAATAGCATTTTGCTTCAATTAAACTTCAATTCAGAACTTGTAAACACATTGCATATTTTGTTTTAAGTGCACTTTTATGAACAAATTAATGCTTCTTCTCTTATCCAAACATTGGATTGATCTATACCAGCAACAAGATGATCTTTTGTACGAAAAATTGATCCACAATATTAAAACTATTCACTAGATGACCAGAATATAAATCGTAATGCTGAACTTAGACCTCATGGTCATGTCTTGCTTTATTCTGCGCGAGCAGATAGTCAATGTTATCGTACGCCCCGTCATCCATTGTTCGTGGACACAGAGGGTGTTCCCAGTGTATTCCATAGCTCCTGCATCTCTGCGATTTCTGCCTCATTCGGTCCCTGTATGGAAGCGAACTCCATTGTGTCATTTGGTGGGGGTAAAATGAGGGGCTTCTCCGAGGGGAAGTCTTTATCGTGTAAACACTGATAAGAGTCAATGATGTTTGCTAGATTCCTGTCCTCCTCATCTCCGATGGATTCCTCAGAACCGGAAGGGAGGGGTGTCACCATAGCAACAGGTGAAAATGTGACAGTTTTAGGTTTTTTGGTTTTATGGCCTCGCTGTGGTAGCGAGGCAGAAACACGTATTTCCGCCATTTCTGACAATGGTTTCTGTGGATTCATCGTGAAATATTTATCCGAGCTATTCTCAGGCACAGAGCAGTAATCAGGTGGAGGATCCAACAGGAGTGGAAGCTCTGGACTTCGGGGGCGAGGAAGTACCCCATTGACCATGACCTGTCTGACTGGGGTCATGGGGGGTTCGGGCTGTATCTCCTCCGCTGGCCCCTGGAGGAAGGCCTCTTTGAGTTTTCTATCTGGGTCATCGTCCATCTCGAAGTTTGTAAGCTTCATGGGACTACGCTTGATGGAGCAGTATCTGTCCTCCTCATAGTTGTACTTCTTGTGGGTTGCATCCTTATCCTCAGGGTGGTAGACCTTGCCACGTACCATTGGGGAAGGAATCACCTCGGGCAGCTTGGGAAGATTGTGTCTCTCTCTCTCACTGAAGGAAAATTATCAAAAAATTATATAAGTTGAGTCATTCATTGATGAAAAGAATAGTCAAGGTAACTGACCTCACTGAAGACAAGTATTTTGACTACCGGTAGTTGACTTACCGCGTACAGTGTACTGCTATAGCCACCACACACACAATCAGAATCACAGCCATTGCTCCCGCAACCCCTCCTATGATGGCAACTAAATAAAAAAAATGGAGGTTCATTGCTAGACAAAGCCAGTTAATGAGATGTAATCTACAGTAATACATGTACAAGCATCTGATAGGCAATATCTATTAAAAGTTCATTTCTATTTTTTGATGATACAAGCAAAACAATTTTCTTGGCATATAGTTATCTATCTACCCATAATACATGTTTGGTTAAAAATGTGAAAAAATATAGGTGGTGTGAACAGTCTTTAAAAAAAGTAAATGATTCATTTAATGAATTGAAACCTAATACCAAGAATTTTGACAAAATTAGCTTCAATGGTTCCAAGAAAAACTGCACCGAAACTAAAGTCTATACGTCTTAACATTTACAATTAAGCTAATCAATAAATCATGATACCTACGGAACTATTTAAATCTTACAACGTCTACACAACAAATACCAAACTTAATGCTGTGTACAAACCATACAAAAATTTAGTTCTGTATTCAATAGATCAAAAGACTTATTACTGTAAACAACAGATTCGAAAGACTCACTCATGTCCGGAATGATCTGACTCTCCCTAAGGTCCCCCTCAATCAGGGACCCATTCACCGAGGGGGACACAGTCCCCGGGGGTGACAAGGTGACAGGGGACCCCGTTCGTGTAATGTTCCTGTACAGTAGCTGGTCCATGGCTTCTCCGCAGTAAATGACCACGTAATCTTCAGGCTGCTGTGCTGTAAATGATACAGTTATATTGTCTGTATAAAGCCTGACTAAGGAAGTTAGGACCTGACAATGGTGCAATGTCAGGTGTCCGGTTTCAAGGTGACACAAACTGCTTGTAATGGTGGTAACTGGATGCTAACTTAGCATGTGCAGAAGATTTAAATCTATACATAAATTTATACAATAGGAGTCAAATTGTGAATTTACTTTAAAGTTTGTACCTGCATGAGTATGTGACCTGCAATTATTATAGTACATGTATTTTATTTCATTTTATATAAATTTTTGCTGGGAGCATTTAGGTAAATTTAAACAGCCAGCAGATGAAACTATCAGAATAAGAAAAATATCTTCTGAGCAAAATGAAATGTGTAATTCTGCTGGCTGATAAAAAAAATATGCTTCAATACCTGTACATCCATCTTCTTTAGCCATGGATTTATTATCCACTCATTCCACTGTGCTCCTCTAAAACCCTTGGCAGATTTAGTTGATTAAGTAGGAAATTTAAAAGCGTTGCCTATTGTTGTAATTGAGTTAAGTCCCTTAGTGTTTTTTATAGTTTGACCAATGAAAATCTTCTTGTAGACGAGCAGAGTGGATTGTAAACCCTTGGCTAGCAAAGATGATGTACACCTAATCTGCCATTGATGTTCCACATTTCCTTCCTACCTTTGATATTTATCCACACATATCCCCTGCTGTCCTCTGACCTGCTGTCCAGCGTAATGGTGAGATTGTTGACCATCCGTTTGTAGAGGTTCCGGAATCCATACATCCCACTCTGTCCGCAGTGAACCATCACATTGGGCAGTGACGAGGAATCGGTAATCTCTAGCTGCTGGGGACAGGTGTCCATTTTCTCGGGCATGGTGATCATGATGTCGACAATGTTGATAGAGATGCCTGTATTGGAGCGAACCAGACACTTGCAGTACTGCCCCCCGCCCTTGATCGGGAGGGGATACTTCTGGTTAGAGAGATAGAGTTCCTGCCCCTGCTTAATTTCATTGTTACAGAACTGGGCTATTTCTTTCTCTGTAAATCAAAGAAATGTTGAGTAGTGGTAGAAAAAGAGAGAACTTCTTGAGCAAGAACAGCATGTATTGAATCACAACTTCATCTGTGCAGTTAAGGGAGATAGAACCATTTTAACAAGACCTTGGACTTTCGGTTGGACGTAGCTATCTATTTCTTGCATCAAAACAAGTTAAAAATGACGCAGTTTCAAGCGAAATATGCACTGATTTTGTAGTCTTAACTCAAAAGCCAGACAAATCTTGTTGATTTCAAAGAGTCATTGCTGAGTTGGCAGCGATGAAATGACAGGCCTACATCACATTGCTGTTTGACACAACTACCCAAAGTCCAAGCTCTTGTTAAAATGGTTCTAACTTTGATCCAAAACTGACAACAAAAGTCTTACTTGTTAAACTAATCACTGTCAGGGATATAATATTTTCCTAGTTTCACAAATAATAACAATGATTTGATAAATTCTTTAATGAAAACAAGGAAATATTTTACTTCTATACAATACATTTCATATACATATTTCTATTATTATCATTCATAACACTTATAAATGATTCTCCATCATTATTCATTTTAGAGAACTTTAAAAAAAAAAGACTTGGTTGCTTGACACATGCAAAGAACATCTCCTAATGATATTTTTATATTCATAATGTACTGTGTAATTATTCATACTAACCAGCAACACAGCTGTAGACGACAGTCATGTAAGTAGTATGCTTGATCTCGCGTGCACAGTGGTCCTTGGTTCGAATCCTCTTCACCGTGGTCTGACAGGAGTCATAACCAGAACAGCGGATGTTCATGGTGGTGTAAATATCAGTGTTGGGCACCAGACAATCACCCTGTCCCCGCTCACAGCACCCCGAGGACCACAGGGGACCCCGTTTGGCACAGTTACTGTCCGTCTTGGCCCCGTAATATACCCGCTTGATCGCTATCTTGTGTTGCTCTGGACATTCCAGTTTGATATCATCATCGTTACAACCACTCACATAAATGTTCTCCATCGGAGCGGCTCTAATGACTGTGGAATAAAACAAATCCTGTCAATATCACCAAAATAATTTTCTTTGATGAATGATAAGTAACTCTAGATAGGATAAGGATTACATTTGATATAGTCAAATAACTGCCCCTCATTTTAACCAATTTTGAAAATAGTATCTTATTGAAATCAAATCTTCATGAAACATTATACAGAGGATGTCTATCACATTTAAATCTTGATATTAGTATACAATTGAAGTATACCATTGAGGGAGTCAGCAAGATTCCAGTTCCCCGAGACAAGTCTATTTCCTGAGTCGAAGCCGAGGGAAAATAGGCAAGCTTGAGGGGAACTGGAATCTTGCTGATTTACTCAATGGTATTCTTTAACTGTTTTATTATACCGATACAAACAATCACTTAGGAAAAGTTCGAATTAATACAATTCTTCAGGTAACCAACAACTTGTAATGTCAAAATAAATATAATTAAATTGCACGCCTGATGTACTGGGACGTAGGCAAATTATGCTATACAAAAAAGATGAATACATATAGCCAATCAAAAAGGACGTTGCAACTAGAATTAAATGATATGGTTATGAATGTTCATGATTTTATTCGGAATATTTCAGAACGTTTCCGTTGCTGAAAGGAAATTACCGAACAGGGGTGTATCAGTTCATTGATCTGACGCACCTTTTTACACGGAATCAGTCTGTTTATGGCGATTCTCAGGGAATCAGTGAAATATAGTGAATTACTCTTATATAGTGAAAAAGAATGTACAAGAGGTATAATAATCATCATTGTCCAACAGCGGTTTATTTAAGATAATGCCACAAAAATGAGCTAATTCCTGCAATTTTGCAAACTGCAGATAAATAGATTGTCATTCTATTTTTTTCTTCATATTTTGCCTTTGGGAGTTATAATTATATACACATCATAATTAAAAATGGTACTTGAGCAAGCTTACTTATTTTGCTCCAAAACATTGATTTATCAAAATAACATAATCTTCATGACTGCATGCATTTCCATCTACACTAGGATGTCACTTGGATGATAACCTTATACATATTTATTATCTGCAATTATATGTTTTCAACTATCTTTATATAACCTTATTCTTAAAGAACTCTATAGAAATTTAATTTGGGGGGCTGGGTGGGTGAGAAATGTATAATACCACATTTAGTCCTTTCCACTTTGATGAATTGATAAATCTAAGAGGATTGCATGATAATATAACATATAGCATTTCATAATATACATACATGTATATTTTTATCTAGTTTGACTGACATTATTCCGGGTTAAGAAGTACATAAATCCATTTACTCAACACAGATTCCACAGAATTATGGTTCTAACAGATAGCTTCTGTGCTCTGCATTCCACGGCTTGCAGAGAATTGAAAGTAAGCCAACCAGGCCTGCTAAATCATTTAAAATGTTTTTTTTTTCACAAGTTCACGGTGTGCAACTGTCACTCCAAACCTGACAGAATCAGATGAGCATTATTTACAAACATTCTGGATCAATTATAAATGCATCACACTCATCTCAAGAATCCTAAAAATATCATTGCATCCCATCAAAGTTAAATAGCATATACTAATCCATAAATATATTCCCATCTTTTTTTGTGTATGACAGAGTTATCTCTCTTGCAATATCAATGCATTTGTAACGGGATGGGAGAACTAATGACGGACCAGACCTGGTTTCGAACCCAGGCCCCCTGAAGCTCTAGTCAGGTGCTCTACCAACTGAGCTATCTGGCGCGGGTATTCGAACCGGTCTGACCGTCACACATTGATCATCTTATAAATTGCATGAAAGCTGCTAATTTAAAGTGACATGTATTTCCTTTCGTGAAAAACATTGCCTTCATAATAGTACTTATATCTGCTTTTCTTTTCAAATTTCCAAATATGTTTGCATGTACATGTATTCGCATGCCTGTCAGGCCAATATGTTTTAGGATATGAATTACATGTACTTCAGAAGTTGGACAAGAGAATGCAATTTAAAATCTGAAGATAAACCAACCGTGCCCAACCGTGCTATACTCATATTAAAGTCAAGGTTAAAGACAAGGTTTTGACCGGAAAAACATAATTTTCTAGTGATAAAGTTGCCAAATCATATGGACGTCAAGTCATATGGGTGTTACATAGATATAAACAGGATGGTTGAAAAACGCCTTATGTTTTGATTGAGTTAACACTAAATCAAGTATGAAAATGACAAATTGATGGATATCTTCATCTCAAGTGGGAACAGAGAAGGTTTGATTGAAATGAAGGGTCATTGCACCAAGTTCTCAATATATATTTTTATGGCAGCTTCCTTCTATGCTTATTGCTAAGATTCAAGGAAAAGATTTTCAATTGTTATCATGTACTGTGCCATAAATCATGTTAAGCAATTACAGGGCTATCAACCCAACCCATTAACTCTTCAAATACTCTTAGCTTTTTAGGTAAAAAGCATCTACCATTAGGATACCCTTCAATCTACATACAAACAGTAAAGTTTCCTTTAAATTTTTGTCAAATTTGACATATCAAAATGGTGATTCCAATTCCAAATCTTCTGAACATAGTTTCTACCGTACATGTCTTTAGCTACTTTATTTGATATTTGTTGGTTTCTCCCTAATCTATGAATTAATTTGTAGCAAAATACTATCATAAAGAATTTCAAAACTGCACGATATGAAAAATGTTCTGGAGTCTGTTGTATTGTTCAATAACTTTTCTAGAATAAAATCACAGTCCAACCTCAGCTGGAGATGAATGTTCTATACAAATGATAACCAAGGTCTCTGCAAGTGTTTATAAGGAAGACATGTTATTATTTATTTTTCAATTAAATTTAATATTTTTCAGATTTCGGCAAATTAAGCTTGCAGCAAAGTGCATGAACAGAGAGCATCAAAGTCAGAGGATATTTAGGAACCTGCACTCCAGACAGAAGACATTCCTTAAGGTCACCCAAATCCCGCAGTGACCCAAGTCTATGTTCAAACCTTGTGAAGCTTTCCAGATGAGTTGGAATCTGCTCCTGTGATTAGTTCCACCCTGGAAGTCTTGCAAACTGTTTGATCCAGATAGTGCAGAACAAAAGGTTAGAGTTTTGTTGTGATGGTGGGGCCTAATTCGCAACAGACATGAATAATTATACGCCAAGAAACTGGGTGTAATATAGATAAAACATAAGAGAAAAATGGAAAAATATGAACAGCGAGAGTATGTTATAGACTTTATGGTGCAGTCTGCAGAGTTTTGATGTGCCGAGAGAATAATTGATTGTCTGATAGTAACAAAAGATAGAAGTTGCTAATAACCTGGTATGCGTTAGAAAAAGCAGTGTCTTCAGAGTACATTAATTAACCGTTTTATTATTTGTTAATCATCAAACAATCATGTAGCTATCAGTTCATGTCTTCATCTCTTGAAGAACAGGGGATTTTTTTTTTCAATAACCAACAACAACTTTTTGTTGATTATGAAATTAGGAATTCGCTCGAGCCAAGGTAATATCCCCTTTACAGGTGGGCTTTGATGAATGTGAACCTATTCAATCACAGATGATCTTAGATGAAGATATACAACAAAGCAAAATCTGTGGCTAAGTTTATTGCCTTTTTGTGAGGTAGGTTCTGTCATACTGTAATTCCTCAATTTTCTTTATATAATCAATGGAAAATTAGTATATTTCTATTGATTTAAATGTGTATACACCAGACTCCATATTTTCATCCAGTTGGATTTCCAGGAACTCCAGGGTACATATAACGGAGTTACTGTAGCTGAGAAAACCACTTGACCTGTCCAGGAAATGGGGTCATAGTCAGGCTGTCTGAGGGTAAGCATGCTGTCTGATGTGGAGTCAGGGTTCAGACACACTTATACAGGGGCCACTACGGTTCACCTCACCCCCAGGAAACAGGTAGCTTAACCCAATTAACAAGGCGTGAGTGCTGAAGCTCTGTGGGTTCACACAGTCTCTATCCATCAGTATGCATACTGTAACTAGTATATATAGCCAATGTTGGCCAGTACATTATAATCCTGCTCCTTGCAAATGATTGTCTCCACATGTGGAGGCAACAGTCATTATGAAAGTAATACATATTGTTTATTATCAGGCTGGCTGAGTATTCATTGTACATGTAGATCGTTGTTTGGTTATAAAGTCTTAGACATCATATTTACATGTACAGTCAAACCTTGATACCCTGAACTCCATGGGACTGAGAGAAAATCTTTAAGATATGCAAATATTAGATATACTGTAAACCAACTTTTCTTCGCGTGCAAGAAATTTTCCCAAGGTTAGCGAGAGCCTTGTCGTCGCAAATATTTCTCGCCGCAAAACCAATCCATTGTCATTAGTTTTCATAACAATACAGGTCTGGATAAGGCTTGGTTGTGAACATTAGTCGTCGCGAAACCAGTTTATTGGCAGTTAATCGCGAAATAAAATCGCTTCGAATAAAAGTTGGTTTACAGTATGTCAAAGAAACAATGGCTGGCTCTTTCAAAATATGTTGACATATCCATAGAATTCAAGATATTGATGATACAGATATTGAAGTTCAACTGTTCATAAGAAAGCCCTGCAGACACATAAATAATCTTTATAATAGTTGAATTTGATAAACCCACAGTTCCAGTGCTGCTGAGTAAGGAAACAATACTATCAACTTGAACCCTCAATCTCCCTCCACTTTTACACTTTAATGAATAATGCTTACAATAACACAATAGCGTAGCTTATACTGATAAGTTCTTTTCAATGTTTTAAATAACATTTGAAAACAGCTTGCAATCCAATTTGTTTCATATGGTGAGTTTTTTGAGAACTAAATCAAGAGTAGTGTTGTAACAACTTTGGCATGGATTGCACAATAAATATTTTTCTACGAGACCATGTAAAATACAACTGTCGACATGAATTTTTCAATACTGCAGTTTGATTTCTCAGGGGATCTGGAAAACTGTTCTGAATTTCCCAATATCAAGCAAAATTAATGGCTGGTAAAAAAAGAACAATATTAAATAATGATAAAAACAAACATGCATGCACATTCTACAATCCTGATAGGGAGATTCCCATCAGTAGCCCACTGAGAGAGAGGGGTTGTTCCAATGCCATTCCAATGTCAGGGTTTATTATGGAAATTTCAACAAATGAGGCAAGATAAACACACAATGATTCATTTAATGCACCTACTCTATACAGCTGCTGATTAACAAGTGGTGGAATTCAGAGAGAGAGAGAGAGAGAGAGAGAGAGAGAGAGAGAGAGAGAGAGAGAGAGAGAGAGAGAGAGAGAGAGAGAGAGAGAGAGGGGGGGAGCTAGGTGTTCTTGGAACAAAAAGGAAAAAAAAAGAAAAGATAGAAAGATGAAGAGGATCTCGAGCATTAGTTAAAATCTGATTTTGAAATGCACTACTTCAGATAGTACATCAGTACATCCTCTGATAACAAATACCATTCTGTTACAGGTCCAGTAATGCATTAGTCTGATAGTATCGTAGGTACTGCAAGTTTAATGGCTTCAGCATGTGATGATACAGATCAAGCCATCAGAACAAACCTCTTGTGATGGGACAAATTATAAATAATGATTAGGCTGTTTGGTATCTGAGGGAGCAGTGATTATTTTAGAGATGTAGGGCAGTATTGATTTAGTGTAACATTTAACAGTACTTGTAAAGCAGATTAGACATGATAGAATGCAATTACATGCCATCAATAACTCTCTGTAGTGTCTCTAACATTAAGCTAGGCAACTTGGACTGCTTTAGAGTTGCAAAAATTGTGAGGATTGATTAGATTAAAACAACATGCTACCTAAACATGCAACGTTCATGCAGAGGAAGAGTCAGATTTTGCATTTCCTTTCTGCCTGGTTTACTTTGATAGAATGATAGAATCGAGTGCATTAGAGACCTTTGTACCCATTATCTAGTCAAAACTGGAGCAAGCATCCCTATATACCCATATCATACAAATCTTAATCTTCTGACAGTTTGGCCGCATTTCAATATTTACTTCTCCAGGTTACAATGGTTCAAGATATTCCAAAACAAGAAGTGTGATGGAATCATAGAATGTGAAGACCATTTATCATACACTGGTGATTTACATGAGGCAATTGGTTCTCATCATATTTATCTGTATTGATGAAAAATGAAACATGTTCCCATAAACAATTGTTACTGCTATAAATAAACCATTCAACCTGTAAGAAAAATGTCAAGAAATGGGCTGGTCAGTGTTAACCTGAAGTATGGATAAATTCATGGCTCCAGCATGATGTTCAGTCAAATTAACCAGAAATCTGGCTACAAAAAGCAAGGAACAGAACCATGCAACATGCTCCAGGAATGCATGGAAATTCAGGTTGATAGGTCAACAGAGAGAAAATGCAACCTTGCACCTTTATGCTGATGTTTTACAACTTTATTAAGCTGCAGTTGATAGTAGAACTACATCAATTAGTTTGGTAATGAGGTGCTAAATTCACCCTTAATTAATTGGTAATTCAAGTTCTTGATAAAACCTTGGCTTGTTGTCAAGAGTTAATGGCAGGTGCCCCTTCTCAGCAAGAGTTATCCTCCCCTGCTGAGTGGTCATTTCCTCCATGTTTACACGAATAATGTGAAGTAATAGAATCATAAATGTCACTGTCTGGATGTTACACAAACAAATTAGAAGATGAAGCATTAGTGTAAATATTTGGACAGAGTATCAGATATTCCCAACTGAATATTCAACATTTCTGAAGCTCTACTACAGATGCACAGCCTGTGTTATATTCAGTTGAATTATTTCAGAGGAAAATGTTCATCGTGCACCTGTGCATTCAGGATATAGAAACATTGTTGCAGTCAGAAAAACAATATAACAACATCATAACAACAGTTCATTGAAGCAATTAGCTGCAAGGGCTACATGCATGGTGCAACTGATTCAATAATCAGAGAATACAAATGCATAGATCACATAAATTAACAAAGGCATATAGATAAACTGTCACAGTCAGTATCTTGATTTTGAGAGACCATTAAGAATACAATAATTCAGGTGAAGTGATTGACTGTCAACCCAAAATATTCCTAATGCTCTGCATGCATGCAGCTACCGCGTACATCCAATGGGGTACATTGTACATGTACATGAATAGATGTACTGTGTTGTATTGAAAATTTGCATTTCATATTGTGGTATAAGTTTGCAGGAGATTGAATGGACAGACAGACATATGTTTTATTAAGTTCCATTAAGCTTTGTTGCATTGCCTTGGCCCTATAGCCTCTTTTGATAGTGGATATAATGTGTGTACCAGTTTGTTGCTATGGGTCAATGTACCTAATGCTTATATAAATACATTCTGGAGGTCTTCAGCACCCTCAAGTTCAAGAGAAGGAAGAATGTGTGAGAAAAATCCTGGTACCAAGAACCACCACTGAGTAAACAGAGCCTTGTTGTGATAGCTGGCTCAGTAAAGACTGGGTAAGGTTGAGTTTGGAGAGAGAGGAGAAAAATATTGTGTGGTTAACCACTTCATGCAACAACAGAATTCCACCTTCTGTTGAGAGCCTTGTTGTTTTCAGCTACTCCACCTTTAATCAAGTTAGAACATTTTTAAACATGAGGAGTTTCAATATTTCAATACAATTGGGGTTTCTTTTGGATGAATACCAAAATATTACCAGGAAAATATGGAGGCCACAGAAAAATTCAGTCACATCAAATGGATGCACAGCTCAGCTTTAAAAATTTGATTAATCTACTACATTTTGTGAAAATTAAGGAAGGATGTTCTGATCATAATTAAGGTAGACACTTTTGTCCAGTATATACATATACTTCTACATTTGGTACAAAATGACCCAGCTCATTCTTGAGTCTTCAGAGAATTACATCCATATCAGAAATCCTATTCAAAGTCGCTCTTCAAGGTTATCCCAAAATCATTCAGTCTGACAAACCTCTTTTAGTGTCCCCATCCTTGTATGAGTAGATCAAAAGAGCAGTAAAATTCTAATTAAGCTCATTGTTTTCACCCCACAGATTATAATTAATCTGCTATTACTGAGATGACCAATGGATGACTTGTACTAAGTCGGCCCCGGTTCAGGGCCATCTTGACCCCTATCAATCATACCCTTGTTTCTTATGATTGAAATCAATATTGGTATTAGTAACGGTTTCGTTCTAAGATGACGGTTCATTAATCAGATTCTTCTAGCATGCAGTATATCCCACAATCTGAGCTATTATGATCGGAACGTCAAAGTCCTGGCGTTTCATGGTATTTATTTACTATTTGTAAACAGCCATAAAGATTGATTTGCTCCTACTCATCAGTATAAAACAGTGACATTTTTACTGTAGCTATTCATTTTAAATTGCCAAAATTATTGTTACAGATTAATGAGTAAATTCATCATATTAGATGTAAACTTCTTTTATAGTATGGATATTATCATTAGGAGACATTGAAATAAGACTGCAAGATCAGACAAACAGATCTCCAAAATTTATTGTTTAATGATTATATTATGAGACAGTAGATGTTTAAAAAAAATTCATGAAATTTTCACTTTTATATTTCAACTCTACTGGCATATGAATTGATATATACAGATTAACCCATGCATATATAAAACCTCATAATCTTCTGAATCAAGATGTCACTGGGATAAGCAAAATACATTAGAAGTCACTGCTGCCAAGAAATTAACGTTTCACTCAATTTCAAGTTTATAAAAACACTGACAGAAGCCTCAAAATAGCAGTGACTGGGAATCTATCTGCGGGTCTCTGTTTACACTACCTTTCAAATGATAAAAGGCCCACACTCACCTTGTAGAGAGGCAACCACTAGGATTATCGCCCAGCCCAAAACCCGACAAGATTCCATCCTCCTGGTGTATATAATACAGCTTCCAATCCAAGCCAGCACACCTCACAGGCAATGAATTAATCCAGGATTAAACACACTTAATCTCTTTATCTACACCTCTTGAAGCTCCAACAGGGACTAAGAGCAAACTGTTCTTTTTTCGTAAGTTTTCCTCCTCTCGAAAATAAGAGTGCACTCTAAAATGTAAGATGTCCCTTTCCTTGATTTGAATGACTTCTCTTTATCCTCTGACTCTAGGTCTCCAATTTCTCCATTCATATATTCATATAAAATTGAAATATTCAGAACATTTTTCCAGCAAGATATCAAAAACTACTGTTTTACTGAAATCACGATTAATTGAACAAAACCGTTTTTTTTTTTATAGCACCACTGGATTTCTTTAGCACCACATTCTACTGAGCAGTATGTTTTTTTTTTCTTTGCCTTATCTTCTCTACCTGGGAACCACCTGAGGAGAAATCTTGCTTTTTCTCTGATTGTCCAGCCTCACACTGAAGAGCTACCTCTGTCAGGTCACGGCTATATATCCCCCTGCAGCCTTTGTTTACTCACCAGAAGTGGCTAATCCATCATCTAGCTCATCATACCTGCAAATTAATACAAAAGGCGTGTATAAAAAGAGCCAACAGACTTACAGTTAAGGCTGTCTACACTCTGTTTTTGACCATTGTGAAAGGAGGGGGGGGGGGGGGTCCATAATAAAACTGGTCCCCCTAGGGTGGCCAGGTTGTACATCACTTTTTAGGGTTTTACGATGGAATATTCAATAATAAAAATATGCAATTAGCTATAGGTTTACCTGGCTTTTAGAAAGAATAGTGAAAAATATTTCATAATGTAATGAAAAACAATAAAAAGTGTTTATGCGGATTTCCAAAATGATACATTATTTCTTACTAAAGGAAAATCTGCAATGAATTACTGAAGAATACTTGTGCTTAAAAGTCGATCTGCTCTTAGTGTGTGCTATCTATTAAGATGCTCGATTTTATTGAGGAATTCAGGTGCAGTGAATTAAATACTATGCATAAATAAAGACCTGTTTATCCAAGTACCATTAAAGTGAGCAAAGAATCAATTGTACAATTAACGCTACCAGTTTTTGATTTGAAATTGTAAAGGCATTTTTGTGGCATTACTAAATGCTCTGTAATGGTTTGTATTGATTGAGATTAGGAGAACAAAGATTGGTGTTATACATTGAGATGAAAGAGATCACTGAATAGAGAAACATGCAGTTTGTTGAAAAAAGGTTTTAAAAATAAAGGCCAAGATGACCATGCCAACATGGTAAAAAGGACAGATCCATAATACTCAGTATTATACCTGATATATTCAGCTAGCTTTGGAAATCCATTTGGACAGATGTTAATGTTAAAATAAGGGTTTTGCTAGATAAATTGTCGTATTGGTAATTGCATGGTATTTCCATAAAAATTATTGACAATTTGTTAATTTCCAAGATTGATCCAGATTTAATGTGCATAGTGCTTTCATGCTTATCGTTTGAACAAAATACAAAATGGCAATAAAATTGGATTTCCCTTTAACAATGTTAAATATCGAAGATTTCCAATGTAAAATGAAACCAATTTTATGACCAATGTACACATATTATAGAAACCTCTTTCTAAAGCCCTAGAAATAACAGAACAATAATTTACTTTGATATTCAGTGTTGTTGTTAAAACACCATTATTTACCATTTAAACATCGAGGAGATTTACCCCGTCCCCTGCTGTTTTCTCCCTCTCTGACGCCTAAACATCATGACATGCGCTCTAGTGGGGTGCATTATCAACCAAGCCCGTATTTAGCACAACCACATCATAAATCTACACATCGCAGGCTACACGGCCAATTGAAAAAACACTCATTAAGATGTCAATTAAAAAATATTATCTCTTTTGATTAATCGTAAACTTTTGATCCCCGGTTTTTTAAGCTCCACCTTCAGATTCAGTGTTAGCTTTAAATAGATTTATCAAGGTCAGATGTAGGGGAGATAAGCGCTTCCTGCTGGGGGAAGTTCCGATAACAGGGGCATGGCCATTATATACTCCAAAGTCTGGGGAATAAAAAATAACCTAACGAAAAATTAACTTCTAGTACCTTATTAATATGGGTTTTATTTATTTTTCCAATTTATTTCTCTACACATGCAGGTTGTATAATTGATCATACTGGTCAGATTTACATTAACTAAAGAAATTCCTACCTTGTACATACTTGTAACAAATCCACAAGAAATGAAGGTGTTAAAAAGCACTGCGGGGATATATCTTAGTCTGCAAAGACCAACAACTGCACAGGATAAACAATGTCTGCAGCTAATAACCCTTAATCCATGCACGTTAATCCGGGCATCTGGTTTAGACTGAGAGAGAGAAAAATAATTTGCCAGAGAACAGAATGCTAACCCCTTTGTTTAAAAGTTCGTTTAAAGAGTGCCTTTAATTCTGGATCATCGTCTTCACCTGCTTCCCATATGTTGCTAAAATGAATCTGTTTGATCCTTTTATGTTGAAACACACGGACGCTGCATATTAATGAAGAGAAATCTGATCGGGGATTCATTATTGGGATTTCAATCTTCGTTTATGCTTCAGCGACCAACAAACAATTAAAAAAAATGAAAAGAACGAAAGAAAGAAAAATCCAATAAATTATTTTATTGCCGACAGCTTATTAGATAAAAGAAGTGTCAACTGACTACCATATATTTATTTTAGAATATCTATAAATGAATTCGTAAAATCACAAAAGGTACTTTTTAACTTAATCGAGCTAGAACATATCGTTTTTACTTTTCAGACAGTTGACTTAATTGGCACTACAATCTCAATCTAAACACAAATTTTGTTTCATCAGTAACAATCCTCTAAATTACAGAGCCGATAATTTGTGGACAATTCGAATCACATTACATGTATAACTTGAAACTGATGATTTAATTTGATGCAAGCAAATAATGATGCACCAACCTTTGGATAATAAGGCGCGAAGAGAGAGAGAGAGAGAGAGAGAGAGAGAGAGAGAGAGAGAGAGAGAGAGAGAGAGAGAGAGAGAGAGAGAGATGGACGACTAATGACCAATTCTCGTTTAAGGCTATGATACGAAAAGAACTAAATGACAAAACCGCCAATAAAACTGTTAAACGTTCGCTTGTAGCAAGAGGCGATTCATGGTGTGGCCAGAAAGGCAATTAAGGGGCTTATTTTTAATGTCACCATAATGTTTCCTTGGTCACCTCAAACAGAAAGGATTAATCTTTATCTAGACATATCCAGCTAAATAATTATAATGTGAGTGCCTTAGGTGACAGACCAAATGTAACTACAAAAAGTCCACAAAGACATCACCCAAAGGACAATTCACTTAGCCGAGAACTGGGAAACGAAAAGTTACAAAAGTGATTCAGTACCTTGAAATTTGTAAAACTCCTTTTAAACCAGAGGAAACCGTAGGAATAAAACTCCATTCATCAGCAGTTTATATCACAGGAAAACCAGATTTACACAGAAATCACAGTTAATACGTCTCTCGCACTGAAATTCAGTGTGCATGTAATGCAACTAAGTCCTTGCACCTACACACCAAGTAACCTGCAGTGCGGAATCGACTGCCCCACAAGAAGACAACTTACTGCACACATCACCCAACTGATACTGCTTATTAACTACGCTCAGAGCATCAGCTCCCAGCGTATCACCCAATACACTATACCGGGGGATCACGTATCCTCTACTGAATCAAATTCTACCTATCTCTCCGACCTACATGTAAATTCTCCCGCCAAATCTTGTACAGAGGTCTGTTAGTCTGTCAATGTATCTGTTTTTCCCATTCTACCCTCCTCCGATAAGAAGATAAGCTTGTAGTGGCTGTACCCCCAGAGTCTATGGAGCTAGCCAGATGTCCGAACACAATGGTTTTTATCGCGGATGCTCGACATTCCTACTTAAATAGGGAGAGCAAAGTGTAGATGTTGCAGGAATTGCCGGTAATTCACTTCACTTTTATCTTCTATCTATTAGGGGTGATCATTGGGGAAGTTAATGTCGACAGAGCATACTTATAGTAGTTAACCCAAAACTTGACTCCGAAACGTACGTGTCTATGGTTCCCTACTCGATCAGAAATATCAAGTCCAACATTCCTTCAACTCTCTCTCTTTGCAAGGATACCCACAACCCTGGCGTAAATCTCTTCTAACAACCTTCGAAATATTAACGATATATTTTCAGAGTAAAGAAATAAATAACAATATTTATATATACCTTTCTCTCTAGCGCAATTAAAACCTGCATGTAACAGTTTGAGACAGGATCTGAATGGCTGTTATTGTGGCTCTGTGTTGCTGCTCTCTTTGATCTTATCTTTGTGCACGGCATGTTAACTGTATTTGTTGGATTGATTGTGCATCAATAAATCAGATAGTGCCGAGGGGAGTTAATGATTCAATATTGATCCCCGATGACAAAAAGCGATTTAAATGAGATAACATCTGGTTTATTGAAATGCATGATTTCTTTGTCGTCATTTCAATACAACGGAATCAGAAAGTCTTTGTTGCCTCAATTAAGTGAATCAGTCTGTAATAGAAGATCTTTTTTTCTAATCATATTTGGGAGCAAGTTCAGTGTTAACTACAGTCTAAAATTAATACAATTGAAGAAAAAAACACCCAAATGCAATATCTTTTTTAACTTCCGATTTACAACTTTCTTGCAATTGGGTTAAAAGCAATTGTAAACATAAGTGTATTGTATTGGTTATAGAAAACATATCATAAGCCATAAACAGTGCAAGTTCAAAACCTTTCGTTGATCCTTTATTTACCATTTAGAAAATTCAATATTTTCTTTTATTTCCGACACGACACACAGATGCAGCTACCCTCATAGAATGGATGGAGAAACCCTATCCCCACTGTATCCATTTAATAACGGGTAAATGACTCACCCCCATAAAATAAGCAGGTGCTAGCGCGACCCGCCGGCCAAATCATCTCACACTGTCTGCTTGACGAACTACAAATGGCAATTATGACAGTAAAGATGATATTTAAATCAATACAGACTTTTTGGGTAGAAAATTGAGTTTTTTGTTCCATGTAACATTGTCTGATGTTTTAGAGATAATTTATCAATATTGATTTGTAAAATATTAAATTGGCGTGACACGTGCATGCTGTTATAATTTAAATTGAAAGCCACGTCTCGACGAAAATTTCATAGATCTAGATCTCTTTTTAAAAAAAACTTGAAAAACCTTGCGTTTTTATAAAGCTGATAAATGTTATGAATCAAACTCATTCCAAAAAAGAAATAAAGAAAAAAAAACCTGAGGTGAGGCATATTTGTAATGGATGATATCTTCTGTTTATTTTGATGAACTTTAATGCATTGCAACATGTTTGCCAGCGCTCAGAATCATTTCAAACAGTCTGATAATTGGTACGTTTTACAGTTCTAGGCAGACAAGACAAATAGTTCTTCGTGTCAGACCTCTGCTTCCTGGCAGCACGTAAGAAACCAAAGAGCGCAAACGGATTCAAGAACCAACACTATTTGTGTACATCACCTTATTGTATGTTCATTTCATGAAAGATAATTCTTTACAATCTTTAAGTGTCTTTTGTTACGTTTTATCTCTATTATCTGCATGTTTTCTGCTTAATTTACGTAATTCAGATTAGATTTAATCATGATGTACGTTTCTTGTAATTTTAAGAGGAAAAAGAATTCCGGAATTAAAAGAGCTGCAGTGCACTTTTGGACTATCCTTTCTTTTTGCCCAGTGTGTTTTTCGTGAACGTTTCTTGTAATTTTGAGAGGGAAAAGAATTCCGGAATTAAAAGAGCTGTGATGCACTTTGGGACTATCCTTTTGTTTTGCCCAGTGTGTTTTTCGTGAGCGTTAGGTTTTCGGAACCACCCATTCAATGTTGTTTTGCTGCAAATAATTAAATCAAGCATACAAAAAATGATGAAACTCAAAAACAGCTGAAACAAGACATAAGATAACTTCATTTGAACACAAATAAAAATTGCTGGAATTCTTTGGGAGAGACGAAAAACAATGGTCAATGCCGTGAGAAGCAGTGGAAGGAGAAACACTGGGCAGCGCAAGGCATGCACCGAATTATCGGGCGATTATGCCACTTCAGAAGACACGCGCCAATGACGAACGCTGATTGATGAAAATTGATTTCAGTGCTAGATATCCCTTTTCTGTTGCATTCGTTACTCGATTCCAAGGTTCCATTTATAATTTTCTATTATCTCAGAAAGTCTATGACTCATAGCTTCTCCTTTTGCAGGAAGTATCCATGAACACTTTGTACCCCCAACATAACTGTTTTCAGAAAGATTCAGTCACGCATTTATCCAAAACTAAACAGGAAGTACATCTAAAAGTAGTTTTTAACCGTTTTAAATGAGGCATCTTCATACCTACCAGTACGATAGAATACTACAACCTACCTCAGAGAGAGATACAAGTCACAGAGACATATTCCAGCATGAGTATGAGAATTTTCTTTGGCACGCTTAGAACAAGAATACACTCACAAATGTGCCTTGTTCTACTACTGCCACAAGAATCTTGCTTGGGCTCCGAATCCGATCTCAGGCAGCTGGGTGAAGGTCACTCAGGCTGTGACTGAGCCTTAGAGAGGGAGAGATATGACATGAAGAAGATATATGGGGTTTATTTACTCCGAGATGAAATGCAGAAGTGTAATGATCCCAGTTTATGCACTTTTTATCTACCGCACTGAAAGTGCTCTCCCCGAAAAAACGAGCACTTCACTTATAATTATATATAGCGACATAACGCCAACCAAAACCCATCTAGCTTTAGGGATTAAGACTGTAATATACAATTCTAATTAAACACAATAATCTATTCATTGCAAATTCCCTGTTTTGATTTAATGTGGGTTTTTTTTCAAAACATTTTTTCCAGTTTTCAATACAATAGCTTGGATTCAGCAGGCAGGAATTGTACATCAGTCCATTTTCCTATAATTCAGGGTCTATTTTTTGTCGAACAATATTTATCTTGGAAGTTTATTCAATTTTAATCTCAAATAATGACAATGCTGCTATTTTAGAGAAACGTCGCCTCCTTTCAATTCTAATTCATACGTCAAACAGACAAAAGATTAAATATTGTGAAAATACTAATTTTCAAGAGGTTTGAGAAACTACATGAAAGTTCGCAGTGTTTTGATTTTCGTGGTTGATACATGTACATTATAATATAAATAATCATAAAAACAGATATTAAGATTGTAAAATATCGTAAAACAAGGAACTTACTAAATGTTTCTCAGGGAACTGCTAACGTTGGCCTTCAATCAAAATTTGATATCTTCTTCAATTATGCAAATGAGGCAGTTTGGAGGAAGCGTGGAATTGAGAATGGGAACCTTACATAACTTTAAATAGGGCTAAATTTGGCGTCTAATTGATTTTGTTTGCAGGTCTTTGATGTTTATATCTCCATCAGAGCAGCGATCGAGGATTGCGTAAAGAAATTTCTCAGAATGATTAAGGGGCGTTTGTGTAAAACCAACGATCGATATATGTTTCAACTGGACCGTTCCATCTGCAACTCAACGGGTCTTGATTTTTTTAAAAACTTAAGTTTAATCACTGTTTCTCAATCTAATCGCAGCTCACTCAAAATTACATTCAAACCTCCAAATTTCAATTTGTTTATTCTCAGCCATTTTGATATTGCATTTATGACTTGAAGATAAAACCAAAGTTCTGGACGAGAGATTTGGTTCTAGCGCCTAATACATGCAATGGCAACGTTTATTCTTTGCAATGGTTAGGCACAGCAGAAGCAACAGGGAGGACCTGTTACATCGCAGACAGTGAAATTATGGAAAATACCAAACCTAACAATAATCTCATAAAAAAGACAAATAAAATGGTGATATCCCCGGGGTTTAATTTTGTTATGGTTTTAAAATAGATACCAGTAATTGCTCTTCACGTATCTGAGGTTTCGTCTTCAGACATACGATGCTTGTTCTAGCATAAATCGTCTAATCTAAATAATTCTCTAAGAATGCCTCATGACGTTCAAACAAGATAATCTGGGAGCTAAGAAAAGTAGAAAGGAATTGTTTTGCTATATTTATCATGCATTCGTTGATTGATTATGATCATTTCCCTAAGATTGCCGTGAGAAGGAAGGATTAGTGTTCGCTCAGTGCAAGGATAATAAACATTCTATTTTTAAAGATTAAATCTGAAAATATATTTTCTTTTTTTTCTATATCTATGAAAATCATGACGGAAAAGTATTCAGCGTTTTCCATTTGTGAATTTCACATGTACCAAAATAACGCAATTTTCAAAATGTCTGTGTGCGATCAAAAAGTTTCGTCCCACAAAATGATGATTGAAGAGAGAGAGAGAGAGAGAGAGAGAGAGAGAGAGAGAGAGAGAGAGAGAGAGAGAGAGTGAGTGTGTGTGTGTGCTGTAGATATATGATGTATCTGTTTTCTGATTTAGATGTTGACACCTTACACAACCAATAACAACGGTAGAAGTTGTTTTGTCTACGGAGAACACAGCTGACATATGGAAACAATAGCAGCTAGACCCCCTCGTCACTGATCGTCAGTGACTGACAATATACATCTATGTTCACCGGATAATTGAAGAAACTTGCCCACAGGTAAAGCAGTTAGGAGCAACGATCTACAATACTTAGCCTTTGACTCCCATTACCCTCCTCTGTAATCTAGTACAAATCCATTAGACTTTAACAAACGATGTACAAACCCCCTGATGAAGATGATTAAAGTTAAAGGTCCGTCAATATAGTCAGACAAATGGATTATCTTTCATGAATTTATGAATATTGATGCGGAATACATAAATGACATTATAAATCTATTAATTTCTGGACTAAATATTGATATAACACAAATTAAATGATGCACAAATAATTTTCTATTGTGACAAGGCAATGATGATACAGACTACTAATTTATATATCAACGACGAAACAGAAAGTTGATAAATCACACCCCCCCCAACCCCCCAAAAAAAACCCCACCAAAAACCAAACTTATATGATCACGTAGCATAAGTACATGTTTATATAACGAAGATTGACTGAAACAAAACCTTAAAACCTAAATAAATAAAAAAGGGAAAGGGTTGTGTGATCGTAATTTAAAAATTGATCAGACACAGAATTTTAATCTTGGCCTTAATTTAGTTGTTTTGGGACCTTGTTGATGAACCACAGGAAGTGACAAATGTGCGGATTTTTTTTCGTGTGCGCAGTACGTCATCAGCAGCGGGTTTTTATAGACATTTCATCAGTGGCTGCTGATTTAGTGCTACACGAAGTTCATCTGTTGGCTTCCATAACAGACTATGACCGTTTACTATTAATTTGGCCCGCCCTTAAATCATAACAGCCGCCAAAGAAGCCATTGCTCTCTGTAAAAGATGTCTTAATATTTTAACTTGAAGTGGTTAATTAATTTTTGGTGTCATAGACATACACAAATGTAAGTAATCAAGTGCCTAATTCATTTTCAACGTTTGCAATTATTATACTTTTTTTGCTTTAAGTCTAACCTCTCTTGTGAACATATTCCAAAGAACACACACTAAGTTTGCGTATTGGTATAGCATTAAGTTTATTATTGAGGGTATTTTCGAATGAACCGGCTTTTAAAAATCAAAAATCAAATGCTAAGCATAATACACAACTTACTGGTATATTCTACTTTAAAAACACGTTTCCAAACTTACATATACTAGTACTTGTAAGAATACTAGATATTATAAACCTCTATAGTTCTGTTTTCTCAACAGGATACGATTTGTTTTCATCCGATCTTCCTTTGCATTTATGACAATTCAGTTATTTTTAGCAAGTAAAGCAAATCGAACGCATCATAAATTATACTTTCACAACTCTAGATCCATAGAATATATGGAGTTTTAACTGAAGTGTGTTCTTTTAAATTTATATTTCTTTATTTTAGGGTGTGCCGTATAACTTGGTATATATCTATAAAAACCGAATCAGGTCATCAATGAAGGAGTGTTCATTCATAGATTCAAAACGAGGTCAGCTAGAAGGGTGAACCTATATTTTTTTGGCAATAGCAGACAGGTGGAATGATAGAAGTTAAAACATCCCTCAAACAGCATTGATGGCTCTGATGTGTTAAAAAATACATTACACGATACGTTATCATAACAGATGCTACCAAAAACATAGAAATGATAGGCCAGGTAGCATAACAAATTATAGACATATCCAAATGTTCTTCCTCCCCGTGTGATACCAGGGGGTCAGGGCTTGGATGGTCTGCCTTGGCAATATCACCGACATCCTGTTCTCCCTGATTGGTAGGTCAAAGGTCAACGATTACCAGTAACAAATTTTCGGTATTGGAAGGGCAAATGTAGAAACGATTTTGCTAAATCGGTATTCATTTTATATAGGTTATCAGTTCTTAAAGCATTGGTGTAAAAGATATTAGAAGGACAAATTTCAAAAAGTAACTATACATGTAACATGTACGTATAAAACTTTATATATTTTGCCATAGTAACTTTTGATGTAGGTCAACATTTTACCGAGTATTTTATCGAAAGAAGCATTCTGCTCATCAACGACTTACTTGTTACCTATTTCTGAACAGAAATTAAAAACAAAGGTGCGGAATAGCGATTGACGGATATAGAATATGACCCAGAACCCACTGGGCAGCTTTGTAACCAATGCATGCCATTTGCATTACCTTAGAGCCATTGATGTCATGGAGATATTGTCGTGTCGGAGTTGCCAATGTGAAGTTTCTGGGATAACCGTATTATGGAGAGATTGTGAGGAATTCCCCTCACTTCCCATCAGAAGCACTGCTTATCAAGCGTATCAAAAACATTGCACAATGATTGCACATTTATGTATTAGCTAGTGCAATGCATGATAAGGAATCCCGCAAATTGTTCGGTCATGATAGTGCCTGAATTTAGTCATCACATTCTTTGATATCTAAAAAGAACGTCTGACCCGTTTTTATATAAATCAGGGAACATGCTTTACAGACGCTTTCATTTTGGTTGGGGGTGGGGAGTGGGGGGTGGTGGGGGTAATTTTAAAATACACAAAAAATCAAATTTGATTTCAATGATACAGCATGCGTAAACGATACAAAATCAACTCATATAAATCGGTTAAAATGTTTTACAGAATTATTTAATTCATGTTTTTTTAGGGACGGACAGAGCCGAGGGGTATACACTCAAATACAAAAAATAAAAAATGAATTAAATTATTCAGCATGCATTTACGATACAAAATCAACTACCATAAATTGTAAATTGAGCGGGACATTGATTGTAGTCATGGTAACGATTTTAGAAAGGTTTTCACCTTCGCACTGGAAGTTAAGTTACGTGAGCTTTAATCACTAACATCAGCAGATTTAAAACAGAGCGCTTAATGCTTTGAACTCAGCTAATTCTGTGAGGAGTCGAAACTCAAAATAGAGTTTATCTGCCACAGTGTGTTTACTCTATCTATCAGATAAAATGTTAACTACTCACCTGCAAAATGCAGAGCTTGATCTTGAATCCTGAAGCGCTGAAATCTGTGAACCTTGAGAAAATTCTGTCACTCCAATTGCTCTTGCTTTCAGTCTCCAGAATTGATACGATAAGACAGCAATACACACTCTGTCCAATTGTTGATATGCCGCAAACTCCAAAATATAATTTTTTTTCAAGAGTGTTGCACTCCTAAATAATATTACGGAATCAGAAACGCGGTTGGAAGAAATGAGTTCTCCACAAGGTTTCCCAAACCCGACATTGTTTCAAGTAGACAGAAATATATATTTGATGTTCTCCTCAGCTAATTATTGCGCAAAGTTCGAGGCAATTAAGGCTCCGCTTATAATTTCAAAAAGTAGAAAACGATTTTGTGAAATATCTAGGTAAACAGAGAACCGTGTCCCTGGCTCCTTTAGCTAGGTCGCTGTGAGCTGTAATACCTTAACCATTAGTCCGTTCCGAGACATCTTAGATATACTTTATGAACATCGGAGGCTCCAGAAGATGTTATAAAGGGACCAGATCAAGGGATACATTGGATGATACAATGTTTTGATGTAGGAAACTTCGGACGTTATCGGCTGTTTTCTGTAGGTTTATGTTATGTGCTGACTGCTAGAATTAGATATTAGAGTTTATATTTATTGATGCAAGGCTTATAAAGAGGGTATTCAACACACCAAGGGGATTCATTGATGTATAGAGGAGCGACAGGTTTATTAGACAGAAAACATGCTATATTCTACATAACGTTCCTTGAACTGATAAAGAAACCTGAAAAAGTACTTTCGTATAATATTATCAAAGAATAATTACAATTTATAAAGAATAACATAACGTATAACGTATTTTTGGAAAGTTAAAAAAAGCGTAATTATGTAAAAAAAAATTGTACAACTTTATAGTATTTTTCATCTTTTAAATTGGATTTGTTTGAATTTTCAATCATTTTAAATTCACATACTTACAATATTACAAATAATCAATCTTATTCACAATAGGAAACACACATGTTTATGTTCCTCTTTTCATTCATAGTGATAACTTTCCAAATGGCCATATGCATATTGTACACATTTTTTCCTCAATACAAAAACATTTCTTACTCTTTATACACAGAGAAAAAAATACTTTACAATGATTTTCTTCAAGAAAAGATAATAAAATACAACACATCAAAGTATATGACTATTTAGTTTATGGCGTTGGAATCCAAAATGAAGTAAAGATATTTTTCACTAAAGCATTGTATCTAATTTTATCTATTCATCGACGCCTTTTTTATCTGAGCTTTTCTAAATATAAGAAAAGAGTGATGAGACATTGAGAGACATATGACATATTTTCATGCCAAGTTTCTAAAATAGAATTTAAGCAGAGATATTTTTTTCGTTTTTATCAAAATGTAGTAGAGGACGAAAAATTATCGACTTTGTTGGGAGTGTGAACTTCAATATTTACAAATTTATGCTATAAACATCAACCATTATACGCACAAACGCAGCAGCACCCCACAAAGCAGAAATTACGTGTTCATCGACAACAGAAAATAAAACTTATTCAACACGACACAAAAATACATGGCTTGTTATTTTAAGTGCAATGGCAACTACTTTTATAAAAACGGAAAGCTAAAAATTGTTTACTTCTAATCGCAGCTACTGAACGATTAAAACAACTTTTCACCTACCGAAAAAAATTACAGTGGCAATGACAACAACAAAATCATCATAAATAAAAACATTAACTACAGCAAAAACATCATAAACAACATCATCATTACTTACAACATTTACAACAACTTTATCATTTGAAACATCATCACATACAATAGCATTATTATCTTAACAAAATCAACATCAGCTACAACATAAACAACATCATTATCATCATAAACAGCGACAACAACAACAACAACATTTAATACATCATCATCATCATCATCATCATCATCATCAACAAGAACAAGAACAACACAACGACATCAACATCATATACAACATAAAAACATCATCAACTACATTATTAACCCAAAAACCCAACAACAAAATCATCATCAAAGGCAACACATACAACAACAGTCAACAGCAATAATAAAAATCAAACAAATAAACAAACAAATCAACAATTTACAAAATCATCATTACTACCACCACCAACGATCAATTAACCATTCTTTACACACATTGAACACGGAATTTTTCATCTATTTTTTCATTTTAAAGTGCCTTCCTCATATCAAACAAAGAATAATAGCGCAGCTGTTACATTTAGGAATAGGACACTATAACTACAGCTGCATACTTTATTACACATCAAATGGTGCAGTATTTACGGTTTTGGGAGTTGATTTTAATCAACTCTCCTATGCAGTCACTCTGGAAAACCGAAAGTGAAACGGTGTTTGGACCTAAGCACAAATCATCACCGCTGACAAGTCTTAGTTCTTGAATATAATAGAAAAATTCGACGTAATGTATGCTGAAGCATTGTTTTTCAAGGAAACTTATCTATAAACACTTTGAAAATAGTAAGATTTTATATAATACGAACAATTTAGATATTTATGTAGTCTCATGTATTCCTACGCCAGAGTTTAATATAGTCTCGTTCAACCCAAAGCTCGGCTGTCTCCGTAAATATCCGACAAACAGAGAGGCTCTCTTGCTTGTCGGAGATTAACAGAGACAGCTGAGCGTCTGGTTGAACGAGACTGGAGTTCAATATCAATACTGCTTGGATCCATACAATTTTTAGAATTGTTTCGATTACTAATACATAGTTTGAAATCTATCTTTAAATATTACACAACATGATTCATATGGGGTTTCTCTAAATTCTTGTCTGAAAAGTCTAATTAAAATTCATATTATCAAAAAGTGCGTAATTTAAATACAGACTAGAAACTAATTGCAACGCAAGATAAGTTGATTTTAAAATAAATGATAATCGATAAAATCAACTCTCGTCAGTACTTTGATTATTTACATGTAGTTAGTTGGAATATTCAGATTTACGCAAATGAGAACACCAAAATTGTTCTAAAAAAAAAACCAAAACAAAATTTAATTTAAATCAATGTTGATAAATTTATTTGACTCTGAAATAACCCCCCCCCCCCCAAAAAAAAACAACAAAAAAACCCCCAACAAATTAATCCCAAAAAGAAGATTTTTTAAGTAATGCATAAAGTAAATTGCATAAAAAACCTTTTTCAATGTCAAGTGCCAGCTGTGACTCATTTAAAGAACTGAAGCAAATGTCATGTAAACAGAGCAAGCATGAGAGGCACTTCGTGTTGTAACTCATCAGCAACAGTATCATTTTGAAGGACGCCGTTTTAATTAATCAAGAGATAATTTGTAAGGATTCCTTTTTTGTAGAACATGTCAGCGTGTCATTTTAATCCTGTTCAAACTGAAATATTACCATATCAATGGATAAAGGCAGCGTATGACTGGTACAGAGTCAGGGTCCATTGTGTTTGTAGACAAAGACAGGGCCTCGATCTCAGCAATGTTGAATACAGAACACGGTTTAAAAGAGAGGATCGATTTTTGTTTGATGAGGACGATTAATATATCATATTGTGTATTTATTAAATGTCTGCTGTCCAACCTATGATTCAGAAATTTATCATAAATAATTTTAAATTGAAATTGAAATATAAAGTGTCCTTAAATACGTGTAAAAACATGCCAAGATGGCAGCGTTATCCATAAAGGTACACGAGTGGAGCATAATTAAATGTGCTAACAAAATACGACCGGGATATTACATAATATCTAAAATATCATAAATTGTCACCATTTCAATTTGCATTCAAACACGTTTCTGAATCTGCGAAAATATAATTTCTTATATTCTGTATCACCCACGTTCCTGCAAACCTTACAGTCCTAAGAGTTTTTTTCTTTTATCCGAGGAGAACGTCTGCGCATCTGTGGTAACAGGTGCGTATCTAGTAAAATTACATGAATTAATTCACGTTTACTCGCTCGTAGATTGCTTGTTTTTATAGACCCAGTTTATATTTATCTATGTTTTGAAATTATTTGATATTTTCCTTATGTCAACATCAAAAAAAAAAAAAATTCATGGAAAGATTTTAGTAAATGTCGACTAAACTGCTGCTTCTGAGGAAACTCGACAGATCTATATGATTTTGATTTTTTCAAAATTATCATTTCATTAAAGTAATCATAGCCTTTCTGAAGTTATTTTATCAATTCGCCAGAAAAACTGTATATAAAAGTAATTTTTTTTTCGAATATCGTATCATATATTAAAGATTTGGATTTAGACAACGATGAAAATGTTGCAAATGCTAATCCTGTTGTATATAATTCTGCATTCTAAAATTAAAAGATATGTTCCTCAAAAGACAAAATAAATCTGTTTCCCCTCTCTGATTATGATATGAATATGATGAATGGCAGTTCTATAGAATGCCATGGCCACAATCTCATTGCTTGGTCATCCCTATGACTCAGCAATGACTATTGAGTCATCAGTACCCTGGTACCAGTCAATTAATAACGAGATTCCAGCAAATGTAATTAGAACGCATGCGCAGAGAAGGAAAATAAAGTAAAAAGAATGAAAAATTCAAAATCACGCATGCTTTTCAATGAGAAGGTGAAATATTGATGCCGCGTTAATATTTCATGCGAATTGCATATTGATAATTCATATCAATTGATGGACAAAAGAGACAATATTGATTTTGTAGTTTTATCATAAATGAATGTTTACGGTCAACTCGATTGGGTTTTATTTCAATATCTTAGGATATCTTATTTGTTTGAATATCTCTCTAAATTCTCACTATAATTCGTCCTCAATTGTCTGTTGGTCAAGTTGACCCGAATTAGCAAACTCTCAATGATATTCAAACATGTCACCACTAACAAATATGTTAGTTTTCTGTTGAAAATCTTTCAAGCCCTGTGAATATTAGCCCACCAAAAGGATACAGATTGCAAACACTTGTTTTACCCTGAGCAGAAATCGTTATTACCGATAAATTGTGATTATGAATGATCAATCATATTAATGCTTACATCGTTCTACAAGTTCAAATACTGAACACTGAATATCATTTATCTTTTAACTCGTTATTAGTATGCTTAAAATTTCGTGATTAAGAACAGGAAATCGGGTAAAACGATACTAACATTAAAAAGTAATGACGAGCGCATAATTTAAACGAACAAGTAAACATTGTTCATATAAAATGTTGTAGGAGTAGCCCCGGTGTAACTTCGTAAAATAACCAGAATGATTTGTTGTGGTTGGGTGTTTGTTTGATGTTGTTTGTTTTTATCTGCAATTAAATTTATCTAATGAATGTTTATTGTTCTAATTCCTACCAAAATGTGTAAAGCAAGGGAAATGCTTATAATTAGATTTTTCTATTCCCTATTGCAAACCCGCAATTTTGGAAGTATATATATATACATTGTATTAATTGATATTGAAAGACGACACGGTTTATCAAAAGTTCATGATCTTACGCTAAAGACTAAAGAGAATATTGATTATTCACAGCCATTTGGAAAAATGTTCAGTTTATATTATCGGTACTGTGTCAGTAATATTGTAGTAATATTGTTTGTTTCTAGTAATCACAGAGCCGAAGATGTTTATTTTTGGAACCATCCATAACGGATTGGGTTTTGTTGTTATTTGTCACATATTTGGCGAGTGCTCCCGACAAAATAGGCACCGATTAAATCGGCTGCCGCAACAAATTATACATTTCTAGTTGTTGAGAGAAATGATTGTGATTGCACAGAAAGCCTTTTCAAGTAATTCGAGAGATACATGTAAAGTGCATCTCAAACGTGCAAAAACTGATCATCAGCTGGCTATCAGAAAATAACCACAAAACTCTTGTATTTAAATTATACCGGAAAAAAAATATGAAAATTTAAACCTAAACGTGTATGATTTTTGTGACTCAAATTCCTTTTTGCACACAAAATAACACTGACTCCATTTGACATTTAAAGAAAAAAATGACGTTAAAATACCTCAATTTTTATTTTAGTGTTTTACAACAACATACATTGTTCTTTTGTCACATTACTTAGTTTCTTTTTTAACACCGAAAAAGATGACATGGTTGTCATTCATTTGTCAATTTATGTTTGAAGTACACGAGAAATGTCACGTACACACTTAAATATGTTTTGAATTTATACATCCCCCCCCCCCCCGATTAACCAATTCAATGTTGTTTGATCACATTGAGACTATTCCATTCCTTTGTCTAAAGATCCGACTCCTTGAAGTTTGATCACCACATTTATGGCATTTGTACATTTATATGTTTTCTTTTTTAATAGAAAGACTCATAATTTTTACTTTTACTGAAACAACAAATTAGATAATCTGTTTATGATGACTTTTCTTCAAAAAGAGACTGTTTTCCGAAAACCCGGTGAGATAATGTAGACTGTTTTCATATAAAATTGTGATGTTTGTTGTTTCTCTCTACTAGTATATTATGTACAAGGAAGGCGTCTCTCAAATCCCTCCGTAGATATTGGCGTAGTACTCTAGATAATGTAATTAATGTAAATCTCAGAAGAGCATAAAAAGGCAACAAATAACGCCAACTTGATAAAACAATTTCAGAGTTCATTTCAGAAGCTTCATTAAAATTGTTTTTTGGCGGTATTTTTGTATACTCTAAGTCGCAATACAGTTAAAACACATTCCAACAACGTACATGTATACAGCTCAACTTAATACTAGTCTTTACAAACTGTAAAGTGTTTGTACTTAACACATGTTCTTAGGAATAATATTGGAATTTATGCTTCTACTTACCTTTGTGTAATGTTGTTTTCATGCAATACAAGTGTGCATGCTAATGTAAATCGATTCTTCACCCCCCTCCAAATAAAAAAATATAAAACCCAAACAAGTACAAATAAAACCCAACCAAAAGTAAAAACCCAACAACAGCGATAAAAAAAACAAAAAACAACAACAAAAACAGCAACAATGCAAACATTAATATCAAACAAGTAAAGTGATCACAAATTCGAAAACAACTTTTACTAAGTATAATGCAATAAATCATATCGGATTAAAAAAACAACCTTAATGAAGTTTTCAAATAGCTGCACATTGATTATCTGATTATGTTAATCAAGGACACTGGGTTCTACTTTTAGGAATACTTAGTATTTATCATATTGGTTTTCCTATCAGACTCAAATCAAACCTGGTTACCTCCAGTGTGTGGCAAGTGCTTATCTGCCGTTGGATTGCTACCAAAACGATACAATTCTTCTAAGAATACACTAGACATTTATATAGTTGTGGAACATATCATATTGGCGAACAGTTTTGGAATTAATACTGACGAAAGCGTCTTAAGGGAATCTATTGTTCTGCCATACTGATACATGAAATGATAACTACTCCCTAAAGGCCACGAACGTACCAAAAGGAAAACCACTCACGTATTAGGACAGATAACATATAACGAAGCTACTGTTTCAATATTAGACATTATATTCATAGCTAGGCCATGGAGATAATTTTCTCTCAATATTAAGAATTTTTAATTTTAGTTCAGAATTTACCAAGTTTACCATTTGCATGAACATGATACTAGTAATCAAAAGAATGTTTATCTTCTTATTTCTTATATAGTCTGTCCCAAGATATTTATGCTGCACATCACATACCTGTGATGACAAACGAAAACAGATTACCTACGGAGATTCATTATGGGGAATGTTGACATCTTTTCTCCATTCGGAAGTCACTCGAAATACCTCGCACAATTTTTCAACGTTTTCACCCGGGCTTATTCATGGCTGATGCAATGCAAAATCCCCGTAGACTTTCTATTTTTAGCTGTGTATTGAAATTTGACAAGGTAAAGGGGGCGTTTCAAAAGGGAAATCTTGGGATTTTTTCATACTATTGAATGAACATTGTCTGAATCAAGAGGTATTTATAAATATCAAATAATATCAGAAAATATGCGGCAAAAATATCTTGAGACAGACTATAAGATATTCTTGTGGTTTTAATTTCTAAATTTTGTTTTTCCCAACTAAGAAGGAAGATGTTCTTGATTTTTTTCATTGTTTAAAAATTGAATGCAGAGAAATTATTAATAGGTAAAATTTTTTTAGATTTCAATTGTAATTAACATATTATGAAACTTTTGTCACTAATTCAAAAACCTTGTGACATATCTATTCGTTGTTTAAATTTGTGATTTCATCAGTTATTTATTTGGTATAGCAATGAAAGTGATATTTTTCTATGCTATTATTACGCTAAAAATATAGTTCCGGATATAATTCAGACTTTATTTACTTAATACATTTACGAGTTAGTCCATTCTTATTGTATAATTGTGAGATGGAAAAAGATTCCTTAAATTTCAAAAGAAAAGACTTTTATGTGAAAATACTTAATTTTTTTTCTTCAGTCATAAACGTGACAAGACTCTTCCCTTAAATTTTGGCATAAGAAAAAAAATGTTACGAATTTTACTACAGGTTTTATTATTGATAAACTGTTTGTCTTTGGGATTAATTATAGTACAAAATGGTAGAAAAACTAGGAATAATTATATAATGGTTATAGCTTAATCGAAATCCATCTAACAACCTGAATGCAGACCATTCAAAGAACTCGATATTGAATTAAATAGGAGGAGTGGCAGTTGTCAGTATTGGTGAGGACCACCCAAGAACCGGACCAATATTACAGTGTGTTCGATGAAAAAGTCGTTATTATTATTATCATCACCTTTTCAAAATCTTGCAAGTGCTTTACACAAAGATTAGAAATCAATAATTCTATTTGATTAAACTGAGTGAATCTTTTAAATGTTGAGAATAAGAAGTTTAAGTATCTTAGTCTCTTCCTTTCAGCTGCAGATAACTGGTGTCTAAATATTGTAAAATGGATTTATTATTGATTAGGGGAAGATACTAATGATGTAAGCTTCATTAAAACAAACAAAACAGTTTCTGTCACAAGCGATTGAAACGAACCGTTATTAGAATTACCTCTTTAATACATAATCTGTATTTTGTTTGGTATAGTAACCAAAATTCTTAGCTATGCCTTTTGTGTTTATCAAAGCAGAAAGAACCATTCGTCAGTTTTAAAGCATAATTGAAATTGTCTAAATTCCAAACGGTTCCAGACATAAATATTTTGCAATTATCTTAGTGTTTAGTTGATAGAGATTGATTGATTACTGTCCAAAACTAAGTGAAAATACTCACATTTGATCACATTTTTAACTTAACAATGTCAGCATTTTGCTACAATGGACTTTGTATATAACTTACATGAAATCATATTGCCATGGTTCACAAACTCGTTACTTTCGTTATGAGTTTGTTAAAAAAAGATATGTAGATTTAAGATACACTGTCAGGTATTTTTTTACACTACTTAATTTAATGAGCTTATAAATGAGCTTATATATTTATATATAGACCTCTGCATATGGTAAATCCGACAAAAACTTTACTAAATATAAATGCTTTTGGGTCTTAATAGCTTAAACATTATATATGAGTATATACTTTTCATTTAATCACAACTAATTGCATATGTATAGATATAATGTATATGGATCCCTGATAAATTTCTTACTGAGGAAAAATCAGTTGTTAAATTATTTCTTATGTTTATGTAAACGATATACCAGGAGGGAATCCAATCGACGTTTGTGCATAACAATTAGATTAAGGGTGTGTACTGCAGCGATGCAACAACATAAATCATAGTACATAGTGCACAGAATGATTATCGTTGTGACAACTTGATCTATAGGATATGAGGTATTACAATAGCAGATTATTCTGAACACATTTGTTGGCAAACTCACGGCTGGCGGAATGAGGCAGAAATATATGTTGAAACTTTTTCATACATCGTCTTCATGAAAATGATATTTACAGACAGAAAGTGACAGTTGTTTATGCAACGAATCAACTCTCTTTAGAATGAATTTCCGGACGTTAACACAGCAACCGCCCTCGTGCAATTATGGACTCATTTGTTTCTAGAAACAGAATTTTAAAATCAAAGAAACAATGTTACATTCATATAAGTGTTTGAGTAGCCTATGCTAATACCGAAGCTAGTAAAATAATTACTCTTTTACTGGTTTTGTTTGACAGAAAGCTAAACAGCTACTCACCTAAAGAGTACTGCTGCTATAGTCGAATACCATGTCTATGTATTTGAAAGTCAATCTACTTGAGTAGTTGGTACATTATTAATTTCAATTTAAAGCATGCAAAACTATTCACAACAGACGTTATAATAAATAGTTTTGAATTCTTCAAATTACAAAATTTTACCCTACAAAACGACTCCCCATCATGTCTATATTTTTACGTGGTTCGAACCAATCCGCTACGTATAGCTCTACTGATTGGTTTAGATAGTGTTCATGTTAAAGATGATATATTTCTGGTCATTTACAGTGCAGAGTAAGTAAATTATTGTTTTACACAAAAGGGTACATCTTTGAAATCATTGTAATGACTTTTTTTTCACTTTTTATAGGTACCCATTTCTCTTCACATTCGTTGGAAGTTGAAACATTTGTAGTAAAATATAGCTGGTTTGGATAAAGTATCCGTTGTTCAAATGATTTGGTTGTGAGTAGATTTTGACTATGACCATGGCTCCGTTGAACGTTAAACACTTCTCCATTCGGCACTCTTCTTTCATAGTATTCTGTCAGAAAGATTGGATGAGGCTGTACCTTTCAGTCCGCTGAAAGCGGCCTAAAAATTTATTGAAATATGGTTATATCATTCTGTCACCATTCCATTCAATATTCAGGTAGGAATGGTAGGATTTTATCTTATCTCTAGTTCATTTTTTTTCTAAATTAAATATTTTATCAGTAGAGAAAATAGCGTGACCGACAAGAATTTTAAATTATTAATCAGATATAACCTTGTGTTTACTCAGAATGCATAGGCTGTCAATTATTAAATTGATTGAGTCATTATAAGACCAGTGCAAAGACAATTTTGTGACTCATGATGCAGATATTTTGTAACTAGCTCTTATCCGAAGTGGTTTTAAATATCTCGAGTCAGATTTCGAAAAAGTACTCATACTACAGTATCAAGTTTACCCTGACTTTGAAAAGAACGTTCGGAGAAAGACCATTGCTAGTTGAATAATTATGCATGTTAAATGAACGGGATTATTATCTACAAATCATAAAAAGGTGCTAATAGCACCGGCCATAAATTCATGATTATTGTAATCAAGATCATATTTGCTCTGTAACATAAAGTAAAATAACAGTACGGTTTAATGTGATGCCTTTTGTATTGTGAAGGTGTAGCAATTGAGTTCTACTTTCTGAGTCATTTTCCTGTCACTTTATGAATGAATTATCTAGATATTTCTCTCACTGCTGTGTTAATTCTAAATTGATCTAATTTTCTCAAGATTTAACTTTTTTTCACGACGTTTGAAGCTAGCGTTAACCCCAAGATCAGTTTTATTTTATTTCTCTGCTTATTTCCGAGACAAGCATGATTCTTTTTTTACTAATACAATAGAAGCAACGTTTTAGAATTTCAATGTGCCAACATTTTTAGCATATGAATACTGTAAACAGGAAAATATTCGCTCCCATTTTTTCTCTCGCCCGTTTGCCCTATTTGTCAGCGGTCAAATTTTAGACTGGGCGAATGCCTGTCTCAAAATATTTTTCTTTATATAATGCAAAAATAACACGGGGCAAAAATAACCCTGTACAAAGTTATAAAATTCCTACCCATGATGTATAAAGAAATATAAGTATTATTCTTTTACTCGTATTTCGTTTATTGTTCTTGAGATGCGGAACACTGTGTGTACCAGGCATGTATATGACTTCTTCAAATCAATAAAAACATAAATCAATGAACAGGTTAAATGAATAATGACATGTCATCATACTTTTTTCAGCTTTTCTATTAAAAAAGAAATACATGTATAAATATTTATAGTAAATATATATTAATGACAGTGCTACGTCATCGTTTAATTGGTTTTGAACATCTTTAAAAAAGATCATTCAATTTTTTGGAATTTCTTAATGTTCATTTTTCAATGATATCGTATTAATTTTAATCGCAACCCATTCTATGATATTAGTTTTAGATCAATCTACAACGTTGAAAATTTTTAGTTCTACATGAAAACTGCATGATAAAATGCACTTCAAAGTTGACACCTGTATGTATACAAATATGACTGGCCAGTGAACCTTAATTATGAAGAACATTCAACCACCAGTTTATATCAGAGATAATGACGCAGGACTACCTTAATTTTATAAAGGTAAATATTGTTGACTTTAGGAGTTCAACGTCCTTCATGTTTATTGTTTTTGTTCTATGCTTATTTCTAAGATGCATGATTAAGGAGAAACCACTCTTGTTGCTTAGAGATACACAAATTTATTTTAACATCGTAAAGATTTTTAGACATATTGATCTCCGTAAGAAGAGCTCTTTACGTGGATATGAATATATACTTTTTTTCTTTACCAAATATTGGGTAATGTTTAAATATTCTAAAAATTTAAGATAGATATTTGGTCTATTTGTTGACTAACCATATTCCTAATATTTTGATATTAAAAGATGTTCTCTCTAAGCAACATATAGTTTTTCTCCTTTATCGTATTTGTCCAGATTTTCCAGTGTCATTTCAATAAATAGTGATTTCAATTGACACTGAAAAATCTTATCAAAAGTATAAACGGCTAAGTAAAAACAAAATACAACAAAGAGAAATGTGAAATATCATAAAATGTATTTACATTTTTTTAAACTGGCAAATTAAATTTAAAAACTGTGAATTCACAATTTCATGTTAATATGCATAAACGCACTTGTAATAAATATTTAAGTTGTAACGAGGTTGTAACATTTATTTGGGTAAAATTCAATTTTCGATCAATAATATTTGATATGAGGCCATCTCAGAAACAGTATTTGGTTAAAGCATGTAGTTCCTTCTTATCAATTATAGATGTCATTTCTGTAAACCACATAAAAATATCGGTCAGAGCATACAGTTCAATGAGGTTTGACAGAACCTTTAGATAAGATAATAGAATATATAGGCTAACAATCCAAGATTGAAACTGTAAAATGTATGTTATTCTTTTACGGCTCTTTCTTCTCTCCGTTTATGTTTGTCATACGTCAGGCTTACTGAACCATGATGATTCAGGAACACCAAGCCTGGATGATGTTTTGGACAGTTTGAATGATAATGATCTGGTTCCCGAGAGGAAAATTACAATTGGTGATCTGAAGACAGTGATACTGGCTTTACAGAAGGACTACACATCCAGGTTGACTACTCTGAAGAGTGACTTCGAACTGTCATTGCGATCCCAACAGAATCGTATTCGGTATCTAGAGAGGAAAGTAGCTTACCAAGGAAAACTAATAGAATTTCTAGAAAATAGCGAGTCTTTCAGAAGTCGTCAAACACAGCCAGCAAATAAACCACAACCACATGTACACAATGCAAGCAACGACATAGAAGCCAAAAACTCAACCGCGTACTCTTTCATTGATATAAAAGAAATGCAAAACGAAAATTGGAGTGGAGATTTGTCAGGGCACCCTAAACTTGAGAGACAGGGTAGAAAACAATTTACAATGTAAAATTTACTATACTAGTTTTCTACATGCCAATTTTTTCAGCATCTTCTATTATATTGATTTTATTTTGACAGAAAGGCTGCTTATTCAAGAAGTACCAACGTCTAGCGCAGTGGTTGCATTCTATGCCTACATGTCTAAAAGTCTGCCACCTAATGTAGCCACTCCGCATCATGTCCTTATATTTGATGTGGTTAGAACCAACATCGGCAACGCCTACCACTCGTCAACAGGGGTGTTCATCGTTCCCGAGACAGGTGTATACGTGTTCATTTGGAGTTTTTTGAATGGAAACAACGGTGCACACTCTACCCAACTAATGATTAATACAGAAGAATGGGGGATAGTTCATGCCCATTCTGCTTCTAATAACTGGAATCAGAGTACAGGTGTAATCGTTGCTCATGTAAATAAAGGTGACGATGTTTTCGTAAAAACGTCAGGAGCGAGCCAGGGAGAAATATATAGTGGAGTTAATAGCAGAACTATGTTTGCTGGATGGAAACTACACTAACTATCGAAGTGATTACAGAAACATTAGAGCCAATTTTGCTCATTTTGGTTATCCGTTTTTTCAAAACACAATTCAATAAAAGAATAGAAGTTTTGCATGTACTGAATGTTTGAATCTTTTGACTGCAAGAAATAAATCTCGCAATTGCGTGTTTAACATTTTGCGGAATTCCAAATTAATTTCATATCGACTTGAACTTTGAAATATAATTTACCTCACGCGATTTTGAATGACAGCATTTGTCAATGGAATTGGAGGCAATTTTATAGAAATAAACAGGCAGTAAAAATAATTTTTGCTAAGGATCATGCACAAGAAGAATAAGCGCTATGACTCTAACTGTTAAAAACTTCCGAAACTTGTTACGACATTCGAACGTTCTGTTAAATATGCCACCTAACAACGACGACAATTGTAAATACCTTTCGGATATAAATGTTAAAATATTTTAATAACAAAATAATGTATTGATGAAACAATTAGATTTAACATGATTTTTTCTAACAAGATATAGGGTTCGTATTTGTCGTTTGTCTCCATCTCTTTTGATCCTTTTGAAGCCAATTCTTGGTGTATACACCCTCTTGCTGATAGCCACGATGAAAAGTTTAAAATAAATGTATATGCGCATGCGCTATTGAATGAAGTGCTGCGCTAGCAATATTTATTAAATGGACTGTCTTAAATTATTAATCGTAATGTTAAAAGTAGAATTTGGCAAAGCGAAAAATACGAAAATGCTAATCGATGATTTGGAAAGTTTGACTTTTTGTTGTTAACATTGATCTGATTAGTGATAATCTTTGATGTCACGTGTGAAAACTGCCCAACGGTTTTTATTACACTGGTAGAAGCATCTTTTATACCATGACATATAAACGTTGATAAATTACCATTTTTTAAACAAAATTCATTTTCAGTTAGTATTGTATAAATATTTTGAACCCTCTTGATCTTTCTCAGCAAATTTTTTTAAATTATCTTGTTTCTTGTATTGATAATGTTCTTCGAAAATATTAAATTTTCCTTTGTTACTTTTTATCTTGAATCCCAATAAACAGTTTTCAGTTTCATGTTCTTGTTGTACAATTAATTAATAAATACAAGTATTAAACTGTAAAATCATTTAAAAATACGGCTAAAGGCTGGTGAGCCCAAGTTCAAAAGCCGACGGGTATAAAAAGAAATTGTTTAGAATGGACATGACTCTTTTAAATGTCATTTAACAATATGTATCATTTGAGAAAAAAAAACCAATCAGCGATCAGGAATAAGGTTCGTTATAAAACATACAAAAATAAATTCGTTTTAATTGCATGACAATGATAGTGAATTGTACTCTTATAACTTAAAATTGATTACTAGATGATGTTACATGTATTTGTACTTAATCGTGCATACGTTAACAAATTTTTTAGAAAGCCGTTTGAATAAATAATGAATTCAAATGTCAATGGAACATTTTTCTTTAAACTAAATATAGCAAAGACAATTGTGAAATATTAAGTCATCAAAATATCATAACATGTATTTTACACTTATCTAAACTGGTAAACCTGTTAATTAACGATTTAATGTTAATGTACATAAACGCAATTGTAATAATCATTTACGTTGTAAAAATATAATTAAGGTAAATTCAGTTTTCTATCAATTATATTTGATATAAGAAACCATCTAAAACAATAATCTTGTTAATGCATGTAATTCCTTTTTATCAGTTTTAGATATGACAGTTCTATAAACCTTACGCAAATTTCGGTCAGATCATACAAGTCAGTGCAGTTGGTAGAACCTTTAGATAAGATACTGTGCAATAATTTAAATTCGTGGGGGCCAATTTTCGTGGATTGTCTAAATTTTACTTGTTCGTGGGGACGTAATTTCGTATTTTATCTTATATCTAAAAAGGAAATATGACTTAATAATTCTAATTTAGTAATTCGTGGATAATGTTAATTCGTGGACGAGAGGTACCAACGAATTCCACGAAATTTGAGCCACCACGAACATTAATGATTCCACAGTAATATAACAATCTAGGATTGAAACTGTAAATGTATGTTGTTCTTTTTACGGCTCTTTCGTCTATCCGTTCTTGTTTGCCATTCGTCAGGCTTACTGAACCATGATGATCCAGGAACCCTAAGCTTAAATGATGTCTTGGATAGTTTGAATGAATGACCATGTTCCTAGTTGACTATTACTATTGGTGATATGAAGCTGGTAATACTGGCTTTACAGAAGGATAACACATCCAGGTTGCTAACTCTGAAGAGTGGTTTTGAACGTTCATTTAGATCCCAACAGAATCGCATTCGGTATCTAGAGAAGAAAGTAGCCTATCAAGAAAATCTCATAAACGTTCTAGAAAATGACGAATCTTTAAGTGGTCGTCAAAGACAGCAAAAAAAAAAAAAAAAAAAAAAACCAACAAAAAAAAAAGTCAACAGCTACCCATACAAAATAAAAGCGATGTCGTCGAAGCTTTCAACTTGACCGGATACTATTCCCTTGATATAAAAGAAGTGCAAAAAGAAAGTTGGAGGAAAGAGATGGCGGGGCGCCCTCAACGTAAAAGAAAAGGTAGTCAACAATTTATGAGACGAAATTTACTGTTCTAGGCTACTACATGTCAATATTTTTTAAAAACTTCTATTTTGTTAATTTTACTTTGACAGAGAGGATGCTCATTCAAGAAATACCGACGTCTAGCGCAGCGGTTGCGTTCTATGCTTAGATGTCTTAAAGTCAGCGTCCCGTTGTAGTCATCCAACATCATGTCTATGTATTTGATGTGGTTCGAACCAACGTCGGCAATGCTTACCACTCGTCCACTGGAGTGTTCACCGTCCCCGAGTCGGGCGAATATGTATTTATTTGGAGTTTTTTGAACTCGGCGTTTTACTCTACACAGCAGATGAAAAATACAGAAGACTGGTGGGGAGGAGTTCATACCCATTCAGGTTCGAGCAGTACTATGCAGAGTACAAGTGTGGTAGTTGCTCATGTAAACAAGGGAGATGACGTTTTCGTAAAAAACAATGACTGGTTTGGCATAAGAATGTTTGCCGGATGGAAACTGTATAAAACAACAGTATGATTAAAGCAGTCTGATATTTTCTTAACACGTTTGTCATAATACTGCTGATGTTACATAGGTATTTAAGAAAGAACCCTGTTATGTAAGAAAAAGTGATGTTTTTTTATAAACATTACCGAAACATTTTGGTGGGTCTTCTTTCTCGGGTAGATTATTTATAGGTAGTTTATAGAGAATAAAAAACAACTGTGGCGAACCAAATTGTCATTTATAATTAAGATACAACTCTGATGTTGCACAGATTGAAAAACTTAAATTGAACAGGTCATTCGTGATAAAAAAGTTCATTTCAGAAGGTTTGTTTTTGCTTGCATTTTACTGTAATTCGCTCAACAATTAATTGGAATCAATTACTTTATTATTAAATAAAATTAAATATGCTAATACAACTAAATTTACGTTTGACTTTGCAACATTTATATTATTGGCATGTTAAAAAAAATGCTTATAGGTGAAACATTTTGGTTTTTTGTTTTATGACTTTGTTTTTATGCAATCCTTGTGAGATTATTTTGAATTAAGCAAAAAACAAACAAACAATAAATAACTAAATAAGTAAAAATAATAAACACCAAAAAATAATCTGTATGGTTACAAAATATTTAAAATTAAATAAATTTACTTGCAATGACGAATGAATACTTGAAACGTTATTGAAGTATTTATAGTCGAATATATGTTTATAAAATATTTGATGATTATCAGAACTATCAAGAATACTTTAGATAAATATTTTCCATATTAGTATTTCTGTAGGTCTTAATATACATGCTAAAATATTGCAAGTCTTATCCGAATTTGTGTAGTAGAGGCACATTTTATCGGTTTTTAATATTTTAATTTCAGAATATTGATTTCTTCACTATTATAGACATTATCTAATCAATTTGTTACTTTTCAGGAATTTTACTATTGCACACTTCGATTTTTTTAATTACATAACAGAAAATGATTTATCAGTGGTGAATAAATAAATCATTTAGTTGAATTATTTAAATTGATATTTTGTGTTTGTTTTTATTTGCATTGGTTACTCCTCTTTGGAGTATAACTGTATTTATGACTCTATTCATAGCATTTATTTGAGTGGTCACTTAGATCTGGTCATGTGATTGTGTTCATTCTGACTCCTGCATTTCATGCTAAGAGGCTAGCCATGCGGTTTTAACTGCCATATTCGAATTTTGAAGTTGCTCTATATTTTATGCAGTTTGAAGTATTTTCCTGCACATAGAAGGTTAGTTCTTATAGTGTATTACAGTTTAATTGGGTTTACAATTTGTTTAATTATTTATTTATCTATTTCCACTTCTTTTACCAATTTGAATGAATGTTGGAATGTTTGAGATAGAATGAGAAGAGAGTGAATGGCCTATGTGAGTTTGTATTTGTATGAATGCAGTCAATAATTAAAGTAATAATCTTCAAATTAAGTTTATCATGTGTAAATAATTGTGTTTTTTTCTTAATAAGTTTAAAAGCTAGGAGAAAAAGTGTGAGTGATTTATAATTATAAATTTTACAGTTTTATAATGCTTAAATATAAATATCCATACATTTCAAAATCATATTTCTCTCATATTTAGTTTTGACATACGTTTAAAATCCACGACCTACATGTAAACTGGTAGAAGTTTCCATGACCTTTGCACCTCATGGGAGGTATGATATTATATTATATGTATATATGATATGTTTGTTTATATGAATATATTTTCTTTATTTGTTGAAAAACTATATAAAGTGAGCAGAACTATTGCTGCATTTGAAATAATATTTACGAAAGAATTTGAGTTTATATGCATAACTTGGTTTAATGTTTTGTTCATGTAGTTCAATTGATTTCCATGAGTTATGTGTTATTTGAAATTTATTCGGTTTGTGTTATACAAAAACTTTATTTGATTTAAGCATATTTATAATAAGCTAATAAGAAAGTTTATTGTTAATTGGAATTTACGTTTAAACTTTGGAAAATTGTTTTGTTAAATTTGATTATAAATTCAATACAAGGTCATGCATGCAGAATTTGCATCAAGAGTTATTGTTCTTGTATTTACTGTATTTTATTATATTCCAGGGTCGGGGAGTTTTATTCTGTTATTTTGATGTCATGCACAAATAAACCCACAATAACACAACGAATGGAGTTCCTGTCATAATTCCACTCGGTTTCATTTGTATGAAACAAACGATACCAATATTTTAAGAAATACTTTTAAGAATACCAAAACACTTTGTATGCAGTCCGTACTAATTGTACTCACTGGGCGTAACTGCATTCAGTCAACTGAAGTGTGATTAAATGATGACAGTGATTGTATGAGCTATCTCTGTCAATCAGTCTCCATTCCAGACATACATGTAAATATAAAGACTATAGCAATAACAATTTTGTGAATCACTTTCGCATTTCATGATACATGTATTCAGTTTTGATACTGCGATAGTTTTCATGGCAATACACTGTGTGATATAATTTTGAATCAATCCACAGCGTTGAAAATTACAACGTTAAATCTACCTTATAGTTGATATGTGCATCAATGTTATCACCTGTATGTATTCAAATATGATTGGCCAATGATCTTTTATTAAGAAGAACATCCAACTGCCGGTTTATATCAGAGATAATGACGCAGGACTACCTTTATTTTAATATAGGTAAATATTGTTGACTTCAGGAGATCAACGTCCAATCTTGAGTTTTGTTTTTGTCCTATGCTAAGTTCTAAGATGCATGATAAAGGAGGAACAACTCTTGATGCTTAGAGATAAGCATCTTATTTTACATTCTTTAAGAGGGTCGAGGCGTTTAAGACATGTTGACCTCCGTAAGAAAAAAAATCTTCATAAGGATATAAGTTATAGCTTAAAATTTCCTTTTAAAAAATGTTCTATGGTTGATATGTTGACCAACAAGCTTCCTTATAATTCAATACTAAAGAATGTTCTCTATAAGAAACAAAGAATATTTCTCATTTGTCAAGATTTTCCTGTGCCATTTGAATACATAATGAATTCAATTGGTACTGGAAATCTTTATTAAAAGTATAAACGGCTAAGTGTGAACCAAAAATCAGATAGAAAAGTAAAATAGTTATCAAAGTGATCAAAACATCATAACATGTATTTACATTTCTTTTAGAACTGGCAAATGTAAAACTGTGAATTCACATTTTATGTAAATATACATAAACAAATTTGTAAAAAATTCTTAAACTGTAAAAAAAAAATTGGGCAAAATCAATTTTCTATCAATAATATTTGATATAATAGACATATAAACATCCACACTATAATATTACTTATTAGGTTCGTTACTGACTGTTTACAGAAATTTGTGGGGTCGGTAAAGTCCATAGAAGGCGAGGCGGAGCCGAGCCTTCTATGGACTTTACCGACACCACAAATTTCTGTAAACAGTCAGTAACGAACCTAATAAGTGTTTTGTTTTGTCAAGGACCTACAGTTTGATATGTAAACAAACAAAAGATAATATATAACGATTAAATTACAAACAAAAGATAATATATAACGATTAAATTCATAGCTTAATTCTCTAATATTTCACCTTCCTCGTCAGTTGTTTGTGCAAACCTCGATGCTATTGTAGGATCATAATAATATGTTTTACGGTGTGACCGTTCGGGCGAGCGCAGAAGGAACCACACATCTGTCATCATTGTGAAATGCAACCCGTGGACTTGCCCTAACCAAAAAACTTTGGCTTTGTCTCGAAAACTTTTACCACCGCAAGGAACCCGAAATTATCAAATTTTTATTCCAATGGCCCCTTCCTAGTCTTATACACTTTAACAAACTACCACTGAGCATTAATAAAATGTTAAACAGACTTACATTGTATTAAAATATTTTGATAAACACAACGCCGGTTTTTTTTTTATGTAGATACAATTATGTTTTATCTTTTCTTTACCTTTTAATAATGATCATTAAAATCAGTAAAAATAAATTTTGTCTGTTATTTCTCATTTTGTTCCTTGTTGTAACCCGTGTTTTAATTATTTTCCTCAGTGACATTAATTTTGTTTTAAATCTTTTTAATTTTTGTACGATATATAAGCGTTGTAGACATGTGCCCTAACCCCTTTCTTAGTGTGTGATATCCAATATTATTTGACCACATATGCAACTATATAACAAATACATGTACCGGTAGATATTTTAACAGTTTAATTCTTTTTATTTATCTATTCATTACAAAATGACGTGGCTGCACTCAGATCTAATAATGATTAGACTTTTCTTTCTTAATAATTTTTTGTCACCTACCTAACGTATGCATATATGATTGGATCAATATGACAATAAATTTAGCATGGAACTTGCATGTGTATTTACTAAGCAAAAAAAAAAATCATCAAAACAAAACTAATCAGCCAAAGAGTCACCGTTAACACTGATACTGAGTACTTCCTACATGATCCAGTACATATGCTTGATCCACCTCTAAATGTATCGCGGGAAATTTTAACGCGAGATCTTTGTGACGTCATAGTTAACATTCTTTTGCGCTCGACAGTTTTCGTAAATTGTCGGACAAATTCGGAGAAGGAAATGACGTCATATGTCAGCAAAAGTTCAGTCTTATGTGTTGTTTACTTTAATGTTTTTAGAAGGATTTTTTTTATTGTTAAATGAAAATGATGTATGCGATGTAGAGGTAAGAATTTTCCGTAGAAAAACTTTCTGTTCCACCATGTTGCTATGCACCGCAAAGGATCACTGGGATAGTAGAACGTTTTCACGTGGCCTCATAAAATTTTCTTTGAACAATGTGCAGATTTCAACTCGAATTTCCTCCGTTCGTACACGTTGTCTATGGAGCTCGCTACGCGAGCGGCGCTTCGCGCCGCCTCGCTGCGCTCGCTATTACGTCATGGGCAAAGGGGGGTCACTCTAAATATTTTGGGGCTTAAAAATCAAAGGTATGGTTGAACGTTTGTGTAAAAAATCAGCTCAATTAACGTTACGTCCGCCATGTTGCCGTATAAATTTTGACGCTTGCCCTATAAAGAAATTTGTGAGGCAACCACGTGACGCGATTCATCCAATGACGTCGAGACATTCTAGTCCGAGGCAAAACAATACATTCATAAAATACATGTGCAGTCTGTTCTTCAAAATTAAATGTTATAAAAATGAAAGTAACAATGGAACAATATAGTGTATCTTAGGTAACAAGTATAAATAATGTCAGAGACTATTCAAGCTGAGCTGAGAGGAATGTATGAAAATTGATAAAAATCGAAATGATGTCATTATTGTTCTCTGGCCATTTGATAAGACATTAAATTGATATATAATGTGCCTAAAGTCTGAACAATGGGGATGGATATGATCAAATTTCAGTTCTTGACTTCATAATACGCAAATTTATTTTACATCTTGTGAGAGGGCTCGATGATTGTGGCCAGTTTTAGACATATTGATCTGTAAATAAGAAGAAAAACTCGATATAAGGATTAATATGCCTGTTAACCAAACAAAAGTGTATCGATTAAAATATCAATTAAAAAAATTAAGTTAGATTTGATGGTTCTTTCAGCTTCCTCTTAAAATTGAGTATAATAGGGTGTCATCTGTAGACAACAAAGGTTATCTCTTCTTAATTGTGAATCTTAGAGCCTAATTGTTAAAATTTCGGCTACCATTTAAATAAATGATTATTTTAAATGACCTGATACCATCAACTTATCATTAAAGGTATTTCACAATGTTTTTAACTGGTAAAAGAAAACTGCATGTTAATTTACAAACACGCACGTTTTCTAAATCTTTAAGTTGTAGAAAATATAAGTTTCAATTATCATTATTTGATGTAACAAACTAAAGTTAATGCAAGTAGTTCCTTATTATAAGTTTTAGATATATCAGTTCTATAACCCTTATGGAAACAGTCAAAGAATACAGTTCAGTGCAGTAAGACAATACCTTTCGATAAGATAACAGAAATATTAAGGCATTCCAATTCAGGCTTGACACTGTAAAATGTATGTTGGTCTTTTGCAGCTCTTCCTTTTCTCCATGTTTCTGTGCCATAGTTCAGGCTTGCTTCATCATAGTGACCCAGGAACACCAAACCTAGATGCTGTTTTAGACAATTTGAATGCGAAAAACAATTTCCATGAGCACAGAATTACAACTAATGATCTGAAGAGCGTGATTCTGGCTCTACAGAAGGATTACACATCAACGTTGAATACTTTGGGGAGTGATTTTGAACTTTCATTGAGATCCCAACAGAATCGTATTTGGCATCTAGAGAAAAAAGTCACTCACCAAGAAAAACTCATAACCGTTTTGAAGAGCGGAGAATCTACAAGTCGTCAGAGACCGTCAGATAAAAGTAAACAGTCACAAGAATACACTACCAACGATTACTTAGAAGCTCTTAACGCCTCCCGACATTCTCCTATTAAAACAAAGGAATTTCAAAATGAAAATATAAGCAAAGCATTTAGACATTCAAAACGAGGTAGACAAGGTACTTAGTAATCAACATACCTTCGAAAGAATTTTACTCCATTTATGTTTAATCAGCAGCAACAAAAATTATTAGGTTTCTGTTTACAGAAAGGCTGCTGATTCAAGAAGTACCAGTATCCGGTTCGGTGATTGCGTTCTATGCCTACATGTCTAAAAGTCTGCCTGCAAATATTGTGACTTCACAGCATGTCCTTGTATTTGATGTAGCTCGAACCAACATTGGCAACGCCTACCACTCATCGAAAGGGGTGTTCATCGTTCCCGAGACAGGCGTTTACGTGTTTATTTGGGGCTTTATGAATGGCAACGTCGCTGTACACTCTACACAATTAATGATTAATTCAGATATTTGGGGGGTTGTTCGAGCCCATTCTGGTTCAAATAATTGGATGCAGAGTACAAGTGCAGTAGTTGCTCACGTAAGCAAGGGAGATGATGTTTTCGTAAAATTAGCGTATGACAGTCAAGGAGTTATATACAGTGAATTTAACAGCAGAACGCTGTTTGCCGGATGGAAACTGCATTAAAACATTGGTATTATTGAAAAGAGTCTGTACATTTTCTTTTTTATCATCGTAAGTAAACGACTGAAATATCTTTCAAAAGACATTTAAAAGAATCCTGTTTGTGAGATAATTAGATGGGCCCAGTAGTTTTCCTCTATGACGACTGTTATTTCCAGAATTCATTAAGATTCTTGCAACCAAAACTTGTCTTGTGGGTTTTTGCTTTACAGTAGTACTCGCGTTACAAGAATTTTTGTGTGCATTACGATTTTGTTAGTACGGTTTCATATTTAAAAAAAAATCTCTCAGAGATAAGAGAAAAAAACTGTTGTTAGGATGCGCAATGTTTAACAAGGGCTTCTTGTTCATATCAACATCTTTTGTCTTGATCAGTTATGCTTTCACTTATTAGAGTTTTCAAAAAGCTGCAAAGTGATACTGGCCTCAACTGCTATGAATAAAAAAATTACAGAGTATTTACCGTTTTGACGTTTACGATCACGCTCATATCAAACAATGTTACTTGCAGTGTTTGTCAAGTTTTATCTGTCTTTAGATTCCCTTCAAATACGATGCAATTCTTTCAGGAATACAAGAGACATTTGTATGCTGGTGGAAATTACCATATTGATGTTCATTTTTTGGAATGAATAGTGACTAAACGCATTGAGGTACATATATCTAGTGTTCTGCCCCACTGATGCAAGGAATAATAACTATTCTCTGAAGTCAAGGAGTTTACAGGAAACACTCACGTATTAGGGCAGAAAACATTTAATTAAAAATGTATAAAACGGCACTTACATTTAGGACAAGTGTTGTCCTGGCGTCTTAAACACATATTAGGAAATAGCTTCATACATAATGTCTTCATTGTTTTAGTTAATAATGGGACACATGTAGAAGTTCTTTTGGTAAAAAATAGAAAGGAATTCAGTGCAAAAATGCAATTTGCGGATACAGCCTTTTTTTGCGGATTTGCTGGCGTCACAATGGGATTTGACGTAAAGAGTTGACTGTCATAGCTATGTCAAATGATCTTTGGAAACATAAATGTATATATTTCACAAAGCTTTATTAGGTGTAGTTTATACAAACAATCATAATTATTAAGTGCTAAAACTTTAAAGACGTGACATACATTGTCACATTTTTTTCTAGAAGGCATGAGTGTGAGTTGGAACTCTTTTATTTAAAATTGTGTGTAGACAATTAAGTAAATAATTGAACCGTATGCATTAACTTTGCCTGTTTAACAACTATGGATTCTGTATTTTCAATTACCAATCTAACTAATAAAATTCGTTTGGTTTAACTAAATATTTAAACGATAACAAACTTAATATGTCAATTATTGTATGGTAAATATTTTTGCATTGATTGACTCAAAATTTAATGAAAAGAAAATAAGCCATCTTTCGTATCTTCAAAACCTAACATCAATGGCATATGTACATTCGATAATATTCATCATAATGTTTATTTAGTAATAATAATATAATAATATGTCATGATCTAATATGTTTTAATCAGCTAGCCTCATCAATCAACGCATTTTATTTTTTTTTGTTCTCAGACGTAAGAAAATGATGACGTCAGGCTAACGTAATAATGAAAATATAGGGTTTTGTGAATTTTTAACAAAATCTTCAAAGTTGTTCTGCAAAAAATCGGCCGAGAACACATATTGACATTATTTAATGAACTGGTTCAGAATTATCTCTTCTGTCATTGTGTTGAGTAAAAATAAGTTCGTCTAAATCGTTTAAAAGTTTGAAGCATAGTTTTAAAAAGCATCCCCTGACTAAGATAAGCATTTTACTATATATTTCATTGAAATGGCGTCGCTTGATGTTATTAACGACACTGTGTTTTAAACACAAAAACATCATTTCTACGCAGACGAATTTCATATAAATTAAAGAAATAAAAGCATGAAACCTAATTTAACCTATGAATCACGCTGACAAATTTTTAAGGGCAGGTTTTCTCACAAGCAGTAAACAAACGAGATACCTTAAGAAAAGTCGTATAAACTTAGCCATATCAAACGCGATGTATATTTGTTCATGTAACATGAAAATTCTTCAAATTAATTCATAAAATGAAAACCTACATATCTGCATTATCCATTTCTCCCGCCATGTTTCGGAGTTTTGACCTTACTCAGAACAAGAGTCGGCCTCGATGGAAACCCGGGTTTTAACTCATTGTCAGTTCTAGTGAGGACCACCCAGGATATGAACCAATATTACAGAGTGTTCGATGAAACAGACCTTGTTATTATCATCGACGCAACTTTTCAGAATCCTGCAAAATCTAACATTACAACTTAAACTACACTTACCCCCCCCCCCCCAACAAAAAATAAAAATAAGAAAAAAAACTATAGATATTCATTTGGGCAACAGAAAGATAAAAGGTCTGGGCAAGTTTTAAACGCCAAGAGGACAGTGGGTTGTTTAGTCTTGCTTTTATTACTATGTGCTTTAAGTACCCTGGGCGTTTAACTGCATCCATTGGTGGATCTTTGAACAAGTCTGGCATGCTATGGTAAGTGATAAAATGGGAAGATCCTTTCTTGGGATGATGCTTAGTTTTATAAGGTCGGGCTGATAGGTAGTGACAAGTGGAACCTTGCGTTTGTGTGTTTTCTCTTTGAATTGGAAAAGGGTTTCATGTCTCGATGTCTCATCAATTGCAGATTGCACTGTGAAGACTTTATAACCTCGGTTACACAGATTGAATTTTAATATCTTGAACTCTTCTTCAAAGATTTTATTCGAAGAACGGATTTGTTTGATTCGGGTATTTAATCATAAAAAACAAGAGCTTTTAAAGAATTTAAATTGTGCAAAGTATTAAAACAATAAAATGAAAAGTATTATTGTTACATGTTATAAATGATTGAAAGTAAAACAAGTAATTTAAAAAAACTATATAGTTTGTCATACGAACATGTTTTTTTTCAAATTCATAAGCTCAGAACCCTTTGGAAGATGATCATAACATATGACGTAACATATGATGTAACATCACCACCACCAACCACAACAACAGAACAAGAACACATACAAAAATATCAAACAAGTAAACTTATAAGAAAAATCGAAAACAACTTAAACTAAGCATAATGCAATTTAAAATATCTGATTGAATAAATCAACCATATCGAAGTTTTCAAGTACATTGATTTTCTGAGTATGTTGATCAAAGATACTGAGCTCTTCTCATAGGAATACTTAGTATTTATCATATTGATGTTTTTGTGAAAAGGAGTGGCAGCTGTCAGCACTAGTAGGGACCACCCAAGAACCGGACCAATATTACAGAGTGTTCGATGAAATAGTCCTAGTAATTATTATCGACCCATCTTTTCAGAATTTCGCAAGTGCTTTACACAAACATAAGAAATCTATAATTCTATTTGATTAAACTGGATGGATCTTTTAAATGTTTACAATAAGATGTTAAGGTATTTTATACTCTTCACACGAGCTGCAGATAACTGGTGTATAAATATCGTAAAATAGATTATTTATTCATTATTGATTAGAAGAGATACTAATGATGTAAGTTTCATTAAAACATTAAAACAAACACGTTTCTGTAAGAAACTATTGGAACGAAACGTTATTAGAATATCCTTAATATATAGTCTGTATTCTGTTCGGTATAGTTACCAAAATTCTAAGTTAAGCATTTTGTATTTAACAAAGCAGTTAGAAACATTCGACAGTTAAAGTATAATTAAAATTGTCTAAATTCCAAAACGGTTCCAGACATAGATATTTGCTTATCTTAGTGTTTAGATGATGGAGATTGATTGATTGCTGTGCAGAACCAAGTGTAAATACATTTTTCATATCTTTGACTTAACAATTTCAGCATTTTGCTACTACAATGGACTTTGTAACTTACCATCAACTTCAACTATAACCCGTACTATAATAATATTCTAAATGTCCAACGTTCGTAGAAGGGGCTTTTTGTATAACATAGTTATTGGTGACGCGCATGAACTTCATCTGGTAAGAACATTTATCACAATTCTAATCCTAGATACGCCGAATATGAGAATGAACAACAGGAAATAAACATGAGAATTTCTTACTGATATTAAGACCGTAATTACATTTCGTGGCGAGTTTTGTCACAATATTGTTATACAAAGCAACCCCATACTAGCGGTACCCAAGGAACACAAACCACCTACATGTGTGACCTCCCCTGATTTCTGGCGCGATGGTGTCCCAACAGGCAACTGTTGTGAGAACAGTTCTCTAGGTGCCCACCAGAGTTAGATAGAATGTTTTATCGTTAAAATGACAAATGCCCTATGGGCCCGGTTTAACGATATAATTCGTCCCATATACTCGCTTCGTAGCAAATAAAAAAAATTAATCGCTCTGTATCTCGCCTAAATGTTCATATGATTGGTTTCAAATACCTACAATTTTGTCCTTTTATAATCCTATTTTACCACATTAACTGTTTTTGCAACGAAATCAATGCCACTTTTAACATCACGTTTGAAAATTCGCTGTTTGCAGTTGCCATGTAAATGAGAAAATCCGAGACATTCCGAGTGCGATGTTCGACAAAATGGAAAGCAAATTCAAACGTGTATATAGGACAAAATGCCTTGGTACGACCCATTAAATGGATTATTTTGTGGATTTAACTACATATGCACGTTCAAAAAGGTTTGTAGTGTATAAAAATGTGTTTTTCCCCTGCAGATTATTTTCAACAGACTTAAAATCGACGCGAAGCAGATATGCTTCGTGGCTGCTGCATTTCAAGTATATGGGACGAATTCTTACTGTGACCTGAGCGTAGCATGGTCACGGTAAGATTATTCTTTCCACATTAAAGTGACTGCCACACCCAAAGAAGGTCAGGAGATCAAGTTCTGTCTAGGGCCCTAACTCTACCTACCACCCCTGGTATAACCCACCTGGGGATACCACACACCACTGGGGTAGACCCCAAAGCTTGTCCTTTTCACCAAGGGTCTAGCCGGTCCTTCATGTATCAATGAAGTGACCTATGAATCATCCCCAGCACTGAGGATGGATGCTCTCCAGAGACGGACACTAGAGAAATCCTCCTTCGTGGTAATTCCGCCGCCCCCAACCCAGAGTGTGACAATGATAGTTAACATAATCCCCCAAACGTATATATTAAAACTTACACAAGCTCCTTGCTTGTGACCCAGTGCCTGTGCGATACAAATAAAAAAACAAACCCAGTGGCAATAATGCCTTACTTCAAGCAAACCAACCCATTACACAGAAAACTGCCTTTCCTTATTGTCCATGAATATACTTAGTCTACAAACTCAGCGTCAAACACACCGCAAATCACTGTCCAACTTTGACCCACATCCTGGAAAAGTCTCAAAAGATATTTAGAGACTATATGGTTCCAAATCTGGATCACTTTTATGCAACACAGGGTGCTTCCAAGTCCAGTCCGAATTTATCCAACAGGTGTGTTAAAGTCCAATCCTCAAGTGTGCAACACAGGGTGCCAAAATACACAGTTTTCTTCAAATGAAAGTGAAAGTTAGTGAAAACACAACAAGAAAGCAGCGAGTATCAATCATAACTAATACGTCATTTCCGCTGGCGAAAAATAATGACTATCACGATGCCGGCTTTTTTCCTTCCCCCCTGCAAAAACCATGATGACAGAAGCTGATATATGATACTTTTCCCGTATCCAGTAGGCAAAACACTAATACAATCTTGTTTCCTCCATAAATAATTCAGTGTCTCCAACTGTTTATCCTTGACTGGAGTCCCAATTTCGCCCGAGCAAATTCGAGTCTCGCCTCCATGTTTTTGGAACTATATGCGGATATACTTCCGGCGAACGATTTAAGAAGAATTTCTTCTGTCTGCTTACTAGGTTATTTTTTGCCAGCGGAAATGGCCGAGTAGGTACGATTGCAGCGAGTATGGGTTGGTGAAAATTTCCAAATTGACCGTCTTCCTTGAAATTGTCGTCTGATAAATCAGTATCAATAAGCGGCTTAGTCTTTAAAAAAGATATGTATTGCCAAATCATAGTCTCAAAGACTTTTGAATTGAACAACGATGCAGAGTTGTCGCGCTTGGACTAAAATGAAAACCATTTATCACGATATGGTTGATTATCATTTATTTTCATCTGAATTTTCTTCTCATGTCTCTTCGACATGTAATACATGAAATCGTATTTCCACGGTTCACAAACTCGGACCTTTCATTATGAATTTGTGAAAAAAGGATATGTTCACTAAAGATACGGACAAAGTTTTACACTTCTTCACCTAATGTGCTTGTAAATGAGCTTATTAAAGAAATAAACAACGTTATTTAGTGAACATGGCGTTATATTTGCATATTCATTGTCCTTTCCCACTGTAAGCCCATACCGAGGAGCTGCAATCATTACACTATAATCGCAATTGCTCTGTCTGTCTGCGCAATTGTGTCTGCGCAATTGCCCCCATTGACTTTCAGGTAGCGAATTCTCAATAATTGTATAATGATTTTTAATCATATTTATAGTGAATATTTCTAATAAAAAAAATATGTGGTGTTCAATATAAATTATCTAAAGTTTAAAATAAAATACACGGTATTTTAGTTTTATTCATATTTAATTTAAATCAATAACAAATGTTATTTATTATTGCATAATAAAAATGTGCCTAAATAAAACGAAACTGTTTGCTTTTTATATTTTCATGTAAAAAATTCAATGTTAAAGGAAAGATAACTCTTCCTAACTATACCATGATTTATGTACCTAACTGTTGGCGTACTATGACGTCATAAAGGTGTGACGTCATATACTTTTCAATGACGTTATAGATTTTAAAAACCACTATACGATACATCATGTGTTTTTCTCCAACTCCCTAAAATTGATGTATTTAAAACATGTCTTATATTAACATTTTAAAGGAATTACTGTTATAACATATCATTGATTTTGTTAACAAATCTATGTGAAGTAAAAAAAAATGCATTACAGTCTGAACGTTGATTTTTGATGGAACAGCTAAATGTCAAGGTTTAGGCTAATGCAGGGTATTTGCGAAGGGTAAAATGCAAATATAAGTAATAAACAACGATTATTTAGTGAACATGGCGTTATGAATAGCAACTGCTCTGCTGGCATATTTTCCATGATGCGCTAGCGCGCATCATGGAATATGCCAGCAGAGCAATTGCTATTCATAACGCCATGTTCACTAAATAACGTTGTTTATTTCTTAAATGAATAGCAATTGCTCTGCTGGCATATAACATGATGCACGCTAGCGCATCATGGAAAATACGCCAGCAGAGCAGTTGCTATTCATAACGCCATGTTCACTAAATAATCGCTGTTTATTTCTTATATTTGCATTTTACCACTCGCAAATGCCCTGTGTTAGCCTAGACCTTGACATTTAGCTATTGCATCAAAAATAAACGTTCAGACTGTAATGTATTTTTTTATGATCCACATAGATTTGTTAACAGAATCAATGATATGTTATAACAGTAATTCATTTAAAATGTTATTATAAGACAGGTTTTAATTAAATACATCAATTCTAGGGAGTTGGAGAAAAACACATGATGTAATGTGAAGTGGTTTAAATATATAACGTCACTGAAAAGTATATGACGTCACACCTTTATGACGTCATAGTACGCCAAAAATAAGGTACATAAATCATGGTATAGTAAGGTAGAGTTATCTTTCCTATTACATTGAATTTTGAACATGAAAATAACTAAAATCAAACACTTTCGTTTTATTTGGGTACATTTTTAATATGTTTTACTGTGCTACCGTTCTGGCGAGCGCAGAAAGAATTACACATACCTTGCATCATTGTCAACTTATAGTATTATTTAGGTATCAACGAACGTCAAAGAATTTTTGAGAGAGTATTGCTCTACAATAAGTATGCCAAAGGTACTAATTTTAATGGTTATGATACATACAGCGCAACCCCGTACCCAGAGAGAGAGAGAGAGAGAGAGAGAGAGAGAGAGAGAGAGAGAGAGAGAGAGAGAGAGAGAGAGAGAGAGAGAGAGAGAGCGGTACATGTACCTGTTTGTAGGTGTGTAATTTTCCACTTTTAAATTCAATAGTCTGACTATATGCAATATCTACATAATTTTTTTTAACTGTTTATTTTTTCATTTAATTTTTTTTACCGGTATTTAGTTCAAAATTTTCTATTGTTTATTTCCTCCCTTCTCATATACTTACCTGCCTACTGTACATGCATGCACAATTAGCTTAAAAATGGATCGACATGACAGTAAAGTATGGCTCTTGCTAGTTTATATATATATATATATATATATATATATATATATATATATATATATATATATATATATATATATATATATATATATATATATATATATAAAATCTCTATATTAAAAAAAGATTAAAAACAAATCATAGGTGAATGAGGCAGGTATCGCAGTAGCCAGTACTCTCATTACAGATATTTGATCCACCTCTAAATTTATCGCGGGAAATATAGCGCGAGTGCATTGTGACGTCATCCATGACTTTGTTCGTCTTTGTTTACGTTTCTCGACTCAATACGAAGGTATGGAAGCGTGTAACACATCTTTTGAGTCTCGCCAAAGCATATGCGGTACTCAAAACGTGTCTTCAAACTTTAAGTCACCGTAAATTATGAGTTAAAAGTCAGCCATTTTTGGCATAGCACCACGGGTGAAAACATTAGAGAGCATTATGGGACGTAGACAAAAAATTTTGTTTGATGAACTGTAGGTTTTGCTCGTTCTTTTTCCCGCGCACACTGGTTCTTAGAGCTCGCTTCGCTCGCCGGCGCTGGGCGCCGGCGAGTTGCGCTCGCTATTATACAATAAACAATAGCATTTCTAATTGATTAAAATTAAATACATGTATGAATAAAACTAAAATACCTTGTATTTTATTTTAAACTTTATATAATTTATATTAAACACCACATATTTTTTTATTAGAAATATTCACTATATATACGAGTAAAAATCAAATTATAATTGTGGAGAATTCTCTATCTGAAAGTCTGTGGGGCATTTGCGCATACAGACAGAGCAATTGCGATTATAGAAAAATAATTGCAGTTCCTCCGAATGGACGTACAGTGGGAAAGGACAATGGATATGCAAATATGAATATATATGTAGAATGATGCTTCTGTATATGTTATTTCTGACAAAAAATCACTGAATATAAATGCTTTTGGGTCTTGTACTTTTTATCAAAACAAATTATATAAGTGCGTAGGTACCGATATAATGTGTATGGATCCCTGATAAATATCTTATTTAGCCAAAATCAGTTGTTTTACTATTTCCTAAATTAACGTAAACGGTACAGCAATAGAGAATCCAATCGACGTTTGGGTATAACAATTAGACTAAGGGTGTGTACTGCATCGATGCACCAATATAAATTACAGGATAAATTGATTATCGTAGTAACAGCTTGATCTATAGGATAGGAGTTATTACAATAGCAGATTATTCTGAACACATTTGTTGGCATATTCATGGCTGGCGGAACGAGGCAGTAATATATGTTGAGATTTTTTCATACATCGTCTTCATGAAAATGAGGTTTACAGACAGAAAGTGACAGTTGTTTATGCAACAAATCATCTCTCTTAAAAATAATTTTGCGGACGTTAACACAGCAACCGTTCTCGTGCAGTTTTTGAACCCGAATGAGGACTCACTTGTTTCTATAATAAAATTTCAGAATCAAAATTAAAACAATGTTACATACGTATACATGTAAGTGTTTGAGTAGTCTTTGCAAATAAAAATAAATAAAAAGTTATTAAAATAAATACCCGTTTACTCGTTTCTTTTGACAGAGAGCTAAACAGCTTCTCATTCATTTAGTTCTGTTGCTATAGTCGTACACCGCGTCGACTTGTCTTAAAGTCTATTAACACTAATACTTTGTAAATTAAATCCCGTCAAGAGGTCTACCTATAATTGTTGTAATAAATAATTTTAATTCTTTACATAACACAATTTTACTCAACAAAACGACTCCGCATCATGTTTATACTTTTTACGTGGTTCGAACCAATCACTACGTGTAGCTCTACTTGTTGGTGAAAAAAGTGTTCATGTAAAAAATACTATATTTCTGGTCATTTACTGTGAAGTATATGGTAATTTATTGTTTTACACAAACAGGTACATGGTTTAAATCATTCTAATTTCATTTTTCACGTTTTACAGGTACACACATTTCTTTTCATATATTCGTTGGAAGTTGAAACATTTGTTGTAAAATACAGCTGGTGTTGGACAAAGCATCCGTTGTTCAAAGAAATCAGCAGAACCATCTGCTTATTGAACTTTAACCATTCTCCATTCGACACTTTCTTTAATAGTATTCCGTATGAAAGACGACTTCATTGGATAAAGCTATACCATTCAATCAGCTGAAGGCAGCCTAAAACTTATTAAAATATGAATAAAAGGCAAGGTTATACCATTCTGTCACCATTCCATTCATTTTTAAGTCGATGAAATGGTAGGGGTTTATCATATCTTAAGTTAAAATTATCATTAATATTCTATTAGCATAGAAAAGAGCGTGACCTACAAGAATTTTAAATTATTATTCTGCTTCAATCTTGTGTTTACTCAGAATGCATAAAATCTCAATTATTAAATTGATTGAGTCGTTTGTACGACCAATGCAAAGACAATTATGTGACTCATAATGCAGATGTTTCATAACTAGCTCCTATCTGAGATGGTTTTAAATATCTGGAGTCAGATTTCGGAGTAGTACTCATACTACAGAATCGAGTTTATCCTGACTCAGAAAGGAATGTTCGGAGAAAAATCATTACTAGCTTAATACTTATGCATGTTAAATGAACGGAATTATTATCTAGAAATCATAGAAAGGTGCTAATAACACCGACCATTAATTTTGCATTATTGTAATCATGGTCTTGTTTGCTCTGTAGCATAAAATGAAATATCAGAACGGTTGAATATGACGCATTCTTATTGTGAAGGAGTAGCAGTTGAGTTCTAATTCCAAGTCATGTTCCTAGCATTTTATCAACGAATTGTTATGCTGATATTTCTCTCACTACTTTGTTAATTCTAAATTGATCTAATTTTCCCAAGATTTAACTCCTGTTCACGATGTTTGAAGCTGTTTCTACCCTCATGATCGGTTTTCAATTCTTTGCTTATTTACAAGACAAACATGATTTATTTTTACTAAAACAGGGAAAGCAACTTTTTAGAAGTTCAATAAGCCAACATTTTCAGCATTTGAATACTGTATACATAAAAATATTCCCCCCGTTTATTTTCGCCCCTTTGCCCTCGTTGTCAGCGGTCGAATTTAAAACTGGGAAAATATCGATGTCTCAAACTATCTTCTTTATTCACAACTTTGTTTGGGCGAATTCAAGACGGTGCGAAACCATTTGCAAGTGAAAAAGCGCGAAGATAACACGGGGGAAAAATAACCCTATATACAGTAATAAGACTCCACCAATGATATAAAGAAATACAAGACTTAGTTTAAATCTTTGATAAGATTTCGTTTATAATTCTTGAGACAAGGAACACTATGTAAACCAGGCGTGTATATGGCGTCTTTAAAACAATAAATACATAAGCCAATCAATAGGTAAAATGACTCTTCATAAGAAAAAACTTGTCATAAAACTTTTTTTATGTATGAGACAAAAAATAATCTCATTCATTATTTGGCATTTCTTGATTTTCAATTTCAATGATACCGTTTTAATTTTCATCACAGCACATGTATGATATAACTTCTGGATAAATCTGTTAAATAGTTAAACAAATTATAACTGAAAATCTACACAAAAGCTGATAATTGTTCTTCAAAGTTGACACCTGTATGTATAGAAATATGACTGGCCAATGAACCTTAGTTATGAAGAACATTCAACCACCGTTTTATATCAGAGATAATGACGCAAGATTACCTTAATTCTATAAAGGTATATATTGTTGACTTTAAGAGTTCAACGTCCTTTTTGTGTATTGTTTTGTCCTATGCTTAGTTCTAAGATGCATGATTAAAGAGAAACAACTCTTGTTGCTTAGAGATAAACAAATTTATTTTAACATCGTTAAGAGGGTCATGGTTGTTTTTAGTCATATTGATTTCTGTAAGCAGAAGAGCTCTGTACATGGATATTAATATAGATTTTTAACTGTACCAAATATTAAGTAATGTTTAAATATTCGGAAAATTTAAGTTAGAGATTATGGTCTATTTGTTGACTAACCATATTCCTAATATTTTGATATTAAAGGATGTTCTCTCTAAGCAAAAAACATTTTTCTCCTTTATCTTATTTGTCCAGATTTTCCAGTGCCATTTCAATAAATAGTGATTTCAATTGACACTGGAAAATCTTATCAAAAGTATAAACGGCTTAGTGTAAACAACATACAGCAAAGAGAAATGTGAAATAGTAATCAAAGTCATCAAAATATAATAAAATGTATTTTACATTTTTTTTAACAGGTAAATTTAAAACTCTGAATTCACAATTCACAATTCTATGCTCATTGTTCAGTCGCTTGCGCGGACTAGGTCGTATGGTGACAGGCGGTTCGACGTGGCCAGTTCTACATTGTGGAACAATCTTCCACAAAATCTTAGTTTAGAGGGCAATTTAATTTGTTTTAAAAAATTATTGAAAACTTATCTTTTTAGCAAGGCTTATCCAAACTATTCTAAGTATTTACGCATTTAAACTAAAGTTTATTTTATTGAGTACAGAGACAGCACAGCATTGATTTTTACATGTAAACAAAATTTAGTTTTGTATAAGTATGTAGTTTTTAAACTTTAGTGTATTTAGGTATATAATTTATGTTCTTAGCTTTTTATGCCAATAACTTTTATCTGTACAGCGCTATAGAGTAATTTAATATACATTATATATGGCGCTTTATAAATTTTGTATAATAATAATGATAATATTAATAATAATAATTTCATGTTAATATACATAAACACACTTGGAATAAATATTTAAGTTGCAACAACATTTTTTGGGTATAATTTAATTTTCGATCATTATTTATTTAATATAAGAGACCATCTCGGAAAAAAATATGTGGTTAAAGCATGTAGTTCCTTCTTATCAATTAGAGATATGTCATTTCTTTAAACCACATAAAAATTTCGGTTAGAGCATACAGTTCAGTGAGGTTCGATAGAACATTTAGATAAGATAACAGCATATTCAGGCTAACAATCCAGGATTGAAACTGTAAAATGTATGTTGTTCTTTTACGGCTCTCTCTTTTCTCTGTTTTTGTTTGTCATACGGTTGGCTTACTGAACAATGATGATCCAGAAACCCCACGCTTAAATGATGTTTTGGACAGTTTAAATGATAATGATCTGGTTCCAGAGAAGAAAATTACAATTGGTGATCTGAAGACGGTGATTCTGGCTTTACAGAATGATTACACATCAAGGTTGAATACTCTGAAGAGTGATTTTGAACTATCATTGAGATCCCAACAGAATCGTATTCGGTATCTAGAGAAAAAAATAGCTTACCAAGAAAAACTTATAAACTTTTTTGAAAATGGCGAATCTTTTAAAAGTCGTCCAATACAGTCAGAAAACAGTCAAGAACCACATGTACACAATGTAAGCAACGACGTAGAATCTAAAAAACTGACCGGGCACTATTCCCTTAATATAAAAGAAAGGCAAAATGAAAATTGGAGGAAAGAGATGTCGTGGCGCCCTAAACGAGAAAGACAAGGTAGCCAACAATTTACAATATGAAATTTACTCGTAGGTTTCATGCCAATACTTTCATCATCTACTATTTTGTTGATTTTATTTTGATAGAAAGGCTGCTCATTCAAGAAATACCGACGTCTAGCGCAGTAGTTGCATTCTATGCCTACATGTCTAAAAGTCTGCCTGCCAATATAGCCACTCCACATCATGTCCTTGTATTTGACGTGGTTCGAACCAACATCGGCAATGCTTACCATTCTTCCACGGGGGTGTTTATGGTCCCCGAGTCAGGTGTCTATGTGTTCATATGGAGCTTTCAGAATGGAGGAGGTGCTTATCACTCTACCCAGCTGATGATCAACTCAGTGGAGTGGGGGATAGTTCACGCACATTCTACTTCGACTAGTTGGATGCAGAGTTCAAGTGTAGTGGTTGCGCATGTAAACAAAGGGGATGATGTTTTTGTAAAAACTTCAGACACAAGCCAAGGTCTCTTATATAGTGACGCGAACAGCCGAACAGTGTTTGCAGGATGGAAGCTACATTAAACATCTTTATGATTTAAAAAGAATCGTTGAATTGTTTTTTTTGAAAGGAGGCTGCCTAAGTACCAATATAAGGGCTTTTGCGAAAAGAAAAGAAATTTTTCGACAGTGTAACTGTAGATTTTTAACTGTACCAAATATTAAGTAATGTTTAAATATTCGGAAAATTTAAGTTAGAGATTATGGTCTATTTGTTGACTAACCATATTCCTAATATTTTGATATTAAAGGATGTTCTCTCTAAGCAAAAAACATTTTTCTCCTTTATCTTATTTGTCCAGATTTTCCAGTGCCATTTCAATAAATAGTGATTTCAATTGACACTGGAAAATCTTATCAAAAGTATAAACGGCTTAGTGTAAACAACATACAGCAAAGAGAAATGTGAAATAGTAATCAAAGTCATCAAAATATAATAAAATGTATTTTACATTTTTTTAACAGGTAAATTTAAAACTCTGAATTCACAATTCACAATTCTATGCTCATTGTTCAGTCGCTTGCGCGGACTAGGTCGTATGGTGACAGGCGGTTCGACGTGGCCAGTTCTACATTGTGGAACAATCTTCCACAAAATCTTAGTTTAGAGGGCAATTTAATTTGTTTTAAAAAATTATTGAAAACTTATCTTTTTAGCAAGGCTTATCCAAACTATTCTAAGTATTTACGCATTTAAACTAAAGTTTATTTTATTGAGTACAGAGACAGCACAGCATTGATTTTTACATGTAAACAAAATTTAGTTTTGTATAAGTATGTAGTTTTTAAACTTTAGTGTATTTAGGTATATAATTTATGTTCTTAGCTTTTTATGCCAATAACTTTTATCTGTACAGCGCTATAGAGTAATTTAATATACATTATATATGGCGCTTTATAAATTTTGTATAATAATAATAATGATAATATTAATAATAATAATTTCATGTTAATATACATAAACACACTTGGAATAAATATTTAAGTTGCAACAACATTTTTTGGGTATAATTTAATTTTCGATCATTATTTATTTAATATAAGAGACCATCTCGGAAAAAAATATGTGGTTAAAGCATGTAGTTCCTTCTTATCAATTAGAGATATGTCATTTCTTTAAACCACATAAAAATTTCGGTCAGAGCTTACAGTTCAGTGAGGTTCGATAGAACATTTAGATAAGATAACAGCATATTCAGGCTAACAATCCAGGATTGAAACTGTAAAATGTATGTTGTTCTTTTACGGCTCTCTCTTTTCTCTGTTTTTGTTTGTCATACGGTTGGCTTACTGAACAATGATGATCCAGAAACCCCACGCTTAAATGATGTTTTGGACAGTTTAAATGATAATGATCTGGTTCCAGAGAAGAAAATTACAATTGGTGATCTGAAGACGGTGATTCTGGCTTTACAGAATGATTACACATCAAGGTTGAATACTCTGAAGAGTGATTTTGAACTATCATTGAGATCCCAACAGAATCGTATTCGGTATCTAGAGAAAAAATAGCTTACCAAGAAAAACTTATAAACTTTTTTGAAAATGGCGAATCTTTTAAAAGTCGTCCAATACAGTCAGAAAACAGTCAAGAACCACATGTACACAATGTAAGCAACGACGTAGAATCTAAAAAACTGACCGGGCACTATTCCCTTAATATAAAAGAAAGGCAAAATGAAAATTGGAGGAAAGAGATGTCGTGGCGCCCTAAACGAGAAAGACAAGGTAGCCAACAATTTACAATATGAAATTTACTCGTAGGTTTCATGCCAATACTTTCATCATCTACTATTTTGTTGATTTTATTTTGATAGAAAGGCTGCTCATTCAAGAAATACCGACGTCTAGCGCAGTAGTTGCATTCTATGCCTACATGTCTAAAAGTCTGCCTGCCAATATAGCCACTCCACATCATGTCCTTGTATTTGACGTGGTTCGAACCAACATCGGCAATGCTTACCATTCTTCCACGGGGGTGTTTATGGTCCCCGAGTCAGGTGTCTATGTGTTCATATGGAGCTTTCAGAATGGAGGAGGTGCTTATCACTCTACCCAGCTGATGATCAACTCAGTGGAGTGGGGGATAGTTCACGCACATTCTACTTCGACTAGTTGGATGCAGAGTTCAAGTGTAGTGGTTGCGCATGTAAACAAAGGGGATGATGTTTTTGTAAAAACTTCAGACACAAGCCAAGGTCTCTTATATAGTGACGCGAACAGCCGAACAGTGTTTGCAGGATGGAAGCTACATTAAACATCTTTATAATTTAAAAAGAATCGTTGAATTGTTTTTTTTGAAAGGAGGCTGCCTAAGTACCAATATAAGGGCTTTTGCGAAAAGAAAAGAAATTTTTCGACAGTGTAACTTCGATAATAAGTTGTTTTTCTATAACGATACCTAGCTCCCTTATGCAAAACATAGAAAATCAGAGTCGTGTTGGCCACCACGGACCTCCAAATAGATTGAGGTAGGATCAGGTGACTAGGAGGAATGAGCATCCTCTGCTGAACGGTCACACCCGCCGTGTGCTCTTTGTCATAATCGGGAAAAAAATTCCGTAGACAGTTAGGTGATGGTGGTCTAACAATTAGTATGAAAAACGTCAGTCAGCATGCGACCCAGTGGAAGATTGTATTTGCTGACAAGTTCGTTGTATCGACCATAAAACTTACGAAAAGATGACTTCAAACGAGACTGTTGATAGTCCTGTTTTATCAACTTGTCTGTCAGTATCTTTCCTCGACTAAGAAACTGTTCATACGATGCTTATGCTTATTTTAAAGAAAGAGATTATTTTTATTTATAAATCAAAAGAGCAGTATATAAAGTAGTTATCTTTTTACTGAAAACGATTTTAAGTTAACCGGTATGTCTTGTACGAGGGTCGTCCCAAAATAGCGTAGACAAAACATATAACTTAAAAAACCTTTAATTGCAATTTAATTAGACATCTATATTTTCTTCAATGTCCCTTTTGCAATCAATATTAAAAAATTCAAATTTCTACTTCATTTGTTTTATGAAAAAATGAATAATTAGTGACAACAAGTTATGCCAGGCAGCGAAATGTGCCACGTCGAAAATGTCCAGTCTTTACGTTGTTGCTAGACCCTCCATATCATTTACGATGACATTTTCCTTTTATTTCCGAAAATATCTCAAATAATATTTTCTTTGAACATGTATTCTGAGTATACATTCAACATACATTTCTAGTTTTTTTTTTAAATATTCCCTAAGAACAAACGATTTGCCGACTCCAAACTTGACCTGTATTACATTTATGTTCTTGTATAACGTTCGTCATACCTAACTGATTAATTCAGCATTTTAACGTCCATTTCTATCAGTCTAGGTTTCTTTTTTCCCTTAGTGTCATCATACTCGTCCGAATATGTTCAATGTTGTTGGACTACTAATTCACATAATGCATTTCTAAGCTATTTTGTTAATTTTATTTACGTAAAAAGCCGCTTACAATTTGTTTCAAGGTATTTACAAAATTTTATCAGTTACAGCTGCGCCGCTTAAACGCTGACGTCGTCATTTTATTAAGAGTTAAATAAATAAATAAATTTGTCATAAAATGCTCTATAAAATCTTAAAAGTTTACTTAATTTTTTCTGAGTAAATAATTGAATAATTAACAATTATAAATGTAATTTTTATTTGATGTTTTTCTTTCGAAAAGTCCTTTTCCTCGATTATCTCATTTCATTATGTTGATTTTAACATTTCGTTTTTGACATTGCGCCGCATGTCGAACTTGTGATCCAAAATTCTCTTATTTCACTTGTTTAATTTTAAACAATATGTAATTTCAAAACATAATTTGAACACAAATTATTTAAACCCATTGTGGCCCAAGTTTCATTCTTCTTTACCTTCGTTTGACTGAATAACGCCTTTTGTCTACGCTTTTTTGGGACAGCCCTCGTATTTCCATAATAAGAGCTCTAACGATATAACTATCGATATATAAGAAGACTTCACATAATGAAAGGTTTTTGCTTTTTTATTAAATACAAATAATTTGAATATGAGTTCATGGCGCGGTGACTTAGAACATCTTTAAAAAAGTAATTTTAGGAATCATTTTGCATTTTATGATTTTCAATTTTGCTATGACACCGCGATAGTTTTCATGGCAATAAATTGTGATATAAATTTGAGTCAATCTACCGCGTTGAAAATTACGTTTATCTACTTTATAGTCAACATGTGCATCAATGTTGACACCGGTGTGTATTCAACTATGACTGGCCAATGATCTTTTGACAGAATAACGTTCAACCGCCGGTTTATACAAGAGATAATGACGCAGGACTACCTAAATTTTAATATAAGTAAATATTGTTGACTTCAAAAGATCAACGTCCTTCTTGTGTATTGTTTTTGTCCTATGCTAAGTTTTAAGATGCATGATAAAGGAGAAACAACTCTTGTTGCTTAGAGATAAGCATTTTATTTTACATTCTTTAAGAGGGTAGAGGCGTTGAACAGGTCGGGTACACTACCTTATATGGATAGCATTATTTAACACGTGACAGTATTCACTTCAGATTCTCCAATCCAGTGAATGAGTTGCAATGCATGACGGTCTACAACGTGTTTACGATTCAACAAACGCACGTGGATTTTGTCTGTTTTATTCACAATATTTTATTGCTTGCCGGAATGTTTGTACTTCTTCATTTTTACTTCAGAAGGTAAAAAAGGAAAGATTACGTACCATTAACTTTGTTCCATGCTCACATTGAAAAATATTGCTGTTTTAGTTGAGCAATTGTTGCTTCAAAAAATGATCAGTATCAAACGACTGACAAACATACGCATACAAGTACAAACAGATTCTGATAAGAAAAAAATGCACAAATGTGTATTGATGACTTTATCATTGTGCACTAGAAATACAGGTAACTGTACATTTTTAACATATGTGAATAGCCACGGTAGTAGATATGCACAAATATACGTACAAACGCAGAAGCGCAAGCTACGCAGCATATAGTATTTTGTCCGTTAAGCATTCTGATGAATGTCGCTGAAGAAAATATCAACGTACATTCTACTAATGTTGTCCCAAATATGGGGTATCACGTGAAAAAACGGTACTCACTGCCTCTATTTCAATTGGACGTTCCTCTCTTTTAAACATTGACAATGGGGTATTAAAATAGGTTAATATAAGTCCTCATATGCAATATTTTTTAAATGTGAGCATAGGTATTGAAGTTCAGACATAATTGTCCATATTACTCTCATAAATTCTGAAAAATCGTTCAAAATGAGTTTCCAAACGACAATTAAAAATGGTATATATTTTCAATACGCTTTGTATACACTGAGATTTGTAGTAGCCCACGATGCCTTGCAACTCATTCACATGATTGGTTTGTCGATAAAAATAAACAGATGGCTAATTTAATATGCAAATTTATGCCGACGTCACAAAATATAGTGGTCTCGACCTGTTTAAGACATGTTGACCTCCGTCAGAAGAATAGCTCTTCACAATTTATATATATATATATATATATATATATATATATATATATATATATATATATATATATATATATATATATATATATATATCATTCACTATGGGCAGGTATATGTCAATTTGAGAGTTATTGCAATGTTTGTGCTTATTATATGTATATATCTATGCAATGTGTATCGTCCCGATCCTCTCAAATTGTCGTTTAACTGCATTCCACCTGTATCTCAAACGACCGTGTAGTGAGCGACCAGCGCGCTAGGTTCCCCTCGTCATCGAAAGCAAGATTTTTTGTCTTGCCTAGATGGCACAGTGGTTAGCGCGGTGGCCACTCACTGCTAGGAGAATGGGTTCCAGAGGTCGTGAGTTCAAGCCCCGGCCGGGGCGGAGGTGGAGCTCCAACAAGGTGAATTTCTTTGTGCTTTAAATATATATTATATATATCTATATATATATAAAATCTGAATCTTATTTGTCAAAAAATTTGCAGTGCCCAATTAAAAGATAATTATTAAACGTATAAACGGCTAAGTGTGAACCAAATAACAAAGAAAAATCTTAGTTAGTTATCAACGTTATCAAAACATCATAACATCTATTAATATTTTTTGTTAAACTGGCATATGTAAAACTGTTAATTCACATTTTATGTTAATATACATAAACGAAAGTGTAATAAATAATTAAACTGTAAAAAATATTAGGTAAAATCAATTTTCTATCAATAATACTTGATATAATAAACGATTTGAGAAAAAATATTTGGTTTATGTTTGTACTTTCTTTTTATCAATTTTAGATATGTCTTTTCAATAATCGTTATTCAAATTTCGATCAAAGCATACAGTTCAGTGCAGTACGATAGATAAGATAAGATAGGATAACAGCATAGTCAGGCTACCACAATCAAAGATTGAAACTGTAAAATGTGTGTTGTTCTTCTACGGCTCTTTCTTCTCTCCGTTTTTGTTTGTCATACGTCAAGCTTTCTGAATAATGATGATTCAGGAACATCAAGCTTGGGGGATGTTTTGGATACTTTGAAGGATATGGTTCCCGAGAAGAAAATTACAATTGGTGATCAGAAGACGGTGATTCTGGCTTTACAGAAGGATTACACATCCAGGTTGACTGCTGTACAGAGTGACTTCGAACTGTCATTGAGATCCCAATAGAATCGTATTCGGTATCTAGAGAAGAAGGTAGAAAAACTTCTAAACTTTCTATAAAATGGCACATCTTTTAGCAGTCATCAACCACACATACAAAATGCTAGCAACGACGCAGAATCTAACAACTCGACCGAGTACTATTCTCTTGAAATAAAAGAAATGCAAAAAGAAAATTGGGGCAAAGAGATATCAGGGCACCGTAAACGTGAAAGACAAGATATTCAACAGTGTACGATATAATAATTTCTTTGCTAACTTACTACATCTGAACGTTTGTAACAACTTCTTTTTTGTTGATTTCATTTTTACAGAATGGTTGCTAATTCCTGAAATACTGACGTCTAGCGCAGTGGTTGCATTCTATGCCTACATGTGTTAAAGTATGCCTACCAATATAGCCACTCCACATTAATTATGTCCTTATATTTGATGTGGTTCGAACCAACATTGGCAGTGCTTAAAACTCGTCGACTGGGGTGTTCATCGTTCCTGAGACAGGCGTTCACGTGTTCATTTGGAGTTTTATGAATGGCAATTCGGCTTATCACTCTACCCTACAAATGATTAATTCACAGTAGTGGGGAGTAGTTCATTCTAATACCGTTTCTAATGGTTGGATGCAGAGTACAAGTGTGGTTGCCCATGTAAAAAAGGGAGATGACGTTTTTGTAAAAACGTCAGGTTGGAGCCATGGAATTTTGTACAGTGAAGATAATAGTTGAACATTGTTGTTCGACTAAGACTGCTAATGACACGATCAACTGAAATTGTTTTTTTTTTTGGGGGGGGGCAACCAGTTTCTTTGTCAGGTCACAAAAATCATCTTCGGTAGCCAAAGGTTTTCGGTCCACTTTGCTCCCCATAAACCCTTGGCGGATTTCATTTCGAAAACTCGTTGATGTGGTGGCGCTATCTAGCGAGCAACTTGAGTTGCGCCCCTCGCATATTTACATTTTATTAAATTAAACAACGGGTTATATGCACACTACGGCATTAATACAACTTGAAAACATGTTGATTACCGAATATCGGAACATAATTAACGATGCTATTAAATACGAATTAAGTTATAAACTAGGGAAAGCATGGAATGTTTTATTCATAGTGTTTTGTAAGGACCTGTGCCAGGAATGAAAAAGTCGCGATTTATATCAAAGCTTTTATGTCATAAAACCAGGTATCGTTGTCGTAAATATTGTGAACGAAAGAAATTAAATAAAATAAATTTCATTAAACCTTTAAAAGCAATAACCATAAGCAGTAACGTATATACTAACGGGATGTGCAGCTTCTACATTCGCCATGTTTACTTCCCATGCTATCACGCGAGCCTTGATAAGTTTGTAGAACTATGTTCAATCCCAGTAAAATATATATGTTTTTTAAGCGACCTGGTTAGACCATCGTTGGCGAGGCACTGTACTCGAGAACTTGTCTCTCAATTTGTTACAAGAAATAATATTGACGCAAGCGTCAAATGGGCCGCAAAAAATATAATTGTTGTATGAATCATTGGTTTTTACATAAAAACACACCACAAAGAAGAAAATAAGAGTTGGTTGTACTAATTTTTATGGTAAATTTTAATATACTTTCAGCAACTTGTTATGAAGTTTAACATTTTACTTTTATCATAAAGAATAGATTTCGTTACTGTAAGCATTTCTAACGGAAATTGTATGACCATTGCCATAGTATGAAGTAATGGAGAACACATTGATTTGTACATATCTCTAATACAAAGTTCAACTCATCATTTTTCTCTTGGAGATTATGTATTTCAAACCATTTTGGTTTTTTGTTGTTGTTGCATTGTATTGAATGAAAACTTAATGCATTAGTTTAATACTAGTACATGATTTCAAGGGACCTCATAATAAAATAAAAATGGATCAGTTCAAATTTTCCAGTCAATTCAAATTTTCATTTCTGTCATATTCTTGCGTGAATAATTGATATAATGTCATTTCATGATATGTTCTACCACATTTTACATGGAAATATGATAAGTACACACGCAAAGTCATTTTATTTGACACGGCACGTAGAAATTCAAATATATCATTTATATAAAATTTAATGACATTCAGGTCATTAGTATTTAAGGTTTTTAGTATGTCCCGCATATCGATCCTGATGCATTGTAGAACTCCGAGATTATAATCTCGATGAAAACGCGCCAAATACGACAATCTACTAAGTATGACCTAATTTTCATTTACGAGTAAAACAAAAAATATGTGATATTTTCTAAAAGGCATAAAACATATTTCTACATGCAAATTTATTTTTAATTCATAAAAATAAGCATAGTATTAATTCTATTAAAAAAGAACTATCCCGCAGAAACGCAGTAACAATATTTAAATGTGTATCAAATAACGGACCGCCTTCCGGCGGCCCGTAAAAAGCACCGAATGATTTACCAAAGATCACACATATGTTTTCTTTTAAAGTTTATATTTACAAGCACTGCGATTGGATAAGCTATTCGCAGCTGCAGCCAATCATAAAACGGAGCTCGTCACCGATTTTTCGCAATGAAATCCGCCAAGGGTTTATGGGGAGCAAAGTGGACCGAAAACCCTTGGCTAGCGAAGATGACAAAAATAAGTATAATAGACTATAAGCAAACAAATTAAAATCTATCAACAGAAGTTAAACTACCCCTCTTCCCGGAAAAGGAAAAAAATATTTTTTTTTCATAAAAAGCAGCGATTACATCGTGTTATGTTTGTTTAGCTATTAAGAACAAAAACGCCATCTCCCTTGCATTGTTTACATAGGCAACAGAAAGAAAAAATGGAATCTGCGGTCTATACAAGTTTTAAACATTTAATGGGCAATTGATTGTCTTATCTCACTTTCACTAGTATTTTCTTGAAGTTCTTAGGGCGTTTAAACGCACCCATTGGTCGATTCTTGAAGAGGTTTGCCATTCTATGGTTAGTGAAAAGATGGGCAGATTATTTCTTAGGATGACGATCAGGTTTAAGGTGGGGTTGAAAGAAAGTGACAAGTGGAACCCTGTTTTTTCTGTTTTCTCTTTGAATTGTAAAAGGGTTTTATGACTTCATAATTCATCAATCGCAGATTGTACTAATGGACTTTATAACCTCGACTTCACAGATTGGATTTTAATATTTTGCTCTGTTCTTTAAAGATTTCATTACAAGAACAGATTTGTCTGATTCAGTTAGTTAATAATGAAATACAAGAGCGTTTAAGAATTTAAAATTTGCAAAGTATTAAAACTATAAAATGAAAATTATTACTAACGCGTTCCAAAATCCAAACAGATTTTTTCTGTTGTGAATATTTCACCCCAAAATGAAGCAAAATATAAACAAATCTAAACATGTAAAGCTTTATTTCCAAAAGTCTAATATAAGCATCCCAATATACAAGGATTAAAAATTGTTAGAAGGTTAATTTATTTTAAAAATAGTTTATACCAACAAAAATCAAATACAATAACCTAACTGGCGAAAATAAAACTGTAGGCATTTCAAGAAAACAACAGTCTTAGTAAAGTTGGACAATGGCTTATATTTAACCTCAATGTTAGACATCGTCTTTACAAACTAGATGCCTTAAAAACTATACAGATAACGACTCTGTTACGATTCTTTGGGGGGGAGGTAAATTTATCCCTTACACTAGATAGCATATTTACATACTGTAAGCCCTAAAAATAAACAGAAAATGACTGTGTTGCATTGCTTTGGGAATAAATTTACCCCTACACAACACGTCATCTTTACAAAATCGTAGCGTAATTCGTACATGTAATAAATCATTAGTAGAAAAAAGTAATTTAACAAACTACACATTTTGTTGTACGAATATGTTTTCTCAAATTCATTAGATTAGACCCCCTGGAAAAAGATAGTCATAAATTTCACGGTTTGTTTCTCTTTTTCCTGTTAATGCTAAACACCACAATGAATTTGGTCTACAGAATTAAAAGTATTTTCAAAGAAATTTGAAACGTTAACATATAACGAAAACATGCACACAAACAGGGAAATAAATAGAACACTTCTTAGTTTTTTTTTAATATAAAAATATTTTGCGTAGGTTAGATAAAAGTTCACTTGTTGAAGTCTTCATAAAGCTGCAAATTGATCATCTTAGAGATACCGGCCTCAGCTCCTAATATTATATGAACAAAGTATTTACTGTAATAATGTTTCCTATCGGACTCATATCATACAAAACATGGTTACTTACAGTGTATGTTGAGTTGAATCTGCATTAGGATTGCCTTCAAATACGATGCGATAACAAAATTCTTTTGTATGCTGGTGAAACTTTCCATATTGGGATACAATTTTGGAATGGCTACTGACGAAATTATTCAGGTATCTTCTATTCACTTTTAAACGCATTCCCTGGGGATTATTTGTGGAGTTAACGTATCTGTTACCTTTCTGTATTGTTGTTTTCAAGCAATACAAGTGTACCTGTTAATGTAGATCAAACATTCACCCCCTCCCCCCAAATAAAACAAATTAAAAAACCCCAACCCCAACAACAGAACAAACAACATCATCCTCAAAAACCTAACAAGAATAAAAAAAAGAAACCAAACCAAAAGTAAAAAGACAGAAGTAAGCTGATACCAATTTTTCATTGTTAATAAATTGTATGCAGAGAAAATATGTAATTCATTATTTTTGTTTGAGTATCCGTATGTAATAAACATATTCTAAATCATATTTTTCCAATTCAAAAATCTTGTGACCTTTTTTCATTGTTTTACTTTATGAACTTGATCTATTGCCACTTTAATTTTGTGTAGCAATAAACGTGATATTTTTCTATTCATATGCCATCATTACGCTAACAATATAGCTCCGGATATAATTAAGACTTTATTTACTAAATACTTGTTATTCCATATTTGTTGTACAATTGCGAGAAGGAAAAAAATTCCTTAAGTTTTTGTCTCTCAGTTGATTCGATTCGGAGGGTATGCTCTTCGTATGAACAGTTTCTAATACGAAGTAAGCTACTGACAAACAAGTTGATAAAACAGTCTCGTTTAAGTCAATATTTCGTAAGTTGTATGGTCGATACAACGACCTTGACAGCAAATACAATCTCCCACTGGGTCGCATGCTGACTGACGTTTTTCATACTATTTTTTAGATCATAATTAATCACCTAATTGTCTTCGGACTTTTCCGATTTTTTTTTTCGATTACGACAAAAAGCCAACGGCGGTGTGACTGGTCAGCAGAAGATGCTCACTCCTCCTAGGCACCTGATTCTGCCTCTGACGTTTTCCAGAGGTTCTTGATTGCTCTGCTTTCGACTATTGATTAAATACCGAATTGTCCACAGTTTTTTCTCCGTTTTTTTCAATCATGATATTTTCCCCAAATTACGACATTTTTCCCGATAAAGACATTTTTACCGATATGACATTGGGCACACGGCGGGTGTGACTGGTCAGCAGAGGATGCTTACTCCCCCTAGACACCTGATCCTACCTCTATGATTCTGGCTTTACAGAAGAATTACACATCTAGTTTGACTACTAGTAATTAAGAACTTTCATTGAGATCCCAAATGAATCGTATTCGGTATCCAGAGAAGAAAGTAGCTTACCAAGGAAAACTTCTCGAAAATGGCAATCCTTTTAGAAGTCGTGGAACACATAGAAAACAACCCAAAGCCAGATGTACACAATGCAAGCAACGACGGAGAAGCTCACAACTGGACCGGGTACTATTGTCTTAATATAAAAGAAATTCAAAAAGAAATTTGGAGGAAAGATATGTCAGGGCGCCCTTAAAGTGAGAGACAAGGTAGTCAACAATTTACGATATGAAATTTATGACATATCAATATTTTTAACAACTACTATTTTATTGATTTTATTTTGACAGAAAGGTTGCTAATTCAAGAGATACCGACGTCTAGCGCATAGTTTCATTCTATGCCTACATGTCGAAGAGTCTGCCTGCCAATGTAGCCACTCCACATCATGTCCTTAAATGTGACGTGGTTCGAACCAACATTGGCAACGCTTACCACTCGTCCATAGGGGGTGTTCGTTGTCACCGAGACAGGTGTGTACGTATTTATTTGGAGTTTTATGAATGGCAACTCAGCAATTCACTCTACCCAACTAATGATTAATACAGAGGAATTGGGAGTAGTTCATGTTCATTCTGAATCTAGTAGTTGGATGCAGAGTACAAGTGTAGTGGTTGCTCATGTAAACCAGGGGGATAACGTTTTCGGAGCAATGGGATTTTGTACAGTGAAGATAATAGCAGAACTTTGTTTGCCTGATTGAAACTGCATTAAACCAGTTTGTGATTAAAATAGTCTACACTTTTTCTTACCACGTTCGTGAAGCTACTGCTGATGTCCGTACATATTAGAATAATAAATGTAAAAATAATTGTGACTTAGAGAGATTATGAGAAAGTTTATCATCGCGAAAGTTACCCCTAGTATACAAAGTTTCTGCAACCTAAACATTTTGGTTGGTCTTCTCTCTCTAGTAGTACTTTATAGTTGGTTTATAGAGAGAAAGAGGGAAAACCCAAATTGTGGCGAATAAAATTGTCTTTTATTATTGAGATCTACTTTGAGGTTGAACAGAGTGAAAACTAAGATTGCCATAACCATTCATGATATCAAAGTGTCTTTTAGAAGCTAAATTAAAAATATTTGGTCTTGTACCGTAATTTGCTCTTTGGAAACAATTACATGTACTACATTATTAATAAACATAGCGTATGACTACAGTTTTATTTGGTAAATGTTTTGGCTTTGCAACGTGTAAAGTGTTAACACTTAATACACATGTTATTTAGTAAAATACTTGGGTTTTATTGGTTTATAAGTAAGAAAACAATAATTAACAAAGAAATAAAGTATACTGTTACAAAGTATCAGAATAAAATGACTTTACGTGCATTGATGTATGAATATTAAAACTTGATTAAAATCAATTCGTCAGGGAAATGTATTTGTAATAATACTAAATAATACAAATTCCTTTAAGAATACTAAAGGCATTTGTGTGACATTGGTATTTATTGCACTCACAGGGCGAAACTTAAAGTAGTCAGAATGGTGTTATGAAAAATGTGACGGAATAGCCTATCTCTGGCAATTATTCACCATTCAAGACCTTTCAGTACACATTCAATTACTACAATCCTATGGAGCTTCGTGTGCTCTGCCATTCCTGTGTAGGGAATATTTCTTTAGATCAAACACAAGACTATGAATTACAACGACGTTGAATGAAAAAATAAACATGTATGATCTAAAGTCTTGAACAATATTTATGTTCTAAATATAAATATACGTATAACATTTAAAAAATGCAATGTATTGGTTCACTGTTAGAGAGGAAATAGAACAAAGTACTATTAGATATAATGAAACTTTCTATCAAAGATAAGATATTGCGAAAGCAATATGGAGTTATCGTCCCTTGCTTCTTCATAATGGAGTTATCTCCTCCACCGCTTATTGATAAGTAATCACTGAATAAAATATGATTAAGAAGTTGTATGATCAAAAGAGTTATGAAGATATTTTTATGATATGAAACAAAAAAACGTGTTTTAACTTTCTAAATAAACAAAATTAATAGGCTTGTTAAAGGGACCTGGACACGATTTTAGATGAAAATTTTATTTTCGATTTTTATGTATAAAATAGTTTACTAATTCACCAAAATTTGAATGTTAGAAGTCATGTTACAAGCGAGATACAGAGGAAAGAAGTCGTTGTTATGTAAACAAAACTCGAGTCGTATAATATTTGTTTACAAATAGTGTAAAGTAAAGAAATTGTTTTTTCTTTATTAAAAAAATTGTGGAAACAAGATTAACTGATTTTATGAATTCATAAATAATTTCATCACAACAAACAGCAACATTAGATTCAAACTTATTCAAATACAACAAATATGTAAACATTAACATGACTCGAGCTTTGTTTACAAAACAAAGAATTATTCTAACCTCTGTAACTCACCTGTAACTCGATATTTGACTTCCAGATTTTGTCAAAGCATTGAAAACATCTTAATTAACATTCTAGACATAAAAATTGAAAAAAAAACAAATTTTAAAAAATTTGAGCTCAAATCGTGTCCAAGTCCTTTTAATAGTAAAGTAGTAATTGTCTAAAAAAATCACTAATAAGCGGTACATTTTAATTGATTTTGTTATAAATGTCAATTGAACAAAAATGGTTGAATATTTAAAATCTGGAACGGATAAAGTAAGTAATAAATATAGCTTTTTTTATTTATTTGGGATGGGGGTGGGCATCTCCATTACACTTGACCATTTTAGTTTTACGCATCATCTATTCATATAGACGTAGAACACAATATGTTCATTGTTTACAAATTATTGTCTAAGGTTTACTACCAATCTGTCGTGGTTTAAAAATTTATGAAATAAAAAAACAAGAAGCCCATGGGCCACATCGCTCACCTGAACAGCAGTTCCTTGTAACATTACATTTCGTAGCATATGCTTTTTCTATTTTAAACATTGAACCCCTTTCTGGGGACCCAGTTATGGTCCGAGGTTTATGGTTGGCTTGAACAACATAAATAGTAATATAGGAATAAAAATGTGTAGCACTGCGGTGGGACCGCACGTACACAAACTGAAAAACTGAACGTAGCAGAGTTCCACTTCAAGAGGAATAACTCTCAGACTGTACAGAACATCAAGAAAGATAACTCTTGGTTCCACTACATTAGAGTTTACACAATTTGAGGATCCTTGCATAGTAATCTCACAAACTGTAGCATTATAGTTCTCGAGAAAAACTTTTTAAAAACATTTTCAATATATCTTTCTATGTTAAACTTTGAACCCCTCTTGGGGCCACAGTATTAGTCCAGTGCTAAAGTTTTAATTATTTGGAATCTACATTATTTAAGGATGCTTGCATAGTTAACTCACAAGCTGAAGCATTATAGTTCCCTAGAAAAAGATTTTTCAACATTTTACCTCTATATTTCTATGCTAAACTTTGAACAGCTCTTGGGGCCCCAGTATTAGATTGAGGTCACACTTTTATAATTTCGAATCTACACTATTTCAGGGTGCTTACGTACAATGTAGTTATCTGACAAATTGATGCATTGTAGTTCTCGAAAAGAAGATTTTTAAACATTTTCCATATATACCGGTACTTCTACATTTAACTTTAAACCCATCTTGGGTCCCTAGTATTAGTCCAGGGGTCACTATTTTAAAACTGTCGAACCTTCATTATCCAAGGTTGTATGCATGATAGTAATCTCTCAAATTGAAGCATTGTAGTTCTCGAGAAGAAGATTTTTTAACATGTTACCTTTATATTTCTATAATAAACTTTGACCCCATCTTAGGGCCCCAGTATTGGTCCGGGGGTCACGATTTTACCAATTAGGAATCTACATAAGCGAAGGATGCATGCATATAAATTCCACAAACTAAAACATTGTAGTTCTTGAGAAGAAAATTTTTAAACTTTTTCTTTATGTTTTTTAAAATGTTTAAATTTTGAACCCCTCTTGGTGCCCATTAATTGTCCGGGAGTTACAATTTTTTGAATCTACCTTATTTAAGGATGTACATGTATGCATAGTAATATCCCAAACAGTTGCACTATAGTTCTTGAGAAGAAGATTTTATAACATTTTCCTATATATGTTAAAATCCAAACCCCTACTGGGGCCCCACTTTTTGTTCGGGGGTCACGATTTTTACAATCTTCACTATATATACAACCTTTTGTGTATGTATTGGCATTTTTGGTGAAGTGGTTCTTGAGAAGAAAATTTTAAAACATTTTCCTATGTATTTCTATGTTAAACTTTGAACCCCGCCTGGGGCCCTAGTTTTGGTCCGAGAGTCACGATTTTTACAATTTAGAATCTTCACTATATATACACGCTTTTGTGTAAATCTTGGCATTTCTGGTGCAGTGGTTATTGAGAAGAAGATTTTTTAATCATTTTCCTATGTATTTCTATGTTTAACTTTGAACCCCGCCTGGGGCCCAGTTTTGGTCCGAGGGTCACGATTTTTACAATTTAGAATCTTCACTATGTATACAAGCTGTTGTGTAAATATTGGCATTTCTGATGCAGTGGTTCTTGAGAAGAAGATTTTTTAAACACTTTCCATATGTAGTTCTATGTTAAACTTTGAACCCCGCCTGGGGCCCCAGTTTTGGTCCGAGGGTCACGATTTTTACAATTTAGAATCTTCACTATATATAAAAGCTTTTGTGTAAATATTGGCATTTCTGGTGCAGTGGTTGTTGAGAAAAAGATTTTTAAAACATTTTCCTATGTATTTCTATGTTAAACTTTGAACCCCGCCTGAGGCCCCAGTTTTGGTCCGAGGGTCACGATTTTTACAATTTAGAATCTTCACTATATATACAAGCTTTTGTGTAAATATTGGCATTTCTGGTGGAGTGGTTCTTGAGAAGAAGATTTTTAAAGACATGCACCCTATACTTACTGTTTCGCAATTATCTCCCTTTTGAAAAGGGCTGTGCCCTTTATTTTAACAATTTATAACCCCCTTTCCATAAGGATGCTTTGTACCAAATTTGGTTAAATTTTGCCCAGTGGTTTTTGAGAAGAAGTTGAAAATGTGAAAAGTTTACAGACGGACGGACAGACAGACAGACGGACAGACGGACGGACGGACGACGGACAACGGGTGATCAGAAAAGCTCACTTGAACCTTCAGGTGTTCAGGTGAGCTAAAAACCGCTAGTGTATGCATATTTGCATATGGTTAATTCGCCCTACAATTTCCGCCATGAAGTTAATTAGTCAACCAGTTTCTAAGCACTCTGTTCTGTTCTGGAAAGTTCATTCCATGATAACTATATCGCATGGAATTGTTCCATTCTATTTATTAACTTTACATATATATCAGTCCTATCCAAGGTATCTGCCCGCGACGCATGATGAACTCGTCCTACACGTTTCGCCTTACTTTAATTAGTCACTACGCGTGTTGGTTACCCGATTCTGGAAAGTTCTAAGCCATTCTTTCGCCAGAGGTCGGGATTCTCAAGCAAATAAGTATCGCGCATTCAAGAAGCAAAATGGTTCATTTTAATTACTCAACATTCGTCAAATCTTAAATTAAATGTATACTTTGAATAATTTCCCAGTAAATGTATTCACTCTTTGCAAAATCATTCGATATTATTTCATTGCAAGCATATATTTTGATGCAAACTACTCCTGACTTAGATCCGCCAAAGCGTGTCCACCACTTAAATTCACTCTCATTTTCTTGTTTATCGAAAAAAAGTAGGTTTACAATTAGTTATTGGTGCAAACATTTTGTAGTTAATTTGCAAAAGTATTAATTCACAAGGATAAATTTAACTGTGTTGAAATAAAGAAATTCTTTGTTTTCTTACTCTTATCGCTCTGCAAATTGACTCGGAATTTTGACTTGTGAGTCTTTGATTGAGGGTAAGATTCATAGATATGACAGGGTCTCTGTCTGTCTGTCTCTTTTAGAAGGTAATGGTAGGCATCGATGATCGTAAACCAGTGGCTGATGTCACATGTTGATCAACAACAAAATTAATCAGTAATGCACAAATCTTATAATGTTGAGACCCGGGATTAAGTCCTGTAAACGAATAATATCGCCTAATAGAATGTGTGGTATTTTACATACACTTAACATGTCGAAAATCCAATATTCATAAAGTTACCCGGGGTAAGAAATCACGTGCCTTATTATTATATTCAACAGGTTAAAGTATATTGTTTACAACTGAGAACACAGACACAAGAAGAAACGTTTTCTCTCTCTGTTAAACCGAGAGCGAATGTCTGTCTATTGATCTCTTTATAACGTAAGTTTATATATATATATATATATATATATATATATATATATATATATATATATATATATATATATATATATATATATATATATATATATATATACAACTACCATAAAAAGTAGAGCAATAGAGAATCATGCACTTTGTATAAGGTCTGTAATAAAGTGGGGGTTCTCATTATCCAATGAAGATTCAAGAAAAATTTAAGTAATGATTCTAACGGTACCTTTGATAATGACTTCGATCTTTGTGAATATAAAATTTATATTGATGTAATTACATAAAGCTACTGCTAAGACATTGCCATTTCTTACAATTGAAAGTTGTATTTGTCCATTTTTAACATTTAAATGTCCTCATTTCATAAAGAGGCCTAAATTTTAGGCCTAACTTTAGTCTAGTCAGAGGACGTACACCAAATCTTAGTCGGGTGTATTTTGCATGTCATAAAGCGGCGTAACTGGAGGCGTAAACTTTAGACTATAGCTTTAGCATTATGTCCTTGACAACGCAGCACTGCACATGCATAAACTTGTTTCTATTACTCTGTTATGTATAGGTGTATGTAGCATGTGAAAATATGATCAATTTTAGAGGAACTAGCAATTGTAATAATTTTCACTTAAAAATATTTTAGATTTGATAAAATCTTGTTTCATATCAGCAAATGTACAAAGGTTAACATTTTTAAACAGTATTCCTTATACTTCAACAATTCACCAAACAAAAAGCACATAATTCAGAATTAAATTATACAAATAAATAAAATATTAAATGGAAACCAAAATATGGTAAAGTGTATATGATATTTTGGAATACCAGCACAAGGAGTATTATTTATTGTCAAAAACATGGAAATCTTAAATGAATATCCGTATAATACATGTATATTGTTTAATTAGTTTAGTTTCTTTTAAGTTTAAACATAGACTGCTAAAATATGCAACACATAAAATTTTGGCATACTTTTAGTCGGACGTAAAGATGCGCTTTTTTTTTTTAAATGAAACGCAAATATTCGAAACAGTCCCATATTAACAGCGGCGTAGCGCTAAGCCTGGGCGTACGATCCTTTGTGAAACGAGCTCCTGGTTTTTTTTTTGTGGTCCCTGGATCAATAATGTATTATGTTAGTAAGTGCGAAACCGAAAAAAGAAAAACCCAAAGTCTTTAACCTGAAAACCTAAGATTTTTTTTTGCATTAATCCAATGAACACAGAAGAAAAAAAATTATGATATTATAAGATTATTCAATACTTGTACACTGAGAAGTCGATTGTTTAAAAGAAAAGAGAGAAATTAACACTTAATATTGATAATCACAAGTGATTGATATTCCATTGATATCTATGGAATTTCATCAAAATTCTTTCCATAAAAACGTAAATTCAATACTTCAACCGATGATTTTACAAAAAAAATATGTTATTTGTGTCATGACTCGGCGTAACTGTGTCGGATAATTATGCCAGTGCGAGTAGACATTTTGCACCCGTCTGAGGTGCATATTCCGAACAAATATATGCCATATGTGGAGTCATTGTCATGAATTTCTATAACCGCTTTTGACTTACAGAATATGCCGCTTGAAATGCTATTTTAATGGGTGATAGTAACAATTTTTTAACACAATATAAAAATATTCATATAAGTAGTTTTAATCCTTGTACGATTTCAACAGAATTTCAATAGGATCTATTAATTTTGGCGAGAAATTCAATTTTGTTTTGAAAATTTATTCCCAGTAAGAAATAGTGTTTGTTTCAGGTAATGTATATGTAAGAATTCCCTCTTCCACATGAAAAAAATTTATCACGCATTGACAGAATAAGACTCCATTAATGGCAATTTAATTTAAAATATCTTGATGGGTTTGCAAGATATTTAAAAAGACTACCTGTAAAATAAACCTTTATAAGGTATCGCCTGGGATGGCTGAATGAGGCGGACTCTCGACCAGATTTAAAGTCAGTATGTTTTATTTGTTTGCTATTTAATATATTACTTAATATTCATTTCAGTATTATAAGTATGTAATCTTATTTTTAAGTATGCTATATATTTATATGCTACACATTATATGATTATTAAATAAAATGAAACAAAACCTATACTGGAACTTTATATATTGACTATGTATTGTAGTCTTATATACGCTTTAAGGTGGCTTGACACACGAATGTATTATTTGATGGAATGATTAAGAGTCATTTTTGAAAAATGATTATACATACAATTTTGCAGAATTTCCAAGTTGTTTAGCTGTTAAATAATTTGGTCATTTACTGACTTTATAATGCAATTTTTTTGCTCAGAATAAATTCATTAAGCTAAAAAAAAATACCAACCGAAACGATATTTCCCATTTTACTGAAAACATACAAAATACATCATATGCATTATATAAACTAGTTAAAATCTGGAATTGGTTTCTGTTTTGCAAAATCATATTTAATCAACGTATGTAAAGTACTGATAGACGGAGGCATCATTTCGGAGGAGATTAAACTTATAATCAAGGTATTGAAGTACTGACGGGAAGTGATTCTATCGATTCTATTTATTTTTAAATCAACCTTATGTAGTTTTGCCTTATCCGGATTTGAATTACGCACGTTTTTTATAATATGAATTTTCGGGTTTTTTGGACAATTTTAAGAATTCAAGGAAAACAACATATTATTCATGTTTTTTTATCATTTAAAGATATAATTAATTCAATCAAACTACATGTATGTTTCAGTAATGAAAATATTTCTAAAAAATTGTATGGGTCCAAGCAATATTTAATTCCAGTCTTCTTTAAACAGACGCTCGCTTAATTGTGTCTGTTAATCTCCGACAAGCAAGAGACACCCTCTACTTGTCGGAGATATAAGAAAAGACTCGAACTCTGGTTGAACGTGACTGTATTGAACTCTGGCGTAGGAACACATACGACTACAAAAATTATCTATATTGTTCGTACCATTTAAATCTGACTATTTTCAAAGTATATATAAATAAGTTTCCCTGAAAAGCAATGCTTCAGAATACATAACATTAAATTTATCGATCATTTTCGAGAACTAACTTAAAGTCTTGTCAACGGCGATGATTTGTGTTTAGGTACAAACACAGTTTAACTTCCGATTTGCCAGAGTAACTGCATAGGAGAGTTGATTAAAATCAAATCCCAAAAATATGTTTTTTTTCTCAAATTTTAAGGTATAAAAGGTTTGGAGTTTTACAGTTTGCAATACTAAATACTACAGGATAGGAACTACTTTTGAATTGCTAGCATATTCGTGCTCTTTTATGGAATATGCAAAAATAAATGTTTTACAAAATAGAAAAATATACATTGTATTGTTATGACGAATATAAATAATGATTTACAATATATTCTAAAATTTATGATAACTAATCAGTAAAAACTCTTGAACACTGGGAATTTGACGAATGGACCAAAATTCACGAGAGAAATATGTTTATTGCCATATGTATAGTTCCATTTATTGTATATTTTGTAATTGCAAATAAGATGTTAATTTCAATAATAATATTGAAATATGAATCATAACGATTATTGCAAATTTTGCCGCTTGGTGGTGTCCGTCGAATCCACCAAGTTCATTATTGACGTCACATGCAAGCTGACCGGTAGCAATAGAGGAGGTTTATAGAGCCTCCGTCTGAAAAATTTTCTTTATCGATCCATCAAATAAGTGTTGGTGTGTTGAAGGACCTTTATAACGATTTTAAATCGTTTGAATATATATAGATCTTTTTTGTGTTTTCGTGTGTGTGGTTGTTATGCGTGTAACGGACCTGAGTGTTTGCTATTGCAGAGGAATTTATACGTAATCATGCAGGAGAACTACCCGTGATTTTATTTCAACAAAATTACGAATTTCTCGTAATTTTGACCTTTGTTATTCGACACAAAAATAACTTGTTAAATTCATATATAAGATATTACGGAGGGTAATTAAATAAAAGACTTATTTAAAGTCTACATAAATTTATGCAACAATAATATTAAATGCCGTATAATTGATCTATAATACAAAGTATAACCTACAATTAATTCACTGATATTTTTGAAATAATCTAATCAAACGGTGAGACTAAGGCACAACCACCCAGTGAAAGATAATTCTATGTTTTGGAAATATTGTTTGGGTATCTGTAGGCTACGAAAGTAGTAAATTGAGCTGATGGAATATTTGTGTGATTTTTGTGTGAAAAAGAAGTAAGAGATTTCGGTCAATTTGGGAAGAGTCATCATCTTAACCGATGCAAAAATTGCACTTTACTTATAGCTGAAACCCCCCTAGTTTAACTAGGTAAATTAACATGGCATTAATCAGTAAATATATTGTTCTTCTACCTGCGCACGTATTGTTTATACATGGTTATGAATCAACAGATCTTTATAAAGCCTTCTAGATATCCAATCAAATGTTTGGTCTCAAATGTTTGTTGGGGGTTTGAAACATTTGGTATTTTTGTAGTCTAAAAACCAATTCTCGAGTATGATAATAAGTATGATAATAAGCACGAAGCGGAAAGAAGACCTACAGTTCTAACTTGAAAATAGAAATAAGAAAACAGAAGAGCCTAGTAATTTCCCATTGATATTTATTATTTAATCATCATTTAAACCCCTGACAATAATTTGGGACCAATCATTTATCGTGCTTTGATTTCATGATAAATAAATAAAAAAAAATCTTGTTTTGTAAATCTGCCGGATATGTATGCCAGTGCAAACATGCTTTTTTGCACCCGTCTAAGGTGCATGTTTCGGGCAAGAAAAAAATCATAAGTGAAGTCATTGATAGATAATTATAATAACACTTCTTAGTAATTAGAAAATCATAAAATTAATTCAAATCATTGTGTTGATTTAACAAAATTTTAATAGAATTAAACAAATCTATACAAAAATTGAATTCTGTATAGAAATAAATTTTATTTTTAAATGTTTTTAAGGAGTTAAAATCTTATAGAACTAAATGAAAATCTTTCCAAATTTTAAAAGATCTTATAGTATTTTTCGAATTTTTTCTTAAAGTATTTTGAAATATCCATGTTATACCTAGTAATGGCCTCTTTAGTAAATAATATGCATAGACGAAATGAAACTTTATTAAAAGAAACCTAGACCTTAAGCTTAATTTTTTTTAATGTTATACATGTTTTTTTTCAGTTGTTGATATCTTTTAAATATCTAGGTAGGTTAATATAGGCATTGGTGATGCTCTGTCAATATTTTGAAAGCAAATATCAATTACAAGTTACAATAGAGATATTGGCGTGCTACCAGTTCTCACCGAGTATTTTCATCGTCTGTTAATCAACACAAAATTATATACGAAAAATGACCTCTCAATGTACTGACGAGAAATGGTACTCAGCGAGAGCTGGTCGCATGCCAGTACAGTATGCATTTTTTATTCTGTAAACAAAGCTCAAGTCTTGTATTTATTTTCATACTGTATTTATTGTACTGTTAAAACTTTTAATCAATTACTGCATTCTTTTTTATAACATTATTTATAAACACATTGAAGTGGTTTATCTTGTTTTCTATGACTCATTTTGTCAAAGAAATGGTAATTTGACTACTTTAAATTTTTTGTAAACAAATATGAGATTCAAGCTTTGTTTTCATAACGATGACTTTTTGACTCTGTATCTCTTTGCACATGTATCTTGACTTTTTAAGTTCAAATTTTAGTCCCTTAAAGCGAAACCATGACGTTGATCACATGACATATATTTTAGAATATGTAGTAAAATGTTATAAACATTCTGAAGTTGTTTGAATAAATTTGTGTAAAGACATCTCCATTTTGATTTGTCTCCTTAAACACCAAATATTTAGTTTTTTTGTTAATAAGGTGATATATTTTGATCGGTTGTATACAGTAAACTATCCCAATCAAAAGTGAATAAGTTGAATGAAATTTAACATTTTTAATTTTAAAAATGTAAATGTACAAATCACAATGGTTAATATAATCACAGATATAATCTGAATATTATTCTGTTTATGTTATTAAATAAATCTATAGAATGTATTACTTTTATGATGGTTCCAAACAGAAATTGTCACCAAACATTATGATTTCAAAATAAGGGGAAGCGGTTATTCTTATTTCTTATTATAGCATCCTCCTTGAATTCTTGGAAAGTTGTCACGAACAGGGATTTTTATATGTTATGTTGAGGCTCAGATATGAAAATCTTAAGAGCATTTCATTGAGTAGTTTAATGTGCCATCATATTTTGTTTAACAAATCCTCTAAAATATGATTCTAGCAATAATTTCCAAATATTGTGATATTGCTATTAAAAAATGCCGAAGAATTCATTTTTGTTCTAAGAATTGATTAATATAATTTGCAATTAAATTCCATTATATAAAATATTATGGCGGAAAATTGAATTTGTCATCAAAATTCATAGGGAAGGTAACAATTCCTATCAAAATATTTCTCTTGCAAGGTATTCACGAAAAACCATTCATGTATATGTTATAGAGGACATTTTAATGTTGATATTTTACACAAAGCAACGAAAATCATTGACAAATAATTTTACCCTACAGCGCCCAGTTCCCTTTCAATAGCAGTGCAATAAATATAAACCCTAACAGGTTTTTAAAATATGTTTTAAAAAAAGCCTTACCTTTTATATTAAGTTTCAATAGGAATCACGAGGGGTAGTTGACTAATGCGTACTTTAGGTCGGATTTAAATTCAGTTCGTTTTTGATTCACATGCCATGAAACATTCATAACTCAATTGAATAACTTTGTAAGTCTATGTCGTAATCAGACTACATGTATATGTGGAAATGATTTCCTAACACTTAATTTGGTTTTTAATTAAAACATGAACTGGTACTTTTAATACTCGCAGCACATTGTTGTGTTCTTGACTCTGTATCTCTTTGCACATGTATCTTGACTTTTTAAGTTCAATTTTAGTCCCTTAAAGCGAAACCATGACGTTGATCACATGACATATATTTTAGAATATATAGTAAAAAGTAATAAACATTCTGAAGTTGTTTGAATAAATTTGTGTAAAGACATCTCCATTTTGATTTGTCTCCTTAAACACCAAATATTTAGTTTTTTTGTTAATAAGGTGATATATTTTGATCGGTTGTATACAGTAAACTATCCCAATCAAAGGTGCATAAGTTGAATGAAATTTAACATTTTTAATTTTAAAAATGTAAATGTACAAATCAAAATGGTTAATATAATCACAGATATAATCTGAATATTATTCTGTTTATGTTATTAAATAAATCTATAGAATGTATTACTTTTATGATGGTTCCAAACAGAAATTGTCACCAAACATTATGATTTCAGAATAAGGGGAAGCGGTTATTCTTATTTCTTATTATAGCATCCTCCTTGAATTCTTGGAAAGTTGTCACGAACAGGGATTTTTATATGTTATGTTGAGGCTCAGATATGAAAATCTTAAGAGCATTTCATTGAGTAGTTTAATGTGCCATCATATTTTGTTTAACAAATCCTCTAAAATATGATTCTAGCAATAATTTCCAAAAATTGTGATATTGCTATTAAAAAATGCCGAAGAACTCATTTTTGTTCTAAAAATTGATTAATATAATTTGCAATTAAATTCCATTATATGGGGTGAACAGTTAGAAGTTTTGTTGAATATAGATAGAATAAGGTCGTCAAAGGTAATACAATTGGTTTCAGTTTCGTACGTTTCGTAATACTTGTATTGATCATGGGACTTACCTGTAAATATTTAAAGTTCAAACATCTAACAAACATTTCTAAACAAACATCTGATTGTAGACTGCAGATTCCTTATTCAACGCGAGCATTTAATATTCGTGTTAAACCGAGAGAGCAGCCCTTGCGGACTTTAAAATCTCGCTTTTATTTTTCAGACAGTTTCGACTATATGACATTGTCACACACAATTGGCGATTGCAATTTTTGTTCTCGCCATTTGATACAAAACAACGGAATCGCGAAATTAGTACTCACGTAAGACAAGGAATTAATAGTGTCTGAAAGGCTATGGATACATCATTAAGTTAAAGATATACCTTGGTGTATAGAATTGTGAATCAAAGAGTCTAGATGGGTTATTCTATAAGAAGACAACGAGTTCTTAAGATTAAACTTTGTTTAGTATTAGTAAATGCTTGATTGAACCGCTTTGGCTGACGATTCTTCTCCACCACACGGACCAAATTAATTGTTCTTCTATTTATAGATAAACAAAACTTGTATTAATGCATATATAATTTCTTAAATGACTTTAAATTATCCACGTAGTAGCATAATTTTTTTTAAGTGGAAGGGTTGAAGCAAATTTGTAGAAAGAGTTACAGAAATTTGTCCAAAGATTCTAATAGGTTATTGTTTATATTCGATCTGTAATGTATATGTAGCTCCGAGTAAAGCGTTTTTTATTTTGGAAATGATTTATCTACTGATTTTCTGCAGCAACGACGATTCAGAGTTGTTAAAACGAACACAACAATGTGCTGCCAGTATTAAAAGTACCAGTTCATGTTTTAATTAAAAACCAAATTAAGTGTTCGGAAATCATTTCCACATATACATGTAGTCTGATTACGACATAGACTTACAAAGTTATTCAATTGAGTTATGAATGTTTCATGGCATGTGAATCAAAAACGAACTGAATTTAAATCCGACCTAAAGTACGCATTAGTCAACTACCCCTCGCGATTCCTATTGAAACTTAATATAAAAGGTAAGGCTTTTTTAAAAACATATTTTAAAAACCTGTTAGGGTTTATATTTATTGCACTGCTATTGAAAGGGAACTGGGCGCTGTAGGGAAAAATTATTTGTCAATGATTTTCGTTGCTTTGTGTAAAATATCAACATTAAAATGTCCTCTATAACATATACATGAATGGTTTTTCGTGAATACCTTGCAAGAGATTATTTTGATAGGAATTGTTACCTTCCTTATGAATTTTGATGACAAATTAAATTTTCCGCCATAATTTTTTATATAATGTATTTACAATATGAAATAAGCACATTTATTTGTCTTGTCGTGATGACTGATTAATATTTCCACTTAACTTTCAAAAGGTTAAAAACAATGCATTGACCTTGACCTTTAGTTGCTACCTGAGACCTTGACCTGTGCTAAATATCACAAATACTTTCGTTCTCTTTGGTAAATTTCGCTCAGAACTTTTACATTGTTTTAAGTTGCCGATGGAAATGACGTTAAACTCATGGAAGAAAAAATCAAAATATTGTTTCCTTAGGATTGCTTGATATTAAAAACAATGTTGAGGACAAAATAAACCGTAAGTTTAAAGTAAGTACAATCTGTCATAGAAACAATGCAGACATTCCAACGGATTTGGATGTTTTCTAAATGATCGTTTTAGTCATGTTAAGTGTTTTTCTTTTTTAACTATCGCCAAAGTTTAATATTAGTCACCAAGAATTTTCAATCATATCAAGCACGTGCAGGAAAATGCCATTTAAATGTTTTGACGTTTCGTCAAGGGTAATTGATTTCAATCTTTGTTGTCTTATTTTATCTGTGCTATTGCTTAAAAGACATTTTAATTACGAAATGTTGAAAATTGCACATTTGTTTATATCGTACTTTTCAAAATATTCTATTTATCAGGATGAACACTTTTAAGATCAATTCTATGTAAGAATCAAAATTCGGTGGCCACGCATAGTCACGGATTTTCTTCATACTTGACAATGTAATAGACTTTGGTGAGTAAAAAAGCCTAACACCATTTGTTTGTTGCCATGTGGTCCCGTTGCCTTGGTAACCAAGGGTAAAGATGTAGAAATGACATTTTAATGCTTATTTGAGAACATATTGTGAGTAATGTGCAAAACTTGGGGTTTCCAGGGAAGAATATATTATATAAAATAGTTGTCATTTTTCAAAAGAAAGAAAAAAATTCATGGAGAAACGCAGATTTTTAGAGCGTTTCCATGGTTACTAAACAGAAATTTTTAAATCTGTTTTCTTCATATAATTTTAATTAAAAGTGCAAATCTTGGATTTTTTGGTAAACATTATTATGATTGTGCAATTAAAAATTTAAATATGAAAATTGAGTACTGTTGCTATGGCAACAAGCATAAAATTAAGGAAAATTATAATATTTTTTAGGTATCTTTAAATGGATATTATTCACTTATAATGAATAAATATATTAAATCAAATGGTGAGAAAAAATAAAGTATGTCCTTAACTTTGATGACACTTGAAAAAAACCTGACATTTCCTAAAAATAACTGCCGTTGCTATGGACTTTTCAAAAAGTAAGAATTTCTGTGTGATTTTTTACGCAACTTAATTTTCCATAGCAACAACACTTCTCTGTTGTATAACAAAGGTTTTTGTGGTGTATAATGAAAATTTAGACATATTTTTACAAGTTCCAACTAAAACAATTGCAAATAAATTCTAAAAACAAGAATGAAAGCATACTAAAATAATCTTCAATTTCTCAGTTTTTCTTAATTTTTGGCCTTGTTGCCATAGCAACGGATGTCAATTTTCATGATAAAATATATATTGCATGGACATTGATATGGATGAAAAAATTTAACAGTTTCCCAAATGGGCCTATTAAAAAACCGCAGAAAACTGATTTCAAAAATTTGTAACGGTTTCCATGGTGACATTTTAAAAGTATTGGTTTTTCCATCAATTTTCTTATATAATTGAATAAATAAAAATAGGACAAAGGCTGTTTTATGTCTTTGATAGTTTACATTAGTGGGCAAAACCTTCTAATATGGCTTCAAAGTAGGTAACTTTTGCTATTTTTCCATCTTTAGCCTCGATTACCATGGTAACGGTTACCCCCAGCAACCGACTTTTAGTGGTTTATTGCGTTTTACACCTAGGTGTGTCCATGTATGAAATATAAGGAAAATTGGTGACTATGCGTGGCCAGACCCTTTTATAAATCATTGATTCTTACATAGAATTGATCTTAAAAGTTTTGTTGAGTGTATATTTCCAAGTGCTTCAAAACAAAAGAAAAATAATGGGACGTTTAGTGAATTTCATCTTCTAGTCTGCAACTTTTTAGGATTGTTGATCTTTGCTATCTTATCTAGACTACTTCAATTTCGTATCACTTAATTTATATCATTATAAAATGTAAAAATCAAAGAACTAGGTACGGTATATGCCAACGATATTTTACTAAAAGGTAGAAATTAATATGTAACTTCATGAAATAGAACAGTTTTGATAATTTCTTCATAATTTTTGTGTGTGCCACTGCTCAAATAGTGTGTCATTTTAGTCATGTTATAATGATGTCGCATTTAGCATCGTAACGTTATACACGTAAGCAATGGGATTCATATGAATCATCCCTCATAATAGTAACGTTAAATAAGACGTTAAGTTGTATAATGATCATTATTATGTACATATAATTATTAACTTATATCTATTCACGGTAAATGAAAAGTCCAATTTCTCGTGTGCTTCTGGAAAGCTCAAATTATAGTGCTCCATATATAAATCAATGTTAACACATCTGCCTTTACAATTACCTTACATCATTTATACATTCTCTTTTGAAATGGTTGATATCTTTTTTAAAAGAAATAAATATTGTTAATTATTATAGTCTTTAACAATTAAACATAATCTGATTAATTTCCGTATTTCAATTTGCATCCAAACTAGTTATGTTAGGATGAAGGCTCGCAGTGTGGTTTTAAAATACGAAATTGGGATTTTCTTGAAAAGGTAACAACTTGTTTTTGTTATTGGGTGTTTATGTCTTCGCATTCGCCAGCATCAACGATGAGTTTTGTTTGAGATATGCATGCCTGAAATCGTTGAGTATAAATGCATTTATGTCATAAACAATCCGCTTGTTTTTTTCATCTTGTACTTTCCCATCATATTCAGAATTTTTGTGTCCCCTGAAAATATAAAGCGTCGCCGTAATCGATTTACCTAAACGGGTTTTTAAAGTTGTTTTTTTTTGTGTTATTTCCGAAAGGCAAACAAAGTTGCGATCAGTAGTTACCGTTGGTATTTCTTTATCATTTAAATTAACACTTACCTGCGGAAACCATTACACATATTTTAAAAACAAAGGGTTTTGGTAAAAAATTGAAAAATACATTTGCATGCAGATTTACATGTATCTAAAATTTCGGGATTATTATTATATAACAAAACCTCAAAAGTCAGTAGCTAAATACTGTTTATTGTACCTTCATATTAAATACTTAAATCTGTATGGTTTAGACGCAGTTGATATTCCGTTCTATTACACTCAGGGTTGGCAACACACTTGGCAACGTGTAACACAACGAATTTTACATGCCGATGAAAATTACTGAAGATAAATTCATCTTATATTGTCTGATTTTCGTCATCGATAATTGATTATACAGCGAATATAACCGCATCTGCCTGACTGAATCCACCACTAAAACTCGTCACAAAACGGGAAATTTAACTATCAGCGCAGGCCTCGAGCAAAATGTAATCATGTTTAAATATTTTCTCTTTTTAATCATATTTTAATAAATCATGTTTCGTTTTGCTCGAGGACTGCGCTCTATATACATTTTCAAATTTTATAGTAAAAATTGCCTTGAATATGTTAATTTCCGGTAAACATCGTGCAATTAGCGGATGCTAGTGTTGCTTAGCAACGCTTTGCACAATTTTTTTTACGGATTTATCGCTTACACTTGACATCATATTTGTAATTATGCATTTATTTACTTTTCATAAACAACTTAAAAAATGTTGGAATTTTAGGCATGTATACCATTACAACTGTACCTAGTTCTTTACCCTTAAAATAAAAATATAATTATAAATTCAATTTTTTTTCTTTTTAAACACAAAAGGAATTTATGATGTCTTTGAGGGTGATAGTTCCGTGACGACGAGTCGAAGCAGAGATACATGTAGCTCAGTCTTGACTGGCAGTCGGTTTCGGGAACCTAGTTCGCAGTTCGACATTCGTTATTCAAAAAAACCAAAGTTTGGAAAAATCAAAAATGTGTTCAACAATGTAACAACATTTTTACCATGGATTTTCAAAGTCCTGAAATTTGCTAATTAAATGGTCACTTTTCTGAAAATTTAATAAACCTTTTATGTATTTAGTATGATAAATAAACTGTACATAACAATATTGCTTGTGATTTCGTCCCTCGCAAAGATTTCAAAGTGATGAGAATGTGTTATGAGTTTGGCATTTACTAAAAATCATAATAAAATCATAGTGTTTCTAAAGGTTCTGTGGGGTAAATATTCACCTACAATCGGGACGACTTTAAGGAGAAGGGGATACGTTTGATCAAACTTATTAGTTTTTGGGAGTTGATTTTAATCAACTCTCCTATGCAGTCACTCTGGCAAACCGAAAGTGAAACAGTGTTTGGACCTAAGCACAAATCATCACCGCTGACAAGTCTTAGTTCTTGAATATAATAGAAAAAATCGACGTAATGTATGCTGGAACATTGTTTTTCAAGGAAACTTATCTATAAACACTTTGAAAAGTAAGATGTTATATAATATGAACAATTTAGATCTTTATGTAGTCTCGTGTATTCCTACGCCAGAGTTTAATATAGTCTTGTTCAACCAAAAGCTCGGCTGTCTCCGTAAATCTCCGACAAACAGAGAGGCTCTCTTGCTTGTCGGAGTTTAACGGAGACAGCCAAGCGTCTGGTTGAACGAGACTGGAGTTCAATATCAATAGTGCTTGGATCCATACAATTTTTAGAACTGTTTCGATTACTTATACAAAGTTTGAAATATATCTTTAAATATTACACAACATGATTCATATGGGGCTTCTCTAAATTTTTGTCTGAAAAGTCTAATTAAAATTCACATTATAAAAAAGTGCGTAATTTAAAAACAGACTAGAAACTAATTGCCACGCAAGATAAGTTGATTTTAAAATAGATGATAATCGATAAAATCAACTCCCGTCAGTAATTCAGTACTTTGATCCTCTTTGTCAGGAAAAAAAAAATTTGGGGTGTAATAATTAAATGCTCTGGTACGAAGAATATCTGATCAATAAATAAGAGAGCTGACATAATTTCTCTGTCAATGCTTAAAGCTCTGCTGCAGACTTTGTTGTGTTTCTTCAATGCCTAACCAATTGCAATCATATTGGTTTGCGTTTTTGAGCCATTTTGTTTTTTAAAAGAACTTCATTATATTGAAATTCTATTCTCATTTATGACTCATCATTGACGGATGTTTTATGCTGAAAGCAAATATTAACCACGGACTCACCCAACATATTTTTTTTATTAATTAGTTAAGTCACGACAAAACCTTCTTAAAAACTTGTTTAAATCTTCTCCCAACTTAAAGAATGTTACTACCAACGTCTACATTGAAGTAATCTTTTCGTAAGTTCTATGGTCGATACAACGACCTTGCCAGCAAATGAAATCTTATACTTGGTCGCATGCTGACTGACGTTTTTCATTTTTATTGTTAGTCCATAACTAATCCCTAATTGTCTACGGATTTTTCCGTTTTTATTCGACTACGACAAAGAGTACACTGCGGGTGTGACCAGTCAGCAGAGGATGCTCACCCCTCCATGGCACCTGGTCCTACCTCTAACTTTTAATGAGGTCCGCGTTTGCTCTACTCATGTCTTGCATTTTTCCTTTGGATTTTGAACTTTGTTCGTTATCACTACATGTCATATTTAATAAACGATTTTTAAATTTATTTATAAAAAAAAAAACACTAGTATATTCCCTGACAGTTTTCTAAAACCGACACAGTTTACAGTCACAGACTTTGCTTCAAAGTAAACACTCATTTCAGTGGAACCTTTTATTTTAGATAGATGGTCACTATGGGTGGGTGTCTCGGTCGTCGGATACTCTTTACTAAAATTCTCACTATTTGTCACTGTCGTTAATTAAGCAATTACGGAACGATGTTGATACAGCTTTATAAAGGTATCCTAACGTATTGTCGTTAAAGCTCTACCTTAAATGAGTCCGTTGAGGGAAATAGCGAAATCCCGAGCGATAAAAGAAACGCTAAAACTTATGCGATTAAGTTTGATGTTTTTTTATACCCGCACTTTCTAAAGAAAGTTCGGGTATATTGTCGTTACCCTGTTCCGTCCGTCCGTCCGTCCGTCTGTCACGTTTTACTTTCTCAAACTGCTCTTACATCCTATAAACCAGCAAACTGAACTCTTGGAGTTTGATTTGGGGTATCATGTTGTTTTGTAAAAAGGTTTCAAAACTTCTCTGTTAGTCCTTGGGGTCATACAATTGGTAAAAAATGACGTTTTTTCACAAAAAACCTTCTTCCTCGAACTTCTCCAACATTTTCAATAGTAGACAAATCTTCTCTCGGAATATGCTTTATGGTACCCTATAGATGCGCAATAAGGTTTCGGAATTTTCAATTTTGACCTTGGGGTCATTTAATGGCTGAAAAATGACGTTTGTATTTTTTTTTACAAAAAAAAAAACTGGTTTCAAAAACGTCATTTTTAGGCAGTAGCCAAATGATCTTCTAGAATATGATTGGGGTATCATATTTAAGTGTGATCAGGTTTCAGAACTTTTTTTTATTAGGGGGAACAGTGGACAACAAAAAATGACGTTTTTTTTTTGCCAAAAAAATATGGTTCCCAGAACTCCTCTTATAACTTTTGGAGTTGCTACGTCATCTCTTGGGATATAATTGGGGCTGTCCTATAGATGTGCAATAAGGTTTTAAAAATATAAATTTCATCCAGGTAGTCAAATAGAAGCAGAAAATTGACGTTTATCACTTAGAAAAAAACCTATAGATCCAAGAGCTCCTCTTATGATTTAATGGATAGACACATCATATCTTGGGATATGATAGGGACTCTTCTATAGATGTGCAGTAAGGTTCAATTTCATCCAGGGAGTCAGTCAAAAAGTAGCAGAAAATTAACGTTTATTACTTTAAAAAAAACATAGAACCTAGAACTCCTTTTCATGATTTAATGGATAGACATATCATATCTTGGGATATGATAGGAACTGTTCCATAGATGTGCATTACGTTTATGAAAAATTAAAATTAACCCTGAGGCCCATTACCTACACACCTTTTGATGCCCTTTAAGGATCAAGAGAATATATTGTTAAGGGATGGGGATCTCAACCGTTTTCGAGATATTCGTGCACTTCCTGTTCGAGGGGGGGGGGGTCATGACCACCCACGGGGCCCATGACCACCCCCGGGCCCCATGACCTACATACCGTTTGATGCCCCTTGACACATGGAGCAAGAATATATATGGTTTAAGGGTGGGGATCTCAACTGTTTTGAAGATATTAGGGGACTTGCTGTTTGAGGGGGTCAGGACCACCCACATGGCCCATGACCTACATAACATTTGAGGTCCCTTGACATCAGAAACATGAATATATATGGTTTAGGGGTCATGGTTATAACAGTTTCTGAGATATATGGTAATTTCAAATTCCTGGGGGGTGGGGATGACCCCAGGGGTCAGATCTAATAAATTCTATATATTGCCAGTAACAGTCAATATATGATTATGAAAACCCTATATTATTATCTTTGTCCGTTTTCAAGTTACCATTTACAATAGAGTCTACGATTCTTCCTACAAGGCGTTAGACCCCACACGCTTTTGACACCCCCCCCCCCCCCCCCGAAAAGTGGTTGTCTAACCCAAAATGAGAAAAATCAAACCAGGATGCACAACTAGATATGCAGGCCTATAATTTCCTGGAGTTTTGTACAATTCTGTTCAGCCATCTCTGAGAAACAAGTTCAGAGCGGGAAAGAAGAAAAAGAAGACGAAGAATAATAATGCATGTATTAAGAACTGTACAAAAACAATAAGTCTCCAAATTTCATTCGGTAGACTTTATAATGAAGATTAAATAGAGATAGGATCATCAAACATCAATAATTTACAGATAAATTGACAATTTCTATTCTAAGGGGGTCATGACTTACATGCCATAATGATCTGATGCACCATGACCTAAGAAGGAATAATATCTCTGGATTAAGGTGGGAATCTCAATGGTTTTTATGATATTTGATAATTTGATAATTTTAGGAAGAGCACTTTAGATCATGATCTACATACCATCTGAAATGCCTTGAACAAAGAAACAATAATATAATATATACATGATTTATGATTCAATTTAAGAACACAGAAATAGATCAATCATCTATGTTTTGTAATACTTCCTAGGTATATATACATGTATTAGTTTGTGTTTTGTTCTATACTATTCATGTTCATGAATGTAGTATGGCTTAGTCTTATTTTAAATTACATGAAAAATTGTCAAATATATGACTTGGAACCCCCACCCCCAAACAAACTCAAACATAACCCCCCCCCCCAATTGTCGAATGATCTACTAAAATCAAAATATAATTTGGGTGTCTAAAAACTTTTATGAACTGGTAAAAAAAGTTATTCTAAAAATGAAATACGTTACACCTTGCATAATTGACAAATGATCTATTGAGATATGATCAGTGGTCATATTTCTACCTTGGAATCAATAACTAGTATTTATTGACAAGTTAAATTAATAACAATAAATGATTCAAATTATAAATGTTTATACTCCATATTCACCCCCCCCCCTTCAATCTAACCTGGTTCTAAAGATTCAGTCTTCTTAATACATTCTTACATGTGTACAGTAGCAAACTTTAAATGATTTCTTGATTTCTTTTTCTCATCTGCTGCACATTAACATTTCGAAATTGCTTAATTCAAATTTTTAAGATTTATAAACAAAATGTTATATGCATGTGTATTCGCCTATTTGGGGCAATTGTAAAGTTTCCTAAACAAAGCAGTGTCATCATTAGGCTAGGATCTCAGATCTCAGAAGTTAACAAAATATACAGTGTATCATCATTTCCTATTTCATAAAGGCGGGGGGGGGGGGGGGGGTCAAAGACAACACCTGGGGGTCATTAATTTAATGAACTTTACACCATTTGATGCATCATAATGACATTAGAAGATATTTTGTATTTTCCTGTTTCGTGGGGGTCCGAACAGTCCCATAAGGCCATGACCTACATTGTATTTGATGCATTATAATACATTAAGATAGAAATAATCCTTCCTTCCTATTATAACTCATATAAATATGATAAGTATCTACACTAACTTACATGTAATACACAAATTTAATACGAAATTGTATATACAGGGTCAATATGGGGTCAACTCAATAGTGCAAGTCTGACAAATGAAAAAAATAACTTTTGCAATAAAAATGACAGAAACTTTACAAATGCGATAGGATAGGTAACGATGATAATCTTATTTAAATATTAAAAGATGATGATACAGTATGCTATCAAAGAAAGATCACATTTAGAAAGTGAAAGTAGAACTTATGTATGCTGGCATCTCATTATATTGTGCTACTGCTACTACATGTATTATGCTTACCTATATTGGTCAACATCATAGTGATAATCCAATTAAAACACAATAATGAATTCCTTTAGCTGATCTTAACTAATCCTTTCCTGCATATGGAAAACATATACACGAACCCATCTAATCGAAGAGCTGGGTAAAACTATTACCCGCTAATGAGATCTGAAGACCTATGTTGTGTATGTAATTTCAGACAAAGATCAGTTATTTGTAACATGCATGTATTTTTAAGACCTATACTTCAAATCCACTTGCACTATTTATTAGGCAAATAACAGCTTTAAGGTGGTGCAGGACACCTGCATATTGTACGTGATGGATACTTCCTTTTGAGATAAACAATAAAGTATATTAAATATTAATTAAATATTTACCCCCCAAATAATGTTATTTAACATTGAAGCACAGTGGGTTAGAGCGGGTTAGAGTGGGGTCCAAGGTGTATATTTGGTAATTTTACTATTGATATAAATGAATTTTCATGGGGAGGGGGGGGGGGTCTGGACCCCCTCACTCCCACCCCTTCTCTAAACCTGTGCACACGATGATGTACATGTAGGCCGGTAACCGCCACGGGGAGGGGGCATAATTTAATTTTTAATTTTGTTTGTAATAATTATATAGACCATTATACTTTCTATGACATGAAATGTTAAGATTGTTGATTAACTGAAAATTCACTGCAAACAGTTCAACCCCAAATTGCACATAAAGTGTACTGAAACCAACTCAGGCTTTTGATGTTCAGTTTTATTTATGGTTTTGATTTCTACAGCATGTAGTAGTAGTACGCTTTTAGTAAAAAGCTGAAAGCTGCTTGGTCCGATTTTATATCAAATTTTATGCACGCTATTAAATGATGGCTATGCTTAGTATATGTATAATAATGGAGGTTTTTAAAGGTAAAACCCCTGTTTACGAGATATCTATACTTACATGCATCAACTTTTTGCATTTTCCCCGAGCTGCCTACGATCATGCCTAAACTTTTGAGACCACCCCTATGGTATCATCTAGTGTTTACCCATAATGCATAAGCATACTTCCGTTTCAGTTTTGTGAGGGCCTACACAATTAGGACCCAATGAACAGGGGTGGGTGATGCAAGTAAGTATAGATATTTCGTAAACAGGGGTTTTACCTTTAAACACCTCCAGTTTACATCAATATCTATACTTACCTGCATCAACTTTTTGCAGAATTTGTAGCAGAAATATTGGGTGGGAGATTACAATCACTATCATATAATAGTAAAATAAAGAATACACTCACCCAAAAGATATTCTATTTTTGTTCTTTTTCTTTTGCCCATCTCGATGTATCAAGGACTGATGACTTGGCAAAGCGAGCTTCTCCTTGAGGAACATCTCTCATATAGAATGAAAAAAAGGTGTTTTCTGTTGCCCAATGAGCTGTCTGTAGAATTTCTTCTAGAGTTGCACCATTGAAAAGGCCCCACGAAGTTGCCAATCGTCTTGTATCATGTGCACGCACATGAGATAAAGTCTCACTGTTATGTCCATACACAAACTTTACTAGTGATACAATCCATCTTGAAATTGAATTCTTGGATGCTGGTTTTTGTGAGTCCGATTTGTAAGTCAAGAATAAACACCCCCACGAGAAGACTCTGTCCTTTTTAGGTACATTTTAAGTGCTCTACAAGGACAAAAAGCAAGTCTCTACTGTCTGTTGCAAAGCTATTAAACTCTGGTATGAATATTGGTTTCCATGGCTTTCCTAATCTCCGAGTTTTGGCTAAAAACTGTATATTTGGTAATAAACGTATTCCATTCTGCTCAAGACGTAAATGTGACTCTCCAATTGAAAGAGCTTGAATTTCGCTTACTCTCGATGCTGTTGCCAGAGACACAAGGAACACTGTCTTCCATGTAAGGTACTTCATATCGCATGAATTCATCGGTTCAAATGGGGAGTCACACAACTTCCAAAGGACAGTCGGCAAATCCCAATTTGGAAGTAATGATCGTACATTAGGTTCAGAATTGTATATTCCCTTTATTAACTTTGACAGATCAGTGTTGTTACTGACAGAACTATTACTCCAACCCTTATGCATAGATGCTATCGCTGACGTATAACCCATTAATGTATTTGGCTTACAATTACGTTCTTCATGCAAATAGATGAAGAAGTCTGCTAAATCAGCTACAGTGGCCTCAACTGAATCCTTTTGGTTCTTGGCAGACCATTCCTTGTAGATTCGTATTCTAGCATCATACATTTTTCTTGTTGACTGTCTTCGGGAGTTGAAGATAAATGACTTAGCTTTCTCTGAAAATCTATTCTCTGTTGTTTGTGGTTTGAAATTTTCCAAACCGCCAGATGCAGACTTTCTGGACTTGGATGAATGAACTGCCCTCTTCTTTGAGTCAACATGTTTCTTATTATTGGAAGTTCCCTTGGAATGTCGACCAATAGATGTAGTAGGTCAGGAAACCATGACTGTCTTGGTGAAAACGGAGCGATGAGGAGAAGAACACACGACTCCTGTTCCACTTTCCTGAGTACTTTCGGAATATGGGAGGAGGAAATGCATACGCAAACATCCTTGTCAAATCTACAGCTAGCGCATCGCATTCCCATGCCAAGGGGTCTGGAAACGGAGAACAAAACACTGTTAGTTTCCGGTTTTCCCTTGTTGCGAAAAAATCTATGTTTGGAGTGGGAAAAACTCGAAAAATCTGCTGAACTATTTCTTGGTTGAGACTCCATTCTGTCATCTTGGGAATTTGTCGCCCTCTGGACAACTGATCCGCTATTACATTTCTTTCCCCTGGAATGTGAGCTGCTTTGAGCTGTATCCCGAGAAGGTGACACCAATGCAGAATCCTCCATGTCATCACGCAAAGGGCTGCAGACTTTGCCCCCCCCCCCCCCTTGGCGATTGATGTAAGACACTACTGTTGAATTGTCTGTCCTCAGCAAGACTTGCCTGTGTGTGACATTGTCCCTGAAGTGATGAAGTGCATTCTCCACTGCACTGAGTTCCAACAGATTTATATGTGATGACTGTTCTATCACCGTCCATTTCCCCGACACACGGCGATCCTTTAAGTGGGCTCCCCACCCTTAAGTTGATGCATCCGTCCACAAGGTTAGGTCTGCTCTGAAGCTCAGAATAGACGTCCCTGCCAGAACGTTCCCTCTCTCTATCCACCAAATCTATACAGGCTGCCATCAAACCAAGGACTCTGAGGAACGTACGTGCTGGGATAAAAGATTCCATAACCATAGTAGAAATTGCCCCACGCAGACTGAGAAAACGGTCGAAACTGGGGTAGACCATACCCTGTTGGAGGTTGAATAGTGCTCCAAGATAAGTTATCTGTTGCGTTGGTTGCTAAATTGACTTGGATTGTTTTATTACCAGGCCCAAGTCCATCAGCAGAAACAAAGTTCTCCTTAGTTGATGAACTAATGTCATTCGATCTGCATTTTTGAGAAGCCAATCGTCCAGGCACATATAAATGGAAATCTGTTGACTTCTTAGATGTGCACTATTGCCCCCATTAATTTCGTAAACACTCTTGGGGCTGTTGCTAGACCGAAGGGCATTGACCTGAATTGATAATGGATATTGTCTATGCAAAACCTGAGGTATTTCCTGTCTTTTGGATAAATTGGAACATGTAGATATGCATCCTTTAGATCTATTGATGCCACCCAGTCTCCTACATTCAGAGCCTGTATTATTGACCTTAGAGATTCCATCTTGAAATGTTGATTTTGGAGAAATATATTTAACGGTTTCAAATTGAGAATCGGACGGTAACCTCCGTCTCGTTTTGGAACAACAAAAAAGGTGCTGTAAAACCCCTGACCTTCCTGGGTCTTGGGAACAATCTCTATGGCATGCTTTCCTAATAAACTTTCTATTTCTTCTAAAATACATTGTCTTTGGACGACATCTTGTACATTTGTTGTTCTTACTACTGTATTTGGAGGATGTTTTATGAACACAAGTTTGAGTCCTTCCTGGACTATTTTTAAAATCCAATCGTCGGATGTAATTTTTATCCACTCCCTGTGGTACGAAATGATCCGACAGCCTACTTGGCTGTTTTCTGCAACTCGAGTCGAGTCTCTAATTGCTCCGTCAAAATTACTTTGGGGGGCGAAACCCCAAACGATCTTGTGCAGAGCCACGAGTTTGACCTCTGAAGGAACCTTTTGAATTGAAATTTCTTCCTCTTCCTATAGTAGATTCTTTTCTGCAGCAAACTTTCCCTTCTTGCAAAGGATGACTGCTGTTCCTTCGGTTCCGAGGTGCCCAATGAATCATCTCTCTTTCTTTTCCTTGCAGAACTGAGGGCTGAACCATCTCTCTGCTTTGAACCCCTCAGGTGCTGTGTTTCTTTAGCATCGCGCATACTTTCTGCACTTGCGTGAAGAATATAAAAATACTTCCCACAAAAGAGCTTAGGATTCAGAGTTGTCTGTATAAGTAGTTTGTTTTCAGTTGCTTTGTTTTTAAAAGCCAAATCCTCAATGTGAATGGCTCTGCGGGCTGCAACTGCACCCACTAATATGCGGGAAGTAACATCAGCCATCGACTTGAACACCTGCATGAGTGCTTGTAGGGCCTCTGTTTTGTCCTCATCAGATACAACGTTATCAACGTAGGACGTAATTAGAGAGGCATGTGTCAACTCTCTAAGAAGAAGTCGAGATCCTTGATCTATCTTCCACAACTCATTGTTGCGTGAATGCAACATAGGGTTGCGGAAACGGTAAGAATTTTTGTTTCCTTTTTTCCCTGTTGTAAAACTGCTGTCCTCAATGTTGTCATCAAGGCGCGGCGTTGTGCAGTACTTGTCAAAGTCGGAGGAAGTGACTCTGTATTTTTCATCATCTGATGCTTTATAAGTCCGAATTGCACCTTTTCGCTGGAATTCTTCATCAACATCTGTTATTGTGTTCAAAATGTACCCATCCATAGGCAAAGACTGTTGTGGGGTAGATGATTTTGTCCCAATTAAACGAATTGACATGTATGATTTGAAGTCTCGGCTCTGAGTTTCAGAGGCATCAAGTGAGTTGATGTTCAGTTCTGTAGACACTTTTTTAACAAAATTTTTCCAGTCTACCATGCATGAACCATAAGAGTCTGTGCCATGCGTATGTGCTGAACCCAAGACAGAATTATCAAACTCTGAACGATTGTCCTCGTGAACATCAATATCATCAAGTGAATTGCTTAAGATTTGATCAGTTTCACCTCTGTGGCTTACCAGATCATCGTCATCCGATTCTCTGGAGCGTTGATCATCTGACGGTCGAAATCTATCGAACCTGTTACACGCCCTGTCTGAACGAACGTCAGACGTAATAGCAATAGTCGGTTGTTTATTCGAATCCTGGACCAACTCTTTAATTCTAGCGTCAATCAACCTTTTCATGCAATTCTCTTGATATTGCTGCCATTGGGCTTCGAAATTTCCCAACATGAAAGGCGGAAAATTACCTACTTGAGGTGGGACTGAACCCTGCGTCAAGTCGCCGCCATTTTGACTCGTTTCTGTCGGAGAAAGATTTTCTGATGCAGCTACGTTTCCCGCAGAGGAAACTTGACTATCAGAACGATTGCCACTATTCCCCACAGAGGGAACTTCTGGATTTTGCAATGTAGCAGACTTTCTCCCCGCTTCAGATTTCTTTTGCTCGATCATCTTTCTGATCAACGTCCGTTTTTCCTCCGACCACTTACTGCAAACTTCGCATGGAAACGCTTCGTTGCAAACTCTGTGTCTATAGCACTCTGAGTGGTCACCCAAAACGGTCATTTCTCTATTACATCTTACGCGAATTTTAAATGAATCAGACATTTTAAGACCGCAGGCTTAAGAAAATTTAATCGACGAAAAGCACGCGGCTTTTCTTCTCGAATGCCCGAACAAAACTGAAACAGAAGTATGCTTGTGCATTATGGGTAAACACTAGATGATTCTACAGGGGTGGTCTCAAAAGTTCAGGCATGATCGTAGGCAGCTCGGGGAAAATGCAAAAAGTTGATGCAGGTAAGTATAGTATAGATATTGATGTAAACTGGACACTGCAGTAGTTTTACCCGTCAATTATGCCAAATTTCAAAGAAGAAAAATACGTACAAAATTTGCAAACAACACAAACGACATTAAAAGGTACCGCGTTATTTCGCCTCATGTTCAATTTCACCCCTGACGACGAGACGGGTATGGTTGTATTACGAATTTGACATCGCTTTAAATAAAGGTCGAAATGATCAGACAAATTACAAATAAACATGTCTACGTTTTGTTCGCTAATATTTCTAAAGTCTGCTTTCTTTACAATCTATGCATAGCGTGCGGGTTGAATAACCCCAATCATTCGGGGGACGAAACCAAGCGGTTTCCTTTTCTAAACATTCCCCTGATGCAATTTGGTTTGTTTTTTCGTTTGCCCAAAGAGAAATTATTTTTATTTACTTTCAATATTTCTAACTTTGACAGGAGACTGATTCTGCTAGTGTAAATAGGAGAAAGTCCATAACTTTCTAAGATATATGATTTGTATGGAAAAAATTTAGATACTGTAATTACCAAAAAATCGGACCAAGCAGCTTGAAAAAATAATAAAATAAATTTACAATACTGAAAATACTGACATTTGACAATACTGACTCTATGAATACACTGATTGAAAAAATAGACTGACTGAATTCTTTTAATGTAAATAAAGTAAAAAACAGAATTGATATTCTTGTAAGAATGTTAGACACAATGTATAATGATATCAATAAGTATACATGTAACATAATTCATAATATCTTAGTAAATTTACTTAATAAACATGATACCTATAATTTCACGCACGGATGATTTTGGCGCCAATGAGTGAACTATTCTTTGTTTACATTACAACACCATTATATCAATAAACACTGAACATATGGTTTATATTATATAAATAATAAACAAATACAAGTACTTACACCGTGGGGCTTTAAGTTTCTTGCATGAAAAGTGTACGCTTGTACAAAATGATAGTACGGTGACTCTACCGAAGTTGTGTATTGCACGGCTCAGTGCAAAATTCTCTAATGCCAAGAGAGTAGAAGAAAAAGGGGAGTAACTCACTCCAGAAAATTAATTCGTACGTAGAATACTCCTGAAAACACCACATAAAGTGCTGCTCATGTGTATTATCGTATGGGAAGGGATCTCATCCTTTAGTTATGAAAATTATAATTTTTAAAATGTAATACCGGAGCTTGCGTGTGGCCTTCCGTTTTAATTAAACTGGTACAAAACAGTGTTATTTAGGGGCAAACACTTGGTGCGGGTATTACTGTCTAATGACAGCATCTAGTTTCAAATTGGAGTATGTGACATCTTTATTTCTATTACTTTCTCCGCCATAGATAAAAAATTGACAATGTGAACTTAATTTCGTCTTTAAGATATTAAATGTGGTATATTTCTTAACTCAAAATACCCCACCAACCAAACATTAAAAAGTAAATTGATTACAAAAAAATTACTAAGGTCTTGTCATTTGATACTTTTTCATGAAATACAAATACAATGTCATGTACATATGCATGAAATATTAAATTTGTTACATTTTGTTAATAAAATTTAAATGTGAATGGTCATTTAATTTTGTAAATAATTAACATATGCCTTAATTACTTTATACTTTGTATTGTAGCTATTTTGAATGTCAGAAGAGGTCATTAGAAGAAGACAAACGATTAGACCGATGGTAAATATGATATACAGTAACTTTTTACCAATACCTTTTATGTATAAAGAAATATTAAAGGGTACCTGCAGTGCCGGCCAATTTTTGATATAATGAAAATCTATGTGTAAAAACATCATCCTGATAATTTTACAGCGATCGCATAAGTAGTTTTTGAGATATTTGGGGAAAACCCGATTTCACACCTGAACGAGTTTTGAATCAAGCCGATTTGGCGCGAGATGAACTGTGATGTCACGGGGTCAACGCGACTGTATGAGAAACAGGAATATCGTATGAAAACTGTTCGTTTTCTTGCATTGTTTTATCACAGGCACCTGAATTTTTATCAATCATTATAAATTTATTTCATTGACAAACTAAGATCAGAGACACTAAAGAAACCAAAAAACTATGTTGTTTGTTATCCTCATTTTACTTAACATACGTTTTAAAAAGTTTATGTGTTAGAGCATTCAGTGCGGAGTGGCTATCGAGCCTCGGGACGAAATTCAAAGTCCGCATGAATTTTAGTTGATAGCATTATCAATGCGTTGGATTTAAACTTTAGGACGAAATGTATCTATTAGTGAGAAATGTCACATTATTTTGAACTCAATGTTACACGCAAACCGGTAGGCATATCTGATTTATGTGACAAATTGACGCCTGAATAGACGAGGGGGTCAAAATGGCGTTGCACACCTTGTGTATTTATATATAGTAGGGGTAGAATTTTTTCGATATATGACTTATTAAGCGACTGATTGATAAAAAGTCAGGTGCCTGTGGTTTTATCGATATATGAACATTTTTTTCTGTTGTTTTATTTCCTTATCAACCCTGGATGACCAAATACACTGTTGTTTAAGTTTAAACCCGTATTTTATCGAACAAAAATGCCGAATTCGGAAAATTGTTTGCTTCATGAATTTAGTTAAATGTGTAACACATTTTGCATATAAATGCGCAGCATATGTAGCAAAATGGCAATTAATCCAACTTTTGTTTTAAGAAACATATTTTGTTAATATTTTCATTCTTTCGAATGATTTTTCCGTGACATTATTAACTGAATAATAATATTGATAATACATATCTCGTAAAAGGTAACGCGGGGTCTATTCCTCGTATAAGGCATAAAATTACATGATTTCGCCCGATTATTCTATAATATTGATATAGGACCAATAACAATCAAAATAGTAGGCATTCTTTAACAAACAAACACGGGATTATAAACGGGTCAAGGCGAAAGTCCAAGATGGCTGCAAGATTAAGTCTGTCTCGTATTCTTTTAAAAATACAATAATGGAATTTCATTTTACATTTATTTACATCCTTTGTCAAATGTTCAAGTTTATTCAGATTTCATAATGATTCGTTGCCAGTATTTTGGAAAATATTTGTCTAGCGCTTCCAAAATGAGAGCGCAGCATTGTAATAATACTACAGTTTAAGCTACTTATCATTCGTTTATGTCCATTCATATCTTAAGATATGTACATGATTATATTGTCTTAATATGTCCACTCACTTACTGCACATTGCACATTTGTGTATAATTTTATATTTATTATAATTTGTATTCCGATGAGTTGTAAAGCTCAAGGATAATAAATTGAATTGAAGAACAATTTAAGTAATGTGGAGTTAAAGCGTTAAATTGCTGACCATAGCGCTCGAAAGAAAGTTGCACTTGATTAAATAAGCAATTAATACCAACGTATATGTAATTACTTCCGAAATAATTACCTGATCACAGAAAAAAGGTTTAAATTGCTGAGTTGTAAATTTGGTCATTATTTAAGTGATTAGATAAGTAACAATAAATGCATTTACTTCGAACATTAGTTTTACTATTTGATAGTCTCATGTATGATTCTTTAATCACTGATTGACGGACTATACACATGTATTAGCTTACGAATGCTTGATTTCACACAGTCTAATTTATTTTCTTTTTTATTGATTAACAATTGAGAAGCTAATTATACACAAATCAATTTACCAGTCTAGAGGTGTGAAACCCTCTCGTGGTTCACCAGACTTGTGAACCATGTGTATACATACCCCAGATACATGTGTGTCTGGAGCAGTGGTTTCGTTAGTTTACATGTTTACCTGTGTTATTGTTTCGGATCACTCGCGTGTGAAAGGATATTATGTAATCAAAAAATAAAGAATACTGAACATAAATCTGCCCATGCAAGCGTTTCAAGATATCGTATTCATCGGTAAAAGGGCGACGAGAATAGCAAATTTTAAAATCCTTTAAAAATAAATCCGACTGTAATAAAATAATTACGGATACAAATTTCTAAACCTACACTGCTTAAAATAACTAGATACGTCAAAACATCAGACCTATATCAATCATGTTGTATAGCTTTGTAAAGAAATTTCCCTCCTGTTGACCTCGTGACGTCACTTCCGCTGAAGCCTCGTTATCGTCAATTATGTTTTCTCTTGATTAGATTTCCCAAAGCAGGTAAAAATAGCCACTTTGAAGCGGCGTAAATCCGTTATTTTCGCATCGATTTCGATGCGGTTTTTTGCATTAAATTTTGGTAAATAAACTCTTTGACATATGTTTCACATCGGCTTGGCTGCAGGTACCCTTTAACATTATTTGATGACATTTATTATAGATATGGCTTTTGCTTTTATGGTGGGATGTGCAACTGTGGTAGTAGTATCGGCAATATGGAAAGAAACACCACTATCGGTTTCGATTGGTAAAGAATTTCATTTTAGTACAGGGAACCAAAACACCTGTCCTGAGAAAGTAAGCGACAATTCTGACTAACATTTATTTAAAAAGAAAAACATGCATGCACATTCAATACAAGTATTGTATCACAGATTAAAAATCACTGCACTGTTCTTTAGTAATTTTACTTTTGTCCTTATGTATAAAATAAAATAAGAAATTTCGTCGTTATTTTTGAACAATTTAATCAATTTAACTAAGTTATGTTTAACAACAGGCTACTGAAGACTGCTTTAATAAAATAAATGTAAAATCAGAAACCTACAGACCTAAATTTCATTAACTAATGGCGAAAATTGTCTATAGGGGTTTTCTGATATTGCAATATAACATACAAATGTAAATATACCAGTGGGACTGTCGAACAATTTGCTCCCCAAAACTACAACAATTAATAATCTGTATGTGTTGTGCCTAGAGGGGCATTTAGCAAGATGTATAAAATTGCAATCATGCTACCAACACAATGACAACAATAAGCTATCTTCACCAGAGAAATGTTATATCTTAAGATTATGTTCAAAGGGGAACAGGACGCTGAAGTGCACACTTATCTGTCAATTATTTGTTGTTGCTTTTTTAACACATGAAATAACGATGTCCTTTACAACATATATTGAATTTCATTTTCATGCCAACTATTTTTACTTTGCAATGGTTATATTTTGGAAAGAATTTCATGGCAGCTTTCTTAGCTTTTAAAGTACTAGTAAATGATACAGCTGGAATTACCCCTACCTCTTATTCTGGAATGATGTCTTTTTGAGACAATTGACAATTTCTGTTTTGAACTATCAAAAATGTAATACGTTCTTTAGATTAATTTATTAACACAAACAAAATGCTATTTTATATATATATATATATATATATATATATATATATATATATATATATATATATATATATATATATAATATATAAAAGCACTAAAAATAACCAACGACACGAAGAATAAAGTAAAATATTGTCAAATTTTCGGGACGATCCGTCCCTTCTTCAGGACAACAAAATAACAAGTGAAAAGCTGTCAATGTAACAGCAAACCGGGTTTTCTTTCATGTGAACTATATCCATAATCCATGTCAACCCATATCCAGTGAAATGGAGTACCCTATATGCAACAAGTTCAAAAGCTAGTATTTTTTTCATAAATAATCAGAAATCAAATTCCTAGAAATATGCACACCTCTGATATATGTACAATTGATCTGCAAAAGAACAACTTCTTATCTTGAGAACTGTAGGAGGAGTTATCCGTACAATGAGGGTACCCTATATGCAATATTTTGCCAAAAAATGACTAAGTTCAAAAGCTGGTATTTTTTCGATAAATTATCGGATATCAAAATCCTAGCAATATGCACACCTCTGATATAGGTACAATTGATCTGCAAAAGAACAATTTTCTATCTTGAGAACTGTAGGAGGAGTTATCCGTACAATGAGGGTACCCTATATGCAATATTTTGCCAAAAAATGACTAAGTTCAAAAGCTGGTATTTTTTCGATAAATTATAAATTATCATAATTCAAAATCCTAGCAATATGCACACCTCTAATATAAGTACAATTGATCTGCAAAAGAACAACTTCCTATCTTGAATACTGTAGGAGGAGTTATCCGTACAATGAGGGTACCCTATATGAAATATTTTGCCAAAAAATGACTAAGTTCAAAAGCTGGTATTTTTTCGATAAATACATGTAATCAGAAATCAAAATCCTAGCAATATGCACACCTCTGATATATGTACAATTGATCTGCAAAAGAACAACTTCCTGTCTTGAAAACTGTAGGAGGAGTTATCCGTACAATGAGGGTACCCTTTTTGCAGCCGCCCGGCCGTCCACCCACCCGCCCGCCATTTTCACCATTTTAATAACCGGATTTTTCCATTGGAAAACCCGGTTAAAAACTACATATGAAAGAAGAAAAAACATCTATAAAACTAGCACTGAACTAAAAACTAAATAATATATATAAACTACAAAATGTATAAACACCGGATCGAAACGTTGCAGCTACATCTTTGTATTAAAGATTTCAAGCCTGAGACTAGTTTAATTCTTTATTCACTCAAGACCAGTTCACTGGTATTTGAGGTTCAAAATCAGTATATACAAATGTACACGAATACAGTCAAGGATCACATGTACAGTAGGATTAATAATGACAAAAAAGGTTAAAATCACAATACAATAGGTTGTTAAAGTTTTTCTACATTAAAAGTATTCATGAGCTCGTTAAATTTTATAATATTTGGGTTTTCATAATATCTCTTGGGTAAAAACATTTTTCTGTCGTTTACAAAATGTGTACATTCTAAAACATAATGAAATTCATCCCAAATACTATTAGAATCACACATTGTACATTTTCTTAAATGTTTTTCAATATTTTGCCATCTACCTGTTTCAATGGGGAATCGATGATTACATGTTCGTAATTTTGTAAACGTGATCCGTAGATCTGTAGGTAAAATCAACAAGTACCTTTCTAAATTGAGATTTGTTTTAAAAATTCTATAATTAATACCTTTTAGTGAGTTATCTACTATACTTCTCCAATCTTGTACAAATTGATTTTGTGGTCTTTTACAGAGCCTATCTTCCCTACAAACCTTCATTACGATTTATCTTACTAGTACAACTTAATTAACAGCAACCCCCAATTAGCAAATTAATTCGTTCGCGTTATCTTCTAGCACTTCTCCACAGACCGACCGCATTTTAAAGTCATCGAAGACATGAAAATTTACCAAAATATCCATTTTCATAATAGTTTGTCGTAGTTAGTCTGAGTTATTTTTTGTTTCTTAGTGTTTCTTTTCTATCAAGCAAAGACGTACTTTCTCATTGCTGAAGACTTCGGTTTCTTGAGGCTAGATATAATGCAAATCTTCCTTACCTAAACCAAAAAGGCAAAACGCCCAATAATGCAGTGCACTCTGCTGTTGAAATAGATGTGAAATAAATAGTGATGAGATAAATGTTTACCAAATACAGTTGTATACGCACGGAAAACGTTCAAAAAGTCCTTGCACATATTGGTTTTCATCAAATGGACCCCCCCCCCTTTCCAAATTGCTGGATCCGCCTCTGATGCTTTGTATCTATTTAGTGCCACTGCCATTCACAAACTGTATTTCATTTTTAAAAGAGTTAAGCTATTTGTATTTTTTCACAAATAAGAAAATATCAATCACAGTGTAAAATTCTTAGGGATTTTTCTTTAATTAAACAAAAATATTCAGTGGCCATTAAACCAAAAAATAGGTCATTGACATACTTTTTTGAAAGTGAAAATTAACACTACAATGAAAGGTCTATAACACACTATAGATGGTTTTTCATTATCATCAGTGGAATTTTGTTCACGTATTTCCTTAATTTCAAACTTAATACTGAGGTCCTTAGGTGGAATTTACATTTTATCTTTAAGGAGGTTGGGTGTCCAACAATATTTTAACCATCACATCCAACTATAATTTTTAAAAATGATTTGTTCCCCAAAAACTAGCTTGTTTATTAAATTTAATGGTTTTCTTTATGAATGTTGTATAATAATGAAATAAAAATCTTAATATGTGCTAATCAAAAAAATAAAATCATATTCATTGTAAATAAAATGATCATGTGCGCAATGAAATCAAAATGTGATGAGCGAGATACCTTAAAATGCATGGTAAAAATGAAGCTCTTGAGATATTCACTTAATGATTGTCTGCATAATTGTTTATAAAAAAAACCATTATCTGAAGGATGACAAAGTTGAAATGTACATGTATAAAGAAGGGAATAAATCATCTAAATTACCAAATGGGCAAATTCTGATCTTTTGAAATATTGGTGAGAATTGTCTAAGCAAGATAAAAAAAAATGTTAACTACAGAGAAAGGGTTACATGTACATGGTTTTGTAAGAGTTATGATACTTTTATTATGCATGATTTATTCAAGTAGATAAAACAAGAAATATTTAACTTAAAAGGAATGATATGATTTGGTGTTATAGAGAGTAAATTGGTTTAAATCAAATACATGTACCATGTGTTTTTCAAACCCCCAAAGAAATGACAATATTCACATGTTTTTTTTTATATCTAATTATCCCCCTCCCCCCGAATGGATGAATTCTTTTTATTTAATTTAACTAAATTTTATGTACTAGTTCAGTACATATACAGTACATGTTTCATGTTTTAGGCCAGAGAATATTTGGATGGGATATTTTTATTTCTCTATTTATAGCTCGTTCACAGAGCTAAATGAATTACATGTATAATCGGGGAAAATGTGACCAAGATAATTACAAATTCTTGAATGTTTGGGACTGTTTATTAAAGCTTAAAATGAATAAGCAGATGGACAAATCAGATTGAAAAAGAATTTTTCACAGGTAAATTGAACCTATGTAAAGAATAACAGGACTCGAGCCTGTTTACATGAGAAATACTTATGAGACCTTATCTTGCTTATAACTCTACAACTGATTCTCAAATGTCATTTGATCATTAGAAATGCATTCTTACAGCATTGTGAATAATAAAATTATAAAAATAGAATTTGACCAAATCGTGACCATGCCCCTTAAACACATTATAATTATTCTGTACTAAGTTAAGAAAAACAATTTAAAAAATCTAACAAAATGTAATCCACGAAAAATTTTGAACTGCGAACTAATGAGCTTTTTTTTTTTTAGAATCATTAACATGAAACGAAATTATCTTTAACAACTGTAAATACAACAAAATAACCAGAAATAAAACGCAAACATACCCATTGAAATGTTTATAAATTTTTTTTGTATGTGAAAACTGTTATCGAGATTAATCTACCATGTAAACATGGTAAAACACAAACTGAAAGTAGAAAATTCGAACGGTTTCTCTTATGAATTGAGTTTTAATGTATGTTTATGCTTTTAAATTTGTTTCACGAATATATTCATAAACATTTGATATCTAATAAAGGCAAAATCCATTAAGAATAATCAATTAAGTTTCAGAAATCAAACTTACTAACTCTTTCTACGATCACGACATCCGAGTGTATACCGATCTCGATGTTAAATTAAGCCAACGTTTTATAAATTCTATTGGGTTTTTTTGCGTTTCCTTTTTAAAGATATTTATTTTTTAACAATCTGATATGGCTATATCTAGTACAGAAGTACATCAAATGTATTGGTGTCGAACTATGGAAGGGTCGAATTGCATGGCTACCGTTTTCTAATTCTATTTTTAGAGCGACCATATTCACTAGCGACAGTATTCCCTGGTACACCGCTGCGTCGGACGGGATTTTTCTTTCTCGGGCTTGAAATCTTTAATACAAAGATGTAGCTGCCACGTTTCGATCCGGTGTTTATACATTTTGTAGTTTTAGTGCTAGTTTTGTAGATGTTTTTCTTCTTTCATATGTAGATTTTATTTTGTTGTCCTGAAGAAGGGACGGGTCGTCCCGAAAATTTGACAATAATTTACTTTATTGTTCGTGTCGTTGGTTATTTTTAGTGCTTTTTTATATATCATCTTATAACCGTGTATCTTTTGATCCGACATTATAGATAACGAGTGTTGTTGGTTTGTTAGTGCTTCTAATATATATATATATATATATATATATATATATATATATATATATATATATATATATATTCCGCTTACGATTTCCTATATGAACATTTCTAAATTTTAAAATGTCAAAGATCGAGTGCACTTTTAGCCCCGGTAAAAAGGTGAAAATTAAAGATTGAAGTTGGGCATATTTTCTTTTTAATCTCACATCATCTATAGATAGTTAAACTATAAAAATCAACAAGTTTTAGCGCTGAATTTAGTGTATATAAAAAGCATGAAGCCTTTCAACTTTGTAGGGGTCATCCGACATTCGTTATTTTATACAGTAAATCTCGGACGGGCGTATATTTCAAAACTATTGTTTACCGTCAGCCTAACCGTGTTCAAATTTTCGACAAAAGAGGCATTATGTTTTAGAAAATTTCTGTGAAAATATGAAGTTTGTACAACATTTGAGTGGTACTTAAAAATAGAAAATGTTTCAAAGGTCAAGGTTTTTCCTAAAGCAAGCAAGAGTTATTACCTGCGTGACCCATGTTAACCCCCCGTATGGAATAAATTATTTTAAATAGTCATGTGGGTTCTATCTAGGTAGACGTTTGTCATATGTGCTCAATGTAAAACTGATAAATTTTAATTTGCTTTCCATCTACTTTGTATGGTAAGGAAGTTTTCTTTGATTACAATGGTGATATGCAACTTAATAGCTTTATTCGATTTGTTTCCAGATTTAAAATAACGCTTAAAGTATAATTCAGCAAACGCATCAACTGATCCACCAATAAATAAAGGATAATTTATTTAAGAAAGTAATGAAATTAAAAATGTTTTTCAGTTCAGAATCTATATCTTCAAATTCTCGCTAATAAAGATCCATAAACTTAATGACTTTACTTCAACGGAGTAGAAAGATCCCATCCAAACCTTGTTTTCACAGCTAAATAAACGTTTATTCAATCTTTTAGTTAGGTTTTATATTTTATTTCAGTTCGAAAAGAAGCAGGATGATACACACGAGAAGCAGGATGATACACATGAGAAGCAGGATGATACACATGAGAAGAAAAAAAAGAAGCGAAAGGGAATTCGTAAACTACTTTGTTGCTACAACACCGAGAATGATGCTTAAAAACTCTTTATAATTTTCTTTACTCCTTATATTGTACAATCAGCATACTGCAGTATATGTATGGTTCTTTATCATTTTAACTCTGTAAAGGAACCTAAAGAAATCAATTCTGACATGATCATAATTATTAGTGAAGTAATTGAAGCACATGAAAGCCCTGAAAACATTTACGCTTTTATTATGTTATAAACTGTTGAAACCATTACAAAAAAACCTAACAATTCTATATATTTGTTTGTTCTTACTTGCTTATTTTCGGAAACATAAACTTCTTTAGTTGGTCACCAAAAATCCGTTTTCGATTCAGAACAAACAAATTCATTAGAAAATTGAATGCTCCACTTGTGTTTTGGATTTTTTTTTTAGATGCAGCATACAGTCTTCATTTTTCTTAGTAACAGGGTACATGATATGATTTAACCATAAATTCATATGTATCATACTGTTGCTACATACGTTAATATTTAAGTAGTTAAGGTGGCTCACTAAACCTTGAAATAGTTTCTTAAATCAGCAGTAAAATACTTGATTTTGATTGATAGCATTTTGAATAAAATTTATACAAGTCAAACAGATGAAAAAATTGCAATGTTGGATAAAAACTTTTTTTTCTTCAAAAATTTAATACAGTTGATATAAACAAAAGCCCAAAGCAGATTCAAACTCATGATCTGCGGTTCGCAAGCCCAATACCTTAGGGACTGCGCAAAGACGACATTCAACCAAACAACTGATACAAACAATTTAACACCAGATTTTAATCGCCACATGTGACGAAGTGTCGTAAAAAAATTAGTCTAGTGTAGTGAGGTGCCTTATATTTGTCTTTTATGCTGATTGCTAACTTATAATTGAAGAGAAGTTGTCTTTTAAAGCATAATTTTTTCTCAATTCAGTTTTTGATATTATTGTCTATTGAAATGTTTAAATCAGATTATCTTATCAATTTTTGTGATAAAAAAACTATCAAGTCATAATAATAATAAAATGCAATGCTCTTATAATTTTTTTCGTGCATTGTATCTTAATTTTTTCGATGATTTTGTAAAGTAGATGTAATAATTATATTAAGGGGTGGGATGCGTAGTATAAAAAATGTTGGTAAAGGAAAATAAACCCAAGAGATAACTGTTATGTGTACTAAAGGAATTTATTACTTGAGAGTTACAAAAGACTGAGAAGATCACATCTAACTGCATAAATAAATTATAAGATTGTATTCTTTGTCCAAATGTCTTTTTTTATATAATTAAATCTAAATATAAATCTATATTTCAAACTCCATATTTCGTTAGGTCAATGACGCAGATAGGACTAATAAACTGTTAAAATTTAATCAGGTGATTCAAATTAAATAGAAATAACAAGATACAATTAAATACATTTGCATAAATAAGATGCCACGATAACGTATAGGTTGATGACACAATAAAACGATGGAAAGTTAATAGGTTGAAACACAACAAGTGGAGGCCCCTATACCATTATGCTTCCATAACAAAGATGACATGAATTCATAAAAGCATTGGTCGCCATATTAGTTTTGATCGCTCCTCTACTGCTACTGGATATATAAACTGGTTGAGAAAGTCACGGTCGGTTGTTTTTTGCTTGCTTTCAGGGCATTCGGGTTTCACAGATTTTTAAATGCAGGAACTACGTACACATTGCAGTATAATGTTTGTAATAAAGAATAAAAGAAACAACAATCAATAAATTTATAAACAAAAAGTTTTGCCTTACTTCGCACGTGTGACGTTCATATAGAGTGCATAACGTCAGCATCTTTTTGAAAACCCAGCGGCACTGCATCAAATTAAACACAACAGATAAATGATATAAATCCAAGAACTTAACATCGCTTTCATTGTTTTCTAAAAAACGCTCCCTTTTAAAAACCTTTGCGATCATTGACATCAATCTGCCACAATGTGTGGTTTGCGCATGTGCGATGTAATAGCATACACAGGAAAACGGTCTACAATTATCTAGGATTTTTAGCTCACCTGATCTGAAAGCTCAAGTGAGCTTTTCTGATCACATTTTGTCCGTCTGTCTGTCTGTCCGTCCGTCTGTAAACTTTTCACATTTTAAACTTCTTCTCTAAAACCACTTTGCCAATTTCAACCAAATTCAGCACAAAGCATCCCTATGGAAAGGTGTGTATAAATTGCAGAAATGAAAGACCGATCTTTATTTAAAACGGAGAAAACCTCGAAACTGTACAAAAAGGCGGGGGGGGGGGTGCATTTTAAAAAACCTTATTCTCAAGAACTACTGAGTCAATTTCAACGTAATTTAACATAAATAATCCTTAGGAGAGGAAAATGTAAATTGCAAAAATTATAGACGAATTCTGTTCTAAATGTGAGTAATTTACGAAAATAAAAATAAACAGGTAATCGCGGTCAATCTGTTTAAAACTTCGGGTTCGGTATTCCATATCGAAAACGAAAGTTCCTTGTTTGAGGCAGTCATGTTTGAATATCAACGCATGACAAACGGGTCAAACTGACGAAGATGAATTTGCTTGGTGTGCAACAGTTTACTTGCGAAAGGATACTTGAAACATGCAAAATATATTTGTGCCGATTTCGTGAAGTAAATTGAGGTTAAATCTTTCGATGCGTTGACATTTTCACTTGTGACAGTGGTTTTAGGTTGTATTCATTTTTGTTTCATTTTCGTTAATTATGCGTTTTAACTTGACGGGGACTATCGCCTGTATTTTGGAATATTTACGTATCGAATCAAATATAGACTTCGGTAAATCAGACAGGTTATTGTTAACCTACCTGTACAAAATGAGCAAAATCTGATGCACTTACAGTCTTACAACATATTAAATTATAAATACTATATATACATCCTATTGGTAATTCGGTACGATCTCTATGTAATGGTTGATTAATGCTACGTGTTTTGTAAAGATGCTCGGCATTTTCAGTCTAAAAGGAGATTGTTTCCGCTGCAAGAAATATATAGGTATATATATACTAGCCGAAAAAAGAAACTGTGCATTATCTAATATATGAAAAAATTTACAATGAAGAAATTTTATTTTTTGTAATACTGTTAACACATGTATTCGTAACAACATCTCATAACAAATTAATGTCAACGTCGAATAACGTCAATTTCAGCATACTGAAAGTTACTGTTATTTGAAATTGAATCAACAACATTAATAACGCGTGTGACCACCATTTGCGTTCACGCATGCTTGACAGCGACGCCTCATTGATGCCACTAAAGTGTTCAGAAATGCAGATGTTGGTTAAAGCCTAGCCTACATCAGCCAATGTCACTGGCTGATTTGGTAAACGGCGTAAACGTATTTCCATTTCATCCCAGACGTGCTCGATCGGCGAAAAATCGGGGGAAACAGCTGGCCAAGGCAAGGCGGATAGTGGGGGAAATATTTCACTTGTGGAGACAAGCACACAATTTTACATGAAGGTTCGTTAAACATTATTTGATTAAAAAATATCGTTGGCCATTCAAGTTTTGGTAATTTTCAAAATGGCCGCCTCTTATTTCAAAATGGCGTCTTTTTTTAAAATAATGATTTCATGATATTTTAAATATTTCTGGGTAATACTTTTATTTTTTGCGAAATGAAGAAGAATTTGTTGCATGATGTAATTTGAGGTTCATTCCAAATATGAACACTCTGCGCATGCGTTTAAAAACATGCTGCAGTTCATTTTTTGAATGTGCATGATCTAATCGTCCGAGCAATTGCAGTTGCAAAGAGCAATGCAAAAAAATTCGGACTTGATACATTGGCAATTCCCAGAACAACTAATATTACACAATTCAGTAGTTCTTGACATGAAGCCGCGATTGGTAGTAAGGATGTCCAGTGTGAAATCCCAAAACCGCAATCTTTATCCCAACCTCATCTGGAAGGAATGGTGAGGTTTTTCACTTGCATAGTGACTGACGTAATGTACTATGTTCAGCTTGCAATACAGATCTCTTAATATGCTCTGCAAGAGCAGCTCTTGACGGATTGAGGGATGCCATTGTATGGTCGCTGCTTACGAGCAAAGACGTCAAGTCGCGTGTCATTTACTTTATTGGCAGTGCAGGACCGAACGTACATGATGTCAGCACTCTACAAATTCATCATATGTTCTGTCACACTTTCACAGGGAAACCTTAAGAATCTAAATACTTCTGTAACGTTCTCAAACATATTTCAGCCTGTCATGTCGTCATTTTACCTGTCCCAACAAATGCGGACACTGTTTTTCAATCAGTGAATGCATGAAAGAATGACAGTGTATTTGATATTGGACCCAGTGATCTAACATTATCATGAATTGGTATCCATCGCAATTCCTTGTCCTTTCCAAATGTCACCCATAACTCACCGAATATTAAATGGGATGTACGGCAATCTTGTACATTTGAATATAGAATATAAACATCTCTTGAACTGGCTTGTTTCTGTCCGAAACTGACCAAAAGTGTTGCCAAAAGACGTAAAAGCAATAAATATAAAGTCTTACATGTCATTTTGTCTGAAAAGTATGCATACAAAAACAGGTGAATGCCTTTTTAATCACTCAGAACCGCTGTCGAACTGCGCAGCTACAGACTTATTTTGAAAAATTAAAAATTTGAAAAAATATGAAGGGAGTCCATTTATGTCCTCTCTACAAGGTGAGACAAACTCTGTATCTTGCTTATAATTCTACGATTGACGCTGACATTTCGATGGATCACTACATTAAAAGGATGCTGTAACTACTTTCTGGGGGCCCTTCCTTATACGATGAATTATATGAAATCTGCACCAACGTTGATGGTTTTTCAGACACAGTTAGATAAAAACGACCTCTTTAAAACAGTTTAAAACACTAGATACGACCTCATTACGAGTAACGAGTAGGTCTTCCGTCCGATTTTTTTAATGATACCATGAAATATCGATTCAATTTAAAAATGACCCCCCCCCCCCCATATTTTAAGATAATGAATAAAAATCCCTAATTACGTCAAACATGGGCCTGACGATGACTTTTTCAAACAGATATTGTAGCGATCAACAACTCTGATTCTATAATGCATAACAAAATATTTATCGTTTTCAAGTTATTCGTAATAGACTTTACGAGTCTCTTGATCCCTAAAAAAAGGGGCCAGTCCCCTTTTCTTGATTTTGGTGGATAGAACTTTTGATTCTCTACTACTTTTATTCTATATGTCTTAACAAAATATCAACCGATAAAAAGATACTGATCAAAACGTAGGAAAATTTTGATTCAAAATATGTACCCCATTTTCGTGCCTAAGCGAGATCCAAGGAATAGCGCCACTGGTGCAAAACAACTATATAGAGCACAACTTCAAACCATGGTATACCTAGCTGCAATAATGTAGCCCTCTCCCGATTTTTTTTTTTTTTTTTTTTTTTTGGGAGAGGGCTACAACTCCATAGGATCTTCGTAATGGTGCAAGTGCGGGAGTGATTCACTCCCGCAACGATTTCGTCTCAAATCGTATATAAATGACAATAACATCAACATTTCTTACCTGAACTCAAATATTGTAGATGTCTATGGCATGAATTAATCCAAAAATATCAGGTATAGTCCATATATCGGTTATTTTTCGTGTATGTCAACAACGCAAGTTGAATTTGTCCGCCATGTTTACTGACCTTGACCGGTTTTATTTTGGGACAGCCAATGAGAATTTAGGAGCGGATCTTGAACTGAATATAGGAATTCCCCTATTTTAAACATAATTAACGCGGTAAATATGAATTTTCCATTATATACATTTTCCTTAAATGATGTTTTAGTGATAGAACGAGGTAAGATTGGTTATTTACCCTGACATTCACGTTATCAAGCCCATCAAAACTCTAAGCGTAAATCCCATAAAATCACGCGAGAACTGTCATGGCTGCTGAAAAAGACGACTGGTAAACATGCTGATGTGTTTTATCTGGTTTTGATTTATATACGGTTAGTTTGTTCAACCTGAATTAAAAAATCATTTTATCGAAAGGAAGGCAAATATAAAATCGATCTTTTCAGACCGAAGTCAGTCGCATTAAAAAATTAATTTTGCACCATTACGGAGATCCTATGGAATTGTAGCCCTCTCCAGTAAACATCAGATAATAAAAATCGGAGAGGGCTACATTATTGCAGCTATGGTATACCTATCCTGAAAGTCATATCAAAGTCATATCTCTAATAGTTTCTGAGATCAGCTCTGCACAAAATTGGTCGTAAAAAATTACAAAATCTACCGTAAATCTGGACCGGAAGTGACGACGACAAAAATTTCAAAAGCATATAAAATTCAGATAATGTCCCATCATCTGTGAAAAAATTGTCAAGATCGGTTGAGTAGTTTTTGAGAAATCGCGTGCACAAAATTTGGAAAAAAAAAATAAACAGTACGAAAACAATAAGGTCTTCCGTTGGAAACGGAAACGGAAGACCTTAATTACTGATACAGGGATAAATGTATTATCGTTATTCTTAAGAAAATATTACAGCAGAAAATCATAAACATTAATGGGTTTTTTTCGTGTCATATCTTTATCTTTTTCGTGAATATAAATGATGTTAATTGCAGATTACACTTCTCTGATTGTTAAAACTATTGAAAGACTAAGGCATGGCATATGAATAATTTGTTTCATATTTTAGTCTTAAGATTGATTTATGAACCTGCCCAGAGTCACTGTCACCTTGGCATTATGTTGTAAGTCATAATATGGTAATGAGTGATAGTTGCACACAGGAGTAGATTAATTTTTCTAAAAAGAATACAAATAAAGGTTCGGCATATCGTTACTGAATTAAAGTGTATTACAACAATCTTTAATAATGATTTACAATGTGAGAGGAGACGTAAACATAAACTTAACCTCTGGTACAAAATACCTAGTAATTATACATTTGAATTTTTGCACGATATGTTGTAATGTTGGGTATCAGTTTAAAGCTGACATGAATTTATAAAAGCATCTGGTCGCCATTTTTGTTTCGATTGTTCCTCAACTAACACTGGAGTATATAAACAATCTTATCAATACAAAATGAAAAGATGTTTTTCTTTAGATAGATAGCATTTTCAATATATTCGCATTTTCTTCGTCGTTCATACAGAGTAAACCTTGTTGTAGATTCCGGCCGCACAACATCTAACACAATAGTTAAGTGATAGTAAATCCAAGAATGTATTAACAACGTAACATCGCTATATTATGTTTCTTAATAAACATGCCATGCAGTCACTGCATGATCTGCTACAGTGTGTGGTTTGCGCATGTGCGGTATTATAACAGTACGACAAAAAATACGTTCTACAATGATATAGGCTTTTAAAAACATGTGTACTTAAATTTCAGTCTGTTTTGTTTTGTCTTTCAATTGATATTCCTTACTGTCATTGTACTTTTTGTTCAAGTTGCTTTTTTCAAATCTTTCCGTCCATTGTAGTGTGTTCGGGTGAGTAGTGCTCTTGGTCTTATATCGGGGATGTGTAGTGATGAGCAGAACAATAGAAATCGACAAATGATATGGACGTAGTCAAAGATGAAAGGAAAGTTGTGTGTATTTATAAATTCATGTAAGCTTTAACACTGTTATGTCAAACGTAATAATTACTTATATTCCTATCACTAGAACAGTTGCATATTGCATTGATATTATATTGATGTTGATTATTACCAAGTGTAACAACAATTATTTGACTATAGCTCATTACAGAAAAGTTCAGAAGATTTGATAAATCTAGCTAATATTATAAATTTTGAATTATAAATGGGCAAAGGAAATTAAATAATCTTCATTGTTAGCGTTTATAGAAGGGTTTTTTCTTTAAACGAGGGTTGTTCGGAAATTTTTGAGACATTTGCTCTTTTACTAGCAACCTTGGAAAAATAGATTTAGTCTTGAAAATTTAAATTCAACTGTAAGAATGAATATAAGGATACATTTAATTTATGTAAAACTTCTCTAGTCCATGACAACATATTAAGATTTTTTCTAGTATGCTGATAAACTTTGCTTTGTCCAGCGACCCGGTCACCCATCGAGACTTATCGAGACGTCTAATTGCTCTTATATTTTATACACCTTGCAAACAAACGGGAAACAATAATTTTTATTTAATTTTCAATTTAGGCAGCCATCTTTGATTAATAATCTCTGTTGTTTCATCCGTCTCTTAGAAAGGAAAATATATTGTTTTAACTTTGTCTGAGTAATTTCCAAACAATCCACGTAAAACTGATTTTAGTATATTTTTTCTACAACCATATTTTTAGGAAGTTGAACTTCATTTTTCAAATACGGTTATGACAATTTTTTCATTTATTCTTTCAATGTCTCAATAATATAATTTGATAATAATATTTTATTAGGTATCTATTATTAATTTTGTTTGATGTATCATGATTTGATATAGTTGTTTTACTTAATCATTTTTAAACGAAAAAAACCCAACTTTTTTTTTTACAATGTTCATTATATTATGAAAACACTGGAATATTTAAAATGAAAATTACATGACTGTATTAAAAATATTCCACATAGAACTTACAAATATGAGTACTGTGCAATTTTTTCCCACTTTTACACAATATTGATATGTTTTTCTTAATTATGCTTAGAATTTTACTCCTTCAAAAATGAATCAGTTTAAGAATGATAGTCAAGCTAAATAGAGATGTTATAAAATTGCTTTTAAGCAACTCTAAAAACTCCAGCCTGATTTTCCTTCATCAATTTTTTAAACACAACCCACTTTTTGTTCAACTTTATTTAATATCATAACATTTAAATCTAAAGTAGAAAACAACTTACACTGACATTAAAATTTATTCTATTGCCATTAGGATTATACAAAGTTAATGGCTTTTACATATACTGTCTATTTATGCTTTTGATTATTTTAAAAAAAAATTTACATTGCATGCCGTACAATTATTTGAGGAATGATGGAAAATAAAACCAAAAAAATATCTACAAAATTAATTAACAGATAAAAGTTTATTTTTGTTATTTAAAAGCTGCCAAATATTTTACAGAGGAAAAGAGAATCTGTAAATTACAGTCTCAATTTCATCAGTATTGCAATAAGTCTATTCCTGTTTAAATCATTTTAAAAATATGATAAATTTTGGAATATCATGTTAATATTAATTCATCTATAGATACTTAGTGCGTCTAGAACAAATTATACTCATGCCATTAATCTTTATAACAATTGAAATCTGGCAATTCGAGCCTTGATTATTTAAGTTTTTTTTTAACTAAATGTATTTGTCAATTTGAATCTACTTGTTTGTCAATAAAAACAGTCGGTTGTGTAAAGCTCTCCCATTAAGGTAACGAAGCTTTGATTGTCAGGATATCACATCAAAATTTATTGTTTACAAATGTGTAAAAAAAGAATCCATATTTCTTATATTATTATAAACAAAATCAAATGTTAGATCGTTATCATGATAGAAGAATCTCTTTGATGAAAAACGCTAATATCAATAATTATCTATGCAAAAACTTCAACAATAGTGATATCTATTCCGAAATACAACACCACCAATGTTATCGCTAATACTTATTGTTTTTCATTAACTTTAATCATAAAATAAATATTACTAAATGTTAAACTTGTTCACTTGTTATCAGACTTTAGTGGCATATATATAACTGATTTGTAACATATCGATAGAGACAATATAATTTTTGCAATCTAAAGAACAAGCATTTTAGAAATGGACTTCAGTGTCCTTACAACAGGCATCAATGCGTGTGTGGTTCTCGCAACAACAATGACGGGATTGGTTATAGGGACTCCCGTGTCTTTTTCTTGGAATGGTGTTAAAGTTACTGTTGGTAACTCTGGAGAAGAGCAGTCAAAAACAGACGAAGTAAGTAAAAAAAGGTGTAAATTCATCAATTTCAAGATAAGCATTGTTCAGACATACTGCACAAATCTCATATCCCCTTAAAATAAGATCGCAAAACATACGAATAAGTGACTTTTAATACTTAATGAATTATATTTTAGCATGCTTATAATTATAGTCATAAATACATTGTAAGAAAACATGGAAATTTTGATAAAATATACCAGTAATAAAATTCAACTGTACTATTTGGTTTTTTAAGGTGCATTTCTACAACACCACAATGCGTTTCGGATTCTCTCTTTAAAACGAAATTAAAAAAAGATTAAGTCAGGATTCTTTACTTAGCATCTTTTTATTTATTTAGGGATTAGAAATCATTCTTTGAAAATTATAATTAAGGTGATAATTTCGGTCAGGGCGTGGTCAAATCCAATAAAGCCCGAACAGCTTTCGATAGATTTGATCACGCCTCGACCGAAATTATCAATCATAATATTCAAAGAATGATTCCTTATTATATTTATATAATTTTAAGCAATCGTACGATTTAATATTTAAATATAAATAAGCAAACCCCGCTGGCGCCTCAATTTAGCGTCATTTGAAGTTATGAGTTATATAGTACAAAATCGATACGTAGTGTTATCACAGGCAAAAACACTGGAAAATGTAAATATATTTTTATTCATTCCATCATGTCACAAATAAATGACGCATTAGAAAATAAAAATTGTAAACTTACTTTAAAAGATTTTCAGATAAAATGTACAATAAGTGGGGACTTCATTCCATCAAATATTGTTTTCTAGGTATATAAGAAATTTTATAGGCAGAGAAAGACATTCACATGTATTTCACTTGTCTTTATGAAATTAAATTTTTCGAAAATTGACATTAAAGGGCACATTAAAACACCGCAGGAATTCTTTACAAATGAAACAAATGTTTGTCAATCAACATTTTTTTTTCTAGTATATATATTATTTTGTAAATTCTTTTCACGTAAAGAGTACAGAAAACCAGAGATGAAATTCGGATTAATTTATATAATTAATGCTCTTAAGTACAAAATTGCCATACTAAACACACTATAAAGAAAATAATACTTTGTGATAACCCTTGCATTAGATACTTGCTGTCTTCAGCTTTTACAAACATATTTATAAGGACTGGTGACACAATGATAAAAATATGCATTGTTCTTATTTCAGAAACAAGAAGGTATGGATGACGAGGAAAACCGTGGTCATGTAGGCAAGACAATGGAGGAGAATGAAGCATATGATATACCTGGAAATACACCACACAATATAAAACGGGTTTGTTATCCTCAAAACCTGTGTTGTAGAGCAGTTTTCCCAATAGTAGACCCCCCCCCCCGAAAAACCCTGCTATATAGGAGCCTTTCCCCGAGTAAGGGTTCTCCCTCACATATTTGGTTCAGATTTTATAAAAAGTATTAAAGGAAACACAATAATGATTTAAATCTATGTTGGTTTTTTTTTTTACACCCCCAGGATTCATTTATATCTGCATTCCTTTGTACAGGTTGACTTTCGTTTTGCCGATTCATTATTTTTTTTATAGACAGTGTTGAAAATTGATCATACGTATCGTTGAATACATAGAACTAAATGTGGGTAAATACAGTGGAATCATTATAATTCATGGTGGCTGAATTTTCAAGGTATTCGTGGATAGCTTTTTCCCAAGAATTTACATCCTCCACAAAGTTAATGTTATAAAAGTTATTTTTCTGTTTAAAACTGAAACCCGACGCATCCACGAAATTACATCCTCACTTATAAACAAAAAACCCTCAATCCACGACAATTTGCTCCCACGAATTCAAATGACTCCATAGTTGTATTTGATAAATTACCTGGTTTGACAAGATATACACTCATATGCATAACTCTATGAATGAAAAAAGTTTGAGAATATTTTATTAATCTAACAGTCCGTCTATTTTTTGTGCAATATTGTTCAGGCTAAACCCCTGTTTTAGAGAATCTTTGAAAGAACTGAACAATTGCACATGACGTAATAGTGTTAAGACCTGAACCAATTTTCTACGAGGCAAGATGATTGATATCATTGGAAAGTATATATCTGACACCTCCAAGTAGATAAAATAAAGACATTAATGAAATGGTTTTAATTAGGGTTAGAAAGTAATATTTGTTCATAACTAAGATTTGATAAATATCATTAATTTAATATTTTAGACTAAGAAATGTAATTATGCGCATACGTGCAAAATTCGAAATCAAAATTGGTCATTTAATTATAATTCTTGCTTCGTGTGAATTCACATGGAATTAAACGAAAAGAAAAAGGGGACAGATTCATCCAAAAATCTTGACAATATTGAAAAACAAAACTATCCAAAATCGTGAAAATCCTAATTCGTGGAAGGGGGAGGGCGTCGTAGTTTACCTGTTCACTGTTCATTTCCTAAGTTTCATTTCAAATTTTTGTATGTAAATATAAGAAAAATTTGCGCCAATAAAATGGGGGGGGGGGGGAGGTTAAACCCCCTTGAATCAACGTGCCTGACGAAGTTGTAAATACTCGAGAACAATTAAAATAAAAACATATTCTATTTATATTCAATGTTGTAAGGGTTTTTTTCCAGAGTTATATGTTAAATCTGTAATCTTATCAGACGGATTAAATACACCAGAGCGTTTGCATTACGTCCTACTGTCACCAGAAGCGACTGAATTTTAAAACCATAATATTTGTAAGATTTATATAGGTTTGATATTGAAAGCAAAATGGTTATTTTGTAGTAAATTGATTAATGCACATGCTAGATTTTTGTCCTTAAATTTTACAGCGACCGTCTTGATGACTTGATTAATGTTTCTCTTTAGGTGACTTGTTTTCAATCCTGGCTATAACTGAAGTCTTTTTCTTTTTTAAATTTATCTTAGAATTGACAAATTGCAATTTTGTAGGTTTAAATGGTTGAATAAAGTTTCTTAAAACTTTATGTAAACTTTATCTCCAAAGAAAAGAAGTGATTTAACCACTATTTTTTTGGCATTTTCCTTGCCCTACGACAGACCCGCCGTTTTTTATAAGGTTTTTACGGCAAGAAAAAAACCCCAAAAAGGTGCAACAAAGGGTGAAATAAAGGGTGATGATTCAAGAATGTTATGATGGCGCGTTCATTTTCTCATTATCATGGGTGAAAAAAAAATGAATTTTATACTATGCATTTATAAATGATTTTTTTACCCTTTATTATGAGTAATCAATATCAAATAATGCAAATTAAGTTCACGAAGGATCCGCCTTAAAGAATACCGGAATGAAAAACAGGGGGGAAAATCTACTATACAGTAGGTTTTCCGTGGGGGGTAATCCGGCTATAAAAAAGAGGAAATCCAACTATAAAGTCAGCTTTCCGTGAAAAAAAACCCTGCTACATAGCCATTTTCCGGGGGTGGGGGGGGGGGGGGGGGCTGATATCTAGCCATCTTTCCGGGGAGTAGATGGCTAGGGGGAGGCACTTTTTAACACCGGATTTTGTATGCGAATATTACAAGTACAGAAATTGAATATGTAATATCTTGTAAACAACACGTTGCATATGCATTTGAGTCATGTTTATGCTTTGAAAGGGGCAATAGTATGAATTCAAAGGACTATAAAGAGATACTTAAAATTTTTCTATATAACAATGGGTACTAGTATCAAGAGACCATCTTATTAAAATGAATGAATGTAACATTAAGTGGTATTAATGATTTTGCTTCGTTTTGCACTACCTACAATGTAAGTACTGCCCCTATCAATCAACAGTGACTTTGCATTGAATATCGAGTGAGTCAAAATCTTTCTTTAAGACAGTTTTACCAAGAAAAAATTATAAATTTGCATATAAAGTATAATTATGATAATGCATATTTTGCATATGGATACCTGTTTATGCATGATGAAACTGATCATGCAAGGTGACTGAGATGTAGCTAAAAGGTGACTTGGTGGTAGAGCTACATATATATACATGTATGTCATTCAGCCATCTTTATAGACCTTTCAGTAAACTTTTATTGCCTGCATCACTGCCTGGAGCAGTTAAGTATAGTGTTACATAAAGTATATTATCATTATATTTATACATATGAACTTATACATTTACTTTTATATTTGCAGGAAGAAACTGAGAAGGTTTTGATAAAAAACAAGAAGAAGAAACTAAAGAAAATTCGTAAAATGCTTAATTGGATACGCCGGCGAAAATCAATGTTTTAATTACATGTACAATTGAAAATATTTGACGTACTTTAAATTTTCTCCCCTCTGATACTCTAAAATAAGGCACTTGGACATTTAATTTTTTTTAAAAAAAATTGTATTTAAATGTAATAAGATTATTTTGATTTTACTTGAACCACATTGCACTATAAATTGGTTTATTAAAATAACCCTCTATAATAGAATTTTATGCATGATAAACTGTGATCTACATCATGATGTACCATTTCAATAATTGTCTTCTAAAGTAAGTCAGGTATGTTACATGTATTCTTAAATATAACAACAAAAATTACATTTACATGGATGTATAACGTCTACGGACATATGTTTGATTCCTCGTGATCTATTGGTAAAGAGATAATTTGCTTGCTGATCTATGTTAATTAACATGACTCACACTGTACATAAATGTTTGTATATCATGCAAATCAATCAGGTGATATGCCTAATAAATGGACATGGAATGTGAGGGTTACACATTTACTCCAAAATAATAAAAAATGGTAAGTCGTGCTTACTGCAACTTGGAACGCAGATCCCCACACCCCTTTTCCATCTTTATTGGAAAAAAAATCGAAGCCAGCTCACACGTATTTTTTGTTTATGTGTTACATAGATAATGCTTTATTGATAATGTAACTTATTCTTCTTTTAAAGCTGGTTTATAAAATTGCTTTTTTCGACTCTTTTTTTATATGTCAGTCAAAAATTGCAATTTTTAAAAATAGCTCATAGAGTATAGAAAAGATTTCATTATTTTATAAAAATTGTTTACAAATTAGTATGTTTAAAAAGTAAAAATTGAGTGTCTGCCTTGTATTTTTTTCGATATTTAAAACGAATTTAAAACAGAGGAGGGGAGGGTGGTTCATGCATTGAGTGTCTGTGGTCGTGCTCGCATTCCTTACTCTGCAGATATCACACTAAACTTGTAACTACGTAAATTTAACTGCCAGTGTGATGTTTCATACTGAAAACCAGGGAAGATTTCAGAATACATATATTTTTTTTAGTGTTTATTAACCACTCCAAGAGAATGTTGGTCCTCATATGCATTCTGCCTTTTATTAATTGCTTAATGTGCGTGTACACGAGTATAAATACTGTTGACCTTGGCTTGTAAAAAACCCTTAAAAGCAAAAACATTTAATTGAAATGTGTGCCAAATTTCGAAAACACGTTCGATTGAATGTGTTTAAATACATTCTATATGTAACTTTAAACAATATACAATGTCATAAAATTCAGGAAGTAAAAATCATCCACTTGATTCAAGCATCTAAAAAAATCATTTTAAAAAAATGACTATTTCTATGCGTATGCAATTTCTCAGCTTTCATAATATTTAAACTCACAAAACATGCACCCAAAATATACGCATAAAAAATATTAATAAACTGGTACACAAATTTTCATGTAGGTAATAACACTATTTTGGGGAATGTGTTTTTGGAAAATCGCAATTAATCAAAGATGTTTTTCCCGTTCATGGGTATAACTCAGGAAGTGTGATATAGGCTAGGTTCCTCTGTCCTGTTGTACAACTTTTCATCATGAAATGCAAACACACATCTATCCTAAAGTTATTATGCGTACTTAAGCATTCAAGTGACAATTTGTCAAAATAAACTTCGAAACGGTTCTATAGGATATTATTACCGTGATTATTTTATACACGAATGATTAGAATTGATTACATTATTAACAGCTTTTGACAATATATTTATGTAATGATGACCATTATATAAAAAAGAAATGATAAACTGTAAAGATACAAAAACAGATAAATAACAAAACATTAATTGAATAAAGACAACTTTGTTAAAACTATTGGATTTTCTTTTATCTATACAAATATTTTCTTCATATAGATGCTACTAAATATTCTCTTAAAACATAAAAGCACGCACATAGGTTTGTACTGGTAATTTACACATACGGAAGTGACGCACGGAACGCGTAAACAAGCTCAAAAATAAACAAAATATAAAAAACACTTAAACATGTATTTATAAGTTAAATGTAGCTAGAATACATCCATATGTAAAACCATTGGACTAGATATACCAAATCATGTATGCTTAAATATCACTCTCATGCTTAAATTTTACAACTACTTGTGTTAAGTCAATTCTTTCCACTCCGCCACTTTCTGTTTCAAATAAAACACTAGAACAGGGCAGAAAACTATTTCATACAACGTAAGTTGTATACCAGACCCTACTCATAAATAATGCAATTTTATCAGTAGTTTCTTGGTCACTTTTTACACACATTTCACAAACTGAACTAAACCACCAAAATCACACTTCCATTTCGATAATTTAAATAACTTCTCCTATTCAATACAGATTTTTTCCTCTTCTAGACATACAACAAACGCTATATACCGTATTCAAAACGATACAAACTTCAGCAATCCTTATGAATTCATTGGTTCATACAAATCTTGGGGCTCATCGACAGGTTTGGATTCAGGGACCAATTCAAGGTATTTCCACGGACTCTGCATATTCACATAGTCCAATGCAGAGCATGTTGAAGTAATACTATCTTCGAGAGGATTTCGCGGTGGGGCTTTCCAACCTTTTTTAGATTTTGTTGTGGCCTTATTATTATCACACACATAATACTCTGCCCCCTCCCCGGTGGAGTACAATCTGGTATTGCTCACTTTCGGGGCCACATATTCATCAACGTCTTCATTGTCCTGACCTTTTTTCTTGGCGTTCACATACTTCGGTTCTGATGTGCCATTACTAGAGATAGACTCACTAGCCTTTAGTTTAAGCTCCTTCTGTTTTCTCTTTGAAGGGGCATTTTCATAATCCACAGAGCTACTAGATGGTGGGTCTGGTGCCATGAAGGCCGGACACGACGGTGCCTCGGGCTCCACAGAGAGTGTTGAGGTGGGGTCCTTTTCATAAGTGTGCTTCTCTTTTTTATTGCCTTTCTTGATCTTTTTACTCCTATTCTCCAAGGCTATTTTGTCAATATCATCAGGATTTGGAAGTGGGTTCGGTAGGGGTTTCTTCTTTTTCCTTAGATACTTTCTTCTGTTTAAGAGCAAAAATGAATAGAACTGTTTAAAACGTGTATGTTTTCTAGATGTAAACTGCATTGTTAAAGTTCGTGTTCAAACCTAGCTTACCGCAAAAATAGTGCTACAAATAAGGCGATGAACACAAAGAGAGTGGCGGAGATGGTGATACCGATAACCATGCCTACGTTTGGTGGTGCTGGAAAAGACAAACATTCAGACATTATTTACTTTACTGGATAATACTTTGATGCATTCAATACGTGTATTACTACATATTGTTTCTTTTATTGTGTATATATTATGTATTCTTTGTATCTAATGAGCCATTTGGCTTAAGGAATAAATAAACTAACTAACTAAACGGTTATTGCTCAAAGCAATATGAATTTATAGTGGTTTAATTAAACTGCACGAAAAAACAACAATTTGCATTGCTTCATTTAGGATAACTCCAGGTAAATCAGAATCAACAGAGTTTCTGCAATCATGTGAATGCTTATTTAACAAACCAGTATATTTTGTCAAAGCTAATGAACATCTTGTATGAATGTTCCTAAAGCCAATTGACAACTTCATTATTATTATAACTGAAGTTCAGGAAATTGTGCATGCGCAGTGGCAATGTATGCAAATTACCAGATCAAAATATCACTAATCGGGGTAAAATCCCCACATTAACCAACTGGCAGCATACATAAGCCATTTATTGTACATAAATTGTTTATTTACATGCATTCCAATACCAAAAGTTTACTAGCCTCTGTATCTATAGAGACACTTTGTCCTTTTCATACTTTATTTACAGATTTCAAATCCAGCATGTGCGGTTTAGTTTGTAATGGACTGTTCTTGAGTTAAAGCATGAACACAGACGGTCTTCAATATACGTTTAAGAGGCAAGTTTCCTTTTTAACTTAGCTTCCATTTCATCTTTAATCATGCATTCTTTGATTTCTTTTAATTATTTAATTCCAATTTTAGTATTCCATCGATTTTTTACTATTTCTTTAAAATAAAAAAAAAAAACAAACTAAAAAAATGATAAAAGATGAAATGGAAGCTTACTTAAAATTCATAAAATATATGAATTAAGTATATGAAGCGCATATACACTGTAATTTAATTACTTTATGACTTCCATACACGAAATTCGGCATAAAGGAACATATATACAAAAGCCATGTTTAAACGATGATCTTGGATTTTTCAATTAAATAGATGGTCACATGATGCCACAAGATAGACATAATTGAAATTATTTAAGATCTTCCAATTTATCTCAAATAATTCAAATGATTATTTCCTTATTATATAGTAGAACCTCTTAAAAAAAGTTTAACATGTTCACTAAGCTATGAAATTTTTAAATTTCTCTCACGCATACGTAAGTAGAAAAATTGGTAAACAGTCGCATTCATAATTTGTAATCTATTTGATAAAATGTTAACAACATTTTCTAACTTTACTCATAAGGAAATATAACTTGTGATTAGATAAAATTGCATGGTTAGCATCATGGTCTCATTTATTTGACGCGCAGTCACCGTGAAAGTTTGGTTTGAATATCAACTGATGACGCTTACGGATGAATTCATCATAAACAAAAAATATTTTCCTGTTGTTGAATTCAGCATGAATAAAATTTGCTTCAAGATGCGTTCGTTAAAACGCATAGCAATCCAGAATATGGACTGTTGAATTGTATGTCCGAACACTGATCATAACGGAATAGATTTACAATATATAACAAGTTTTAATCGATTTGAACATATTTTATTATGTAAATATACATTTACATAAATGGATTGGGCAGCAGGCAATGCCTCTGTAGGCCTTCGCCATGTTTTACTTAGCTTGGTTTTGTAGTAATGTACATGCATATCATCGAAAACAAATAGATGAACAGTTTTTTTTTTGTTGAAAGCGCGTCAGTTGTTCAGTATACGTAGTTAAATGTTAAATTGGAACATATCGACTTAGATTCATATGTTCTGTAAATATAATAATTTTTGGAAAACTGAAAGACGGATTGGACACACAACACAATACAATTGTCTCAGGATCTTTTATCTGCAATGACATATACAACTGACCTGCTGTGTTCTATGAGAGAGTTGTTGGCTGATTTTTACATCGTTCAAGCCCAAAAACATGAGGTTGAAATAAGAATACAATTGACGATGGTATTTGACCTAATTATTAGGGTTTTCCATAAGTCGAATGAAATATGTTTTATGTCAATTACTAATTTGAGTACTTAGTATGCAGTAAATGATAACAATATATCATTTATTTTTGCATGTGATTGCATGAAATAGTACCATTTTCAGAAATATTATTGTAGGTCCTCTGTATATATACTACGTTTCTAGATTAAAGTACTTTTAACAATAAAAGTACTATTTACCGAGCATATCCGGAGTTTTACAAATATTCTTAACAAACAAAAATCTTAAAGATATATATATATATATGCATTTCACCAAAGAGTTTGTAAATTAATAGAGAGAGAAAGTGATCTCTATATATGTTTTTAATTTTCACTTCATGTTAATTTTAGGTTAGTGATTAAAATGCACGAATCCAGGTTTTTTTAAGGGAAGGTGGGGTCCATGAGATAATTATGTTTACTGGAAGGGGGTGGGGTGGATTCATATTGTGGGGCATATTTTTGGTAAATTTACTTTGTGAATTTTAATAAGTTGTAATTTTCCAGAAAGGAGAGGGATCCAGACCCAACCCCAGACCGCCCTTAAGATCCGCGCATGAATGATACATGATATAAAATTCTGTTGAAAAAAAGTGATACAGGATTAATTAAAAGCTAGCACTTAAAAGATTTAAAATCTAAGCAATTATCGCCTCATTCTTTGACATTTTAAAACTGCATTAACATATACACATTCTGAAGTTAGTTTAGCTATTGGTACTTAGATAAATGGTGTCTAAATCACCTAGTCATCTGCCCCACCCCCTCTCTATTAAACATCGCAAGATAATATAAAGAACGGACGATAAACTACATGTGTAATGCCTGTGTGGTTAATTATACGTCAATACAGCTTATTTAAAAACAAAACTTCCGTAAACATAACACTGATTAAGCAGGAATTCCATATTATCATCATTTCAAAAACATCAATTGACAAACTGATTAAACTTAATTAGACCATAAAGGAGAGAGAAAGCTTTACCTGAAGTGGCCGTAGTTGAATCGTCATTAATGGTGGTAGTCGGTACCGTCGTTGATTCAGTGGTAGTGGTAATGGTTGTTGTAGGTGAAGCAGTGGTGCTGGCTATAGAACCCGCCTCCGTTGTAATATCTGACGCCATCTCTACAAACAGGCAGAAGATGAAGAGAAAAGAAAATACAACACAAACTATTCTCCTTGCATGTTTCCCTTCTGTTTGACTTAGGTCATATGGGACGGTTTCCGGTGAATCACCATGACAACCAGGAAGAGGGCCCTTATCTTCAAGTTAAACAATTTACAGATGTTAGGGCTTTAGTGTCATCATCTACACACTTCTCTGTCTGATCGTGTCTGTTTAACTTAGCTTAATTAGATTGATTGGTTACTAATAATAGCCAGTACATGGACTAGAATTTGACAGTGGTTTAACTTTTCTGTAAAGAAATAAAGGGGGTGGATCGTATGAAAAATAACATATACATAGCTATATTAGCCTGAAACAACATTTGAAGATGGAGTGCTTATACGGTGTATTATATACACGTATGTATTGAAATACGTGTATCATTTCATGAAACCTGTATCTGATATATAAGCTTTTTCTCATTTAGAGTTTTATTATATTTTCGTAATGCAAGGCCTGGTCTTGCTGGAAAAATCACACACATTCGCAAAACATCTGTTCACTTTAACGCTAGTATATAAAGGTTGTAATAAAATACGACCGTATAGCAAAAATCATGTTTGATGCATGTACCTATATATTATGAACATGTTGGGGTGTTGGGATGGGGGGGGGGGGGTGTTGAACATCCTTCCTAACCTTCAAACATGTAATACTATACATATCTTTATATATATAATGATGATTACATTAAAAATGCCAGATAATTTCCTTTTTGAAAAACTGGAATTCATATACTTGCTATTTAATTTCTGTTGAATATTACTTATAATAATGTCATTGATGTAGTACTTTTCCGTTTTCCTTGGAATCCTATACTTACTTTGTGTGTTTTTTGAATAATTTTACATTTACAGGAAAATATTGATTTATGCAAGCATTTTATTCAGTTATATTAGGAGTAAATAAAATTAGATTTACTCTAAATGAGGAACTTAATACGTACATGGAATAATTACTTCGCATATCCTTGTTTTGATTATCAAACAAATGAAGAAAATGGCTTTGAATACAGAACATTTTTCTTTTTAATTACGATAAGTTATAAGATTGTTCACAGTCGGTGTTTACTAAGTCATTCTTTTCAGTTCTGTGAATACTCGGGGAAATGGAAACGTGTGCAAATATGATAACGAACATTATACTACACTGACGGCAAGAGGTGTCAGTATATTTGGTAACAGTCACACACTTAAAGATGTTTAGTGTGTGTGTGCACACCTGAAAACCTATACAGGTGAAACACGTTGTGTTTTTATCTGATTTAGACTCCCCTAGCAGTGAACCAACATTATTAATTATCGTGTTTATTCGCTTTTAATTACTCCCTCAGGTAACCATGTCGAGATAATGGCTTGACCTGCAAATGGCGCATGAAAAGATGTCAGCTCTTGTTTGTCTATACATGTACATGATTGTATCCATTGATTGAGAGAGAGAGAGAGAGAGAGAGAGAGAGAGAGAGAGAGAGAGAGAGAGAATTTTGATGAATGGTTTGTTTCAACAAATGATTCTAATTAGATTGATGTTTATCTTGCTCCGAATGAAAAAAAAAATAATGTCATTGTAGTTTGAGTATACCCCCTCTTAAAAAACAAAAGACACATGAGATATGGAAGGGAAAAACTTCCTATATTTATCGCTTATCTTTAAGAGGGTGAGAGTTCTGTCATTAAAGTCAACAACGGAAATAGACTGTCAAGTTCATAAGTCATATACAAAGTTAACTATGTGCCTATCTAATATACATCTCCACACGAGGTTGGGTATTTCCTTTCGTAAACAATAAAAAGCACTCTCTCGTTTGACATTGTGCGTATTTCCTGTAGGTAAATATAATCTGGACGAGCTATTCAAAATCAAGTTTTAATTTGATCATCGAGTTTCGAGGCATATCATGGTGCATGCATTGTGTAACTGCACGTATATGATGTATTCATTCTTTAATGATTATCCCAACATTCTCATGTAATTAAATGGAAAAAGAACTGTATAAGACAATATAAGTTATCACAACTCACAGTTAAGAACTGACAGAGAAAAAAAAGGGAAAAAGAAAAGACCTCACGTTTCATAATCATCCCGTCCATCGTGTTATTGTATTTTTTTTATAGTGTCTGTCTGGGTTTACAAGAAATCCATTATATGAGTTCAGCTGTTTCTATTATCAGACACCCTCTTCAAATCCCTCTACCTCTTATACTTCACTTTGATATAAGGGCGTAGGTAAAATTGATTCATATATACACTGGGTAAACGTCTGTTATCCTTGCATACCAATAACTTTAGCAAACTTGTTTTTTCTATTCAGTTTCAAATACATGCATGACATGAACGGTTATCCCTCTATTATATTTCCCTTTAATTTTAGAACATAATTTGATCTATACACTACAACCTTGTAAACTTAAAAAAGAAAGTTGAATATATGTGTCTCATGTTTATAAAACCGTAGTTAAAAGGCACTAAACTATGTTTGAGGGTTTTTTCATGCATCGTTTCTACCTAGTGTAAAACACCAATTCATTCATTAACTTGACCTAAATACATCACGATAAAGGATTAACTATGATACCTTCTATTCTATATCTAGAAAAACTTACCTCACTTCCTCTCGCAAAAAAAAACCCCGCCAGAACACAAAGTAATGGAAAAGTATATTCACAATCACACAAGATAATGAACTGATACACCTAGTCTTTCTCGGAAATTCGTTATCTATCCCATAATTAACAGGAAGCTTACAACAACAAAAAACCTCTCTAACTAACAATGTCAAAAAGGAAGTAAATAGAAATCTCGAGCTCAGTATTATCGAGTTGTCGTTCCTGATAACGATTATCGGAATTGTCTTTCTTTTTATTACAACACAACCTGAGAGAGAGAGAGAGAGAGAGAGAGAGAGAGAGAGAGAGAGAGAGAGAGAGAGAGAGAGAGAGAGAGAGATTTAAGGTGAGTTTCGTTCGAATATGTCTCGCGAGAGGAATGAAGGTCTAGATAAGCATTGCAGTTACAACCCCCCCCCCCAAATAAAATAACAAAACTTTTAAAAATATTCCAAACCGTGAGAGGTGTAGGGGAAGGAGGGATCGTTTCCTTCAACCCAACAAACAGTTTTCACTATCAACCACCCCCCCCCCCCCCAAAAAAAATAAAAAATTAAAAATTAAAATTAGGATATAAAAAAAATAAGTTTTGAATATATTTTTCTTTAATCATTTACAAAGGGTCTATGTACATGTAGAAATTAAAACCCTAATGATACATTCAAGCCATACATTGTTAATGTGTGTTACATGTACTAAATCAGCGCACGGGTTAAGTTGATAAATAAACCATATTTCAGAAATTATGTTATTTGTAATTTTTTAAGGAATAAGGAATTATTCTTTGAGTATTATGATGTGATAATTTCGGTCGGGGCGTAATCAAATTCAATATAGCCCGAAGGGCTTTATGACAGATTTAAACACGCTCCGACCGAAATTATCACCTCCTAATATACAAAGAATGATTCCTTATTTCTTATATCCATGTAATTTTAAGCCATTGTACGATTGAATATTTAAATATAAATAAGTAAACCCCGCTGGCGCCCCAATTTTACGATATTTGAAGTTATAGGTTATATAGTACCAAATCGATACGTAGTGTTGTCACAGGCAAAGACACTGGAAATGTAAATATACAGAAAATACATGTATGTGACATAAATATAAAATAAAGACAGCACCTAGAGTTGCTGCAGACCGAGCCAGGTGGAAATCCCTTGTAGACGCCTCAAGCACCTAACGGCGCAGAGAGGATTGAGTGAGTGAGTGAGTGAGTGATAAATACAGAAAAAGAATTTGTGTATTTTACATGCAAAATTGATTTATATTTAGCGTAAGACTCTCATCGTTTTAATTAAAAGAGTACTACATAAAGAGAATAGGATTGGTTGCCTCTTTCAGCATGGTAATGGCTTTAAAACCATTTTAACAAGACCTTGGACTTTCAGTAGGGCGTAGCTATCTATTTCTTGCATCAAAAGCAGTTAAAAATGACACAGCTTCAATCAAAATATTCACCAATTGCGTAGTCTTAGCTCAAAAGCCAGACAAATCTTGTTGATTTCAAAGAGCTATGGCTGAGTGGCCAGCAATGAAATTGACAGACCTACGTCAAAGTGCTGTTTGACACAACTATCCAAAGTCCAAGCTCTTGTTAAAATGGTTCTAAACTCCGGAATCATCATTTTCAATGGTATATTTTTCTTTTCCTCAACAGTTATCTACTACTGTACATGTATCTGTATCATTACAAAAATATTTTCTGGTATACGTACAAGTATAACTAATTTTCATTCACTGAAACCACTTAAAAATCATTTGATAAAGTACAACTATTTTATAGGATAAAAATATGCATTTAAAATTAAGAATGAGCAAAATGTATATGATTAATAAACATTCTGGGTAGCTCTCAATTTGAAAATAAATTATTGATTCCTGTATAACCACACCCTTCCTGACCACTTGTCAAGATTTTCTTCGATCACTAGTGTGCTGTATGTCATTAGAAGGAGAGTTAGAACCATTTTTCCAAGAGCTTGGACTTTGGGTAGTTATGTCAAACAGCTATGTGACATAGGCCTGTCTATTTCATTGCTTGCCACTCAGCCATGGCTCTTTAAAATCAACAAGATTTGTCTGGCTTTTGAGCTAGAGTAAGCAATAGGTGAATATTTCGCTTGACACTGCGTCATTTTTAACTTGTGTTGACGCAAGAAATAGATACGTCCAACCAAAAGTCCAAGGTCTTGTTAAAATGGTTCTATCTCAAGTATCGCTGTTTTTCTGCGATAATTAAAGCAGTTGGGTAATTCTGTCAGATTAAAATCATAGGAAATAATGGAATAATGCCACCCGCCACCACATACCCTTTCTCATTTGCTTCTTGTGTGTTGCATGATGTGCGTAGAGGATGAGCGTTTAAGACATTGCTCTTCCGCGTTTCTTTTAAACACGAGTTACATGTATATCCATTTTGGAGTTGTTTCTTTCATTGTTTTGTGACAGGAATTCATGTTTGAATTCACAGCAACGACCAGTTTGTAAATTTCATAAATTCTTGTTTTTATGTTTTTTATGAATAGATTTAAAAATGCTGACGAGAATTCACTGTGAGAATGTATAATTATGGAGGTTGGGTCTGAAATTAACCACCAGGCTTGCCTTAAACTTTTCAGTGTGGCATTTTTGACCATAAACTATAATTATTTTTAAAGAGAAATACAAATATTTTAGATTTAAAATTGAATTTTTTTTTTTTGTATCTTTATACAGAATTTTTCTTTTAAAGAGGAAATGGCTACGCCCACCCAGCGCCTTAATCCCATACAGGAGCGACAGTACTAGTCTGTCATTAGGTTGCTTGCCAATGTTGACCAACAAACTACGTACTGTTTATGTCGGACAAAGTAAATTTCAAAAAGAAATAATAGCCACCCACGGCGCTAAAATGAACGCACATTAACAAATAAGTGACACGGCGCAAGCAAATTAAGAAACATGTACATTTGTTGCAATAGCTTCACAATGAAATATCTGTAAAGATGGTCACACCTCATTGAGCACGTGTAGTCAATGACGCAAAACTAAAATAGCACAACAAGCCTCCCGTCTGTGGACTCGGCTTTTCCATCAATGTTCGATCAAAATGCATCAGAGTTGAGATGAAGCGTTCCAATGATGGCTCGACTGTAGTTTTTATGAAGTTTTATGTCGGTCTGCAGTCATCAGCTTATCATGTAGTCGAACAGTGTGCTTAGAGACATGCAGATTCGCGCCCGCTTGGTCATTTTATTGGGAATAACTTTATTTTATTTCAAATATGCCGGTAAGGAATATTGCGTTACCCAATAAGGATTTATTATGAAGGAACACAACACAACAATATATTGTTGAAGTGTATGATTGAAAATTTTAATATTAAATAACGACACTCGAAAAAATTATGAATCTCTATTTTGTTTTATATTTTAGAATCCGTGACAAAGTATGCCTGCGTGAGTTTTAGCGGAATAGGCAGTCCACGTGCCCCTTATGGCGGTGTTATGGGTCCTAACTGGGAATTTGACTTGTTCGGCGACAGCAACTCCAACTCAGCATCTTCTGAGGAATTCTTTGGATTCGGCGGTTATGATCCCCGAGCGAACCGGTACGGAATGATCCCGGGGTTCGGTGGCCCTGCACCTAATATGTCCCCAGGGACATCCCCGCTAGCAGCGGGTGCGTTTTCCCCACCTTACACCGGGGCAGCGGCTCCCGGTTTGCCGAACACAGCGGCCAGTCTCGGGGGTGCCTCACATATTACTGGACAAAGCCCCCAAGCCATTGGACCCCCGGGTCACATGCCCTACCCCCCTCGCCCACCAGGAAATCCAGGGATGGTTTTAACCGGAAGACTTACATGCGCTGACCGTCCGGGGTCCACCATTTTAATAACAAAACTGGTTTACGGCAATGGCGGCATATACACGTGTTCCGCGCCTGACCAGGACTGTGATATTGTGGACTATCAAGACACGGAAATCACGCCGTTCTGTGACGGTAGAGTCAACTGCAACATCAGAACCACGGGGAAGCTGTTACCCTCCTGTAAAGCAACCAGTAATTTCGTCCATGTGGAATACGAATGTATTTTTCGTAAGTAAAACAATGAAATGAACTACTAGTAATGTGTTTCAAGCAATTCTTTTGTTGGAAGGTAAATCTGATATATAAAATTATAAACACTGTAAAGACTTAGAGTATCCGTAATCAAAAATGAGTTTCTATATCATAATCCAAAATTAAAAAATGTTTTCTATTGGTTCATAACTTTGTATTGTGCCCTTACAGCGTGGTCGTCTTTCAACATATGCAAGGACACTGAGACTGTTGTACGGGAACTTGAAGTCTACATCATGTCACCCAGCTTCTTCCAGGCGGCAACCCCGCCATCCAAAAAGTGCGAGTGTATCTTGAAAAGTCGTTACGACAACCGCATCATGGCCCAGTACGTGCACACCGATCTACACGAGTCCGGAAATCTCACGTGCACCGATAGTTCTGTCCTGTTTGAGAGTAAGCTAAACCCCAACCAGACAGAGCTCGAAAAAAGGACGGAAGTGTGCGGCAGACGATCACTCAACAATTACTTGTACAGGGGTGATCTCAGAATCACATTTCGTGATTCCGATTCTGGGGGATCCAGAGGCGGGTTTGTCTCCAAATTACTTGGTGTGTATTCTTTAGTTCTTCTATCTGATTTGATTCCTTCCAATTTGTATGTCGAAATATTTAGATATTTTGAAGGTAGTAAATGTAATTCACATCAAAATTTGTAACAACGTTCATATTTTATTTAGTTCCACCCATTGGAATGGGTATGCAAAATGAAATAGCTATACAGTGCGGACCTGTAAGAAACGCAGGAGATCCTACTCCTGCGCCAAACAGCATGAACAACAACCCAATGGGAATGCCGTTCCCTGGATCTTTTGGGCCCTATTCCCCATTAGGGACGCTTAATTCACCATTTCAGCAATCTCCCAGAATTCCCGCACCACCGGTGTTCGAAGGAGTCAACTCAATGCAGCCTCCTAATGTAGGAATGCCATTTCCGGGCATGGGCCCCCCACAAGCAAACTGGGGAGGACAGACAAATTGGGGCAATCCTCAGTTCCAGGCTCCCAAGTTCTCTTTCGGTCCCCCAGGCGGAGGGACCACCAGTACAGCAGCACCCCCAGCGTGGGCCAGAAATGAAAAACCGCCGATACCGATCGCAAGCAACATAGGACCGCCGCCATTGATGACAGCCACAAGAAGGCGGCCTCCTACGCGACAAAGGATACAGAGTAAGGATGTCACCGTGGAAACCAAAGATGGCGGCGTGGATAATACAGGTAAGCTTGCTTTATGTTCTTTAATCATTGAAACTACATAATGTAGTACTAATAACATGAACCAAAGTTAATCAAACAATATATGAATGAATAAAAAAGGCACTTCATTAATTTTAAACAGTACTTTTTTGTAACGTTTTTATATTTTTTAAAACATTTACATATACATGTAATGTTATTTTGTATTAAAGTTATATACTGTTTAACTTCAACATTACAGGGCGACTAGTAGCATACGTTATTGGTGGAATAGGCGCTGTTATGACAGCCTTTGGTGCTTTGTTTATTTCTTTATACTGCACAAGGAGGTAATGAATTTACACATTAATATTGACATATCAATACAATCCTGATTTAGGGCATGACGTTCTCTGTTTGAGCAGGCATGATAGGTGTAATTTTCTTCTTTTTTAAACATAATTAAATGGCCACATGATCAATGAATTTAAGCGCTAAGGCTTACCAGTAATACTTTTTCACTTTGAATCCTAGAAAACAAAGGGTTCTTGAGAGGAGAGCTTCGGAGAAGTCGGACACTGAAATAGAAAACCAATCCTCTAGTGCTGAAGACATACCCGTGTACAACGACCCCTCTGCATCAGATCTCGTACATCCAATAGAACGCGCGAACTGTGGTCACGTGAACAGTGCCTTCGACGAAACCGAGGCAGCTGCAGGGGATAGAATCAGCGTCATATCTGGGTCATTTGAGGACATTCGTCTGCACGACGACGGGAATTACCTGTCTCTGGATGAGGTAGCAGAGGAAAGACGAAGAGGTTCCGGTGATGATGTCCCTCTCGAGATGATGGTTGAATCCAAGTACTGCAAGAGCCTCGAGGTGGTCAGACGGCCCGGGGATTTCGAAGAGAGTGTCTACGACAATAATATCTAGATCTACCGAAAATCCACAAGTTATCTATTGTTAATTGTTGCTTTTAACTTAATAAACTCTTGATAAATCTTACGTCTTCTGTTTCACATATCACTTCGTAAAATATCTGACTGAGAGCGCGCGGGCACTCTTAATATTTATATTGCTCTACGGACTTAAAAACTGATCATTGAGTATTTTCTAACGGTGTGTAAATTACGAAAAACTGATCAATAGATATTTTTTACGCTGTGTAAATTAGGAATTTAGGAAATTTAGGATTTAGGACTTGTTTTTTTTTTAATTTCATCATATCTTTGATCAAAAGGTTTTAATCATACAAATGACTGAAAATTCGACATGCATGCTCTTAAAAATCTAACGTTTTAAAGAACTGATCTTAATCGCATTCGTCTAGTCTTGAAAAAAGTTTCATTTTCTGCTCAGCGATTTTGGGGGGAACATACATTGTACAGGTTGGTCGGTATATGGCGGCGTTAATGATTTTTCATATCCTAAAGTAGTTTTGTTAAACAAATGAAGTTTCCCGCCATTTACGAATTATTATAGATTTAGACTGGTGTAAGTACATGCGAACTAAAATAACATTAAAACATATTAATTTCCTGTGTATTATATTTCTACAACAAAAATAGATTTAAAATGGATTTTGTGGAACACTTCAATATTGATCAGGGAAATTAAATGGGCGTATTAATAAAAATGCAAATCACGTTAGCTATCAAGGATATTTCAGAGGAGGCGATGTAAACAGAACGTACGTTTTGGCTGTGTTTCAATCTGTTCTAATTTTAACACGAGAAGGTACCAATTTATGCCTCCAAAGACTTTTATTTTACCACCAGTAGGCATCCTAAATCATTATTATTAACTTCGAATTATAAGTAACATGAACAACTGTTCCTCGTTCGAGTCAATTCAAACTTACCAACATTCACAACTTTTGTGTATGTCAACACATGTGACTAAAGCTTCAAGTCTTCAGTATTTCCAATTAAGTGTTTAAACTCTTTTAGAAGAAGAAATCATTTTGAGATAAAAATTATTTCAATGTCTATTTTAGTGGAACTTTATATTAAAGCAGCTATATTTATCTCCGAAATGACGTACTAAGTTGTATTGCGTAAGATCACAATAACCGCATAACACAACGTTCCATCATCGATTAGGCAAATAAAAAAACCCAATGCGTATCATTTAAGGGGTTGTTTCAAAAGCGTTATAATATAAATCAAATTGCATGAGATACATGTAAGTAAAACATCTTGTAATTGTGATTTTATGTTTGCCTTATCTAACTCGTTGAAATGGTTATATTCACTCGGCAAGCTTTGCGAATATATATATATATATATATATATATATATATATATATATATATATATATATATATATATATATATATATATATATATATATATATATATATATATATATATATATATATATATATATCATTTCAACTTGTTGGATAAAGCAAATATAAAACACAGGCGCACAATATAGATATCAAGAGGGTGTATGCCTTCAAATTTAAAGTCCTAAATTCCTAAATACCCTTTTTTAATTCATTAAAAGGTTTTGGAAATACATTTCTTTTACTAAGAAAATATATGTTTGTTTGATATTATATATCAATGCAATGAACAAAGTCTTAGGTATGACCGTTTTCAGATTATTTTAATATCTGGGAAAAGAAAAGATCTGTTTAAAAATACATGTAATATAAAATATTGAATTTAATTAAAAGTTCAATTTTATGAATATATTTCAAATAAATACTAATTAATGTCTAGAAATCATTTGTCTGACATGTAATATATTTACACTATCAAGCATCCTTAACGTTACTAGGACATTTCACAATCAAAATGTTTTCTGAAACATTTGAAAGACTAAATTGTAATTATAACAGATACTAATTAATAAATTACAATTCAATTTCTCATATAAACACATAAAGGGAAATCTTGCTTAGAGATCAATTTTCTCCCCGACTAAGGATCTTGATGTTTTTTTTAAATGAGAACTGGCTTGAACCAGGGGTGTGACAGACCGCTCTCTCTCAATCAATATTCATCAGTGGATCAATGGGGCGAGACTCGGGCTACATAGCGCTGTCTCGGGCAGGGGCTCTATTCAGACATGAAGTTCGATGGTCTATGGGTCATATTCGTGGGGAGTCTTTTATGTAATAGTCCAGTAATCGGTAAGCGGCTTTGGATTTTTTAAATTGAATTTTTTTTCAAATACATGTATTAATCTTATTTCATTTAAGTTCACTTAGTTTTTTTTATTCAAAAAGTTACCAGTACTTTCAGTGCCTGGGGATTATAACCAGCCGTATCGAATGTATGAAAGTTTGATTAAAAATTGCGTCTTTATTTAAAAATGAAATTGCTTTAACGTTCATCTCTACATAACAAGTTCAACACATTTACGGACATTATATAAATAGTGCCTGTTTGGTAGGGTAACAGTTGAAATTGACACCCCACGGAAACCATTGTCAACCGACGCGAAGCGGAGGTTGACAATGGTTTTCGAGGGGTGTCAATTTCAACTGTTATCCTTCCAAACAGGCACTTTTTATTTTATTATACTGAATGTCTTAATTTTAGAGACTTTTTTACTGCTTTTATATAGAATTGACGTGAATTCTACGGTGAACCGTACGCGCATAATTTACGCGCATGTAACAATTTGTTGTGTTACCCGTTGCTAGGTGTGTTGCTAACGCTGAGGGTAATAGAACGGATTATCAACTGTGTCTAAACCAATCAGATTTCAGTATTTAACATGAAAGTATAATAAATGTATTTGTTACCTTACTTGATTCTTACATAGTAAGCATCATAGACTTATTGTAAAAGAAAATACAATGAAATGAAACGCAATTTCATATTTGTTTGAAGAGGATACGTTAAATGTCTTTTAAAATGAATAAATAAAAGTATATTGTAATTAATTTGTTAAAGGTGAAAAACAATTCACATGATTTCAGATGCCGTTACGAAATACGCATGTGTGAGTTTCAATGGTGGAATAGGCAGGGGTATTAACGCGGGTTATGGCGGACTAGGTGATGGTGGTTTTGGTTTTGACAGTTCCCAGAATTCCGCATCCTCCGAGGAGTTTGGAATGGATATCGGGGGATACGGAGCAGTCCAGCATGGAATATCTCCCCCCGGATCCCTACAGGGCGGGGCCAATCCAAGCTCTTTCTCCCCGGGAACATCTCCATTGGAAGTAATGCAGGGAGCAGGGGGGTTATCTGCGCAGAACACGGGAGTCGGCACTGTTTCCGGTCTCCCCAACACTGCTGCCAGCCTAGGCGGAGCCTCTCACATTCAGCAAAGTCCCAACACTGCTGGTATGATGGGACAGATGCCGGTAAACAAAGTCGCACCGGGACATCCAGGGCGTTTTCTTGTCCGGAAGTCTGTCCTGTACCGATCGTCCGGGGACCACCATCTTGAATAACGAAGCTGGTTTACGGCAATGGTGGTATCTATTCGTGTTCCTCGCCAGACCAGAACTGTGATATCGTGGACTTATAAAGATCAAGAAATCACCCCGTTTTGTGATGGTCAGGTTAAATGTATGGTTAGGACCACGGGAAAGCTGTTGCCTGGTTGTAGTGTTCACCAGCAATTTTGTTCACATAGAGTACGAATGCATAAATCGTAAGTATTATCTGTTTGTTTACGAAGTTCTCAAGTTTAGTTCTAATCACGTTAAACTTCATACATATAAAGATCATGAAATGCCTATGATGATGTATTTCAGCTTTTTTTTCCAAGTGATACATGCAATTACATGTGCATTCATCTTTTTCTATCAGCTTGGTCTTCTTTTGACATCTGCAAGGACCTAAAGAAGGTCGTTCGTCAACCGGAAGTGTTTATCATGTCACCTAGCTTCTTTCAAGGAGAATCACCGCCATCTAAAACGTGTGAGTGCATTCTGAAGGGTCGTTACGACAACCGTATCATGGCCCAGTACGTCCATACAGATATATACCAGGCATCCAATCAATCGTGTACGGAAAGTTCTGTCCTTTTCGAGAGTAAATTGAGTCCCAACCAGACGGAACTGGATAAGACGACGGAAGTGTGCGGCAGACGATCTCTGAACAACTTACTTGTACAGGGGCGATCTCAGAATCACTTTCAAAGATGTCGATTCCGGATCGAAAAGCGGATTTGTTTCAAAATTACTCGGTAAATATTTACTCATGTTTATGGATGTAATTTTAGATACACGTTTTAAAATTTCTAGTAAAATTTTTGAGACTTATGATTGAATCTTTACATACAGTTCCATCCGTCGGTATCGGAGTGCAAAATGAAATAGCGATGGAATGTGGACCCGTGCGCTTACCCGGAGAGCCCACCCCGTCTCCTGACATGGTCAATCAGAACCACAGAGGAATGCCGAGCCCCTTTGGTCCATTTTCGCCCATGGGATCAATGAATCCACAGTTTCAGCAATCCCCGAGGATACCAGCCCCTCCCGTCTTCGAGGGAATCCAGACACAGGGCAACACGTGGGGCGTGCCGCCTCGGGCTATGGCTTCAGGGCCCATGAACTGGGGAGGGGTTCAGAACTGGGGAGGCCCACCCTTTCCCCACCCGAGATTTACATCCGGGACTCAGGACGCCCAGTCGACGACTAGCGCTCCCCCGGCGGCCTGGTCCAGGAACCAGAATCCACCCGCCCAACGACAGAACAACCATCAGGTACACTTCATGGGCGGTAACCGGAGGGCCACACCGGCTCCAGTAGCACCCAATCCATACGGTGTAACAATAAACAACGCACAGAATAGAGGGCATAATCCCAGGAGGTCAAGGTTCGAGGGCAAAGACGTTGTCATAGAATCTAAAGACAAGTCGACCGAAAAAACAGGTGAATGTTTTAATGTTAATTTACAACTTATACACATGTACCATCCATCCATCCATCCATCCAATTTGTTGACTTTGACTATGATTTGAATTTATTTGTAAATAGGATTACAGTACTCATATACTCTATATATATGGTTATTCTATACTTGTAGCAAACAACATGGTGGGATACATTATTGGTGGAATCGGTGCTGTGATGACGGCGTTTTGCGCTTTGTTTATCTCCATCTACTGCACAAGAAGGTATTTTAATCAAAGATAAATTAAAAACAGTCAAACTTCTGCCTACAGTATATTTCCGTGGTATTTTTGACATATCGTCAAATACTTTCATTTCATTTCATTTCATACTACACATTCAATACGTACTACATATTCAGATTTCATTCACCTATAACTAAGAGATCTACATATAGAACATATGTAATTAAAAGTTATCTTCATTTCCACATGTAAAGAAACATTTTGTTATTAAAGTTTTCATATGACATGTAGATTAGTATTTTGTACAGAAGGCAAAGAATTCTGGAGAGAAGAGCATCAGAAAGATCACAGGGAGGAGAATCACCAATATACTCCTTGTCGTCTGCTGAGGATCACGTGCATCCAATGAAAAAATGCGGTGATGGTCACGTGAACGAAGCTTTTGACGACAGTGGCGCTAGTGGAGAGCCCAATGAGGGGTCGGTATGCTTCGAAAACGTAGATCTGAATGAAGATAATTATCTGTCGCTAGAAGAAGTGGAGGAAGGAAGACAGGTGGAAGATGGCGTGTCTTCCGTTGACAATGTGGAGGTTCCATTAGAAGAAAGGGTTGATTCCAAGTACTGTCTTGTCCACGAAACAAAGACAGAGTATGACAACAATGTGTAAATATTTTGGACTCATTTTTGTGCTAAATTTAAACAAAAAATTCTTTAGAAGTATCTCCTATGATATTTTGGGTATTTGTGATCATTTGATTCTATTAAACTAATAAACGAAAGATATTTACTTTACATCTTTTGAGTTTAGATTCAATTAGAAATTAAAAAAATATATATATGAATTATTAAAAGGTCGCTTAACTTTTAATATACCAAGTAGGAATAGAAAAAGGTGACTTTCGAGACTATTTAGTTTTTTTTATTCCATATAAACTAAATGGCTAGTATACATGTATACACAGGCACCTAACGTAAGACAATTTTCTAATAATAGAATAATTACCTTCTAGCTAAAAGCTGAGTATTTTTATGGTTGGGGAGAACATTTTTTTGTCATTACGAGATAATGTAACGCCAGAGCGGGTGATATATGCATGTAACTTGTAGAATGACACATACGTGCTAAATTCGTCTTTTAACATGGGAAATGAAATAAGGTTTATCGATTTTTAACAACTGGGAACAAAATGTAGAACTATGCTTGTATTTCCGGCGGTTTTGTGACGTGTGTTATCTACTTCCACAAAATAAGACATAACATCGAATGAATTGCGCAGTAATCGTTTGCACATTAATATTGTATATTCTGGTGATACGAACTGCACGTTAAAGACATTTAAATTCCACAGTTGCGTTGTATTGGAATTTGGTAATTTTATATACGGCTATATACTATTTCATTTCTTTGTTTATTAATCTTCTGCACTGAAAACTCGAACGTACAATGTAGTAATGTATATAACAATTATAGAGAAGTGGAAAAAATTAACGGCAATGTGAAATATTGATAAGAAAAATGTATTTTTTTTCTCCTACGACTATAAATTACGTTTTTTGGGGGTAGAATAATAATTCACATGATAATTCACAGATCACTTTCATGTCTATCGAAATACACACAGTAATTTAGTGCATAGATGATTTACTGTAATGGCAATAAAGTCATATATGGGTGTACAATTGATAAAAATTCATCTGTTAAAAGTAAACATGTTTTATCCGGATTTTACTTTCTATATTGACAAGAATGTTCCCTGCAAAAATTAAATATGATGTTTCTGAGATAAAAAGACATAAAAAAGAACATTGTAACCAGGTTCGTTACATCAATCATAACACGGAATCTTGTACATTCATTCAAAAATAAAACAAGAATTCAAACACAACATCCGACAATTTCGTTACGACCGATATCTTCAAAGAAATTAATATCATGTACAACTTACGTAACATGACCAGAGATCTTGACGATGTAATTGTTTACAGAGATCTCAAGAAAGGTAGGTGCTGTCCTAAATTTCACGAATTCAATGCAAAAAAAAGTAACTCTTGTATATCGTTATATATACATGTTTTTGGTAAAATTCTTCTGTATAAAGATGCAAAAAATAATATTTGATTTGTTTATAAAAGTTATTTATTTAAAAAAAAACAATAAACAATTTTATAAAACACAACTGTATCAGACACCGTTATGTGTAAGGTGACAAGGGAATTTTACGAACGAAAGTACATGTACGTTAAAAGTGATCTATAAATTTTATAACTATTATTGATTTTAAACTTTAAAATTAAAGTCACTGAATCAGATTTATGAATTTACAAGTATTACAGTTTCATAAAATGGAGATAAAGTGTCGACTTTAGCATGCTTTACACAGCAGAGCAGATATATTAAACAAATGACTTTGTATTTAACCCCGCATGTTTGACAAATTCAAAACTTCTTTCTTTTAATTTTGTTGAAATAAGAGTTTATATGTACAAACTACAAATAGCAATAATTATGTTTTCAACACTGCTGTTCTTTTCCTAACTTTTGTTTCATATCTTTAATGGTTTTTTTTTCATAATTTTCAATAAGTTGGTAATCATATCAAAAGAAAACACCTGGGCTAACATCCTGAGAATGATAGGGTATTAATAATGCAATTCATGCTTAATCTATCCGTCCCAAAACTAGCGCAGATTTTTTGTGCGCCTTAAATTGCTATTTTTGAGCACGAAAAGAACTGTAGGTCCCAGGTCGTCCATCTGAATATTTTCCAGACCGGAAACTACATATCTACAGGACCTGCAGATACACCAAATCCCTAAAGGGAACACAACAACTTTCTGTGGTCTTTTCTTAACATATCAATATAACTATATACAGCCATTCATGATGTGATATGTGTACACATCTGTATGTAGTGTTCATGCTCTTATTTGCTTTTGAACACTTTTAAATTGGATGTATTTTATTTGGATACATTGAATGCTAAATCTTAAAGTTTTTAAAAATTATTTCTTATTATTATTATATATTATTTATTAGGCAAATAATTCTCGAGTGTCCTTGTTGTCCTTAGTTTTCAAGTATGACATGTCCGAGCCAGCTATGTGTTAAAATCCCTTCTCAAGTCTTTCATTCTCTTCTTCTTCTTTCTCTTCTTCCGCTTCTTCTTCCCTAGTAATATATATCTTCTACTAGCGTAGTAAAGGTTAATGAGTCTCGATATACAGTTGCATTATATCCATAGGCTTTTATGACGTTATATGTCATTTTGAAAAATCCAAAACCAAAAATTTGAATTGACAATTGCGGTGATGATATACCAATTTTAAAAAAACCCTATAGCTATGTCTTAAAGAGTTGCAGTACATGTATCTCTTAAACAAAACAATTCTAAAAAGTTTTGCGATGGCATTGGCGTTTTATTTGACACGAATTTATGCTCAATAAATTGAATTTCGATAGCGGTAATAAACTCAACTGAACAGGCCAAAATTTTAAGTCGCCCATGACACATTTACATGAAACTTTCATCTACCTCACGAGTGCACGCTTTAATTTCGACCAAAGGTTGAATTAAGAGCCCCCCCCCCCCGGGTTTCAACGCTCACACGAGAAATGTCTATTTTGATAAAATTAAATGAATTCTAAAATTGTATAGACAGATTTTTCACGTACACCTCCCTACATGTACATCATATCATATATAGCCTGCTCTTTGTCCCGACGATCTGGAAAACCTTCTATAGTTTGCTATTGTGTAAGGTTCAGTGTATCCGTCAGGAGTAAAACAAATTGCAAAATATTTACTTAAATAAACAGAAATACAGTATTTATCATAATTCGCCATTATTAAAGGCCGTTTCGAAATTCACTTTAAGATATTAATTTAAAATATTTTATCTATTCAATTTAACACTACTCGTTATATTTCAATTTTTTTTCGAACAAAAATGGAAAAGCTTTGTAGCCAGTTTTTGATCATGATCTATAAGGGGCCACAATGCAACTGAACCAAAATCATCACGACTTCTTGATGGCAGTTGACATTAATTTAAATTTAAAGTTATAGACGAATCTTCACTACCAGTACACATTGAAACAATAAACAATTTTATACCAAGGATCTCTCTCTCTCTCTCTCTCTCTCTCTCTCTCTCTCTCCCTCTTTCTCTTTCTCTCTCTCTCTCTCTCTCGTGACTAAGCGGTTTATTAGTGACATTATCTGTGAGCGTCGTAATGAACCTGTGTATACAACTCTGGGTGAATGTGATCTAGAATGTACCCTAGAAACAAAGAAACGCGGTCAAGCTCTGTAAGTTCTGCGACTTACCTAAAACGCAAACGTTATTTATAATAGATGTATATGTATGTGTTTAGAAAAATTGCGGTCTTAACATGAATTTTACATATTTGATGTAAATATTTAATATAAAATGTAAATACAGATGCACTATCAGTTGACACAATGCAGACACGTGTAATTTAATTGTTCTGTTAGTTTTTATATACGGATCTAGAGGTTATTACTCCACTATGCAAAATGCAAACATGCAGTTGGTGACATGGCTTTGATGGTCATTATGCTTATGTCAACAAAAATGGGTTGTTTACACAACACCAGATTTTATAATGTTTACAACAACATGACCCCCGCCTCCCGGCCCCTATCAGCTGTTAACGTCTATAAATCCATCCTGTGTGCATTCTTCTGTAGGTATCTATCTCTCCCTTACCGTTCCATTATCTGTAGTTGTGTTGACAAATCAGGAATGGCGGTCTCCCTGTCATTTCTAAGTATGAGATATGAAATATTGTGGGATGTGTAAATCCATTTGCAATCGCTCTTGTTTTACAATGCATTGTAATTCATTGTCAGTACGACTCGTCAGTGATTAAACACAACCATATTGCTCTCCAAAAGTATTCTGAAAGGTCCAAAGGAACATTCCACCGACCATTTTGGCGTTGACGTTATAAAAAGGTAGGTACCAAATATTGTTATTATGTTTTTTGGTTTACATCATGTGTTTGTCTTTGAATGTAAAGCACTTGCTGTCATACAATTAGGACAGAACCATAAGATATCACGCTCTTCACTGCAGTAGTTCTTTTAATCCCAAATAGTTGCCGTTTAAACTTTTTCTGGCTTTTTGACAAACGTCAAATATCAAAATCGTTAAAAGGGTCAGAAAAAAACGGCAATTATTTCGAATTAGGGATCTTATGGACAATAGTGTCGGATTGTCCATCCCTAAACAAATGCCCATCGTGTAGTTATGAATTTTAAGCTACATGAACTTGTAGACTGGCCCGAATGATAAAATTATCAGCATCATCCTTTGATACGACGTCCTTTTGTTTACAAATTCTTTATCTGAATTCACTTTGTCATTTCACACTCCGCGAACTCTGCATGTGATAATGTTCTAAATCTCATTCTAAAAATTATCCATTTCGTGATTTGGGACAGTTATTGTGGCACTCTAATGCATAATAAAAAGTACCCCATGAGTAATATCTTCGACGTATGGTCCTGTTAAGTCAATGAAATACATTTATGAGAGGAACACCGTAAAAAATATAGAATATTTAGTAAGCTTTCAGTTTCAGACCGCCATGGCATCGCGAGTTCTGTGGCCTCTGTTGCTCGCCTGTGTGAGCCCTGTGCTGATGTACCCCTCTGGAGCCCCAGGGTGTTCGAACGGAGGCCCAAGTGACTTCAGCCCCTCTCACGGTACGACTGTCAACGACCCGAGTCTCCCCTATACAGTCAATGCTACAAAGTCTGGAAAAGATTGGACAGGTATGGAAATTTAACATGGAATAACAAGTTCTTAACTCTCTGTTAATCTATGGTGTCTCAGATTTACATGTACAGCCATGTACATGGCTATATGCTTTTTAAAAAGAAAGAATACCTCAAAATCTCTTTTTTGATTATTTCTTTTTTGGCAATATGAATCAAACACCCCCTCCGCCGTCCCCCCCCCCCAAAAAAAAATTGAACACGTCATTCAAAATGTCATTTTTTTTTCAAAATAATATGCATCTTCATTTAAATACGTAATATGATAATTATATGAAAATAATGAAATGATACAAAACTTGCTTGTACACATGTAAAGACATGTCTATTGCTTATTTATTTGTAATATTAATTAATTTTCTTCTACAGTAACTATTCGAGCGGACAATAGCTATTTTAGAGGATTTCTGTTACGTGCTATGCCGATGAATTCCTCCGAAACAGTGACAGGAAGTTACGTGACAATACCATCAGACACAAGGAACTGTTCAGCTACAGTATGAATTCTAATTCGTACTTTTTTGGAGGAAGGGGGGGGGGGGTTATATACATAAATTTTATAGAATAAAAATCAACATCAATATTTTCACATGTTTAGGAAAACGGCTTAGAGATAAAAAAAAAAGGTTTTGTTTAGGAATCAACATAAAGGTACCCGGCTTCTAAAATTTGAAAAATTAAAAGTCGTTCTTTTATTCATTCAGATATGAAATGTCTACATGAATTATCGTAGAAATTGTTTCGCTCTAGTCAATTCGTCGAACAGAAAAACGACATAATCAAGAAGAATTTTTGTTTTCTGTTATTCATCGATTTCAATTAATATTTCTCTATTGATACATATATATTTTGTAAAATTTTAAAAGAAACATAAATAGACACATAGGACTTGGTATAGTGAACAAAATAATCGTAAAGTATACCAAAAACATTTTTACAGGATGCTACTCACACATCAGCGGATACCAACCACACCTCTCTCACTTTTTTATGGCGACAAAGCGACGCAATGTCGGGGGATGTCTATTTCAAGTAAGTTTTTACTACAGAGACTTATCTTTTGTGCTGAAACATGCGTAACCTATATTGAATCACTCTCAAGATGTAAAATATCACAATGATAACAATTATGGTGAAATGTTTCAAGCCAAACTTATATAACTTTCATGTTCTACATGTACGTATATCTTTTGTATTTGTGTTTATCGCCAATTTTTAGGATTTTGAAGTTTAACAGGTTCACGAAATTAAAAGTTAATTGAAGTAAATCGAACTATTAAAAGATGACAACACTTTGTAATAGTATATCCATTGATTCGGAATTTATGTTTCCCTTAACTTATGTGTCTCGCATAATGTAAGAAAATTGACTCCAACGAATTTCTAAAACAAAAATAATGAATAAAAAAAACTGAGTGGATATTGTTAAAATAACGTGTGTGGTAAAGGATACAAAAATATGCTTTTATAGAGCAACGATAGTTCATACAAAATCAACAGATTACAAAATTACCACTTCCCTACCCCCAACTATTGTGCCGGACTCTGAGTGCGGTTCTACCAAGGGTTGTCAATCCGACTGCAACACGGGCACCTGTTCCTACCAAGTCACGTGGAAAAGATCGGGGGATCTCGTGAGATTTGAATTTCAGGCAATTATTAGGAACTGGTAATAAGTACCAAGCTGTAGGATTGTCTAACGACTCGTTAATGGTAAACCTAATTTTAATTAAAACACATTGTTTTTATTTATTAATTTCACACATACAATTTTAAAGTTCAGGTCATTTAATATGTAAATCACCATAAAGAAAGAAAACCCTTATTTTGGCATTTTTAATAAAAAATATTAATCTGACAGAGTATTAAAGATATTTTTGTCATTGAGTCTAGAAATTATTGATAGAGTTTTAAAAAAAATTGGCATAGGAAAAGTAAATATTAAAGTAGTGTAAATTAATGATGTAAAATAGAATGGTACATTATAGTAAATACTATATTATATATATATAGGACCAGTAAAGAGTGCCTTACCATTATATTCAAACGTTTCAGGGTAATGACAGTGTAATGATTTGCAAGTCCTCAGCAGATGTTGCATCGTTTGAGCAAGGTACCAACTCACCAGGACCTGGCTCTTACTATGCATCCCTTAGAAATGTAAGATATTTTGTCTGTTATATTCAGATAACAGTTTTAATTTTAACAGGATCGAAATTTCTCTGAAATTCCATTGACGTATTTCAAATGCCATTTCTTCAAACTTTTCACTGAATATATTAATACACTGAACTACACATACAAGTAAATACTCGCGTTTGAACTGTATTAATTTTTATAGTAATGTTGAGTTTGACTGTGCTTCACGTTAAGCCGAATGACGTCAGAACCATAGAGACGTCCCAAGCTGATGGCGTCATTAAGTGTGTGGTGGAACGTCCAATCACCAGCAACGATTCTAATGTGTTCCCTCTGACTGAGTCCTGGTATCTCCTCCACGCCACGGGACCAGTTGTTCCTGGTGAGTTTAATCACAAGAACTGTTGTCTGTTCAAGGTCACCATTTCTACAGGTATTATTAGCGAAAATATACAATCAAAGACGCTAGCAAAAATAATATTGACAAAAGAGAAAAAAAACCAGGGTTCCTTTTGTTACGTGTATGTCACTGCTTTTTACCCGGAGAAATTGACAAGTTACATTACTTACAAATATAATTAATGGTAAAAATCTGACTTTATTCGGTTTGAAAATCTCGGGACACCTTGTACAATGTGGACAATTTATAGTTTAGATTTGGCTGCATGTTCTGAGGAGATTATCTAAAGAACTATCCCTACAGTCGTTATAGTTTATTTTTTAAAATTGACATACTATCCCTACAGTCTATTTTTTAAATTGTCATATCTTTGATTATCTTGGAAAGATATGAACAATTTTGTTCATATGTGCCTCGAGATACTGCAGAGTTACTAGTAACTAACCATTTCTGCAATTAACAGCATACGTACGTTTACCTTTTACGAATAAGCTGTTATTTTTGTTAAAGCTGATAATTTGCTAATGTACATGTAATACAAGCATTAAGTGGTATAAATCATTATGAAACCACTTGTAACCATATAGCAGTAATTACAGTTCAGAAACTAAGTTATCCCATTCTGTGTAACACAGTGGTGTTGAATTTTTGCCTAGGTGGTTACGTCGTAAAGCACACTGCCACAACATCAACCCAAAACAAGGTGGACTTCCTTACGGCAAACCAACCGGTATATTTTATTTTCGAATCACGAAATTCACGAAATTTTAAGTTCTCTTTTTCAAGACGTTATGCGTCAGAGATACTAAGTAAAATCTTTATTAATATGATGCGAACTCTGTTGTTAAAAAAACCCCGATTGATACTTAGTCTAATACTCGGTGTTCTATGATGTCTCCAAGCTACATATTGAATGAAAGGGTCATGTTGATCAAGTCTTAAGCCAATCGTGTTTATCCTTTTGTTTAATCCAACATCCAGCCTCCACCCTCTGGCATCGGTCGTGACCCAGACTGCGGGGTCTCCAAAGGCTGTCAGTTCAGCTGTAGCGGCGACTCGTGTAGTTACCTGCTTACCTGGCAGGTGCGAGATGACCTTGTGAGGTTTGAAATGATGGAAGCATTGTCCGGAAACAACTACCAGGCTATGGGGTTCTCCAGTGACAACAAAATGGTCTGTGTTTGATCATATGGTAGATACAATTATCAATTCAACAATCAAAATATTGTTAGAATTTTCAAGATATTATTTTATGATGTACAAAAGTACTTTTCAAGCATATTGTGATGCAATCCTATAACTTAATAATTATTTTAACTAATTCATTTCGCGGGTTTATAAAATTTTAATTGTATGTGTATCGACTTGATTGCATGGATGACGAGTCTTTAACCCAACATGTTAAAAATATCCCTATAAACGCTGAATATTTATACATTTAAAGGGAGACGACTCAGTGATGGCATGTAAACTTAACGGGGGGAGTGCATCATTTGAACTTGGATTCAACACAGGCAAATCATATAGTTCAATACCTGATGTAAGTAAATTTAAAAAAAAAATGAAAAGTTCGTACCTTAATAAAGAAATTTTAAAATGAACACTTTCAACTTTGGGACTAATGTGAAGAGTGTTTATCATAAATCGTCTTGATTTTATTGCGCACTTCGTAAAGAGGAAGAATTATAACTGAAGCATGTGATTGTCCTCATATTGAAATATTTGAATCCTCAATAGTTAACAGGGACGGGGGTCAGCGTTATAGAGACCTCCTATACCTCGGGCGTGGTCAGGTGTGTGATTGACAGACCATCAACTAGTACAAACAATCAGGTGTTTAGTCTGACCCGGAACTGGTACTTATTGAGAGCGTCAGGACCAGTATCAGGTATTGACTACAAAAAAATATCGAATCAAACGTCAAAAGGACGACAACAACATAAAACGTTTTAGTGACACATGCCAACCCTTAAAACATCTGAATTTATTAAGAGGGCCAAATGTGCTACAAAATATCGTTATATGTACTAAACGTGCATGTTCAATCGTGAGAAAATTATATATGAATTGTGTGATATCATTACAATTGAACAATTCCTACAAACTTATAGTAGCATAAAGGAATCATATTCAATCGAATTATGTCTGCCCTGCCCCAGGATGTGATATTGGATGACACAAAGTCCATTTTCATCTAATGAATATTCATATAGAATATAAAAACTTTTATTTTAGGGGGCTCGCTGAGCACACACAGGTCCAAGACTTCTAGCAGTAGCACGGTTGACTTCCTGTCAGCTTCACTGGTGACGGAAGCGGAAGCAGATTTGCTAATGGTTAAACTTCACGGTAGGATTAAAATTCCCGTTTCCATTGATGGTATATTTAGTGTTATATTTACCTTAAAGGCTTGGCAGTGTTTTTCGGGATTTTACTTGTATGGTAGCAATTATTCTTCGTGAGAATCCAGGCAACCAGAGTGAAAAAAAATTGTAATTGAAAAGTTAAAATTTAGTTTGTCAAGCAAATTTATGTACGTCAGGTACATGCACACGTATCAAATGAGGTAAAATAATGCTATTTAATTTTTACTGTTCAATGCTCTTTTTCTTATATTTGACAGGCTCCTTTATGATGATCGCCTGGGTAATGTTCTCCAGTATCGGCATAGTTACAGCCAGGTTTTTCAAAGGTGGATGGGAAGGGAAAACTTTGGGAGGAATAAAAGTGTGGTTCCAGGTAATGGGACACTGAATAAAGAGCCCGAGAATCAGCGATGTTTCACGTTTAGCTTTCAACAGATTGATTTATTACAGTATATTTAAAATGAATGAGTAATAAGACCTCAAAACAGGCTTATTTATAATTATGAATTATATAACATGTTTAAAATTATGTTCTACAATTATATCAGTTTGCTGTCTAACAACAAAGGGAATAAGCTATGTTTATAGTTCAGGACAGTTTGTCAATGTGGACAGTTGAAATGGAATACAAACAATCAAATGTATGCTTACATGTATGTGTGTTCATCATAAGAATAGTTCATGTATTGTAATCTTTCTGATTGTAAAGTTTCTGTAACTGTATATCTATTTACTCATTAAATGATATAAATAAGGTGAAACACTTTACAGATTCATCGTACCTGTATGGTGTCCGTATTTGTACTCACGGTCGCTGCATTCGTCATTATATTCATCGATGTTGGAGAATATAGAGAGGTAAGTAGGAGAAACTGTACGCAGTCATCAAGTCTAAATTATGTGCCTCAATAACTTGACTTTCTTCATACATGGGAAAAATAATTATCCTTTAGTTTCTTTCTTTCTTTCTTTCTTTCTTTCTTTCTTTCTTTCTTTCTTTCTTTCTTTCTTTCAAATGCCTTTTCGTATAAACAGCTGATACATCATGATATAGGGATATCGTAACAGGAATAAGATGGTCGTGCATTCGTATTACAATTACCACCCATGTGAGTCAAGTTGACGATTTACTGTTCTATTCACCAGGTAGCGGTGTCTGACGACAGGGACTATTTACGATACCACCCGGTACTGGGAATAGTCGTCACAGCCCTGACAGTTATTAACGTGAGATAATTTATAATCATCGAGCAGTAAATAAATGGATCGCATATATCGATATTTTTCTCTATTTAGAACTTTAATCTCTCGATTTTTTTTATAACAGCCGATAATGTCTTTGTTTCGCTGTGGACCGGATGACAAAAGACGACCCATATTCAATATTGCTCACTTTTTAGTGGGAACTGGAGCTCATATACTTGCAGGTAGACAGTCCAAAAAAGATTTTTGCGTAGATTTTTTAAAAGTAAGAATTGTTAAAAGGCTCATAATAGTTTCGATATGTTTTGGTAGAACTGTAAGCAGGTTGTACCATTATTAAAAATCCCCAAAAGCTAATTACAGAATTAAATTAAGCAAAGAATTTATAATTACATTGTGCAAGTGACCATTTATTGGTTGTTTCGTTTCAGCCATCACTGTTCTATTCGGTATGAACATTGACAGATCCAATGTTTCCATGGACGCTTCTTACGTCATGTACGCGTATATGGCGACCTTCGTCGCCATAGAGTTGGCCTTTGAACTCCAAAGAATATGTGAAAAAAGTTTCAATTCGAGTAAGTTCAACTCTAAGTTTGATTGCACTAATGATGGATATCAACATTCATATTTGATTATCATTATTTATTGGTAACTTGATATACATGCCTGTTCTTTGTTCAATTAAATCAGTATTAAATGCAAAAAAGGGTATGAATTTGTTTACTCTGTGTTTTCCTTGCATAAGAATGAAGCGTTTTGTAAGTGCGGGTCCCATTCTGGTCTTTTAAGGTAACGATGTTGCCATAGAAATGAAGAGCACCAGTGAAAAAAGCGAAAAGAGCATTCAGTTTGAAAAAAGGCCGGTATGTCAATCATAATCAAACAGTTCTGCATATGTTTAGAAAAAAAGATATTAGTGTAATAACTTTGCAAGTTATTTTAAAGAATATTTTACTCTTATCAAGTCAATTAAATATTAGTTTTAAACAAAAATAATATTTATTGTGAAACAAGACATTGGTACCGAAATGTTACCTTTTTAGCTTTGCAAAGCAAGTCAATGCATGCATGTTAAGTGCAGCAACTCAATTCTATGCAAAGCGATCGGAATTGCTAGCATCTAATAATTAATTAATTGAGGGTAAAACTCTGCTATAAAAGTATTTTTATAACTGTATGAATACAAAACTGACGTGATTTATTTCGTTTCTTTTGCAGGCAATAAAAAAAGAAACTTTCCTGTACATTCACATGCTACTCATGATTGCATTCTGTGTCGCAATGGTCGTCATAGTAATAACCTCATAATGATGTCATCTTGGAATTAACATCCCATAAAGAGATTCTTTGGAAAAATATTTCTTCCAAGACTTTTACAAATTTGTAGGCTGTAAACTAGACCCTGTATCATATTTTGTATACTTCATGAAATATTGATTGAGACAGTCAGTGTAAATCCTGACGTTGTAAACGAGATACACCCCAGACACGTGCATGTAGGCAAAAATTCACGTGCAGTGTTATAGTTATGATTATTTATAACATGATATATCCAGCATACATTTGTTGAGTGTGTACATTTGAAGTATTTACTTTTGTATATGAATTATATTTTATCACCCTTCTTTTCTGGTTGATGACCAGAGACGAAGTGCTCTCAGAAATATTTGTAATCGTACTCTAACTTACTTTGATTTATAATCAAATTTCATTTGGCCTCCCAAGTACGTGAAAAAAAAGTGTGAAAGAAAAGAAAATTGCAGCAAAAATAAGCAATTTTAAAGACTTTTTGCTGTAACAAAGTGTGGAAAGAAATGGGCATTATATTGTTATGTTGATGAAAGAACAATAAAATACAATTTTTTTTATAAAATTTTGTGATTTGTAAAAATTGAAAAAAGTGGTACTTTTTTTTTATCTTATTTTGATGGTTTTCCAGTTTGTTTGCATAATGGCCGGTTACTGTTTTATTATTGTGGTGAATACATACAGTCTTTACGAACATTTAACTCCTAAAACATTGAAAGAACCTTGAACTATTTAAAAAAGTATCTCATAGTTCATAGCTGGGTCATATGTGTATTGTACTTATGTTCAAAAGATACTTTATAAATTAAAAAAAATATTAGCTTACTCGTGTTGAGCTGAGATAGAATCAAAAGAGATGAGAAAAGGAACATTCCTTATGCTAAACGGAACCTCGGAATTGTCCTCCCACAAATGTTTTCATATTTGTAATATACAGACAGACAGACAGACTATTATTATCTAATAAGTTAACATTTGTCTTATCAACTATTGTACTAATACCTACATTATGTAGTTTGTTATCACAACTGGAGTACAGATTTTTATAAAGTGTTCAATTTCGGACAGTATGTCAGATTGATGTGTAATACTACCACCATTGTTCTGCATAAATTTGTTTACTGTTTTAATTACATAACTTCTTTGTCCTAAACTTACAAAATGAATTGTAGGTTTTTCTCCATGCCCAATAATGCTTCATAATACCTCGTATTGTCTTCCCATAAATGGTTATTTAAAAATAAAAAATTGGCCATGATAATCTATTCACATTTAATTATAACATTTTTTTCAATAACGTAAGTACCTGTAATTACTCTTTTTTGTGGAATAGTATATTAGATTACTTAATGTGCGCCCAGTTTTAACGACTGTAATTATGGAAAGCTATATGAATAGGTTTCAGAAGCAATAAAATTGACCCCCGGATTGAATACTAACCGACAGATATATAAAGGATTGAGATTAAGAAAAATGATACATTTATTCATTGAATGTATCAGACATTGAAATGCGAAAAGAGAATTCCAGCTGCTTGGTGGAGACTTAATCAACACAGATGAATACATCTTTGGAATCAAATTTGTAACTCTATGGTAGCTTTTGTAAGGGAACTGATTTAGAAAATGCGATTACTCTTTACCAATTTAATGCTTTTTTGTGATGCACTTAAAGAAAGTTACATTTTATTAATGTTTTAATATTTGAAATTTTTACGAGATTTCAGTTTAAATCTAAATGTGCTTTCCGAACACAAGAGTATTTTAGTTGTGGCGTTATTTGAAACAGCTATCGTCAAAAGAAGATCATGAATGGTCACTACCTCCTGGTCTGTGTGAGCATTGTTGTAGCGACTGAGGGTCGACCTGATGGAGTCAGAGGTTGTGGTACCTTAGATGCTAGTTTTATCCCCGCCCATGGGGATTCCCCTCACAACGAGAGTCTCCCGATCTACATCCGGGCACTCAGAAACGGGACGGACTGGTCAGGTACACATGATCATTTTCAGGTGCAATTCTAAGAGATCGTGCAATAGGGATGATTGTAAGCCCTTTCAAGACCTAAGAATTATTTGTTTGTTGTATTGGATAATCGAGTAGAAAACAATACCGTTTTCGTTTTAACAATCGTGTCTGTTTGTTAGTTGTCTTTGGAAATTAGTAACATCTGAACTTTGAACACAATTAAAATCTTGCAATTTAACAAATATAAAAATAAGTAATTTTTAAAGAATTGCTGTACATTATTTTTGAAATGAGCAGTTCTAATTTGGACTGAGGGGACGTTCTTTAAAGGATTTTACCTACGAGTAATATCAACCATTTCCGAAGAAACGGTGAATGGGAGTTTTACAGATATTCCACCAGAATCTCGAGCATGTTCAAAAATGGTTTGTTCAAATATGTTTTCCAAATGTAAAATAAATAATGGATAGTCAATACACGCTTAAAATATTTAATACAGGGAAATATTCGCCCCCGTTTTATTTTCGCCCCTTTCACCCTCGTTGTCAGCGGGCGAATTTAAGACTGGGCAAATTCCAATGTTCCAAGTTATTTTTTTCGTACACAAGTGTCTCGGGCGAAAGATGAGGCGAAACTATTTGCAAGTGTTAAAGGGCGAACATAACACGGGGCAAAAATAACCTAATATAAGTACATGTATAGTCAGTATTTTAAGTGTTAAGTTATAGAGTGCTTATGTATGATTATTATATGGAAAATTGCTGATTTGAAATAAGCAGCTTGAAACTTACATCAACTAATTACTATGGCTGATTTTTATTCAAAGGATGTTTGTCATACAAGGAGCTCATTAAACCGAACTTCGCAGGAATTTATATGGAGACCCGATTCCTACTACCATGGAAATGTATATTTCAAGTAAGTCATAGTATGAAGTTGTTTGTAATTAGTATTTACTACCAGTAGTCAATGATTACAAAGTTAATATGCAAAAAAAAACGAGCTACTACATTAACGTGTACATTTATCGAAGAAGAAAATAAGCCATAAAGTGAATAGATATATTTACGATATACAATTTTGATAAACCACATATGATTGTATAATTTTATGCAATTAACAAATTAACAAAATGTTTGCTGGTATTCATTTGGGCAGTGTGTAGGTTCGTGAAACTTGTAAATTAAAAAAAATTCATTGGATGGCAAAATTTAAAGCGTCAAGATAAATGTTACAGCTTAGTTTTATGCTAGTATGCGACGCAAAAGATTACATCTGCAAAAATTATAACTGCCTTTGTTCAGAGCGACGGTCGTGGTAACATATGAACAAGGGTATAAAATACTCTCAACAGAAGAAGGGTTCTCTACACCAAGTCAGAGTGAGGTACGTGCAATGAATAAATTCTACACTGTTTTTATACTTGAAGAAATTCAATTTTTTATTCGTAATTTTACAAATTGCGTGTAGCTAAATATAAATCCTCATGGGTATTTACAGGAGAATAACACGATTTCAATTAAAGAAGTCCATAAAAACTGTGGAATCTCCATTGGTTGTTTGTCTCATTGTACTCTTGATTCGTGTTCACATTTAATCACGTGGGAAAAGCGCGGGGAATTCGCTAGATTTGAATTTCTGGCGGATTTGAACCAACTGAATATGGGCCTGAACCTCTATCAATCTATTGCTTTTTCTGACGACAAATTTATGGTGAGTAGAAAACTGAAAACAAACAAACCGGTAAAAACTAACCCATTTAACAGCATTTTGTTAACAGTCAATAGTAATCCATGTTTTGCAGGGAAACGATGACGTCATGTCTTGTAAATCCTACAGCGGTGACGTACATTTTGAATTAGGTTACAACTTGGCTGATAGAAAAAGCTACCAACAGATTCGTGATGTATGTATTGAATTTTGATTTTTGCAAACTTTTGATTGTCCTTCCTTAAGTGAATAATATAGGGTATTACAGCAAATGTAATGCCATGTGATGAAGAATATCAATATGCATTCATAAATTACCAGACATAGTAAGAATATTTTTCTTTCTTTCTTTTTCTTTGCAGTGGGCTTCCGATAACTTGATTGTACTTGAAACTTCTGTAGTCGGGGGTGTTCTTAAATGCTCGATCGACAGGAAAATAGACGACAATGGGTTCTTTAAGCTGTCCAGAAGATGGCATATTTTACATGCAATGGGTGTTGTATCAGGTAAGATTGGCATTATTTTAAAAAGGTGTCAAACCCCTATTTTATAAATTTTAAAATTCATTTGTTTTCAATATTTGAAATTGTAAATTCGAAGAAAAAGAATAGCTCATAGTTTGATGTTGTTAGAGTTAATTCAAAATTCATTCATTCCGTGTGGCTATAGTCTGTGTATTTTACAGCAAGAAATATAAAAAAATTGTATGCATTGAACAAACAACTTCGCACATCTTGTAATAGTACATGTACTACAGATAATCAATGTTATCTCCTTCAGAGAACAGCCTCCAATATCACACGGAACGGAGTGTCAGCGTCGAGATGGTTGACCTTTTGTCTAATTCAATAGTAACTGAGGAATACCCATCTCGAGTTCTTCTCAAAATACACGGTATTCATAAATTTCGATATGATATCTACAGTATGAAATTCAAAAGCGAGCTACCATTTTCTTTGTGGTTAATTTTTTTCTTGATTCGATGAATTAGTACATGTAGTAAGCCTTTCTGGCAGATGAGGTATTGCGCTAAAACACATGTGGAACAAAATTATATATTTAAACATGTAAGGACAAAATTAATATATTCAACTGATAAAAATGTAGCAATTATTATTCGTAATAGTTTTACTCATCACATTTCCTAACTATTTCTTTTTGCCAGGTGTTCTTATGGTTCCTTGCTTGGATGTTATTTGCCCCGGTAGGAATTTATGCATCAAGGTTTTGCAGGACAGAGCTGGGGGAAGAGAGCTATATGTGGTCAAAGAGTTTGGTTTCAGGTAGAGAGAGAGAGAGAGAGAGAGAGAGAGAGAGAGAGAGAGAGAGAGAGAGAGAGAGAGAGAGTAGTTGCAAGTATTCAACTGATTAGATAAAAGTTCCAGTACTGCACAGAAAAGAGATATAGTCATCAAAACGAAAAAGTACTAAGATCGCCTCTTTATCTGAATATTTTTTTTTTAATGAAATTTGATTACGATTGTTAAAAACATGCTGATATCCAGATTTACACATCTTAATATGCGAGTGAATAGAAGCCTATCTTTTTAACACGGTCTTACTGTGTAACTAGTCTGTTTTAACGTCACTTAGGTGTATTAACGAATTTGTTTTTAGATTCATCGGGCATGCATGGTTCTGGTGGTCACTCTCACAGTCACTGCTGTCATCGCTATAGCTACTGATGTAAAGGGGCTCAGTCACGTAAGCTTTCAAACAGGTTACATGTAAAATGTGAAAAAATATAGTTCCGATGTTCTAAAACAACCATAATTCGAGAAAAAAGAACTGTTTAGTGTATTTGTTTTACATTTTTGGCATCCTATATAGCTAATTTGATTTTCATTGAGCAGCTAGACAAAGTAGACATGAGTTTTTAGTGGATAACTTTACAACTTGCAAGCAAATAAAATTGGATGATTTCCCTTTCCATGAAACTACCGTGAATGTTACATTAACAGATAGTCACCTGTGAATTATAAGATTTTTGATTCGAAATATTTATTACTTGATTGTTTATAAGAATATATGCTTTAATATGCATAATATCCACTATATAAGTAATAATTTATTCAACTGTGATTATAATATTGCTTCCATTTTTTCAATTATTTGTGAATGCTTTGATAGCCCATAATTCAGACGTAAACACACGTGTATAAGTCTTACTTACTGTTATAAATTTCTTTTATATATTTCCTAATTTCAGACGAATATAACTGTGGATTATCGAAATATGCATCCTATTCTTGGCATTGGAATCACTTGTCTCTGCGTTACGAACGTAAGTCCATTTTCTTAGCTACCATTTTTTATTCTGATATATATTTATTTTAAGCTAGTTTCCTTAATTCAAAGATGTGCCGTTGAAATAAATTTTGTTATCCTTTAAATTTTACGGATGAAATTTCATTAATTTTATCCTTATATTGTTGATTAATGTTGTTCTCCGTTTTTTAGGCCCTGATTTCTGCATTCCGCTGTCCACCAGACGACAAATATAGGGTGGTATTCAATCGGGTCCATAGACTCTTTGGACTCAGCTCACATTATCTCTCTAGTAAGAAAACATTTAGATGAACCGAATAAATAAATATAGCGAAGAAACACAAAATACAATTCAAATAGGCCAACAATATTGAATTATTGAAACATTTTAATGCATGTGTATTTAGATGTACATAAATGTGTGTGTTACTCTTACACCACAAAACAATAAAACAAAATTCTAACTCTTAAAGTCCGGATAAAACTAATTAATGCCATAAATTAATTATCCTATTTCAAAGCAAAGTTTTTCACAATATTTTAAGATTGATTAACGTAAAAACGTATTGAAGTCAATGTCCCGAGGTTCAGAGAACCATTGATTAATTGAATTTCTGTTAGTAGGTATGATTTTGATTTTTTTATTATTACGACAGTTGTGACCATCATAGTGGGGACACAGCTGGACAGGAGTATGCTGCTGCCAGAGGCCGGGGCCGTGGTATACACTCATACAGCGGTTCTTGTCCTGTTTGAAGTCGTCCATCACTGTTTGATGTGCAGGCAGGATTGCCAAGATAAAGGTCAGATAATCCTAGCATCTAGTTAAGGCGGCTCCATATACTTGTTTATTAAACAGAGCGCACATTGTGTCAACAATAAAACATTATATTAAGCAATGGTCTCTAAATTCACTTCAGTTCTGAATTTGATCGGCAAACATAAAAGATTTTAGAATATTATTTTGACTGTTATTTCAGAAATGGTTTCCACCTCGAAGACAAACGATGACACTGACAGCGCTAAGGTCTGTGTTGTGTTTGTTTGACATACTCTTATCTGAAAACTAAGTGACCTGATTACAAAATTTTAACTCCCCTTCCCCTCCGGCAAAAATCGATAAGAACGCTTTTTGCTTCATTCAGGTTTAAAGATGCTATTAAAATGTAATCGTCATTAGATTTATGAAAAAAAAAATACATCTGCATGAATAAGACAAAAAGTCATTCACAAACATTGTTATCAATTATGTTTAATTATAAACTCTGGTGTAAATACAAAAAAAACATCATTTAAAAAAAAACCAACATAAATAACACCAAAGATTATAAATGTTACAACATGTACAGTCTACCCCTAATGATACTTTTGGTTACATTTTACAGGTGCCCGTTGAGCACGGTTTTGTTCTACACGGTGATTGCACTATGTACCGTGTCATCCACCCTGGTTGTTTTCTTCTTAATCCAGACTTAATAAGGGGAGATGGCGAATCACGCGGAGGTCTTCATTTTGTCTATTTGTAAGGCGAAGTTAAGGTCAGTCGCGACCTATCTTCTGTTATTTTTTAACCTACACAATTTGAATGATTTGAAGATGTGAAATTCTCCACTACGTAATTCCAATATTATATGTTATGTTATATGATATTTTGTTTTAAATTTTGATGTATAGTTTAAATGAAAATATATACTATGACTTTATCAATAAAAATAAAAAATATTCATTCCCCTAAAGTAGCCTGGAAATGTATATGTACCCTAGATTTTGGACATTAATAGGTTTGAATGCAAATAAAGATGAAATAATCTATCAAGGAACATAATTATAAACTGAGGATATAGAGATCAATGTAGTCAAGATAAACATAGAATTTCTTTTCTGCGCTTACTGCTTGGTATAAATTTATTTGAAATGGTATTTACCTTTGCAACCGGACACGGCGTATATGAGAGAGTAAACGCGGATTTTGCTTGTCAGTATTTATTTAATGGATTGGTATTGTAAACTAGGCCAAAGAAAGTTCACGGTTCTGCTAAATTTACGCTTTTATATACATACATGTACACATACGTAGATAAACTTTGAATCCGGCACTTTTAAGGTCACCATCCTTTCTGGTTTGCTTTGGTGACGCTAAATACACGAACGCTGCACATATTCCCTTTTTCGTATGTACAATGACCACTGTGAACAAATATACTTTTACAGAGAACTAATCCCTCTTTATCCTTCACTGAGTGTACTGATATACAGAATTAGCTGAAGTTACATAGTTTTGATTTTTAAGCACATTTCTGTCAAGCTTTGAAAAATGATAAATTTTCAATTATTTAAATATTGTTAATACCCATGTCCTACTTTGAGGCGACCGCGCAATCAGTATCAGCGAAAACAAAAATTAATGTTCTTTAGTTTATAGTTATATTAAAGAAACAAAAAGATTAAGTTGATGTTTGTGCACCATTGACAATTTATATGTAACTGTCATATGATCTGTTGACCCTACATGCTGCTGTAAACAGTACATGTATTTGTATTGTATTATATACTTGTAATGGGAGAGGGTGGTCTAAGTTTTTGAGCTTTGGCTCAATCCTAGTTGTAATTATGTACTTTATTATGTCTAAATCATATATAATAAAACAATGGAAAGCAGTACCGATATTTTTTTTTACCCATTTTCATAATTACAAATGTATCTGCTACCACGTACTGTAAATATCAACTGAACTCAATAAATAAGTGATCGATGTGATCAGAAAATCCATGTGTCGTTTCAAAACTTTATGCCAAATAAAATGTATAAAGACATTGAATCTGCTGACTTTGTATGACAATTTCAATGTCCAATTAAACCTTTACAAGAGCTGTGTTTGTATATTTATTCCAAAATTCTACTAGAATCCAAGCACATATTTTTTTGGCACTGTTAAAAATTTAACGCAAATGTATGCATTTTTGGTTCTAGAGCATTCCATCTTTGCACAATTACATGTATAAATACAATGTATATTTAAATGGGAAAATGAATATTAATGGATAGATCAAGCTTTCAAAAAACCCGATTTATCATATATCTACGCCAGATTGAAAAATCCACACTACAAAAGATTTTTTAATGATTTCATTTCGCTGATGGCCCTTGGTTGTTTTATAGTCATTAAGTACTTGTTTAGAGCGGTAACTATTGATTTTTATGTCACAAAAAATGTTATGTACACATAGTCCAGGATTTGGTATTTAAACTTTGTGTAGATAGATAAGACTTCGTGACCTCATGTAAACTCGTGCGTGGACGGTGGGCGCGCATTTGAAATTGAATCATCGATCCTGAAAAATGATATATCTTGAACGACAATCCACACCACAAAAAGTTTGAAATATACTTTATAAAGAAGTGAATTTTAGTAAGAATTTGTCTTAAAATAAGATAAAATCATGAAACTGTTATCGTTTCTTTACTTCTTCATATAACAGCCATTATATATTTTTTCACAATCAGACTAATGGTACATGTACTTATGGTATTCAATGTATAACGATCCACAATTGGTACCTATAAATGAATGAATTGATATCATAGTAGCATTTTGAAGGTGTTACATGTATCAAATGAAAAAGCTTCACCAAAGAAATTTTTTGAAAGAGGTATAGCACACATAATATACGATTTGGCCTCAAATATAGCCTTTTGCAAACATCAGACATTTTCAATATTATATGATATTTAGTTTAAATATATTCAAAGAAACGCAAATTACACAATCACCATGCTCTAAGAGTCTTAATTATCTTACACGACATCATTAGAATATTCTTGTTTTGCAAGGATATATAGGAAAGTAGTTAGTATACGATGAAAAATTGGCTATTTGAACCACTCTAAACCAAAGACATCCATTTAAAATTATGTTATACAGGTATTGTAGTACACGTTTACATTGAATTACTTTTGGTTTAACGTGGTCTTCGTACTGAAAATTAGACAAATATTTCAATAAGTGTCTTTTTTTAATACAATCATGTTTATAGCCATATATATTGAAAATGCATCTGTTGAAAATGTTAGATGTGTGGCCTAGTGGTAACGCAGTGATCGTTCTGATTTTGTGGTCGCTGGATCGAACCCACTAAGTAGTGTTTTTTTTTCACTTAAATTGAAACATGAACAGAATAGAGAGGTAAAGTAACATGTAACTTTTCTTCTATTTTTTATTTGAATTTTAATTATCGTGTTTAATTCAGTCTGAGTATGAGCACACCCAATATAAACAGTTCTCTTCATTAACACTGTACATGTACTCTATTTACACTCAGAATCATTGCACTTTGCTTGAACTTATCACGGTTCAAAATATCAACTACTGTTATATACAGTTTCCCGAATTTATGAAAAATCAGTTGTTACAGACACCATTATAAAATCAGTACAGTGTATCCAGGTTTCGGAAATCATATTGCGACAGCTAGGTACCTGAAGCTATTTTTAGTAACAGGTACTTTCCGTCTAAACACAGGTGTAGGCGAAATAATGAGAAAAGGCGCTGTACATCTTTTCATTATTTTGCTTTTTGTCCAATTAATTGCACCTTGAATTCTACATTGAAGTTTATGGGCAGCGCAAGATATTAGAAAAATGTTAGTCGAGCTTCATACAAATCTTTTGGTGAATGTATGCATAAAGTTTCTCTCTATTATAATATAAAATAATATGAATCATTTAGCACAGACATTTTGACAAAAATTGATAAAATTTTCTTCTTTTCATGGGGAAGACAACTCTTCAAAAAAAAAAGTTTAAGATGCAAAATGGTAGGTTTCTCGTATGTTATTAGTCTTGTGAATTTCACTTTTTACCTTATCTAACATTACATTTATATTACACCTTTTATCTTAAATACAAACAAATTACAGGTATCTAGTTTATCAAATCCCCAACTTGAAGGTAAACAATTCGCTAAATATAGCAATTCATGTATTTGTATACCATCTTTATTCTCTAGCCGAATGTTTATCAACATGACGTCCGTGTAATTTTGCATGCTCTGATTATTCGTTGTCAGGTCATCATCTCCTACGAAAAAAATCGATAATGAATAAAAGGTAAAATATATTTACTCAGCCTTGGTTAATCTTACAACACCGGGTATATAGATAAGGTATAAAATGTACCTGAAGTGGAATGGTGGTGTGACACATATCGGATCTTTAAATGAGCCAACCAGCACGTGGTAATTAATGTTGCTATGATAGCATATGTTAAAAAAAACCGGAGTGAACGTGAATCACTAGCACTCGGTTTCGAAATACTAGTATCCTGTTATGTGAAAATTAAACATAACCTAGTTATTCAGCATTGTCAAATTAAAAAGAATCGTGAGGGAACCCGAGACTGTTATGTTCCATTTAAAGTCCTCGTTAAAACGTCGATCATTTGAACTTGGTACACTGGAGAGATTAGCCGCTGTATACCCGGGGTAGAGGATCAGAGAAGATGACCAGCCGGGATGTTCTGAGGATAACTATAGCAGTCCTGTGTATCGGGGTAAGGAGTATTTTATTTCCTTATTGCATGAGGAGATAACGAAAACAATGTTAGTGTATTGAAGTGTGATCTTTTGTACATTATACTAGATCCTGGACTCAGTTTTGACCATATTGCACGAGAGTAACACTCGGTGTCAGATCTTATAAGGATATTTTCATTATGAATAGTAGTTTATGTTATATTGAACTGTTGGCCGTTATTTTATGTTATTGTAATTTTAAATGCATATCTTAAAAAGGGAGAGAGAGAGAGAGTGAATTTCTGAACGAATATGGAATGTGAGAACATTATATTGGTCTATCAATAACTAGGTCGGTTAAGGTTAGTCAGCGCTCCTTTTAGATATCGCTTACCAAGTACATGAATAAACGATATATTAATCTAAACAATTTTGAATTCATATTTATAAAAATACCGCATTTCTTTTTAAGAACACAATTAGTAAACGAAAATAAAGAATGATATATGCATTTTATGAAATAGAGTATTGTATACTGTGTGTTGTCTCGGTAAAATAACCTGTGATTTTCATGTCGGACCATTTTCTCCAGGACCTAAAAGAAAACTCTACCCGGTTATTTTTACGTTTTTCAAGTATGCTTTGTAGGTTAGATTCTGTAATTAAGCAAATATCTATTTTCATTATCCTGTATTAAAACTGCTCATTTTCAATCCAATCATTTGTCTTTGAGATATAACTGTTTAGATATTCAATAAATACAGACCAACATTACTAATGATTGCAAACAGAATTTTAAATGACGTAAATCAATTATAAATAAAATTGTATGCAAAAATTGACAAAATAAAAAAATTAAAAATCCATAACGGTTGCCTTCTTTTTCTATATATCTAGAATTATAATATTGATATTTGAATTTTACTAATATTCAGTAAAACTCTTTAACGTACATGTTAAACAGATTATAAACATTATTTCCCATGTGCTCCGTTCTTTTTGCAGCAAGGAATATTACATATATGAATAAAAAATAAATAAACAATTTCATATAAAAATTCTCAATTTCAAAACTGAATAAAACGATAAATTGTGATCAAAACAAAGCTATCAGAATTAGTGTACAAGTGAAATTCTAAATCTGATTTGTTATCTTATAACATGGAACCACTCATTTTTGGCCAAAATATATTTTACTTTGTTGGAACGAAATACTAAATTGAACAAAGAGAATTTCTAAAGGGTGAACATGTCTAGTGTGTTTACGCTTTTCGTTCCAAACAATTAGTCGATCTATAATGTAAACAACAAAAGTCCAGTAGGTATAGTAATCTTTAGGAAACGTTCAATAAGATATGGGTAAGTGCCGACTTATTTCGTTAAACTAATTTGGTCAGTTTCATCCATAGAAACGATTTGCAATATACATGGACAAAATTCCATTAGAAACTGCCCAAGTGTATATCACTAATTCTACCCGTACACAAACTGAAAAAAAAATATACTGGTCCGGCAAAATCTTTAATGATAGAAACCATTATTTTCATTCTGGACTGTATAATATTTAACCAATAATATATACACTGTATATCCAAAAATTTCCATGTAATATTATATTTTCAAACTTTTACCCTGTTACAGGCTATTCAAGCTTTTACTGCTGATTCAACATGCGGGGTATCCAAGGGGTGCTTCAAATCGTACGAGTGTTCGTCTGGCGACTGCTCATATCTGGTCACGTGGTATAGGAGCGGGGACCAAATGAAGTTTGAATTTACTTCCACAATCACCGCTTCTAGTAAATACCTGAGTTTTGGTCTCTCAGATGATGATGATATGGTAAGTTCATATTTGACTCTTAGTAGCTTAGCAGCTAGAAAGACATTGCCATACTGCAAAGTTCAATTTTACATGTTAACTACGCTTGAAAATACTTAATTTTTATCAATTTATTGATAGAATTCCCTTTTAAATCTTTAATATATATTATGGTATTGTTTTAAATAATTTATGCTCTTAATTTTTGAAAAGCATGAAATGGTCAATTTTTAAAATTGATATTTTACATGTTGTCAATAAAATCACTGTTTTTATTACTTTGCGAACAATTTAGTTCTTAAATTTACGCCAGACATTTAATGTTATGTCATTTATGAAGGTTTACTGAACGTCTCAAAGAAAAAATGTAGTGCATCAAATTGTTAAATTAAGTCTAAATTGTTTATAATTATATTAGTCAACATTTTTGACGTTAAACAAAATAAAAATATAGTTACTGTATATAAATGACAGGTTTAAAAAGTGAAAAAATGGGTGTAAACTCATCAGTTAAGATACAGTGACTATAACTAGCTAGAGACTTTGGACAGACAACATTTTATAGATTCAATATGACTTGAGTGCTTTACACATACTTTTGCCTTAGTCTGAGGTGACTCAATTATTCCTTTTTGTGGATAAAACATTTGATGTGTTCATTGTTGTGTAGGGAGACGACAGTACGATGACCTGTAAATATGAGTCGGGCTCGGTGTCTGTAGAAGGAGGTTACAACGTAGAGGAAACCTACACCATCCTGTCCAATGTGAGTAGCGTTCAGCATTATTTAATATGACAATTTAATATTGAATGGATTTACTGGATTGCCTCGAAGCATATACGTATAGGACAAATCTACAATTAATGTTCGCATTGTAATGCATATCACAACCTTCTCCATTACCCGTTTCAAAAAAATGTACAAGAAAATATCATAAATTGTACTAGTGATATCGATGAATGGGGAAGTAACGATTTCCACAATAAAAGTCACCTTATTACTTTACCATCATACTTGTGAAAATTGTGACATCAAAAGTACTCAGAATCCAAGGGTAGCTACGTATAGGTTAGGAGTTATGCCATATTAGTGTATATTTTGTTATCATACCCACCCAGTAAATTCTAAATTTACAATACGACAATATCTTTATATCTGATCAAATACAACCGGTTAATAGAATGTCCTCCGATCAGTCAGTCTGTTTCACTAGCAAAACAATACATGTAATTATGTTCGATACGAGCAGCTACGACCGTTGCCGTAAATTATTGTATCACTAGCTGATAGATGCAGCATGCTTAAATATCATCCAGTTTATTTACATTTTCAACTGTCTTTGTTTGTGATAACATAACGAATCAATTTTGAACCCTAGAGCCCAATAACTTCATAAAACATGTGTGAAACACTATGGGCGTGTCTTACTGCATAACCGAAAAACGGTATTGGCTGCGCCGTGTAGTAATACATAGCATGTGCCACATAAAAAATAGTGGTTTTAAAGTAAAGTTGTTTTAAAGTATAGAAATTGGAAATAATATAATTATAAGTAATACGTTCGAGCTTTATTGGATTTGACCACGCCCCTACCGAAACTACACGTATCACTTCATAATATTCAAAGAATGATTTCTTATTCTTTAAAACTAATATAAAAGTGATAATACTTTAAAGAAACTCCAAGTTTACTATTCTAAGATAACACGAATAATATTTGTATCTTATACTCAAATAAAGTTTTGCTTTCAGCCTTTAGAGAAAATAACTAATATTGTGACGTCAGCAACCGGATCCATATTTAAGTGCTCGTTTGATAGACAAATTAATTCCACCAATCCAAAGATATTTGATCTCAACACCAAATGGTACTTATTTATTGCAGAAGGATTTATAACAGGTAATTTCTTCCATCGTTTTAATGAATATATTCTCAATACCATACGTATGCGAGACAATGTCATATGTTGATTATTAGTTAAAGAAAGAGTTGTAAATTAAGAAAGAAGGAAAAGAATGACAATTGTGTAAAATTTACATTAAAACTTTCTGATTTCTTCTTATCCAATATATCTAATATAATTCTTGCAAACTTTGATTTATCATTTTAAATTTTTTTATCATTTTTTAAAAGATGGCATCCTCCAAGAGCATTATGCCAGCCATCCCCCTAAGACTGAAGACGTCGTTGATATGTTTGCCTTTGAGGTTTTTATCGGAGGCAAGATGAATGAAAAAACGGCAAAATTACATGGTGTGTTTTTTTTTTTATAAACAAGCTGTTTGTTCAGTTCTAACTTTATAGGATTATTTACTTTATTTGTACATGTAATATTGTATTAGTCAACTTTAGCACTAAATATGTACTTTCTTTCATAGTTTTATATAGCGAATATTTAGATTTTATGCTGCCAAATGGCATGTGACAATGCATGTATCAATCTAATCCGGGAAAGAAGTTTATGCATTGGACTTTAACATAAAACAGACCCCTAGAGTAATAATACAGTCCGCATTAACTCAATGATCAATTTCTTGAAGATTGATAATTTTAAAATCAGTCGGTGAAAAGTTTCCGTATGGAAACGTTTTGTGAATATCTGCGACATCGGTCTTTTAATTCTTGATGCCTTCAAGTGTCAGGCTCTTATTCATTGATATGCTTACCTTTAACTTTTGCAGGTTTGATCATGGTTTTAGCCTGGATGGTGTTTTCTAGTGTTGGAATGACTATCGCGAGGTTTTTTAAATCAGAGTGGAGCGATAAAACAATCTTGGGGCAAAAAGTCTGGTTCCAGGTACTGCACTTACAATATCGATCTTCGATCATTACGTACCGTAGTGATTGTCAAACAAAATGTTGAGACATGTACATTATGTATTAATTCATTGATTATACTCCCCCAGGTTCACAGAGCTTGCATGGTGTTGGTGCTGGCATTGACAGTGGTTTCTTTTTTCATCATTATTCTGTCTGCGGAGGGATACAGAGATGTAAGATTTAACATAATATATATACTTATAGTTTTTATCATCTAGTGCTTATTGTACATTGCATGTGCGGATCCAGAAAATTTTACCGGGGGGGGGGGGGGGGGGTGTCCGAGGCATATGGCATATTTTTGGTAATTTTATAATATAAATATATGAACTTTAAAAATACACTATAAAACTTATCACATAATGATATATACGTCAAATATGTGATTTTAACGAACTTTACATGGGTCCACATGAACAGAAATCGATGTTACATTACATACCTTCATGTTCCAAGCCCAGCTAAATGTGGTCTATAAACCTCAAATGTATTTCTATGAATTATTAAAACAATTTTATTTTCCAGAACTTGGAGGCGTCAGACAAGAAGCATTTGAATTCACATCCAATTTTGGGAATAATTGTGTTGATTCTGACATGTATAAACGTACGTATTACAAATCTGCAACTACCTTACAATACATTAATCATTTTATTAATCAAGATAATGTGTAACAATTATTTGTATAAAAGCTCTCATTATTTTTTCAAGCTTTGGAATTATTTCATAAAAATGTGTAATGTTGAATTTGATCCAATCAAGACATTCTTTTATCTTATAGTTTTTTAAATTTTATTTTTAGCCAATCATTGCGATTTATCATTTTATTAAAATGCTACAATTTATATTTCAGCCAATCATGACGTTCTTTCGGTGTTCGCCAGACGATAGTCGCCGTAAAATCTTTAACTGGGCACATTTCGGGGTAGGAGTATCCTCGCATATTTTGGCGGGTAAGTAACAGAGAGCTTTAAATGCAATCTTGTTTCATAACTAGTCAAGTGATTCCACAATTACAAAAAAAAAACTAGACACGATCTCGTTGCGAGCAACGAGGAGGTCTTCCGACCGATTTTTAGAAGAGGAAATGACCTTGCCTTTTATCTTCATCAACGAAACATATCAGGAATTGCAGATGTGATCTAAAAGAGCGACGGATGAAGGATTATCCACCCTGTAGGATCCTTAATTTTAAGGACCAGTCCCAAATAAGAGGTCTTTTGATTAAATAACAGGTCTAATAACCTGTAATAAAAAGAAACCGAAGAAAAAAAAGAGGGTCTTCCTTTGTAAACGGAAGACCCTAATAACTATAAGAATAGAAGGGTCTTCTGCTGAAGACGGAAGACCCTAATAATAAAAGACTGTTTTTGTCTAAATCTTAATTGAAGAGTGTTTTTCAACTTGTACTACAGTCCAACAACCCTTTTATGTTGATTATTTTAGTTAGACAATTAAATAAAAAGGAGAGAAAGAAATAGAGAGAAAGAACAAATCTTGGCTCCGGCGAGATTAGAACACACAGCCTTTGCAGGTGTCTCAAAACATGGCTGACGCGAAATAATTCCCGAATTTGTGTTTGAATTTGGGGCGTTTCCGCCCGGCAGAAGAGCTGAGTTTTTGTATGAGATGAAAAACAAAGTTTAAGATGTCTGACTATTTAGGTTTGGTAACAGTGTGAGGTCATTTGAAATATTGATGCATGTTTGTGTCTGGAGGGGGGTGAAAAGACCCGAGCTTGATTTTCGTCGTAAATAAATCGAAAATAGAATTTTGGGGTGTGGATCTCGGATTTGGTTAACAACAATTTGGGGAAGTCCTAAAACAATGACTGATGCATTTTACCCATGTATTTCAGTGTTGAGAATTTTTTTTCGTGTCGTTTACTTTTATGTTTGATGTTTTAATTTAGCAGGATTAAAATCTTTATAAATGTAGAAATAACGAAATCAGTAACACGTAAAAATTTGAAGACAGTAATTTCCACAGTTCTAACATTCATAAGTAGTTCACACACTATCGTAGATACAGACTAAACGGAAAACAAGAAATAAACATACAACAGAAATATTACGCGGCTGCTTACATCCCTTGTACTCTGTAAATTTTAAGTCCCCGTACAGGCTATACTCGCCGTTTGATCTCAGGAATTTCTTCTTGATTGTTCAATCCGCTGCATATTTGGCAGACAATAAGAATGGGGTCTGAGGTACATTTACATAAAATTTCATTAGGATTGAGTGAGGGGCTCGGGAGTTAGAATGTTTTTCTACAGTACATGTCAAGCACGCCTATCGAAACTCAAATGCCCAAAAATTCAGAACTCTCTTAAAAATGAACGAATAGGTCTGGTCATTAGTACAGTAATCTAGAATTGAACTAGGTTGAAAATTAAGGTTCAAGATGAAAGATCCAGTAAAATCAGGCCAGAAAAACTAAATAATTTTGTGAATAGGAAGGGGGGGGGGGTCGGTGCGTGTACTGTGTAAATTTCATTTCCACGTTTAGGCAATTTAAGCGCCGTTTAATCAGGAATTTCCTCTTAATTGTTCAATCCGCTGCATATTTGACAGACAATAAGAATGGGGCCCGAGGTTCATTTTCACGAATTTTCATTAGGATTGAGTGAAGGGCTTGGGAGTTAGAATTTTTTTCACAGTGCATGTCAAACACGACAATTGAAACTCAAATGCCAAAAACTTCTTAACTCTGTTAAATAATAATGAACGAATTGGTCTGGTAATTAGTACAGTAATCTAGAATGGTACTTAGTTGAAATTAAAGGCCCAAGATCAAAGATCAAGTAAAATCGGGCCAGAAAAACTAAATGATTTTATGAATGGGGGGGGGGGGGGGGGTTGGTCGGTGACTTCTATATTAAACGTAGAATATTAAATTCTAAATATCACATATTACACAATTTCTTAACAAAATACATATGTTAGAACAATGTATAAGCGCTGTATAAGCCACGGTACCATTGATTTGAAATTTAAAAATCTCAAAATCTTAATTATGATTTTTTCTTTGATATTTACGTTTATTCTAATATATGTATAGCATTAACATTAGGTACATGGAGATGAATGTAACAGGTCAAAACGTTTGAAATGGGCGGGAACAAATTGACGCGGACGTCTGAGAAAACACTGGATTGAAACTGTTGTTATATGAAGCGTATTTTCAATGCACCTCAGCTTTTTTAATTTGCTATATAAGTTAATACAAAAACATTTTATTTCATCAATAATAGTGATTTTATTTCATCAATAGTAATCGGATCCCCAGCCGAGAGAGATTATACGCAGGGCAAAGCATATTGTCCGATGACTCGTCAAAAGTCTGAAACCAAGTGAGGGCGATTTTGAAACGGGGTTTATTCCCAGAGGAGAATAATTAATTCAAATTCCGATTTAATAAATTAATACATATATTATACCCATATAAAAATGTTCGCTAGGCTAATTTATACGGATATGCACATTCATTGTTTATCTAGCTATAATGAGAGAGAGAGAGAGAGAGAGAGAGAGAGAGAGAGAGAGAGAGAGAGAGAATTATTGACCCCGCTGCTTAATCACTAATCCCGCTTTTGGGCGAACATATACATGTTTATAGACTTTTGTAAATAAATATAAACTTTATAATACTTTGATTCAACAGTGTATTTCAACGATCAGTGTTTACATCTGTTAATACAGAGGCCCAAACACAGATACAAGGGTGGTCAGTTTTCACACCGTATCGCAGTCACCCGGTTGTCAGGGTGAGAGAGAGAGAGAGAGCAAGAGAGAGAGAGCGAGAGAGAGAGGGAGAGAGAGAAAGAAAGAGAGAGGGAGAGAGAGAGAGAGATTTCATAGTGTTTTATAGTGTTTAGGAAATCAATATATAAGCAACATATGTCAATAAACGCATGTATACATGCATGCGTGTATCTTTATAATTATGTGAATAAATAACAATCAGTCCTCCTTTTACAGCCATGTAGAATATCGTTGGTGTATTGCTAAATGTTGTGTGAATACAATCATGGAGATTGCGGCATTTCTTTGATGCCAGAAAAGCGACCCAGTGAACTCTAATGCGGTCGTACTGCAGGGGCGCTTCGGCGGCATGTCTTTGATGCCGGCGATGCGACGAGCGTCTGAATTAAGCAAACTGCTGACAGAAACGAGAACTATATTTGTACTAAAAAAGCTGTTATTATTTTTATTTATGATAAAAATTAAACGGAAAACAATAAAAACCACCATTTTAAAGATAAAATCATTAAAGAAAACAAAATTAGGGAAGAAAAAATAATCGGCACTCGGGGACGGAACCCGGGTCGCCTGGGCACAAGTCCAACACTCTAACGACTGAGCTACGCGGACTCTCGCTTCAGAACTTTTGAGCTCAAAATCTCAGGAATGCTTTGATCGATTTTAAAATGAATTTTATATTCTGAAGTGTTTTAGACGTCTCTATCGAATAAAAACATAAATAAAATTCAAGTTTAAAAATTTGAAAAATTAAGGTTTTTCATTTCCTTCCGGTGACGACCGGAAGTGACGGCGGACGTTTGGATATGCGAAGGGCACTGCGGCCGGTCACTCTCTACCTTCTCTCAAAATTTGAAGGTTCTATCTTAAATACTTTTTGAGAAAAATCGTGAACAAGCAAAAGCGTTAAATCTTTAATATCTCGGTACCGGAAGTGACGACCAAAAAAAGCCCGTGTACTTTTCTTACAAATTTTGTCATAAATAAGATCTGAAAATTTCATGAAAATTGGCTGAAGCATTTTTGAGAAAACGTGACAGAAAAAAAAAAACAATAAAAATAATAGTGAAAAAGAAACAAAGCAATAACAAGAAGGTCTTCCGTTGGAAACGGAAGACCTTAAAAAAACCAAATAAATTATAAATATCATAGATATATTAGGGGATGATGGTAAGAAGTTATCATGTGGCTTATGTAGAGCTATTTTGAAATATTATAATGATCAATTATCAATTTTTCAGTAAACTTAGACTTGAATCAACACGTTCGTGACTTTTTATGAATTAATGATAATGAGATATTAAGGCCTATAAGGTTTTAATTTTCTCTTTCTTATCTTAGTGATCACAATAATCTTCGGACTACAACTGACGAAATCAGGAGTGAAAATAGGAGCTACCTATGTTGTTTATGTGTACATTGCTGTATTCGTTGTATTTGAAGTGATCTTTGAAATTATCAAAATGCGAGAGCGAAACCAAGTTGACGGTAACCATAGTTCTAGAGTGTAATTTTTCTTGCTTATAAATCGGTTAATAAAATAAATAAAATAAATAAATGATAATCAAACAGTTCTAGAGTGTAATTTTTCTTGCTTATAAATCAATTAATAATATCAATAAAATAAATATATGATAATCAAACAATAGCATACATGTAACTACATTGTATTAATGCATTTTTTTTAAAAATAGAACACGATCACATAAAAATATACTAAAATCGTCGACATCAAATATATGCATTGCTAGTACAAGCTGCTTTTAATGTGAGTAAATTGATAAATGAATTTTAATTCTATAACAGATACAAAGTATGAAATGAGAATAATCGAAGGAGAAGAAAAGAAACAGATGTCTGGAGAAAGCCAAAAAGTAAATCAATCTTAAGTATTGCTTACTAGTAACATATAAGAGGAAGTGTTTTTCTAGATAATCATTTATTTTTAGAATATCATTTTCACAAGGAAATAAAGAAGATGACTGTACAAAACTGTACATAAAAACAGTCTGGAAACGATTGACAGCCTTTGGTTTAACACAGTAGCTTTCTTTCTTTTTTCAGTTTTCTAGAATTAGGTTTTTCCTCCTGATTGGTCAGCTGGTAGCACTAGGTGTTCTGGCGCTAGCTGTCATTGTGTACATATTGCTGGACATAGGCGCCAAAGGACATTAAAAACAACACCCGTGATATAGCAGGCTATATCATTCACTGATCTGAAGGAAGTGTTAAAAACAGGGGAAAAAGGACTCTTGTAGATACAAAGAAGCTCAAGTAGCATGTTGTGCCTAGTTAGATACATGGACATGTATGCATTTAAAAGTACAGTAAAGTGTTCTGATCATAGTAAATAGTATCGCACTGAAATTTTGTATGGTCTGTTGAGAGTCTGAATGTTTTCTGGTATGTTCAATTAACATACATTGAGTGCTCTACTCAAAAACACATAATGACGACAACAACTTTATTTCCCTTAATATAATCCAGAACCTTTATCATGATCGCCAAAAATGCAGACACATTTTCCCAAACACAGGAATTTTAACGTAATAAGTGTACGTAGATATTACTATTAATTTAAAATATATATCCAGCAGACCACCTTTTACTAACAAAATATGTTCTTTTGGTAAAAAATTGTTCACCGACGCACAGGGTATGTTATGAAGATGGTGCTTCTTGACTCCTGATACTGGTATTTTTTGTTGTCTTGTTGAATTTTTAATTAAAATTTGTGTTTGTGAAATAAAAACAAAAAATGACAAATGTTACTTTTGATGTTTTTTTTTTCATATATTTAAGATTTGAAATTTAAAAAAATATATGAAAAGAGTTCATGGGTTTCAACTCAACAACCATTTGTTGGGAAAAGGACTGGACCTTGCACATTTAAGTTGTAGCTTTGTCTAAAAAAAACAGTCTTTATGAGATGTGTAATTAAAAAGACACCAAGAGGTCTTCTTAAAGATAGTCCTTTACTTGGCACTAAATGGGTTTAATCATTAAAAACTTTGCTTTAAATTATAGATATACGTTTTAGCAATACATAGTTATGAGGAAATTTGTATGTTTACATGCTAGTTTTTTGTTATCACTTCTCAGACGAGTGTACCCCCTTGCGAAAATTATTGACAATGATGAAATTTGCCAGTGTTGGGGAAATTAGAACTGGGCATACGAAACAGAGTGTAAACTTTTATTTATACCATATCTCATAAATATTTTTGCGCAAATTGCTATAAGTTAGTAACCTTAAAGTGATTGGGAAGGACCCACGCCACGCGCCATAGTCGCATTAAAAAGAAAAATGGCGCATTAAATCAATTACTCTAAGCGCCGAAGTGCGCATTCAAATTTCTGATCGGTTATAAAAGTTTTAGCGATGTCCGCTAGAAATTTACTCTGTACGACTTACCTAATCGTCTTTTATTATTTAAAACATCAAATTTCATTGGTCGTGTTTGGTAAAACAGAAATAAACAACCAATAAAAACGTTTCTACTCATTTATGCGTGGTAGATCATTCCAGAATTTCCTCCGAAAGAGAAGTTGAAGTCGCCCAGTATTCTGAGTTCTCAATTATGTAAACTAACCCCAAATGCAGTAAAATGATGATTATCTAATTGAAAAGACGTTTTCACAGCCTCAATTAATCCCTGTTGTGATTATTAAAACTCACGACCGTCTTACCATGCTTATCGTTACTGTAGGGGTTATAAATACGGGTGATGCAACCACACTGTGCATCGAAACCGATGTTTATTTATTTAAGTGTCGATACTACAATTAGTTGTAACTTGTAATTAGTTATTAACTCGCAAACTTAATGTTTAAATTATGAGAAAAACTGTTCCCTACAGTTATCTTCAAAGTTTGAAAGATTCTATACATAACGGTAATAATTGGGTCAAAAAACACAGAAGTAAGAGACTGATTTTATTTATCATTAAGCAAACACCATTACAAAAATTGCATCAGTAAAATGTATAAACACATCAAATAAATGAAATTTAACCAATTGGTTAAGTTTTTAAATTTTTATAGAAGTTGTTTTGCTATAGGTTGGTCCTTGATAATTTCAATTTTACAAAATGGCCCCAATGAATAAATAGATGGCCCTTTCATTATGAAAATGGCCCATTAAAATTAATAACTGTGGGGCCATAGTCCCATTGACATTTTTGGCCTTCCCAATCACTGCAGTGAGTGAGTCCTTTATAGACCTGATATATCAAAAAAGAATACAAAAAATACAATGCATGTATAGTGTTTCGTCATTTTTTACAATTTCATGGACTCGAACTTAAATTCATAGTGTTTATTCTATAGAATGACATCAGAGAAAAACAAGAGGCTAATTGGTCTTAACGGTCACCTGAGTACCATATATCCCATACACAAACTTGTCATGGAGTCTCATATATGCATCTAATTAATTAGGTTTCATACTGGAGTAGAAAAATTGTAAACTTGTAATGACGACCACATTTTAAAAAGAACTGTGAAACCTATAATTTTGGAGAAAAACTAAAAGATCTGGTCTACAAAATCATGAATTCGGTTTTCCTTTCAGGTGTGTGGGAGTGAAAAAGATAATTTTTTAACGTTATATGCGCATTAACATCTATACATCCATTTTGGCCCTGCCCTAGAGTCAAAACCCATCCTTGAGGGGACATAAAAAATAACATTTCAGTAGAGGACTTCCTGGTAAACATAATTATTAGTCAGTTTTTAATACAGATGTGAGAAAAGAGAAGAAGATTTTTAAACATTATATGCATTAACACTATATTGCCATATTGCCCCCCCCCCCCCTCATGTCCTGAACCCCTGACCCAGGGGCCATGAATTTCACAATTTAGGTAAAGGAGATTGTGGATATCATAACCATGTAGTTTTTTGCCCACATGTGTGGGAGTAGAGAAGAAGATTTTTTAAGATTTAAAACATTTTTACTATATGGCCATATTGGCCCCACCCTAGAGCCTGAACACCTAAAAAGGGGTAATAAATTTCACAATTTTAGTAGAGGCTCTCATGGACATCATAACCATGTATTCAGTTTTTTACCCACATGTGTTGGAGTAGAGAAGAAGATTTTTTAAGATTTAAAACAGTTTTACTATATGGCCATATTGGCCCCACCCTAGAGCCTGAACCCCTGACCCAGGGTAATGAATTTCACAATTTTGGTAGAGGGCCTCATGGAAATCATAACCATGCATTTAGTTTTTAACAAATATATATGTGAGTAGAGAAGAGGATTTTCTAAGATTTAATACATTTTTACTATATGGCCATATTGGCCCCACCCTAGAGCCTAACCCCTAACCAAGGGGTCATGAATTTCACAATTAAGGTAGAGGGCTTCATGGACATCATAACCATTTATTTAGTTTTTAACAATTATATATGGGAGTAGAAAAGAAGATTTTCAAGATTTAATACATTTTTACTATTGGCCATATTGGCCCCACCCTAGAGCCTGAACCCCTGACCCAGAGGTCATGAATTTCACAATTTTGGTAGAGGGCCTCATGGACATTATAATCATGCATTTAGTTTTTAACAAATATATTTGGGTGTAGAAAAGAGGATTTCTAAGATTTAATACAATTTTACTATATGGCCATATTGGCCCCACCCTACAGCCAGAACCCCTGACCCAAGGGTCATAAATTTCACAATTTTGGTAGAGGGCTTCATGGACATCATAACCATGCAACCAGTTTTTTCCTCACATGCGTGGGAGTAGAGAAGAAGATTTATGAAAATTTGGCTTTTTTTTTTTGCATATTTGGCCCCACCCGTGGCACCCCACGGGTGGTAGAGCCATGAATTTCACAATTTACATTCTTCTTACCATAGAAATGCTTCACACCAAAAATGGTAACAATTGGCCTGGTAGTTTTCAAGAAGAAGTTAAAAATGTAAAATTTTAACGCACGACGACGGACGAAGACCAATTGCAAAAGGTCACCTGAGTGACTCAGATGACCTAAAATTTGGTAAAATAAATTATATGTTGATGGATTACTTTTCCCAGTATAAGCTCTAGACTCTGACGAAAAATTCCGTAAAAATCACATTTTGTTACAGTTTTCTGCTGAGATCTGTCAACAATTTTAGATATCAATTAAATAATAATTTAAAATTGACGATTTTTTTAATGCGAAAAAGGTTCTGTCTCTAAAAAATGTAAACCGATTTTAGTAGAAAAAAGAAAAAATTCGGGGGGGGGGGGGTATCAAAACAAAGAAGATATAAGCATACTTGAGTTCTTCACCTGGTCAATCAGAAAATCAGAATTTTACTTTAACACAATAGAGTCTAAAACGCTATGTTAAAGTCGAACCAATATTGTAAGCTCCGTATTATGAAGTAGTGCAACACTTTGACTACTTTAAAGTCTGAAGAAGTTTGTAAATAAATAATACAACCCCCCCCCCCAAAAAAAAAAAACCAAAAAAAAAAACCAACCACCACCCTGCTCCCAAAAGCTAAATAAATTGATCCTGCTTTTGCGTGCCAAGTATTTTTATTGTAAGGCTTTCGACGTACAATTATCAAGCGATTGAATTCTAAAAATGGCCTGTGCCACTTCCGTCTAAAAGCATCCATCGACAACAAATTAGTTTTTAAAAAAGACGAATAAGGAAATCAAACGCTTGGGAAAAATAAAAAAGCAGGTTTCATTGGTATGCATGCAAAATCAAAAGACCTATGCGATTGTAAATCTTTATTTGCAATTACTTTGACACCAACCAATATCATCAAGAATTATTACAAATAGTTATTTTTTTCTAGATATTTAATTGCCGGATTGAAAAATGGAAATTAAGGAATTTATGAATTAAATTTTCCAAACATTATTTTTTTTTAATTGACAATGATTAGAGCATGATTTCACTATAAACAAGGTCCTGCGGTTCTCCTTCCCTGCTTCTCTGTCTATGGTCTTTTGCGATCTTTTTCCTTATGATGGTCAAACATTGAAAAACTATTATAGTGCACACTACTATTCCACACCCCAACACAATATACATCAGGAAACCGTTCCTATTCATGGTTGATTGTTCTACTGTATTGTCTGTAATGAAATAAAACTCCCATTTACACGTCTTTATTATTATACATTATTTGGTTTCCGCCACCACTTCCATTTATTTGTTGCAATACATGTAATGTAATACATTTTGCAATTTTCAGATAGATGTAGATGTAACAAGGGAGATAATTTCGGCAACTGTTAAAAAGTCAAAACAGACCTGGTAGGTACATATTGGTTTTGACTTTAATTGCTGCTGAAACTCTCAAAAGAAATAACTTTCATCACTGTCTCCTAGGTTAGAAATCGGTTTTATAGATTAAAACATAATGTTTACTATTTTTATGGATAATCTGTCTGTAAGTCAACGGTGGTTTTATCAGATTTCTTATCATGTATTATTTTGATAATGTATTTTCATCAAGAGGACTTTTTGATGGAACATGACCTAGTCATGAGTCCAAATATAATATATCAATAAAATAAATATGCCAAAACCCTATATTATTCTGACTATAATAAGAGAAGTTGTAATAATATTATCTTTAATCTATAAATCTATCCATAAATCTAACTAATATTCTCTTGTGAAAGCTTCGGGGGGTATTGTTGATTCTAGAATTAGTTTAATTGTGCCATTCATATTTAGATTTTACAGTGATGTAATCTGTTTCCGGTTTAAGAAAATGTTAACAATAACTCATATTTCTATGTTTGGTGTATCATCTGTTGTTACACATGAAACTTCATTTAATACATTAAAAAAATAATTACGTTCTACACTGTCTAGTTACCGTGTGTGCAAGTTTTATATTGTTCATCTCTTAGATAATGTGTTTTACAAAGTTTAAACTTTACAAATCTTTTAATTGTTCATTTATTTAGTAGAATAATTGGAAAATCAAAGAATAAAGTGATATAGTAAACGACGTGTCTCTTAACAATACCACTTACAAAAATTGAAGAATTACTCGTGACGAAACCTCTAACAAGAAATAACGTAACATGAGGCACATGGGGTCAATTTTTACACAAGATCCAAATGAAACATATATCATATTTCATGAAATGAAGCTTAGCAAATTGTTTATTCATAGTCCAAACATTATTGTGTGAACAATTAGAACGTTTGTTCAGTGTATTGAACACAATTAGCATGTAGTTGCTGCTGAAAACCACGAAATTAATAACGTTCTTCACTGAATCTCAGGTAACAAAATATTGTTCATAAAATTGCAGGGATACTGCAAACATTTTTATTGTTACGTACCTCTCTCTAAGGAATTTTTCACAGTCGAGTAAATGGTATTGGTAGACAGGAAACGAGGCGGCGTGCGATGGTTCAGTGATAGTGTAGCTAAAATACAATTAAAATGTTTTTTAAATTATTCTCACAAATTACATAACGTTCAGAGTTTGGAGAATCTCGACAAAAAAATTTGATCTATTCAGCTTATCAATGATCACAATTACTTTGTGACGCCACACAGTTTGGTGAAGATATAGTCACATTACAAGAGACTCGGTTGCAGCTGCATCTTCCTGTAGAGCATCTGTAACCATTCTCAGGTACACTGCATGTGAAAGTACAATTCTCTCCAAAGTGGTTTATTCGGCACGCTTTAAAATTTTAAACAATGCATACGTTAATTCTAGGCTGCAAAACGATGCATTTAAAATAGGGAGAGATAAAGGACAGTCATAAAACAACTTATAACAATATATAATCAACAGAATTAATCTAATGTTTTTTCATTGAACATAAGTTAAATATTTTCTACTTAATAAGGAATAGTTTTTAAGATCTGTTCTATTATGAAGTTTGGTCTTTTGTGCAAAATTAATGCCCCTTCCTGTTAAAATGTTATAAAAGCTTTAATTTATTCGATTTTGTAAAAATTTTATCTAAATATTAAAAAAATATAAATGTGCATCACTAAAATACTTAAATATCTTTTGTAACGTTTTGTTATGTTTATAAGTGATCTGATTTCCTTTTTAGTTTAATTTATGAAAAAGGAATATGCAATACTGGCTTTAATTGTTTCCGTACTTATATAATATGTAGTTAAACTTTGATCCTTAATATATTGGCGGAAGCAAAAAAATCTACATAATATTTAAATGTATACAATTCAGACCAAAAAAAATTAAAAAAAATATATTTGTATAATTTTAATCACAAATACAAATCAAAACAGGAAAACAAATTAAGTTAAATTTTTCTTTTAATGAAAAAAATAGACTGATATTATCTTTAGGAAAACGGCCGACATATTTTTTCGGGCTACCATTAGGCCAAATGAAGACACATTCTACACTCACCTTTACATTTTCCTTCTTTTACATTCCATTCTTCTCCAACGCAGCATGGTTCGTGCTTTAAATTTCTAAGAAATAGGTAATTTAACAGCACATTATACATAAGGCGGCATCTGTAAAACAGTGCGTCCCGAAAACATAATGAAAAGGCCTACAGAATCATGTACATTTGTGTAACGTATTTCAATGACATTAACATGTTACCTCGATCTTTCTTAAAATAACATTGTAAGACATCTATTTATGAAATAGATTAAAAGATTCTGCTAACGTCAAAATTCATAGCATGGAGTAAAATAATCATTATGTTGATGCTGAAAAAAAAATAAGCCCCAAAACTTATGATGTGATCATCTCATAAGTCAAATAGAATGAAAACTAAAGAACAGAATTTGAATTCCATCTTAAGTATTTCTAGTTTTTATCAGTTAAAAAATCGTACCCTTTGCAGAGTGCAAATGAGGATGGAGAGGCCCATATAACGATCAAAAAGTTCCATATAAAAAGATCTACATCCATACTTGTTGGAAAGGACAACATTGACAATATATAAATTTTTATTTATAGACTGTTAACGACGAAATACACATAAACTCTATTCAGGATAAGATTTATTCTAAAGGGAAGTATTAATGTTGTATGTCACGAGCCATATTTGATAACTTCATGAGAACTTTCCAATGCACTTGAAATCAAAATAGACATTGGACCTCTCAGAATCACACGTTTTCAAGAAAAATTACATGCTTTACATCGCTTACCTTAATTAAGGATTAGGCCAAAAAAAAAAATATGTTTGTTTCCTATTTCATCAAATTTTAAAATAGGGTAGGTAGGCCGGTGTAATGAAGAATAATGACCCCCGTAGAATAATGACCGGGGGTCATTTTTCGACGTAGAATAATGACCCCCCGGTCATTATTCTACGCAGAAAAATGACCCCCCGGTCATTATTCTACGTAGAAAAATGACCCCTTTGCCTGAAGAATAAGTGTCATTTTCATAAAAATGAGCACACTCCACATGAAGAAAAGTGACCCCTGTAGAATAATGACCCCCCCCCCCCCCCCCCTGTAGATTAAAGGTTTTTTTTAGTATTTGTGAAATAGTCTTTACACTATTGTAATTTTCACTGCTGCAGTTTACAGAAAGTAACAGAAATTATAATTCATATTCAAATAAACTTAAAGTGAAAAAAGGGGTATAGCTTAGAAAATAAAAATCCTTCCATTATAACAAGACATTGACGTATTGCATCGGGGTATGGTTGTCATCTTAAAGGGGCATGGTCACGATTTTAGTCCAAAAAAAATTTCCGATCTTAATGCTTTAGTAAGGCACTTTTAATAGGCAACCAAAATTTGAGTGTTATTCGTTGAGTTATTAGCAAGTTAAAGAGCTTGCAATTCTTTGCTGTGTAAACAAAGCCTTTGTTTACATTTTGAATGCTGAAGTGAACATTCTAATTTTAGACATAATGAATGTGTTAAACGTAAGGAACTGTTTATTTATGCTTAAAATGAATAAGAAGACCGATAAATCATCTTGAAAAAGAACTGGTATATTGAACCTATGTAAACAACAACAGGGCACGAGCCTTGTTTACATGACAAAGAATTGTGAGCCCTGTATCTTGCTCATAACTTTACAACCAATCCTCAAATTTCATTTGATCAGTAGAAATGCTTTCCTTAAGCATTGAAAATAATGAAAACAGAAAAATAGAATTTGACCAAAACCATTCCCCTTTAACAATTACATTTACATATATCTATGGTGTTCCGATAGGGCCACTCCGACCATAGGGCGAAGATGCGAAGTTGCAAAGGCGATAGTGCGAAGGCGAAGGAGCAAAAGTGCGAAGATGCGACGAAGAAGCGCGAAGATGTGATGCCTAAAGTGCGAAGGCTTAGGAGCGATACTACTATCGCTCCTTCCCAACTTCGCACTCTTGCCTTCGCATCTTCGCACTTTCGCCTTCGCCTTTTTTGATTGCATTCAGCAAGTATCGGTCGATTACATAGAATTTAATGCAGGCACCGTACTCGCCAAGGTTTTTCGATTAATCCAGGCTATTATTGGTACGCATGCGCTAGGCCATCGAGCTTACTATAAATGTTTATAAATATTTTAATGTGTACATGTGACATACTGTGGTTTCATTAATTTTCGTGTGTATCAATTTTCGTGGATTTTCTGAAAACCACAGTTTCAAGGATACGTAATTTCGTGGCCAATGTTCCTATCAATACAAAATGTTAGTTGAAATTGAAATTCAATGAACATTTAATTTCGTGGATCAACTTAACAACGAAATCCACGAAAATTGGTGTTCAACGAATATTAATGAAACCACAGTATATGTTTACAAGTGCTGGCTATGCCTAATCATTATATACTCAACATAAAATTTAATGTCCACCATATGCATAATGTGTACATAAGCATTTCCAGACTCCTGTCACTTACCAGCCGTCTGTTAACCGTTGACCGAGCACAGTAACATTCTAATTTCATTATGTGACACTTTTTGCTCATGCATGGATCTAGAGGGGGGAGAGGGGGTCCGTCCCCTGGGAAAATTCAATATTGATAATTTCAAGCAGTAAAAGGGGAGAGGGGGGTCCGGACCCCATCCCCCTGGATAATTTTATTTTATTAATTTTATAAAAATAAAATTTCCAAAATATGCCTCGGAACACTTAAACGATAGAGAGCTCCGTAATTATAAAACATAGGTAATCACAGATTACAAAGCTCACCGAGACGAGGCATCACCTTTATAAGGCATCACCTTTATGAGACCACCTTTATCATATTATATGAAAACCATCCTTTATGATCTTGGATATTCATGGATTCTGTTTTGACACATTATCGTATATCATCTGTTAAAAATTGTATGATAATCATATGATCATATGTTAATCAATACAATAATATAAAATTAAAAATTGCATCCTATCATACTTACAATATATATCATATAATTCCATAAAATACCGTACAAAAATTGTGAGATATGATATTGTAACGTATAATACAATATCATTAAACATAATACAATATAGTATTATATGAAACAATATCATATTGCAATAATACATCATAACATTGACACATGTGTTATTTTATTGTATAATATAGTATGATATTGTATTGTATGATACTCTATCATATTTGATAAATAATATGATATTGTAATATATGATACAATATAATTTGATACAACATTGTATTATATCAAATGATACAATATCATTGGATAAAATAAAATATAATACAATACAATTATATTATACATATTGTATCATATGATACAATAATATATATAACAACATCATAAAATACAATTTCATGTCATATGATATTATATCCTATAAACCAATATTATATTATACAATATCGTATGATACGATATTTCATAATATTACAATATCATATATACAATTTCTTTTTATATAACTCTATATTACAAAAACCAATATTATATCATACAATACTGTATGATACAATATCATAGAATATACAATATTATATCATAGGTAGCAATATTATAAATTGCAATATCATATGTAATAGTATCATGTGATTAAATAATTGATTAATAAAACAATACAATATTATACAATATTGTATCATAATATACAATACTATACAGAACAATATTATGATATATCATATCATAAAATAAAATAAAATGATACAATATTATATCGAATAATATAATGTTTTACAATATAACATATAGCATTATATTGTATCCTATTAAACAATAGTGTTTCATAGCATAAAATACTATATCATAGGAATCATGTAATATCATTTAACAACAACCACATCTATCTGTCAAGCAGGTTTGAGTGAGGATGGAGATTTCTTTAGCATCCTTGATAATGGAGATCAGGCTCTGCAGCTGAAGCAACATCTGCGTTTCATTCATAATATAGTTAAATCAACTATGCAAGCTATATCTGTAAAACATGTGACCTGTTCCGAAAAACTAAACCTCATCAAGCATCAAAAACCTATTGCTCTGATTCAGCATCCATGCCTATCAGGTGCATCTGTATCATAAGACTCATCACACATTCAGGTTAGGTGAAGTTAGCAAGTTTGATGAAGATAGGACAAGTAAATGCTTAGATACAGGACCTGCACCAAAAACTTTAACCAGCTCCGGACGCAGACGCCGGGAGTATAGCATAAGCTCCCCTTGACTTCGTCTCGGTGAGCTAAAAAGGCGAAAGCGCGAAGATTAAGAGTGTTAAGTTGCAAAGGCGAAGAAGCGATAGTAGATAATAAGAAATAATTTAATGAATATTTCAAAGTACTGAGAGTACTCGTACAGAAAATATATTTTACTTTATCGTCGGCATACTTTAGTAAGTTTAGTTAATATCAAGATGAATAATGCATCAATAGTTTGTATGAGCATTAATAATTTTGGATACAATAAAGATCGTGTGATCAAAATCAAGGGGGGTATAAACCCCTAACATGGGCCCTAACCTCTTATCAACGCTTTTAGAAACAATCTTTTCTTATTATAATCGATCAGTGTTTATTATCTATTAAGATTTGCTATAGTCAGGTACTATTCACACATTTGCTCTAAAATAATAAAGTCTATTCATGATCACAAATACAACATTACAACAAATGTTTAGAATATTGATGTTCATGTATAACGTAGAAGAAAAAAAAACTAACGCAAAATGATTTTTAAAAAATCACTTTCCTCAAGAAATGTAAATATGAAGAATTCATATTCCTACGTTACCTGTCCCCTTAGTCTTTTCCATAAAGATATATACATGTATCATGACAATTCATTCACCAATGAATATTGCTAATATTATTACAACAATTATTTTTTCATGATTATTGTTTGTTAATTATAACACAATATCCTCATTGTGTATGAATCTTTCTTTATTTGCGTCATTTCCCGCCGTATTTCAATGAGAGAAGTGACGTAACTATTAACAATCAATTTGTGGCAATGTAAGAGTGTTTTGTGTGTGCCTGCTACGGATATGAAAAACTATATACAGCGATGTATTTACAAATTTGGTGTTATAACTTCAAAATCAGTTGAACAGAGTGAAAAATTAAGTAATTTCAAAGTCATATCTCGGATACGGTGTAACCAATTTCTATTTATGGGAGAAGGGGGGGTCATTTTTCTATGGGGGTCATTTTTCTTCATGTTTAACATGAAGAAAAATAACCCCTGGGTCTTTTTTCTTCAGAAAAATCCAATTATTCTTCAGCTAGGGGGGTCATTATTCTACGTCGAAAAATGACCCCCGGTCATTATTCTACGGGGGTCATTATTCTTCATTACACCGGCTCTTTTTTTTTTTTTTTTAAATGAGCTTTTAAGTTTTTCCCTTACCTAGCAAATGATTTTTCTATACATTAAGAAAATGTATTTTACAGGTGGAGCAATTGTTGATAGTGACAACTGTTACAGAATTAAAGCTTTCTTAAATCTAAGATTAATTTGGAATGTATACGAAGATTTTATTTTCATGTAAATAGAAAATATAAATATGACAGCCACCATAGATTAACAGAGTATAATACTCATTACCACAAGTATATTATGTAGTTATTAGTTCTATTTTCCTGGTCAACTGACATAACAGTAGACATTAATATCGTACCTGTAGGTGCGAATTCAGAAACAGAGGAAATTCTGGTTGATCAGACGAGAGCCTTAGAATTAAATCTTTTCAATAAATTTTTTAAAAAAGGAATACATCATTAATGGTTTAAGACTAATTTTAAAAATTTCATTTGCAATTGAAATGCAGCATTTTAAAATCATATTTAAAATGTGAATGATTTAAAATGTGAATGATTGTTAGACCTATTCAAAGACTTACGATGTCTCCAGTCTCCACACCCAGAAATTAAAAAAAACTTTTCATCTGCTTTTTTCAAGTACATCTTTATATTAATTTACTGCCCTAAGAAGCTATTTATTGCATTGATAATTTAGCTAAAATAACCATGCAAGGATAACTTTCATCCATGCTGTTACTTAGAAATCTTTAAAACGCTTTGATTAGTGGTGTTTTCTATTGAATTGTTACAAGCATTTTTAAACTCTGATTTGTAAAGAACATTGTTTAAACCAATAAAGGTTGGTGATCTGGATTTGGAATAAAAAGTGTTAGGGTCGGCGCATAAAAAATAGGGTCGGTCGGGAAACCTGAAACACACATATTTTTTTTTTGGCCTTACTGGAAAAATTAAAGGTAGATTTCGGGTAAAATTCGAAAGAAATATGAGCATTCAATTTTTTCAATCTTTACTTTTTACAAAATAAATCTATAGTTTATTTACAAACATCAGTGCAAAGTTTCTCTTCTCAGTAAAATGGTATGTAAAGGTGACAAAGTCACACAAAATTTCATAAGTTGAACAACAAGTTTGTCATCTTTGAAGCACGTCAATTTTTACTAATTTATTATCCATGGCTTGGCCAGACTGAGAGTAATACAAAGCATTTAATTAATAATTAAACATCAATCGTCAAATGATAAACACGTGCGGTAATCATTGTGAAGTCATTCAGAAGTTCACTTCAGAATTGAAGGTTGTTGCCATTTTATAGGATTCTTACAAGAAAAAATATTATACATTGTATGTATCTTGTGATTACGATTATTATGCACACGGTTGAGGAGCTTTTTTCAATCGTTAATAATGCAACATTTAATACATTTTACCAATATCCCATAATTGCGCTCGAATGTCAAAAATTAAGATTTGCATTTCAATCCTGCTCAGGGTTCAATGGGAATTAACTCATTTGTTTTTTCAATTTAATAAAAATACACGTTAAATGCACAAACAGTTATGTACAATATGACATTCACATTTAATAAATATGTTGTTGATTTATACATACCTTAATACCACCTACAACAAACTGACCATATGTACTAAAAAAGTATATGTTTCACATCTCAAACAGTAGAGGTCTAAGTACATCTCATGTTTTAAAAGCTTTAATAAATAAATTTGATAATGTTTGTATTGATCGACGTATCAAAGGAAAAATTGACCGGAAAACATCATCAATGCGCAAATCGCATTGATGAAAAAGTTTTCCGGTCAATTTTTCCTTTGATACGTCGAATTATACAAAAATTATTCAATTCATTTCTTATCATGAAAAAAATGACAATAATAAACCGTCAGCCATCTCAAAAAATTATAAAACGAAATACAAATTCAAAGCAGAGCAACACAGACTTCCAAATAAATAGAGGTAGGATCAGCTGCCTAGAAGGAGTGAGCGTCCTCTGCTGACATGTCACAAACATTTTGAAATCATAAAATATGAAGTGTCATTGATCAAACATGTATATAATGTAAATAAAACAGCGCGTATGAATACAAAACAACAACACTAACAATATTCAAAATAAAATATCTGTGAGCCAATGCTCACTAGTGATACCCCCGCTCTGATGTGAATATGCAAATAGGCAAAGTCGTCATTTAAGAGAAACTTGACGTCCAATTAGTACAAAAATATATCCCATAATATGGCATGCCTAAACAAATAGTGTTTTAATATTTTAACCATCTGCAATAAATAGTTACAATCACTTTGACACCAATCAATATCATCAAGAAGTATTACAAATAGTTATCATTTTCTACATATTTAATTGCCGGATTGGAAAATGGAAATTAAGGAATTTATGAAAAATTATTTCAAACATTATTTTTTTCTAAATTGACAATGATTAGAGCATGATTTCACTATATACAGGTTCCTGCGGTTCTCCTTCCCTGCTTCTCTGTCTATGGCCTTTCGCGATCTTTTTCCTTATAATGGTCAAACATTGAAAAACTAATAAAGTGCACACTCCTATTCCACACCCCAATAAAATAATATACATCAGGAAACCTTTTTCTTTTCATGGTTGATAGTTCTACCTTATTCTTTTGACAAGTTAAAAATGACGTAGTGGATAAAATAGCGAAAATGGTATGTTTGGAGATAGTTCTCATGTCTGTAATGAAAATAAAACTCTCATTTACACGTCTTCAGTACAGTTTTTATAAATTGATACGGATAGTTTTTTGGTTTCCGCCACCACCCCCATTTATTTGTTGCAATACGTGTTATGTAATACAGTTTACAATTTTCAGATAGATGTAGATGTAACAAAGGAGACAATTCCGGCAACTGTTAAAGCCAAAACAGGCCTGGTGGGTACATATTGGTTTTGACTTTAATTGCTGCTGAAACTCTCAAAAGGAATAACGTTCATCACTGACGCTCCACCTTGTCTCCTAGGTTAGAAATCGGTTATATAGATTGAAACATGATGGTTACTATTTTTATGGATAATCTGTCTGTAAGTCAACGGTGGTTTTATGTTTTATCAGATTTCTTATCATGTATTATTATAATGTATTTTCATCAAGAGAACTTTTTGATAGAACATGGTCTAGTCATGAGTCCAAATTTAATACATCAATAAAATAAAAATGCCAGAATCCTATCTTCTTCTGAGTATAATAAGAGAAGTTGTAATTAACTATCTATAATCTATAAATCTATCAGTCTATAAATCAAATAGTATTCTCTTGTAAAAGCTTTGGAGGTATTGCTGATTTTAGAATTAGTTTAATTGTGCCATTCATATTTAGATTTTACAGTGATGTAATCTGTTTCCGGTTTAAGAAAATGTAAACAATAACTCATATTTTATGTTTGGTGTATCATCTGTTGTTACACGTGAGACTCTATTTAATACATTCAAAAACAATTACGTTCTACACTGTCTAGTTACCGTGTGTGCATGTTTGATACTGTTCATCCCTTAGATAATGTGTTTTACCAAGTTTACACTTTACAAAACTGTTCATTCTTTTAATTAAATCAAAGAATAAAGTGATATGGAATTTTCGAAATGTTGTAAACCACGTGTCTTCTTTATAATACTACCTACAAAAAAAGATTATACCAATTGAAATGAATTACTCGTGACAAAACCTCTAACAAGAAATAACGTAACATGAGGCACATGGGGGTCAATTTTTACACAAGATCCAAATGAAACATATATCATATTTTATGAAATAAAGCTTTGCGAATTGTTTATTCATAGTCCAAACATTATTGTGTGAACAATTAGAACGTTTGTTCAGTGTATTGAACACAATTAGCATGTAGTCTGTAGCATGATGTCTTGACTTTTAAATTGCTGCTGAAACCCACAAAATTAATAACGTGCTTCACTGAATCAGGTAACAAAATATTGTACATAAAATTGCAGGGATACTGCAAACATCTTTATTGTTACGTACCTCTCTCTAATGAATTTTTCACAGTCGAGTTCATGGTATAAGTGGACAGGACACGAGGCGGCGTGCGATGGTTCAGTGATAGTGTAGCTAAAATACAATTAAAATGTTTTTAAAATTATTCTCACAAATTATATAACGTTCAGAGTTTGGAAAATCTCCACAAAATAAATGAGATTAATTCAGATTATCAATGATCAGAATTACTTTGTGACGCCACACAGTTTGGTGAAGATATAGTCACATTACAAGAGACTCGATTGCATCTGCATCTTCCTGTAGAACATCTGTAACCATTCTCAGGTACACTGCATGTGAAAGTACAATTCTCTCCAAAGTGGTTTATTGGACACGCTTTAAAATTTTAAACAATGCATACGTTAAATAATTCTAGGCTGCAAAACGATGCATTTAAAAAAGGGAGAGATAAAGGACAGTCATAAAACAACTTATAACAATATATAATCAACAGAATTAATCTAATGTTTTTTCATTGAACATAAATTTAATAATTTCTAGTTAATAAGGAATAGTTTTTAAGATCTGTTCTATTATGAAGTTTGAACCTTTGTGCAAAATTAATGCCTCTTCCTTTTAAAATGTTATAAAATCTTTAATTTATTCCATTTTGTAAAATTTTATCTAAATATTAAAAAAATATAAATGTGCATCACTAAAATACTTAAATATCTTTTGTAACGTTTTGTTATGTCTATAAGTGATCTGATTTCCTTTTTAGTTTAATTTATGAAAAAAGGAATATGCAATACTGGCTTTAATTGTTTCCGTACTTATATAATATGTAGTTAAACTTTGATCCTTAATATATTGGCGGAAACAAAAAATCTACATATATAGAATATTTAAATGTATACAATTCAGACCAAAAAAAGATTTTAAAAAATATATTTGTATAATTTTAATCACAAATACAAATCAAAACGGAAAAACAAATTAAGTTCATTTTTTCTTTTAATGAAAAAAATATACTGATAAAGGTATATTTATCAGTTTTAGGGAAAAGTGGAGGCCGACATATTTTTTCGGGCTACCATTAGGCCAAATGAAGACACAGTCTACACTCACCTTTACATTTTCCTTCTTTTACATTCCATTCTTCTCCAACACATCATGGTTCGTGCTTTAAATTTCTAAGAAATAGGTAATTAAACAGCACATTATACATTAGGCGGCATTTGTAAAACAGTGCGTCCCGAAAACATAATGAAAAGGCCTACAGAATCACGTACATTTGTTGTACATTTGTGTAACGTATTTCAATGACATTGACATGTTACCTCGATCTTTCTTAAAATAACATTGTAAGACATCTATTTATGAAATAGATTAAAAGATTCTGCTAACGTCAAAATTCATAGCATGCAGTAAAATAATCATTATGTAGATGCTGAAAAAAATGAGCTCCAAAACTTATGATGTGATCATCACATAAGTCAAATGAAAGAAAACTAAAGAATACAATTTGCATTCCATCTAAGTATTTCTAGTTTCTAAAAGTTAAAAAATCGTACCCTTTGCAGAGTGCAAATGAGGATGGAGAGGCCAATATAACGATAAAAAAGTTCCATATAAAAAAGTCTACATCCATACTTGTTGGAAAGGATAACATTGACAATGTATAAATTTTTATTTATAGACTGTAAACGACAAAATATACATAAACTCTATTCAGGATAAAATTTATTATAAAGGGGAAGTATCAATTTTGTATGCCACGAGATATACTTGATTACTTCATGAGAACTTTCCCATGCACTTGAAATCAAAATAGACATTGGACCTCTCAGAATCACACGTTTTCAAGAAAAATTACATGCTTTACATCGCTTACCTTAATTAAGGATTACTGGAAATATTAAAGGTAGATTTCGGGTAAAATTCGAAAGAAATATGAACATTTAATTTTTTCAATCTTTCCTTTTTACAAAATAAATCTATAGTTTATTTACAAACATTAGTTCAAAGTTTCTTTTCTCAGTAAAATGGTATGTAAAGGCGACAAAGTCATACAAAATTTCATTAAGTTGAACAACAAGTTTGTCATCTTTGGAGCACGTCAATTTTTACTAATTTATTATCCATGGCTTGGCCAGACTGAGAGTAATACAAAGCATTTAATTAATAATTAAACATCAATCGTCAAATGATAAGCACGTGCGGTAATCATTGTGAAGTCATTCAGAAGTTCACTTCAGAATTGAAGGTTGTTGCAATTTTATAGGGTTCTTACAGGAAAAAATATTATACATTGTATGTATCTTGTGATTACGATTATTATGCACAAGGTTAAGGAGCTTTTTTCAATCGTTAATAATGCAACATTTAATACATTTTACCAATATCCCATAATTGCGCTCCAATGTCAAAAATTAAGATTTGCATTTCAATCCTGCTCAGGGTTCAATGGGAATTAAGTAATTTGTTTTTTCAATTTAATAAAAATACGCGTTAATTGCACAAACAGTTACGTACAATTTGACAATCAAATTTCATAAATATGTTGTTGATTTATACATACCTTAATACCACCTACAATAAACTGACCATTTGTACTAATAAAGTATATGTTTCACATCTCAAACAGTAGAGTTTTGCAACTATTAAATGACTGAGTACACCTCATGTTTTAAAAGCTTTATGAAATAAATTTGATAATTTTTGTATTGATCGACGCATCAAAGGAAAAATTAAGCGGAAAACTTCATCAATGCGCGAATCGCATTGATAAAAAAGTTTTCCGGTCAATTTTTCCTTTGAGACGTCGATCGATACAAAAATAATTCAATTCATTACTTATCATGAAAAAAATGACAATAACAAACCGTCAGCAATCTCAAAAATCCATAAAACGAAATACAAATTCAAAGCAGAGCAACACAGACCTCCAAATAAATAAAGGTAGGATCAGGTGCCTAGGAGGAGTGAGCGTCCTCTGCTGACCTGTCACAAACATTTTGAAATCATAAAAATATGAAGTGTCATTGATCAAAAATGTATATAATGTAAATAAAGCAGCTCGTATGAATACACAACAACAACACTAACAATATTCAAAATAAAATATCTGTGAGCCAATGCTCACTAGTGATGCCCCCGCTCTGATGTGAATATGCAAATAGGCAAAGTCGTCATTTAAGAGAAATTTGACGTCCAATTAGTACAACAATATATCCCACAGTATGGCATGCCTAAACAAATAGTGTATTAATATTTTAACCATCTGCAATAAATAGTTGCAATCACTTTGACACCAATCAATATCATCAAGAAGTATTACAAATAATTATCATTTTCTACATATTTAATTGCCGGATTGGAAAATGGAAATTAAGGAAATTATGAAAAAATATTTCAAACATTATTTTTTTTCTAAATAAACAAAGTTTAGAGCATGATTTCACTATATATAGGGTCTTACACTTCCCGTCCCTCCTTCTCTGTCTATGGCCTTTCGCGATCTTTTTCCTTATGATGGTAGGTCAAACATTGAAAAACTAATAAAGTGCACACTCCTATTCCACACCCCAATAAAATAATATACATCAGGAAACCTTTCCTTTTCATGGTTGAAAGTTCTACCTTATTGTTTTGACGAGTTAAGAATGACGTAGTGGATAAGATAGCGAAAAAGGTATGTTTGGAGGTAGTTCTCATGTCTGTAATTAAAATAAAACTCTCATTTACATGTCTTCATTACAGTTTTTATAAATTGATACGGATAGTGTTTTGGTGTTCGCCACCACCTCCATTTATTTGTTGGAATACGTGTTATGTAATACAATTTACAATTTTCAGATAGATGTAGATGTAACAAAGGAGACAATTCCGGCACATGTTAAAAAAGCCAAAACAGGCCTGGTGGGTACATATTGGTTTTGACTTTAATTGCTGCTGAAACTCTCAAAAGGAATAACGTTCATCACTGACGCTACACCTTGACTCCTAGGTTAGAAATCGGTTTTATAGATTGAAACATGATGGTTACTATTTTTATGGATAATCTGTAAGTCAACGGTGGTTTATGTTTTATCGGATTTCTTATCATGTATTATTATAATGTAATTTCATCAAGAGAACTTTTTGATGGAACATGGTCTAGTCATGAGTCCAATTATGATATATCAATAAAATAAATATGCCAGAATCCTATCTTCTTCTGAGTATAATATGAGAAGTTGTAATAATATTATCTATAATCTATAAATCTATCTATAAATTTAATTTGTATTCTCTTGTGAAAGCTTCGGGGGTATTGTTGATTCTGGAATTAGTTAAATTGTGCCATCCATATTTAGATTTTACAGTGATGTAATCTGTTTCCGGTTTAAGAAAATAAAAACAATAACTCATATTTCTATGTTTGGTATATCATCTTTGTTACACGTGAGACTCTATTTAATACATTCAAAAACAATTACGTTCTACACTGTCTAGTTACCGTGTGTGCATGTGCAAGTTTTATATTGTTCATTATTGTTGATAATATGTTTTACAAAGTTTAAACTTTACAAAACTTCTAATTGTTCATTTATTAAGTAGAATAATAGGAAAATCAAAGAATAAAGTGATATAGAATTTTCAAAATGTTGTAAACGGCGTGTCTCTTAACAATACTACTTACAAAAATTGAATAACCAATTGAAATCAGTTACTCGTGACGAAACCTCTAAAAAGAAATAACGTAACATGAGGCACATGGGGGTCAATTTTTACACAAAATCCAAATGAAACTTATATGATCATGATTTATGAAATAAAGCTTTGTGAATTGCATATTCATAGTCCAAACATTATTGTGTGAACAATTAGAACGTTTGTTCAGGGTATTGAACACAATTAGCATGTAGTCTGTAGCATGATGTCGAGACTTTTCAGTTGCTGCTTAAACCCACGAAATTAATAACGTTCTTCACTGAATCTCATCAGGTAACAAAATATTGTACATAAAATTGCAGGGATACTGCAAACATTTTTATTGTTACGTACCTCTCTCTAAGGAATTTTTCACTGTCGAGTTCATATTATTGGTGGGCAGGACACGGCGTGCGATGGTTCAGTGATAATGTAGCTAAAATACAATTCAAATGTTTTTAAAATTATTCTCACAAATTATATAACGTTATATAACTCTGAAGTTTGGAAAATCTCCACAAAATAAATGAGATCAATTCAGATTATCAATGATCACAATTACTTTGTGACGCCTCACAGTTTGGTGAAGATATAGTCACATTACAAGAGACTCTGTTGCAGTTGCATCTTCCTGTAGAGCATCTGTAACCATTCTCAGGTATCCAGCATGTGAAAGTACAATTCTCTCCAAAGTGGTTTATTGGACACGCTTTAAAAATTTAAACAATGCATACGTTAAATAATTCAAGACTGCAAAACGATGCATTTAAAAGAGGGAGAGATAAAGGGCAGTCATAAAACAACTTATTACAATATATAATCAACAAAATTAATCTAATGTTTTTTTCATTGAACATAAGTTAAATATTTTCTACTTAATAAGGAATATTTTATAAGATCTGTTCTATTAAGAAGTTTGATCTTTTGTGCAATAATAAAAAAATATATAAATGTGGATCGCTAAAATACTTACATGTAAATATCTTTTGTAACGTTTTGTTATGTTTGTAAGTGATCTGATTTCGTTTTTAGTTCAATTTATAAAAATATGGCTATGCAATAATGGCTTTAATTGTTTCCGTAATACTATGATACATGTAGTTAATCTTTGATCCTTAATATATTGGCGGAATCAAAAAATCTACATATACAGTATATTTAAATGTATAAAATGCAGACAAAAATAAATATTTAAAAAATATATTTGTATACTTTTAATCACAAATACAAAATCAAAACAGAAAAACAAATTAAGTTAAATTTTTGTTTTAATAAAAAAATATATTGACATTAATCTTCAGGAAAAAGTGAAGGCCGACATATTTTCTCGGGCTACCATTAGGCCAAATGAAGACACAGTCTACACTCACCTTTACATTTTCCTTCTTTTACATTCCATTCTTCTCCAACGCAGCATGGTTCGTGCTTTAAATTTCTAAGATATAAACAATTAAACAGCACGTTATACATTAAGAGACATCTGTAAAACAGTGCATCCCGAGAAGATAATGAAAGTCCTACAGAATCATTAACATTTGTTGTACATTTGTATAAAATATTTCAATGACATTGACATGTTACCTCGATCTTTCTTAAAATAACATCGTAAGACATCTATTTATGAAATAGATTAAAAGATTCTGCTAACGTCAAAATTCATAGCATGCGGTGAAATAATTGTTATGTAGATCCTGGAAAAAAAATAAGCCCCAAAACTTATGATGTGATCATTACATAAGTCAAATAGAATAAAAACTAAAGAACAGAATTTGAATTCCATCTTAAGTATTTATAGTTTTTTAAAGTTAAAAAATCGTACCCTTTGCAGAGTGCATATGAGGATGGAGCGGCCCAGAAAACGATCAAAAAGTTCCATATAAAAAGATTTACATCCATACTTGTTGGAAAGAAAACATTGACAATGTATAAATTTTTATTTATAGACTTTTAACGACGAAATATACATAAACTCTATTCAGGATAAAAATTATTATAAAGGGGAAGTATTAATGTTGTATGCCACGAGACATACTTGATTACTTCATGAGAACTTTCCAATGCACTTGAAATCAAAATAGACATTGGACCTCACAGAATCAAACATTTTCAAGAAAAACTGCATGCTTTACATTGCTTACCTTAATTCAGGATTACTGGAAAAATTAAAGGTAGATTTCGGGTAACATTCGAAAGAAATATGAACATTCAATTTTTTCAATCTTTCCTTTTTACAAAATAAATCTATAGTTTATTTACAAACATCAGTGCAAAGTTTCTCTCCTCAGTAAAATGGTATGTAAAGGTGACAAAGTCACACAAAATTTCATTAAGCTGAACAACAAGTTGGTCATCTTTGGAGCACGTCAATTTTTACTAATTTATTATCCATGGCCTGGCCAGACTGAGAGTAATACAAAGCATCTAATTAATAATTAAACATCAATCGTCAAATGATAAACACGTGCGGTAATCATTGTGAAGTCAGTCGGAAGTTCACTTCAGAATTGAAGGTTGTTGCCATTTAATAGGGTTCTTACAGGAAAAAATATTATACATTGTATGTATCTTGTGATTACGATTATTATGCACAGGGCTGAGGAGCTTTTTTCAATCGTTAATAATGCAACATTTAATACATTTTACCAATATCCCATAATTGCGCTCGAATGTCAAAAATAAAGATTTGCATATCAATCCTGCTCAGGGTTCAATGCGAATTAAATAATTTGTTTTTTCAATTCAATAAAAATACACGTTAAATGCACAAACAATTACGTACAATTTGACAATCAAATTTCATAAATATGTTGTTGAATTATACATACCTTAATACCACCTACAACAAACTGACTGACCATTTGTACTAATAAAGTATATGATTTGTACTAATAAAGTATAAGTTTCACATCTCAAACAGTAGAGTTTTGCAACTATTAAATGACTGAGTACATCTCATGTTTTAAAAGCTTTAAGAAATAAATTTGATAATTTTTGTATTGATCGACGTATCAAAGGAAAAATTGACCGGAACACTTCATCAATGCGCGAATCGCATTGATGAAAAAGTTTTCCGGTCAATTTTTCCTTTGATACATCGATCAATACAAAAATTAAAGGCAAAGTCGTCATTTAAGAGAAACTTGACGTCCAATTAGTACAAAAATATATCCCACAATATGGCACGCCTAAACAAATAGTGTGTTAATATTTAAAACATCTGCAATAAATAGTTGCAATCACTTTGACACCAATCAATATCATCAAGAAGTATTACAAATAGTTATCATTTTCTAGATATTTAATTGCCGGATTGGAAAATGGAAATTAAGAAATTTATGAAAAAATATTCCAAACATTATTTTTTTCTAAATTGACAATGATTAGAGCATGGTTTCACTGTATATAGGTTCCTGCACTTCCCTTCCCTGCTTCTCTGTCTATGGCCTTTCGCGATCGTTTTCCTTATGGTGGTCAAACATTGAAAAACTAATAAAGCGCACACTCCTATTCCACACCCCAATAAAATATACATCAGGAAACCTTTTCTTTTCATGGTTGAAAGTTCTAACTTATTGTTTTGACGAGTTAAAAATGACGTAGTGGATAAGATAGCAAAAATAGTATATTTGGAGGTAGTTCTCATGTCTGTAATGAAAATAAAACTCCCATTAACACGTCTTCATTACAGTTTTTATAAATTGATACGGATAGTTTTTTGGGTTTCCGCCACCACCCCCATTTATTTGTTGCAATAGTGTTATGTAATACAGTTTACAATTTTCAGATAGATGTAGATGTAACAAAGGTGATAATTCCGGCAACTGTTAAAAAAGCCAAAACAGGCCTGGTGGATACATAATGGTTTTGACTTTAATTGCTGCTGAAACTCTCAAAAGGAATAACGTTCATCACTGACGCTCCACCTGGTCTCCTAGATTAGAAATCGGTTGATAGATTGAAACATGATGGTTACTATTTTTATGGATAATCTGTCTGTAAGTCAACGGTGGTTTTATGTTTTATCAGATTTCTTATTATGTATTATTATACTGTATTTTCATCAAGAGAACTTTTTGATGGAACATGGTCTAGTCATGAGTCCAAATATAATATATCAATACAATAAATATGTCAGAACCCTATCTTCTTCTGAGTATAATATTACTAAAACCGATTTGGTTTGACTTTTCCGATCGCGTCGCGTTCAACTTTTTCAGCTACGTCATACATAAACAATACCCGCACCTTAACCACAGTTTTTTTTTGGTGGATTCAGCTTACCGCTGATTGGCTGCTGGTTAACTAAGACTAAATTATGCACGGACAGAACAACAACATATCAGAGAATGAAAAAAATCACATGGGTACTCGTGACTGTCGAAATTGGGCTATTTTTCGAAAGTGTACACTTGTGATAAAACAATACATACGGTACATAACATATATAGCTGTAGCTCTGTGTATAAATTTTGGGTTAGAAAATATAAAGCTACAGTGCATACAATACTTTTATGTACAAAAAAACTTAACGGCAATTTGCCGCGTATAAAAATAACACTATTTTTTAAAAATATTTACATCATACCATACCACATTTTGTGCAAATAATCCATTTAAATAATTCTTCATTTAGTTTACTACTGTTAATAATTGTAGCTTTGCCCGCCCCAAACTTTCTCCTATTAAACAACCTTTAACCGTACTCGGAAAGCGGAATATCAAGAACTGTATTTTTTATGTATGTAAACAAACCAGTGTTCATGTATGGAGCGGGTGATCGGGGGTTCAGAGACAGGTAAAATAAAGAAATCTGCAGTAAATGGTTTGTGGATATTTTAGTATATATATTTACATCGAAAGTGATAGGGCAACAGAAGAGAAACGAATCGGACACTTGCCTAATGAAGACGCACATGTACAAACCTCCTTGCACTCTCCACTTCCGTCTCGTTCTTTCACACCATCGTTCAATACTTTTATTGACTGTCGATTGCCGATCGAAAGGTGTAGAAATCGAGGAATTCATATCTATCACTTTGACTGGCAAGTTAGTAGGTAATACATGTGCATTATACATTTACGGTATTTACATGAAATGAACGCTTAGCACATGCAACTTTTAAATATTATATTTTTTATAACGCCGTACTCTGGACCGTAGCTTGAGGCTATGGTTTAACGCCCGTTTACAGAGAGAGAGAGAGAGAGAGAGAGAGAGAGAGAGAGAGAGAGAGAGAGAGAGAGAGAGAGAGAGAGAGAAAGTTTAGCACAGAATTTAAACATACGGGATAGTCGATTTTGAATGAATAATATTGGGGGGAAATAAAATTGTTCTGAGAAATCCTTCAGCTCTGGCATTGCATAAGCGTATACTGATAACTCGGCCTAAAAATAGGAGTTAACCAATCAAATAGTTTTCACATCGGCGGCGTGTATAATTTATGCATGACGTAGCTGACAGAAATGATCGTGACGCTATAGGAAAAGTCAAACCAAATCGGTTTTGATAATAAGAGAAGTTGTAATTAACTATCTATAATCTATAAATCTGTCTGTGTATAAATCAAATAGTATTCTCTTGTAAAAGCTTTGGAGGTTTTGCTGATTTTAGAATTAGTTTAATTGTGCCATTCATATTTAGATTTTACAGTGATGTAATCTGTTTCCGGTTTAAGAAAATGTAAACAATAACTCGTATTTTTATGTTTCGTGTATCATCTGTTGTTACACGTGAGACTTTATTTAATACATTAAAGAAACAATTACGTTCTACACTGTCTAGTTACCGTGTGTACATGTTTTATATTGTTCATCCCTTAGATAATGTGTTTTACCAAGTTTACACTTTACAAAACTTCTAACTGTTCATTCTTTTAAATAGAATAATTGGAAAATCAAAGAATAAAGTGATATAGAATTTTCAAAATGTTGTCAACCACGTGTCTTCTTAACAATACCATCTACAGAAAAAGATTATACCAATTGAAATGAATTACTCGCGACGAAACCTCTAACAAGAAATAACGTAACATGAGGCACATGGGGGTCAATTTTTACACAAGATCCAAATGAAACATATATCATATTTTATGAAATGAAGCTTTGCGAATTGTTTATTCATAGTCCAAACATTATAGTGTGAACAATTAGAACGTTTAATTTGTTTAGTGTATTGAACGCAATTAGCATGCAATCTGTAGCATGATGTCTTGACTTTTAAATTGCTGCTGAAACCCACGAAATTAATAACGAGCTTCACTGAATCTCATCAGGTAACAAAATATTGTACATAAAATTGCAGGGATACTGCAAACATTTTTATTGTTACGTACATGAACCTTTCTCTAAGGAATTTTTCACAGTCGAGTAAATGGTATTAGTTGACAGGACACGAGGCGGCGTGCGATGGTTCAGTGATAGTGTAACTAAAATACAATTAAAATGTTTTTTAAATTATTCACACAAATCATATAACGTTCAGAGTTTGGAAAATCTCGACAAAAAATTTGGATCAATTCAGATTATCAATGATAACAATTACTTTGTGATGCCACACAGTTTGGTGAAGATATTATTACATTACAAGAGACTCGGTTGCAGCTGCATCTTCCTGTAGAACATCTGTAACCATTCTCAGGTATCCAGCATGTGAACGTACAATTCTCTCCAAAGTGGTTTTTCGGACACGCTTTAGAATTAAAAATGCATACTTTAAATAATTCAAGGCTGCAAAACGATGCATTTAAAAGAGGAGAGATAAAGGACAGTCATAAAACAACTTATAACAATATATAAACAACAAAATTATCTAATGTTTTTTCATAAATATCTTTTGTAACGTTTTTTTTATGTTTATAAGTGATCTGATTTCCTTTTTAGTTCAATTTATAAAAATATGGCTATGCAATAATGGTTTCCGTAATACTATGATACATGTAGTTAATCTTTGATCCTTAATATATTGGCGGAAACAAAAAATCTACATATACAGTATATCCAAATGTATACAATTCAGACGAAAATAAAGATTTAAAAACATATATTTGTATAATTTTAATCACAAATACAAAATCAAGACAGAAAAACAGATTAAGTTAAATTATTCTTTTAATAAAAAAATAGACTGATATTAATCTTTAGGAAAAAGGCCGACATATTTTTTTGGGCTACCATTAGGCCAAATGAAGACACAGTCTACACTCACATTTACATTTTCCTTCTTTTACATTCCATTCTTCTCCAACGCAGCATGGTTCGTGCTTTAAATTTCTAAGAAATAGACAATTAAACAGCACATTATACATTAAGAGACATCTGTAAAACAGTGCGTCCCGAGAAGATAATGAAAAGGCTTACAGTATCATGTACATTTGTTGTACATTTTTGTAACGTATTTCAATTACATTGATACGTTACCTCGATCTTTCTTAAAATAACATTGTAAGACATCTATTTATGAAATAGATTAAAAGATTCTGCTAACGTTAAAGTTCATAGCATTGGGGTAGTTTACAGTTCAATATTATCTAAAATAAGAAGATATAGTATGGATTTGATTTACGATGACATAAGTTTATCAAATTATCTTAGAATAAAGTCAATCTTCTCTAGAATTTCATAAACGTATGTATAGCTGGCGTGTATGAATTATTTTTTTTTTTGCTGTACTTAAAACAATGGTTGCAATTTTCATGTAAGCATGAAGAGGCCTGTCAAAGACGTACAAACGTGCAGCCAGAAAAAAAATAACATACGGTGAAATAATCATTATGTAGATGCTGGAAAAATATATGCTTCAAAACTTATGATTTGATGATAACATAAGTTAAATAATGACACTAAAGAACAGAATTTGCATTCTATCTTCAGTATTTCTAGTTTTTAAAAGTTGAAAAAATCGTACCCTTCAGAGAATGCAAATGAGGATGGAGCGTCCCAGATAACGAAAAGTTCCATATTAAAATGTCTTCGTCCATACTTGTTGGAGATACAACATTGACAATGTATAAATATTTACTTATAGACTGAAAATAACAAAATATACGTAAACTCTATTCAGGATAAACATTATTATAAAGAGGAAGTATGAATGTTGTCTGCCACGAGACATACTTGATTCCATCATGAGAACTTTCAAATGCACTTAAAATCAAGATAGACTTTGGACCTCTCAGAATCAAACGAGAAAAACTGCATGCTTTACATTGCTTACCTTAATTAAGGATTAGTGGAAAAATTAAAGGTAGATTTCGGGTAACATTCGAAAAAATATGAACATTCAATTCTTTCAATCTTTCCTTTTTACAAAATAAATCTGTAGTTTATTTACAAACTTCAGTGCAAAGTTTCTCTTCTCAGTAAAATGGTATGTAAAGGCAACAAAGTCACAGAAAAAATTTCATTAAGCTGAACCACAAGTTTGTCATCTTTGGAGCACGTCAATTTTTACTAATTTATTATCCATGGCTTGGCCAGACTGAGAGTTAGAAAAAGCATTTACTTAATAATTAAACATCAATCGTCAAATGATAAGCACGTGCGGTAATCATTGTGAAGTCATTCAGAAGTTCACTTCAGAATTGAAGGTTTTTGCCATTTTATAGGGTTTCTACAAGAAAATATATTATACATTGTATGTATTTTGTGATTACCATTATTATGCACACGGTTGAGGAACTTTTTTCATTCGTTTATAATGCAACAGTTATACATTTTACCAATATAAAATACAAAATTGCATATCAATCCTGCTCAGGGTTCAAAGGGAACGAAGCAATTTATTTTTCAATTAAATAAAAATACGCGTACAAAAAGACATTCAAATTTAATAAATATATTGTTGATTTATACATACCTTCATACCACCTACAACAAACTGACCATTTGTACTAATAAAGTATATGTTTCACATCTGAAACAGTAGAGTTTTGCAACTATTAACTTCATGTTTTAAAAGATTTAAGAAATAAATTAAATAATTTTTCTATTGAGCGACGTATCAAAGGAAAAATTGAGCGGAAAACTTCATCAATGGGCGAATTGCATTGATGAAAACGTTTTCCAGTCAATTTTTCTTTGATATGTCAATTAATAGAAAAATTATTAAATTCATTTCTTTTCATGAAAAAATGACAATAACAAACCTTCAACCATTTCAAAAATTCATAAAACAAAATACAAATTCAGAGCAGAGCAACAGGGACCTCTGAGTAGATAGAGGTAGGATCAGGTGCCTAGGAGGAATAAGCATCCTCTGCTGACCGGTCACAAACATTTTCAAATCATAAAATATGAAGTGTCATTGATCAAAAATGTATATAATGTTAATAAAGCGGCGCGTATGAATACAAAACACAACAGCAATAATATTCAAAATAAAACATCTGTGAGCCAATGCTCACTAGTGATACACCCAATCGGATGTGAATATGCAAAATAAGCAAAGTCGTCATTTAAAAGTAACTTGACGTCTGATTAGTACACAAATATATCTTACAATATGGCATGCCTAAACAAATAGTGTATTAAAATTTCAACTATCTGCGACAAATAGTTGCAATCACTAATCAATATCATCAAGAATTATTACAAATAGTTATCATTTTCTAGACATTTAATTGCTGGATTGGAAAATGTAAATAAAGGAATTTTTGAAAAAATATTCCAAACGTGATTTTTTTCTAAATTGACAATGATTACAGCATGATTTAACTATATACAGGGTCCTGCGGTTCTCCTTCCCTGCTTCTCTGTCTATGACCTTTCGCGATGTTTTTCCTTATGATGGTCAAACATTGAAAAACTAATAAAGTGAACACTCCTATTCCACACCCCAATAAAATATACATCAGGAAACCTTTCCTTTTCATGGTTGAAAGTTCTACCTTATTGTTTTGACGCGTTAAAAATGACGTAGTGGATAAGATAGCGAAAATGGTATGTTTGGAGGTAGTTTTCATGTCTGTAATGAAAATTTACACGTCTTCATTACAGTTTTTATAAATTGATATGGGTAGTTCTTTGGTTTCAGCCACCACCTCCATTTATTTGTTGCAATACATGTAATGTAATACAGTTTACAATTTTCAGTTAGATGTACATGTAACAAGGGAGATAATTCTGGCAACTGTTAAAAAAGTCAAAACAGGCCTGGTGGGTACATACTTGTTTTGACTTTAATTGCTGCTAAAATTCTTAAAAGGAATATCGTTCATCACTGTCTCCTAGGTTAAAATCGGTTTTATAGATTGAAACATGATGGTTACTATTTTTATGGATAATCTGTCTGTAAGTCAACGATGGTTTTATCAGATTTCTTATCATGTATTATTATAATGTATTTTCATCAAGAGAACTTTTTGATGGAACAAGAAATAGCGTAACCTGAGGCACATGGGGGTCATTTTGTACACAAAATCCAAATGAAACATATATCATAATTTATGAAATAAAGCTTTCGAATTGCTTTTTCATAGTCCAAACATTATTGTGTGACAAATTAGAACGTTTGTTCAGTGTATTGAACGCAATTAGCATGTAGTCTGTAGCATGAAGTCTTGACTTTTAAAGGGACTTGGACACGATTTGACTTAAAATTTTCAAATTTTATTTTTCCAATTTCAATGTTTATAATGGTAAATATAGAGGATTATAATGCTATTTCAAAATTTCAAAGTCAAATATCAAGTTATAAGCAAGACAAAGAATTCATAATTTCTGTTTTGTAAACAAAGCTTGAATATTGTCATGATTTACATATGTGTTGTATTGGTGTAAGTTTCAATCAAATGTAACTTTCTTTTGTGATAATAGTATTTATGAAAATATTGAATTAGTTTAAATTGTTTTTTACATGTCATTTTGTCTAAGAAATGGTAAATCTCTACATTACATTTTTGGAAAACAACTATAAGACTCGAGCTTTGTTTACATAACAATGAATTCTTACCTCTGTATCTCGCTTGTAACTTGACTTTAACATTCAATATTTTGGTGAATCATTTAAAATGCACCAGTAAACCATTTTATACATAAAAATAGAAATAAATTTCTCGATCTCAAATCGTGTCCAAGTCCCTTTAAATTGCTGCTGAAACCCAAAAAATTAATAATGTGCTTCACTGAATCTCATCAGGTAATAAAATATTGTACATAAAATTGCAGGGATACTGCAAACATTTTTATTGTTACGTACATGTACCTCTCTCTATGGAATTTTTCACAGTCGAGTTTATGGTATTAGTGGGCAGGACACGAGGCAGCGTGCGATGGTTCAGTGATAGTGTAGCTAAAATACAATTAAAATGTTTTTAAAATCATTCACCCAAATTATATAACGTTCAGAGTTTGGAAAATCTCCACACAAAAAATGTGATCAATTCAGATTATCAATTATCAAAATTACTTTGTGACGCCACACAGTTTGGTGAAGATATAGTCACATTACAAGAGACTATGTTGCAGCTGCATCTTCCTGTAGAACATCTGTAACCATTCTCAGGTATCCTGCATGTGAAAGTACAATTCTCTCCAAAGTGGTTTATTGGACACGCTTTAAAAATTTAAACAATGCATACGTTTAATAATTCTAGGCTGCAAAACGATGCATTTAAAAGACGGAGAGATAAAGGACAGTCATAAAACAACTTATAACAATATATAAACAACAAAATTAATCTAGTGTTTTTTCATTGAACATAAGTTAAATATTTTCTGCTTAATAAGAATAGCTTATAAGGTCTGTTTTATTATGAAGTTTGATCTTTTGTGCAAAAAAATTGCAATAAATATCATTTGGAACGTTTTGTTGTGTTTATAAGTGATCTTATTTCCTTTTTAGTTCAATATTTGAATCTTTGTTAATCTCTGATCATTAATATATTGGCGGAAACAAAAAATCTTCATATACAGTATATTTAAATGTATAAAATTCAGAAAAAAATAAAGATTTAAAAAAAAAACATATTTGTATAATTTTAATCACAAATACAAAATCGAAACAGAAAAACAGATTAAGTTAAATTTTTCTTTTAATAAAAAAATAGACTGACATAAATCTTTAAGAAAAAGTGAAATCTGACATTTTTTCGGGCTACCATTAGGCCAAATGATGACACAGTCTACACTCACATTTACATTTTCCTTCTTTAACATTCCATTCTTCTCCAACGCAGCATGGTTCGTGCTTTAAATTTCTAAGAAATAGATAATTAAATAGCGCATTAAACATTAAGAGGCATCTGTTAAACAGATAATGAAAAGCTTAAGGCCTACAGAATCATGTACCTTTGTTGTACATTTGTATAACGTATTTCAATGACATTGGCATGTTACCGCGATCTTTCTTAAAATAACATTGTAAGACATCTATTTAGGAAATATATTAAAAGATTCTGCTAACGTCAAAGTTCATAGCATTGGGGTAGTTTACAGTTCATTATTATTTAAAATTAGAAGATATAGTATGAATTTGATTTACGATGACATAGATTTATTGAATTATCTTAGGTTAAAGTCAATCTTCTCCAGAATTTCATAAACGTATGTATAGCTGACGTGTATAGATTTTTTTTTTGCTGTACTTCAAAACAATGGTTACAATTTTCATGTAAGCAGTCATAATGAGGCCTGTCAAAGACGTAGAATCGTGCAGTCAGAAACAAAATCAGTTTGCAGTAAAATAATCATTATGTAGATGCTGGAGAAAAATAAGCCCCAAAACTTATGATGTGATCATTGCATAAGTCAAATAGAATAAAAACTAAAGAACAGAATTTGAATTCCATCTTAAGTATTTCTAGTTTCTAAAAGTTAAAAAATCGTACCCTTTGCAGAGTGCATATGAGGATGGAGCGGCCCAGATAACGATCAAAAAGTTCCATATAAAAAGGTCTACATCCATACTTGTTGGAAAGGACAACATGGACAATGTATAACTATTTATCTACAGAGTGTAAATAACAAAATATACATAAACTCTATTCAGGATAAATATTATTATAAAGGGGAAGTATTAATGTTGTATGCCACGAGATATACTTGATTACTTCATGAGAACTTTCCAATGCACTTGAAATCAAAATAGACATTTACATAATTACATCGCTTACCTTAATTAAGGATTAGTGGAATAAGTAGATTTCGGGTAACATTCGAAAGAAATATGAACATTCAATTTTTTCAATCTTTCTTTTTTACAAAATAAATCTATAAGTTAATTTACAAACTTCAGCGCAAAGTTTCTCTCCTCAGTAAAATGGTATGTAAAGGCGACAAAGTCGCACAAAATTTCATTACGCTGAACGACAAGTTTGTCATCTTTGGAGCACGTCAATTTTTACTAATTTATAATCTATGGCTTTGCAAGACTGAGAGTAATACAAAACATTTAATTAAAAATTAAACATGAATATTTAAATGATAAGCATGTGCGGTAATCATTGTGAAGTCATTCAGAGGTTCACTTCAGAATTGAAGGTTGTTGCCATTTTATAGGGTTCTTACAAGAAAGAATATTATACATTGTATGTATTTTGTGATAAGGATTATTATGCACACGGCTGATCGAGAAACTTTTTCCAATCGTTTATAATGCAACATTTAATACAGTTTACCAATATCCCATAATTGCGCTCGAATGTCAAAAAATCAAGATTTACATATCAATCCTGCTCAGGGTTCAATGGGAACGAAGCAAATTGTTTTTCAATTTAAAAAAAAATACACGTTACATGCACAAACAGTTATGTACAATATGACAATCAAATTTAACAAATATGTTGTTGATTTATACATAACTTAATACCACCTACAACAAACTGACCATATGTACTAATAAAGTATATGTTTCACATCTGAAACAGTAGAGTTTTGCAAATATGAAATGACTGAATAAACCTCATGTTTTAAAAGCTTTAAGAAATAAATTTAATAATTTTTCAGTATCAAAGGAAAAATTGACCGGAAAACTTTTTCATCAATGCGATTCGATCAATACAAAAATTATTCAATTCCTTTCTTATCATGAAAAAAATGACAATAACAAACCGTTAACAATCTCAACAATCCATAAAACGAAATACAAATTCAAAGCAGAGCAACACGGACCTCCAAATAAATAGAGGTTGGATCAGGTGCCTGGGAGGAGTGAGCGTCCTCTGCTGATCTTTCACAAACATTTTCAAATCATAAAATATGAAGTGTCATTTATCAAAAATGTATATAATGTAAAAAAGCGGCGCGTATGAATACAAAACACAACAGCAACAATATTCAAAATAAAATAGTTGTGAGCCAATGCTCACTAGTGATACCCCCGCTCTGATGTGACTATGCAAAATAGGCAAAGTCGTCAATTAAGAGAAACTTGACTTCCGATTAGTACAAATGACGTAGTGGATAAGATAGTGAAAAGTGCATGTTTGGAGGTAGTTGTCATGTCTGTAATGAAAATAAAACTCCCGTTTACATGTCTTCATTACAGTTTTTATAAATTGATACGGGTAGTTCTTTGGTTTTAGCCAACACCCCCATTTATTTGTTGCAATACATGTTATGTAATACAGTTTACAATTTTCAGATAGATGTAGATGTAACAAAGGAGATAATTCCGGCAACTGTTAAAAAAACCAAAACAGGCCTGGTGGGTACATATTGGTTTTGATTTTAATTGCTGCTGAAACTCGCAAAAGGAGTAACGTTCATCACTGACGCTCCACCTTGTCTCCTAGGTTAGAAATCGGTTTTATAGATTGAAACATGATGGTTACTAATTAATTTTATGGATAATCTGTCTGTAAGTCAATGGTGGTTTTATCAGATCTCTTATCATATATTATTATAATGTATTTTCATCATGAGAACTTTTTGATGGAACATGGTCTAGTCATGAGTCCAAATATAATATATCAATAAAATAAATACGCCAAAATCCTATCTTCTTCGGAGTATAATAAGAGAAGTTGTAATCAACTTTCTATAATCTATAAATCTATCAGTCTATAAATCAAATAGTATTCTCTTGTAAAAGGTTTGGAGGTATTGCTGATTTTAGAATTAGTTTAATTGTGCCATCCATATTTAGATTTTACAGTGATGTAATCTGTTTCCGGTTTAAGAAAATGTAAACAATAACTCATATTTCTATGTTTGGTGTATCATCTGTTGTTACACATGATACTTCATTTAATACATTAAAGAAACAATTACGTTCTACACTGTCTAGTTACCGTGTGTGCATGTGCAAGTTTTATATTGTTCATTATTGTTGATAATGTGTTTTACCAAGTTTAAACTTTACAAAACTTCTAATTGTTCATTTATTAAGTAGAATAATTGGAAAATCAAAGAATAAAGTGATATAGAATTTTCAAAATGTTGTAAACGGCGTGTCTCTTAACAATACCACTTACAAAAATTGAATAACCAATTGAAATCAGTTACTCGTGACGAAACCTGTAGCAAGAAATAACGTAAAATGAGGCACATGGGGGTCAATTTTTACACCAAATCAAAATGAAACTTATATCATAATTTATGGAATAAAGCTTTGTGAATTGCTTATTTATAGTCCAAACATGATTGTGTGAACAATTAGAACGTTTGTTCAGTGTATTGAACACAATTAGCATGTAGTTGCTGCTGAAACCCACGAAATTAATAACGTTCTTCACTGAATCTCAGGTAACAAAATATTGTTCATAAAATTGCAGGGATACTGCAAACATTTTTATTGTAACGTACCTCTCTCTAAGGAATTTTTCACAGTCGAGTAAATGGCATTGGTGGACAGGACACTTGGTGGCGTGCGATGGTTCAGTGATAGTGTAGCTAAAATACAATTAAAATATTTTTAAAATTATTCGCACACATTACATAACGTTCAGAGTTTGGAAAATCTCCACAAAATAAATGAGATCAATTCAGATTATCAATGATAACAATTACTTTGTGACGCCTCACAGTTTGGTGAAGATATAGTCACATTACAAGACACTCGGTTGCAGCTGCATCTTCCTGTAGAACATCTGTAACCATTCTCAGGTACACTGCATGTGAAAGTACAATTCTCTCCAAAGTGGTTTATTGGACACGCTTTAAAAATTTAAACAATGCACACGTTAAATAATTCTAGGCTGCAAAACGATGCATTTAAAAGAGGGAGAGATAAAAGGCAGTCATAAAACAACTTATTACAATATATAATCAACAAAATTAATCTAATGTTTTTTCATTGAACATAAGTTAAATATTTTCTACTTAATAAGGAATAGTTTATAAGATCTGTTCTATTATGAAGTTTCATCTTTTGTGCAATAATAAAAAAATATATAAATGTGGATCACTAAAATACTTAGATATCTTTTGTAACGTTTTGTTGTGTTTATAAGTGGTCTGATTTCCTATTTAGTTCAAATTTTGAAAAAATGGATATGCAATACTGGCTTTAATTGTTTCCGTAATAATATGATACATGTAGTTAATCTTTGATCATTAATATATTGGCGGAAACAAAAAATCTACATATACAGTATATTTAAATGTATAAAATTCATACAAAAATAAAGATTTAAAAAATATATTTGTATATTTTAATCACAAATACAAAATAAAAACAGAAAAACAGATAAAGTTAAATTTATCTTTTAATAAAAAAAACCCGGACTGATATCAATCTTTAGGAAAAAGGCCGACATGTTTTTTGGGCTACCATTAGGTCAAATGAAGACACAGTCTACACTCACCTTTACATTTTCCTTCTTTTACATTCCATTCTTCTCCAACGCAGCATGGTTCGTGCTTTAAATTTCTAAGAAATAGACAATTAAACAGCACATTATACATTAAGAGACATCTGTAAAACAGTGCGTCCCGAGAAGATAATGAAAGTCCTACAGAATCATTAACATTTGTTGTACATTTGTATAAAATATTTCAATGACATTGACATGTTACCTCGATCTTTCTTAAAATAACATTGTAAGCTATCTATTTATGAAATATATTAAAAGATTCTGCTAACGTCAAAATTCATAGCATGCGGTGAAATAATTGTTATGTAGACCCTGGAAAAAAAATAAGCCCCAAAACTTATGATGTGATCATTAAATAAGTCAAATAGAATGAAAACTAAAGAACAGAATTTGAATTCCATCTTAAGTATTTATAGTTTTTTAAAGTTAAAAAATCGTACCCTTTGCAGAGTGCATATGAGGATGGAGCGGCCCAGAAAACGATCAAAAAGTTCCATATAAAAAGATCTACATCCATACTTGTTGGAAAGAAAACATTGACAATGTATTTATTGTAGACCTGAAGCATGCTAACACTCAACATGGTCAGCACCCATAAAACCAATGCATATTTTCTAACATGCCATATTGAACTCTAAATAATAAAAATAAAACACCAAATCAGATTCACAACAGATTTATTCATTTTCATGTATTGTAATCCACCCCCCTCTGTGGCATTATTTGGTCTTGGCTTCAAGACAATGAGTAAAATATGTGTAAATAAAGTATTTGTAAATTACATCATAATTTTACAATGGAAATGCCATTAGTGCATTGACACCAAATGGGTATGGTCAAAAACACATCATTGTCTAAAAAATTCAACAATTTTCAAACAACCAACTGTGCAAATTTATTCTTTCCGGTTAACGGCAAAGAAAATATTTGCAACATAAAAAATTAGCAAATGGCTCAAAAAGAATATTACAACTTCAACAATTGCAATCAATATAAATGCAAAACACCAACTTGGTCAACTAAGATTCCGGTAAACGGCAATTCGAGCCAAAAATTGTTCAACTTCCAATTGTCATTATCAAATAATTTCAACTGCACATCAATTGTGCACAAGTAGATCGGGAACAACACGCGCATTCATCTGGTATGACGGGAAGACAGGAACAACAAGAAGCACATTCTTCAAAATGCAATTTTCATGAAGTGGTGGGTTTTCTAGTCGAGACTCCTTAGTTGAACTTTAGTCAGTTGAAAAACTGTGAAGGTTAACCAATACTGAATCTGTGAACTTTTTTCCAACCAATGATTTCTTAAAGCTCATCCTGAAATACAAAGTTCAATACGCAGTAAAATTCTTATATTTAAACAAATCAAAGGGGTAACAAGGGTGGGAGGGGAAAATATTTTTCTCACAACTTTTTCATGTGCATCCCGGTTGCTGCCTTTTTCAAAAAGGAAGTTTGTTAAACGTAAACCAAAACTGTACAAATTTCCAGAATAAAATATTCCGGAATAATCAAAAAACTTAGCTTCACTCTAAAATAAATTGATTTATTTTTTAATTAATAAATCTTATTATTGTAGACCTGAAGCATGCTAACACTCAACATGGTCAGCACCCATAAAACCAATGCATATTTTCTAACATGCCATATTGAACTCTAAATAATAAAAATAAAACACCAAATCAGATTCACAACAGATTTATTCATTTTCATGTATTGTAATCCACCCCCCTCTGTGGCATTATTTGGTCTTGGCTTCAAGACAATGAGTAAAATATGTGTAAATAAAGTATTTGTAAATTACATCATAATTTTACAATGGAAATGCCATTAGTGCATTGACACCAAATGGGTATGGTCAAAAACACATCATTGTCTAAAAAATTCAACAATTTTCAAACAACCAACTGTGCAAATTTATTCTTTCCGGTTAACGGCAAAGAAAATATTTGCAACATAAAAAATTAGCAAATGGCTCAAAAAGAATATTACAACTTCAACAATTGCAATCAATATAAATTCAAAACACCAACTTGGTCAACTAAGATTCCGGTAAACGGCAATTCGAGCCAAAAATTGTTCAACTTCCAATTGTCATTATCAAATAATTTCAACTGCACATCAATTGTGCACAAGTAGATCGGGAACAACACGCGCATTCATCCACATGGCGAAAGTGAATGCATGCACTGTATGTATTCAGTGAAGCCACCGCCACCATGTGGGGGAAGCGGGTAGTTCCTTAAGCCTAGACCTTGCCACATCCCACATGAACAATAAACTTGGTTCAAAACTAGTAGAGTTTGGGATGAACAAGTATCCCAGTTTTGCTAAATTGTTAAATAGCTGCACAAATTGTATTTAAAAATATTTCAGTTCCTTTTTCAGACAAATGAACACCATCCCTGTCAAACAACAGCTCATCATTGGGTTTAATATCTGGGTACTTAATGTAGCCACCAATAACAACCATTTTCCCCTTTCCCCTTTGATCAGCTTTGGAGTGTTCCAGATATAATTTTTAAAGATTTATCCAATGACAACTACAGGTTTTTAAACTGGACTGCATGACATACAGGTTGTTTCTTCCCCTCGGTTATCTCACCTACCCTAAAATATCCACACACAAAAAAACTAAACTATAAGCAGCTGCAAAAAGTTTTGCTTCATAAATATCATTGCAGACAATTGGCAATGATTTCAATATGCTCTCCAAAATGTTAAATGTTATTGGCAATCTGATATCTTTAGACTTAACCTTTCTTCTTTAACCTTATAATAATTTTCTGACTATAAAATTTTGAGTCACATCTGTGTAATTATACAACTTGAGATAGTATGAAATTCCAGACAGATCTATAGGTCTTTGCTGTAGATTCTCCCAACCCTTTTGCTGACATGTAACCAACAAATTGTATAATTTGCTCTAAAGGAGGGGGCCAAAGCTTCTCGAGGGTAATAGTATCACGAAATTCACCGCCTATTAAAATCCCTTGCATTTGGAACACCTTTGCTAAAAAATTTTTAACTCCCAACAATACTCTGAATTTCTTGAAGCTGGAGAGATTTTTTCATCAAACTTGATGTTAGAAGTGAAGTTAATTGCTGTATTTTTTCTGGTGGGATTCTTACAACCATGTCTGAGGTGTCTATTTCTAAACCTAGAAAAATTATGTTTGTACAAGGACCCATTGTATTTTCTTGTGCTAAGGGAACAGCAATGAATTCACACAAGTCCTGGAACCCTTGCATCAGCTGAACACACTCATCTGAACCAGAGGCACCCAAAAATAATTTTTTTTTTTTTACCCGTTTCAATTCGTCTTTTCAATTCCCATTGCAAAAATGTTGAAATTTTTTCAAATAGATTACAAGAAATTGCACACCCCATTGGCAGGCACTTATCAATGTAATAATTTCCCTCAAACTTGAAACCTAGGAGGTCAAAATCTCCTGGGTTTATAATCATTAGTCTAAATAAAAACTTTATATCCATTTTTGCCAAAACAGTGCCTTTACCTAACCGTGCAACTTCCTGTAATACCTGATCTAGAGATGTGTATGCAACTGAACAGTCCTCTGGGTCTATGAAATGATTGACACTATTCATTTCTGGATAAGAAAGATGTGTTATTAATCTCCAGCTACCTCCGGACTTGGGGACTATACCTATTGGCGAAAACTCTTAAGTTGGATATTGGTTTGTTTGAAAAGGGGCCTGCAATTCTGCCTATAAAAGAAACCTCACTATTTATTTTTTCCGTGCTGCTTCTGGAAATTGCAAAAAAGATTTTAATATTTTTTGACTTAGCCTTGGACCCTTATAGCCAATTCTAAAACCAAACTGAAAACCTTGTAATAATTCAGTTCCTATAGCCTTATTTGAATAATTTTGTAGTAGTGGTTTTAAATTATGAATTTTGATTGGGTTATATCCCAACTTCAGACATTGAGCCTAGTAGTGATTGCCCCTACCCCCCCCCCCCCCCCTCAGAATGGAATGCTCCTCTACTCCCTGTATTTTGATACTGTCCCCTATATCCTCTATTGGAGCCCTGACTACGAAATGGCTGGCCCCCCCTGGATGACTGCATCTGCTATTTCTTTGGGCAAATTGCTAGTGGATGCTGGGCATTACATTTCATACATTGATGCAAATAACTGCAGGGTGCCTTGAAACAAGACCCCTGAAAATTATATGTATAACACTTACTATTCTGACTCTGGTTTTGTGTATCAGCAGCCAGAAATGACCTACTTATAGGTGTAATGTAAATTAACCACAATTCCGGGTCAACTGTCCCCCATGCTCCCGATGGGTTTTTTGCAAGCTTTAATCGAAATTGCTGGTCATACTCTTTAAATCCTAAACCGGATGATCTAGCTGCTGCTAACCTAACATCATTCATGTACTTTAAGAGATCTAAGGCTTTAGTAGGATGACCCTCCAAATAAATGCTTGCAAATATGATAAAAGCATCTGTCCATTGTTGAATATTAGTAATATTTTTTGCATTTTTTTCGGTAGCTTGAAGCTCGCCGTTCACCATAACAAGTGATTGTTTTTGAGGCTCATTGGAATTAACAAACATTTTTGCCAAATCTACGTACTGACCGTTAATTATCTTGTTCTTCAACTCTTGAGAAACATTTAAACCTAAAACGTTGTTATAGCTAACAATCATTTGAGGAATATCATTGTGTTCAGTAAAATTTTGAACTGTACCTGATTCCGGGCAATGTTTTGTGTTTCCAACCACATGGTCAACCTCCGGGGATTTCTCCACTGTCACCGAAGTGTCCGTGTTTACAGATTGCCCCCTCTTTGCTTTTGACTGCTGTTGATATTTTGTCGGACCTTCTCTCCGCTCTGCAATCCGTTTGCTCTTCTTTACTTTCGGCATGATGTGCGCACGCTAACGTCAGGCCAACAGAAATCCACCAACATCGACTTAATCCTTTATTTTTTTCGACTATCGACGTAAATATTGTCACTGTAAATTGTTACTCGAACCAGTTTCAATAATCTCGCACGATATTTTGTACAAAAGATTCACTAATTTGAAAATATTTTTCTCACAGCTTTTTCATGTGCATCCCGGTTGCTGCCTTTTTCAAAAAGGAAGTTTGTTAAACGTAAACCAAAACTGTACAAATTTCCGGAATAAAATATTCCGGAATAATTAAAAAACTTAGCTTCACTCTAAAATAAATTGATTTATTTTTTAATTAATAAATCTTAAAATTTTTATTTATAGACTGTAAACGACGAAATATACATAAACTCTTTTCAGGATAAAAATTATTATAAAGGGGAAGTATTAATGTTGTATGCCACGAGACATACTTGATTACTTCATGAAAACTTTCCAATGCACTTGAAATCAAAATAGACATTGGACCTCACAGAATCAAACGTTTTCAAGAAAAACTGCATGCTTTACATTGCTTACCTTAATTAAGGATTAGTGGAAAAATTAAAGGTAGATTTCGGGTAACATTCGAAAGAAATATGAACAAAATAAATCTATAGTTTATTTACAAACATCAGTGCAAAGTTTCTCTCCTCAGTAAAATGGTATGTAAAGGTGACAAAGTCACACAAAATTTCATAAGTTGAACAACAAGTTTGTCATCTTTGAAGCACGTCAATTTTTACTAATTTATTATCCATGGCTTGGCCAGACTGAGAGTAATACAAAGCAGTTAATTAATAATTAAACATCAATCGTCAAATGATAAGCACGTGCGGTAATCATTGTGAAGTCAGTCGGAAGTTCACTTCAAAATTGAAGGTTGTTGCCATTTAATAGGGTTCTTACAGGAAAAAATATTAAACATTGTATGTATCTTGTGATTACGATTATTATGCACACGGCTGAGGAACTTTTTTCAATCGTTTATAACGCAACATTTAATACATTTTACCAATATCCCATAATTAAGCTCGGATGTCAAAAATTAAGATTTGCAAATCAATCCTGTTCAGGGTTCAATGGGGAGAAGTAATTTGTTTTTTAATTTAATAAAAATACACGTTAAATGCACAAACAGTTACGTACAATATGACATTCAAATTTAATAAATATGTTGTTGATTACATATCTTAATACCACCTACAACAAACTGACCATATGTACAAAAAAGTATATATTTCACATCTCAAACAGAGTTTTGCAACTATTAGATAACTAAGGACACCTCATGTTTTAAAAACTTTAAGAAATACGCGCATGGATGAAGTTTTCCGGTCAATTTTTCCGTTGATACGTCGATCAATAGAAAATTATTAAATTCATTTCTTATCATGAAAAAATTGACAATAACAAACCGCCAACGATCTCAAAAATCCAAAGAGATATAGGTAGGATCAGGCGCATAGGAGGAGTGAGCATCCTCTGCTGATCGGTCGCAAACATTTTCAAATCATAAAATATGAAGTGTCATTGATCAAAAATGTATATAATGTAAATGATGTAATAATGTACATCCCGAGTTCGAGTCACGCAGGCGCTTTTGTTGTTGCTTACTGGAATAATTATTTTAGATATTCATTTTTTATCCCCAAACTGCAAATTTTTCGCTTATTTGACATTTGTACAGTTTATTTATCATTATATCTTTCATTTTCGAAACAAATTCAGTTAATTTGAGTGACTTTTTCCAGGTGTGTTGTTCCACCTTAAATGATAATCTGTTTGTATGTCAACGATAGTTTTTTCATATGTCTTATCATGTATTATTATGATGTATTTTCATCAAGTTGGATGTTCTGATGGTGCAATATGTAGTCATGTATCCTGTGAGTATTCTATGCTTTATAAAAGAAGCTGTAATTATATGAAGTCTAATTAATTTTCTCTTGTGAAAGTTTGGGAGGCGATGCTGATTGTGGAATAAGTTTAACTGTAAAGTTCATCGATTTTATATTGATGTAATCTGTTTCAGGTTTAAGAAAACGTAAATAATTAAGCATTGAATGCTTATTTTTGGATGTCGTCGGTCCTATAACACACCAACACAATTAAGGTGTTGTCTGTAGCATGATGTTTTGACTTTTAAATTGCTGGTTTAACCTGTTAAATACATAATGTGCTTCACTAACACTACTCGATACACAAAATATTGTACACCATGCTGCAAACATTTTTCATGTTATGTACCTCTCTTTAAAGAATTTTTTACAGTCGAGTTCATGGTATAAGTGGACAGGAAACGAGGCAGCGTTCGATGAATTAGTGATGGTGTAGTTAAAATACAATTGAAATGCCTGAAAAGTATACTTTCACGAATTTAATAATAACGGTCAGAGTTTAGAAAATTGAGTACAATGCAGACTATCAGTGATCATAATTACTTTGTGAAGCCACACATTTTGGTGAGGAGTTTTTTACTTTGCAAGAGATTCGGTTGCATTTGCATACTCCCGTTAATTATCTGTAACCATTCTCAGGTGCACTGCATGTGAACGTACAATTATCTCCAAAGTGGTTTATTGGACATCCTTTAATAAAAACAATGCATACGTTGAATTATTTCTAGGCTGAACGACGTATTTAAAAGAAGGAGAGATGAAGGACAGTTACAAAAGAGCCTTTAAAAATATATACTCAACAAAGTTTATCTAATTCTTGTTCATTGAGCATATAGCTATATCTTCTCTACTTTATAAGGAAACAGTTTATAATATATACTCTTTTACGATGTTTGATCTTTTGTGCAAAATTAACGCTCCCCTGTGTTAGAATGTCATGAAAACCTTAACGTTTTCAAATTTGTAAAAAAAAATCTAAATATCAAAAAATAAATATTGTTCACTCAAATACTTAAACATCTATTTTAAAGTTTTGGTAAATGTGAATAAGTGATCTACTTTGCTTTTTAGTTCAATATATGAAAATAATGAATATGCAATGCTGGCTTTTATTGTTTCCGTGATAATATGATAGTTCATCTTTGATCCTTATTTTATTGGCGGAAACAAAAGTCTAGATATACAGTATATCTAAATGTATACAATTCAGACCCCCCCCCCCCCCAAAAAAAAAAAATTAAAAATACAAGTGGTATAATTTTAAAACATAAATACAAAAATAAAACAGAAAAACAATTGAAGTGACATGTCTTTTTTTAAATATATTGACATTAATCAACAAGAAAAAGGCCGACATATTTTAGGGCGACATAAGATCTACACTCACCAATACATTTTCCTTCCTTAACGTTCCATTTTTCTCCAACACAGCATGGTCTGTGCATTAAATTTCTAAGAAAGAGGATTGCTCATTAGGACTCAAGATGTATGTGCTAGACACGTTCAGAATTCGAAACATCTATAAAATATTTCAATGACACTGACCCATTACATCAATATTTCTTAAAAGAACAAAGCAAGAGGTCTATTTTTAGTCAAAGTTCTAAGCATGCGGATAAACCAGAGTTTCAGTATTGATTAAAATTAAAAAAAATAATTTGCATAAATTTACTAAAACATCTTAAAACTTGAAACCAGTCTTCTTTAGAATTTCACAAATGTACATTTAATTCTTGTACTTAAATACGATTGTTACCATTTTCATGCATGCAGTAAAAAAGGTATGATTTATTCACATGAACGTGCAGTCAAAAAATATACATGATCAAGCTGCTGAAAACTATTTATGCATTAAAATTTGATAAGATAACATCTTCAATTTTTGTTTAATGATAACAAGCAAATAAATAGAAGAAAATATCCTTTTTATACCCATTATTTCAAAACAATTATATAAGGAATAAGGAATCATTCTTTGAGTATTATGAGGTGATAATTTTGGTCGGGATGTGATCAAATCCAATAAAGCTCGAAGGGCTTTATGATAGATTTTATCACGCCCCGACCGAAATTATCACCTCATAATATTCAAAGAATGATTCCTTTTTTACTTATAATTATATAATTTTAAGCCATCATACGATTAAATATTTAAATATAAATAAGCAAACCCCGGTGGCGCCTCAATTTGGCGTCATTTGTATTATGGGTCATATAGTACAAAATCGATACGTAGTGTTATCACAGGCAAAGACACTGGAAAGTGTAAATATTAAAATATAAAATAATCATACCCTTTACATTGTGCAAATGAGGACGGAACAACCCAGATAACAATGGAAATGGTCCGTATAGAAAAGTCTACAAACATTATTGTAAGACAGAAAACATTTGCAATGCGGCAATACTCGAAATTCGTTAATCGGTTAGTACTTTTAGCTTTTTTTCAATTGATATACACCCATATACCTAAATATTGAAAGTACCAAAGTCAGCTGTGTGCCGAAATGTCAAATTAATTCTAAAGGAGATACTTCAAATAGTATTTACCTCAGTCACGTTTTTGTGAAGCGTGTCATTTTTGTACATGTAACTTGATTATTAATATTCAGCTACATGTACACTTACATGTACATGTACCTTGTGATGTATATAATTATATCAAAACAGATGATGTATTTTTTTTTATTGTATAATTTGCAAAAATAATACAATGCAACATGAAATACACGATACCATAAAACCATAAAAATGATTGCTCTCGAGAGGAATTGTCCGTGGATCACGTTATTTTGATTATTTTATGATCAATGGCTCAGAAGAAGTAAATTAAAAACGTCAATCTGTTGACTGTCTATTTCATGTACATGTACTTTCCCATAATTTTTTTTTTTACAAAAAGGTTGATTTTTTATATTTTATAATATACAATTTAATTTAATGATGATACTTGTACAAATGTACAAGTGGGTCAGAGTTGTCCCGCGTTTCACAATACATCTAAGAATTATGCTTAAAAAATATTAAATACTTTCTTCCGGTCAGAAGTCGCTGAACATTTTATTACATGATGTAACTAATAAATATTCACTGTTCACAATGACATACAATTTTCAATTAACCGCTTTTAGAAATAAGAAAAGATATATCATTTGATCGACCCAGAAAACAAATGGAATTTAATGCGATTGAGAAAAACGATTAGAGCAAACACTAAATAGGTCATGAAATAATACTCTCTCTCTCTCTCTCTCTCTCTCTCTCTCTCTCTCTCTCTCTCTCTCTCTCTCTCTCTCTCTCTCTCTCTCTCTCTCTCTTACAAATTGTCATTCACAGTGATAGTACAAGCATTGAGACATAATGTAATATAATAGACCCCATTGCTTTGGATAGTTTTAAAAAGTTACGTGTTTATTGTTATGACAAACAAGACACCGACAATACGACAATGACGAATAAAAACTGAAGAAAAAATAAAAGTCTAAATTCTGTTACAATTCATCGTGAGCCAAAGCAGGATTGCCTTCGTCCATAATTTTATGTATCAGCTTCGTGGCTCCAGATTTAAGGTGCTTTCCTGTTGTGATAGGGATATCTAATATGACAAATTGCTCCTCTGTAGAACCGTATGATGGCCAAACAGGAACTTCATCGGAATTCGGATTCCTGCCAAAATACATTACATCTATAATTATTGGAAAAAATTGCTGTTTTTATGACAAATTTATTATACTACAAACTTAATGATTAAGATAAACTTTATAAACTTTACCGCATTGCGTTTTAAAAATCAATCGACTCAACTAAATAACACGTACTAGAAACATATATATATATATATATATATATATATATATATATATATATATATATATATATATATATATATATATATATATATATATATCTATATCATAACTATTTGTTGAATGTTGATTAATATGAGGTTCAAATTACTTCTCATTTCACCTTTCAAAACGATATATGGTAACATTTAATGTGTGATTTTAAATTATGGTTACGATGATAAATAATATTTACCCAAACTTTGCAAAATTGGTCCAGTAGTATATGACGTCGTTCGACAATTTGTCCACGGCAGCAAGATCTACATTTTTCAGTTTCTCCTCTGATATACCATCACGTGACATTTCAAACAAAAGATGTAATTCATCTCCATGCCCCGCCCCTTTTAGCCACGCAGGAGGGTCCATAGGAACGAGAGGGAAGGGAGTAGGTTTAGTTACAAGATACTGGAAAGATTTGACCTTGTTATTATTTTTCGCGTGTATCGATAACAAGAAATTGCTTGGAGCAATGGCCCATGCGTCTCCAAGAAACTCAAATACTTTGTTGCTTTGCTCATCAATATCTTCAGTGGTGTAATAATCACAAATTTCTTGAGTCAGAGACGGCTTGTTTCCGGCAACTGTTTCAACAAACACTGGTGCAAGAACTTCGCATAAAACGGTTTTTGGGACGGACTCGGTCACATTGACGTGCATTTTTTCTAAAAGCTCTGAAGGAAACATGGAATACGCAGATCCTCCCTCGCCATCCAAAGTTCCCGACATAAAGTCAATGCTTCGGAAGAAACTGTAGATTTCATTGTCCCAAGACTTTGGATACGCCAAATTTTCTTTAACTAACTCACCATCAACAGATGGAACAAAACTCCCAATCTCGAAGCTAACGTTTAAAGGTTTAGAAAACTCGGTCATACCAATGGCTTCTGTTATATTATCTACCGGTAGTTCACGCAGACATTTCAGCGTTTCTTCAGTGTTTTCTCTGTTGCATTTCGTTTTGTTAAATAGTATTGCATTTGTTCGTTCCTCTGCTTTCCGTTTCGGAAACGAGAAAAATGAAGCAACCCCACTTTGAGAAATAGCTCTTTGAAACAATCCTTCGTTAGATGGAATAAGTGCTTGAATACTTGCACTTATTCCACCTGCTGATTGTCCAAATATAGTTACAGATTGAGGATTTCCTCCAAAAGCTGCAATGTTATTTTGAATCCATCGTAGTGCTTCGATTTGATCCCAAAGACCATAATTCCCAGGCGCCAAAGGGTCATGTAAGTTCAAAAACCCTAAAAGACCTAATCTGTAGTTAATGGTTACAACAATGACATCACCCCCAAGAACAATCTTTTGAGGTTTATATTGACTTGCCCCGCCAAACATAAATCCACCGCCATGAATCCAAACCATTACAGATAATTGATTGTCCTTTGAAATTTTTCCAGGCACATAGACATTGAGATACAGACAATCTTCGTCGTTTTCTAAAGTATCAAAGCCCGGAATTGGATATTGTACCTGAGGACATTGAGGGGCGTTTACATCTTTTATTCCTTTTACGTCTACCCATTCCCTGACTGGTCTTGTTTTCCTAAAACGCAATTCTCCTATTGGAGACTCAGCGTATGGAATTTTGATGAATCTGTATAGTTGTCCATTCTTATAGTTTTCTTCATATCCCCTCACCCAGCCTGAAGGAGTTCTGACTTCTACGGCATTTTGAATATTGAAGCCTGTCACAATTGCAACCATGCATATTGCTATAACACTCTGCATTGTTTGACAGATATCTGAAAAAGATATTTTAAAGAAAAGTGTATGCCTAGGAAATGATTGTGTTCAATAATTAATAGTAAATATTTGATCCAACTTAAACATTTTATACGTAACAACTATAGACGAACAGAAATATACCGAGCGACTTCAGGCTCTTTCGTCTCATATTTTACCAGCGATGAGTCAAGTCTACTGAAATTCTGTATAATTCAATTTATATCTTCTGGTTATTTTAGACTGAAACTTGTTTTTAATCATGATATCATGATTAGAAAATGCGAATGCTTAATTGTGTTGTTTCAGTGTAAAGATATGCATGTTTTTAGATAGTATATATTTAAACAATTTAAAATATTGTAAAGGCATTAAACCTTAGAGACAAAATATTAACAAAAGTTAAATTACGAGCAATACATGTATTTATATACTTCATCGTATGTATCTTGTAAAACTTATAGTTTTATAAACTTAAGTAAGTTGCAGACAAAAATTATCACTGAGTGTGAATTGAATATATTTTTTTCATTTTTAAACATATTATCACTATATTAAAATGTTTTATTTCAAAATCACTACAAGTAGGGCACATGCACGTGCACGTACATAATATTTATATAATATGATATTCTATATACTATAATAAAAATGTTTTTTTTGTTTTCAAAATCACTACGATAAGGGCACATGCACGTGTACGTATATACTATTTATACATGGTATTCGTCTCTCATGCTTCCTATTTTACCGCCGGTTTCGATGATCTAAATTTATCAGATCAAGTTGTATCATTTCCAGAAGAAACCATAATATTAAGGAAAACATCTTTGAAAATCTGTAATCATACGACTGACATGACTTTTATATAATACAATTATGATCAGAGATGTGCACGTATGTTTATTTTAAAAAATTGTAAAGAAAAAGCTAAAGACAAAAGTCCTTTGAAAATGTCATAAAGATTTGTCGTCATTAATATAAACATTTATAAAAAAAAAAAAGATGGGGACTTAATGTAAAATCGTACTATCTTTGAATGGGGGATTGAAATTAATTAGATACTCTCAGAATCTATCACAGTTGATGCAAATATGATAACAAAAGGTAAACAATAGACAAGTTTTATTGCAGCAATTATAACGCCAAAGAACAAAAGATATAGAAACATCTGCATCCAATAATTTGATATTCAAGATTTGGAAAGCAGTACAGTTATAATAAAGATATTCCAATCATCGCTGAATAGGACCATCAAATCATGGTTCACTCTGTCCATCACATTTTGTGAAATGAAAACAAAAGCAGATTTCAAAATTTAACATTAAGATTTAGAACAGCCGACTTCATATTTTCTTTAAAAAACAGTTGAAATATGTCTTAGTTCAACTAACTGCAATATGATTGTACGCATCTAATGAAACATCTAATTGTTTACATCTAATAATCTTTAAAACTATAACACTTACCGATTTGTGCTGATATATGCAGATCACAAAACAAGTTTTTGTTCGGTTATCTATGGCCTCTGCACATGTCCTGCAGACTTAAATATCTTTTATAACCTAAAAGTTAATCAGATATATTAATAAAATCCTCATCGTTGTCATCATACTAGATTTTAACACAGAGAAACACATTTTGTATTACATAGTTTTTTTTATTTCGTCTGCACTGCAAGTAAACGTTAAAAAGGAACTCGCCATATATGTCATCGTTCCTAATATTGACTCCCACAGTCGATACGCGAGTGTAAAGTTCAACAAAAACAACATTTTTTTTAGTAGTACACAAGATCTAAAAATAAGATTAGTGATGCAAATAATCATTTTAACCATATATAGTGATAAAAGCAAATGCAAGACACGTGGCTTAAGGGGAGTTTGTAACCATATTTGGGTCGATCTTTTTTAAATGGGGTAGACACTATTTGTTTAGTTAGTCATCGTTCTAGATATTCACTTATAAACTTAAACTTGAATTGAAATTGATTCCCGTACGCTTGGTCCAAATAATTTTTCACTCGCACAATGAGTATACGTTGGCATATTGCTGCATATGAATAAAGCATACAAAAGACTTTTGTCGATCTTGTTTAAGAAAAATGCAGATTTTTTAAGGGTTCTTGCGACATCATTGTCACATCGTTTAAACATAAAATTACTTGTATTATCTAACGTTGTTGAAATTTTCCTTTAGTTTACTCTCTAATTTTTGGTCTTATCTGGATTTTTTTCACTTTTGAGAACACCTTAAACGACTGTTTGGAAGATTTCCATCTTGAGATCGATGTTTTGTATATCAAAAGATGTTAGTCAAACAAAAATACCATTAACTGCCCTAATTAGGTAAGGCAATAACACGGATTATAATTTATTTAGCAAAATTGAAAAAAAAATGATAAACATTGAAAGTATTTAACAATTCATTCGATTTAGTGAAAGAGGTCCATATTAGCGACATCGCCAACCTGAACAACAATAGCAAAATCACTGATAAAATCAGATTAATGGTATCAAAGACAAAGTACATATATATTTAAGTTGAGTAGATCCTTTCTAGATAGATTTTCAGGTTTTTTAACCAAATATTTTTATTTAAAATATCGAGACCCTTTTTCAGAAGATCTCTTGAGATTTTTCGCTTATTATTCTCAGGTAAGAATTCGATAAATAGTTGTGGCTCCTCCCATGGAGTCTTGATTTAAACAAACTACACAACCTGAGGGGGATTCTACTAAAATTTTAGTTTTTGACCAAATGGATTTTGAGGAGATTTTGAAAGATTTCCCTCTGTTTATTTCACATTGAAAAATTCAACCTCCATAGTGCCCAAACCTACCCCAAGAGGTAATGATTTTGACAAACCTGAATTAACACTACCATAGGATACCGAAAGCTTTTAATCTTCTCTGAACAAATGGTGTTTTAGAAAAAATGTCAACCGAATTTTGATTGTTTTGAATAACGAGTCCTTGACATAACATAGATTTGTTACCCTTAAATTTGTTAAAAACTTAAATATATATTTATTTTAACCGGTGTGTGTGTTATAGTCCGATTAATTTCTAATGGAAAAACAAACTATTTTCTTTCATTTAAACTTGGAGATAACCCATAATACATCAGTTATATTATTTTGTATCCCTACAATTAAACGTTTTTGGAAATCAATACACGTTTGTAAATTCATATGGTATTTAAATAACGTATTTTGTTGTGAAATGGTTCAGTGATAAGAGCAACAGATCTTTTGGGTTGAATGCTCAATACCACTAAAACTAAAGACAAAATTTCTTTGTGTGACAGACTATAATAAAAAAAATTGTGCTTAATAAATGCAAATTGATTAATATTGTTAAAAGAAAGTTTTAATCGAAAATTCCCACGGCCTTCTTTTCCAAGCTTTTTTTCACCTTCAAAAACTTCAAAAAAAAAATTATGTCATTTTTAAGCCAAATGCACGATAGAATTCCATATCTCTAAGGAATAAAAAAGTGTGAGTTTGTATGAGAAACTTTTCCCAAAGATGTGGAGGACCCTATCATTATCTTCTTTTTAAAGAAAAATGTTGACCTTCATTTTAACAAACTTTAATTCACTATACCTAAGAATGCATTGAGCCAAATTTGGTTGAAATTTACCAAGAGGTTCATGAGTAGTAGCCAAAAATGAAAAAACCTTACAACGACAGGGACGACAACTCGTGATCAGAAGAGCTACGAACACAACTTGGAATTTGATTGTTTTATCGAGTAACAACAGGTTTAACGCAAAGATAAACAAGGGTTGCAAATTTTGGTGAATACCTTAGTCATGCCGATGTTATCCACCTGAATAGACAAGAACGACAGCAAGTGTGTAAACGTTTGATGTACATAATAAATAAATGTCACCGCTGAAAAACGGTAAAAGACAATGCCGGTCAAAAACGACTAAACCACTATTTTGTAGAGAAAAACCCAACATTTAATGAAAAATAAATTTGATATTTCAATTTGTCTCATATTTTGATTTTTTTTACTTGAAATGAACATTGAAGGTAACCTGACAACAAAACTTTATGATAAACAAGTTGACTTCAATTTTTCTATAGTCAACTCTACTTAACGTATGTTGCAATATACCTTCATCACCTGCATACGGTGTTTTTGTCTCTCATTTAATTCGATACACAAGGGCATGAGTTTCTGAGGCGAGGCAAGCTATTGACAAACAAGTTAATAAAACAGGACTATCAACAGTCTCATTTGAAGTCATCTTTTCGTAAGTTCTATAGTCGATACAACGACCTTGTCAGCAAATTCAATCTTCTACTGGGTCGCATACTGACTGAAGTTTTTCCTACTAATTGTTACACCATAATTGATTACGACAAAGGTGCTGACCGGTCTCACACGGCAGGTGAGACCGGTCAGCAGAAAATACTTATTCCTCCTTAGCACCTGATCATACCTCTATCTTTTTGGAGGTCAATGTTGCTCTGCTTGGAATTTGTATTTCGTTTTATGAATTTTTGAGATGGTTGACAGTTTGTAACTGTCATTTTTCATTGCAACCATACTCACTTACATTCACGGTTTAAGGCATCTTTATTTGATTTCCTTGTTGCAGTTATTGCAAACAATACAGAGAAAAATATATGATTAGACATTTATTTCTTCAACCACATGGATTTATTTACAAATTGTTAATAAGCAAGATGTAAATAATTCGGCCTTTCACAACTAAACGATAATTGCTATCGATGCTGTTTGATACCATGGCAACAGAGGTCATAGCAACCACAATTTAATGATTTATTCCTTTAATAAATTTACGTGCATTAGCTTACGATATATGAGAGGAATCAGTTACTATTCACTGCCTTTAATTGATTGCATTATATTTACATGTAACGAGGAAATTGATCTTTAGGAGACTGGTGGTCACAACTTACCTTAAATGTTTAGATATAAGGTGTTAAGCAATAAATTATCATTTAGTTAAAAATCATACATATAAGCTTAGAAATTTGATTATTTTGTTTTATTTCTATTTGTCATATTTAAAAGATTAATATACTTGATAAAATCAGAAATAACAACAATTCTACTTTTACAAAGAACCTGTAGACATATTACAATACTAAAAGAAATCAAATGACATATGCTAATTGTGTACCTTGTTTAACTAACTTTTATGAACGTTTCACTGATGCAGGGGTTGAATTACAGAGATAGTAGGAGAACAGTTGTCAATCAAAAGAAATCTGAAAACGACGGCATTCTAAGTTTTGACCTCAATGCAGCGCAGCGAGTTTATATCAATTTGGTATCGGTAAGAATCTCGGAAGACCTTTTAACTCAAAAGCAACTGCTTAAACAAAAAATTTGAGGATGAGAAAGGGCTAAGAATTTCAGTTTATAGGTTTTTATTCATTTGTATAAAAGAAAAACTAAAAAACAAATACTTTTTACATTGTCAACAGTTCTATAATATGTATAGTCTGGCTGTAAGAAACGTTTCTAAATGAAGAATAGAGAGAAAATGTAAATGCTCGTTTCTTTATATACAACCAAAAACTGATCAATAAATTTTTTCCCATTCGTTTTTCATGTGCTTGATATATAGTAGAAACTTTTGGGGTTGATCCAGAACTGAGTGGGTGCTCGCGAGCGCTCGCCAAAATTCCCTATACCCTCAACACAAATTTTTGCGAACGCTCGCTCTGAGGAACACGCCTCTGATCAATGGGCATTAGCAATTGAGTTTACCAGCTTACCAGTGATGATCTAAAGATGTCGTTGATTTAAAAAAATTTTATAAATAAAATTCATCGTAGTTTTTATTCTGCTAAAAATCGAGTGTTTATCCTTATTTCCGAAGAGAATAAGAGTTAATGTTTCAATTATTTCCATCAGTCCTCGTTTTACTGTGGTTATGATTAAAAACTTAAGTAAGAATTTACATTGACTGAACAGCTGTAAAGAAGAAAAGATTCCAAAGTTGTACCATTATTTGAATGTGTACCGTATCCATAATCCATCTTGAATATAATGTGAGCGTCAATTACTGGCAACTGATTTGTTGGATTGTTTATGGTATTCTTCTTCAATCTTAATCTAGTAAAGCGATATTAGAGTATCCATTAAATAGTTAATTAGTAATGTATTAATGTTATAAATGCCTTTGATGTCACAAGTTATATTTGATCAATATTTTTTCTAATTACTTTTCATCAAATATTCTGGGTTTTCATTTATTTCCCGAACCTATTATTGATTAATATCAGATTTTTACTTAAATTTCCAAAACAAATAAGTAACAAACCTCGTTAATTATAAATAAAGGAAAGAAATGCAAAAAATGTTTTATTTACTATAATACATGCTATATATACATTAATGTACATATTCACTTTGGCAGAAATATCAATCGCATTTGGCGTTTCAACCAATGTTTAAACATAGCTTTATTACATTGTTAATTACTTACTGATAAAAATAAACTTCATGTTCGCTATTAGATAATTATAAAATTATTATTATTTATCTGTCTTCTACAAAACAAAAAATATAATTCATATTAAATGAAGATATTGAATCTAATATTTACGAAATATATACATTTGTTGGATCGGTTGGGCATTGCGTGACAGATTAAAATCTAATGTTTCCTTTTATATCTTCAGCAGAGAAAAAGGCGTTTTTATAATCAAAATGTTTACAGGTGAAAAACAAAAGACAAAAGGAGAAAAAGTACAGTTATATGGATAAACGGAGATAACTTTTGAGAATGTGAAAGTTGTTTGCTTCCTGCATTCAATATCTTATTCAATATTTTCGTTGCTCCAGATTTTAGATGCCTTCCTTTCGTAATGTTGGCGCCAATGATAACATACTGTTCTTCTGAATTATCGTACGAAGGCCACTCAGGAAGTCCGTTGGAGTTTGGATCTCTGCATAAATAAAATAAAAAATAGTTTTAAAAAGTGGTTAAATAAAGAGCTGCAACAAATTGAATATTGCTTACGACCTTACAAAAAATAAAAAATATCATATATTCTTACACTATGTATTGTTTTGCATCTCAGTGAAACTAGTAAGTTTTACACAAAAAAACTCCGATGCGTATTGCCTTCCCCATACTTTTTATAGTGAAGTTTGAACCATTACTAATATTTAAACTTTTACTCTAGCAAGCCACTGAATTTTTAAGGGAGGGGGAGGGAGTCCAATACTTAACCTCTGTACGAACACAAACACCACAGTATGGGGACTTTCAACGTACATTATACCACGTGCCACATTCATTTTAGCTCCGTTATCTTGAAAAGATCTCGAAATATTGAAAGAAACTTTAATTTTTTTCCATTAATAGATTTGAAAATCTAACCTTTTTTATGAAAAATGAAAGAAAAAAATACAGATGATATTTTTTTTTCAAAAACATTAAAATAAGTAAATCTTGGATTATTATCATTTTTTACATTCATCTGTATTAATTTATATTTTGAATATCTTTTTAAAAGAAATTATACATCAAGATTTTAAGACCCCCCCCCCCATCCTGATAGCAAGTGGTGGAATTTTGTTTGTTTGCTAATTATATGCAACTGAGTTTCATCTAAAATATAACAATCCATGTTATAGTATTTGTGCAATATAATTTAAATTCAATAAGTACTTAAATGTCATATCCTGGATTATCCTACAGTAGATTAATGTACACGTGTTTCAAAACGACTCCTGTAAAACCTGGATAGTATATTTGTATGCGACTAATGTCAGTGCTCGTTAAAGCTGACATGAATTCGTAAAAGCATTTGGTCGCCGTATTAGTTTCGATCGCTCCTCTTCTGCCACTGTGGTATATATACCGGTTGAGAAAGTTACGGTCGGTTGCTTTCCGATCGAGGCATTCACGTTGCACGGACTTCTAAATGCATGAACTACACATTGTAGTAAAATGTAGTAATAAAGAATAAATAAAACAGCAATCAATGAAATACAATATATATTTATTCTTTGAAAGGATTCCAAGGTATCCGTATCTTGCACAGACAGTGCTGCCTTACTTCGCATCCATATCGAACACGTGTGTCGTTCATACAGAGTGCATAGCGTCTGCATCTTCTTGAAAACCCCGGTGACACTACATCCAACACAGTAGCTAAATGATAGTAAATCCAAGAAAGTAACAACGTTTCCATCCGTTCCTGCAAAAACTCCCCGTTTATGAAATCCATGCGATAATTGACATAGCTCGATCTGCCACAGTGTGTGGTTTGCGCATGTGCAATGTTATAACATCCACAGGAAAACGGTCTACAATTATCGAGGAATTTTTGAAGTATCTGCGCCTGGATTTCAGTCTGTATTGTTTCGTCATTTATTGGATATATATTGCCAGTGCAGTGGTTGTCATATTATTTTTGTTCAAAACGCGTTTTTACAAGTCTTTTTGTCCAAGGTAACGTGTTTGGGTGTATGAAAGTCCTGAATGCGGTGAAGCATGACGAGGGCTCTCGGCCTTATATAGGGGGTGATTAGCGATGAACAGAACAATAGAAATCGACAACTAATATGGCGGTAGTCGGAGATAAAAGGGAAATAATGCGTATTTATGAATTCATGTCAGCTTTAAGTACGGTATAAACATAAATAGCTTTCAAATCTTTTCTCCACTAAAACCTAAGGCAAATTCATTGATACCCTATAAGCTAAGGAATTTGGTAAATTGCGAACGGAACACAGTCGTACAATTTCTTTTAAGCTCTACTGAGAGAAATTAATAGGCATCAAATGATTAAGGCAAAATGTGCAGGTAAACTTTTATATTCAGGATATTTATAGCTTTTATTCCATAAAACAAAATGAATTCAGAAAAAGTTAACTGCAGTCAAGTTTTGCCATATATGTTAAACCATTTGTTATACAAGCTATGCAGATATACTTACCCAAACTTGGCAAAATTAGTCCAATACTGAATAAAATCCATTGACAACCTGTCCACAGCAGCAAGATCTATTGTTTTCAATTTCTCCTCTGGAATGTGATCCCGTGAAATGATAAACAATAGATGTAATTCATCTCCGTGTCCTGCCCCCTTTAACCAAGACGGAAGAAGTTCTCTTGGAAGGAGAGGAAATGGAGAGGGTTGGGTAAAAAGATACTGGAAGGTCTTGGTATTTTCCTTGTTGTTTGCGTGAATGGATAACATGATGTTGCTCGGAGCAATAAACCACGAGTCACCATAAAACTCGAACACTTTGTTACTCTGTTCATCAATGTCTTCAGCTGTGTAATAGTCACATATTTCTTGCGTCAGAGAGGGAATATTACCAGCACCTGTTTGAACGAACATGGGAGCCAAAACTTTACATAAAACGCTTTTAGGGACAGCCTCGGTTGCGCTGACATTTAATTTTGTTAACACATTTTGAGGTATATTAAAAAACCCTACGTTTCCTTCACCATCCGTTGTACCAGACATAAAATCAATGCTCCTAAAGAATTGATAGATGCTACCGTCCCAATTCTCAGGGTATGCCAAATCTTTCTTAATCAAATAGCCATCGACAGTTGGAGTCATGCTTCCTATCTCGGATGTAATATTATCCGGGTTTACAAACTCTGTTAAAGTAACTGCTTCTGTTATATTTTCTGCTGGTAGGTTTTGAAGACAGGACAACGTTTCTGATACTCTTTCTCGTTTACAATTCGTATTCTTCAACAATACTTCATTTGTTTTTTCCTCAGCTTTTTTCCCTGCTATTGCAAAGAAAGAAACCGCTCCACTTTGGGAAATAGCTCTTTGAAAGAGTCCCTCATTAGAGTGAATCAGCGCTAGAAGACTTACACTCATTCCACCTGCCGACTGTCCAAATATTGTTATCGATTTAGGATTTCCCCCAAAAGCTGCAATATTTTTCTGAATCCAGCGAAGTGCTTCAACTTGATCCCAGAGACCATAATTTCCGGGCGCCAAAGGGTCATGCAAGTTCAAAAATCCGAAAAGTCCTAATCTATAGTTAATGGTTACAACAATGACATTACCTCCCAAAACAATTTTCTGAGGTTTGTACTGACTTGCTCCACCAAAAACAAATCCACCGCCATGAATCCAAACCATTACTGATAATTGATTGTCCTTTGAAATTTTTCCAGGCACATAGACATTGAGATACAGACAATCTTCGTCGTTTTGTAATGTATCAAATCCCGGAGTTGGACTTATACCTGAGGACATTGAGGACCATTTATATCTCTTATTCCTTTCATGTCTATCCATTCTCTGATTGGTCTTGTTTTTTGGAAGCGTAATTCTCCTATTGGAGGCTCAGCGTATGGAATTTCGATGAATCTGTATACTTGTCCACTTTCGTAGTTTTCTTCATAGCCCCTCACCCACCCTGATGGGGTTTTGACGTCTGTGATATTTAAAGTACGTGTTCCTCTAACCAAAAGAAATGTAATAAGTGCTATGAGCGAAATCGGATCCTTTCTCATTTTGTACGTCTGAAAAAAATATTTACAACACAATTACTGTAAGGCCAATTTTTACAAAAGCCTGTGAAGGAGTATTGATACATGTACATCAAATTTCTATTTTGATTAATTAAAACCTGCTGAGAATTTTGGAAAAAAACCTTTAAAATATGATATTGCATTGTTGCTACCGCTATGTATATGTTATTCTGTTATTTGTAATTATTTCTTCAATATTGTTTTTTGATCCGAGAGATTTCTGATATAATTACACCATATCTTAGTAAAGAGATCTGTATAATTATATGATGTTGCAAAAGGTTGAACCTTTTTAAAAATTTTTTAAAAAAATGCTATTACACTTGTATTATTTAAAACTTATTTTGCCTAAAAGTAAGGATCAAGAAGCTATATTTCAACCCATATACATTTCATTCTGTCGTCATCATAGCTGCATGATGATAGTAAACAAATATCGCAATGTAACCAATCAGGGTATTTTTGTCCTTTCGCCTGTGGAATACAAACTGTAACAAATTAAATAAGGTTTGATTATTTAGAAACCAATGGACAGTTTCTGATCATGATTAAGTACAATGCATCTTTTACTATTTTTAAAAGGGAAATGGCTATTTTTTAGGGCTTTTGATAAAATTCATGAAGTTTTTAGCAATTAAAAAGTGTTACATCTTGTGAATAATTTTAGTCAGAAATTAATATTATAACTTTAAAGAGATATTAAGGGGTATTTTTACTAAATCGAAGCAGAGCAACCTTTAACGACAGAGTAACGATAGCAGCATGTTGCCAAACACTTGTATAAATAGAGGTAAAATAAATTTAACAAAAGATATTAACAAGAAAACTTTTTAATATAAATGACTCCATGATCAGACACTTTTTTCGCAACTGACATATTTCATGATTTTATAAATACAAAAATGAATTTTTACATATTTGTAACATGAGTTATCATTGTTGCCTATTTTATAATTTAAAACACATATTTATAAGTATTGTACTTTATATGATTTTCACACAAAAAGTGTTTAAACTTCATTGCAAATACCGAATTATGGCGATTTGTGTAATCTTTGTGTTTTCCTATAACTATTTTGTCGAAGAAAAATAAAAGTTAAATAGGAATAACATTTATGTCATTTTAGATTTGCCATAAAACATCATTTCCCTATTAATTAAAGTTAAAACACGTGAACTAACGGGTAAAACTTATCCTGTACACTCAAGATTACAACACATAATTGGATCGGTTTATTTGGTTAACTCACGTTTTATTCTCTAACAAGTAGCAGACGAAATTTAAGGTAACCGCTTCCTTAACACACGAGTTCTCAACATAGCTGATACCTTTTCCTTGCTGCTAATTGAGGTCAATGCAACAGGGCAGCACTCGTGTAAAACTTTGTGCAAGCGCTTGTAATCACAGCCCTCTGATCAGGCAGAGAAAAATCGGCATTTAAGAGGAATGTGTGGCCATCTTGTACATTTGAGGACCAAAATGTAAACATTTTTTGAACAGGCTTGTTTCTGCTCAAAACGGTTTGTTCAGTCTTTGGCATAAACTAGTGAGTTCAAAACATGTTTACATGTTTGGTCCACATCTGAACAAGATGGCCGTAAATCCCCCATTACAATACGAAATTTACACGTAGTTAAATGCAAGTGATTAATTTTGGAAGGCCATTTTATTAACAGTTGATAATGCGACATTGTAACTTTTAATTGGCTTTGCGCTAGTTCTAGATTACAGTATATGTATTGCTTGAATATTTGTTTCAAATTTTGCTGAATTGTCTCTTCTGATATCGATTGTTATTTCTGTATGGTAAATGGTACATAAAGCTAACGAACAAACTAGGAACTCACTCGTATAATAATATCAGAGTTTGTCAACAGATGATTATTTTCAAAGATATTCACAATCTAATTGATGTTCGTTATAAACAAAAAATGCAATATGCCTAATAAAGAGGGATGAGGCTCCGATAAAAAGGACTAGCTTGGGATATAATCCCGGGACTATGTTTGATGGTTGCAATATTTTTTTTAACTCAACCACTTCATGACTTGATTTTCTTAGATGTTTGGTTTGTTAGTAATGACACAAAAATGCCAGTTTATGCACGCCTGTGTTGCTTAATAACTTTACAGTATGTATTTAAATTCTAGACGAATCAATTTATAGAGAATACTTTGTAGCATGAATTATTGTATACAATAACCAAACTGTAAAGCCAAACACCAGGAATCATTAGAATTCTCAAAACGTTCGTTCATTTTGTATTGGGAATTACAGCAAAAATATTAGCATACCGAATTGGAAATTTAAACTTTGCAAATTTATTCTATTGATTTTTTTCAGTATTTTTTAAAATTAAAAAATAAGATACTGATTAACATTCCACTTACCTATTTCCTCTGATTCCAGAACATCCTCTACTTCAATATATTCGTATCTGAACTTTAAATACATTACACAGAACTATATAGCATTTTATTATAAACAAGAAAGTGTGTCAGGGTTTATTGAGAGACTCGTAAACGTTGTAACAATACTGTATTTTAACTGATTGCCATATTTAGTCAAACCATACGTTTCTTATTTGGAATGAACGATGGCAAAAGTAAGAAATAAATGTGCCTTGATTGGCATTTCTTTGGATCGATGCACACAAGTAAAAAACACCTGTGCCTTATATGGCATCGTTCTATATATTAACACACTGTTTAAAGGTTGGTGAACAAAGATACCTGAAAAGAAAAAATGGCGTAGACATGGTTTATGAAAAATCAATTTGTGCTTTAGGAGTGATTTTTTATCAAAAGTATAATGTCAAACTATTGTTTAACAATTTTATATATATTTTGGAGCGACTAAATTCAACTGGTTGTTTTTGATTTTGGAAGACAGAAAAACAGAAATGATGTCAAATTCATTGAGTGCTTGCTAAACTTTTCAAAACTGAATTATTTGATTTGCTTTTATTTTGCATACGAGACTCAGAGTTAAATATGAACTCTCATGTGTTAACCATCCTAACTAATTTATCAAACTTTGCATATTTAACGTATCTCTTAATTTATAAAGAATTTTAAGATACTCTTTTTTCTAAATTCATTTTCTTATGATAGTATTTTGATCATAATACCGTTCGTTAGGTACTTTACTCTGAAATTCTTTTCGTATAAATATGTGTTATCGGTGTAATGTTTCACTTGAAAAGCTAAAGGGCTTATACGGCCTTTCTTCATATGGATATTTGAACAACCACTGTAGTCTATATAAAACCTAATGGTTAGCTTTCAAAAAACCTGTATTATCACCCATCACGAAGTCTTTGTTGAACCCATTTCAATTTGCGCCGGATAGAAACGAGGGTACTGTAACGTTGTTTTGATTTTCTTTAAATTGGTTCACGATTTTCTTGACAACATATGAAAGAAAGGGAATATGAATGAACCATCTGTCTGGTTTTAGATAAAGGTTTTGAAATAATACAAACTTGAGGGGGGCTGCAGGGGTTTTTGTGGGGGAGAGGATGTATTAATAATGTCAGCCATTTTTATTAAAGACTTCCGAGAACGGAAAAGATTTGGAATATAGTCAATCTCATTTGTTTGTGTATAGCTTAAGCGCATTCTTTATCTTCTGCGTTCGTTCTTATTTAGTTATCTATACATGTAACATATTTAATGTACTTTATATTTAACATATCAGTACAGAAACTATGATCGATACAAGTTTAAATTTGTGTCGGATATATGAACGGGCAAAGGTTTTACCGAAATAAAGCTTTTTGCCAATTTTATTTCAGCATTGAATACGTATTTTTGGATGTCGTCGGTCCTGTAACGTACCAAGCGGTGCAGACAAATTGAATACCGCGCATTAGCGTGGTATGATAATTTGCCTTGATAATTTGTCTGCACCGCTTGGTGTGTTACAGAACAAGCGGTGCAGACAAATTGAATATTATAGTGCGTTAGCGCGGTGTGGTAATTTGTCTGCACCGTTTGGTGTGTCCTAGGACCGACGACATCCAAAAACAAGCATCCAATGCTTATGTGTATATTTATACTGATGTATATTTGTATGATATATATGTGAATTGTTGCTGTAAAGATATCATATACGCTCCGAGTCAGGGATATGAAACATACATGTAACAGCCATATTTACATGTCAGTTAGTTCGCTTCTGCAGCTAAAAATAAAGTGCCAGAAACTTTGTAGAGAAAAATATTTGTTTATTAAGGAGTAAATATAATTTAATGACTATTTTCCAAAAATACATATCAAATTGGTTATGTAATATCGAAAGTTGCAATTAATCTTACAAAATAAATATACTCAAAACACGTGTTTGTGCACATGAATTAGCAAAGTGTATTTATAAGAAATTGGACGTGGCAGATTTCCAATGCAAACAAAAGAGGAAATATACACTGAATATAAATATTAAAGAATGTGTGTGTTCTCCATTTGGTTCAAAAAGACATTATTTTTAGTTGATTTTAAGTTAAAATCAACGTGTTGAGGATTTATGTAATTTGACATCATTATTACCTCCAATGGGTTTTTGTTTGCATGATTCATTTCTAAACAAAATCATTGTAATATAAACAGAATGCAGATTATAATCAATTACGATTAAAACAATTCTGAACAGTCTTTCTAAAACATAAATACGAAAAATGACTAAAAACAACTATGTTAAAGTATCCTGTTAAATTGGAATTGGATTTGTTCATGATCAAATCGTCGAAAAATGGGCTTTAATTGATGAATTATTAAGGAGATATCTTTTTATATAAATATGATAAATACAATATAACATCACGAAGAAACAAGAAATTGCATTTCACTTGTTCATAGTTCATCATGCATTGAGGGATTGCCTTTTTGCAATATTTTATTTATCAGATTCGTTGCTCCAGATTTTAGATGTTTTCCTTTTGTAATGGGTGTATCAATAATAACATACTGTTCTTCTATGTCATCGTAGGGTGGCCAGTCAGGAGCTCCGTCAGAATTTGGATTTCTGTAAGATAAAAACAAAGAAATATATAACAAGTGTAAGACTAAATCTGAACTATTGCTATCGACATTTTAGTACTGTATATATTTTATCATTGCCATTACATTCTTTTCGTTAGTTTTTGTGGGAATGCAAATTGACAAACACTAAAAAGGCTTCGTTTGTTTGATTATTTGAATAGTTTGTTATTCATTGACCTTAGACCAAAATCCAATCTACTTCTCCATCTTGCCACAACCAATTCATACTATCCATATCCATACTCTGACCTGATAGTGTGTATTATTCATACAAGGTACTGATATAATAGGTTTATGAAGGTATGAATATTACCCTTGACCTTCAAAAATATATTGAGTTTTTATTTTTTGCACTCTGTGAAATAGGTACACATAACATATCTCAATGTATTCTTATCGAACGGAAGCGGTTTTACATGTCTTTTTTAAAAACAAATATAAATACCAAACAGATGTCTTGCGCAATACAATATAATATTTCTAAAACTAAAACGTTTAATATGAACACCAATTTCATGACAATTTCATCTTTATAGTACAAGTACTCATATGGTAAATGATCATTCACACATTTGAGTTCTGTAAAATTTTATAATAATATATTATTGTAATTCTTATAAAAAAAAATGGTGGACCATGTTTTTCTTTTTACGGCTTTCACAGATCTTAACACTTTGGCTTCATTTGAAGAAATTAAAGACACTTTAGTCGGGTATATTCATTGATTTTTCATCACGTCTTTTAGGAAGAAAAACCCAAAAATGTAACATTTATCAGACTTTAAAACAATTGACATTGGATCAAAAAGCATTAACTGTTATTCGGGTTTATAGAGCTGATTAAATACATTACCTACCCAAACTTTGCAAATTTAGTCCAATACTGAATGACTTCGCTTGATAATCTGTCAAAGGCGGCAAGATCTATTGTCTTCAGTTTCTCCTCTGAAATATGATCGCGTGAAACGTTGAACAATAGAGGCAATTCATCTCCGTGCCTCGCCCCCTTAAACCATGAGGGAAGCAATTCTGTTGGAAGGAAAGAAAATGGAGAGGTTTTGGTAATAAAATACTGGAAAGTTTTGGTTTTTTCGTTTTTCTTTGCGTGCATGGATAACATGATATTGCTCGGAACAATGAACCACGAATCTGTATAAAACTCAAACACTTTGTTACTCTGTTCATCAACACCTTCAGCTGTGTAATAGTCACATATTTCTTGAGTCAGAGAGGGAATGTTTCCAACACTCACCTCAACGTACATTGGAGCAATAACTTCACATAGAACGCTCTTAGGGACACCCTCTGCTACGTTTACATTCAGTTTTTCAAAAGCACCTGGAGGTACATTAAAAAAGCCCATGATTCCTTCGCCATCTAAGGTACCGGACATGAAATCAATGCTACGAAAGAATCGGTAAACTTCGCTGTCCCAATATTTAGAATGTGATAGATCTGTTTTTATCAACGTACCATCAACAGTTGGAGTCATGCTTCCTATCTGGGCTGTGATATTATCCGGGTTTACAAATTCTGTAAAAGTAATTGCTTCTGTTATATTTTCTGCTGGTAGGTCTTGAAGACATGAAAGCGTTTCTGATATACTTTCTCTCTTACAATTCGTATTCTTCAATAGTATTGTATTTATTTGCTCCTCTGCTTTTCTCCCCGCTATCGCATAAAATGAAACCGCACCACTTTGGGAAATAGCTCTTTGAAAAAGTCCCTCATTAGAAGGAATCAGTGTTTGAAGACTTACACTCATTCCACCTGCCGACTGTCCAAATATAGTTACAGATTTAGAATTTCCACCAAAAGCTGCAATGTTTTTTTGAATCCAGCGAAAAGCTTCGATTTGATCCCAGAGACCATAATTTCCTGGAACCAAGGGGATCATGCAATGTCAAAAATCCGAATAGACCCAATCTATAATTAATGGTTACTACGATGACATCACCCCCCAAAACAATTTTCTGAGGTTTGTACTGACTCGCTCCACCAAGAACAAACCCACCGCCATGAATCCAAACCATTACTGATAACTGTTTTTCTTTTGATACTTTCCCTGGAACATAGACATTAAGATACAGACAATCTTCGTCGTTTTCTAAAGTATCTAGTCCAGGAACTGGACTGTCCACCTGGGGACATTGAGGAGCATTTCTGTCTCTAATTCCTTTAACGTCTGTCCATTCTTCGATCGGTCTTGTTTTCTGGAAACGTAATTTCTCGAACTGGAGGCTGAGCGTATGGAATCTTTATAAATCTGTATACCTGTCCCTCCTCGTAGTTTTCCTCGTAGCCTCTCACCCATCCTGATGGGGTCCTGACTTCTACGACATTTTGTATACCAGAACCTTGCACCGTCACAACGTTAAATATAGCTAAGAGCAGTATGAAAAGACTTAGGTCTCTCATTGTATATTTATCGTCTGAAAAAAATAAAGTACATAATTATTAATCACAGCATTTCGTACATAATAGTTTGAATGCCTATCGGTTAGAAGTTATGTTAATATTTTACAAGGCCTATCTTGAGAGTGTCATTCTACGCTATATAAGTCTCCTTGAGAAAAAAAGAGCTCTGCATAGAGATGTAGAAAACCATTAAAATTTTCATTTTAAAATATGTAGATTTTTTCTTCACTAAATACTGTTGAACCATCATTGTTCGCGGGGGACCAATGTTCGTTGCTTTAGTGGGTAACTCTTGCACACGAATTAATATCCCTTACGGACGTATACATACAAGCATTTGTTTAGTATTTATTTACAAAATAGAACTTACTAACGACGAAATCACGGCCCCACGAACTAGGAAAATTTTGGCTACCCACGAACATTGACCCCCACAAATAAAAATAATTACACAGTAGAAGTCTATAGCTGAACAAATCCTTTTGTTAACGCTATGGTAGATCTGAAGGGTAGCCACCCAGCCTTCATAGACTGATCAAATGACAAAATTAATGTAATATAGAATAATCAAAATCACTTCCTAATGTAATTGAATCGCAATACATGTACACAACACGATCGTAGTCACAAAACATTAATCTCAAATAATACCGAAATATGATCTGGAAACTTTGTATACATGCATTCGATAGAAACCGAATGCAATAATAAGATGGTTGAATGAATAATATATAGTAATGTATAGCTTAAAATATACCACACTTACCAATTTGCAATGACACTGGAGTATATTTATAATGCAGACTGGTATTTGTAGATCACAGATCTGCTTTTTGTTCAATATTAAATAACATAGTCGTGTTAGAGCTAAAAATAAATCAACCTTCTTTTACCACACGAGTATTTACATTAGATGCATATTGAAGGCAAAGTATGAAAAATCAATAAAACACCCTGATATATTACATGTCATTAAATCAAACTTACCGGTTTGCATTAACACTAGTGAATGCAAAAAAAAAGCTAGTGGATAAAATCACAGATCAGTTGTTGTTGCCTTAACTCTAGACCGATAAACCGTATATATAGGTTTTTTTTTAAACTCTGTATTTTGTAAGAGCTAAAATTAGATTCACCATCTCTGTGATAAGGCATACATGAAACTGATATTACTTCAAAATAATGACAAATACAGAACCCTGTTTTTGTTTGATTTTGTATTCAATGTGACATGCAAAAATAGAGGGTCTCATAGTGTCAGATTAATAAGAGGATCACCATATTTGCCATCGTTCTAAATATTAACACACAAGATCAGATAATAGGCGGAACTCGACGGATCGGATCGAGGTGTGAGGCCCCAAGAGGGATATTTTTTTTGCTTGTTTGTATGAATGCTCTGAGACAAGCTGTTTTATTTCAAAGGACTTAAACTTCAATAAGGTATTGCATGAAAAAAGAAACGTTGACAGATGGCAAACTTTGGATACCTTGTTCTAAGATCATCTATGATATACTGATATCTAATTCAAATAAATTTCTGTTTGTTTGATGAATCCTTATTGGACCCTTAACATTTCATGTGTATATTGTATTTTATTGCTACCGTATAAGGGCCGGTAATGAAACTTCAGCAATTTTTTTTTTTTTATTTTGCATGTTGTACATTCGACTTATCCATATTTGGACGGTAAAGAACCACATGAACTCCTATGTTTATTGTACTTTAAATTTACTATATTTGGACTAGGTCACTACCAATATCTATCACAAATGTAATTTAATATTTGAATACTAAAACACAAATTATGAAAATATGAAAAACATTTTTATTTGTACTTTACTGTCCTGTGAATCATAATCTTCGATTTCAATGATATTTTTTATGATACATTATAATGTAGTAGTGATCTCATTAAAGAAATTGATAATTCCATCAATTGCATTTGTGTTGCTATGTGCCCTGATAGCACTGTCATGTAGTAAATTTTGAATTTACCGAGAGGCAGCAAATTTTCTTCTTGTATGAAAATATAAATTTTTAGAAATATTTTTTAATCTTTTTTTATTTTGGCATTTTCAATTCACAATTGCATATAAACATGTCATTGGTATAATAGCATATTATCCCACATTAGTGAAAGTTATAGGAGAGAGAGTAAATCAAGAAAGATTGATAGCATTATGTTGTATTATGTAGCAGAAACATTGTATTGGAGCACTTAGACAAGTAGAATTGACAATTAATTGACAAGATGTATTTGTCATAGTCAATTTTTTTATTGAAAATTTCATCAGTCAGAGTAGATCACAATTTTTTTTTCCAGTGTTTTTTCATACTGAGTGAAATTGCAATATTTTTTAAAGTAAATATTTCTCGATAATGGGTCATTAATATAAACAATGCACTCGAATCCAATTTTGGTACAGTTTGATATTTACAGACAAAAATAAACTGTTTCACAACAAGTGTCAATAAGTTATGAACTTTGTGAACATTATTGTTGTTAAATTTATCAAAAAAAGTAAAGTCTATGGATGAACTTTAATTAATCTTATCAAAATCTATTGGAAAAATTAAACCTTGATAGAAACGTTTCTTCAACTGAACAACATACATGTATCTCTTTAACATTAGGTCATTCATAACAAGAGGCCCAGGGGCCACATCGCTCACCTGAGCAACAATTGCCTTAATTCTGATCAAATTAGCATTACAGTATCAAAATATCTTGACAACTGAGTACTGTAGATCTTGCTAAAAAAAATTGAAAATCTGCCAATTTTTATTCACCTCTCATTTTTTGGTAAATACCAAGCCCCTGTTGTTGTTGTACCTGTAAGAAGATTTTTCTCTATTCCTATACCCCCCCCCCCCCCCCACCATTTCGTGGCCCCACTTTTATCTAGGGAATCATGGTTTCATCAAACTTAAATCTGCATAACCTGTGCTTTCACACTAAGTACTGAGTTTTGGACCGAAAACTTTCCCAGAATATTTTTAAAGATTTTCTCTATATATTCCTATGTAAAAATTCAAATCGCAATCACGATCCCGCCCTACCACTAGGGACTGTGATTTTGCAAACTTGAATTTACACTACCCGAGGATGCCTCTACACAAGTTTAAGCTTTTCTGGCCAAATAGTCTTTAAAAAGAAGATTTTTAAAGATTTTCTCTATATATTCCTAAGTAAAAATTCATCCCCCATTGTGGGCCCCGCCCTACCCCCAGTGACCATGATTTGAACAAACTTGAATCAACATTATCTGAGGATGGTTACACGCCAATTTGAGCTTTCCTGGCCTAATAGTTTTTTAGAAGAAGATTTTTAAAGTTTTCTCTATATATTCCTATGTAAAAATTGATCCCCCTCTTGTGGCCCCACCCTACCCCCAGGGACCATGATTTGAACAAACTTGAATCAACATTATCTGAGGATGGTTACACGCCAATTTGAGCTTTCCTGGCCTAATAGTTTTTTAGAAGAAGATTTTTAAAGATTTTCTCTATATATTCCTATGTAAAAATTGATCCCCCAATTGTGGCCCCACCCTACCCCTGGGGACTATGATTTGTACAAACTTGAATCTACACTACCTGAGGATGCTTCCATTTTAATTTGAGCTTTTCTGGCCTAATAGATTTTGAGAAGAAGATTTTTAAAGATTTTCTCTATATATTCCTATGTAAAACATGATCCCCCAGTTGTGGCCCCAACCTCTCCCCGGGGACCATGAGTTGAATAAACTTGAATCTACACTTCCTGAGGATGCTTCCATTTTAATTTGAGCTTTTCTGGCCTAATAGTTTTTGAGAAGATGATTTTTAAAGATTTTCTCTATATATTCCTATGTAAAACTTGATCCCCCTCTTGTGGCCCCACCCTACCCCCGGGGACCATGATTTGAACAAACTTGAATCTACACTTCCTGATGATGCCTCCACGCAAGTTTAAGCTTTTCAGGCCTAATAGTTTTTGAGAAGAAGATTTTTGAAAAATACCAACAAATGTTTAATAATTCTCAATTATCTCCACTTTAAAGAGGGCGTGGCACTTCATTTGAACAAACTTGAATCCCCTTCACCTAGTGGTGCTTTGTGCCAAATTTGGTTGAAATCTGCCCAGTGGTTCTTGGGAAGAAGATGAAAATGTGAAAAGTTTACAACAACGACAACGACGACAACAACGACAGACAACCGACAAATTGTGATCAGAAAAGCTCACTTGAGCCTTTGGCTCAGGTGAGCTAAAAAAGATGATCTATGGTTTCAACTTATACCTTACAAAAAGTACAAAGCTGATTGTCCTTTAATTTGAAATATGTTAAAAAGTAGTGTGTTGCAATTATTGTGTGTAATATTTGAAACTGTAACCAGTGATATTTAGATTCCTTTGTAGTTTTAAATGGAAGTTCAAAAAAAAATTCAGTCCCTAAATCGACAACCCTCTTCATGCCAGTTATAAACTGCTTTGATTGTTTCTTTCTTTTTACTTATCAAAATATTATACATATCTTTACAACCTTTGTTTGCTTTCTTGAAAATTGCAATTGTATTTGGTATATGTGCTTGTATTTTAATTCTTGCCTCTCAATATTATAAGGACCAATTTTATCTAAAACAGCATTTTTTAGTCCAGCATATTCTAAAAAGTTTGAATTTACATGTAGATTATTAAGAGATTCAAGACTTATGAAATTGCCTTCTGAATCAAAAAGATCAATATTAAATATAAAGGTTGCATTTAAAATAACTTTTTAGGAAAGCTGAATTACCATGTGGATTATACCATATGTGTTCATTGTGAATGATTTCATTTTGAAGGGCTGAAATACCTTCTGCCAGCTATCAAATACTTGTTTCCAAAAACAATTATGCATTGTGGCAAGGCACTTTGAAAAAATTACGCACCAAGTTAACACATTTTGAAAAAAAATTTCAAAGTGCGTTATGGAGGTACATCAACATTTATTTGTATCGACACTCTTAACGCACTTTGAAAGAATATTTTTGTATCACAAATTCTGGAACTGAATTTCTAATTTGTTGATAGTATGATGATTTGTTAACACTCGTGAATCTAATTTACCGTATTTAGTACGGGGATGGGGATGGGGGGGGGGGGTTAACCAAAGATACAGGTCAAATAACAGTGCATCATTTAATTGATTACAAAATGAGGTCCCTTAATTGTCACTCATTTTTCCTTCCAAAACATATGGTATTCAGCAACTTTGGGTAATCATTTAAGATCGGAAAAGGAAATATGCTCTGTATAAGTACATGCAGTGTTATTGAAAAAATGAGCTGGCCAAACAATAATTTCTATAATTATATGTTAAAGAATCTATGTGTTTCAACAGTAACCCTCTTTTCGTATTCTGATCAAATAAATCACTTCAATAAAATAATATAAACATGAATGAACATTAAATTAATATAAACTTAAAAATAAGCATAAGGATGTGGTTAATTTTCTCGCACTGATCTTCTAAAAGATCATATTGTTTTTGATAAACAGAACTAAGGTATTCTTTTTCACATCATATTTGCAATTAGCCACTTGAAATATATTATACATTGATCTCCATTATTCATATCTATAAATCATATTCGTTCGTAAAATGTAAGTATCAAATGATTCATTTTTGGAATCATAAGTGATTTTATGACTGTTAATCTTCCTTATACTGTTAATTTACGTAGTTTCCACTGCTTTATTGTTTTTTTTATAACGTCTAGTATAACAGTGTAATTTCGGTTTAACATATCATATCAGTTTACCGAAAATTTTATCCCTAGCAAGTCAAAGTTAGCATTGTTCCAATCAAGTTTCCATCTGGAGTGATGAAAAGTTTCTTTTGAGATTTTTTACTTCCTATCCACACCATCTTGGTCTCATTGTTGCAAACCACGGTTTTGAGAATCGATGTGAATCACAAGTGGGTCACCGATGATGTCTTGGTCTTAGAAAAGTTAATATTTAGTCCTGATATATCAGCAAAAAAATCTATTTCCCTAAGAATACCGTCTTAAGTTTCTGGTGGTCCATTTCTAAATAAAGATGTGTCATCTGCATATTTGTGAATTTTTTTATTCAGTATCTCCTATTTTTATGCCCTTTATATCTTTATTATTTCTAATAATTGTTCCTAATATTTCTGCACAGAGCAAGAATAAGTAGGGTGATACTGGGTCACCTCGTCTGAACCCTTTTTGTGGGTAAAAATAGTCTGATATTATTCCATTTTTAATAATACATGTTTTTATACCATTATAAAAGGTTTGTATCCAATCTTTTATTGAATTTCCAAAATAAAATAGGTCAAGTGTATGAAAAACAAATTCCCATGATATAGAATCAAAGTCCTTTTCAAAGTCAATCAACAAAATTAAACCTGGAATATTGTATCGTTCAGTATAGCTCATTAGATCATATACTAATCTGAAATTTTCACCTATGAATCTACCTTTAAGGAATCCAGTTTATCTCTGCTAATTAATTTATCCAAGTATAACTTTAACCTATTAGCAGTACAGCCTGAAGCAATTTTTAAAGCGCTAAGCATAGCTCAGCGCTTTATTGTCGTTAGACTTCTATTTCCGGTGCAAGGAATAACTGCCCTCTATGAGCAGAAATATACATCATTTAAACTGGTAAGAGGTATAGGGAACCAGTTATCTGGGGTGACGGAAATGGCCGAGTAGATACGATTGGTTTGCGGGGCTTACGTACATCAGCACGGGATGCTACGCAGTGATGAAAAAATATAGTGCGTATTCAGAAGCTAAAATATAGAAAAATATAATCGATTCTTTGCAAGAAAATGTCAAAAACTGTGATAAATTACTGTTCAAAAGGTATAATTCGTGATTTTAACATATCTTTTTTCAGGCAAGTATCCATATACAAGTCGTGTTCAGCTTTAATTCACATCATTTTCAGAAAGTAACATATATTTAAAGAAATCTGGCCTTCGATACTTTAAATTGATATTTATTAAACATAAACCAAAATTTCAATAAGGCTCATTTCCGCCTACGCTTGCACACAGTAAATTTTCTTAGAACCAAGCTAGGTTAGCGCTTTTCAGTACTTTCAGTACTTTGATATAAATAATATTTAAAAGGCATACTGGTCTCCAGTTTTTTAGATACTGTTTTGCTTCACCACTTTTTAGAAATATAATTACGACACATCAATTTAGAACTAGATATTCCGGAATTACAATAAAAATATGACAAAAATATTCCATAAAAAAAAAAAATAAAGAAGTAAATAACCAGTGTACAACAGAAGAAAAGAAAAAAGTGAAAAGGGTTCTAAATATTTTGGTGACTTAATTATATGGTTGTGTCTATCGGAAATAACATATTAAACTAATAATTACTTTTATATTAAAGAATCCAGAAAAAAGATAGGGGAAAATAGAGCTGGTGTTGTATTGTTTATGAAAAAATGACAACAACAAACCGTCAACCATCTCAAAAATCCGTAGAACGAAATGCAAATTCAAAGCAGAGCAACACAGACCTTCCAAATGGATAGAGGTAGGATCAGGAGCCTAGAAGAAATATTAATTACCATGTTGCGTCGGAAGCAAATGAACCATGAAGCAGACACAATTGTTTATGCCTAGAAAGATTAGCGATTTGATGTATTTCTTTCACAACTGAAGATTCCTAACGGAACAAATAAAAAACTAAAGAATATCGGCTTTAAAGATATATATTTACTATGTACAGCATTGTTCATGAAAAAGTACATGTTAGCGTATCATCATTTTGTGAACTGTTATTGGCTGGATGGGTGTGAATACAAAATTCAGATAGTCACAGTTTTAATAAATTGAGTGCATGAGTGAAAACGCAAAAATATTAATATAACATACCGTAAATTGTGTATTTACACCCACCCAGAAAATTTACAAAAAACAATTTCAAAGTTTCAATTAACTGGGTGAATTTAAAACGAAAAGTTCATGATGATTCAAAGTTATTACATATTTAAAGGGATAATATGTACAAATGTATATTAAAAAAATAATTATTTAAGTCTCCCCTCCCCCCCCCCCCCTGAAACATGTAAATCTAAAGAATACATATGTATAAAACTGATAAATTTTAATTAAATAAACTGAATTTATTAATGTTGATTCGTTAATTTGTGCTTCTTTGCTGTTGAATTTTGAACCGGTTTCATGATCAAAATTCCACGATGCGGGTCAATTTTCAACGGATTAGGGTCCTTATTCAACACCTTTGGTATCAAAATTCAACAGTGGAAAAATGACCCCCGGGAATATTTTCAACCCGGGTCAAAATTCTTCGTTACACCGGTACAGTACCATGCCCATTCAAGTTCAGTGCAACTCATTTATTTAAAAAATCGTTTCCAGTAGGTTATCATGGTAAAGTCATCTCGATTCTAATGTAAATAAATTCTAATAAATGACCAAACTATCAACAATATACAGAAATTTTATTATTTTATCGCTTTTGATTTAATCGCTTATAACTCATCATGCCTTGCACCTGGATTGCCTTTAGTAAGAATTCTATTAAGCAGATCTGTAGCTCCAGATTTTAGATGGGCCCCTTTCTTAAAAGGAGTATCAATGATGACGTATTGTTCTTCTCTAGAATCGTAAGAAGGCCATTCAGGAACTTCGTCGGAATTCGGATTTCTGAAAGTTTGTAATTGGAACAAATATTAGTTTTGATCAGAATAATAATATTGGGAAGACGACATTGAATGAAAAAAATGAGAAGACATAGTATCCATAACATGAAAGAATGTAAAATGCCCAAAGAAATATATCTTTACAAATGTGTATCCTACTATATCATGTATTTCTTGAAGAAAATCTTTAAACATTAATATTTTAGAAATCATTAATTTATCATACACAAAATTTGATGCATGCATATCAATAGCTTTAATAGTTATCATCCATTGATTAAAGCGAGACAACTCTTCAACCCCTTGAAACCACAATAAGGAGTCAAATAGTGGCCTGTCATTTTTAAGTTGTACTCTTCATTTAAAACTCTGAACCGAAAAGATTTTATAAATTGGATTTTAAAAAAAAGTTACAACAAAAAGCCGTTTTAATAGATATTGTAACGTTTCCTTGAAAGAGAAAACGTTACACGCGTGACATGCAGGTACGTAGCATCGGGGTGAAGGGGGCAGGAGGTGGGGTCTCCACCCCCCCCTCCCACTTTGTGGCGCAGCAAAGATTTTTCTTAAATTCACATAAAAATAGAATTAACATGAAATTGACCAACCATCCCCCCTATTTTTATGGGACCATTAAAAAATTGAATTGAAAATAAGAGATCAAAATGACGAAATTTAGGTAAACTAAACATAGACGCTACAAAAATGTAAACTTGATCTGAAGTTGGGCATTTTCAAGCTGTTTAGCAAGTTTCATGTTATTTCTCAAACGCATAAAGAAAAAAAATGGGAAACTGAAGTGGGACAGACAGACAGACGGACTGACGGACCCAGAGGAAAGTGGTAGGGGACTTATAAAGCATCAATGAAAGGCTTTTCTTCCATTTTAAAAAAAAAACTGTAGGCACCTTTCATTTACTAGATTTTGATCTAAAATAATTGGACTACGTACCCAAACTTTGCAAAATTGGTCCAGTACTGAATGACATCATTTGACAACCTGTCAATGGCATTGAGGTCTATTGTTTTCAGTTTTTCCTCTGAAACTTGCTCATGTGACATGATGAACAATAGATGTAGCTCCTCACCATGACCTGCCCCCTTGATCCAAGATGGTATTTCAAATGGAAGAAGAGGGAAGGGGGTAGGTCTGGTAACAAGATACTGGAAAGTGTTACGTTTTTCGTTGCTGTTCGCGTGGATGGATAACATGATGTTGCTCGGAACAATGAACCACGAGTCTCCAATAAACTCTAACACTTTGTTACTCTGTTCATCAACGTCTTCAGCTGTGTAATAGTCACATATTTCTTGAGTCAGGGAGGGGATGTTTCCGGCTGCTGTATCAACAAACTTTGCAGCCATATAGTCACATAAAATGGTTTTTGGGACAGACTCTGACACGTTGATATTCATTTTCTCAGTAAGACTAGGGTGAATGATAAACACCCCCATGTTCCCTTCACCATCCAAAGTTCCTGACATAAAATCAATGCTTCGAAAGAAATTGTAGACTTCGCTGTCCCAAGATTTTGGATATGCTAGATCTTCCTTAATCAAATCACCATCAACAGTTGGAACCATACTCCCAACTTCAACGGTTATATTACTAGGATTCATAAAGTCTGCCATGCCAACTGAATTTGTTATATTATCGACCGGTAGTTCCCGAAGACATTTAAGCGTTTCTGACAAGTTTCCTCTGTTACAATTCGTCTTTTTCAGTAACAATTCATTTGTATGTTTTTCAGCTTTCCTCCTTGCTAACGCGTAGAACGAAACAACTCCACTCTGGGAAATGGCTCTTTGAAAAAGTCCCTCATTAGAAGGAATCAGTGTTTGAAGACTTACACTCATTCCACCTGCTGACTCTCCAAATATAGTCACAGATTTAGGATTTCCACCAAAAGCTGCAATATTATCCTGAATCCAGCGAAGTGCTTGAATTTGATCCCAGAGACCGTAGTTCCCTGGTACCAACGGATCGTGCAGGGTCAAAAATCCTAAAAGGCCTAATCTATAGTTGATGGTAACAACGATGACACCACCTCCTACAACAATTTTCTGAGGTTTATATTGACTTGCCCCGCCCGTAATAAATCCTCCGCCATGAATCCAAACCATTACTGATAGATCTTTGTCCTTAGAAATTTTCCCTGGTACATACACATTTAGATACAGACAATCCTCGTCGTTTTCCAATTTATCTATACCTGGGATAGGATTGTCTATCTGTGGACATTGAGGAGCATTTATGTCTCTAATTCCCTTAACGTCTGTCCATTCTTTGATCGGTCTCGTTTTCTGGAAACGTAATTCTCCAACTGGAGGTTGAGCGTATGGAATTTTAATAAATCTGTATACTTGTTCCTCCTTGTAGATTTCTTCGTAACCTCTCACCCATCCTGATGGGGTCCTGACTTCTACGACATTTTGTATACTAGACCCTTCCACGAATGCTACCATACACACCGCAACGACCAAGCTGGAAACACTTTTCATTGCTATATATATGTCTGGAAATTGTGAAAACAATTTACCTTAGAAGATTATATCTAAATCATATTATCTTGAAGCATACAGGTATAATCTTGTATTGAATCAAATGGTAGAGCAACCCCAAATATCCAAAAGGATGTGACAAAATTTATAAGAATGGTCTCTTCTGGTCGAAGCTTAACATTTGTATGTTTGTTGGGGCTCCTTGCACCAGCATTATAACAGTCGCTTCAATATAATTTATTCTTAACCTTTAAATACATATACATGTACTTATACCTAATATACAACTGATAATAACAAGAATATGATTAAATCTTCAAAACACTCTCCACTAATAAAGGACAATAACTAAATTTTAAGTAGATGAAAATAATTGTAAAAAATAACCTCAACACGCACCTGCAAAGAATGGCCCTTTCCCTGATTTTATTTCCAGTAATCAATAAAATCCGCGCAGAGGTCAAATTTGACAGTATTTCGCACGTCCCGAGTCCATGAAATATTTTAACATTTGTTCTAGATATTCCCACTTGTAATCTTTCGACAGAAAATTGAATGTGAGACAGAATTTAAATTGGAACGATGTTTGTAAACTTCGCTTGTGACAACAGAAAAGTCGCTAGTCCAACACGAGTTGGTAAACATATTAAGTTAGCAAAGAGTGCTGTTAGTTTGCAAATCGATTTGTGTAAATATGGTCGTCTTAAACTTTTAAAATCTAAACATTTCATGATTAAGATCATTTATTGCTGTAATGAAAACGTATGCACTTGGTAAAATAAAGAAATGGTTGAAATTCAGGCAATGCTTATCCCTCCTGACGACATAACTTTAGTACACAAAACCTTCACGTATTATCAGCAGATTTACCTATCAAACAAATGTGGCCTTTAAAAATTCATACAATGTGTACGGCATGGTTTTCGTGCCTTTTTTCCATATTTTTCGTTCCGATTTCAAGTCGTGCCCTTTATAAGGCATCTCATGCCAAAAGATGAAATCAAATATTATTTATTACATTAAGGTATCCCACTCCTCAATGTTGTTGTATCAAGATTTTCTTGAGAAGTATATCATTGAAATCTGTAGACAAAACATACTTAAAAAATACAAAGATAATGGGGGGGCGGGGGGGGGGGGGGGTCTGTATCCATCCCTCTGAGTTATGGCCTATTTAATTTGACCTTTTTGCACCTAAAATGCAATTTCATCCTGATTAGGATTTGTTGTCACTATTTTTGATTAAGCAAACTTATTTCTTCAAATATTGTTTTTAATTATGCACAATGGTCACACTGAATAGAGGGATTACGCAAAAATTTGTACGAAGCTGCATAAATTTTTTGTGTGACCTTTTTGCACTTAAACTAGACAATTTCTATAATAGTTACAATTTGATTTGAAATAAAAACTTTTTGAATATCAAGAATTTTATAAGATTAATCCAGTTTGCCTAGATATGTATTCAGTATCATTTTGACATAATATAACATGGGGGTCAGTGATGTCAAATTTTAGATATAGGGCTTCAGAGGTAAAATTCTCGCAAAATTTGGCTTAAAAAATTCAGACATGTTCTATATATTTGCATGATTTTATGCTAAACGGCTATCACATTCTCAAGATTTGATTTTGTACATGTCACACAGAACCTATAAAATATGTTACAAACCTATCAAATGTTAAAAATGTGAATAATGAATAAAGTATAATAAAAAGAAAAGTATATTGAAAATTCATAAAATTGCTTGTTTCTGTCATTTTCGTCTAAAAGTCCTTCCGCACGAAAAAATAGTTCCCCAAAAAACTTGTTTGTTTCTTGAATTCAAATGGATTTTCTTTATGAATGTTGTGTAATTATGAAATAATAATCTATCTGTGATGATTAAATAAATAAAATCATATTCATTTCAAATATAATGATCATCTGCGCAATGAAATCAAAACATGAGGAGTGAGATACCTTAAAAAGCGCATTAATTTGTAATTTTAAAGGGTTCAAACTTTGCACGTAAAATTTCTTACGAATTCTCAGAGTTTTCTCTATTTATGTTAACATTTTTTCAGTGATCAAGGTTAATAAGATGAAATTGTCAAATGTTACAATACAAAATATCTTTTTAAGACAATATATTATGATTAATACACATCGATTTATATTACAATGTAGCATTGCAGTATTACATTACAATGCATAGATCGAATGTTACCATCTACAATATTGACAGTTCATATCAGTGCCAAATCAACTTATGAAAAAACAAAAGTGAACACATCTTCGCTGTCCCAGAGTTTACGATCCACCCATCTTCTCTACAACCCATGGCAGATTTCGGCGACAAAATTAAAACTCGCGCAACGAAATCTGATTGGCTGCGAAAACAGGGAATCCACCAATTGGGTGTGTAGTTTGCTGTGTTTTCAAACAAAATTTAAATGTATTCACAATTACAATTTTTACTAGATTAATGAATAACATACGATGTATAATTCCAAATGCATGTTTATGGGTTTTTTTTTCAAATTACTCATATTTTTTTCACACGAACTTTTCTTTTCATACCTTTTAGATGAAAAATGCATTAGCTGCTCTTATTTAACCCAATATCGCAACACGGCGCCGTGCCATTTTTCAAAACAATGGCTAAACCTGCAAATGTATAAAGAGGAGCAGAGAAGATCGTTAATCCTTGGCTACCGAAGATATAGTTACCATTGTATCATAATCTTTAGTTGTTCTAGAGACCAGTTAAAAACGTATTCCTTAATTACGATTTAAATACACCGAGACATTTTTAAAAAGCTATCCTTGAATGAACTGGGACGACAACTAAATCTACTTCGGTCAGTGAAAGCTGGTCATCTCGCAGTATGAGTTCCTTATTGTGCAAGCGTCCCCGTGACAAAGGACATAGGTTTTAACGACTCTCTCGTACTTAAGTTTTTAACCCCTTGATATTTGTCTGGTACATGTAAAAAAAATAATCATGGGAAAAAAGTAAAATATTTCATGCTGTGTGTTTTAAAGCGATTTTTGTTAAACACTAAATTCTATGTAAATGTGAAATGAGTTTGCTCCAAAGTTTAATTTTGAAATCTTTTAAAAAAATATATAAGACAAAATTTAAACTATACTACATGTGTATAACAATATTTACATCGTGTTTTGACATACCTGAATTCTCAAAGAATAAAAAAAATCATACTTTTTTTTCTAACAGCATTCAATATGTTAATGGAATTTCGGAATTTCAAAAAAAATTCTGCATTTCTAGAGATGATTGCGATGGTTCATTTTGGACATAATTATAGCATTCCTAATACTAATTAAGCTATTCTGACATACGATAGCTATGAATAGTCAAACAATTCCATCCTCGTTAATTATCCCTACCCATCACATGTATTAACATGAAGTTAAGTCCACTAAGCACGGGAAAACATGGTTGTATGCTAATGTAGAGATTCCACGAGGCGTGAAAACTCCAGTCTCGGGATTCATGTGAGCAATCCGCATAAGATTGTTAGTTTACGATTGATGGGTTTGTAATGCACTAGTTGACGAACGACTCTCGAGGTAAGTTTTGTTTTTATCATTTAAATGTGTTCAAAGGTAATTGGCAATAATATGTATAGCAAGACTATTCTTTTTTTTTAAATCAATCATTTTATTATTTAAATAGCATTTTCCACATTTCGAATGAGTTTTGATAATTTCTCTTAATCATTCTATACATTTTTTCTCTTTTCTCATGCAATGCAAATAAGCTTATTCTGAAAATTTCGAATAAGATGAAATGAATGAAAACTGATTTTACTTAATCTAAATTATAGATTAAAGTTGCTCGGTCTTATTCAACGTTGGCAAAAAAATAAATAAAATTGATAATTCATGCGAAATCAATTCGTCTAGGAAATCATAAATGTTTACGAAATTACACCCGTTAGAGTTCTTTTCAAATATCAAAAGAAAAAAACTTTTTTTTGGGGGGGGGGGGGTTTACTAAAGAATTTGTTTCATCTTCCGAAAACTTTGGTTGCATCAACACAAATGGTTATGCCTTGTTCAAAAATAATCGTAATAAGGTTTTCACATTCAGATCATTTTTTTGGAGGGGGGGGGGGGGGGTTCAAAGTTGATTTAGAATCTTCTTTAAGAATATTATAATGGACGTGGAGATATATAAACGATTTAAGTTTTTTCTTGTATCTATCTTTGGCAACGAAAATATCAAATGCATCCATTGAAACTAATCCATGCTTCCACTGTCTCAATCACTGATTACCTTGGCGTTAAGGCGTTTAAGTACAATGTAGAAATGAATGTCTTTTTACTTTTCACATGATTAATGCAGGAAATTATTTGTTGCCGACGAATTAAAGAACCTTCTTTGATTCATTTACAATATGTCATTATGACGAGAAGTTCTTATTTATGTTACGTTGACCTTGAGCAAGGGAATCCTCATGTGATAGCTGACGATAAAAATAGCTCTACGTTATGCTCGTGTAGTCGACTGAAGGTTAAAGAATGATGCTCATTTGGCGCGAATCTTAAAAAATTTCAAAGTGTATATGGATAGTTTGTTGTTGGTCGTAGAGATACTTAGAGCTGCTGGGTTTAACCTATTTAATTGCATTAACACATAGAACTATTTTAACAAGGCCTTGGACTTTCAGTGGGACGTTACTATCAATGTTTGCGTCAAAACAAGTTAAAAATGACACTGCTTAGCTCAAAAGCCAGACAAATCTTGTTGATTTCAAGAGCAATGGCTGAGTGGCCTACAATGAAATAGAGAGGCCTGCGTCACATTGCTGTTTGCTCTTGTTAAAATGGTTCTATAAATGCAAATGGTTAAAACACATGTTACAACTAAGGAGGTTCTTGTCATGCATGCTAGAAATAATTTACAACTGTCTATTTAGTAGTTTACTGAGAAATAAATATACATAGAAATAATTATTTTTAAAATGCGAAAATTTAAACAAACAGTTCTTTTTTTTTAATTTGAGCTATACAGTAAAGCACTGTAATTGAGAGAATGTACACCAATCTCTGTTAAGTCGTTGAACAGGTGTAAAAACCTTCACTTGATTAAAATTGTCAGTCAGTGATTTATTTCCCCGCAAATTCAAAGTAAGTTACAATAGAAATGTTAATTGGATTTGAATTTTAAAAAATTGAAAACAGTTTATTGCGTGCAATTGCAAATTTTTTACGTCTAAAATAAGAAATCGTATGGATCATCTGGTATTATCTACAAATTAAATTAGGGCTTACTGACTTCTTGTCTTATGAAGAGATCAAAGTTTAAAATACAGATCTTATGTCAAGTTTTGTGTGCATGATATTTTAAGGAAGGAGTCTTTTCTGGTTTTCGACTTGTCAAACGTATATTTGATTAATTGTTCATTAGATAGAGATGAAAGGAAATTAAAATAGTATATTTTTCTTTCTTTTTTAAACATCATACAACTTGGCATAGAAAAAGTAATCAATGTTTAGAATTTAACTAGGACTATATTTTTGGCGTAATATTGGCGTAGGAAAATATCACATGTTCCGCAATTCAGAATTGCTGCAGATTAATGAGTCTGTTTTAGCATTTTAAAAACAATAACATTTATGTTGGATTTTTTAACTACTGAGAACTAATGATATGATACTTAGGTTTCAGTATATGTTTTTAAAATATGATTTGCCTATTCAAATTACATTTTTATAAGCTTTTTAAAGCGCCCATTGTATACATTGATTTTTGTGAAAAAATCACTAAAATCAGTTTTTCTCTCTTATTAAATGGTCAATATATTAGCTTTTCTGTGAATTCATATCTATATGACATATATAAAGTCTTCATAATACATAAAAATCAGAAATATCTTATTATTGGAAGCATAAAAAAATAATCAAAATTTCTTCAAAATTAAGAAAATTAGAGGAAATGCGGGCTAAGCAATATCAATTTTAGTATAAATATTTATTCCAATAAGCTGATACACATTCTGATATTCTATCATTTCATCGAAGAATAGAATCTTCAAATCTTAAACAAATGTCTACAAAACTACAAAGAGCTACACTTAATTTTATCATCCTTTACGTTGAGGAAAAAGGTAGTGACCTTGATCTGACCTTTAAGCGAAAACAAAAAGGTCAAATTTGATTAAACTGATAGAATCATTTGGTAATATGATCCGTTTGGCTCTTGTCAAAATTTCATGAATTTCCTATTATAAAAAGTATGTTTGATAATGAGAAGACTCCTTCCTTAAGTCGTCTCTTGCAGAAACAAAAGTTGCTTATTCTAAATATGAAATCTTGTAGCTTGCCCTGCAGCACGTCGGATGTCTATGAATAGCAGACAAAGCATACAATGTTCGATACAATATCCATTACAGCTCCCGGTACATCAGGATCGTGAATTTTTTATCGAATGTCTCACTTCCTGCACAGATGTTACTACTAAACACTAAATTAGCTGCAAAGTCGGTGTTTTATAAGAAGAGTATTGTTATTAATATGTTCAAAAGTTAAAGAACAACGCAGGAGGACTGAGCATAGCAGAAGGTCATCGGAAGTCACTCAATTAGATTTTTTTAATTAGGCAATGATGAAAAGATGTGGATGCTGGACAGGTAAAAAAGAGACGTTGTTATGGGAACAGTCAAATAATAAGAAGCTTAGTAAAAAAGTGAGTAACATTTTTAATGCTATTAAAATCATTTAAGGCCGAATTATTTAATTCTCATAGGCGTCGGAACCGGGGGGGGGGCACTTTTTTTGTAAAGTTAGACCTAACAATTTGGAAGCATAATAGCATCAGGGAGGGTTCAGCGACCCCCCCCCCCCCCCCCCCCCACTTTTCTCGCAGCAAACAAATTTGTTTCTAAAGATACCTTAAAAAGATAGAAATATTAATAGTGATATTAAAAATAGGAGTCATAGTTGGTAAAGTAGCCCCCCCCCCCCCCCACACACACACACACAGATTAGGATTTTCTTGATTTTGGGAATTCTTGTTGCAGGATTTCTGATGATTAGTCTAGCCCCCCCCCCCCCCCCACACACACACTTTCAATTTGCTTCCGACTCTACTCGCCACTGATTCTTACCAAGTCAATGTAAGTGTTATGGTTTTAAGAAATAAAAGAAAAAAAATGAAATTAACTATAAACTATTTAAAGAACGATATGCTTTCGTTGGTGGTTCATGCGGGATATGAAGATGGCGACATGCATTGCAATGATCGCTAACCCGCATGAATCATCAAAGAAAGCATATTTACATTTTTCTTTTAACAAATTAATAAATTGGTAGCAGGCACGTAGCATCGGGGGGGGGGGGGGGGGGGCAGGGGGGCCTGACCTCCCCCCCCCTCCTTTTTTTTTGCGCAGCAAAGATTATTCTTAAATTAACATACAAAAAATTGAATTAACATGGAGTCCCCCCCCACACTTTTATGGGACCCAGGATTTTGGAAAGAAACCTTTTTTTTTTTTCTTGTCTTTCTTCGATGAGTCTGCCCCCCACCCCCCACTTTCAAAAACAATGCTACGTACCTGGCCGGTAGGAAAGGGTCTGAAAAATTAACTAAATTATTGTTCATGTACATTACATTAGTACGTTAGATACAACACAAAACAGCCAAATCGTCTTCTTTTTAGTCTGACATCATCATTATGATTATTTCGTGCAGTCCGTGTTTTTTCTCAGGTTGCTGAAAGTTTTGACCAAATGAGAAATGGGGCGTGTAGATTTTCGTTATGTCGGTTTCTACAGAGCTATGAATTACATTAATTTCCATAAGAAATAGAGTGAATCTTATTTGGTGATTGTAAAAATTTAGCCGTGATTTCTAGAAAGTTTAGTTTTAAACCGAGTTACGTTTTCAATGTTATTAAAATCCTAAATACTCAATCTGTAAGCTATTTAATCAGTGTAAGATATTTGACCCCAGACACCCCCCCCCCCCCTGTGAAATTCAAATTTCTTTAAATTTAAATAACATCATAAAATTACCAAAAATATGCCTCGGAACCCCCCCCCCCAGGGCAAACTCAAATAACGTCGTACCACCACCACCCTGGAAAATTTTCTGGATCCGCGCATGGAATCAATGAGACAATATATTACCATAACAAAGCTTGAAATTTGACTTTGTCTTTTTTAAAGGCAAAATGAGTAAGAAGGGAAAGTTACTAAGAAAAATGACCAACTCGGATGTAGAATACTTAGAGTATATCGTACATGTAGAAATTATGGCCTTAGAGTAATTTTCCTCCGTGTGGATTGTAGGAAATGGCCCCGTAGAATATTGACTATATTACATTACATAGTTTTATGTTTACTTGTTTTATATCCATTACATTTTCTTTGGGGCAAATACAGGGGTAATGGTTGGGGAATTAAATTGCTTGATTGATACTTAGATTATATGAAATGTAATTTTCTTCCGTATCAGTTGTTCAAATAATCAGCTTGAGTAAGCGTTTCTCTTCACATGTTATTGCCTATCATCATTATCTCAGTCTGTCTAATTTTTCAAATTAAAAAAGATATAGTCAGATTTCGTGAATTAGATTACACTGAATATAAAATGTTCCACTAACCTTACATCTTGGCTACAGAAAAAAGACTTACCTTAGGAAACAACTGAATGTTTATAATGGATAATTGAAATAGGCACAAATCTAGAATAGTTTTAAAAGGTTGTATACTCATTGTATACAGAAACTGATACAACCCTGGTATTTATAAACAACATTTTAATCTAGTTATTAATACGGCCATATTCCAACATTACTTTTCCATTTTCATAAAAGTGTCCCAGGCATTCATACTCGTTTATAGCAGTTTCTAAAAGAAGAAACAACAGCTGATTTTTTATTACCATTCTCGAAAACCCCTGGTATTTTAATATACGGCCATATTCCTACATTACATGACCTTTCCTTGGATTTTCCGTATAAATGTCCCAGATATTCATACTCATTTATAGCAGTTTCTAAAACTAGGATCAACAGCTGTTTTTATTACCATTCTCGAAAAAAGATCTCTTAACTGAGTGTTAATAAAGTATATTATCTATTGAGATATGTTTGTTGATAAGTAAAAAAAAAGTCATCAATAGTTCGTTACAGATCGGATTAATTTTAAAGTTTATTTGAGAATATTTACATTCAACAATGTTTTTACAATGAATTTTTTGATCTTCAATTACCTCTAAATGTGTCATGTTATAAATTTTGAATTTACCAGGTTGCAGTAAATACAAAATTTACAACAGACAGTTATGTTGTAAATTTTGAATTTACCGGGTGGCAGTAAATACAAAATTTACAACATGGCGACAATTGTCATGTAAATTTTGTATTTACTGCCACCCGGTAAATCAAAATTTACAACATGACAAATGCAAAAACTTATTCACTGCGCATGAATTTACATGTAATTTACATAAGTAGTTTCCAATCATTCATTTCTATGTTATCGGTTTAAAAAATATATTTTACATATGTTGTTAGCCCGCCATGTTCTACAATTATTCAACAATAAATTGATTTTATTGTGAGAAACAAAATTTCATGAGATATTTTTCTAGATTCTATTTTCATGCTCATATCAACAGTCTGTGTGATAAACAGTTTAAACCGGTTCTAGATAACATCTGTAATTGTTGTTACTAATTTACTCCTTTCGTGATCTGCAATTTATACCGATTTATTTTAATAAAATAATTGATTTCATCGAGAAGGGAATCTTAAATTTTTATATAATCATTGACGTCAGTTATTGACACCACGCCGTCAAAAATAAATCAATAAAGCTATACAAAATGCATCCATTAGGTAAATACAAGTAGCGTTCGACGATGCATCAATGTATGATCGTGTGTTTCAATTTTTTTTTCAAAGTGCGTTAATTTTGGGACGAAGTCAACGCACTTTGAATTTTTTTTTCAAAGTGCGTTGATATCGTCGATATTATCGCACTTTGAAAAAATTGTTCAGGGTTTAGTCGAAATAATATATAATTTTATATACAATGCTTTAGCCTTTTAGCTTAATCAGATATATCTAAAAAAAAAAAAGGAGAACCCAATGCAGTCTCAGCTGAGTTGATAAACAGTTTCTTAGATTAGATTTGTTCTTTCCTCATAAGCTTACGTAGATTGACATTTTACATAATGAATCAATTCGGAAGGTTTATATTATCCAAATTGACATAAACTGCATCGCTTAGCAACTGCAATTTCCTTCTTTTTTGTGTATGCAGCAAATTAAATTCTTATATGGTACATTGAGCTATGCCAGAAACGAAATTGATTTAATTTATATAATGAAATGGTTATAATGTGAATCATATTTCAACTGGCTTCAGTTGCATGTGCTTATAAACAAACATGATGGGAAAAAAATACGTTAGTTATGGTTATTAAAAACAATATGATCTTTTAGAGGATCTGTGCGAGAAAAAACCCACACCCTAATGCTTACGTGTAGCTTTAAGTTTATAATAATCTAATGTTTGTCAATATACATGTAAAAAAAATTTATGAAGAGATTTATTTTATTAATATTTAAAAGATGGTTTATGTTGAAAGACTTATATGTTCTTAAACATACCATTGGAGGAATTACTGTTTGACCATGCAGCTCAGATTTTCAATGTCACTGATTCAATGTCATTTTATTATATATGTTTTGGAAAGAAAAATGGGGGGGGGGGGGGGGGTGGGGTTATATAGTTTATAAGTGAGGTCAAAATTCTATGGGGGTCAGTTTTCAACGTGTAGGGGGTCGTTGATCTACAGGTCTGGAATGGTTTTGTACTGTAGAAAAAGGACCCTACTTGTCATAGAATACTGGCCTGGGTCAGTTTTTTTCCGTAGAAATTTGACCCATGGGTCAATATTCTACAGGGGTCACTTTTCGTTGTTACACCGGCAATTGCTTTTTTCAATACGGTAGTTTGAAGATTGTAAATTATTTGAAATCCTGAATTGAAACGATACCATTTCATTGCGATCATTGATCCCAGTATAACAAATATAATTTATATTGTCTTTAAAAAGTGAAATTAAAAATATATTTTCGTCCTTTTTAAAATGTATTTTCTTGGAAATCGGAGAATAAAATCATTATTTGTATACGTTTGCAATCAACTAATAGGGGTCTACTTCTTGGCTGTTAGATAACAGACTTTGTCCTATTCCGATGAAAAGGACTTTTTGACGATTCGTTAATTATTTGCAAATATCATAAGTGCACTCGCCCTCTAGGGCGAACTATGGTACTTTCTTTAGATCAACAAACACTGTAATCTGAAGTTATGGGTGTAATACTATCTTGTCCTGTTCCACATAGATAAAGTAACAACACAAACGCCATTGATATAGGGGTATACTACTACTTGTCCTCCATGATTCCTAAATATTTTCCTGATCCTTTTAAATTTCCGTGTTGAGAATGCAATGCATGCATCATCTGACAAATTTCTATAACAACTTCCTCACTTTACTTTTGACACCAACAATAGTACAAAATGAATAAAATAAGTTTCCAATGATTGAATGAAGAGTTATATATCGAATTATTTCGTTGCATGTGACTAAACATGTGATAAATCATGGGTAAATTGTTATTCACGGGTATCTTTGTCCTGAAATGTGCTTCAGATTTATTTCATAATTCGAAATGTTTCAAGTGAAGGCATAGAACACACAGTGTGAACAAAGTAAGTTTTTCATATGCTCCTAAATCCTATATAACGGGGCCATTAGATATACAATAATTATTAACTTTTCTTTTTAATTAATTTATAGACTTGTACCTGTATACAAAGAGCTGTGTTAACGAATGAACTTTTTTCCTTTAATACTTTTGATTCAACAAATTCAACATAAGCCATTTTGATTCTGTTAAGTTGTTCAGTTTTCCTCAGATGGCGATAACCGACCTAATGAATGTGTAATCGTTCTTGTTATCTTCTAGTCAATTGAAATATTCATATCTATTTTAAAATTCATATCTAAAGTCGACAGGTGTCCGTTTAAAATATATCAGTGTAAACATTTACAACTCCAACAACGAACAAGTTCAATTCTCGTTGCTAACATGCTTTCTTTTTTTACGCGAACACTTGATTCCGCGAACACTTGATTCCGCGAACACTTGATTCCGCGATTGAATCGTTTTGCATCAAATTGTGAGAATTCAATATAAAATCGCAAACGCCGAACTTTTATCATAGTTTCATTTAGTTTCGCGATTTTAATACCGAATCTACAGTGCATGGTCCTTAAATCTTGCCTGATATCTTCAAAGATTGGTTTCCTCTCTATTTTAGGCCAAAATGCTGTCCGTGTTTCTGACTTTGGCTCTGATTTGCGGCTGCTCTTGTTATCCAAGTGGAGCTCCCGAATCGGCTTGCACTACTATGACACCATCCCATGGAGTCCCTCCCCAAAATACGTCATCTCCTTACGTCATTAAATTCTCATCTTCAAACTTTTCGATAGACAGTAATTTTACAGGTTTGTTTTCTAAGTTATAATTATTTTAATAATCATCATTGAGTTTCCAGGAAAACATGCAGTTTTAAGACGATCATTTGCGAACGTCTCTAGTAGGCAAATTAAGAAAATCTAGTTCATTACCAAACCTTTAGGCAATAAAACTATATAACTAGTAGGTTATCTTTTTATAATTCCAAAACAGACACAGTCTTGATCATGTTGCTAGATTTCTCCTAACATCCTCCTAACACTGCTTTATAATTCTTTTAGTCACGATTTCATCCAAGGACGGCAATACAAGCTTTAAAGGCTTCTTGGTGGAAGTCTTTACAGACCAACCAACACCCAACCAACTGAAAGAAGGCGAATTTAAAGTTCCAGAAAATGCTCATCCTACATGTAATGGAGTAAGTTTTTCTTCTTGTGAACCCGTCTCATGTCTTTTCCTTTTTTCTTCTAGACGATTTCTCTAAATTGTGTACCTTTTTTACATTAAGATTAGATTTTTCATGATTTTTAAAGAACTTGAATGCTCTAACTGCTGATTTGCCTTATTGTCCAATCTTCCAACATTTATCACATTTAATGATTTGAAGACGGTCCATACTTATCAATAACCTAATCAGATGCCATCATAATGGAGTGATTATAGAGATATGGAGAGGAACAAAACCTTAAAAACATGGCTTTGCACACACTTTCAAAATTGTTCAGTAAATCATACGAAATTATCTCGGGTAAAAGAAAAACGTCGAAGACCATGACATGGACAGAACTACGAAGGGAAATATTTATACAGGCACAAAACTGGAGGAGTGCCCTTTGTACAAGAACCTTCTCACAGTGTAGATTTAAGTTTTAATTACAAAACACAAACCCTTGACCAATTAGTGGACTCAAATTAGGGTACACATAAGATGGAAAGCATTCTGGAAAAATCAGGAAGTATACGCTGCAAACTTTTTAAAGTGATATTAAGGTGATTGCATAAAATTAAATCAACCATCCTGATATTGTATTTAAGCTTTGGTCTTTGAACCAACTACGAGACTTAAAGTGGAGTCAAATTTCTACTTTTTGAAGTTCCCCGTTCGACTTCCTGCACGTTAATTAGGCCAAAAAGGGATGCGAAATAATGCTCTGAAATATGTAGATAAAATTTACAAATAAGTATAGAAAAAATGATTAAGATAATTTGATTTAATCTCACAGGGTGCAACTCATTCTGATGCAAAAGAAAAGCATATGATTGGACTACAATGGCAACCAACGACGAGTTTTACAGGGAAAGTCAAGTTTAGGTCAGAAACACTGTAATCATATGTTTATTATATCTTAACAATGAGCACACGGAGGATGCGACCGGTCGGCAGGGGGTGCTTTACTCCTCCTGATCCCACCTCTATCTTTTTAGAGGTCCGTGTTGCTCTGCTTTTAATTTGTATATTACCATATGGATTTTTGAGGTGGTTGATAGGTTGTTATTGTCATTTTTCCTTATACATCTATTTTGTATACATGAATGTCATATGTAACGAAAATTGAGCTTCAATAAAATTCATTTTAAAATTATAATTTTCATCAGTGTGCCTCGAAAATTATGTAGCCTGCGATATAATCAAATTCGCTTTTAGATTAATTTCAATTCTAAAGATCACCGATGAAACCTTACTTTAAATCTGTTTGAAAAGTTTAATTTACCTATCCATTTATTTAGAGCCACAATAGTCCAAGCTTATGCAGTGATTTGGGAAAACGTCGAGTCTGAATATTTATCCGTGGATTACACAGCCCCCTCTACTTCTCCAAGTGACGTCACCACAATTTCACACCCAATCAGCACAACATCAGAGGTAGAAGCATATTTCAAAAAGTTTTTCCTTTACGTATTCCAGCTTATGTATGTTACATAAAAATTAGTTTTCGGTATCTGGGTTAATAATTCAATACATGACACGTGGTCAATCAAAGAAACATGGACAAACACTTTAATTTAAATTATGTAATGAAAACTACTTCTCATCAACAGAGATCGTGTAATTTTTAACTGCTCGGATAAAAAGACAAATAAAAACTTCATTTCTGATGTTTTGGTTCTACTGTATACTATATACAAAATATTCATGAATATAAAAAATATACTGACTGGTTTCTTTTCGTGAAGTCCGCTTCTGATCTGCCTCGATGTGAAGCTGGTTTCGGTTGCTTTAAAGCTTGTCCACTGACCACGTGTGAATCGGTCGTCATGTGGAGAAGAAGTGGAAACTTGCGTAGACTTTAAAATCGTTGCACGTCTTGATCGACCTAACAACAGATGGGTCGCCATCGGTTTCTCTCCAACAGGCAGAATGGTTTGTTTTATGGTGGTTCTCTGTTTAATTGCTGTTAGAGTTGTTTAAAAAAAATGCTTAATATTGCTAAAAGATATATGTTCATACCAAAAGGCATTGCATTGTTACTTTTATTATGTTATAAGATTTTTATCCGAGTTGCAAACTGGTTTGTTTATTGAGCTAACAAAAAAAGAAAAGCATGTTTTAAGGTAGTACTACATAATTAAAGATATAGTATGTTCTGTTATACAACCAGTATGTACATACATTGTTCATTTTTTTTTGCGGGAACGTTATCTTGACTCATGGTTTATTGCTTACACAGTAAATTAATTTATGTTGTTATTTTCACTGACAGCCCAAAACCAGTGTCATAATGTGCCTGGTTGACAACGATAAAATAAGCGTGGAGGAAGGAATAAACAAGGGATACAGTTTTGGTCCTCTGTCTAATGTAAGGGAGACTACTCATTCAGTATTTCCTTTTATGATATTTTTTTCTGATCTGGGTAATATTAATTAGACAAAAAACTGTATTAAAATTACCTACTCTTTGGAATAATTATTGCAACTTTGTTGTGTCTTTCTGACAAGTGAAAAACCAGTGTTGAATATATATTGTATAGGCGCCCATATGACAATCTCCCATATTCAAAAACCTTTTGATTAATTGATAGGGTGATATATTATCTGTTGAGATTGAGCTACACATATTTTAAATTCAAAAGACATGGCCTGACAACTGGAATATACCGCAGTTTCAAAAACAAATGCATTGCAATTGCATAATAAGAAATTGGAATTGAATTCGCATTACAATTGGTTTAAAAAATGGTTGAATGGCAACATTATACAAGTAGTAACTCAATAAATTTTGATTAAATTGCATTGAAATATGTCCTTAATTGCTTCTCCGTAGACTTCACATATAATATTTATGGGCTGGTATTAGTAATTGGTAATACTGTATCTAAATTGTCTGGTATATAACAGATCTTTGTTAAAATTTTTTAGAAAACACTAGGATTAACGAACATTTCCGCCAGCGTCGTGGACAGCGTCTTGAGGTGCACGTTTACACGTCAAATCAACATCAGCGGGAGTGTAGAAAGCATTTACAGTCTGACCAAGAAATATTTCCTGTTGCTTGGAGACGGCCCTATCATAGGTGGTAATAACACTTATGGTGGTATGGAACACCTTGTTTTAGAAAATTCATATTCGTTAAATATTCTGATAAAAGATACAAGTGTCAAAAAAAAATCTACGGATTTAAACACAGGATTTGAAAAAAGCAGTTTTACTTTTGACTAATAACATTTAATGTATTATTTTATTGTTAATTTGAAATAAAGTATATTACAATATTGATGTGGCCGATACCTCTTCACACAAACTCACCTGCTTATCGGCGACGTAACCTACTGGTATTTAGATTAACTAAGAAGTATTAGTACAGGGTGTATGTTATTCCCTTAAAAGTTTTCACTTAACTTAAAAATAATCAGCGAGTTAAACTGTTTATAATATCGATAATAAGATTCCATAGAATGTGCTGTGAAATAATGTAAATCTCAAGAAATTTGTCATACTTAAAAAAAACATAAAGATGATTTTTTTTCAGGCACACCGAGTCAGCACGAAAAAACTCCGGTTAAAAGTGAAAGTCGAGTGGATTTCTTGGTGAACGAGAACGTAGGATCGGACGACCCGTCCAAGACACTGTACAAGCTACATGGTAATCTCAAGAAAAGTTCACGTCACGTTTTCTTTAAAATTCAAAACATGTGTTATACAATCCTTTCATAAATTTAGAGATATTGAATATCAAGTTTTGTGTGAACTCGCAGTCTAAACTCACAGCCCCTTTCTAGTGCTGTATGAAATCGAATTTTAAAGTGAATCAGATTTGAAAGACACATAATTAGATGTTTTGATATGATGATAAAATGATATGTATTTGTGAGAAAATGTCTATCTTTTGAAAATGTCATGCATTGAAAAAAAGACTACTTATAGTATTGATACAATAATAAAATTTCAAAATACTGTAATTATTGATTTTGGTACAGAGAATATAAACTTGTAACTCCACCACCCCCCCCCCCCTGAAAAAAAAAATGATACATGTATTAAGCTTAGTTTGCGTGTAGCTATGTCCTGTCAAGAACCAAATTTATTTTCTACGAATTTTACGATATGTCTCTGACGTGACTGTTGTGTGGTAGGGAGCCTGATGATCCTGTCCTGGATGTTTCTGTCCAGTGTGGCCATCATCACTGCCCGGTACTATAAGTCGGAGTGGAGGGGTATGATGCCCTGCGGGGTCAAAGTCTGGTTCGCTGTAAGTCTTCTTTTTTTCTCTAAAATTTTATAAAGTTTGTCCGGAAAAAAAATACGATCGTTTAAGAAGTATTTTATTCAGAAATATACACAGAAGTAATATAAATGAATATGGATCGAAGAGCATGCAAACAATAGTCTTTATTTTCTCTCTATCTCCTCTTTGATAGAAAAAATACGGGTGCAAGCAAACAATCGGAGAAAATTAATACATTTGTCAGCTTGTATATGTTTTTTGTTTGTTTGTTTGTTTTGTTTATTTGGGTTTTTTTTTTGGGGGGGTGGGGGGGGGGTAAGGGTTATTTAATGGAAAAACACAGTAAATTGTAAATATAATGATTTAAAGTATTTTAGATTATGTAATCTTTACTGTGTGCTTTAGATACACAGAACCATGATGTCAATGGTATTCATCATTACTACCGCCTCTTTCATCATCATCTTCATACAAGTGGGCTCACTTCTACAGGTAAGTACATATTATTAATTACATTTCCCGTAGTCATTCCCGAAATAAAAATGTTGTTCAACTACAAGTTGAATGTCTATTTCTAACATCTTTTACGTCCATTTATCTGATGGTCACAAATCAATGCAAAACAAAATTGCTGTTCAACTCCAAGTTAAATATCTGATGGTCCCAAACGGATAACGGATATCAATGAAAAACTTGTCGGTCGAAAGTTACTGTTGGGATCAGAGGATTCCTTTAATTGCTATCTTCATCTTTTACCCATCTTTTCAGGAAACGGAGGGTGACATATATGTAAGGTATCACCCGGCGCTTGGAATCACAGTCATGGCTCTATGTGTTGCAAATGTAAGTATTTTATTTATTGTCATTAATATGTACATGTACATACTTGTTTGTGATATATCGGAGCGCCTTTGCCGCTAATGAGCAAAAAAAAAAAGCCGGATTCATTTCTACCCTAGATAAAAAAAATAACTTGAAAGACCTTTTCTATACATACCAGTCTGGATGAGTTTAATGAGCATGTATATTCAAAAACTTGGGATTAGTTAGATTTTTCTGCTTTTTTTTTTAATTTAAATTTTATGGTACATTAATTTGTTTTTTTTCCTCTCTATAATATAGCCAATCATGGCCTTTTTCCGGTGTGACCCAGGACACAAATACAGACATGCCTTTCATTATTCCCATATGTTTGTTGGAACTGCTGCCCAAATTTTGTCAGGTAAGTTTTCACCAAGATTTTATTTATTTACATGTTCCTTATTTGTCTAACCCAGCTCAAATGCCCCTTTAAAACAATTACTAAAAAAAACTGTCTTCCCGGAGCAAATAAACTTCAGAATAATTTCAACTCCGGTATTTGGAATTACTCAGTTGATATAATTCTCAAGAAGTTTAGGTTCAATGACATAGATTTTCAAAAATTTAAAGAAAATGTTAATTGAATAACTCATGTTTTTTTTTTCAAATTGAAATATTGCACTGTATACTGTAGATTATTCATTTTTGCAGCTATTACGATATATTTCGGAGTGAATCTAGAGAAATCAAACACTCCAGAGGAAGCTTCATACATAGTCATAGCCTACATCATTACTTACGTCATAATTGAGGTCATTCTCGAATGTCAAAAATATTACAGAAGAAATGAAGGTACGAATTGATGGTTGTATATATTTACAAAAAAACAACACACATTGATATCTCAAATAAATGTTATCAGGTGACAAAGTTTTTATAGTATATGATTTTGATACTTTATGAACTGCTTTTGGTCATGTTATAGACGAGACAGAAACACAGATTTTACTCAGATCTACTTCAAATGTTCCTCAACAAAAATATCAGGTAAGACGTTGAAAACGAGTTGCTTAGAAAAACGATAAATTGTATAAATTATACAATAGCTATGGAATTCTTGTCATTAGCTGATATCTTTTAATGCTAGAGTTATAAATATGTTTTATGATATTAATAAAAAATTCATATATGGATAAGAAATGCAGCTTTAAAAAGTTCATGGGAAAATGAACTTGTTTGGTCACAGGATCAAGTTCTGTAAAACCGGAAGCACTCTCATGTATAGTAGACTAGTAGTACATGTAACATTTTAACTGGTACTTTGGCACTAGTTGTATAATTACTTTGCACCATTAATCTCTTGCAGAAACATCAGGTTAACAGCTTCAAGCTAACAGTACTTACCATTCACTTCGTGTGCATGTCCATGTACTGTATGGTACTGATTTACTTTGTGGCGACGGCATAGAAAGGACGCCATAGTGGAAACCTTGATCTCAGATAGGAAAACCGGAGGAGAACTGTATGGTGGTGAAGAATTCACGTGCGTTGAAGAGCGGAAATGTGATATTTGTTACTCAGTTTTGAAAATAAACAGTTTTGATTATTTTACAACAAGTTTTTACAATGTATTACACAGTTAAAGTATACCGTTGAGGGAGTCAGCAAGATACTAAAGTTTTTTTGTGAAATCGGAGCCAGTTCCCTCCGGAAGCAAGTCTATTTCTCGAGGCAAAGCTTGCGCGTCATATTGTGACGATGAAGAAGTATAGGCAATCAAAAAAAAAATGTTGCAACTAAAACTGAATTATATGATTATGAATATTTATGATTTAATAAGGGTTACAACGGAATTTTTCCTTAGATTCGAAGAAATTACTAAGTGTTCCGAATAGGTGTGTATCAATTCATCAAACAGAAGCAAATGTTCTGCGTGGAACAATTCTTTTTAAGGTGATTTTTAGGGGGAAAAGGTAGATGTATAATTATACTTTTAAAATAAACATAAAACAAAACTACTACATTGCAATTGGTATTTGACGCTTGCATGTGAAGTTCAAGTAAAAGACAAAATGTTGCATGTTTTTAAAACGATTTAATTTAAGATAACGTTCTTGGGATAAAATCAAATGAAGCTCGAAGGGCTTTATGATAGATTTGATCACACTCGACCGTATTTGATCACCTCATTGTATTCAAAAAATGATTTATTATTACTTATATTCAATAACAATTATCAGCAATTGTACGATTAAATATTAAAACAGTCATTGATGAAATGTATGGAACTATACATTACAAAATCGATTTGTGGTGTTATCATAGACAGAAACAAGAAACTCACGATCAGGCTGGAATAGACTGACCGTGGGTTCTAGACGATGAACAACAAAGGCCTGAGGTAAAAGATGTATGCAAAGTTTATTTACAATATGTTTGTAGAGAGACACAAAGGACAAATCTTGAATAGATTGTCAGCAAATGATTATAATATTTAAATGAGTACCAAAGGTTCGACAACTCTTTCTCACAAATCTAATGTAGCCTGTTTTAGACTTATTTTCTAACTAGAAAAGGAATATTTTTGACCTAAAAAATTAATAAAGGGATACATTTAAAACCCTACTGTATAGTCCGATGGAAATATAACATGTAGCATTGACTTCTAAATTCTAACTTGGAGCTCATGTTTTGAGACATTTAAGATTTATTTTAATAAAATACGATTTTAAAATGTTCCCATATCAAATTTTCCTGATGTTAATATTATTTATCCATTTTGTTATTGATTGGAAGCAATATAACCCACGGCATTCTGGGACGTTTTGCCTCTGTTACAATGTGACAGAATTTTATCTGGTCGATAAGTACGGACACAATTAATGTCGAACCTTGGTACAGTACTATACAGGAGATAAAGTTGATTAGTTGGTCATTCATCCTCATTCACACTTCATCACAATCAATCACTCCAATCACAATACGTTCGATCTATCGGTCTTCCTTTCAGACAGTTCAGTAAGCACAATGGTCCCGCATGATTGGATACACCGAGATATAGCAAATAGTATACATATACAAGGTTAGTTTGGGCTTTTATCGTAAAATACGTTTGAAAACAAGTCTCCATATAATATTTCAGTCATGGCATTATTACACGTCAGGCACGTAGCATCAGGGGGGCCCGGGGGGCCTGCCCCCCCCCCCCCCCCCACTTTTTCTCGCAGCAACACATTTTTTTAAAATTTACATATAAAAAATTGAATTATCATGGAGTTGCCCCCCCCCCAGTTTTTGGGAGTATGTAAAAAATTGATATGAAAATAAAGACAGGAGTAGTAAAATTGAAGTTATATACTACGCCCCCCCCCCCCTTCACGGATTAGGATTTTGAAGAATTTTGGGAAAGTTAAAATTTCAAATTTCCTTTTTTTTTCTTTTTCTTTTTTTTTTGCTTGTCAAGATTTTTTGGATGAGTCTGCCCCCCCTTTCAAAAACGATGTTACGGGCCTGCACGTGTGAATAAAAAGTAAATGGTAATGAATGAAATAACTAAAATATGAAATTATATACAATTATGAAAATTATGCAGCCGAGACATAGAATGAAATGTGTTTTTTATGGCATTTTAAAAATGAAACGCGCATACATACATAAATATCATAAAGCAAACTTCAAAACTCAGTAATAATTTCAAAATAATTTTCCCCCCAAATTTTTTGTACACTAAAAATTAATTTGACAATAATTGCACCTACATCTAAAATTAATCTTTAGTTAGCAATTTATCTTTCGATCGTTAATTTCAATGGAAATTTAAGGTACATTGTACCTGGATTTTGTTATTCATATAAATAATGAATATCATACTTCAAATGCAAATACATGTATCATGAAGTAGTTGAGAGTGGCAGTGAAGATACTAGCAGGTGCTTCGAAAGCACGGGCAGCTGACATTAAAAATATTTCTTTCTAGAGAGTATGATATTTCTGTACTGTAATTATTATGGTACGGGGAAAAATCGTACAATGAAAAAGAAATATTTTAACATCAGATGTCTCTGTTCGAAAGTTACAACTATGATGAGGTAGATGTATACCACATAAAAAAACCCCAAACCCGGCATGATGGATTTACACAGCAGTTATACCAATTCCCTCCGACACCACCGGGGTGGTGTTGTAAGCTTTCTGGTCCAGAACCACGCGACCCTCAGTCGTGGAGCGGAGGACTGGGTTATTGTTCTTGAGAGCTTTGATGTCCTCGAACACGACATAATGGTGGTCAACACACTTGTCTACGGAGGCTGCATCACAGCTGTCGTTGTTGTGGTTAACATCATGTGACATCGGCTGGTTCGTAGAAGAGGCTGCTAATTGTTTCTCTGTGTTTTCTCTGTTCTGATTTTCTACGTCATTTCCTGTTCCGGAATGTTTCACGTCACGTTGAAGCGGTTCTGAACGTTGCCCTGGGCCAGGGTTTTCACATCCATCCGGAGGATGTCGTTTGCACCAACCAGCGAATAAATTGAAGACGCAGTCCTTTTCCCCTTGCCTGCAAAATGCATTTTATGAAAAAAAAAAACTGAAAGTTAATCCAAAAAAAAATTCTGAAAATTTGAGGAATTTACAGTTGTTCTGATGTTTTCACATACCATTTAAACTTCCTCAGACATATGAGCACAACGATAATGCACACCAACAGAATGGCTATGGCAGCAGCTGACACAATTATCACGGCCAGGTCTGAAATGGGAAAAGAATTTGTGGTCGAATGATGAATGTTTAAATGAAAACGTAATACACTCATTTTTTCATTACCGGTAGTTTATACATATAACCTCAGTTATTTTACGTTGCTTTTGATCACTTATTTGATTTTGCTTTGATCACTTATTTGATTTTTTGAGTTAAATTTAAAATTAAGCGAAAACATATCATTCCATTAAATATTACTATATTATATTATGACTCCAGGTTAGTGGATTGTTTGATAAGTGTTGTCAATAGTCAAAACCGTTTGCTTTGGATTACATGTACCATCTTAAAATTGATTTCAACCGTAACATAAAGTTTGTATACCATCGCCGATATTGTCTTTCTCAATGGTGGTGGACATTGCTCCGGATGAACCCGGATCAGATTTGCCGGACTCTGGCAAGAAATCACGTGATGTAATCTGGTTATCCGCGGTTGATTTAAACGGCTGGAGTTTGGTTGATGTTGACGGAAACTTCATTTGAGACGTTATTTCAAAAATAGTAGGATCAAATTCGTCTGGGTCTTCCTCGTCTTTACATTCTGCTTCACCCTCTTAAAAAAAGACAACATTTATCAGGTATATTCACGGTCATAAATTTAAAATACTACAGTCGATCAACGTGACATGACGTCTATCAAAATTAGAAACAAAAGAACTTTTTCGCCGAGCGAAAAACCCCAGTACATTCAATATTAGTTTTTAAGGATAAAAAAAGACCAAATGAGAGTACATGTATTTACTTTCTACGCATTCATAAATGACACGAAAGAACGTGACGTATTCACACTTGATGGAATAAATCCGCCAGACGGTGACGTTACAGTTGCGCCGGCCGCAGCACTCCTCGGATACGTCCGCCGTCTCGGTGCAGTCCCCCACGGTGTACAGACACTGTCGCCACTTGTTCCGGCCGTAGATGGACTCCTTGATCTGTATCTCTGTTCCAAATGGACAGTGCAGGTGCACCGTCTGTTTCCCTGTCTCTTTCTCTGTACAAACAAAGGCAGATTCGCCTACAATGGAAAACAACACCGCTTACTAAAGTTGAACAGAATAAATGAAATCAAAACAAACAACCAAGAAAAAGAAAACAAAACCATAAGGATTAAATTTTTTTACCGACAAACTAATTATCTGATGCTTGCAAAATACATTATTGATCGATTAAAATGCCATCGTATGATGACCACTGCATTGTCATATATATGAATAAAATTTTTTACACATGCAGCAATCTGTGGTTGCGCCATAAATAATGCACCAAGAAATGTGCAGAAAAACAACGAATGCTCGCATTTAGAATATCTACAATATCTTTACACGACGTGTTCTTGAAAGATATCTAGATAATCAAGTTCATTCATAATATCAATACATGCATCATGGGTTTTTTTCTAATATGTGTCATTGATAAAGTAGTGTCTTATTTTCCTTTTTTCATTAAAACATGTACATGTAATGTGTTTGAAGTGACTTATAGGACTGATGGGATGGGTGTCAAATTTATACTTATTATCGTTGACATTCCATTTGAAATTGTATACATATGTCACTATAAATAAATAGATTACTTACATACATACTATAGTACTTAAACAATTCAGAATGAACTCACAAATCCTCATCCTGCTGAACAAACGAGAAGTACAATATTAAGACAAACCTTTGATTCAAAATATGGATCCAAAAATAAAGGAGGGTGTGGGGTCAACCCCAAATACTAACGTTTTATGATAAAATTTCATCAAACTAAGAAATGTGTATGTATTCATCTGTATGCGTCCACCAACGAATGGGGTGGTATAATAGTTAATAATTGCTTAACGGGGGTTAGGTAAAATTAGGAAGAAATCATTTTTTTTCGTAATTTCTTATCCTTAACTTATTTTTCTCTGTAGTTTTCAATTCTTTTTTCACATCTCTCCTTATTAATATTTTAATCATTTACAATCATTGTGAATTGGTAATGGGGAAATGAGGGGATATAGGCTTTGCGGTTTTGGTTTTAATCTTATATTTCCTTTTAAAAATAAAATGATGTTTAGATTTACTTTTGTAATCTAAATTCATATGATAAAAGTGCTATCGGCTTAAGCGCTCTATGAGCCTTAGCTAGAAAAGAGATAGAGATGATAGAAAAAAAAGTTTCCCACGTGAATTAAGCGATGAACTTACATAGATCTTTTATAGAATAATATAAATAAATCCTAATTACGTTTTTACTTCGAATTCAAACGGGCGATAAATTGATAAATATATATATACTTTACAATGATAATCCAATTTTCACATTTTGAAATATTTCGTTTCGACACAACGATATCACAGAAAATATTTCTGAAAAATACAAATGAAGTAATTTAGCAATGCCTTCTTATTCTTTTTGTTAAATTTGAAAATCTGACTGACCAGTACATACCTGTGCACTTTTGAACCACCGCAGCAATAACAAAGACACTTATTATCTGTGGTAACATTTCCTTGATCCAAAACTTCAGAGTTTGGTCACATTGCAAGACAAAGACTCAAGTCGATTTACTCTGTTAAACCTTTTTCTTTAATGGAGGTAGCATTGAGGGAGCTTTCCTTGGCAGTGAGTCTAGTACCCCCAGACAGAGGGAATTGTCATTATTCACCGGATAGACCCAGGGAACAGACCCTTTGTTAGCTTTGAGGCGAGTTTTTTTTGTCGCAGCTGGTAACCAAAGTTCTCATCTCTCGGGGAACATCTGTCGTTTAAATCGCCCATTCACCGCGCGTTATTCCATACTCTGAGGTCTCGTGTGCCCTGATTCGTGACAAGAAGGGGGGTTCCCCCGCATCTAGAGCCCATGCACCGATAATCTCATTACTCCAATACACTAGTGAAATGGGGAGAAGGGGGTGGGGCGTGCGCAGTCACACGAAAAAACTTTATCGAGTCGTTAAGATGGATTTCAATTGCATGTTATCGTTATTGTCCTGAAGTGTTTGAATATCCTGCTCAGGCATACTTTCCTATTTCTTTGTTTATTCTGAACGACAGGTGCAAATTCTACATTTCTCAATTTTAAGTGCCTATAAAAAACGTCTTTTCTCTTTTATCATATTTTTCTTACTCATTTGCATTTTTCACGAGGCTTTTTCGACCGTCATGCTATGACTTATGAATTGAATACTTTTGTTCCTATATCAGTTCATAGTTTTTCTTTGTAATTTCAAAGGTTATTTGTTTTAAGTTGCTTAGCAAACATGAGAAAATCTTCTCAAACAGCAGTTTTTTGTAATAGTTTGTAAAATTTGATATTGATACAAGTGCGTGTAAGAGTAAAACGAATGAAATTTACACCTGTACAAAAATAGCTTTTTAAGAGTGTGTACAAATATAATAATGTAATCATCAATCAAATATCTACAAGGTCCAAACATCTGAGTAATCTGTTGAATATAACCACGGAGCTAGTAATTATGCTAAGATAAGCAATTCATTCTATGTATTACAAGTGGCAGTCACAGGACATTGACTCTTGACGACCCTTGATTAAACATACAAAGTTTAAACACTGATTCTAATGAAAAATCTCTTAATTTTACTTTTCACACAGATTGCGAAGTAGTTCACGCCGCAAGTCGGTGCTCAGTCTGAAGTCTAACGTATTGACCTCAGATTTATGCACTTTTCTTTAAATGAATTGAGGACTGAGTTGAGTGATTTGAAAAGTTTTGAGATGGCAGGTACCTGTCACTATGGGGTAACGTACCAAATGGGGACAAGGGGGAGGGGGTAAATTGTAGATAATAAGCTTATTATTTGAGGTACTTCTCTCAGCAGTTCTTATTATTTTTCCTCTGTCCGTTGTATAAATTGCATTTCTATCGCCCAGGAATTAAATACACGTGTATAAAATGGAAATAACAAATCAGAACATTTGTGCAAATTTTATCACAGTACTGCTATTTAACATATAACATTTCAAATGAAAATTTTTATAAACAAGTATAACACCATTTGAAAGTAATGTCTAAATTCTAACATCAATCAAGTCTATTGAAACACTAACATCTACACTTGTTAGTTTAAATCTGTTTTTCTCTTGAATAACATAGTGACATTTCTTTATCTTACAACTGATTTACATGTAGTTATAAATCATTTTATAAAAATCAAGTCTACTGCTATTTCACATTATTATTCTTTATTTTTAACAAATGTACAAAGATACCTGCCATCAAATAAAAAATTAAGATCTAGCTTGATCTGGGAATGCCACAATTAAATGTAAACAAACAAGTCCACAGATAAGTAACTAGAAACAGTATAGTGACCTACATGTGGATCTGTTGAGACTTGAGGGTTTCATAGTCAACAATAAATTTTCATTAGAACATTCTTCCCAAAACAAGTTGTAAATGAACAGCTAAACATACTTATAAGGAACTCTGAGAAAAGGAAATCTTTAAGGTAAGAAGTTTCATACTTTTTCCACTCCTCATTTTCCAATTTTTTTTAAAATTTTCAAATTACATGTAATCATGATATAGAGAATATCAGGTATAATTTCCATATAAACAAGTTTAACTGTATTTCTAATGAAAGGATAGATATTCAATCCACCAGTATGGTTGATTTTAATCCTTACTTAGACATTTTTAATAAAGATTAATGTAATATCTAAGTAATAAAACACAACACTTGGCCCCAGATACTCTGTATCACATGTGCTAAATAAATTAACAAAATAAACAAAACAAGATGAATATGTCGCTTCCACAAGGTGCTAACTCTTAACAGCATCTGGTCCTGACTTTTTCACTTTTGGTTTCAGTTCAAATGATATGGAGATTTTGCTTGAGACAGTGACACTGGCAGTCGTTGAGTTTCTGCTGCAGGGTCCTGGGGGTAAGGAATTCCTCCGCGGACTCCTCTGTCCCCTGCCACTCCTTGTTTTCCTGTTCCTTGATGCTGATTGGTCGACCTACAGACTGGTTTACAAATCGTGCCATTTCTTGCGCTTTCTGTTTGGCATTATGAATGGCGAGGAGACTAGCTTGATGTCTGAATAAAAAGAATGTAAAATTATTATCAGGTTTAATACTTATGAATGTATTGGTAACATATTCCTTAACTTAAATGAATCGTGATTTTTTTTTCTTTTATATATATATTATAATGCAGTAGACTCAAACCTGAGATTCTGTAAAGTTACAGAGGAATGAAAAAATTCTGGTAAGCACACTGTCACTGTTGGGTCAAGTTTCTCTACCAGTAAATTGGAGACATTTTGACATTTGTGGAGGTCAATGAAAAGAGCTGTCACTTCTACATCCATCTGGTACATTGAATCTGACCGACGCATACTTTTACTTATCTGTATGTCAGAATCCTGGAACAGACATTGTTTAGATATCATAGTTGCAAGCTTTGAGCAATAACAAAAACAATATGACTGTAATGTTTACATATCAGGAGTGATGGATCACTTTGTCTTCAATAACTATTTTACCCGCATGCAACCAGTTCTCACCAAGTACCATTTCTCACCAGTGCACTGTTATGTCATTTTAGCAACACATAAAATTATATACCAAAATGATGTAACAATGCACAGGCAAGAAATGGTACTGGCCAAGAACTGGTCCCACACCAGTATAGTTCAATGGTGGTTAAAGAGAGTACTATGGTTTCAATGATTTGATACATATTCTTTACATCACCATACTAGCATTACAAAGAAAAAATACAGAATCGTATGTTAACAGTACACATGCTTTATATATCAATATGCTGTACATCTCTGTATACAAGGGTCCCTGGATTCTGTATTAGTGTACGAAACAATGTGTAAGCTCACCTTAACCGAGTGATTGTGAAGAGTCTGAATGATATAATCTAGTCTCCTTGTCGTGCTCTCTTTCACGTCAGCTACATTTTCTTTGTTGATGTGACTCTGATTGTCAGCCTACATCGGTCAGGTGGCAGTGTTACAACTCCAACAGAGGAAACTTGGATTACACGGTTGTCAATTTTAGCCTCCGTTATTTTGTTTTCATCATTCGCAAATGCGTTCATTTTGTTCATTTCCGAAGCTGTGTCGGGAAGATTAGCAAATACATGAGAAGGCTTAAATAAACTCATTTAGAAATATTACAATCCTTTGTATTCCAAAAATTGAGAAGACTTGTCAACAAGTTCACTCTTGTTTACATCCCTTATATCAATGAAAAAAATATTTTTTAAAACTTCATTTTTTGGTGAAACAAATTATATCTATCAATTTCCGATCAATAATTGATTTTTAATGAATATGGATCCAATATTGCCAACAAAAGTTATAACTGAAAGAAATTTTAATTTATTCTTAATGATCTAAACGGCAGACAGGAAAAGGTTTTCCCGGCAAGTGAAACGTTGCATTTCGCTGAGGAACCAGAGAGTAGGCGACATGGCATCCAAATATGGAGCTCGACCTGTTGGCACGGACGGGAGCGATCACTGGCACAGAGAAAGTGTTGCCTGGCAATATAAATTTAGGTAAGAGGTCATCATACTTTGATTCTTTTCTGATGTAAAAAGGTGGTCTGTGTTTTGTGACGGGTAATTGAATAATGCGCAGCATCTCCAGACGTGCATTAGATGCCCGCTACCCTATGTTACCCCATTATCTATCAGAAGATATGCACAATAAGTATTTGTCTGGGAGGTTGAATTAACTGTGAAAATGTTCAGCAGTGCCCCATGGATGAAAGAGTAAGTTCTTGAAATGAACTGATTTAGATAAATTTGTAAACTTTATACCGGCTGTTTTTTTTATTTGACAAGTATGATGCAGTTGATATGTCAGCTTGACTCTATCAAACATGTGTTCAGCAAAACTTGTAAAAAAAATTTCACTACTGTGTTACTTGTAGCAATGTGTCACTGTGTGTGTGTGTGTGTTTGGGGGGGGGGGGGGGGGCTTAAGCTTAAAAAATGACATTAATTCATTCATAATTAAGACTTGCCTAAGTTTTTACAACCCCTTACTTTAAGATAAAAGTGGACTATGCTGCTGCTTTTTTTGTAGGGCAGATTCAATAATGACATAATTTGGTGAAATACAGCATAATGCTGATGGTATAGTTAACTTCATTAAATTTATTATCTGCCAACTTAAACTTCGCCAACTTCATTTATATCAATTTGCCCTGCATAAGAATGCATTTTTACTGTTATGATAAAAGAATAAGGCCTAACAAAAAAAATGGTTTGTTTCCGCTTTCATGCTGAAAAAAGTAGGGTCGGTCGGTCGGAATTTTTTTTTTTTTTTAAATATTTTTTTTCCCTTTAATATTGCAGTATCCATACATGCCGGTTAGATACTGACACTGCTGTATGGTATAAAATGAGAAATACTTTTAATATCATTCCTGACTATTAAGCTGGTCTTAAGAAAACACAAAAATGATATTATATATCAGATACTTCCTCTGCCAACGATGAGAGCATTATTAAAATGTACAACACATGGAAACATACAGCCATTTTGAAACAAAACGTTTGAGTTACACTGATTTGAGAAGAGAACTGCTTCAAGCGTTTTTTGTGACCAAAATTTTGAGTAATTTTTTTTCCAAATCGGATAAAAACGAAAATAAACGATTTTCCATCAAAAATCCTTATAAAAAAGTTTTGAGTCGGGGGGTAAAAGCTAGGGTCCGTCGGGAAAGCGGAAACAAACACTTTTTTTTCTTAGGCTTAATAGTAGATTAGGCTGCTCTTTTTTATTTAGTTTTTATTCAATGTCACATATCTAACTGGAATTTCATTTTCCCATTACAGCTCTTTAAACAAGTCCAGACTTCGGACTGACTTGACAATTCACATCGTACTCAGTCTGTTAATGATCGTCCGTGTCCTTCCTGGGTTGACCTCATTACTGGGTGTTGGACCAATATCCTCACTTAGAAAATGGAATTTTCCTCCACCTCGACCCTGGGAGTATGCTTGGATTGTGTGCATTGTGGCAGTTGTGTTGGGTTGGCGTTCAATGGCCAAAAATGAAAGTAAACTACTCAAGCAGTACGTGGTTGGATCTGTTGTATTTGGAATTTTACCTGTGATCTCTGGGTTCATAGACCAAAGTGATGATTTGTATGCATATCTTAATGAGAAAAAGTACAGTGGACAGTTTTTTGGATACCCTGCTGTTTTAGTCTTTTACCTATTTCTATTTATTGCCATTCAAGTTCACGCATTTGGAATTTACTTTTCATATCAACTTCTTAAGTCATGGAAACCTAGAGAAAAAAAGGCACAATGATTTAGAATGTCAGATTTGTTCCAATTTTTACTTACATTTCCATGTGTTTTGACCTTTGAGTGCATGTGTAAATGACAGTTCCATAAACATCTAGCTTGGCACCATTTTAGAGTATAGTTGAATATTTGATTACACTTTTTGTGATATTGACAAATGTTCATTACAAACATAAGTCTCACAGTGTTAGACTGTTAGGTACTGTGGAATCATTAGATTTCGTGGTGGCTCAGTTTTCGTGGAATCCACAAATTTACATCCTTCACCAATTACTAAATTATGATTATTAAATCATATTTCTATTCTTAGGTGTAAGATAAAACACAAAATTACGTCTCCACGAACCTGCAAAATTTAGACAATCCACGAAAATTGGCTCCCACAAATTTAAATGATTCCACAGTATCTATGTAAGATTTTCAAAGAGGAGGAAGAAGAGTTGTGATATTTCAGTGTTGTCACAATTTTACTATGGAACAATTTTCAACTGGATATTTTTTCATTGACTCTCGGTGTGAACAAAGCCACATAACTTATTATGGTTGTAATGTATCCATCAGACTGAGTGTGTATGATATACTGAAAAGTAAAATGTAGTTAAGACTAATAAAATATTAATGGGCATGACTACCAATGCCATTGACAAAAAACATTGATATATTAGATTTCTATTAGTCTAGCAATGTCTTGGTACATTTTAAATGATGTAAATACTTAAATTTTTCATTTCTTTCAATTTTCATATATTTGTTTGGAACTAATTTGGTGAATAAAAACTTTTTTTTTACTACAGTTGATTAAAGTGTTTCTTATTAATAGGAATAACTTTAATAAATTTGCGTTTTCTCTGAAACCAATGGAAAGGCAATGTCAGTCTTTAAAATTCCTATTTCGTTATGGAAATGCCTTTGAAAACATTTCAAGCATTATTGTGTGCAAACAGTTGTAATATACATGTATAAGTTTAATAATGACATCTAGAATCACCTGGCTCCTTTGCCTGTGGCTGAAGTCGGAACTTGCAATTTTTGAGCAAGCAAATCAAATTTTTTTTCTATTTAAATGTTTCATCTGTGTTTGATTATGGTGAACGTTAAAAGGATTTTGTAGATATGTATTGTTATGCTCATTTTCCACTGTCCAAAGGGTTAATTGGCATTAGTATTATTGTAATTTTTATTTTCTAAGAATTTTTAAGCACAAAATGCTGATTGTATTTAAAGGTATTTCTCCAAATTTTCCTTGTTTACTAAGAGAAGTAAACTGTTTGATATGCAAAATGTTTCTAATTTCTAATCACATGTTCCAGTCTATTAGCAAAAAATTTCATAGCGATATTTTGTGAGATTTTCTTAATTAATGTGTCAAATAAATCATTTTGATGCATGTTGTGCAGAGTTATGCCCCTTTTATTGAAGATGTATTATTTAAATGTTTTATATGATATCAGCCCACGCACATGTGCAGCTTCAGTGGTTGTCGATGATTCAGGTGTTAATTATTTTGTTTTATTTAACCTGTTAATGTGTAAATCAGTTCTCTTTTCTCTCTTACCAACTTTGATCCTGTATTGTGAAGTCTAATAAAAGTTGATAGAATTTTTTTTTTATTGTTTTATTACTTTATTTCATGAACAGTACATGCAATACATCAAAAACACAATAATTACAGAAACAAAAGCAGCCAATATGATATATGAAGTGGATGCTTTTTGGTAAAATCCTAGATCTTTACAACAACTTTTCCGGTCCGATTATCTTCCAAGCTTTTAAGTGCATCAACTGCAGTTTCTAGTGAGACCGTTTTAGATATTTTACATCTGCAAAAAGGATAAGAGAGTAAATGATATGACAGATACAAAGTGAAAAAGTATTCAATTTGTGGACTTTAATTGTGTTCTAGAAAGAGTAAAGGGGAAAAATAATTTATACAAAAAGGAAATGTCTTTGACAAGGAGTGCTTTAGGATCATCTTATTAATAAGTAAAAACTATTTAAATATTTTTTGGGAATATTAAGTTATTCCATCTTGCATCTTTCTAAGAGATTTTGCTCTCAGTGAAGGTGCAGTCATGAATAGATTTTTCTTTGGATTTTCCATCCTATACTGACCAAAGGAGTGGAAGCTTGATTAATTGAACTTGTGTAGTAGAAACAGAGACAAGTTATAAACTTACTTAACAATTCCTCTTTCAAGCTTTTCCATTGCGTCTTGAAGGACATCTGCAAGACAAACCGTGACTTTTAAAAAAGCATTAAAAGGGGAGCAACTCTTCAGTTATTAAAGAAATGTCATTTATTATCATGATTATTGATTTGGTTGCAAACTGTTTTGTTGTTCATATACAACAAATAGAATTTGATATAAGTTTAACAGTTTTAATTCACATTAAAATAACAAGGCATAGCAGAATATAATTTTAAGTGTACAGGGTTAGAATGGTTACTCCCAATTCTTCTATTGTATTCATATAATATTTAGATGTCAATCTGAGAAACACCTCCATGTATCAACCCGCAGCATGTTTTCAAGAAGAAACATCAAATAGAGTGGGTATTAAGACAACTACTTTAATAACTAAATCATTTATAGTAAATACATGTACATGTATATACATGTATTATCATATCAGTAACTTATCCAAAGGGTCAGATCACGTGAAGTATGTTGCCAGGAGCAGATCATCAAATAAAAAATGAAGCGAAGCGTCAAGTTTGATCTGATGATCCAAGCCAGGTAACGAGACGTGATCTGACTCTCTGGATGAAGTTATTGTTATGATGATAAATTTATCATATACTCTTGTCCATTTACCATCATGTACTGTGCCATCAGTTTCAGAGAGGCGTGATAAGGATTTGGAAAACCTTAGTTTGGTGTTTCGGAAAACCATTGTGGAAGATCATTGCAAAATTTTTTTTACACAATCCACTATTGCGGGCTGTGCATTTTTTTTGCAATGTCACTACCTTCATATCCCACATGAATCACCAAAGAAAGCTTGCATTTTACTCTTTAAATGATAACTTATCAGATAAATTAGAAATGTTGGGATGTATATGAATCATTCAAGCAATACTTACGCTGAAACCGTCCATGTTGAGAATAAGCAAGGGTCCAAATGTTTTCAAACAGGAAATGAACACTTCCTCCTCGTAAAAATAAACGCTGGCAGTCTGGTGGGTCCAACTTCAAATATCATCAAAATTTCATTTTCTCAACTGATATACATGTATAACACTTTACAGTTCTTTTTTTCTTTAAATATGGGCATGGTAATCAATATGATATACAGTATATCATATGTACCATCATTCAATACCGTATATACGGTAATTTTTGTGATGATCTAATGTTCGCATTTTTTGCGATCTTTTATAAATCACAAAATACTGAATACGCAACAAATATATCCTGTATTATTTTCTTTAAGAAAATTTGAAAATCGCAGAAAAATGACTGAAGCAAATTAAAAATGCTACATATTTTCTACATTTTAGCAAATTTTGTGATACATGGAAAAAAACTAGATATACGGTACATGAGATATATTTTAGGGCACTGTGTACCTGAAGAGATGGCTGCTGGGTGATCCATTTCCCAGAAGCCCCAAGACAGGATATAACATCATTCTTGTGTGGTTTTGGATATCGTAAGTTTTCTCCAACTATCTTTTGGTCTTCTTCATCATTGAATTGTCTTACTAAATCAAAAATCACAAATAAACATGTGCAAAATTTTCCCAACAGTTATTAAAATACCCATAAAATAGAGCAAATAAAATAATATCACATTGTCAAAAATATTATCAGAATTTCATTTTTGACATAATATACCGGTAACAAGGAAATTTCCAGCATAAAAAGACAAAGGTTCCTTTAATGTAACTTTCTACCAGAGAGAGTGAGCTTGCAAGTGCTTGTGAATGTGTATTGAAGGTATAAGAAATTTTGGCAAGCGTTCTGTTAAACAGACCCTAAGACCACAGGGACCAAGCCTTTGAAATTAATTTCAATGTAACCATAAATACACTGTATTATTTTGTTATGGTTACATTGAAATTAATTTCAAAACGGGCCTGGTCCCTGTGCCTAGGACCTTTACACTGTATAGTCACGATCTACCTACCCCCATTGTCAATGACAACATCCACGCCCACACCTCCCGTCTCCTCAAGCACACTGCTGACCAAGATGTTACTTCTTTGGTCAAGGTCAATAATCTGAGCTGTTCAGACAAAAATAAATAAATCCTTTATATGTCACATCTAACACTGCAAGTGCATTGTATATGATTGTGAATTAAACAAAATATCAAATTAAACACCTCTTAATTTTACTAGCCCTCCAAGCATTGACTTTTGGGCCTTTTTATATTCTTAAAAAAAAATAAGAAAATATACATCAATGAAGGTAAATCAATTAATGCAATATGATATGGAAATTCAACAATAAATGTATTGAAATCCTTTCTCTATTCTTAGTGTGTTTTTAAGGTTTTTTGTGACTAATTACTACATTGATGGATATTTTCTTAGCTTTGATTTTTGCACACTTTAGAATATTTCTTGATAAAATTGAATTAAATAATTCATACAAGCATCTGTATGCCTTAAAGCTTCAGACTTTTATAACAGATTAATTCAAACGAAACTGTATCTTTATTATACAATGTACTAGTATACCAATTGGAGCATCAAGATTTTCTAGGATTCCCCTTTCTTCATTACTGCTGGCAGTAGAAATCACCTGAATAAAAATAAAAATTACATAAACATTGTTTCAATCTGGTTGTTTATTCAATCATCAAAATAAAGATATAATGATTGACTGTTCTATATGCTGTAGTACCAGTTTGTCAGAAGTTTCAGTAAATACCTTGGCTCCCCATTGACTAGCTAACTGTATGGCAACATTTCCAAATGATGAAGCCCCATCTATGATAAGAACTGTGTCTCCCCCACACACATGGGCCTGGTAATAAAGTGCAGTGTAGGCCTTCAGACAGTCCCCTATTCCAGCCACTGCAGCCTCGTAACTCAATCTGTCTGGCTTCTTGACTGGAATCATACCATCACAGAGTGTAATTTTAGTGTATCATATTGTCACAAAATGTGTTTTGTATCATAGTATCATAGTCAAATAGTGGATAGTGTTAATGTATCATAAAATCACACAGTGAAGTGTCCATATATCATACAGTCAAACAGTGTAGTGTCCTTGTATCATACAGCCAAATAGTGTAGTGTCCATGTATCATACAGTCAAACAGTGTAGTGTTTATGTATCATACAGTCAAACAGTGTAGTGTCTATGTATCACAAAATCACACAGTGTAGTGTCCGTGTATCATACAGTCAAACAGTGTAGTGTCCTTGTATTATACAGCCAAATAGTGTAGTGTCCGTGTATCATACAGTCAAACAGTGTAGTGTTTATGTATCATACAGTCAAACAGTGTAGTGTCTATGTATCATACAGTCAAACAGTGTAGTTTTAGTGTATCATTCAGTCAAAGAGAGTAGTGTAAATTTATCATACAATCAAACAGTGTAATATTAGTGTAGTATACAGTCATGTAGCTTGTAGTGTCCATGTATCATACAGTCAAACAGTGTAGTGTCCGTGTATCATACAGTCAAACAGTGTGGTGTCCATGTATCATACAATCAAACAGTGTAGTGTCCTTGTATCATACAGTCAAACAGTGTAATATTAGTGTAGTATACAGTCATGTAGCTTGTAGGGTCCATGTATCATACAGTCAAACAGTGTAGTGTCCGTGTATCATACAGCCAAACAGTGTAGTGTCCGTGTATCATACAGCCAAACAGTGTAGTGTCCTTGTATCATACAGTCAAACAGTGTAGTGTCCTTGTATCATACAGTCAAACAGTGTAGTGTCCGTGTATTATACAGTCAAACAGTGTAGTGTCCGTGTATCATACAGCCAAACAGTGTGGTGTCCGTGTATCATACAGTCAAACAGTGTAGTGTCCTTGTATCATACAGCCAAATAGTGTAGTGTCCATGTATCATACAGTCAAACAGTGTAGCGTTCATGTAACCTACAGTCAAACAGTGTAATGTCCGTGTATCATACAGTCAAACAGTGTAGTGTCCGTGTATCATACAGCCAAACAGTGTAGTGTCCGTGTATCATACAGTCAAACAGTGTAGTGTCCGTGTATCATACAGTCAAATAGTGTAGTGTCCGTGTATCATACAGTCAAACAGTGTAGTGTTTATGTATCATACAGTCAAACAGTGTAGTGTTTACGTATCATACAGTCAAACAGTGTAGTGTCTATGTATCATACAGTCAAACAGTGTAGTTTTAGTGTATCATTCAGTCAAAGAGAGTAGTGTAAATTTATTATACAGTCAAACAGTGTAATATTAGTGTAGTATACAGTCATGTAGCTTGTAGGGTCCATGTATCATACAGTCAAACAGTGTAGTGTCCGTGTATCATACAGCCAAACAGTGTAGTGTCCGTGTATCATACAGCCAAACAGTGTAGTGTCCTTGTATCATACAGTCAAACAGTGTAGTGTTCATGTATCATACAGTCAAACAGTGTAGTGTCCGTGTATCATACAGTCAAACAGTGTAGTGTCCGTGAATCATACAGTCAAACAGTGTAGTGTCCATGTATCATACAGTCAAACAGTGTAGTGTCTATGTATCATACAGTCAAACAGAGTAGTGTTAGTGTATCATACAGTCAAACAGTGTAGTGTCCGTGTATCATAAAATCACACAGTGTAGTGTCCATGTATCATACAGTCAAACAGTGTAGTGTCCGTGTATCATGGAGTCAAAGGAAGTAGTGTAAATTTATCATACAGTTATGTAGCTTGTAGTGTTAGTGTATCATACAGTCAAACAGTGTAGTGTCCGTGTATCATACAGTGAATATAGAGAAACACTGCAGAATGTCACCCTTGGCTAGCGGAAATGAGTAGAAGTGTATCCTTTGATCACAAAGTGTAGTATAAGTGTATCATACAGTCAAAAAGGGTAGTGTCAGGGTATCATAAATCAAAACAGTGTAGTTTTAGAGTAAATGGAGTCAAAGAGAGTAGTGTAAATTTATCATACAATCAAACAGTGTAATATTAGTGTAGTATACAGTCATGTAGCTTGTAGTGTTAGTGTATCATACAGTCAAACAATGTAGTGATAGTGTATTATATAGTCAAATAGAAGTGTAAGTGAATGATACAGTGAATATAAGTATATCATACAATCAAACATTGTAGTGTTAGTGTATCATACAGTCACACAGTGAAGTGTTAGTGTATCATACAGTCAGTCATTTAGTGTAGTGTCATTGCATCATACAGTCAAAGAGAGTAGTATTAGCGTACCATACAGTCATGTAGGGTAGTGTCATTGTATCATACAGTCAAAGAGAGTAGTATTAGTGTACCATACAGTCATTTAGTGTAGTGTCATTGCATCATACAGTCAAAGAGAGTAGTATTAGTGTACCATACAGTCATGTAGGGTAGTGTCATTGTATCATACTATCAGTGTTGTGTTAATGTATCACACAGTCAAAGAGTGTATAGTGTTAGTGTATCATACAGTTTCACAGTGTAGTGTTAGTGTAGCATACAGTCATGCACTTTGTAGTGTATGTGTATCATACAGTAATACAATGTAGTTTACGTGTATCACATAGTCAAAGAGTGTATAGTGTTAGTGTATCATACAGTTTCACAGTGTAGTGTTGGTGTATCATAAAAACAGTGTAGTGGTACATGTTTAATATCATACAGCCATACAGTGGATATAGTGTTAGTGTCACATACAGTCAAAGAAAGTAGTGTTAGTGTATCATACCATCATATAGGGTAGTGTTAGCTTATCATACAGTCATATAATGTATTTTTAGTGTATTATATAGTCAAAGAGTGAAGTGTAAGTGCATCATGTAGTCAAACAGTGTAGTGTAAGTGTAGCATACAGTCATGCACTTTGTAGTGTATGTGTATAATACAGTAACACAATGTAGTGTCATTGCATCATACAGTCAACAAGTGTAGTGTACGTGTATCATACAGTCAAAGGAAGTGTGTGGGGAATCAAACAGTCATATAGCATTGTATCATAATGTCATATTAGTGTATCATACAGTTACACAGTGTAGTGTTCATGTATCATACATTCAAACAGGGTAGTGTTAGTGTATCATACAGTCACACAATGTATTTTTAGTGTATCATATAGTCAAAGAGTGAAGTGTAATTGCATCATGTAGTCAAACAGTTTAGTGCTAGTGTAGTATACAGTCATGCACTTTGTAGTGTACACGTATAATACAGTAATACAATGTAGTGTCAATGCATCATACAATCAAACAGTGTAATGTTAAGAGTATCATACAGACAAAGAGTGTATAGTGTTAGTGTATCATACAGTTACACAGTGTAGTGTTGGTGTATCATACAAACAGTATAGTGTTTTAATATCATACAGTCATACAGTGGATATACCGGTAGTGTTAGTGTCACATACAGTCAAAGAGAGTAGTGTTAGTGTATCATACAGTCATATAGGGTAGTGTCATTCCATCATACTGTCAGTGTTGTGTTAGACTAAGTGTACCACAAAGTCACACAATGTAGTGTTAGTGTATCATGTCACACAGTGTTGTTCTAGTGTATCATACAGTACGTCACAGAGAGTATTGTAAGGTATTCAGTTACACAGTGTAATATAAGTGTTTAAGTCACATGGTGTCGGGTACAATATAAGTGTATCATACAATCATCAAGTGTAGTGTTAGCATATTATACCATTATATTGTGCAGTGTTAGTGTATCATACAGTCACAAAGTGTTGGTATGTAATACAATTATGCAGTTAACATGAAGATTCTTACCAACATCATATTCTGATAGCAGACAATATTCTCCACATCCTGAATAATGGCTGCTCAGGGAAACAATGCCTAAAGGAAGAATTAAGAAAGTTAATTTTTCAAAAACTGAAGAAAGTAACATTGACAAGCCGGCACTAAACTCTTCCCCCTCGAAAATAAGGTTTATTTCTTTTTTTATAAAGTAAATAACTAATATATGAAATATAGACACATATTGTCTTTAAAAGTATGGCAACTGTTTTCACAGCCTATGGTTCATTATACTGACTCATTAAAAATGGATAATTATGTATTACAAATAAATTTTCTGAACAATTTTGAATTACATAACCTTTTTTGCTTCTGTGCCATTCAGGATCACACGCTATGTAAACTTACCAACAACTGAATCCCCGATGGCTACATTACTGACACCAGATCCTGTCTGTGTGACAATACCCGCCACTTCATATCCAACTATGTACCTACTACGCGGACACTTCTTGTACACGTCTGAAAGAACCTGGATCAATAACAAATGTTTTTGCAGCTTCAGTTTTTTAATAAATTTCATTGAACCATTTCAACATGTTTACCTACTAAACATTTGTCTAGAATACACTAAGGTTGAGGCTAAAGCAAAGTAAAAATAATGCCTGGCCTGTTTTAGATTCAGAATATATGCCTATAACTGTATAATCAAAGGGACATGGTCATGATTTTGGTCAAATTTTATTTTTCTGTTTTTATTATTTGTAATGCTTTAAGAATGCATTTCTAATGATCAAATAAAATTTGGGTGCCAGTCGTTCAGTTTTAAGCACGATACAGGGCTCACAATTCTTCATCATGTAAACAAGGCTCGTGCCCTGTTTTTGTTTACACGTGTTCAATATACCAGTAAAAATATTTTTAAAGCTGGTTTGTCTATCTTATTATTCATTTTAAGCATAAATAAACAGTTCCTAACGATTAACACATTTATTTTAGGTCTAAAACTGAAATTTTCACTTCAACGTTCGAAATGTAAACAAACTCTTTGTTTACATAGAGAAGAATTGCAAGCTCTAAAACTCGCTTATATCTCATCAAATGACACTCAAATTTTGGTTGCCTATTAAAAATGCCTTACTGAAGCATTGTAAACATTAAAATCAAAAAAATAATTTTTGACCAAAATCGTGACCATGCCCCTTTAAAGAGCCAATGGACATGTTTACCTTTGTGTTTGGACGAGACAATGCACATGCCTTCACCTGAACAACTATGTCATATTTATCGGGAGTAGGATCAGCTTCCTGAAATATACAGTCATGTCATTCAGACATTATTTTCTTATTAACAGATTAAAGGATACAATGAATGATTTGGTACAGTAATTTCTGTTTTTAAACGCAGGTTTGGTATTCTTACCGATCAATCATTTAAAAACTTACGTTTGATTCTAAAACAAATATTGGTTCACGCTCGTTTTGAACATTGAGTGAGACAGTTCTCATCTTTCATTCATCAAATCATTTCTGACAAAATGAAAGTAAAAGTCAACCGGAAGTTGATATCACGCCTACTTATCCCACAATTCATGAGACATCCGTTTATTCTTGGGGTGTACTTTGATGAAAATTTCACTTAGATTTTCACTTTGTTTGTTGTAATTACTTATTCTTGTGGGGCTTTCCAAAATTAATTGGTGTTATTCAAACAATATGCAGCAATGGGGATAATTAGAAAATGCATTGAAATGGTGAGTATGAACAAGATCTCGCCGGCCTTTATGCAGACAACCCCCAAATTCGATATTTCAGTTGATTTGTTGATTCTGTTCAAATTAACAAAACTTATTCCCTCAAGTTAGTTTGTATTTTATGAATATTAGTTTTGTTAATTATAAAACTAACCTAATTCTGGAAGTTTAATTGTCACTTTAAGTTTAGTTTGTTTACTTGAGTAATGTCTATAGAAATGCATGCAAGTTTATAAATCAATAAATCTCGGCAAATCCACAGAGTAATTGAATCCTCTTATATACTTAAAGTCTGGGTCTCTCAAATTGTCGATATTATAATGTAACAAATTCTTATATTTTTCATTGTTTGATATTTCTCACCAAAATAATACTGTACATAGCTATTTTAGTGTTTTCTATATTTAAAATGAAATGGACATATGTTATTGTGGTATGTTCAATCAATGCTGCTTATGTATGCAAATTATTACAATCATACTCATAATGGGATTAACATAAGTCAGGTTAATAGGTTTTTTATGTATTGAGATAAAATATTATGTGAATTTTCTAAAAAGTCTCAAACAATTTTAGAAAGAAAGCATAACCCTACCTACATATATTGGATCCAGTGAAATTAATTAACCATTGAGTACCTTATCATCTCTGAATTCTTTTGTTTACACACAAGATAAAAGCTCACATCTATCGGTGACAGAGGATGTTATAGTAAAATCATAACAAGTGATACAGGATTCATGGGAAACAGAGCTCAGTTCATACACAAAAGAAGGCATGACTCAAAGAATACTTCAATGAAATGTAAAATTGTTCATTAATTAAATCTCTGTAGCTCATTAGATTTTATTTATGTTTGTGTCAAGAGATTTATCTTGGAAACACGTATTTCCACTAATTTTGAATTCAAAATTGTCATCTCTGGACTCAGTGCAAACCCCTGACTGATCTGATTTCCACTGTATGGCACTGTATATTTGAAATCCTATTTATGCAAGACATTCATTGAAATACATTTTTTCTATATATAAAAAAAGAAAATTATACTTTTTAGATAATTAAACAGAAAATCTACCATACATACATTTATATAAAATACAGGGTTACTGTCTTGAAATATAAGCTACATTTTTTTTTTGAGCAAGGGTAAGAAAACGTGACAGAGGTTACCTTTATTTGGTCAATGCAAGGGGTAGTTGCAGGGTAAATCTTATTATACATCTAAAGGCCCATTTATATACATGTAAAGGAGATATAATGTTTAAATGTATTTACAGATTACCCGGTGATAAGAACATCCTAGACAGTGCTCAGATAACAAAGATGTCAGCGGCTGCGGGTAAGTGATGTAACGGGGCATATAAATATTATCATAACTTAGTGCCATTGGAATTCATTATATATGGATAATAATTTCTGTTTCTTTTCAGGGCAAGCAGCTTGGAAGATAACTGGAGAGGACCGAGCTAAACATGACTCCCAATTCTTTCAGCTCAAACCAGTCAACGGATTTATCACAGGTACAGCCAGCCTTTGAGCACCAAAAATTACCCTAAGCATGCAGATTGATTTATTAAACAAAATATACTTTTAAATGATGTATTTTATCTACAGATTAATTTTTGAAATTGTTAACTTCAAGATCTGAACTTTTTAGTTCCTCTCACTCTCTGAATGTGTTATTAATGTCTTTTATTTTTAAGTAATGGAGAAGTCTATTTATACGAGATAAACAGGAAGTTGATGCTGTTCTTGATAATCTTTACTGATAAACCAAATGATAACACTGTAATAACTAAAGTAAAATACATTTTATCTTGTATTTCACAGGGGAGCAAGCACGGGGGTTTTTCCTTCAGTCAGGATTACCAACAGCTGTTTTAGGCCAAATATGGTAGGAGCAAGATCCAGCCAAATGAGCAAACAACAAGACAATTTAGTTACATCTTATTCAAATACTTATACTTAACGAGGCCGGGTCTAATATTTTCTGCCTTAGATTTTTGAATGAAATTTTTTACAAGAATTTCTAGTGATATAATTATTATTTTAAGATAAAAAAATAAGAAATTTACCACACCGTTTGTTTAAGGGGTCATCTCAAAGTTTGTTAATTTTTAACATAGGACCCTATGGGATTTTGCTTGAAATGTACCAAATTTGCACATTTTTTAAACTTCTGCCCTAGGGATTTCTTTTTTTGTTCTACATATTAAAGTTATTGCTAAAAGGCATCAAATTGTCAAATAAAAAAAACCTTTTACCTCCTGGTTTGTTCCAGGGGTCTTATCAAAGTTATTTTTTGTACGCCCAATTTCCAAGTTTGTCAGATAATGGCTATTTTTTATTTGACAAAGACGGAAATGGAGATCTTTATTGTGTTATTAAAACATTACGACATATTTAAGTAATAAATAAATATATAACATCACATATTAAGGGTAATTAATATAAAATACATTGTTAATGTCTTGAAATAAATGAATTAAGCGTTATTTAGGCGGGTTAAGAAAACGTGACATAGGGTTAGGCTTGCTGAACCCTCTTCACGTTTTCGACCCGAGCCCAAATATAGCTTATACTTCGAGACATTTGTGTTTATTCCACAATATAATATCAATTTTACACATCAAACGAGCTATTTTCAACAAATTTTGCTGAATATCTGCAGTTGAAACTATCACTCCATGGCGTCAACAAAGCAAAAAGATGACGTCACAATACAAATGAAACGCTGCGCGAAAGCGTGCGTACTCGTTCTGTACTCGGCCTCGTTAATATATAAAGATTAAAGGGACTCTTAAACATGCTTGTTTTAAGAATGCTTGGTTTTCAAATTAAGAAAATTAAAGCAGCGATAGTGAATCTCTCCAACAGATTATTTAATTTATAACAGGCAACTAGCAGATATGAACAACGATGGGAAAATGGACAAAAAGGAGTTCTCCATAGCAATGCATTTGATAAAAAAGAAGTTACAAGGATATGAGCTCCCCAAAACACTTCCCCAATCCCTGAAGGCGGACCCTTCACCTGCCATGGGATCGTTTGGGACCTTGTCAACAGCAGGACCGGCAGCCATGAGCATGGGTAGGCTTTGATACTTTACTTGTATTTATCATGTCATAGAGTTGACATAGGCAGGTTATATATAATTATGTCAAATTATTTGCATTGTTATGCTATGTCACATGATAAATAAATTTATAGGCTATGTTACCTAATTAACCTTGATTGACTATGTCATGTTTTACGTTGTTATGCTCCATCACATAGCATGTATGATATATACATTTCTGGGCAAATAACATACATGTGATTTGACTTTGGTAAGATATGTGACTTAGGGAGGATATGTCATAACAGTCACATGTTATAGTGTAAAAGGCTATGTCGTCACAAAGCTGTGTCATCTGATTTATATTAAAAGTGTATATTGCAAGCTTGGGGTAATGCTAAATGTAATGGTGATGCATTGCATGATTTCAAAGTAATGCTGGTTTAAATGTGTAATGTCACAAATTTGGCATTACAAGTAATGATAATGTAATAACTTACTTTTCAAAATCGAGTGTCATTACAATGCATCACTTTGCATGACTATGCTTTTTTATGCATATTCATTTTAAAAAATTATTATGAAGGAAAAAGAAATAATTCTTGAGATAAAAACATTTTAATTGTATGATTAAAAACCAAATATTAAATAAAAATCGATTTTTTAAATGGCCAATATTACTAGCAATAACAACACAATCAAATGAAATTTTAAGAGTGTTGTTATTAGGAGTTTGAAATCATTTGAAAAAATTTACTCCAATTAGTTGTGCATTCAATAAATTCTTTACTGTGAGTTGCACACTTCCCTCAAATTATAATCTAAGTATCAAAACAATCTACTGTTTGAGAAGTGCTCCATCTCTTGTCTTTGTTCTTGAACCATTCACTGTACTGGTTTGCATGGATCTGCAGGACAATGGTTAATAGTTAATACATGTATAAGACTGTTTCATCCTTCCTAAAGAGAAGAGACATGCATCTTTTAAAGCAAAATGTATGCACTTTCCAGTCATGATATCTGGAACCTTGAAAATCACTTCCAATTTTATAACCCATTTAAAGTGCTGCCCCCCTTTTTTCTGTAAAACAAAAGAACTTTTATATCGTACTTAAGCAAAGATTGTGAAACAGTATATTTCAGTCCCAGCTTCCTGAGACAGCTTCTTTAAAAGGTATATTTAGTAAAGATAGGAAGATTTTCAAACCAGACAGGATGCAGTTAAAAGATGAAACCTTTGAAACTTTGATGATCATAATAATTATGCAATATCAGTCATGTATAAGTAATTATATTTGAACCTGACAGTGAACATAAACTTGTAGTGATGTTAAAGTGTGTTTCATATATTAAACATTTGCAAAACGTTTAACTTACTTAGCTTTACTTTTTGAAAACTTCTTGTTGACTTTTCACAAAGTATTGGTGCATAACTTTACACTTGTAATGGTATACTTCAAGAAAACTAAGTAATGGTAATGGTAGTTAATGCCCAAATTCATGAAGTAATGATAAATATAATGCATTACTTTACAATATAATTCACCCCAAGCCTGATATATTGTAATTACCATCTTTACAACTTACAAAATTTGGATGATATATTTACATTTATATCTAAAAACAGAAAGTGAACCCATTCCTTCTTTTATTAGGAATGCCAGTGATGGGGATGGCTTCAACAGCTGTAGCCCCCAGCAGCATGGGGATGCCAATCATGACCAATGGTGTCCCAATGATGGGACAGCAAGGAATGATGGGTAAGCAAACAAGGAATGATGGGTAAATATGAGTAATGATAAATTCATTGTGTCAAACAGTCATTAATATAAGTCACACAATGACCAGTACCTACTTGAATCAAATCAATTTATGTTAAATGTTTTGTCAAAATGTTGATGAAAAGACTGAATGAATAGGTTTTGTACCCCAAGTATCACAGTAGTTTATATCCAGACTGTTCTCCTTCTACTTAGGCATGCCAGTGGCAAGCATGGGAATGCCTGGTTCTATGATGGTCAACAAACCAAGGACTGGTTCCTTTGGTCCACCAGCACCGGGACATGCTCCTGCACCCCAACCGGCAGGGTTTGTGTTGTTCACTTTGTACCTCCTAATGTCAGTAGTTCTTTGATTTCTTCAGACAAAGGGTAAAATTCAATAATGCTGGTAACTGACTTAAAATATAAATTTATATTTAGTGACGAATGAAATTAGTAATTATTTCTTATTGTAGAAATATGGCAATGCCACATGCCAGCAAACTGAAGTATACACAGGTGTTCAATTCAAATGATAGACATAAGCGAGGTCATCTTACAGGTAATGGTCAAAACACAATGCCTTAATATTATCATAATCAGAAATATTCTTGTCATGGTGTAAATTTGTGGATATTCTGACTTGATATTTTTCAGGTGTGGAGGCAAGGTCACTGCTGGTTCAGTCAGGCTTACCACAGCCAGTGTTAGCTCAAATCTGGTAAGAACTAATGTAACACCTTTTGGACATAAAGTATTTTACATGTAGCATAATGGATTAAATATTAGATTTCATGACAAAAATGCCAAGATGTAGATAGAATGTTCTATCGTTAAAATGACAGATGTCCTATGGACCAGGTTTAACGATAGAATTTGTCCCATATACTCGCTTCGTAGCAAAAAAAAAATATATATCGCGCTGTATCTTGCCTAAATTTTCATATGATTGGTCTCAAATGCCTATAATGTTGCTCTTTTATAATCCCAGATTACCACATTAACTGTTATTGCAACGAAATTGCTGCCACTTTTAACATCACATTTGAAAATTAGCTGTCTATGGTCGCCATGTTAACGATAAAATTCGAGACATTCTGGGTGCGATTTCCAACAAAATGGCAGGCAAATTCAAATGCATATTTTAACAATATGCCTTGGTACGACTCATTAAATGGATATTTTGTGGACAAAACTACATATGCATGTTCAAAAAGGTTTGTAATGTATAAAAATGTGTTTTTCCTGTACAGATTACTTTTAACAGACTTAAAATCGACGCGAAGCTGATCAGCTTCGCGGCTGCTACATTGCAAGTATATTGGGCAAATTCTTACTGTGACCTGAGTGTAGTCTGGTCACAGTAAGATTATTCTTTCTAGCCAAGATGCTACTTGAGAATACATGACATTGGGACAATTGGGTATTTTAGTTTTACAATTAAGCATAATTTTATATCCTTGTCTGATGACTTTGGTTTGTATTTCAAATCAAAATATTTTTTTTATATTCACACATGCACAGGTTGTTTTAAAATATGTGAAGCAGAAAGATTCAAAAAATAATTCCTATATTTTGTTTTTATAGGGCACTTGCTGATTATGATAAGGATGGGAAGCTGACTTGTGATGAGTTCTGTGTGGCCATGCACCTGGCCGATGTCGCCCGCATGGGGACCCCCCTCCCGCCAGTCCTACCCCCGGAGCTGGTTCCCAGTAAATCACGGTCTGGGAGCTTCAGTACCCCTGCCCCGCCAACTTCTCAGGGTAAGGGGTTTGTGTGTATTGTGAATTAATTCAAATATCCATAACCTTTATGACATACAGAATTGAAAACCTTTGTTTGCTCTTTAAAAATATACATATACTTTTAGGATAGCATTATTGTTTAAATTTTGATATTCACAATTACATATAACATTGAAAACCTTTGTCTCATAATGGAAATATACATGTACTATCATTCACTTGTACACATTCCTTAAGGTTTCTAGTTTGTTTACATTTTAGATTTAGAATTGTATACATATTATGGTAAGTTTTGATATGCCTTGACCTACTGTCTTGGCCAGAAAAAAATTATTTGCATTTCCTTCAAATTTACATAATTATGCATTATCCCTACACGTATAGTTTTACAATTTTATTATGAACATGTATGAATAAGTTACTGCATCATTCATTATTATAGATAATATGATAAAATTGTTTCTAACATTGTTGATAGGAACAAAACAATCACATAGATGTTGATCCATTTTTACTGCAGTTTGTATTAAATATTTGAATTATGTGAGAAAATGGCAGCATTCCTTATGCTAAAAAGTACTTTATTTTCCCTATGCTAGCTTCTGAAATTCTCCCGTAAAGATTTAAAAAAAACCCATGACTTTAACTTTTTTTTTGCTTTAGATTTTCATAAATGCTAATTCACAATTACAGTGCATATGTATTATTATTTATATGTATCTAATCTACCGGTATTATGGAAATTAGTGTCCAAAAAAAACCACCAAAACAATTTTGATTTGATAATTGGAGTTATGTCTAAAATATGCAATACAATTTCATATACATGTATTTGTACATGTCTAAACAATATATAGGCTGTATATATGTATGTATGTTAAAAAAAAAACTATTATAATAGTACATGTGTATGTCTTGATAACAGTGTATACTATACAGTTATATGCATTTGAAAAAAAATTTACAGTTTATATTTTAAAATACAGTTGTATTATATTTGTACTTGTACAATGTTTTTGAATACACATGTATTTTTCATCTGAGTTAGAGTACTGTTGATTCCTTTTTGTTCACATGGAATTCATGAAAACTTAAATTTGTGAAAAGTTTCGCATTAAATAAAAAATGTTGCCTTTAATATAATTTTTTGATAAATATATTTATAAATGCTACAAAATCATGGTATTATGATTTTCTCATACTTTGATGTTAAATTGATATTCAAATGATTATGGTGTGACATAATATAGGGAATCTATAGTATTTATTTTTGTTTCTTTTAAAGTTAATGCATTTTGAATTAGTTGTTTTGGTACTGATTTTAGATTTGAATTCTTTTGCATCTTGCTTTGATATGATCATATGAACATTTGAATATAAATATACATTAAAATGCTATTTATTTCCATATAATCTAATTGCATGTTACTCTGTTTTGAATTGCAGCTCCTCCTAAGGGTGAAGCATTTGGTGACCTTCTGGGTAACATGGGGATGCCCCTCCCTCAGCCTGTGGCCCCTGTACCTGCTGCCACCAATGGGGAAGACCAAGCCCAGCAGGAAGATCATGGCTGTATGTGTAACTGTTGTTCAGTTTACTTTCTTTAATGCATACCTCTTTCTCTCTATAAAAAATGTTTTGAATTTCAAATTTTGGAAATCATTGAGAGTTTTCAAGAATCGCCTGTGAAAATGAATAATACAAAACTCTTCCTTATACTTCGTTTTGCTATTTTTAAGGCGTCGAGCTAATGCTCGACAGCCTTCTAGCGATCGTCTGGATTGGCAATCGTCCAAATTCATGCACTGCACCGCCTTTTAAATGCGCATAAGAAATAAGTTCCTTAAAGTATTAAACGTATTACACGATTTTTATACCATTTATTAAACTAAATTGTGTACAAAAAAACAAACTTTGCCTACCTGGTTATTGACAACTCATTGCATAAGTATAAATTTGCTTAATCAAGAAATGGCGGATGAATACAATCAGGTGTAAAAATTCACTAAATATTATTTTAGTTTATTGCTTACATTTTAATTGGAGAGCGTGCCCGATAGAAATAAGATTTGCGATGTAAATTTATTTGTTATCGGGCACGGTCTCCAAAATAAATGTAAGCGATAAACGTATCTAGTGATTTTGTTTCTAAAAATAAACACGATAATGTAGTTGGTCTGGTCGAGCATTTTAGATAGCACGTGTTGTGGATTTGTTTGTAAACAACTGTACCATAGGAAATCTTGTTTCAAACGGGAATTGAAATAAATAAAAGTATGTTTTATTATTTTAATTGGGGACATACTGTTAATGTATTCAAATTATGAACCTGTGAAAATTGTTTAAAGAAAATAATTTATTTGATCTTTGAAATTTCTTCGAATTTTGTAACCATAATGAGTTATTGAATTGTAAAAGCACCAATACCTATTTTATAAGAAAATAAACTTATTTTTGTTTTTAAAGCAGCACAAAACATAATTCATATACTTCTCTATTCTATGTCTAAAATTATTTGATATACGACTATTAAATTAACAGAAATTCAAATCATTGATATCATTCTATATAAAAGAATTAAATAGCAGTTCGACGCCTTTGTGGCCGTTCCGGCCTTTGATTCCTTTATTAGAAAAAAAGGAACGATTAAAACATGTGTACAATATCCATATAGTTACTGGTAGTATTCTTTTAAGTGCATTTTTAACTGAATTTCTTGTCATACACATTAATATTCATTGGTTACTGATGCCAATATATAACAGTTACCTTTGAGGACCGTCGGAAAGAGAATTTTGACAAAGGGCAAGCGGAGTTGGAGAGGCGACGTCAGATGTTGCAGGATCAGATGAAGAGGGAGAATGAGGCCAGGATGGAGAAGGAGAGAAAGGAGCAGGAAAAGAGAGAAAAAATAAGGTCAGGGATGTGTTATACTTCATAAATGTGTCACATAAAATCTATCAGAATATCAAACCCTCCTACAAACTGAGCTGAAGGGTTTAACTTTAGCTTAGTCTGTGGAGTGCAGATTTTAAACTTAAGTTTTTGAGATGGGAATTGTTGTCATTACCACTTAGATCTAGAGTTAATATCTATTTTATTGTTGTTAGTTTGTTTTATTAAAAGTTTAGTAGATTTTAAAATAAAAATATTATGCATTAAATAATAATTATTGTTGATAGAGAACATACAGTGAAAATTATGAAAGCTCTAAAGTTTCTTTTGTTTGCATGATTTTATTTTTTAAAATGAATATAAGATGTTTCCCAAATTTACAGGCAAGAACAGGAAAGGAGAAGGTTGGCAGAGATGGAGAGACAGATGGAGAAACAAAGACAGATAGAAAGAGAAAGGGAGGAACAAAGACAGAAAATGATGGAACAAAGAGAGGTGATTATACCTTTCGTCTGTTAAACTATTGGCAAGATGAATCATAGCATTTAGATTAATAAACCGTTCAACTATAGTTACTGACTACTAATTTAGAAATGAGTTAAATAATATATTATCATTGCCATGATGAAAAGAATGGAATTTGCAGGTGATAACAATAAACCACCTTTAAAGTATGAGATTTTTCACCCTTTGTATATTTTCAGGCTGCAAGACGAGAAGTAGATAGACAGAGACAGATGGAGTGGGAGAGACAGAGAAAAGAGCAGTTGTTATCGGAGAAAGCTCGAGAATACGAACAACTGGGCAGCATCAAATCACGCGCCAGTAACCTCAAGTGTGAGCTTGAGTCACAGGTAGGTCAACCGTTAAGTTACAATTCAGTCTTTTGTTTAAAAGATATTTTATTTTAAACTTTGTAGTTATTTATGAATCACCTTTACATTACATGTATGATGACCACTGTCCTTTTTGTTTCCTTTTCATTTTCATTTACTTATAATTATAGTAGTTTGATAAACTCCTTGTGACTAAATTGGTTGTGATTTTACAGCAATGCAAGAAGACAGAGATTCGACAAAAAATAGAGCAAGTTAGAAATGGTGTAACTGACTTTACCAATAGCATTGAGGGAATGAGAATCACGAGAGACTCGAAAAACAGTGCAATAGACAAACTACAAAAAGAAATCAGAGTAAGTAATAGGCCATTGGCAAGTATTAAAATATCTAATTAATCAGTAAATAAAAGTAGATATCAATCAGTAGATTTACTACTTACTGAGATATCAAATCAATAGACCAACTACTTACCGATATCAAATTAATAGACCAACTACATACTGTTATCAAATCAGTAGACCAACTACTTACTGATATCAAATCAGTAGACCAACTACTTACTGATATCAAATCAATAGACCAACTACTTACTGATATCAAATCAGTAGACCAACTACTTACTGATATCAAATCAGTAGACCAACTACTTACTGATATCAAATCAATAGACCAACTACTTACTGATATCAAATCAATAGTCTCGACCAACTACTTACTGATATCAAATCAGTGGACCAACTACTTACTGATATCAAATCAGTAGACCAACTACTTATTGATATCAAATCAATAGACCAACTACTTACTGATATCAAATCAATAGTCTCGACCAACTACTTACTGATATCAAATCAGTGGACCAACTACTTACTGATATCAAATCAGTGGACCAACTACTTACTGATATCAAATCATTGCTGAGAGATATCAATCATTATATTCTTTCCAACTCAAATAGTGCGCTTCATTGTTTAAAATGTGCAATTAATGTGACCGAGTCTGGTAGGTGAGAATTTATATTTATATCTGAAAATATGGCAGACTTATTGATTAAGAATACATCTCTTGTTTAATATCTCCAGATTCTGGTCCTCTAGAAAATATAACACTCATTAGTTTTGTGTCAGGCTCTTATTGACTTAAACATCTATATGTATACATGTTTATCCCGTAATAATACAGTCTATAACAAATGTAGTAACTGATAATATATAAGTAGGAAAAAAACTGACAAACTTGTATAAAGTGGACAAAGTACCATGTCATATCCCAAAACTGAAATAAAGGGAACATGACAAATACACTGTACATCTCTGCAGGAATGTATTGTATATTTCAGGAACTTGGTGACAAATTAGTACAACTACAATCAGAGAGAGAGTCCCTCAACTACCGGGTACAGACCTCAATACAGAATAACCCACTATGTGAGTGATGGAACTCGTTTATCAGGCTTTAGAATAGGATTTTTATGTGTTACTGTAGATTCCTAATTAAAACGCCAGGAATTAATTTCCATGTAAAATCGTGAAGGACAACCCTCGCAAATCTCAAAATCTTGCTTTTATTTCTCAGACAGTTTTGAACTATAGGAAGTTATAATAAAAAAAATTGGTGATTGGGATTTTATATATTGGCGATTTGATACAAAACGTTGGAATCAAGAAATGAAGTACTCGCATTATACAAGGAATCTACAGTATGTAACACAGAGATGATATGTATGTGTTTATTTAGTGATGCGTTCTCTATCATATTTGAAGCCGATGCACACCGTACAGTATTACATGGAGTGGAATTAAAAAAGACATCACTTCAAAAACTGAAAAAGGAATTGGAGAATATAGAAAGAGAAACTGAAAGTAAACTACTAGATATCGACAAAAACAATGCTGAGCTAGAGGTCAGTAAACAATATTGACCTATTTTTTTTTCATTATAAAACATAATTAATATTCATATTTAAAAAATTGCATATAACAGTATGTAAAAATTATTATACATATATTTTATTATTAAAAGATAATATATTTAGCTACTTGTTGATTTGATTAAGGAGATGAAAAAGAAGTTGTCATCAGTTGAAGATAATATGTCCTCTTTGAAGAAGCAACAGCAGCTGAAGCAGGAGACAATGGCACAGCAGAAGAAGAAGCAGGAAGAGGAGCACACGGCCAAGATACAGCAGGAGAAGGACAAACAGGAGAAGTTACGGAAAGACCTGGCAGCCCAGAGGATCAGGTGAGAGAGCAATGAAGATAGGTGTGATAGAACAGGTAGGAAAATAGAGGCTTAGGGAGGAAATGCAGAGAGGGCAGCCCAGAGGCTCAGGTGAGAGAGCAATGAAGATAGGTGTGATAGGTAGTAACCTAGGATCTTAGGCAGGAAAAGTACAGAGGGCAGCCCAGAGGCTCAGGTGAGAGCAATGAAGATAGGTGTGATAGAACAGGTAGGAAAATAAAGGCTTAGGGAGGAAAAGCAGAGAGGGCAGCCCAGAGGCTCAGGTGAGAGCAATGAAGATAGGTGTGATAGGTAGTAACCCAGGGTCTTAGGCAGGAAAAGTACAGAGGGTATGCAAAGATTTAAGATATAGAGGTAAAAGTATGTTGCATTTATTGTGGTTTGGACTCCTAATTCACTTCAAACTATCAATGATATTCAAAATATTAATGTTCCAGATACTGATTTAAAATTTAAAAGTTTAACTGAATAATGGTATTCAGCTGTAAATATGGTCGCATGACAAAAAGGTGAATTTAGTATACATGTATATGAATGATGATGTTATAGAGTATTTTAAAAATGCAAGTATTTAGTAAGTTAGAGAAATGAATGCATTTTCACTGGTTCTTTTCATAATTTCAGAGAACAGGAAGAAGAAAAAGGTATGTAATGTGTCATGATTATTTAGTTAGCATCTGAAGAGTGAATTTATTGTGAAGATATTTATACAAGACTAACATTTACTTCTATTTTTTTGTTGACATGCTAATATTAATTTGTTGCCAATCTGCCTTTCAGCACGATCCACCCCAACATCAGATGCTTGGGCAGCGTTCAGTAATGACACTCAGGCATCCTCCGCTTCCAATGATATCTGGTCTGCCGCCTTTGCAGATGTTAAAACGGACACTGCTCAAGGTGGTGATATCTGGGGCAGTTCCGGCTCTAGTCAACAAACTGCAGGTAATTAAGCACACAGTAGGTAATACTGTAAACCAACATTTATTCGCGGCGATTTTATTTCGCAATTTACTTCCAATAAACTGGTTCGCGACGACTAATGTTCGCGACCAAGCCTTATCCAGACCCGTGTTTTGTTGTAACATACGATAAAGACTGGTTCGCAGCAAGAAATATTCGCGACGACGAGGCTCTAGCGAACCTTGCGAAAATTTCTTGCACGCGAATTAAAGTTGGTTTACAGTAAATTTAATGCAAAATAAATACTATGTTACATGTAAATCACTATGAGATTCATGGCAACCACTGGTGACAGATAATTATCACTAACAATATTCAATGTACTTCTGGTGATTAATTCATGTGGAAATCAGTCTTTATGGATTAGTTTGAACCGACCATTGCAAATTCAAATGATGCTTAAAATACTTGGTTTACTAAATGTAAATCACTATATTGATTTTTCTAAATCCTGGATTAATTGTTATGATCGTTTTTCATCATTATTTATCATTATTTGTTATTGTAGTGACCTCATCCAAGCAGAAAGGTTGTAAGTACAAGGCATTGTATCCAGTTTGAGGCCAGAAATCCAGACGAGTTAACTCTGAATCCAGAGGACATTGTTTGGGTATGTGGTTGATTCTAAGAGGAGGAGATTTTGACTACTCTTGCTGTTATAATTGACTATTTTGAAAATATAACATCATTAAAGCAAACCTTAGTGTACATGTAAATGAACAGAGGAATGTGAAATTTAATGAAGTCACCATATGAACATGATATCTTGTCAACAGAGTTTTGTTCAACTAACTTTTATGTGAGTGAAGTAAGGAAGGAATACGGATGATAAATTCAAACAAGTCGTCATACGAAGATGAATTCTTGTCGATATAGTTTTGTAAGGCTAAATCAGTTAGCATAGAAATACCGGTACTTCTTTTAGTTTATCTCTGTATTTTTTTCTGCAGGTTCCTGAGGACCAGACTGGAGCTGAGGATGGATGGATGGGAGGAGAGATAGATGGAAGGAAGGGCTGGTTCCCTAAAGACTATGTGGAAAAACTGCCAGAGGAGCAATCTAGTCAATTCAACGCTTTCGGCAGTGCTTTCAGGTACTAAGTCTCGAAATGAAGACACTAGTATTATCTACATGTACATGTATTGTTCAGAAATAAAATCAATGTTTGTCTGGTATTTTGTCACATAAAACATAATGTGTTATGGTGTTGATGATATAAGTTGCCATTCAGATAGTGCTGAAACGAATACCATAAATCAGTATTCGAATATTCGTGAGTGCTATTCGATTCGTATTCGAATATTCGTAGACGTCATAGACAATGTATTAAGCATATATGATAGTTTGTATTACTAAGTGGGTGTATGTGTAGACTGCTTAAACAGGTCAGTTCGAAGTTGACACTTAATGCATGCACGAGTATCCATTGAATTGGGTTCGCATTTAATTTTTAAGCAGATAATAATATACTGATTTTTAAAAATTTTCCATCAACTACAATCAAAAGATTTATTACTTCTTTAATAATATACTGCAGTCCTGACTCCTGGATGAGACCGATATGTAACTTCGTAAGTCAGTCCAAATATTTCCGCCATGTTTGATATAGTATTAAACAGAAAACTGATAACGCTCATAACTCCGGAAATGTTCTGTTTATTTAAAAAAAAATAATAATTATATCGAGGTATCTTTTAAAAAAAGCTTTCGATGTACCTTTCGATATTAACTCTCTGTAGCTCACACTCGTTCAAACAGTTAAGCAATTTTTTTCTTCAGCGTCTGACATGAATTGAAAAATCCAGAATGTTTGTCTCCGTTCGATGTAAACCCTGCTTTTACTTTCAAGGTAAACACGCATGGCGGAAGAGTCTATTACTGGGTTAAGTAATAGACTCTACCAAGCATGGCTGTCATAGATGGCTTTACATTTACTTTCGTTCCGAGTAAAATGAAATAACACGATGCTGCATAGTTTACAGTGCTTGATATGGGTGTTTAACATGTGATCGAATATTCGAATGCTAAATATACATTCGAATATTAGAAATTTACTATTCATTCGCGAATATTCGAACATTCGTTTCAGCACTACATTCAGATATGTTCAGTAATCAGAAAGCTGTACAGTATTTCACCATATATTTGTTGTCTGATGTTTGTTGATGGTAGATTTTATTTGTGTTGACAGTTCTGAGCCTGTGGCTTCAGCGTTCCCTGTGAAAGAATCTCTGTACAACACACCAGCCGACTCCCCCACTCCTGGACAGGTAAGGACAGCTTCATATCAGCCCCCTAATGCTGTAGGGACAGATGTTTAGAATAAATCTCTTTGTTATTATCATTATTTTCAGTTATTATTTTGGTTTGATTTATAGACAAGTATAAATTGTTTGAAAATTTTTATATTTTTATCTTGTTCTCTCTGACTTTATATAAATCTACTTCTATATATAGCTCCTATTGATTTGGTTTTGACATCTTTTACCTTTGTGCTCTCTGCTTACCACTGTTTTTTCTGACACATTACTACTAACTCTTTGACTGGGATGACTCCTGGTAATGTAGTGGGCACATTTTGAGGTCACTAGATAATGCCTTTGCAGGGAGCGACTGCCCCCGAGGGCCTTCAGGCTCAGGCCCTCTATCCATGGAAGGCCAAGAAAGAGAACCACTTGTCCTTTAATAAAGGGGACATAATCCATGTTAAAGAGCAGCAAGAAATGTGGTGGTCCGGGGATCTGAATGGACAGGTACACTGTGTTGTCTGGGATGTGATTGGTTGAGAGGGGGTAATGGGTAAATGTGGGTGCTTGGAATGGGGGCTTCTGACAGGTTCAAGTTATGAGACGTACTCTTATACATGTACTTTTTAAAAAATTTAATTTCTTACATTAAGAAAATAGATTATTGAAGTGAAAGTCAGTCGTTTAATAAAGGTGAACAAAAAAGTTGATTCGTTTGACAGTTCTTCATAGTCAATAATAATGCATATAAAAGCATTTCAATGTTTGTCAATATATAGTTTTTTGGATGCTCAAAATTCCAATAGAGTAAACTAATGATATTTTAGATGTGAATACTTGTAGGTCACAATTGCAAGTTGCTGACATGGCCTATTTTTAGCATGTTTCTTCTTTTAAAGCTCATCTTGCTTACAACTGCTAAAAAAACCCAGCCAAATAAAATGAATAAGGGTTACTAAATAATTGACTTGTAAAATAGCAAAAAACAATGTATGTAAACATCATAAATTTAAAAATAAAATAGATAAGTAATTCTTGTTCTAATTTGTTGGAATTTTTATAAACAATTTAACAGTGGGACTGGTTTGTAAGTATCTGTGCATGAATATCTACTTTGGACCAAATATAATGCCTGTGCTTTCAGAACTTCATTTAATTCTGTCTTACCATGTAGAAACATGAAGTCCAGTTGGTCAGATCAGAGCAATTTAACACTTGTATCACTGAGGCAACACACATAACTTATTTATATTCAGTTTGTATCAAATCACAAAGCAGGAACTGTGTATACAGCCATGGACGATTTACTGGCACTGATTATATAAATCAAATATTGAGATGCTCCCTCCTTTGTTATAAAGCATTGTTTACAGGTTGTCTACATCTGTGTTCTCTGTTCTCTCTTACAGACTGGTTGGTTCCCAAAGTCATACGTCAAGATGGTCAGTGGACCCACCTCGAAGCAAATGTAAGTGGTGCTACTGTATCTAGGAAAATATTCACCCTCGTTTTATTTTCGAACCTTTCGCCCTCTTTGTGTATTGAAAACCTTGGGTGAATTTAAGACCAGGTGAATTCAAATGTCTCAAATTATATCTTTCTAAACACAGCTTTATTTGGGCCAATTCAAGCTAGGCAAAAATAACGCAGGGTGTTATTTAGGAAAGCTTTGATACCTTACCTGTTTTATAATGTTGGATGGACTAAAAATTATTGATTAACACTATCACCTGTTCATTGAATTGTAATTATTTTTGCCCCATTTTATTTTCGCCCTTCTACACTTGCAAATGGCTTTTCCCCATCTTGAGTTCACGCAGACACAGTTGTGTTGAAGGAAAGATAATTAGATTCGCCCGCTGATAACAAGGATGAAAGGGTTGGAAATAAAATGGGGGTGTATCTTTTTCTATAAATACTACATTTGTACTGTATTAGAAAACATCTATTATTATAATGTTGAATGGACTTGAATGTTGAGATTGAAACAAGCACCTGTTGATTGGATAGTTCCAGATCTGGTACTCCTGCAGGAACAAGTTCAGCCCCTGCAGTAACCGTGGAGATCAATGATGCTCCAGCCATCGTGGAACATCCTGCAGAAGAAGGTCAGTGTATGAGTGTTTGGACAGTTTACTCAGAAAATTGTTTATAAAGAAAGTTTATGTAAATTTTTAAGAAAAACTGGTTAAAGTACATGTATATGAACATTTTGATGAGGGAAAAACATTTTACATTGTTAAGGTATGTGAACTTTTTTTGAGGGAAACAGCAATTAGTTCTTGATAGTTCTTAACGGTATTTTAGGGAGAAAGGAGGGTGGGTAAGAAAATAAAAGAAGATTTTTAGTCAATTGCTTAGCTGTGACTATCAAAGGATATTAATCTGTAGGAAAAGTGTGTGGTTTTTTTAACAGAACCTTATGTGGCGATGTATTCCTACACCTCATCAGAACCTGGAGATCTGACCTTCAACCAGGGACAGTTAATCCAGGTCACCAAGAAAGATGGCGATTGGTGGACAGGTTCTATAGGTGAAAGGTCTGGGATATTCCCAGCCAACTATGTCAAGGCTGCTGAACAGCAGGTCAGTGGTATAACTATCATTTGTATTAAGGAGCTTGATTAATCATAGACTCATTTAGAATTACATTTTTGTTAGAATTATAATTGTCTGTAACAGATTATTTTAGCATATATTTTCATGTGTAGTGTTGCATTCCTAACCATTGGTCTTTGGTTCTTAAATTTAAATTCATCTTTCACTGTCTTGGAAAAAAAAATGATAAAACTATAACATGTTGCATATTGCTTATTGTAGATTTAACCCTAAGAAACATACATGTATATTCAACTAAGAAGTGCTTGTTACTACAAAAAATTCTGAATTTTATTGATTAACAGTGATAAGCATATTGCATGTTGTAGGCAGTTGAACCAGACTCACAACAAACTCTAGACTCTGTTATCACTGAGCAAGGTTTTGTCCCAGTAGACGACCTAATATCATCAGATTCTTTGTCAGACCCAGGTCTGCTTTTGTCAACACAGACTCTGCCCCCATCCCAAGCAGACACTGCACCCCCTCCCTTCCCCTCCCCTACCACTCTAGACCCCTCACTTCAAAATGAAGCAAACCCCCAGCCCCCTGTTCTCCCTCCTGATAAACCAAAACCGGTTGAGAAGTCAGTAACATTTGAAGATCCTTTTAGTGGAGAAATTTTCTTCCCCAGTGATAGCATGGCTACTGAGGTAAAAGACACATTTGGCTCCAAGGATGCCGTAAACTCACCCTTTGGAGATGATCCATTTTCATCCGATGCTTTTTCTGGTGATCCTTTTGCTTCAGAGACTCCTTTCTCAAATGATACACCTTTTTCAGAAAAAGAGGATCCATTTAATTCAATAGATTTCCTATCTTCAGAAAGTTTTGGAGAATCATTCCATAAGTTTAATGTTGGTGTAAGCACACAAACTAGTGTTGACCCTAATACAGATAACAACAATGAGGTGATGTTTGATTTAATGGTAGGAACTGAAAATGAGGCCAACATTAGCACTGACTTAACAAGTTTAGGTACTGGTGTTGATGATACTATTGAGGTAATGTTAAGGAAATCTGATACTGTCAAGTTAGAGCTGACAGAAGCAAGTTCCTCTATAGAACTCAGCCAGTATTTTCCAGACTTGGAAAACAATACTCAAGAGGGTGAAGCTAGTAAAGATGGAATGGGAGATGATTTATTTGGGATTGATTTTGGAAATTCAAGTGTCGAAGAATCCATGAAAAATTTCCCTGAACCAGATAGTGCAGAAAATGCAAACCAAGAGACTGAGAACAGCTTACAGGACAATTTCTCATTCTTACAAACTCTGTCAGCATCTGCTGTATCTACTACCCAGGGGGCCAGTCCACTGGACTTGGGTAAGGAGCTAGATGGTGTTCAAGGCATTGAAAATGACATCTCAGAAAGCAAACTAGGTGATAATTTTGATGAAAGGTCATTTAAACCAAAACTGGAGGAAATCAAGCAACATTCTGTGGGCTCCTCTGTTGGGGATTATGATGACTGCTCATTCTTGAAGACGTCTATAGATGAGCCAGAGAGCCAGGCTGATAATGATTATGATGATTTAGGCGACTACAAGAGATCTTGTGATCCATCGCCCCAGTCTATTAAGGAAACAGATATTGGGGATCAGGGCGAATATGATAATTTAGATGACATTAAAAGATCTCGCAATCTGTCGCCTCAACCAGAAAAGGAGGCTGTTATTGAGGATCAGGGTGATTATGATAACTTAGATGATATCTTAAGATCCCGCAATCAGTCACCTCAATCTGAAAAGGATTTTACGACTGAATCACATGCCACTTATGATGATTTAGATGGATATATCCGGAACTCCGAAACACCAGAAGAGGTGATATTAGAATGTCCGGATCAGTATGATGATTTTGATTTTGTCAAACCGGTGAAAGACGTTGAGAAGATCAAAAGCACAGATTTTGAATCAGGTGTAATTAGAGATGAAAGCTATGATGATATCTTGAATTTTCCTTCTGAATCAAGAGCTGTAGAGAAAATGGAGGGAAATGTAGTAAGAGAGGATGAATACAATGATTGTTCTTTTCTAGAATCAGAGGAAACTGGTACAACCGAGGATGGAGAAATTATTCAAGATAATTCCTATGTAGACATTATAGAATACGATAAAATTGAAAAACCTGCTGGTAAAAATAAGAAAGAAAAATCGGCTAGTAAAAAGAAGAAAGAGAAACCTGCTAGTAAAGATAAGAAAGAAAAATCTGCTAGCAAAAATGATAAAGAAAAACCTGTAAGTAAAAACAAGAAAGAAAAAGCCGACAGTAAGGATCAGAAAGAAAAACCAAAAGACATTAAAAATCCAAAAGAAAAGGAAAAAGGTTTCAAAAGTTTCAGTTTCCTTCCAGGTTTTTCCAAAAAAGCACGGGCGAATTCCCAACCCACAAATCCCCCACTTACAAATCCCCCGCCCACAATACCTCAACCTGCAATTCCTTCATCAAATTCCCCAGCCACAAATTCCCCACCCCAGATTCCTCCTCCTGCGTTGCCTGTACAGTCATCAGGGTCGTTTGATGATGATGAAGATGATACTTATGAACCAATAGAAAAATTTCGTTCTCTGATAACGGGGTCTAGTAATGATTCAGGAGAGGTATATCACTAATAATTTTGTCAACAGCTACTCTCCCCAGCACGTGCAATTACAAACATCCAGTTATACAACTGTCAATAAATCTACTTGAGCACACTGTACATAAATCAAACATTGTCAAACTGTTCAATTTTCTCATATTTTTTGGACATGGCACTTTCCAGTACGTCCTTAACACAAATGAAACTATCATGTCAAATTCATAGTTTATAATATTGTTGAACATTGTTAAATTGTTAATGAGATACATGTATATGATTTGCATTACAGTAATGAAGGTTTGTCTGAATACTACAACTCGCCGTGATTTACTTACAGGCCACACGTAGTCCGACCCCTGCCACACAGGTCGCTGCCCCACAATCCCAGCCAGTCGTTGCCCCTCATTCCCAACCAGTTGCTGCCCCACAACCCCAGCCAGCGGCCAGTCAACCAGCATCAACCCAGCAGAAGGCTGGAACCAGCTCTACCCTGAAAAAACCAGGTACTGAAGCCATATCAATGGTTGTATACTGATATGAGTACGGTTCATTGTACAAGTGAAAGACACACTTCAGTTGATATCAGAGCTGTCAGAATGTGTTCATTTTGATACAAGCCTGAGTTGTTTTTCATAAATCTAAAGTCTTATTTTCCAGTAAGAAATAAAATGATATCACCAACTGATGGCTTTTGTACCAAAATAGATGGAAGTAAAAATTTAAGAGTTTTATCATCACTGTAAATATCTACATGTACATGAAGACGGAAATTAAAATTTTGATACATGAATGTATGAGGTTTTATTCATTATATGCTTGTTATGAAACTCAATTACTTTACTGATGTATAATATTTTGGATGTTTTCTTTGTAGAAATAGCTTCTGTTATTGCGGCATACACGGCTACAGGGGCGGAGCAACTGTCACTCAGCCCTGGTCAGCTGATACAAGTCCGGAAGAAGAGCCCAAGTGGATGGTGGGAGGGGGAACTCCAGGTACGTTAGAAATAATCTGTAGAAACACTCCTCAAACCTACATGTTTGAAAAGAGTGTTTTGTGTCAAAATATCACATTGCTTTTAGTCTTTAAGAATGATAAAGAATGGATTGCGTGAAAGTCACTGTAGACTAGTTATTTCCGATTGAAAATTTAATTATATATTGTATGTATTGAGGCATTATTATGCCCAAGTTATGATGATTACCAGGCCTCTCGATTCTCTTTAATTGGGACTTATATTTGGCCCCATTCCCAATGTGAAAAAGGCACCTTTTGTCCCAAAATTGAGTGTGTTTTTTTCCCAATTTGAGATTGCCTAAACTTACCGGTAATTATGTAAAAAAAGAAAATCATACTTATTCAAAATATAAATTCAACAGTGACTGTCATAAAAGCACTGTGAAGATATGCAACACTACTGCGTTGTAAACTGCTTTTTTGTGATCGGTAACTAAGCCAGAATTTCCTCAGAAGGAGACTGTAATTTAAAAAAAAGATGTTTATTACTTTTATTCCTGATATTACAGTTAGTTGATAAGCTGTTAATAGTTTAAAATTCTGCAATAAATGTTAATATTTTTATAAAAATGTTTGTCTACACAGATCCTCTACAAAACGGTGGTAAGTGGATCAAAAGGTTGTACTAATACCCCAAATATACAGGAGTACAGAGACTGATTTTATAAATATTGTCATTAAGCTAACACAATCAAGAAACATTTATAATTATGAAAAAGGTATTAATAAAAAAATAGATTAAATTTTACATTAATTCCAATAAGATAATTTTTTTTTTAATTCTTAAAAACCATTTGACATATAATAATTACGCAAAAACCTTTTGGGAAAGGACTATGTGCGGTATCGTCAAATATCTGCCCCCGATTTCAACCAATTTTTAAATAGTATCGTATAAAAATAAAATCTTCACAAATCATTGTATAGAGGATGCCTATAACTTTAATAATGATTTTAGTCATCATTGCTTATTTGCTGTGTATCTATGACGTCACCTAAATGGCCAAATTCCCGCAAATTTGCAATCAAATTAAAATATTCTGATTTTTGCTCTATATTATGCATTCGGAAGTATAGAGCACAGGTCTGATCAAGTGCAATTTTAACATATGTTTTTCTTCAGATAGTTATACACATTATACTAAAATATGGTACTTGAGCAAGCCTGCGCTCGATGTTTCCCAGTCGAAAAACCATCGGAAAACACCAATATTTCGCTACAAAACATCAATTTATCAAAATAATGCAATCTTCATGACGTTTACATATTCATTAACAAGCTTTTATTACACACTGTGAATATACTTTTTTTTCCTTCTCATTATTACACACATGCTATGAGTTTTAAAAATAATTTTTTTAAAAATTAATTTTTTAAAAAATCCTATCAATATACCATTGTTTTTTATTAAACGGACTGTACATAACGCAGGGGAAAAATCCCAATTTCTATCAGAACATCGTATTATTCCCAATTCATTGGCCCAGGCCCCAGTACCAAAAATGGGTGTGAGAGGCTTGATTATTAATGGATTAAAATTAATGATCAAGTTTTGCCTTGCTGTTTTATGCACTGTTCTTGTATTTAGGCTCGTGGTCAGAAAAAGAAGATAGGATGGTTCCCGGCTAATTACGTGAAGATTCTTGGTGGTGGATCTAGTGCTAGGTCCACCCCTGACAGCTCCTCCCAGAACAACTCCCCTGCAAGCACAGTAAGACTGTCCCTCTAGACTACCAAGCAAAACAAAAATCCACTTATATATGTGTATTCACCGTGTATCTGCATCTATGTTTTTTCTGTGTGAAGAAGTAAGTTGTTTTTTTTTTTCCAATCTCCAGTTACACCGGACTGCCACACCAACCATTCCAGCTCCCCAGCCCCAGAAATCTGCCATTGTGGAGAGTAAATATGGTCAGTAAATTAATTCTTTATTCTGATACTTGTTCTCTGCTTAAACTATTGGTGTATTATAATAAGGTTTAAAAAGAAATAAAAATTTAAAGTGCCAGTATCAGATTGTACTGTCTAAATGTACATAAATTGGCCACTCATTTAGTGCTGTCTTCTTTTTTCTATAAGCATCATCATGAATTAAGTGTATCATGGACTGAAGATTTTAGAAATATACTTGTTTTGATCATACATTAGCTTTTAGCAAAGTTGCAAATAAGCAGCGCAAAAGACACTAAAATATCATTATGATTCCTTCAAAATTAAGTGCATTTACTGTGCCTCTTCCATTAATGAATAATTTAATATTTTCAGTATTTGAGAAAGGATGTAATTAACTGCTTAGTTGGTAGTGGTATTTTGTTCATTTTAGAGCATGTTGTCATGATTTATTATATGTACATGTACATATTATTATGCCTGTTTTTGATGGAGACTGGTTGTTGTGTACTTTCAGTGGATCAGGTGATTGCTTTGTATCCGTACTCGGCTCAGAACGAGGACGAGTTGACATTCCACAAGGACTCAGTGATCAACGTGATGAGTAAAGACGATGCCGACTGGTGGCAGGGGGAGGTGAACGGCACAGTCGGAATGTTCCCCTCCAACTACGTGGGGGCTCTTACATCTCCTCCCCAGGAAAATACATGTAAGTAACCTACAAGATTTATATTTGAAACATTGCTGACATTACTTTAGTAGGTGTTAGGAGGTTAGTTATGTTGGCTGAAGAAAACAAGTATTTAAGGAATTGCATATAGAAGCAGGAAAATATTTTCTTTCATGTAATTCTATCTTGGATTGTTTCTTGAATCTCCTTTATACACAATATACTCTATTTGTGAACATGATGGTATCATGTGGTTTCAGGAAGTATCTAAACGTTATTTCATGATACAATAAAGTCTCAACATTCTTGTCTAGATATTAGAAGCTTAACGTACATGTACCTATAGATTTTTTTCCTAACGTTGTGTCAATCTGACAAAGTCTAACACTGATTTTCCTATTATTTTCTTGTTGATTGCAGGAGGAGTGACAATGGCGTGATAACGGGGACCAGTACAGTTTGTCTGACCCCCACTTTGACCTCACCCCTGCCACACCCTTTATTCCATCTCCCACAGAGCATTAAATGCCACACCCACACAAAATATGCCTATTTCGTATATATATCTTGCACCAAAAAATCTATATATACTTTTCTGAATTATTCAATTTAATTTTCATGCATTGAATACATTAAGCTAAAATTTGATATAATGTAATTGCATTGTTAAAATTATTGCATGATTTCATAATGAATTCTGGCCAACCTATGCTCTATCAGTTAATCCATAATTGGATTCATAAAGAGGCGGGGTCAGACAGACTAACTGGCCACACCCCCTTATCATGTGTCACTTTTTCTCCAAGGGGGGTGACTCTAGCATAGGCTGTTTTGTTTGGGGTGTGTGCATTATCACTCAGAAATGTGGAGAGGCTAGGCCTTAGAATAAGTGTTCCTACATGTAGATATTTATGATGATGTTTGTAAAATATTTCATCAGTGTTGTGAATTAAATGACTTTATTCTTGAGTTGGTGCAATTTTTTTTTTTTTTTGCTTATGTGATAGTCACGGTGAAAATTTCCCAGGATAATGTCAAAGAATCTGTAGAGCGATCAGTTATTTCATGATACAAGAAAGTCTTACATGCTACATCAAAGAGTTTATAACATATATTGCTTTTATCATTTATGAATCAAACCCGGAGCTGAGATATGATACAATGATTGATGAGATGAGCATTGTTTTTGTGTAATTTTTTTTGTGTCATTTTTACATCAATATTCATGGTTTTAACATATTTTCAAATGTACATGTATGTATAGATTTGTTTTGTTTTTATTTGTTGAATACAATTTTATCAAACCAACTCATCTTTTACATCACAGCACAGAATAAAAAGCCATGTTTATTCCTCACGATTATAAGATAGCCATAAGTGTTGTATTTATTGTTGACATTTTTAGCCTCTCTGTTACTGTTAAGTTTGAATTCCATTAAGATACTCAGTTGTTTTGCCAAATAGTTTATCTTCCTGCACAGATAGGGTAAGAAAGGTGTGTAGTTATTAAATAACTATTGTGATTATCATTGGGGAACTGCTGAATGTCACCAATCTCAACCCAGAGTTATCCTTCCTAAAAGTCAACAAAACTATCTACATTAGAAAAATTTCAAATGCCATTCCTATAATATTAATTTTTCTAAGTGATTTGAAAGTTCCTTTCATGGTTTATTATATTCAACAAATTCCTTTAAATCTTGATGCCTCTTTCTCAGCATTTGTAATTTGAGATAACAGAGAGTTAACCTCATTTGTAATATTGTCCAATATTGCATAGCAATGGCAGTTTATATTTAACATGTAAAAATATTTAATTGTTTTCAAGTTTAGACTTGGTCTGTTTATTCTAATATGTTTTCTGTAAGAATCGTATAATGTAAGTAATACTGGGTTGGGATTGGTGTACAAGTGTACCAGGTACTTGACTCAGATGGTCGAATCAGACAGTGAGTTTTTATCTTTTTGTTTCTTTCAGTTGGTCTAGTTTTACATTGGTAAAAATAGGGATTTAAAGTGTGTATTGCATCCTAATCGGTACAAATATCTTATAATATTAAACAGAAAATGTATCTAGAAGGTTTGTACACAGTATAGAAACATAATGAGAATCATTTGATTCAAAAATGTAAAAAAAAAAAAAAAGTCATGGCAGAAAAACCATCTGACACTAAAATAAGGTATTATTAACGGGCATTTTATAGATGTGCTATTGGAATAGTCACACTTAGATACCGGTACATGTTCCAGATACATGTTGTCAACATGGTATGTTGATTTTTATGCAAACAAAACTTTAGCAAACAACGATTGAAGCATTGAGTTAATTATCATACTCACATCAATTGTCTCTTGGCAGAGATTTTCCCAATCTGTAATGAAGTGGAGCCGATAGTCTAATGTCTGATGATTAATCAATTGATATTGACATGTTCTCCTAAAATGCCATTGTCGATGTGGTTCCATGAATTGTTGAATTAATGTACATCAGTGAGTTGAGAATTAGTTGTAACTAATCAAAGTTATAGGAGCAAAGGACATTGATATTTTGTCTTGAAAAAAAAAACCAGCTGTAAAAGTTTCATCTTGTATTATTAGCTTGCCAGAGTTTACAAATAGCTTTGTGTCTCAATTCCAAATTTCTTTTAATTAATAAAAAATTATAAAAATATATGACAAACATGGTATTTGTCTTAAAACAAGATGTATCTCAAACATTCTGGGAGTCCTGTTATTATATTTATTTGGTTCTGAAACTGCTATAGCATATACATGTATATGTAATAGATAATAATTATAATCAATATATATTATATTGATAGGTTAAAAGTATATGTGTTAACTTGTATTGGAGAATTTTTACAGACACTCTTTACTTTTAGTACTTAATAAGTAATAAATTATCAGTATACAGTAAAACACGCTTATAACGAAGTCCCAGGGACGCCCAATTTAACTTCGTTATAAGCGTAATTCGTTATATCCGTCAAGTTTACAACATGAAATAGAGACTTGGGGAATGAAATTCACTTCGCTGTAAGCGTCAATTCATTATAAGCGTGTTCGCTATAACCGTGTTTTACTGTATTTATATATACACGTGCAGGATTACAGTTCTAGAATGTGATTACCAGTAGTGATAAATGTGCTGATTTTACATAGGTATTATAAGTATGTACGTTTGAACTTTATTACCGGTAGAAGTGGTGCTGTATTGACCCACCAGAGTAGACGATGTGAAATAATTGTATGATCATAGAATGTTGTCTGTACGTGCAATATCAATCTTCAAGCATAAACTATGATAGATAACAAACTTTAATATTATGAAATAATTATGTAATAGCCCCTTGTTAAAACAATTAATGTATTGGTATTATATATATAAGCACTTTATTATTGATTTCATTCTGTAAGTAAACAATGTTCTTTTGCAAACATATGAACTACTTAATAAATAGAAAAAAATAGTTAATTAATACCTTTTATTTGAAAAAAGTAATATAATTTTAATTATAAACAATATTTATAGCTTAGAATTTATTAAGTAATGCAAAAATATAGTTCTGCCATATTATTTCTTTTATATATCTCTGATTTGAACAGTTTTGATTGTTATGGTTTTGTTATTCTACAGAGATTACTACAAAGAATTATGCAAATTATTGATGAGGTTGGGTTTTTATTTTATCTGCAAGTACATGTACCAATGGATGCTGTAATATTTTTAGAATATAAAATAAAACATGTACCATGCCTCTGTGGTGATAAATTGCATACTGTCAGGTTGTCATGGTGATGAGAAATGTATGATGCACACTCCCTTGTAGCTGATGATATACATCTATATGTGTTCTTTAGTAACAATAAATTCATTGATGCAGTATTACAAGCTTTGTTTCTTATTGAGGCTCAATACATATTGCATACAATATATTGCCTGGACTGTTCTGACAAAGGATGCACTGAAATATTAAGCTAGCTGATAAAATTTGTGAAAATGAAGAAGGGGTTTTCCAGCCCTTTCTTTGTTCTTTTCTATTCTATCTTTTTTTAATTTACATTTCAAATAATTTTGCGTTTACACCATGCAAGTTAAAAAATGTTTCATATTTGCTTGTACAGGGAAGAATTTAAAATGGATTTTGAGCCTCAGGACATTTAGTAATACAATGAATATGCCTCTATTGAATAGAGTACACATTAATTGCATGTCTTTGCATTTAAAAATGGGTTGCACCTCCCACAAATAAGGCTATTGATTTATTAAGTTGATAATTTTTCCTTTGACTGGGTTTTGAATAAAACATTTTTTTTTATAAATACCCTTTTGTGCTCTGACTACATGTATTAAAGGTCTAAGAGAGAGAGAGAGAGACAGAGACAGAGAGCAGTAGTAGTAGTGTGGTTCAGACTTTGTGAAGTACATGTACTCTGTAATTTTAGTACATATTAAAGTATCAAAAGTGAATCTGCACTTTATCATGTAGACATAAATTCCAGAGATTGCAATTGATAGCTTTTTGAATGGGATTAACACCAAAAAAAAATTTGAAGAATTTAGACTTTAGTCCTACTTAAAAAATAAAGTTTCACAATGAATATGGAATGCCATGAAATGTTTTGAATATTAGGGTGTGTGCATGGTCCTTGTTTAAAAAAATTATAATCATTATGTTAGAAAAATTTAAATCATTATGGTATTTTATTAATAATTGATAAAGTTCATGGATCATAAATTAAACTTTATGTCAGTTGTTGTCTTTTTCGCAAAACATGATAAATCTGAAAGGAAATCAAATTTATGGAGTTTTTAGTATCTAGTTAAACTTGTTAGGAATTTTCTGGTGTGTTACTAAGTGCTTTCGGATGCATGCCTGTAACAAGGAGGCTTAATTGATTCTTTGAAGTGAGACGACTTGTAGTGCAAATATTAAATGATTCATGCATGATTATTCCGTTCAGCCGTATTTCTGCTTTTTTGTTAATGATGTAACAGAAACTTCCGCTGTTTGCATGGTACTGGTATATGATCATTTTAAAAATTTCATGATCAAGATGGAAATACTAAGTGCAATTATAGGTAAGACTTGGAGTAGAAATGAGCTATTTCAAATTTGTATACCGTTGTTTTTCTTTATAAGCTTGACATTATAAGAGAAAGAAGTTATTCAGCTCTATTTATTGAGAATGTGAAGAAGCCAAATTGCAATTATACGTACAAATACTGGGGAGGAATTATGTGACATGTTGGACCCTTTTTATCAGTTGACTAGGTCGAGTCATTTATCTCATGTATGGATATATTCAAAGGGAGTGTTATATTGGCCTTAATTTCTGACTCCTAGTTGCCTTGAATGATTGAACAAGGAAACAGAGTGGCTTCAAAACACATGCCCATGCTGTAATAATTTTAAAAGCTTTTTGATGCAGTATTGTTGTGTGTAGATTATGTCCAAAACCAGTAGTAACCAGGATGTTATAGAATCTATTATTAATGTCAGTTACACTCCCCAAGAATATTTTGATATAATCTATTTCTGACATGTCTTTTTTTTAAAATTGAAATGTAACAGCTTGCACTTTCATGGCAAGATTATTCATGAGGTCAGTTATAATTCCATCCATCTAGAAATATTGTTACCTGGAAATATATATCAGCTGTCTTCCTAAGCATCAGTTGTCTACCTTAATATTAGTTGTCTAGCAGGATATCAGTTGTTGACCTAAATTTTAGTTGTCTGGCTACCTAGACATCAGTTGTCGACCTAAATATCAGTTGTCTACTCAAATATCAGTTGTCTATCTAACTATTGTCTACTCAAATATCATTTGTCTATCTAACTATTAAATGTTGTCTACCTAATAGCCAGTTGTCTGCTTGATAAATATCAGTTCTCTACTTGTTAATAAATATTATATGGTAGTTTTCCTCATGACAATATATTAGTTGTGAAGTCCTGTTCCTATCCAGTTAACATGCACTATGATGCCTTTCAGGGTCCAGTGACCCGGCGGTGCTTGCCCAGACCTCGTCTGTGGAGAGTAAAAGACAGAACTACATCCACGAGCTCATCAACACGGAGGAGACGTACATGGCAGGACATGTCTATAGTACTAGATGTAAGTACCCTTACAGAATAATTTTTTGGAGTTGATTTTAATCAACTCTCCTATGCAGTTACTCTGGCAAACGGGAACTGAAACAGTGTTCGGACCTAAGCACAAATTATCACTGGTGACAAGAGCTTAGTTCTTGAGAATAATAAATAAATTCGGTGCAGTGTATACTGAACCATTGTTTTTCAGAGAAAACATAATTATGAATACCTTGAAAATAGTCAGATTTTAAATAGTACGAACAATTTAGATATTTTTTGTCGTATGTATTCCTAAGCCAGAGTTCAATATACATGTACAATGTAGTTGCTCAATCAGATGCTCGGCCGTCTCCGTAAATCTCAACAAGCAGAGAGTCTCTCTTGGTAGTCAGCAATTAACGGAGACAGCCGAGCGTCTAGTTGAACAAGACTAAGGTTCAATATTGCTTGGATCCAGACGTGTACAATTTTTAGAAATATTTTGATTACTGATACATAGTTTGATGGAATTATTTTTATTTTTAAATATTACACAACATAATTCATATTAGGTTTTCTCAAAAATCTTGTCAGAAAAGTCAGAGAATTCAAATTATAAAAATGTGCATAATTCAAATACTACTTGTCATGCTAAATCAATAAAAAGCAATTCCCATCCACCTTTTAAACAAAAAATTCTATAGTGACCTTTGCTTGAAAGTAGTGTTTCTTTTCTTAAATTGTAGGCATTTTACGAACCAATGGCCAATTCAAAGGTCATGACCCAGGAGGAACTTGACATGATATTTGTGAACTGGAAGGAGCTGATTCTGTGCAATACAAAACTTCTCAAGTAAGCCCTATTTTTCTTTGGTTTTGTTTTTGGGGTATTTTTTATTTTTATTGGATTCTTTTGCTCTTGTATGTGATTTTTAAAAAAGTGAATTTGTTTTTTTTTAAGTATAATACATACAGTTGAATTTTGATATCTTGAACACTGATATCTCGAACACATTGGATATGTCAAAATGATTTGTAAGTCGTAATCACTTATTTTTAAGTATTTTACCCTTAGGCTAGATATCTCAAATACTAGGATATCTCAAAGTTTTAAAACAGTCATATGTAGTTCGAGATAACACTTTGTTATCTCAAACTACATATGACTGTTTAAAAACTTTGCTATATGATGTATGTTCTGATATTTTGACTTTTATACAGTCTGTGTAAAACATGTAAGTTCGCTGACCTAGATCAAATGAGAATTTTCATTAGACATTTCGTTTTCTGATGAATATTTCTGTTTTTTCTGTTCACAGGTCAGTGAGAGTCAGAAAGAAAATGTGTGGCAAGGGCCAGGTCATCCAAATCATTGGTGACGTCCTGTGTGAAAATGTGTGTATATCCATCCATACAAAATCACATTCGTCAAATTAAAATTTAAGTCTTATCCTGTTTTCAAAACTGTTGAGCGTTGATAACAAGTTTAACGATACCGTACATGGATTGTATTTCTACAGAACCAGTAGCCAAATAACTTTTATTTTTCTAGATACCCCACATGACCCCTTACATCAGGTTCTGTAGTTGTCAGTTAAATGCTGCCGCATTGATTCAGAGATACACCGAGAACAGTTCCGAATTTAAAGAAATCCAAAAGGTAACCCACATGTTTTTATACATTGAACACAGGTACAAATCCGTTAATTACATGTACTCAGCCATTACAAAAGTATTTTTCTTGCTTTAATTTGATAATCTTGAAATTACTCCGTGAATCACCATTATTATACCAGTCCTGCTTCAGTTTTGATCTCATATCATATAGTAAGGGTTGATTAAATGCTTAATTTGTGTCTTTCATTGATATTTTGGTTTTTTTGATAGAAATGTGTTCAAAATCCCAAAACCAAGGGTATGCCGCTTAGCAGCTTCTTGCTAAAACCCATGCAGAGGATCACCAAGTACCCACTGATGATTCAGAAAGTAGGTCACTAAAGACTCCATATAAAGATGAATTGCTTTCTTGTAGCTAACAGATATCAGTAGGATTCAAGATTAACCAAGTACTAGTACATGTATGTAACATGATCCATATCACATCTATAGAAGTAAGCCATTCTCGCATTAATCTGTAAAAGTTGAGGATTTTGACAATTAATGGAATTACAGTCAATCTTCATTATCTCATACTAGATGGGACTGCTTAAAACTTATAGAGATATTTGAGTTTTCGATATATCAAGGGTAAAATTCTAAAAAAAATGAGTGGTTTGGACTAAAATAACTTCCATATATCCAATGTTTTGGAGATATCAGTGTTCAAGATTTCAAAGTTCAACTGTATTTCAGATTCTACAATACACCCCAGAAACACACCCTGACCGCCAGAATCTAGAGGATGCCCTCGCCAAGGCAGAGGAACTGTGTAGTCAGGTGAATGAGGGGGTGAGGGAGAGGGAGAACTGTGACAAACTGGAGTGGATGCAGAACCATGTCCAGTGTGAGGGGCTACAGGAGGTCAGTGTCGTCAGTCGGAGATTGTCCTCATTCTTAAACTTTTAAATTCAATGTATTTATATACTGTATATTCCTTATACTACATCTAGTATTAAGTAATTACTTAATTCTGCAATCCTGCTGTATTGTGTGAAATCACAAGAGTATAAAATCATGAAGGCAGAACATTTATCCATATTTTTAATAGTTCTCAACTCTCAGAAAATTATTGCAAGGTTTAAAAAATCCATTAGGGGTGCTTCTTGCAATTTTACGCAGATGTAAATTCCTTGCATTTCACAAGGAATTTATTCAGTAATCAACTACAAGAGTGGTGTTTTATTATCTGGTTACCTTTGATTACCATACTATATACAGATGTACTAACCTAAAAGAACAAAATTCATTAATTGATATGATTGATAATTATGCCCCCGAGATCGAAGATCAGAGGGCAGATTTTTTTTTTAATGAAAAATGTATGTTTTATTTAAATAAAAAAATATTATTACAGTTGTTGTTTTTATTTTCCAGAGATTGATATTTAACTCAGTGACTAATTGTCTAGGTCCCAGAAAACTGCTTTACCATGGCACAATGTATAAGGTAACAACAAACTAAATTAATTTTGATGAAACATACTAAATGTACACACTAAAGTATATAAATTCTTTAAAACAGTTTTAATGTTGAATATAAGTACATGTATTTTATTGAGACTAACATACTTAGCTTTAATGCTAAGAAATAGACACAGACACATATCCGATAGCTACTGACTTGATGTTGACATTTTTGATTCATTTTAGGCCAAAGGTCACAAGGAGTTGGTTGGCTTCCTCTTCAATGACTTCTTACTTCTGGCCACGCCCCTCAGTAGTGCTACCTCAAACTCCCTGTTTGATGCCAAAACTAAGGCTCAGTACAGGATGTATAAAAGTGTAAGTGTATAGATTAAAAATGTATGTAGATATGTGTAAGTAAAGGTGTATTGATTAATATTGTTGAAAAGTGTAAGTGTATATATGAATAGTGTTTAAAATGTAAATGCATAGAATAAGAGTGTATAGAAGTGTAGGTGTATGCATGATCTTGAAAGTTATTTTCGTGTATGAAGATTAGAGTAGAGAAATGTATATAAAATACATAATGTTTATTTATGTTAGCAAAGGATTTGAACCAAAAATTAAGAAACCCAGCAAATAATTTCATTTTGAAATGATTAATATCTACCAGTAAAAATATTATGAAACATGAAACAGTCAAGTTGAACTTTGAATGAGCTAAGATTTTGTTTAGAGAGATTCAATGTACAAGTACATGTAAAGTGAAACACTTCAAAACTTATTTGTATAATACTAAAGGATTAATGTTTTACATTTTTTGATACAGCCCATATTCCTGAATGAGGTGATGGTGCGTCGGTTAGGGGAGGACGACAATGACTGTCTGTTTCAGGTGTCCCACGTGGAGCGAGTCTACAACCTAAAAGCCCCTAGTCTCACTGAAAGGTAAATAGCTCAAGGGCGTCAGAAGCAAACAGAAAGGATCATGGTTGTGGTTATATCTAAATTTGCAAAAAAAAAGTGGGGCGGGAGGGGGAAGGGGTTAGCCCTCTTCCCCCCCCCCCCCCCCCCCAGTTCTTAAGCCTCTGTAGCTCATATCTGCAGGCTCACTGAAAGGTCAATCTATCAATGTCTAAAAATGCAAAAAGGGACAGTTACCTTTCCCATCAATCACCTTTTTTTTTTACCCTATTTTTTTTTTTACATTTCAAGACAGTAAAAATATTTTATTATGTATTGCACACTTTAAATATGTATGATGTCATGATAAGTTGTTGGGGTTTTTATTTTCAGAGAGTCATGGGTTAGGCATATTGATGCAGCTTCCAAGCTTTTCCTTGACACGGAGAAACAGAAGAGAGAAAAGCTGTATAATTGTGAGTATTATGTGACATTTTCACTTTTTACAGTTTTGTTTATTTTTAATGTGTGAAATTTAAGGATCTACCATTAGCTTTCCTGTCTTACAATTGGTTACCATGTCAATATTTAAAATGATATTGAAGTTTTATTTTTAACTGCGTCTGTAACATGTTAATGCCAAATATACGGAAGCGTATTAGGGTCGCAGCAGTATTTTTTATTAATTTGTTATAACAGATTAGTAATTTGTTATAACAAATTATTAATTTGTTATAACAGATTATCAATTTGTTATAACAAATTAGTAATTTGTTATAACAGATTATCAATTCGTAATAACAAATTAGTAATTTGTTATAACAAATGAGTAATTTGTTATAACAAATTAGTAATTTGTTATAACAAATTAAAAATTTGTTATAACAAGTTAGTAATTTGTTATAACAGATTAATAATTTGTTATAACAGATTATCAATTTGTTATAACAAATTAATAATTTGTTATAACAGATTAGTAATTTGTTATAACAGATTAATAATTTGTTATAACAGATTATCAATTTGTTTAAACAAATTATCAATTTGATATAACAGATTAATAATTTGTTAAAAGATTAGTAATTTGTTATAACAGATTAATAATTTGTTATAACAGATTATCAATTTGTTATAACAAATTAGTAATTTGATATAACAAATTAATAATTTGTTATAACAAGTTATCAATCTGTTATAACAAATTAATAATTTGTTTTAACAGATTAATAATAGCATACATATATCATAGCATTGCATAGAAATCTCATAGCATTACATTTTTATACTATTTTTTGGTAAATTAAAATGCTGTCTGACGATATATGATTTTACATGATATGGTATGATGAATGAGAATCAAATGATATGCTATAAGATCCAATCCTATGCAATGTAATTCCAATGATATGTTTACAGTTATCTAATTTCATAGCATAGCATTGGAATTACATTATATACCATTGGAATCTTATAGCATATAATTTGATTTTCATTCATCAAAGCATAGCATCATTTAGCCTTTTATATCCATAACATTGAATAGTATCGAAATATCATAGTATATCATTATATGCTTTTGTTTTAGTAAATTTAAATAAAATGCTTTATGTAGATATATGATATTACATGATATGGTATGCTGTGCTAGGTTTTGTTATGCTATGATGAATGAGAATCAAGTGATACGCTGTAAGTTTCCAATGTTATGTCATACGATTTTAATGCTATGTTATTTAAATTTCATAGCATAACATCGACATATATTATAAAGCATTTGAATCCTATAGCATTTCATATGATTCTCACTGATCATAGCATTGCTTACCATATCATTAAGCATTTCGTTTCAATTTAATATAGCATAGCATAGAAATCTTATAGAATTCCATAGGAATCTCATATCATTGCTTATGAATCTCTAAACATTATTACTCGAATCTCATAGCACAGCATAGCATGAGATTGTAATAGATATGCATAAAATGACGGTCAAATATCATATAGCATAGCAATGGAATCTCATTACAAAACATTGAAAATATCATAGAATACCAAAAAAAAGTATTAAAAATGCAATGCTATGAGATTTCTATGCAATGCTATGATATCTCTTTGCTATTATTAAATTGTTAAAACAAATTATTAATTTGTTATAACAAATTATCAATTTGTTATAACAAATTATTAATTTGTTATAACAAAATACTAATTTGTTATAACAAATTAATAATTTGTTTTAACAAATTAATAATCTGTTATAACAAATTGATAATCTGTTATAACAAATTGATAATCTGTTATAACAAATTGATAATCTGTTATAACAAATTGATAATCTGGTATAACAAATTAATAATTTGTTATAACAAATTACTAATCTGTTATAACAAATTGATAATCTGTTTTATCAAACTATTAATTTGTTATAACAAATTGATAATCTGTTATAACAAATTAATAATCTGTTATAACAAATTAATAATCTGTTATAACAAATTAATAATTTGTTATAACAAATTGATAATTTGTTATAACAAATTACTAATCTGTTATATCAAATTACTTATTTGTTATAACAAATTGATAATTTGATATAACAGATTACTAATTTTGTTATAACAAATTACTAATCTGTTATAACAAATTAATAATTTGATATAACAAATTGATAATCTGTTATAACAAATTACTAATCTGTTATAACAAATTAATAAATTGTTATAACAAATTAATAATCTGTTTTATCAAATTACTAATTTGTTATAACAAATTACTAATCTGTTATAACAAATTAATAAAAAATACTGCTGCGGCCCTAATACGCTTCCGTACAAATATCAGTTTTAATATGAATTTGAAGAACAATTATTAATATATAAAGTTAAATTTATATTTAAATTTCACCACATTTTTTCTCTGTTTCATAGTGAGTATATAAGACTAAATTTCTGTCTGATTTATAAGATGAGATTTTGTTTTCATGATCTTTGAAAACTTACGGAAGCCCATTTAGGACCTATAAAAAAATATATTTGAATTTGATATAACGAATTCTTGAATTTGTTAAAACGAATTTAAATCGTTATAACGAATTGTTGAATCCGTTATAACGAATTAAATTTGTTATAACAAATTTTAGGAATTCGTTTTAACGAATTTAATCTGTTATAACAAATCCGCTGAATTCGTTATTTCAAATTTTGAAATCTGTTTTAACAAATTAAATTTGAAATAACGAATTCTTGAATTCGTTATTTCAAAGTTTTAATTCGTAATTTCGTTTTTTTAAAATCGGTTATAACCTATTTCATCCAATTTGTGGTAACAAATTTCATGTTTCGGGGAACAAATTAAACGGGCGGACTTCATTTGTTCCATATCGGCGTACGACGAAATTTGCCGATCAATTGATCGGCGTTAAACGGCGAAATGGTAAATGAAGTTAACTGGAGTAAAAACGAAAGTGGAGGAACATACATGTATTGTCAGAGCTGTTGCTGTAACCGTGGTAACAAATGTAACAATTCCAAAAGACACCTTACTTTTTCGGCTTTGCTAGAATTCCTACATAGATAGAAACAAAATATTTAACAACTGCTATATATGTAGCAACGGATTTTCACCAAAAATACCATGAAGGATATACAGATTTGTTTCGACTGGTTTCTGCGCAAAATCCCAAAAACTGTTTAGTCAATGTTATTAATCAATGATCATGCTGATTTATTAAATGACACTTGCAGCCCAGCCAATGTCAAACTTAGGTCATAGAATTTATTTACCAGAATTTAATGCTAAACTGCACCGAAATCGATGCAAAAATAATGAAGTTACGCCTCTTCAAAGTGCCTATTTTTACCTGCTTTTAGAAATCTCATCAAGAGAAAATGAAATTAGGCGATAACGAGGCTTCAGTGACGTCACGAGGTCAACACGAGGGAAATTACCTTACAAAGCTATACAAAATACAAAATAAATTCGATTTTACAGCAAAAATGATTGATATAGGTCTGATGTTTTGACGTATCTAGTTATTCTAAGTATCGTAGATTTAGAAAGTTGTATCCGTAATTATTTTGTTACGGATTTCTTTTTAAACGATTTTGAAATTTGCTATTCTAATCGCCTTTTACCGATGAATACGATATCTTTAAACGCTTGCATGGGCAGATTTGTGTTCATTATTCATATTTATTTTGGTCGGTGCATGTTCAAATCAAATAAAGCTTGAAGGGCTTTATGATAGATTTGATATGCACGCTCCGACCAAAATTATCACCTAATAATATTCAAAGAATGATGCCTTTTTGCTTATATTTATATTATTTCCAATTTCTACACTTCAAAAAAACATTTTAAAACTACTAGTTTTTTTTTCATACATAGCACATGTTATGTATTATTGCAGCAGATACCGTTTCTCGGTTATGCTGTAGGACACGCCCATTTTGTTTCGCTCATTTTTTTCAAGGTCAGTATGACCTGACTTAATGATTATCGGTAATTTGAAAACTCCAATTTTGATATTTGTTAAGTGCCATAAAATGTCTGCTTATGCAGTTTGCCTTTGAAGTTTGCATTTGTCTTCATTTTTTGGCAATATCATTTATTTTTACTACAGTGTTCAGCTGTATCCACGAGATTGAAATATTAACCTATATCTGCTAGGTTCAACTGACCTAGATATATATTTTAGATTACTTGACTTGTATATTATCATTCGCAGTTGACCACACTATGCGAGCTTTAATTAACAACGATCATTTCCGTCGTTTTTTTTCAAAGCCAGTGCATGTTTATTCATGTACGTTTACTGCCTTTTACTAGTTAGTAATCAGTTGAGCACAGTGATTAGATTGTCCTTGTTTTTTACCTCTAGTGATAAAGGAATATATTTGTGAAAGTTCAATAACAACGAAATAAAGTACTCCTAGTAAAATCTTATTTCCTAAAGTTTATTTTATTTCATGTTTTGTGAAGATAAAATGGTTGATAGCGAATCATTTTTGTCATTGGGTTCGGTTAACAAAATCAGAGACAATAGCCAAGTCATTACAACATATCAACACGGTTTTGGACATTGTGTAATAATAACTATTTGGCAAATATAAAAAAAAACTATAAAAAATAATAATCATATCTTATATTCAATACAAATAAAAAAATGTATCTTTAATGTAAGTCTTTCTTTAACGGAAAATTGAGCATTTAACCCCAAATTCTTAATTCCTTAATGTTTGGGAGTTCTAGTATGGGTTCACTCTGACCATAAAATTGTCCATGCGAAATAAAAAAAAGAAATGGTCATAGTTTTTTTTTTATATATTTGCCAAATTCATCTTTCATAATATTCAGGGTAGTGTTACACTCTTGTCATTTTTGTTCACACTGCTGTCGAGAGGAAAGGCCGGTCAAGCCATATAAATGTCTATCTGTATACCTCATAACACTTGCTGATATTACAAATATCCATGCCTTTATTATCCTGATTATATTCTACATGTAACTGACACATCCAAATCTGGGGTCTCTGTATTGGGTAAGCCTTTTTTCGGCATTATTTGCACTGCATTTCGATGATTTGTCTCCCAGCATCGACATTCACTATTAAACATGCTTTGTGACGTATTCAATAAATATTGACAAGTGTATAAAACAAGTATTCTAATAGCGGCAATTCAAACTGTTACAGAACAGCTGCTTTGAGAAAGGATAGCTCTTTAAGGTTTGTGTTTAAGTAAACCTACATGTTCTGAAAGTAAACAAAAATGACTTGTACTTTGATCTGTTTTTCAGTCATCAGAGATATTTCAGCAAAAAAGGAAGCATTCTTATTGATGACACTTGAAAAGAGTGTAGTCAAATACCGTCACTGAGAATATTTTCCTACACGACGTATAACATAGCGGCCCTGTCATTCTTCAGACAACTGATAATGTTATCCAAGGGGAACTGTTACTCATTGGTCTTGTCATCATTCGGGAAGAGCTTGTTAAGCCAAAGGAAGTTATAAAAATATGTCCTTTTTCGGGAAGTAAATGTTTAGCCAAAGGAAGTTATACAATTTTGTCATTCTTCGGGAAGTAAATGTTAAGCCTTATGTTTGCTGATTAAGTGCATGCAAAAACAAGTAACAAAAATTCAAATACTTTACAATATTTTTATTTTTTATTATTCTACCGAGGGGCCATATGGTATAATATCCTTTGAACGCCCATATAAAGTTATTGTTGCTCAGGTGAACGATGTAGCCACATGGGCCCCTTGTTTAAGTGTTAACCAAAGGTACATAACATTTGACTATATGATATAAAAGTCGCGGTCTTTTGTTTGTTTGTTTTTTTTTTTGTTTTTTTTAGCACCTATCATCAGTTCGAAGTTCCTCCAAGAAGCTATCGAATCTCCTCCCAAACGTTTACCAATCCTGATGGAAAGTTGGTTCACGCATGCGCACATCCTGGTTATAATGCCTGGCTTTGTCATATAAAATATCATATTTTTATTTTTCAAATGTCCTTTACTGTGATAAAATTACAAAGCAATTTTGAAACCTATAGCCCAATAATTTAAAAAAAATGAGCGAAACAAAATGGGCGTGTCCTACAGCATAACCAAGAAACGGTATTTGCTGCAATAATACATAACATGTGCTATGCATGAAAAAAACCCAGTGGCTTTAAAATGTGTTTTTTGAAGAGTAGAAATTGGAAATAATATAAATATAAGCAAAAAGGCATCATTCTTTGAATAGTATTAGGTGATAATTTCGGTCGGAGCGTGCATATCAAATCTATCATAAAGCCCTTCAAGCTTTATTTGATTTGAACATGCACCGACCAAAATAAATATGAATAATGAACACAAATCTGCCCGTGCAAGCGTTTAAAGATGTCGTATTCATCGGTAAAAGACGATTAGAATAGCAAATTTCAAAATCGTTTAAAAAGAAATCTGTAACAAAATAATTACGGATACAACTTTCTAAATCTACGATACTTAGAATAACTAGATACACCAAAACATCAGACCTATATCAATCATTTTTGCTGTAAAATCGAATTTATTTTGTATTTTGTATAGCTTTGTAAGGTAATTTCCCTCGTGTTGACATCGTGACGTCACTGAAGCCTCGTTATCGCCTAATTTCATTTTCACTTGATAAGATTTCTAAAAGCAGGTAAAAATAGGCACTTTGAAGAGGCGTAACTTCATTATTTTTGCATCGATTTCGGTGCAGTTTAGCATTAAATTCTGGTAAATAAATTCTATGACCTAAGTTTGACATTGGCTGGGCTGCAAGTGTCATTTAATAAATCAGCATGATCATTGATTAATAACATTGATTAAACAATTTTTGGAATTTTGCGCAGAAACCTGTCGAAACAAATCTGTATATCCTCCATGGTATTTTTGGTGAAAATGCGTTGCTACATATATAGCAGTTCTTAAATATTTTGTTTCTATCTATGTAGGAATTCTAGCAAAGCCGAAAAAGTAAGGTGTCTTTTGGTGTTACATCTGTTACCATGGTTACAGCAACAGCCGTGACAATATGTTCCTCCCCTTTCGTTTTTACTCCAGTTTACTTCATTTACCATTTCGCCGATTAACGCCGATCAATTGATCGGCGCATTTCGTCGTACGCCGATATGGAACAAATGAAGTCGGCCCCGTTTAATCTGTTCCCCGAAACATGAAATTTGTTACCACTAATTGAATGAAAATATGTTATAACCGATTTTATAAAACCGAAATTACGAATTAAAACTTTGAAATAACGAATTCAAAAATTCGTTATTTCAAATTTAATTTGTTCAAACAGATTTCAAAATTTGAAATAACGAATTCAGCGAATTTGTTATAACAGATTAAATTCGTTATAACGAATTCCTAAAATTTGTTTTAACAAATTTGATTCGTTATAACGGATTCAAAAATTCGTTATAACGATTTAAATTCGTTTTAACAAATTTAAGAATTCGTTATCTCAAATTCAAAAATATTTTTGATAGGTCCTAAATGGGCTTCCGTAGAAAACTATATGACTGTGTGTAAAATGAAGAAGTAAAGGTTTTTCTTTATTATTGTTGTCCTTTTATTTAAAGGATAAATTATAATAATAAGTTATGAAATTATTCATGTAATAAGAAAATATGACAAAAACATAAAAGCATTTTTAAATCCATTGATATTCTAATCACCTCTTTGCCACATACCATATATAGAGAAAGGAACATTGATAAAAATAGCATATTTAAAAGACATATCAGAAGCCTACATTTAAAATAATGTACACTCTAACTTGTTGGAATTGGAAAGCTTACAATTTTTAAAACTATTTATTTGACTCTACACCCAACAGTGGGACAGAAATCTCACATGATGGGTAGACTTTTGGTGATTATCCAGGAGGGGATAAATCTGGCCCCCACTGCTGATGGTAAGGCCCCAAAAACCTGACGTCAGGTCTGACTAATCACAGCAGAATGCCCTCCTTTGTTAGCTTGGTTCCACTAATCACCCAGTAGGACTGTCAATAGCTTGCCATGATCAGTGTTGTTGTATGTTGTACTTTGATTAGGATATCTTTTTTCAGAGAAATGAACAATTTCTTTTTTTGTGTGCATGATAGATACAGATACAGATTGTATACATGTGTAGAAATACGATTAGTTCTTAAATAAGAATGAATAGCTTGTGTGAACTTCATGAGATGTGGTAAAAAAACAGTTATAGAATCATTCACAACTTTTATAAAAATGCATTTGACATAATCATGACTATATACATGTATACAATAAAACTTTTAATGGTGCCACATGCACAAAAATTTGATCATATTGCAAATATGTTCACTTTGACGCGCATATAATATATTCGATCAAGTTTGATTTTACCATTTTATAGATACAGTCATGTAGATGAAAGAAATAAATTCTTTGTTGAGCTTTGAATGTTAGTTACATTTTTAGAAAACATGTAGAACATATATAATTGTGTTAGGAGGATGTTAAGTTGTACACAGAGGAAACATTTCTCAACTGCTGTATCTTTTTATTTTCGACCTGTTCAAATATTCTAAAAAATTATCAAAATTTAAAAACAAAATGAAATACAAGAAATTGGTGTTTATATGTATTTATTTGAGAAAAAAAATAACAATTTAACTTAATTCTGTAAAAGAAAGATATTCAGCATTTTGAAGTTACGAAGATTTCTGATGGCAAGTTTACAAACCAATGTTCCCCCACATTAACACTGCTTGCACCCTGAAAGTCTGCAGAGCATCCTCCTGCATTTGTTATAGCTAGCCTTTAAGTTGCTTTAGACCTTGTTTAGTGCATGTCTTACATGTTGGAAGATTAAATCTGAAGATTTTTTCTTTCTTTTTGTTTTCCTTTCTTGTGCATGATGTTGACTACCCATAATGCAGTGCGCAAGATAAACGGCGTGGGTCGGCTGCTGGTTGTGTTACTGGAAGGTTGTGATTTACAGGCCAGTGATGTCAATGGTAAAACGATCAGCAAAAGTGGTATCCTTGATGCGGTCACAAAACTTCAGTGCTGCACATCTACCTTTTGTTCTTTTTGATTCTAACAATTGCAATGCATATCATATCAACAATGCCAGTTAATTTGCTTGTTTATTAATAAATGAAATTTTATAAAAAAATTTAAAAAACTGTTTCAAGATAAAATTTTATATAGAAGATCATATAATTGATTTTGAAATTTATATTTTTTTAAGTTGTGTTATTGAAAATTTAAACTGTTGGTTCAAATGTTAAAAATTCTATCAAATCAGGAAAAAGTGATCCGTACTGTGAAGGTGAGCATGGGGGTCCAGGAACACAAAACCAAGGTCATCCAAGCGACCTTGAACCCGAGATGGAATGCGTCCATGCAGTTCACAATCAAGGACCTGGAACAGGACTGTTCTGTGTATCACGGTGTTTGACCGAGACCTGTTCTCACCTAACGGTAAGAGGGGTTTTACTGATGGGCAGCCATTAAATAGTCATCTGATGTATTTATTGAATGTATTACAGTAAAACTTGCTTATAGCTTAAAGCAAAGTGTCATGTATGAACAATTTTGATGAATTTTAAATATAAATTTATTTGTTAATAAACTTTTTATTTTTTAGAGTTAATTTAATTTACTTCACGCTATAGACGAATTCATTTTAGGTGTATTCACTTTAACCATGTCCCTCTGTAGTTACCTCTGCATTGTGTATTTTAATTATTACATGTAGATATAATAATGTCAAATGTTAGTCAATAGCTAGTTTCTATCTAAAGTCTCCTGAATCATGTGACATATAGTTGCAGGGTTTTTTTTATTACCAGTAAATTGTTCTCAGACTATACAATGCATTTAAAGTAAAAATTAATACCTTTCTGGGGAAAAAAGGAACAGAACTGTGTAGAGGCACACCTCGAAAACAACATTCTTAATATACATATTAATTATTAAATTGTTTACTTACAATATGTACTGCCAAGCTTTCACATTACTGTTTGCGTGGTGACTTAATGATGAGAAGCGCATATGGGATTAAAGTTATAACTCTAATGGTTAATTTACATGGAAATAATTATGTAAATTAACCACGTATTGAACTGCTTGTAATGCATTACCCGGTAGGTTCTAAAAGTCAATAAAATTCATCATCTGTAATTATTTTTGGTTTTATAATGCAGTATATAACTATTCTCTCCAGATTTTCTTGGACGTACAGAAATGAGAGTAAATGACATCTTGACAGAGTCTCGGACACGGAAAGGACCAATCACAAAACGCCTTTTATTGCACGAGGTGTCGTCAGGGGAAGTAGTCGTCAAACTCGACCTGCAACTCTATGACAATTACACGTGACAAGAAATGAATGTCATAAGTTTTACATCGCTTGCCAATCAGTGTAGAATTTAAACTCAAATTCAAGAAATTATTCCAGATTGAAAAAACCGTTGCTGAGCAATCTTTTAGAATTTCGTTAAAACTTGGGAATTTGCCTGAAAGTTCCAAACTAATGTCAGAAATCCTTTCATTGTTTAAGAAAAACATGGATACATGTATATTTACAATTAATTGTAAATTCTTTGTCAATTCTTTTTACAAATGAGATACTGAAATGAGTTGTATAATTTTTCTAAAAAGAAAAATAACAAAGTACTAACTGAATTTGGTGAGAAATGATAAATCCCTGCATTTGTGTTGTGGTGTTACTTTTATATGAGGACTCTCTCCCACATTTATTTTGTTTTATATATACTGACCGTTTTTTACACAATATTTTTTGCATAATGTTTAACCGCATTTATTAAATGAACAGATATTTATTGTACATTTTTCAAGTCAAGTGATGAAGTCTTTCTTACAAAGACATCTGTACAAGTTATAGTGCAATATGTGATCTTTATATTAACTTTTAATCAAAGTATATTAGGTAGTACTAGTAGAAATTCGTGGTTCATTTTACAGGTCAGCCAGACCAGTCTTACATCACATTGTTGACTCTGCCAGTGTTGCGTGATGTTTGTTTAACATATGTTGAGAATGGTTTTAATAAACATAACATGGTTATTGATATTTCCTTTTTTTTAATGTAACATGTACCTTGAGAGGCTGTCAGGAGGCAACAGGAGCAAAAGCACTTATAGTTCACAGTGAAATATCATAACATTATTATACTATTATAGGGAGTCCTCTACCAAAATTGTCAAATTCTGAACCCGTTGGACAGGGGTTCTGAGGCCTTAGGGCGTGGCAATTTGGCCATATTTTGAAAATGTTTTAAATCTTATTACATCTTCTCTACTCCCATATTAATTTGAGAAAAACTAAATGCATGGTTTTGATGTTCATAAAACCCTGTCCTTAGATTGTGAAATTTGTGGCTTAGGGGACCAGTATGGCCATATTGTGAAAAAACTGTTAAATCTTGGAAAGTCTTTTCTACTCATATATACATGTATGTATTTAAGAAAGAATCTTATTCATAATTATTAAAATGTATACATGAAATCATGTCGTTTCTACTTCCACATCCCGGCGATCATTTTTTTTTCTTGGGGGGGGGGGGGGGGTGGTGGACGCGGCTGAATGCATGGTTATTATATGACATTGTCAATGAAACTCTCTACCTATATTGTGAAATTAATGACCCCTTAGTTTACACTAATTTGGCTCCTGAAACTAGGTTTTAGATAATCTGATATTATAATTCCTTCGCCTCTTGACCCCCGCCCCACCCCCTTATAAATTAATGTTTGCGAGCATTAAATAACGACGTCGACAGCAAGGTAACAGTCAGATGAGCCTCGGATAGGGTTTAGACTCAAAATTGAAGCTTGCAATTCTTAACACGAGACTCCCTGACAGGTCCACCTACAGACTGTTGGCCTCTCGTTACAGAAACAAATAGCCTCGAACCTTTACTTTCTTGAAAATTAACGCGATTGGCTCCTCAACCCTTTGCCTAGTTACATTAACGTTACGTGCCCGGAAAGAGCATGCTAAGCATGTTCACGTAAACGTCATGGTAAATCTTAAATTGCGATAAATCTCGAATATTCGCATATACTGGTTCAGTTTCAAATGAATAGCAAAGTCTTTTTTTTTTTTTGTTCCTATTACGTTATTATTTATTTTCATCATAGTTCTAATATAAATATGACGAAAAAGATAACAAGAAATATAACTTTAAAAACATTTAAACATTGGATCGTACCTCTTTGAGAAATGATTTAATGTCAACATATGATGGACTATATAAAATTCATACATTGTACCGATTTTATATACTTGATTCCGTTCCCTGAATGTTTGTTTCACAATCTGTATTTGTTTTAAAGGATCTTGAATCAAATATAAAAAGCACCAGTTTTTCTCCAATCCTAAATGAAATACCTTTAATTGTACATGGTTAAAATCTTTGAGCACAGGTTTTTGGCCATATGAAAAATGAATCAGCCTGTTTCGTCTTATTTTTGAACAGTTTTAGTTCGAATTTCTAATTAACTCTTACAATTGTAGATTATCAACAGTAATTTCAGTTATATTACGCAGTCAATTTGAATGACATCAAATTAAGAATGTATAGACATAGTTGGTTTCATACATTAAAAACAAATTAGCATGGCTGTGAAGTAGGCACGAAATTAGAGCAACACACATTTTAGCTGTGTATGGAAGATAAAAATACGATCTTTTATATAACTCTATTATACATGTATATACCTATAATCCTTTATGATAAACCACAAATAAATTACCAAATTAGATATCAAACTTTAAATTTGCTATGGATTTTTTTTTGATTCGATGTATGAATTTTATTCTTGTCTTGCACATTGAGCTTCCAATTTTTTTTCATTTTTTTTCAATTTCCAAGGCATGCAGTTAATTATCTGATTACACATTTTAGTAACTATCGTATGGAAATTAGAATTCCTTTCCCAAGCAGTCTTTGAACAAAACTTTAACATAAAACTATGTTGATATTATTTACGATGCTTCATATTTCAAATAGCCATTAAATCGTGGTAGCAATCGAACACCACATTTGATCCTTTGGCCGATTTCTCGTTCCATATATATGATTCGTGAGTTATTCATGTACGATTGTCGTGAACGCCAGTCCTGTTGGACGCCAAACTCAGGAAAATATGGGAGAGGGAAAAATCATACATCGTTATTGAGTAGATTGTACTGTACTTAGCAATGCTTTCAGTTATCTCTTCCTCGTACCTTTCTGCTTTATTCAAGAACAAAATACTGATGCAAAGACACAATACATGTAATTGAAATATTATTATCTTCCAAATCAAACTACATTAATAACAATTTTAAAAGCCGTGTAGCTTGCTTTTTTTATATGAACACACAGTACAAAAACCGAAAGATCTGTAACAAGGGTATTTTCCCAGCCAGATATACATGTACTTTCAACAAAAACTCATACTTTTACAAATCAAAAGGACTAGAGATACATAAATTGATTACATCTAGTAAACATAACTTGTAGGTACAGGCTATCCTACTAAGAACATAATTATGACAATGTCATTGAGAGTCAAAATCATATATTCTGATCTCGTTTTGACAAGTTAACAGAAGTTTTGGTGATGATCCCATGGTTGTCACACGGATTCCCATTGGATTAGAAATGGCGTCATCTTTATCCCTAGATAGGATCTGTCTCACAAACGTACCTTCTGAGTTAAGCTGTAACACATTGTTGGTGCTACACCCCACCACGTAAACATTACCGCGGGAATCACACGTCACTCCCAAAGGGTAACTCAAATCCTCGTGTTCGAATGTAAACTCTTGTGTACCCAATTTGTCGTCAAACAGAGCGTAAACTTTTCCCTTGTCAACATGGTGAGAGTAAATGATACGTCTTGAATGGAAGCAGAGCCCGTATACGTAGCCCTTTGTGACCGATACTGTATGGAGAGCGGAGCCACTCTCGTCAACATGCCGGAGCAGCCCATCTGTTGACGATACAATAAACCCACCGCGGTCAAAGGCAATTCCGTTAGGTTTAAATGAGAGTTTGATAATTTCATTCGAAGTCAATGTGCAACTTTTGTCCATCCTCAAATCCACTATCTCTATGCCCGGTTGAGGTGCTCGAATCGTTATTGCAACCGACATTGGGTCTATTTGTGTCATGGCCCATGGTTTACCAGCCAACGAACACGCAGTGATAAAACCTTGGGTTATGGAAAAGAGGTAGATTTTGTTATGATTGTCACAAATAGCAAGAACATGATCATCTCCGATTGCTTCTACGTCCGTCATTCGGCATCCAGATTTGGCCAAGACATGGAATTGAACTAACTCGGAACTCAAGAAATTAGTTGTACATTCTTCGATGGTTTCTTCAACGACGATTTTACCATATGGCTTCTCTTCTAAAAGAATTGGCGTTAAAAAATTGGCGTCCTCCAATTTCAAACTAATTTTCTTGTAATCATTTTGTAGCGACTGCAGATTTTTTACCAACCCTCTATGATTCTTTTCAGCTTTTTTCATCTCTAAAAATAGAGCTACTTTGTTTTTATCAGTACAGTTTTTCATTTTCTTAATATCGACACCCACTTTTTCCTGAAATTCGCTCAAACTGTCAACTTTTGGCTGCATATTTGTCATTTTTCTCATTTTGCAAGGATACCAGCTGTTCCATAAACTCTGCCTCTTTATCGTTCAGAAATCTCACCACCGATTCTTTCATCGATTGAATACGGGAGCGGATATCGTCAACCTGAGCGCCAAATCCCTCTTTGTTCTTTGAAAGACTACTTTTGCCGTCTTCACATTCCTGATTGAACTCTTCCAGCATCTCTTCCAACTTTTTCTTATCATCTTCACTTGCCTGTTTTTCCGCGCATTCCTCCAAACTTTCCACCATTTTGCATTTTCTGTGATCGGTGGTTGCACACATCAAACAGCAGGCTAACTCGTCATCGAAGCAGTACACTTCTAGTTTCCGGTCAGCATGCTTCTCGCAGAACCCCACAGTATCGGGGACAAAGTCCACTGCCTGGCTATCGTCTAATGACATCACACGGTGCTCCATAGACAAACGGTTAGCGCGGTGACTATTCGCGCATTTTTCACACAAGTCGTCAAAACAGTCTATACATCGTGACGTTGCAAGTTCAACGGAGTTCATTCGGGAACATATGTCGCAGGATTTGCCGTTAGTTTCCATGTCTTATAACAATCACTGTAATTATGTGGATTAACACGTGCAGTACTGTGTACTGCGAAATCCCTTCGCAGTGTAATATTGCGTTTACAAGTGCTTTCTCTGTCCAGCTGAGTTCCGGTGACTGTTTGTTGTACGTAGATGGGTTTACGTAACTCTCGCCTCTCTCAGTTGTGCAGTGCTGTACAACTTGTATTTTGAACGTTATCAATATTCTCCCGGCCTTCCGCTCAGATAAGCCACTCCAAGTATGTAAACACGAAAAACTACCATAGCAAAAATTGCGTTTACGCATCACAGGTAAAAGATAAATAGCGCTGCAGCAGAGAGCAATTGTCGGGAAAAGGATGTGTCATGCTACTTTTGTTATTGTGTACATACAGGAAACGGAAACGCGGGTTGTCAAAATTGTAGATGTTAAAAAACACGTTTTCACAAACACAGTTTCACACTGTGCAATATAATAGGTAGTGTTTGATGACAATTTATTCTAATGAATAGAAAAAATCAAAAGAACACCATAAGGACCCCTTCATGTATGGCATGTCACTTTGATCCGTTTTTGGGAGTTGATTTTAATCAACTCTCCTATGCAGTTACTCTGGCAAACCGAAAGTGAAACAGTGTTTGGACCTAAGCACAAATCATCACCGCTGACAAGACTTAGATATTGAAAATATAACAGATAAATTCGGTGTACTGTATGCTGAACCATATTTTTTTAAGGAAAACGTAATTATAAATACCTTGAAATCAGTCAGATTTTAAATAGTACAAATAATTTAGATATTTTTTGTAGTCGTATGTATTCCTACGCCAATCAGAGATCAATTTAGTCTCGTTCAACCATGACGCTCGGCTGTATCCGTAAATCTCAGACGAACAGAGATCTCTTGGTAGTCGGAGATTAACGGAGATCTGACTGATTTCAAGGTATTTATAATTACGTTTCCTTAAAAAACTATGGTTCAGCATACAGTACACCGAATTTATCTGTTATATTTTCAATATCTAAGTCTTGTCAGCGGTGATGATTTGTGCTTAGGTCCAAACACTGTTTCACTTTCGGTTCAGTATTGCTTGGATCCAGACATGTGTACAATTTTTAAAAATATTTCGATTACTGATACATAGTTTGATGGAATTAATTCTATCTTAAAATCTTAATCTCTGACTACTAAGAGAGACTCTCTGTTCGTCTGAGATTTACATGATTCATATGTGGTTTTCTCGAAATTCTTGTCGGTAAAGTTCGAGAATTCATATTATAAAAATGTGCGTAATTCAAATACAGATTAGAAACTACTTCCCATGCAGATAACATATCGTTGACTTTAAAATTAATAATAATCGATAAAATCAACTCCCGTCAGTACTTCAGAACTTTGATTTAAATATGTAACTTCCTTTTGTTTATCGTATAACTTATTATTTACAAGGAAGTAATATTATTAAGCAATAATATTTCTTAATGTCTGAACTGGATATAGAGGGGGGCGGGGGGTTGCAATATATTTAATACGTTGGTGCGTGGTGATATGTTACCAATACACTATAACTTAATTGATTTAAAATTATCGAAATAAACTCAAACAAAATGTGTTACGAATGATGGTTTGTACTTGACAATATGCTAGTACATATGTGTACATGCAAATTTTATACTGACATATTTACATTTTCCAGTGACTTTAATTTGTCTGTTAAACGTTATAACGGCTCTATACTAGAGAATCGATTTTGTAATGTATAATATATAGTCCAAAACATTTCATCAATATCTATTTTAATGTTCAATCGTGAAATTGCTGAGCATTTTATAAACTAAGTAATAAGGAGTCATTGTTTGAATATTATGAGGTGAGTCAAATACGGCCAGGCGTGATCAATCCTTCGGGCTTTATCGGATTTGATCACTCCCGATCATATTCGATCACCTCATAATACTCAAAAATGACTCCTTATTCCTTAACTGCCACGTTACTATATCTTTTCATTGTATGCATACATTTATTTGATCAAATAAATGTGTGTTTATCAATGAAATATTCCATCCGAATATTAAAAAAGTTTTAATGTAAAAATTAAAATTAAATACACATCCATTGTATTCACCAAGGAAAATTCCAATTTTTTGATGATACATTATTTTGTGCAAAAAAGGGAGGGGCCCCGGGGGTAAAAATGCAGCAGATTAACTGTGGCTATTTTTTGTTATGTATAATTTACTCCAATACCAAAAAGTGCCTATAATCATTGGTACACGCATATAAAGATATTGTTCATATTTGTTCATCTATTCATCATTATAATAATTATATAAATATATTAAATGATTTTTAGATTTTTTTTATTAGAGAGGTGAAGCCAAGAGATTGTTATTTGATAAAACTATTTAAATCTTTCACGGGGTAAACGTTGGGGTTTTTATAGATGTACATTTAAGCATTGAATCATTATTTTTTGACAGATGTGGTCTCATAACTGCAACGGTGTGTGCATACAAATTGAATAACGCGCGCTAGCGCGTTATGAAAATTTGTTTGTGTTGACAGATAATGTTTATTTTATATCTCTCATAAAAGAAATATAAAATACCAGATCTACACCGTTGACGAAAAATAATTAAACATAATTCATCAAATAAAATAGACATGTATTTTATTAACAAAACATAGAAAAAAGGTTTAATGGAATAAAATCATATATACATATTGGAAAAACTGTCAACAATGAGCTGGATAAAATACATGTACAATTATTCTAAATAACAACCATTTTAATTTATATTTACTATGATTTTGATGAGAATGTCAAAATATGGAGAACACGTGAGTAAACAAACAGATGATAGATCTATATACATGGGTGACAGATTGTTTGGAAAATTAATTATTGCTGAAAACATAAATCCCTGGTCAGCACAATAGTGACGTCCATATCATTTTAACATTCTCTATCCAGAGTTGTCGTTCCCGCTACGCTCCCGCCTACAGGAAGAAACACGACCTCTGGTGAATAAATGCCATTTGATTGTCCGTTTATTTGTCCGTCTTGTGGTGGGGTGGAATGTAGTATCGCTCGACTTTATACAGGCCAACTAAACCACAGCGCCGGGTCTTCAGAGTTTCATAAAAATCCATGGCAACGCTCAAGTGTTCCATGCCGTTCTCACACTCGCACAAAATCAGGTACGCGAAATTCTCGGACCTCATCGTGGCTTTCAGAAAGGTGATCCTCCGAAGATTGAGGACCCTTGGACAGTTCCAGAGGATGAACTTGGCACCGCTCCAAGTACTCCAGATTTCCTCCATTGATTGCGTGCGCTCCAGCGCGTGGAATGACGTCAGAAAGTACAGACTATCCTTGCTGACCGGTGTTCGGGGGAGCTGTTTTACCCCGTCCCTCACTATACACTCGATCTCATCGTAGAATTCTGAAATAAAACGACAGAACATTTAGAGTGATTGATTAATGATTGATTTTGTAACTGATATATTTTTTTTTCATATACAAGAAAGCTATGTATTTCACAACTAGTAAATACGTAGACCGACAATTTTTAGTAGTCTATGATACTATGCATTTTGTTAGTAATCTATAATACTATGAATTTTTAACGTGTTTGACTCTAGAATACATATTGGTGATAAAAGCAAAATCGCTCGGTATGAAACATAGTGATATAACTTCAATTATGAAGCGAGATTGAAAAAAAAATCATAAAAAAGTAATACTGCAATCCACCATGCATCATCACCAATAGGAAAAGTAGTGATCAACTACCAAACCAGAAAGAGGCTGGTGTAAGTGCAAGTATGGAGAAGTGAAAATCATTTTGTCGAATCGAATTTCTATATGGAGGCAGCTGCTGAAAATCTAATCTCTCCATTCCATTATATACAATCATTGCCCCCACTGAAATGTCCATTTCTTTGTTTGCTGTGTAAGTGTTCTGTATTCGAACATACATAAAACGGATCCCTGGGGCCCCCAGTAATTGGTCAATAATAGGATTTCATTGCGGTAACGGTCTCAACTAGTGCATTGGTATATGGGGACTGGGGCTGAAAATTGGCATTTGTGTATCTTAATTTAGTAATGGAATATCGTCGTATGCACAAATATTCTGTCAATATGCTAGAAATCTTATCCAAAATCTAAAGCCACAACATCGGATACGTGGTAAAAACTGTGAAGTATTGAATTCCTGATATTGCATGGTATATAGATAGAAGTTATTCAGATATATTCAATTTCTTATAAATGTTGCAAAGTTAGTAGATATCTTAATTCAACAATTGAAGAGAGAGAGAGAGAGAGAGATTCAAAAATATTATATTTTCCCTATTTGGGATATAATATTATATATATACCCTATACTATGTGTTTTATGGAAAATATCTATGGAAATGTATTTTAAACTTAATCTGAATATAGAAAAAGAGAGAAGAATGAATTGAAGCTGTAAGAACTTCCCCCTTCATTTATATTGGCTGAGATTCAGAGCCTTGCAACATTGCTATTTGTCAGATGATGACTTTTGGAAATAAGACATTGTAACCATGTTGCGGTGAAATATGACATAGAGGTTAAATCGATCACGGGATAGTGTTTAACATTCTGACAAAATGCTTCCCTCCCTCTCGGAACCAAAACAGCCATGGCTTGAATGATTTAACATTTTTCTATCGATTTTGGGGGACATTTATACTACCGTATCTCCAATAACATATAATCTGAAACTAAACGCCATCTGATTTAGCTAAATACCGGTATTTTTGGCTAACAGGAATGGCAGAGCGCTTCGGGGTTTTTTTTTTGGCATTCGATTGGAAAAGTTGACCGACCCAAAGATAGTTCAAAATCAAATTCTCCTATATTAACTAACGACGAGTGACTCATTTGATTTTTAAATAACGATTTTTTATCATGATTGTAAGAAAATTTGCTTTGCTATGGATTATTATTATTTTTTTTTTGCTATGCATTATTGGTTACAATGTAAGTGTTCTTATCATTTGACCATAGATGCATCTTTAAATGTATCGTACAAGTGCATATGTATGTACATTTACATACAGTATATTTCATAACACGTGCTCTATTTTGAATCAAAATGTTTGATTAAAACATAATATAAGATTATACTGAAATTTCATAGTTTTAACGTCCTTGTTATTGAAATTAACATTGAGTTTGAACTTTAAAAGGTAATTCAGCATTCAAATTAAACGAAATAGCAAATTTTAAAAATTATGTCGCTACTGCAATTAAATGACCACTTTTTAGTTAAGAAAATGCATTGCTAGGCAATTCTAAAAATTCTAATGACATTTCGCGGTTAGCTCTAAACTCTGTCAAATTCTGATGCTTATCGGGTAGTTTATAGTTAAGATCTTAGGATATTGCTGGTAATGGTTATGGTGAATAAGAAAAAGGCACGTATCTGCAATAATATTGTATTTGTTGTTAACATGTATGGAGAGGGCGAATTAAGTTTTTATAACTTGTGCCCAATCCCATTGCAATATATAATGCAATAAAATATGTTCAAATCAAATCAAAAAGGCACGATTTTGTAATGATTATGGAGTAAAATTCACTTATTGTGTGCAATTTAGATTTTCAAATGTTCTGAGAAAGTTTCATAAAGTTTTTTTTTCATGGTTCTATTCATACCGTATGGATTCGAACTATATTTATGAAATTAAAGTGGATAGTTTTTGAATTACATTGATGTATAGTATGCTCAAATATAAATATCTGTCTATAAAATAATATGAGTTTAGACCTTATCAACATGATTCGAATTTTAGCAATTAGAAGGAAAACTTTTTCATATTCCTGTTACAGCTAAAGAACAAAATATATTTTGTGAAAGGTAGCTATAGTTATATGTACCGGGTTGCAAAATTCTGTTGCCGAGAACGTCAATGGAGAACTTATGGTTGTGAACCCGTAAAACGTCGGACTGAACATGATTCCTCGGTTGCGCGGGGCGCTTGAAGTCCTTAATCCCACTGAAGAAAACAGAGTAGTCCACATAGGAGAACTGTGCTGTCAAAGAAAAGAACCAAACAGTTATTGTATAAATGTCATGAGATTTTCATGTGATTTACGAGTTTTCTTTCCCTTAAAAAAAAGACAAACCGATTTATTTTCCTACAAATTCACAGAACAATTTATCGGGTTTTGGTTGATGCATTATACATGCATTACAAGATTAGTTCATGTTTTTTTAAAAATGGATATAATACTTTACCCGGTTTCACATTAATACAGTGGAACCAAATTATAGTCATAACACGAAATGACGAATAAATACCATGTGAAACAAGATCTATTTGATTTCTTTACGAGTTACATCTAAACATGCGCAGAAATGGAGATAAATCATCCACAAAATCGGATTTTATTTCCTGTACAGACAGCAGTCATCCGAGAAACTAGCAAAGAAACGGAGATTTGTCATAAAAGCCATTAATAAGTAATTTAAGAAAATCGTCGTCATCCGCTCAATCAGCCATCATTTCTACAGCGCTTAGCACCGAGTGGTGGCGCTGTAACTCCCATAAGGCGCAAAACATGCGACTCGGGCTGTTAAGAAGTTATCAGGGGGCCTCAATAAATCGATATTTTCTCTATCAGGCTTCGCTGAATCTGGTCTTATCACAAAAAGACGGGATCAACGAAAGTCTTATAACTATAGAGATTAAATGAAAACCAATTTCCACTGGAAGATGCGATTCTGTGAAGGCAAGAATCCAAGGCCTCCCACTTTGCATGTAATGATAGTATTCATTGTATGATTGAACTTTTCCTCTGTAGAGAAAAAAATCATTGTAATTATTATTTTTATTCTTTTAATTAAATTCTTCGCCTTCTACCAGAAGATCGTTAAACCCTTTAGGAAGTGTGTTAGATAAATATAAACATGGTTTAGAAAACCTGTTCGACTCTATTTTGAGTTTACTGAGCAAAACACTGTACGAATAAAATACTAATACTATTCTGAGTATTTGTCCTAAAGATTCGACGATTTCCACATTGCAATCATGATCCATTGATATTATCCAAGAATTTATGTCTGTGAAAATTTTTCATCTTCTTTGATGACATATGTACACTACAGACGAGCTCAAATACTTTCTATATTCGTCATTACTTGGTTATAATGGAAATTCTAGAAGAGGCTGACAAAAGTGATAAATTTTCCCCCGGTCCATGTTTTCCGGCAAACATTAGTTTGCTGTATTCATATATATATATATATATATATATATATATATATATATATATATATATATATATATATATATATATATATATATATATATATATATATATATATATATATATATATATATCGCAGAGTCTTCTAAAGCAGAGACACATACATACAGATATATGATCCTCAACCTACCAATGCGCCCTCTACCCTCGATTTTACATACATATATACATACATGTAAGTTACATGTTGTCGTTGTTTTAACTATCATAAATTTTCTACGTAATTCCTTCATGCAAGAGAAATGTCGCCACAGAGAATTAAGACGTAAAATACCAGACAAGTACATATCCCAGCAATTTACAAACAATGCATCTAAATCCATGTGGTGCAGAGAATAGCTTGCTCTGTGTTAGCTCTATATATAATGACGTACAGATGTGGAAGTCACCTCCTCCCACAACTCAACAACAAAATACAACCCCAATAAACATCAGAGGTCAGTCTCAGCCAGTCAGTACAACTTCATCTTACTTTTACTACTCTGTCAGAATAGCCTCCCACCCTCCCACCCGCTGTTTTATATGTGGGTTGTTTGGGTCTAAATTTCGGCCAATGGGATAGCTCCATGCAGTCGGTCATTAATTTCTATTGCACCCAGATGTCATTCACTTCCCGATTCATTCTCCGAATTTTCGGTAGAAATATGCACCTGACTGCTTCTTCATACTCGGCATATCATTGGTATATGCGTATAAGTTGTACATGTACTGGTTTGGTAGTGCACGTGGCGACAGTTAGTTGTACATGTACTGGTTTGGTAGCGCACGTGGCGACAGTTAGTTATCATCAAGGTGAAATGTTGGCACTGTCATACACTAGTAACACTTGAAAGGCATTGATAGTCACTACTGTTTTGACTCAAGCTACATACATGTATTTCAGGTCAAAATTGCACGGTATATAAATAACAGAGATTGACAACTCCGCCATTAGCGTGTTTTGTTGTTGACAAATGTTACGGGACCAACCTTACCTTGAGAACTACGTATTAGTAAACTGAGATAATAATCTTAAACCAAAAGTATTTATGTCTCTGATATTTCCCGCTTAAACTCATTATTTAATTATAACGACTTATGTATGTTACATATTACATGCTCTTTCACATCTGAAATACATGTATATACAACTTAAGGATCGTTAATGACCTGTATGACGCATGCAATAATCAATGTGTGTTTATAATGATACCTGTATGCCAAATTAACACGGTATGGCACGCGAAAACCATATGGGGGCCACCTAACCAGGAATTGGTGGAACGTGGTTCTGGCCATTGATCACTTACGCTGGCCAAGATTAATTTACTCCCCATTCCATTATTTCACTTACAAGATGGCCATCAGGCCCTAGGATCATGAAGCAGTTTAAGACTTAAGTCTGATTTTGTACACTGTCTTATTTTCTTGCGATTGAAAACAGCGAAAATATGACATTCTATGAAAATAAGTCTATTTATATTACATTGATAATTACAAATTGTAAGCGTAATTTTATTATATTTTATAATTTATGAATGAGTGGCATTTGGACTTAAATCTAAAAATGCTTCATGATTCCAGGGCCTGTTCTGATTTTTTATGTCTAACCGTTTCATTTTTTTATGATGTTGGGATAGACGCTTTTGATTTTATTTTTATCAATAGTTATATCCCCCCTATAAGTTGAAAAGATACCCAAATTTATTGTGAGATTTCTGTCAAAACTCAATCAAGCACATAGCGTCTTTATCCAACAGAAAACCAGGTCTGAAGAGAAATGACAAATTACTCGAGAAAATTCCGCTTCTATGCTATTTTTTCCTACTTTATTTCTTATTAGAGTTTTGTGTAGCTCCCAGATCTCATTTCCTTGCGAAAGCGTGATACAATAAAAACCTTAGATTGTGTGTTAAATGTTATTGATTGCAAGCTTTGGAATTTAGCTAGGTTTAATATCATTTATTTGCCATTTAAAGAACCGGCTCTGATGCACATAATTTACAGAAAAAGACCACGCAGGATTACTGAATTTGGTAATAAAACAAATAAAGTATTATATATAGAATTTATACGTCTATATTGTACAAGAAAATAAGTCCTTACCATCTCTAATGGAATAACCTAACTTCTAAACGTCATAACTTTTGAAATTGCAACCAAATAATAAATTTTTAATTTCTACACATGCCAAATGGCAGAACATACAATTGTTATTCACTTTCGAGCATACAATAATTCTATTTGACAGAAAAACAATACCTTTTAATAGATTGGTGTTTTCATAATTATGGACAAAGAATGCTTGCATGTTGTGAAAACTAATTACTGTAGTAGCGTGCTTTGGATATTGTTAAATGGAGGTTTATTATCTATAAAATCACGACTAGAACAAGGATAAAATGACAGGAACAATAGATCTGGAGCCGATATGGAATACTTTATTAACAGCTGAAACATGAAGCATCTGTTTTCATGTTCTGTATACAAACAATTCATGCATGATACATTTTTAAAACAGGGGTTTTGAAATTGAGATGTAATAGAGTACAGGTCCAAATATGCAAGGAATGTAGCTCTTTATATAATGCCATTTCATCTGCTTTTCACAATTTCAGGATCTACTTAGTATAGAATCATTCAATCAAATAATTTTAAGTATGTGTGAGTACCTACCATTTTTCTCTAAGCTTTTGAGGAGGATTCCCTCTAGAAACGTGGTTTGGTGGGTGTTCGATTTGGCCGACGACTTCCATTCCTTGCTTAGATTGTCTTCACTTGTATAAAATTTAAATCTGGCTTGAACATTGTACAGAGGGATGCTAGACATTATGCCATATTCCTGTCTTCAGTAATCTAGACACATCCGTTGAAAATCCCAAAATCACTTGTCTCTACTACATGCAGACAAAAAACTCCAAAATTCAAAACTCTATTTGTTTACAAATTCTGGAACACAAATTAAATTCGAAATTTCCGTCCCCTCTTAATGCTTTTAGGGACCCTTGTATAACATCCTTAATGCGTACGAAATATTCCAGATAATTTAGATCCACGGCGACAGAAGAAATTCCTTTCTTTGGGTGCCCTGTCAAATCGTCCCCCGACCTTGTATGTGTAATATCAGCCAGTTTATTACGTACCGAGGATGCTCCGGGCACAATTTATGGGATCTCGATGATTTAAACTCATAATTTCGCACGATATAGATTTCTCTCACGTCCGACAGTGATTATCCTGTTATCGAAATGTCGCATTATGCGAGTGTTCGATCTAAATCTGTGGAGGCATCACCTCCTTAACCCTGTACACGTCTGTTCTATTACCAGATGCCTGGGCTTCACTATCAGTACTCTCTCCTCACTGTAATATTGTTGCTCAACTCGCCAAAATATCTCACACAATTAAGTAGGTCTCTCTACTATACTTCATAAATCACCGCCACGTGTTGTCAGCTATACTGAATGCTGGTGTATTCTACATCTTGTAATTATTCTATGCAATAATACTAGGCAATTCCCTACAACATTTCGCTGCCACCGTACAATATACGCTCAACACATTAGTGGGGCAGTATAGAAACTAGATGCTGATGTCGCCTGCAGCTAATACAGTGTAATTCAGTATACATGCTTGTTTTTCTAGTCTACAGGGAATAGTACTCAGTGACAAGAACCAAAAGGTGACGATTCAGGAAAGCGCTAAAACTGTTTTCTATGATAATTTTGACATTTGGACGGGGAATCCTTCTTGGGGGAGTGAGATCGATTTAATGACATAGTATCACAGTCTGATGCCTAAACTATTTGACACTGATAACAGTGCTGCAGAAGACAAACGAGGAAATCCCAGAATTTTCCACCAGGATAGAAACATATAAAGCCTCTAAAAACTTCAATATTAGACCTCATAATCATGCACTCAGAATTGAGACTGCGTAGGTCGCTTGATATGAAATATACGCTACTCTAGGCACTATGGTACCGAATACTATATAATACATGTTTATGCATGATCTGCATTGATATACTGAAAAGCGTAATGGTTTGTATGATGCTATCGAAGGTTATTTCAGGCCTATATCAGATGCAGAGCTGCACTAATATGATAGTTCTTGACTTTTATCACTGCATAAGTTTTGTATGTAGGTGGATGCGATAACGACGTCACTCTCTGTAACACTGTTATACACTTAAAATAATGTTTTCATTTGCTTTTCAATCCACACACAAATGAAAAACATATTTGGCAGCTTGCATTTATTTGATTTTTGCATAATTCCATAATTTTTTAACACGATGATAATATTATTACACATATACGTATCCGTATATATTATATTATAATATTAATGTCAACATTGTACAATACAAAATCTTGTATATAATGACTTTGACATTGTATGTTGGAGAGGATTTATATATGTAATGCCTGTCATCCCATCATTTATATGATGCATAGGCTATACCGAAATATTGTTAAAATAAAAAATTATACTCAATTAAAAATAAACAAATAAGACCCCAAAAAAATAAATGAATGGATAAAATAAATACATGTAAATATGTTATGAATAAGTAAGATAAATGAATAGACAATTAAAATAAATAATTAGATTAATTAATTACAATTTGGTTATTGTAATCTGATTAATAAAATTAATGAATATCAACCTTGACACACATGTAAACGACCAGTGGCTGTCAGAGTTGCCTCCCGTGCGTCGCTTTCGTCAATTATTGAGAGTTCGAGTGTTTACCGTATGAACCCGCTGTTACAGAACGTGCACGCGTCCCTCCCTCCCCTGGACCCCGCGGCGGCCCTGGTCCGTGGGGACTACCTCTACTACCACTACGGATGTGATGGAGTGAACGACCAGGTAGGAGCTTCGTTTTATCATGCCATTCACGACTGTTTTCCTAACACATGCTGTGGTTTATTCAGCATGTAAACATTGAGTAGCCTCCCTGTAGTAACTTACCAAGACTGCGCTCGATTTGAATTTTGAAATACATATTACAAAGAAATGTTCAGTTCAGTAATTGATATAGAACTATATAGGCGCGGACCCAGAATTAAAAAAACTTAACAACTAACTTAAAAAATGTGTTTCTTAACTGTTTCTTATAAATACATATCGATGCATAAAGTATAAATTTAATTTTTATGAAAACCACAGTCAGATAATTGAAAAAAAATCAACAAAACAAATCAATCAACTTCGATCCCACAACTAAAAAAACCCCCCAAAATAACAACCAAAAAACCACCCACCACCCTACAAAACTAAATCAAAGTACTGAAGTACTGAAAGCCGGGCTCTTTTGGTGTGTGTCTTTATGCATATTGTGTTGTAAAGACTGAAAATCTCTCTCTCTCTCTCTCTTTCTCTTCTCTCTCTCTCTCTCTCTCTCTCATTTCTTCAACGCGCAGCAAAGTAGTTCATGGAAATTCATGCGCATTATATGTGTCCAAAATGCATAGTCTTGTTTTTGATACACGTTATTAATAAGAAAACTAAAAAGATAGACAATTCTCTCGAAATTAAAACAAAGAAACAAAATGCAATCACTTTTGACAAAACGCGTGGCTCTTTGTGTAACTATTTTGTATAGCGGAAGCCTTTACTTTGACACTGTTTGGTTTTTCATTTACTTTTGAAGCTGTGCTATTTATAGTTACATTGGCGATTTGTCTGCGTACAGTCAGTGCTCTGTTTTCTGCAGAGCCCGGCTAAAAAATAGCAATATTTTTTTTATATGCATTGTGGGTTTTTCTCATGTAAAATTTAATACAATAAAAGTCTTGGAAAAAAGAAAAGGAAGAACAAAAGTGATATTTTTGAGTATATTGTATACTTATAGAAATTATAGTTACCCTGTTCCGACCTCGGGCTTATATAGGATGCGATATAAAAATTGCCATGTAATCATCTATATATATTAATCCATATGAAATATCATAAACAGGGATGGGGTTGTGGATATCGCACGCTTCAGACAATGTGTTCATGGATCCAGGGGCAGCGAGGAGAGAGCATGCGCGACGTACCGTCCATAAAGAAGTTTCAAGAGGCACTGGTTGCGATGGAAGATAAACCGAAATCCTTTGCTGGCTCAAAGGAGTGGATAGGCAGCTTCGAACTATGTATTTGCATTGATTATTTCTATGAGGTATATTTTAGTTGATTACATTACTTACAGATATTTGAAAACATGCTTTACAAGAAAATTCCAACATCATTCCTTCAATATATTACACGTAACATGTAACATGTCTTCCGACAAATTTTTATTTGAATATATAATTTTATAACACCGACGTTTATTAACAAAGTGGGAAGACATTATTAATTTGATTTACTTTTTAGTATGGCTATAATACACGTTTATTACTCGTAATATAATTTATATATAGGTCCCCTGTAGGTTGCTTCACGTGACATCCGGGGATAAATTGGTGGACCATCTACCCGATCTCCAGAAGCACTTTTGGGAATTTGGATCAATCATCATGATGGGCAAGACATTTTCTCTCACATTATTGACATCGTACATTTTTATAATATTTGAAATATTTTATATACATTTTCTCCTCCAATTTTTTAGTAGTTAATCAGGGGTAATTTTTATCTTCCAGGGGGAGATTCTGACAACGCTTCAAAGGGAATTGTGGGCGTGTCTATAGAAAAGAAATCACTTCTAGTTGTTGTACGTTTTGTTGTTGTTGTTTATTTATTTATTTTTTTTATAAATAATGTATCGTCAACCCGTGGTCAGTCTCACTTACACTCACCGGGCTTGACTTTTCTGGTTCTCTTGAATAATCCATGTCTAATCCGATTAATATGGTCCTTCACGCTTTCGTTAACAAATCTCGTCAATGCTTGTACAGGCAACCATTTTTTTCATAACATGATCTTCATTTTCGTATTTCCAAATACCAAAACGTTTCGTTGTCTTATTGCATGGTGAATTGAAATGTAAATATTCATGAAAACGAGAAAAGTTCAGTTGATTGGTCCACGGCCAGTGAGCGTGTGCGAGACTAACGGTGGATTTCCGACGATGATGTATGGCCATACTCTTTCTAACTGAATACATTTTATTTGGAAAAAATGGACTACTTTGTAATAATTGTATTTTCCTATACTTTGTTTTAGGACCCCCACTACTCCGGGAGTTTAGCGTCAGTAGAAGATCTATATGAGAGTGGCATGGTGTCATGGCGCCCCTTGAATTCATTTTTAGAACATTCATTTTACAATTTTTGTTTACCTCAATTGAAAGCAAAATAAAATTGATATTTCATTTATAATTGTCAAACGAATATGAATGAAACAAGAAAGTCATAATTAAAGTTGAGTATGTCTTTCGATGATGTTACATGTGCTTGTACCAAAAGTTCGATTGGCATTTCTGGTTGTCATTCAAATATTCCTCTTAAGGAAGTAAGAGTGCTCGCCACGTGCCACGTTTTTGAAAGTAGTGACACCGCGATGATTGGTCGTGTGGAATCAGTGTTGGTGCTACGGAGTGCTGTAAACAGATCGTCAGCGAGTTGCACTAATTTCTGTTTGGGTGATTTGTAAAGTTATGCTAACGTTGAAATGATAATAAAGATTACTATAAAGAAAATGTGTATTTATTATTAGCAGTGTATCTGTCTTGTACAAATATGCAAGGTAACGAGAAAAATGATTAGTACATTATTAACATTTCCACGATCTTATTCGAACATAAAGTTCGATTGGTTTTTCTGGTTAACAGCCATACACTTCTACTCTAAGCCCCGGTTTCCCACCAGTGTGCCACGTTAGAGGAACAAACCGGATGAACCTTGCGCTAATAATGCTGGGAAGGTAATGTTTAATCACAGAGTCGTAGCTACTGCTCCCGAAAAAGTCCTGAAAGTTCAAACAAACGCACTTGAATACACAATTTCATTGATGATGTAAAAAAAAACACTTGCAATTTTGTGGACGTAATTTACCTTTGCTGATCCGTTACTCCCGATGACGTCATGGAAACTGTTCCCATCCGTGCTGTATTGGAGTTTGTACGAGAGGGTGTAGTAGGTTGATGATCGATATCCCTGTGTAGCTACAGAGTACACGGAGCGAACCTCTCCCAGGTCAACCTTAAACTTAAGTCAAACACACGTGATTCTAGCGGTAAAAACTGGTAGAATTCATGTGTTTAATTTGAAATCTGAAGAATAATTAAGGGCGCTTTTTACATCACACATTGAGAAATTATTTTTTTGCAGTTTTAGGTACATGAAACCTCCTTTTGAATTATTAATACAGTAGATCGACTGCAATGGACATCATGTATATAAGCAAATAAATCTGCATTATGGAGGGTTCTTATAATTAGAAATTTATTTACGCAATCATTATGACACAATATTAACTTATACCTTTAATTATCTTTGAAAACAGTATAATTGCGTTTACGATTGAAGTAAGTATCCAAGAAACATATGAATGTGAAAATTTGAAATTCTATTTATCAGTGTGGTTTGGAAACACAACCTGTAGCCAAGAGCTGGTGCTTTCCCCTATCCAACCGTCTCTGCTGTGAAGTCGACCGTTGGATGCGAAGTGGTTGGAGAACGTATAGTGGGCGGACATCTGAGCGTCAGGAATCGTTTTCTTTGCATTGTCAACCCCAAAAGGATTAGAGTCGCACCCTTGTGGGAAGAGTACAGATATTTACAATGGTTGTATGGTATTAACAGAACTTGCTTTATTGTTAAAATATGCAAGAAAAGATTATATATGAGACTTACTTAGTTCACAGCGTTCTCCGCCATAGTCTGAAGAGCATGTGCACTTGTACCTTCCAAAATCGTCTGAGCATGTGCCGCCATTTTGACAGGGATTGGATATGCACTGATCCTTTTCTTTTCAACAAATTAATAATTAATTAATATATATTTAAAACTTTCAATATCAAATTATAAATTCTTTACAAATATGGTAACTATTGGGTGGTTTTGAATATGAATTTGGTAGTTTCTTGATATCGTTGAAATCTCAGTATATAATTATGGTCAAAATAAAGGACTATTAAAAATGTATTGGCATTCCGATACAAAAGCATAGATCATAAAGAAAATTATCATCACCACTTAGTAATTATCAAACAGTTACTGGATGACAAAAATATCCAACCTCTGATATCGATAGAGAAGGTTCCGTCGGCGTATTTTCCATGCTGGTCCGTAGCACGGATTCCGAATGTGTACGACGCGTCTATATCCGGTGCAGTGCCACTGACGACTCCTGTTGTAGAATTAGAGAGGTTCCGGGAGGAAGATGACCGGATATGACCTTGTATTGTATTTTACCCCCATCCGGGTCCTGAAATATAGTCACAATAAGCACAAAACATTTTTGAGGAAATGTTTTTACACTTTTTGAACGTTCAATTTATCATGAAATTTATACAGATGCATTGGACAAAACCAAAATATGCGGTACTCTTTCTAATTAAGATTTGACCAAAAAAAAAAAAAAAAACGAAACAAAAAAAAAACAAAAACAAAAACAAAACAAAAAACCAAAAAAAACCCAACCAAATAAAAAACCAAAAACAAAACATATTTGACCGAGCTCTACTTATATGTATTTTAAGTTAGCTTTTTTTTTTACCATAGCTTCGACGGACACGGCTATTTTCGTTCCGGAAGTGAACGCTCCCAAAGATCCGTGGACCGATTGTTTCGTCCATATTGGTGGCAGGCTTTTCACTTTCTGTAAAAATATTGCTTTAAGTCAATGATCTAAGCGTGCATTTGCAGAAAAACGAATGAATTTGTTTAATCGAATTAAAAGTAATTGAGAATACCTCTATAAATTTCCTGAGGTCTGTTCCGGCAATGATGACTGTTCCTCCTGCTCCGGGTTTTAAAATTACATCACCACCTATGCCTGCCTACAGAATTGCGAGCAGGATTTTAAAAAAGTAGGAATTTATTGGACGTATCATGAAAGGTTTATAGATTTACACCAAACTTTGCAATATCACCAACCTCCAATGTGAGATCACCACCTGGCTCCGCAGATACATTGACGTTTGGATAATCGATCTGGAAAAAGCTGCAAAGAAATGTACCACCGGATTTTCAATAACTAAGATTAAGATGCACTAGTATGCAATTACTAGTATCTGATTGCGCTTATCGTTTTTTTTTTTTTTTGTTATGTTTTTTGGATTTTTTTAACCATTCGTTAATTGATTCTTTGATAAACGTTTGAAATATCTATATGAATATATTCAAATGTAAAAATTGATAATTCCATACCTTCCATAAACGATTCCAGGAAGAAAAGAGAAAAATAGTACAAAGTACTGCATCCTGCAATGTACGAAAAGAAAACAAGCCGAAATTGGGTACAGTCACTTGGGCAAAATCTTACTTGACGATGGTCGAATTCTTGTATTTACCATTCAATTAGTTATTATGTTAGCTTTATTAATCATCCTCCCCATAACCTCACAATCCCCGTTTTTCTGTGCCTAGAAACCCAGAGTTTTGTGTTTCTCCCCTGTCTCAGAGGGATGACCTTGGGAATCTCGCGTCTTCAAGGCCATTACAATGGAGTTTCTCAGACAAGTTTCTGTTTTACTTTTCATCGTAGGAATCTTTGTGATGACGGGTTGGTAATTAGCAATCTATTAATTTATCTAGAGAACAGAATTTATATTTTTTTATCATGTGCGTTTCATATTTACACGGGTTTCTATCTTTTTCCTACAGGGTACTTGACATAGAATTTCCAAGTCTTTCCGTCAACGCTCCACAAAATGGCGACATTATTTTACAAGTAACATGTTATTAATTAAAATTCTTTCCTAAAGTACACATTTAAAAGGAAAACAGGGCAAAAGTATTAGCAATTAATAGATTAATTTTACGAATGTTTTCTTCAATAAACTTTTAATAGAATCCTACATTTTGTTCATGGTTTTATAAGAAATATTGTAATTATTTTTGGTCGTATTTAACTATAACTGCAAATGGTAAGTTTATCCCGTTAAATGGTAAGTTTATCCTGTTAATCAATTAAGATTTTGAATGATATTTTTATACCCCCCGCAAACAAAGTTTGGGGGGGTATATAGGAATCACCTTGTCCGTCCGTCCGTCTGTCTGTCTGTCTGTCCGTCTGTCTGTCCGTCTGTCTGTGCAATCGTGTCCGGTCCATATCTTTCTTATGGAGAAACATTGGAAGTTCTTACTTCACACAAAGATTACTTATGATTAAAGGGTGTGTCATGACCTTGACCCAAGGTCATTTGGGCAAGGTCAAGGTCACTGGCAGAAAAAGTGCAAAATTCGTGTCCGGTCCATATCTTTCTTATGGAGAAACATTAGAAGTTCTCACTTCACACAAAGATTGCTTATGACCTAAAGGTGTGTCATGACCTTGACCCAAGGTCATTCGGTCAAGGTCAAGGTCACTGGCAGAAAAAGTGCAAAATTCGTGTTCGGTCCATATCTTTCTTATGGGGAAACATTGGAAGTTCTTACTTCACACAAAGATTGCTTATGACCTAAGGCTGTGTCATGACCTTGACCCAAGGTCATTTGGGCAAGGTCAAGGTCACTGGCAGAAAATGCAAAATTTGTGTCCGGTCCATATCTTTCTTATGGGGAAACATTGGAAGTTCTTACTTCACACAAAGATTGCTTATGATTAAAGGGTGTGTCATGACCTTGACCCAAGGTCAATTGAGAAAGTTCAAGGTTTCAAAAAAGCTAAATTCTGTCTGTGTCATATCTTGTATTAACGGAAATATTAGAAGCTAAAAATTAACAGTTTTTAAAAATAAAGCAGTTGTTATTTATAGAAAATGGACAGTGAAATAGATTCATCCAATATTTTCTATAATAGCAAAAATACACGGGTTATGATTTTTTTCTTAGCGGGGGGTATCAATCGTGAGCTTGCTCACAGTACCTCTAGTTAAATTTCAGTCCGGGTACAATCTCAAAGATGTGTACATCAGACCAGGCCCCGGGGGAACTGTGCTATTTGGGAATGAGGATATTTTCAAGCTCATAGAGGTATTCGACTAATTGAAATGTTTGTTATTCATAACTGTGAGAATTTTTGTTGATAACTCTGAGGTTTGTCCACCTGAGTTTACCTATATTATCTTTTGACATAATTCCGTGTTACCATCGTTAAACAGGTTGCAAAGAGTTTACCTCCGGTCTGGTCTAAGCATGCGCATATGGGATTCTTTGGAACCTTTACCGGGGAGCAAAGAATAAACATAAAACTGGAGGCAGAGGTAAAATATCAGTATACACAACACAGTCGTCTGTACTGAGATTAACAAGATCATGTTTACCTTACAGTATAGCATACGTAATAATCTATAATTGTATTTTCCACAATGTTCAGGATCCGGAAAGGACTCGTCTTCATTTTGAGGTTGTTTCCGGTGATCTACCGAAGGGCGTGACCCTGAACAACGCCACAGGATACGTAACAGGCATCGCACCGGATGTGGATGACATATTCAAGTTTACTATCCGGGCAATTGACGAGCATGGGAAATATGCTGACGCCATTTTCAAAATGGAAACTGTTGGTACGTGAATGCTGAAATCTTATTTGCGTTTATATAGATAACTTTTTCTTTATAAAAAAAACTGTTGTTGGTGTGACTGAATTCAATAAGTCCCCAGAACAATGCAATGACGTTTTTCTTATAGCAAAGGATCACTGTGCTACAAATCCTTGCTTACACGGAGGCACTTGTATAGACACTCGGGGCTGGTTCAACTGTAGCTGCACGGACAGGTATGGAGGCACCAGGTGTGAATTTAGTAAGTGTGAAACACATTGTTTTATTAAAAATTATCTGACAGCACACTCACTTTGTATGCTGCTTACATGAAATGTCCATATTTGTCCTCGCTAAGTATTTTTTCCCGCGTGAAAATATGAAAATGTCTAGAAATTATTTACATTAAATCGATAATTTTATTGCTATTACAGTTTGAATCTGTCTTATTTTTTTTAGCCTGTGCCTCTCAAAGCTTGGGAGTAAGTGATAAACATAAGATACCAGACGCCCAGATGTCCGGATACCTAACATACAGTACCTATCTCGAATCCAATGGACGTTACGGATCATCGGGATATGGGTGGGTGGGGTCCAATGCCAACTCATGGTTACAGGTAGACCTAGGTACATGTTTTATACATCACTGACTATCTTTTATTAGGAATTAGGAATCATTCTTTGAGTATTATGAGGTGTTAATTTCGGCCGGGGCGTGATCAAATCCAATAAAGCCCGAATTTATGATAGATTTGATCACGACCCGACCGAAATTATCACCTCATAATATTCAAAGAATGATTCCTTATTACTTATATTCATATAATTTTAAGCCATCGTACGATTAAATATTTAGATATAAATAAGCTAACCCCGCTGGCGCCTCAATGTGGCGTCATTTGTAGTTTTGGGTTTTATAGTACAAAATTGATACGTAGTGTCATCACAGGCAAAGACACTGGAAAATGTATATATCATATTTATATACATGTATTGAGTTCCGTCTGACTTGTACTTGGACTTCGGTTTAGTTATGTTTTGTTTCAACACGAATATTCTGAAGTTGGTTCGTGTTTTTAATTTTGGAACATTACCTTTTAAGGTAACTTGACCAAAGTGTACGCTGTAAGGAACCAGGGTTATAGTTCCTCGTACTACAGCACAGGCTACACCTTGTCCATCAGTATAGACGGCACTACATTCCTCCCCGTGAACAACACTAATGGCGGCAAACATGTAAGTTCTTTTAGGTGGCGTATTTTGCAACCACATTTGTTTTCAACTATTTAATGTTATTTCATGCATTTTATGCTTATTTTTGTTGTTATCTATTTAGACGTTCCATGCGTCCACGGGAAACTACCAGTATTCACTTCCGAAACCTGTTGATGCGCGATTTGTTAGATTCCATCCTACTTCTTATCACAACAAGCCACAATTGAAAGTAGAGCTTTATGGATGTCATTACAAATGACAAAATTATTAACAAACAACGGTGTTATAACGACTCTAGCTTGTTGCTAACATTTGTAATAAATTGATACAACACTTTTTTCAGGTTGATTATATTTCATATATGTAGATGTATATAAAGCTTTGTGAATCATATGAGTACTGTAAACAATCTATTTTTGCGTGTGAGGAATTTTCGCGAACTTCGCAGAGGGCTTTGGAATTTAACTCCCCAGGGACTAGTCCTTGTTGTATAGCTTTTATATCAAAAAGGGTCTGGATAAAGTTTAGTCACGAATAAAAGTCGTAGTTTAATCATCGGAAGTAAATCGCGAAATAAAATCGTAGTTTAATTATCGGAAGTAAATCGCGAAATAAAAGTCGTAGTTTAATTATCGGAAGTAAATCGCGAAATAAAGTCGTCACGAATAAAAGTTGGTTAACGATGACTTGATTTTTTTTAAGCATTTTGTATCAAGAAACACATCAGTTACTTACATTTATTCTGCTACTGCTAGCTTTTTTCAAAATTTCTCTTTATTAATTGTCTCTGTAACAATCTTATTTGAATTAAATTAAGTATATCTAAAAAAAACACTTTTGCACTGAATCACTATTATTTGTTCAGTGGCGTTGGAAGCAAATTAAAAGTTGGGGGAGGGGGATAAACTCATCAGAAATCTTGACAAACAAAAAAAAAAAAGGTTATGTTTCTAACTTTGCAAAAAAGTAGGGAAGCCTAAGCTCCCCCCCCCCCCCCCCCCCCGGTTCCGACGCCTATGCTATTGTATGCCGTTGCAAAACTATTCCACAGAAGATGAAGCTGTGAAATTACGCTAATGATACCTTTGCTTAAGGCCTGGAAGGCTTTCATAATGGCAAAGCTTTGTCATTCAGTCGCCTTTTAAGTTGCCTTCAAGTTCATAGCTTCATTTCCTGCCAACACTAACAGAGATTTTTAAGCATGTTTGAATGTTTTCAAATTAAAAAATGCTCACTTACATCGAACGTTTATCGAGATTATGGTAATTGCCATTTACCGACTAGGATCTCATGTGTCTTAGAATCGTATACCCCCAACTATAACCTCATGAGGCCAATTGTTTTACCCGTACTGTAAGTTTTTATTACGACTAAGAATCAATGAAAGAAAAATGAGAAATTGCATTTTCACTTTAGATTAACAAAATGGTTCTTGGTTTGTTAATTCTTTATTTAGTGATATAATTGATCAGACACTGTCCCGTATTTCACACATCACATCCGTACAGTTCTACTCTCATTCCTGGTTTGCTGTGGAATGTTTTGGGGACGAACCGTACAAATCGGGCCTTGAAAGGGGTTGGAAACGAATGTTTGATGACGGAATTCACACTGCTACTCCCGCTGAAGTCCTGAAAAAGAAAAAAAATAATTATCAGACATATAATATCTTAAAACATCAAATAAATGTGCTTGGAGTTAAGGTGAACATAATTATACCAATTTTGAGGTTCCGTTTTTGAGGTCAAGGAATGTGTTTCCATCCATGCTGTATTTGATATTGTAATTTGTGATGTAGTAACCGGAAGAGGTGTAGCCCTGGTTCGCTACCGCGTGCAGCTCCATTTCTCTTCCCAAATCCACCTGTCAAATTTGATAATTGTTATAGTCCAAGATTTTTATGTTGCGTCTATTCAAATATTAGACTGTATTGCAGGTTGAATGTTGACGCATATTTAAAACAATTAGATACATGTAAGTCACTGCTTTTGTAAATACACTGTTAGTCAAAAAATTAACATAGTGTATTTTAGACCTTTAATTGAATGTCGGTAACAGTAAACATGACAGAAAAATTACAAAACGAATGAAGAGAATGATTAAGCACCTGTAGCCAAGAGTTAGTGTTCACTCCTAACCAACCCTGAGGGGCGTTGAGTCGACCATCCACCCCCGCGCTATCCCCACTACAATAGTGACACGACATCTGGGCGTCCGGGATTTTCTTCCTGTTTAAGTCGATACCGATAGCCATGGATGCGCAATCTGAAAACCAAGCAAGGAAAACTATATTTGCGTCTTATATACAGTGTATTTAAAAAAGGTATTGGTGTGGATTAAGCTTTAACTTCTTACTCGTCTGACAGGTTTTTCCACCGTATGGTTTTGGGCATGCGCAAACAAAGTCATCAATGTCATCACTGCATGTTCCCCCGTGTAAGCATGGAGTGCTCAAACATTGGTCTCTCTCTATATACGAAAGGTCATATAAAATGAATTTTTAATTATTCTGATAAAATTAGAATGTTTCAATTTAACTTGATTGATATTTGGTTTCATTAAGAAGCTCATGCTGTTAAGAGAATCGTTAACACTTCATCCTAGAAGAAAAGATGGATAGATTCTTGTTTATTAATTTTATAGCACGAGGGGTTTTAATTAATTATTATTAATAAAAGATGGTTAGACATGTACTTTGAATTTAAATGTCTAACCTCTTGTATCAATCGAAAAAATCTGATCTGCGTATTTTCCGTGGCTATCTGTCACCCGAATACCGAATTCGTAGGTTGCATCCACGTCTGGAATACGACCGGTTATCGCCCCTGTATTTTTGTCAAGATTAACACCAGGTGGCAATGCTCCGGAAACTTTTTCATACGTCACTTTTCCATTTTCTGGGTCCTGTAAACATTGAATTAAAAAATTTAACAAAAAGTGTCGATTGGTTGTCAATGGTTTTAAAGATTTTTTTCTTGGTCTCTGAAGTCGGGCTCACCTGGGCAGACACACTCAGAGACACCATTTTTCCACCAAGAAAAGTACCCAGAGTTCCATGCGGTGACTTCTCGCTCCACACTGGCGGAAGGCTGTTGACAATCTGTAAACAACACAAAATTTGAGAAAATCAAATATAATGAACTTTATTTCCTATTTAACTCCTATTTATGAATTATTGTCACAACAGTTAATACCTCAAACAACTTCAGCATATCCGTTTGACCAATGAAAACAGTGCCATTCCCCTGGGGGATCATAATGATGTCTCCCCCATCTGGACCAGCCTGTTTAATGAACTGTATTGTTTTATTAATTTCATATTATAGAGACAAGTGTCAAAATCAGTATTGTTTTTATCTAAATATTGTTGTAAGAAAAATGTTCGCGGAATTGTTTACCCTTATCGTTAGATTTCCTCCCTGCTCGGCAGTCACAAATACATCTGGGTAGTGGATGTCGAAGAAACTACAAAACACATAAAAACTTATTTCCAACATAGGGTACTATAGAAATCAGATTCTATGTTTATTAAGATTTTGATTTCATCATTACAAGGAAACCTTTAGCAAAAGCCCAGGCAAAAATACCTTAAAACATAATATTTTCTTTGAAAAAACAACTTACCTTCCAAGACAGACATTAATTTTCACGAAAATAATGAACGAATAAATGAGTGCAAAAGATTTGGCCATCATTGTGTTCATCCGTGAAACCTCTGATTCAAAACGACGGTCTACGTATCTATTACCATTAACAGTGCCTCCTTAGAAACTGAAGATTGCGACCATATCTAGAAGTAAACTTATCATCTTCCAGGCATATGTGTCTTGTGTGAAATTCTGATTAAGGTTTGCTTTTAATTTATGTCTATATCTCAAGACAGAAAATATTTGAGCATTCAATTTTTTTCAGAGATAATTTTTTTTACTTTTAGCACTAGTACCAATTTTGCTTTTATAAAACGAATTGTTTCTGTTTGAAATTCGTGATTTGACTTTGTTTTAGTACCTCTCATGATGTTTTGGATTCTGATAGCAATTTTTTCGTGGTCATTACTCGGTCTGTCAACAGCATCGAAACCCTTTGAGTAAGTATACTACTTAATGTGTGGTATTTGAAATATCATAGTTTGCGATACTGAAACTGTTTTTGTCTTTGTTTGCTAGTAGTTTACCTTCTGAAATGTCTGCTGCAATTTTTTTGGATTCTTTTTTCCCCAACTGAATGGATATTGTACTTGGCGTTGAATATTATAAAATATTTTAAAATGAATATGACTCAATCCGTTTGTTTTTATTCGCAGTGCGCTTGTGATACACCGACCTCATGTTGACGTCATTGCAGAACACAATGGAAACATAACACTTCTGGTAAAAAATAACAAAAGCAACCGATTCGTTCATTTATTATATAATACCAAGGTTAACTTTACTCTTTTTAGCAAATAATATATGTTTAAAAATTAACATTAAAAGAAAATTCTATGATTTGTAGTCCGGAATTAATGGGAATATAAGTATCTTACCGGGAGCTAATGAGACCGGAAGTGTGTATTTTGACGGGGAGGATCTTTTGTATTTGATAAAGGTATGATCAATGCATATTCATATGATATGATTTTAATTCATATACAGCATCAGCTTATTTGAATATTTGAAATGCAAAACATACACATACTTAATTTGTTTATAAATACCGGTATAAACACTGTTTAAGTCGAGTTGGAACTTTATTTTTGTCGTTCCTTACAACAGCTTGTGGTCAGCCTACCCCCTGTGTGGGAGGAACATTCTCCCTTCGGTTATGTGGGGGAATTCCATAGTGGCGACAGAGTCAATATTCAGCTGAAAGCGACAGTGAGTGAACTGGTTTATCCAACCGCCCATCATTATATCAGTATTTTGCAGTATTTAATAAATTCGTGTTTTCTCTCTGTGTTTTATACATCCATTCATCAAAGATCTATCAGTCTTCTCTTTTAATCTTTTAATATAATTGAATCAATCAGTTAATTAGTTTATAATTGAATTACACAAGTGTCGCTACAGATTATAAACCAAAATGCAGTTGACAATAGAAATGTTTCTAAATCATATGTAGGACCCAGAGGGCACCAAAATAACTTATAACCTGATTGGTGGAGAACTACCCCCGGGGATCAAACTGGACCCAGTCAGCGGTATTCTAAGGGGCTTGCCCCAAACACCGAGGACCTATTCACCTTCACCATACGGGCCACTGATGCACATGGAAAGCAAGCAGATAATGTGTTCAAAATGTTGATTCGCGGTAAGATAGTTTCTGTATACTTTAATTTATGTATCTTGAAAGATTTAACTCGTGCATATAGTTTGTAATTTCTGCTTCCAAACAAGTGTTGCCACTGCATAACAGAAGGCCATGGAGCAAACACAGTTCAATTTGCATATTTTTTTCTCCCAAATAAAGATATGAAATTGTATTATATCTGAAACAACATATTTTTATCAGTATTAACAGGTGCTAACAAGTGCGATTCCAACCCCTGCACACATGAAGGTCAATGTCACGAAGAAAACGGAAGTTACACCTGCCGGTGCGCACATCCCTATGGTGGGAGAACTTGTAATCTCGGTCAGTAAACCAATAATACTAATTATAAAAATCTATATTCAAGTAGATGTATCAGAGTAACAAAGAGCAGTATATCAGAGTCACGAAGACAGTATAATATAATTATATATAATTGACAATAAGTACTAATTTGCTTTTTAAGAGTAATTTTAGTTTGCATATTGTGCAATCCTCTTTTGATTTCGATGCATCTATGCTTCTACAGATTGCAGAAGCAACAGTCTAGGAGTGCGCCAGAGTTTACGCTGGATCCCTGACGCCCAAATGACGGCGCACAAATCGAACGGTAACAGCTATGCTTACAGTGGCCGACGGGATGGAGGCAGTTGGCACGGAGTGGATAGAGACTCCTGGCTTCAGGTTGACCTTGGTAAACGGAAATTAGGAAGTAATGTATTTGACTCATCATAGTTGTCTCATTATAATTTTTTTTTATAAAAAAGACATCAAGTTGTGCTGTCTTAGAAGCCAAAGTTAACGTAGGAAAAATTGACTTTACAATTTTGTACTGCAGGAAAACTACCAAAACTGGCGATTTCTTGATTCTATTGTCAGGGATTTGGTGTACTTAGACGGTGTTTTTAAGTTCATGTGAAAATTACATTCATTCTTCTAAGATGGTTTTAACTGCTAAGCATCAATGGGTCAATTTAACCATTTGATCAAGCTCTCGCTGTAACATTGTAATTAATCTGTCGTTTTTTACACAGGCAATGTTACCCGTGTGTATGGTACAGTGATGCAGTACGCAGGTTCTCGTTCTTATACAAGTTCCTACTATCTCCAGTACAGCACAGACGGGGACAACTTCCATAACTATACAGTGGCAGGTACAACTAACGGTAAACGTCGTCGCCATTTAACACGACAAAAAAAGTACATGTACTTCCTTATTTTCATAGAAGTTCCCTTTATGTTTCTCTTTTACAGCAATTTTCCGCTGGCGCAAGCACATACACCCGCCCACTTCCGGAACCCATTGATGCCCGTTTCGTAAGATTTCATCCCATTGGGTGGTATTCGTCCTACGGGCCTTACATGCGAGTGGATGTTCTTGGGTGTCATTACTACACACTCTGATGCAAAGAACTGTCGAATTGATGTTGTCGTTTCCTGTGCGCCTTTCTTTATTAAAATGTTTTCACCTACTTGAATGTTTTGGATTTGTATTTCTTGTATTATATGTCTCGAATTGAGAAGTCATTAAACTTGTCTAGTATATATTTTATCTTACTTAAAAGTGAAAGTTTGGAAATTCACAATTCAGTTTAAATTGTGTATAAGAGTTTGATTGTGAGATATACATATTACGTTGAGTTTAACATAGTTAAGCTTGACATTCATCATGCCATACTTAGTATGTATAATGAAAATGCCTTTAATGTCTGGATTTGTAATGTACATGAGTTTACTTGTTATAACTCAATATATAATGCTTGCTTCTTACCAAAGAAAGAGTATGTATGTAACTGAGAATACATCGATATTCCCTTTTTTTTTAAAAATAAACCCAATTTTTTAATCTTTTCAACAAGTTATGTTTCCCTGAAATCACTTGAAGCATCAACATACGTAGTCTAGCATTGCAGACAAAACAGACTGAAAACAAAAATAGACTGAAGAGATTTATACCTTAATACAGTGTACATGTATTTACATGTTGTACATATGAGCCTCAACATTACTTTAAACAATGAACAAAAAATACGTTTTTATCAGCAGAAACACCCGAAATACCATCTAGGTACTGGAAGTACAAGAAAGGAATTTTACATGTACTTGGTGAGTTTTTTATAGCTTCAATTTAACATGGTATTATCAACAGTAATGAATATCTTCACCACAAAATCGCCAATATTTTCATTGCAAGCCTTATTCTTATGCATACAGAATCAGAGGACGATACTCTTGTATTACTGCAATGAACTTAATATTACATTTTTTTCTTTAAAACGACTTATCTAGTTAAGCATTGCTATTTAATATGTCATTTTATCGTTGAACTCTGGATCAAAACACAGTAAATGCATGCTTCATTAAAAAGAACCATCATTATATTTTAGTTTTTGAAAAATAGAAAATTGAATGCTAGTAAACAATGTGAAATATACATCTGGCTGGCTTTTAGTACTCTCAGTTCTTTCATCCAACATAGGTAGCGCTTTGATAAAGTTTCCGGGTTACGTAATATTTTGGTTAAATGACGTATTTTAAGCATTTATCGTAACTATACGCTTACCGCTGAAAAAAAAAAATTGTCAGCACCATGAAACATGGATATCTTGTCATCCCAAAACTAGTCCATTTTCTATTCAATCTTTTGTTATGTAACACCTGTCTATCTGTTTGCTTTTGCAATTAACACTTATCTGATTCTAGGCAGAACCAAATTTCTCTAATCCCTGTTTATTTGAATTTCAAATTTTAATATTAATTGTATACGCATCTAGGGTTAATGGAAGAATATAAGTGTTGCTCTGAAAAGAAAATATGCATAGCACTAAATGTAAAGAAACGGATATGATCCAAAATGGCGGCTTTCAATCCCCAACATGACAACTGTATGGATTTCGAGGTTCTTTTGCGTCTGGAAAATATTCCTTCTTTTTCAAGCAACAGATGCCAGCCACGAAGAGTAAGAAAAATATATAATAATTAACTGATAGTATTTAAATATATGCTGAATGTTATTTAAATTATAAGGCAAGGTTAAGAGGATTGAAACTTATCAGATGTAACTTATCATATATACATGTATCGAATGGTGTTCAACTTCATGGTTCCCTCGTTTTGATTTTAAAATAAGGGTTCTGCAGATTCACTACCCAAGTGTTACGTTATCCGCTCAAAAGAATGGCTACCTGTCCGCTCAGGTAAAACATCATTTGGATATATGTGAGAAATAATCATTCAAACTTTTAATAAATTTTCTGATTTTGATTTGTTTACTTCGGCGGTGTTTCAGACAGAGGGTGATGGAGACATCCATATTAACTCTAAAGGAAACAACACAGCAGTCTATTTTGATAACATTAACCTGTTACAACTAATTGAAGTAAGAATATGAATTTCATTGACTAACTATGACTTCAAGATCATTTATGATATCATACATTCTTACTCATGATGAATAATTAACAAGGTAAATTAAAACTGGTAAACGTTTATAGCAAACTTTGCAGATGCATGTGTTTTGGGTTAATAATACAACGAATTATTGCACAAGTTTTACTGATTCCAATGTTACATTGTTTGTAGAAAGTGATGAGTCTACCACCTGTCTGGGTGAATCATACAAACACCGGGTACTCTGGAAACTTTGAAGGCGGAAAACACTTCAGTATACCACTTAATGTGATGGTAAAACATTTTTAAAATGAATGCTAATACTAACAATTAATCTTAAAATTTTGGCTGGCCAGTAACAATAATTTAGCTAAGTAATATAAAAATAAGTATTGGAATAATATATTTAAAGTGAAGAAAATATCATGACCAAGTCCCTTTTAACATCTTTTAAAAATATGATGTTTACAGTAACTAGTATTTTTTTCCCTATTTGTTAACTTGTAGACACCTGGAACTAAAAACCTAAGCTTTGAAATAGTCGCTGGATCACTTCCGCCCGGCGTGTTTCTAGACATACCAAACCGCCGGATATCCGGAATCGCACCAGATGAAGACGCAGAGTACATATTTACTGTGAGGGCTAAAACCGGGTACGGAAAGTTTGCAGACGCCGTCTTCCGGTTTGATTCTTATGGTAAGTGAAATCAACATGTTCTTTGCAATCGATTTTTAAAAATAAAAAAAACTTGCTATCCTAAGGAATGCGATTATTTCAAATATACTGTATTAACTGGCAAAGTACAAAATATAAAATATATGAATATAAAACATTACAGAATTAAATCAGTGTGAGGAAAACCCATGTCACAACAATGGTGTATGTAACAACACAAACGAGGGGAAGGGTTACACATGTAATTGTACGGGGTACTATGGCGAACGCCACTGTGATACAGGTAATTCCATTAGATAGGAGAGTTTTGTTTTATATTATTGGCGATCTACAACAAAATGTATGTTGTACTAAGCCTCTGCGCAGGCCCACTACCTTCTGTTGTGTTACATATATATGATTGAATAAATGTTTGGAAACAAAACAAAAAATATTGGCGATCTACTTAATAGTCTACAAAAAGTACTTCAATCACTTTCCTGTATATCTCATTGATACTTTCTGTCATATATATACGAAATGAAAGCAAGACTTCAGTTATAAAAATTCAAACTAGATTGCAGATTGAATAGCATAGGAGTAAGCAACAAGAAAACCATACCAGATGCGCAACTATCTGCATACCTGTCACGTGATCAATCGCTGGCCACAGAGGCCAGGTTAAACAGCAACTCGTCTTCAGGGTGGTGCGGCGAGAATGGGAACGCTTGGATACAGGTGGACTTAGGTACATACAATATATGCAGAATCACAGCTCGAATGTTTGGTCGTTTTGTTTTTGAATATTTGAAAATTTGATTCGTGTCTTAAGAACAATCTAGAAAACGTATATATTGACAGTGAACTTTATTCTCATAACTGAAGTAACAATGTAGAGAAAAATATTTATGTGCAATATATGTACAAGCTATATAACACCTGGAAAATATTGATTGTAGTCAAGAAAAAAACTTGCTTATTTTAATTCTTAATATAAATTATTACCCTGTGAAATTACAAAACGATGATATAGTACACTACTAATGGCGCTTTAAATCGGTCGACAATTTTGATTTTGTGGTATTTAATTTTTTGTTTGCTATATTTTACAATGACTGTAAAGGCAGCGCGGGACGTGTTTTTGCTGTGACGACACAGGCCGGAAGTAGTGACAAGTTCCTAAAATCCTTCACCCTGTCCTGTAGCACAGACGGCACTAAATTCTCTGACGTAATGGGGACCAACACTACGGCGGCTTATGTGAGGATCTTCATTTTGACAATTCATTATAGCTTAAGATTTTCATTAACACATGAACGCTATTTTCGATTAAAAGGTTGTCCGTCATGCATATGGTGTTTTGCAATAGTGTAACTTCCATGCTCATATACCGGTATATATTTTAGACTTTGCGAGTCCGCTACGTTTTGCACGGCGTGTTTGAAATATGTCGACTGCATAGTTGAAAAATGGAAAATGAAGAATAAATGTCTACATTCAAGATTGTATAAGTGATAATTATAGAATCTGAACGTATTTGGATCGGAATCGTTTCGGAGACTTTAAGATAAAAATTTTTTTTCTCTTATTGCTAACTATTGAACCGTATTCTTAAATGCTGTTCGTTATCAAATATATTAAAAAAGTTGAAATGACATATAATTACAATATTGTACATTCCTTAAACATAAAATCAAAATCTTAAAAACGGTAAAACAATCAAAATAAGAACATGACATGTTGCACTGTAATGAGTACCTTTATTTTTTTCAGGTGTTCCCGAGTGACACGGGGGCCCTCACCCAGCCCCTCCCTGATCCGGCCACCTGCCGGTTTGTACGTCTCCACCCCAGTACGTACAAGGTCCATCCCTGTCTGAAGCTGGAACTCCACGGGTGTGTTCCGTGATGGCAGAGGACCTACTATTTTTATCTAAATCTTTGTGCTGTATCACGATTCAAGTTACTTTGATAACTAAATTAAAATATGAACGCTGTTGATCTTTTCATCCTTTATGTCATTACATGTAAAAAGTTTAGTGTGTTGTCTTATTCTTATAATTAAATGTACTTTGTGTAAATCTACATATATCATCTCCAATTAGATCATCTTAGAGTGTGATTATATAAAATTGTATTTAATGCAATGTTATACTTCTTTGCAAATGTATATTAATCATCAGATCCACGAGAGTTGTACGCTACATTATCTCTTTGAACAATGAATTTAGCTTATCAGTACAATCTGGGAGCATGATATGTTACATAACTGGGGAGCATGTTAACCTGCCAACATTTTTCATTCATCCTGTAAGGGAAATAACTCGAACTGGATTGATTGAAATAGAATATATTTTATGAAAACAAAACTCTTGATAACAATGAATGATAAATTGACTTTTTGAAAAATCGCAGAAAAAGAACTGTTTTGTTGAAAATAATAATATTTTCATCCTATACTACATTTACCATCAATGAAAATTATATTAAATGCAAAAGCGTAAAAAGTTGTTTATAATAAATGTACTGTTTTATACGTCTGGTCTTGATAGGAATATAACAGAATATTTCTCCAAATGAAAATAAAAACTTGCATTCATATTACATTTCAGGAACACGACATATCCTGTAGTATATGTATTAAGGTTAATGTCCCTCCCTCATTTGATGAAAATATATTTTTAAAAAGTTTACACAATGTCGCTTGTTAACCACTGCAAAACCATCAATCCAAATCCAGTTGTCTCCTTGTATCAGAGGAATATTAATATTATACGTTTCTTTAAAGAAGCGATTTTACAAATAATCTAAATTACAAATCTGATGCCTTAGAATAATGTGTGCGATTATTCCGTGCATTTCATTTACAATATACACGTCTGAGAAAAACTATTAATATTACCTTTAGTGATGGACGACTGCAATTAGCCGACCATTCGAGTTTCCTGCCCCAAAGTTATACTGTGCGTCCTTAGTCACAATGACTAAAGGCTTTTAAAAATGATTTGTTTTCAAAGTCTTTTAAGTAATTTAAGGTATCGTTTGGAAAAGTTTGCATAGATTGAAAACGTGAATAGCAATACAAAAATAGTATTTTAATTGCTGAACAAACAAAAGTCCTATAAAGAATAAAAAAGTGAATTTTTAAAAATAATTGGGATTTGAAGTACTGGTACTGTAGTCAATTACTAATTTTATTGATTCTTTCATCCTAAATCCAATAAAAGCAATATTACACGTATTTGTATAAAGTTCTTTTGTACCTGAGGTGTAACAAAAAGGGATTATCTTAATATTGTAGTACTTTGTATTTTAAAAATAAGACAAGGGAAAGAAGCCATAATAGAAAGCAAAGAACTAAACCGATCATTAACTGTTTTTTGTACTACCGTGTCAAATCAATCCAATAAATTAATGTCTTATTGAGACTACGTGTTTGTACTAGGTATATGCAGCTTTCGTCGCTTGCTTGCCAGATTTTAGTTTGGAAGCAAGGACCACATCATGTAACAAGGAATCCAAACCATAGCCCAACACAGAGGCGGATCTCATGTTGTAAGCCTTGAACGAGGGGTGGATAGACACCACTATTGGCCGTCCGCCAACTCTTCCCACGGCGGACCTTCTATAACCGTATCTCGCGTGACGTCTCGCGTAGTGCGACGGCAAAAAGGCGTATTTTGGTGCAAGATGGTGTGCGTATCTCCTCCAGTGCGATTTCACTTTCCCTCTGGGTATATCCACGTGGTCGTGTCCATAATTATGATCCATTGGTGAGCCATATAGCATCCACCTATATCCCGAACGTGATCCCAGATCATAGTGACGTTTCCGTGACAATCCGTGAAGTCCATGCTTTTTCTCGCGGTACATGGGTGAAAATTTTTCTTTCTTCCGTGGATGGTTTCGTTTTCTATCGTACTCCGACTTTCGCGGCGTTCGGTATGGTTTCTTGGTAATCGTCATATCTGGGTCGCTGTCATGACTCTGCGGCTGGGAGGATTCGGGGTATTTGATTGGTGGTATCCGCTTCTTTACATGGTACCGCGTGGACGATTTGTCGTCGGGTTTGGCCACAGCTTGACAAAGCAAAACTACAACATGCAGTACATCAAAACTTAAAGTATTAATTTTATCTTTGTAAATTGTATGGTGAATAAGTACGATAATTTTTCACATATAGATTATGCATCGTTTAGGAGATTAAAGAAAACTCCTCGCAGAATGCAAGAATTCTTATTCCTATTCAATGGTTTTCAATTTTAGTACATTAGATTTAATCTTAAAAATTGTTTACAGTACATGGAACATCACAAAATTGCAGTTTTCGTTTTGCTCTATACCTGCAAGTCCCCATAGGAAAAGTATTCCCAATACACTCTTGTGCATTTTGTACAAGCTTGTTTTTCTTACTGCGTGTTGCAGGTACAGGCTGCTGGCAAGAATAGCTATTCCCACACGACTGGTAGATCACGTCAAATTATGGCTTATCCGAGTATTACTAGTGTAAGTTGTTGTAAGAACATATTTGTTTGACCACAAGATCACCAAGATTATGTGACAGGTGTCCTTTATTTGAGGATGTAGAGCTGCCCCTTTCGTGTAAAACATTGTTTCAAAAGACTTATATGTTAATCCCACTTAGGACTAAATATAGCTAGGCAAGGAAATATTAAAGACATATGGGTGAAACAGTACTTCGATCCGTAGGTGTCTTCTTTGCTTCCTTTTCTTGACAGTATTGAAATTTTTAAACTTTATCTGTATCATGACTTATATACACTAATGGTGCGCTCAAAATAAACATGCGAGTTGACATGAAAAAGATAAGTATTTTAAATACAAAGAGAAAACATCTATTGCAAAACTAAATGCACAATTGTTTATTATTCATCAATATCTCACATTATATCTTTATTTGTAGATTCGGTTGCTAGTGCATAGCATTAAATAGAATAACTTTTATAAGAATGAAATGGAATTTCGTACAATGTATGAATACAAGCTTAAATAAATTAGCTTTGGTATGAAATGATTGTAATAACAACAATGATTGGCACACAAACACACTATGAACGGTTTACTTATCCAATCTTCTTCATGAAGTCTTTAAACTTTTGGTTGACAGCACTCTTTCTCTCTTCGTTCACCTGAAGTTTGTAGTCCATGATTCTCTGTCTTTGAGAAGCCATGGTCATTGGAGCAGCACCATGCTTATTTTGTCCGGCAAGATGAGATTTCCAAGCATCGGAAGTCAATGTCGGTCGCCTCTGATTCAGAATCTCAGAAATCCCGGCATTCCTTGCCATGGCAGTTGAGGCGCGCCGTTCATCGTGAGCACCGCTTTTCCCGCCATCAACTGGCATCAACTGTCTGGGAAGAGACTGTATATTTGCGGAACTGTGACTGCGCATGCGCCGAGTTCCTTTTTCATGCAGACTTTCCCGCCTTGGTCGTCCGCGATTTGCTTTTATGAGTTTCCGAGTAAGGCTAGAAGATTCGGACATCCAGGACAAAGAAGTACTCTCGGAATGCACAGATTCCTTGTCCGAATAAGGATCATTGTCACGCGCGCTATCTTTTGCATTTAATGTCGTCACAAATGTCGCCCGGCCGACCGGACTGCTCTGTGGACGAATGGAAGCGGGAAGTGAAGAAGGAATGGATGACAAACTGCCGGAGCTCCTGCTGTTTTCGGCCGCCGACTGAGAGCGTTTGAACCGCCTCTTCTTCCGACTTACGATCCGCTCTCCATACATGAAACACGGCCCTTCATCCTCCCGTTCGTACTCCTCCTCGGAGTCCGGCGCCAGTCCCTCCGGGCTGTGGCCGCTACAATTGTTGATGTAGTCTAAAGTCAAAGAGATCAGTCGTATATCCTGATTTATCACTCGTTTGGAGTGAATTTTCTCCTTCTCCAACAAGTTCAATTTTCCCTGAAGTTTTGCATTCTCTATATTATTTATTCGGTAGGCTCTCTGTATACGAGACGAGCTGAAACTCGGACTCTCTAAGGCTGGCATCGTTGAACGGCTTGAAACAATCTAATTACTTGTTTCACTGTTTGCTATGCTTTTTCTCGAATGACGAATCATTTAGTGACACATGCATTTTCCTTTGTTTCTAGAATATACATATAAAATTCACAGCCACAACATGTACGATTGCACCCTGAGCTTTGTTCTGAGATTAAACTGCTTAATCCTGTTGGAAAGTCTGCAGCGATTTATTACTTACATGCCAATGTGTTCACTTTTTTCGTCTATTAAACACTTAACGATCATTAATTAATTCAGAAATTAATTAATAACATTTTCCAGCACTTCAATAATTGCGTTAAAACTTTGCCTTTGGTTCAGGCTGATCCTTGCGTCTCCTGCTAAACACAATGGCGGATTTAGAATAAAGTAATCCTTTTGAATTCACAAATCTTGCCCTCGATCTATAGATACCAAATAGGATGCACAACTCGTAAACTCGGCTCTAGTTTTTAAAAAAATCCTCGAATCCAGTAAAGTCACATTTTAAGTCTATTTTCCTTATCGGCGAGCAAGGAATTTTCTACCTGCAAATACACAGAGATCAAACATTCAATCACTACTGTTAGAATCGGGCATTAAATACTTAGCTACATGTGATAAAGGCATTCAGAAGTCAGATTGGGCACGCGAAAATCTTCAATCGATTTAATTCAATCACAGTTCTACGTTATCTAAACACACAATATTTGTACAAGAGAAAGCGAAAAACTTTCAAAAGCGCAATCTTGGGTGTAGTATTTGTTTTTGTACATTTTGATTTCAATATGTGTACCTATCATAGTCACTTAGTCAGTTTTAAACTTTTGTTGCGCTGCATAGAAAATTCTTCGCTTAGGTTTCATGTAAATGTGTAAGACTCTCTCTCTCTCTCTCTCTCTCTCTCTCTCTCTCTCTCTCTCTCTCTCTCTCTCTCTGATTAAGTGCACGGGGATTGATTTTAAATAATATTATCAGAAAGTCCGCTTGTAAACTAAGGATTTCACTTATACCCTTCCATTAACACTTTACACGGCACTTTGTTGAACATTCATATACATTATACGAAAAAGGAAGATGCAATAGAAATTTATTTTAATCGTTAAATCTAGAAAGCCAAATCAATTTTCTTGTTGGTTGAAAAATAAATCATTTCCATTATACGTCAATATTTTTCTTCAAAGTAAATGTCGAATCTAATTATCGCTCGATTGAACGAACAAAAGAGATACCTTTAAAGTTTCGAATGTTTCCACATACTACACTGTTCTATGGATAAACCGGGAAATGGATTTTCTATACAAAATATTTGCTTAGTTGACTCCATAAAAACTACAATTAATCTGATAGAACTTCAAAAATACCGAAAAAATTCTTAGCTTTTACGAATTTTCCAAACGACTCAACTTGTATTATTTATTTTTTTGAGAACGAGCATGATACGGGAGTCAACACTAAAATAAAAATAAAATTTACCTCGTTTGATATTCATATATTTTGAATATGTAAGTAATTCATAAACGTCATTCAGTAAGCCAACAATGGGGAAGACGCAATTTAACACTGCATAAGAATGCTCGTAAAAGACATTTTAAAAAAAAATCGAACACTGCGCGGTTTATCTTGGTGTGCATTAAATAAATCGAAGGCCGTGGATGATAATGATCGATTCACTTTTAAGAAAACCTAAACCCATCAAAATTCACAGTGATGAAAAGATTTGATCAATGGTAAAGTTACATTAACCTACGGCTTATTATGTATTCACGTGCATTTATTTGCTGAAATGTACAATGCACACAAAAATAGGCATGCAGATGTAATTTGATGAGATAAAATACCTCCGTTAAGAAGTAACTCACACGAATAAGCAAAGATGGATTGACAAAATTAAATAATAAATACAGTCACTATTCAAATTAAAAAAAATAATACATGATTTCTTTTGCGCCCCCCCCCCCCCCCTTCCACCCCCTTCAACCACTCGATCAATGTTAAACAATGCTTGAACTATCCTGGTCTCGGCGATGTTTGTTTCCTCACCAAGAGAACAGCATGGCGGCCCTACAACCTTACGTAATAAATCAAAAAGCAGAGTAAACACGGAACGACAGATATCGACGGCCCAGGTCGCTGAGAGCCCCATACCCCACTGATAACAGACAAACCCGGCTTGATTTAGGATCTCAGGAGCGAGTGGAAATCAGGAACCAAAAGTACTCCAGCCGACGAACACAAATAATGGCTCCTCTCGATATATGATATACTACATACTTACTCAAAAGACTCACTCACACAATGCTTCATGTTTGATGGCCCACTTGAAAAACGTTCACTGCAAATAGTTTAACATACTCCGCACGATTTTCAAACATTATAGACGACAATTGCTTTAAATCTCCCATTATGGCCTGTGTATCTGATGGTGTTTTCGCTCTGAAGTACCCCTCTGTGCTATCACAATAAAACTTCGAAGAATGCCGTAAAATGACTTCTGTGGAAGTTTTTATCCTGTCAGAATTTTATATTGTTGGCGACACTATTAATTCAAGAAAGGTGTCACTTTCTCCCCCCTAAACAAAACACAGCAGACCATTTTCATATGTAAACATATTTGGAGTGTCAAATTGGTTTGAGAAAAACAAATATTTAACCCCCAAACAAGCTGTTAAAAAAGAAAACTGAACCAATTAGGTCAATAAATTCGTGTGAAAATCTAATCAACAGAGGTCTTATAAAGAATCACGGGCTACTGTCAATATTGCCTCATGGTGTAAGGTGAAATCCAGGTACCCCCTCTCGACGCTGCTATCTACTACCTGCAATATTGACCCTTTATAAACTTATATTGACCATTTTCTCTTTCAATATGAATAATATCCAAGATTTTCGATGTATGCTTCAAAACATATTTTAGTAAAATGGCAAATATTTTCCCCTTTGCAATACCTGTACACAAACAGTCTCTCTCTCTCTCTCTCTCTCTCTCTCTCTCTCTCTCTCTCTCTCTCTCTCTCTCTCTCTCTCTCTCTCTCATTGGTATGAAGCCCAAAAAGAAAAAAAAAAGAAATAATAATAATATGGTTCTACAAAACCAATATTGCTAAGAATATATTATTGAACTTAAAAATAAAGGAAATCCAGATATTTAGCAAGTAGACAGGAAATCTTTAAATGTTAGTAAGTAGTTAATCCCACAAACGACGGGACGAAGAATTGCACCCCCACTAGTCAGGGCAGATTAGGGCCTACTTAAACAAGAGATTATCCCCGTAAAGAAATATCAAAGTGACCCAAAATACTGTACATGGACAAAAGATAACAAACAACCCAGTTTTGAGATTCATTTGAAAGATATGAAAATAAAATTTAAGTGGAACATGACCGTATATATAAATTAGAAATTAAACAATAGGTGAAAATTTATATTTTCCTTAAATCATTCTAAAAGATTTATGAATTTATACATTGAAAAAATACCCCTGAATTATAATATTTTTTAATGATCAGTATTATCGATTCTTTTTTACAAGGGGAATACACATAAAAGAATTATATACCAACCTCCAAGAGTCTTATCGAGCCCAGCCACCGTTACTTAGAAATGAATAGACCACAGATAGTAAAAGTTCGCTAATTCTTTCTTTATTGATCTGTCGACAGACATGCAGAGATTTTAAACTGTAGATAAATTAAGCGATAATCCAAGGCTTACCTGCTTCAGGTGAAATCTTTGATGCAACGAATTCTCGATTGATCTCCAAAACCGCTAGTCGCGTTTCCAAAACGGAAAATTAGATTTCCATTTATCGATCAGAAATGATCAATGACCAGTCTTAACATTTTTAATAACACCTGGTTGACTCCTTATCAGCTGTCATATCAGGTTTCTATTTGATGTACCTGGGAAACCGTACGCCAGAATCTACAGCGTACTGTATATGGCCACAGAGGTATGTCGTACCCATATTGAATACATGTACCTTCTAAAGTACCACAATCTGTAACAACCGTATCGACACCTCTACCTACGTATATTTCCGTCTAGGGAAAACAATAGCCGAATCCGATTAGCAGTTAGGTAAATAAATACAGCTTTATTGACATTTAGCAAAGCTCGCGAGGGTGTTCCGTAATATTATGAAAAAGACAGACGAATATGGCTTATTAAATATCCCCGATAACGAAAGGCAAATGTATTATGTAAAACCGATTTTGAAAGATTAAATGTTCTATTAGGAAAGTTTCTGAGAATGATCTTCATTGTAGATAATTGAAATTATAACCGATATAATGACATAACGAGAGAGAGAGAGAGAGAGAGAGAGAGAGAGAGAGAGAGAGAGAGAGAGAGAGAGAGAGAGAGAGAGAGAGTTGAGTAATTGATAGCGATCGTTCAATTCAGAAGTATTATGTGAGAATGATTTCGTTGACATTAAAATCGAATGTTAATCAATAGATATATTGATATTTGCCAACTGAAAGAACCAGACCAAAATCAAATTATAACTAATGAACAAACTGGATAAATAATTCAAACGATTTTAATTTGATTCTCAAACACATCCACTCACTCAAAACATATTCTCAAATTAATTTTCAAATTAAAATTTCGTTGTGCGTCATTTGAATTTCGATATTGTTATTGAAACAATTTGTACGATCGTGGTCTATAGATTTATTTCATTCATTATTCTCGTACCGATTATTTGGGATATATTCACGATAATAATTCAATTTGATAGTCCCATAACCTCTTTTTCTCATACATTAAACATGTCAACTTAATGAGTCAAGTTACTTTCATGGAAACAAACCCGAGGTGATTGGAGTACAAGAGCTTGATACTTAGCCAAGAAATATAAGCTATAATATTTTTTCATCGGTTTTCGTAAACCAAAACATATTAGTAAAATATACATCCTTAAAAAAAGTAATAATATAGGAATATCAATGTTCTAAGAATGCCCCCCCCCAAAAAAAAAAAAAAAAAAACCAAAACAAAAACAAACAACCTATACACAGCTTTATTCCCCCATCCACCCACCTCACACAACAACTGTATCTGTTGCGCACGATTTTGAAATTATTAACATTGTTTAGGGATATACTCTGTGAATATGTTGATACATTTTATTTTTCATGTCATTACTTGCCTATGAATATCTTTAAAAAAATCCTCACCAGCACCATAAAGTGAAATGCTGTAGATCGATTGTAGTTTAAAATGGTGACTCTTAATTTGGACGTAAATTTTACATACTTTTTACATAATTTACATAGAGAAACAAGAAAAGTGGTGGGCAACTTATAAAATCTCTTAGGAATTGAGTGGCATTAAAATTTTCACAGAACATATCCCTGAAATATTTTATTGAGTCCAAAATTGTGATCAACTTTTTGTGTGCAATAAATATACAGTTTGTTTTTAACCGGCTCTGCTAAAACCAGAGTCCTGGCTGTGGGCCGGCAAATCGCCAATTGGTGCTACTTTAGATAGCACAGCTTCAAAAGTAACGAAAAACCGAACAGCGTCAAAGTAAAAGCTTTTGCTGTACCAAATGGAGTGGTTTACCATGTTGTGAAGTAAAGACATATCAAAAGCATAGACACATCAAAAGAGTCTGACTTTGAGATTCAGTACTTTAATTTTGGATGGAACAGTAATAAGTCAACGGTCCGTTAGTTACCTAAAGAGTTCTGCAGCCCATAGTGTATAAAACATCTTCACGTACTTCTTTTAATGTCATGAAAACATATTTAGCTGATAAGATGAAGAAAACAAGCCTTTTAAATAACTATGATATACATGTTGACTGCGAACAGTTTGCGTCCAAGAACCTGATAAATATCTAACCGTACTCCACGCTCCTAAAAAGAATAAGCAATTTTACAAGCTTATTATTTTCGACCATATATAATTTTACATGTAATTTCCAAATAACCTGCACAAAGTATAGAAGCTTAGTAAACAATTGGAACTTGATTATGTAAAGCTTTACATCCGTTATTATGTGTATAAAACATTTAGCGCGTCCATGCACGTTCTTTACACGTGACCTACCCCAGCTAAGCAGAATCTTCTAAACCTCCAAAATGCCCCCCCCCCTCCATAATTAGCAAAAGAATCAAATCAAAGATTTTCTTCATATCATTGCCTTATGCTTAGGTACTGAAGTTTTTAAATATCATTTTTTTCCACTTCCATACACTGTAATTAAGCATTACCTCAATAAATATAACTGGGGCATGTTGTTTGCATCAATTTCCCATAGATTTTAGGCCACTTTCACATTTTGATAGCCTTTTATCTATATGGCCGCATTAGTTTTCAAGTTGTCCTAAATGTGCCCAGTGAAGACAGTTATATTAATCATTTACATCCATGAAAGTAATTGAAACATTTTTTATTCATTTAAAAAGTAGAAAATCTATAGAGCTTTTGTCTATGATAGAAGTACCCTGTTCACAAATTTAAAGCCGTCTTTGACCTCATGAATATTAAAGCCGAATCATGGGACCCAGCTGTATTTATATTCACGCTTTGATCACAACTATGTAACATCGTGATCAAAAATAAAAACAAGTATCCAAAAACTGCCAAAATTTAACTTTTAAATAATGTATTATGTCTGTCTTAAGCTCAAAAAACAATTTTTTGATGGCTTTCATTGGCAAATTATTACTTAAAAAAATTATTAAACATTTCAAAAACACTATAATATACTCATTCATACTATTTGCTCGCTTGATAGACACTTCGCCTTCTTTTTCAAATGATACAATAATACATAACCGTAAATAGAGAAGTCGGAATTTCGCACTGAAGTATATTAATTTATTAATTTAATTGATTTTATGTTTGTAATGAAAGTTTCCCTGACAAAAAATGTTTTTAAATGTTTCCATACAGACCGTGCTTGGTGCTTTAAAATAATTATTTTTGTTTGAAAGGGCAAATTTTGGTGTTTATAAAGCTTTTAAGGGGCAAAAAACAGTATTAAAAGGATCCATTCTTTGAACATTGTTCGGATCTAGTGTGTATAAAAGTGATTTCTCCAGTTTGCTCCCTTGTTTTGATAAACACCTAGTATATGTCTTACAAAGTCCAATTATTGCTTACGATTAGCCTTAAAATGAGATGAAAACTGAAAGGAAATTAACATACATGTAACATACAATGTACGTAATTTTTCTTTGAAATTATTTTCTTATTTTCATGCATCAAAATAAAAAAAACCCACTTTTATATCTTTACGTTCCCTCTTTGATTTTCTAATTTACAGGAATGTATGATGGGGTATTGTGTTGAATCAGTGATCTATGTCCAATTGGAGAAATTGATAGCCACGTAAAATGTTCATGCTTATGCCTTCTTAATTATGCACATACACAGCAAAATAATTCTATTCAGAGGCAAAAGTATATATATATATATATATATATATATATATATATATATATATATATATATATATATATATATATATATATATATAATCCAAAATGAGTAAAGTTAATCCACACAAGTAATAAATAATAATTTTTTTTTGAGTTTTGAATCGGCTTTCAGTTATTTTTTATTATATATATATATATATATATATATATATATATATATATATATATATATATATATATATATATATATATATATATATATATATATATATATACATACATATATATATATATATATATATATATATATATATATATATATATATATATATATATATATATATATATATACACATTAATTTACATGTATCTGATTAATAATATTTTGAGTGGGGAGCAAACTCCTCTATAGTTTTAGTATAGAATAGAAGTCCAGTCATTAAAAAAAACCATGTTCCGAGTCAACGAAAAGCAACTCGCAAACTTAGAAAACGTTTTCATTTAATGGAAAGTTTTAAATCTACCCTTAGTTGTCGTTCGTAAATCCCCACAAACGTATGTTTAAAATATATAGATTTCAATGGATTTTTTAAATTCTGTACAAATGAGCATTGGAAGATAAACTTAGATTACACATAAAATCAGAACTGTACAAGCATGTCATTGTCGCGAAGAATTAGTCAAGTCAAAGAAAGCTCAGATTTGCGAAACCCAAAACAAATTACAGACAACTATTATTGTATTTTTTAAAAGTAATTATTCTAGGGGAAAAAGTTGCGATGTGATTGTAAAGGGTAAAGTATGTTTCATGCTAAAGTAGTTGGGTTTGAAAATGAAGAAAATAATACATTGATCACTCAAGACTAATATCGTTTGAGAAGTTAAAAAATGATAATAAAAAAAATAAACCTTAAATTTTGTGTCTCTCAAACTACAGTGGAAATAAACAAAAATAAGTAACACGTTTGTAAAATTTACGTTTTAATCAAGATTTTAAAAATAATGTTACCTTTCTACAAATAAGACATGCTATTATTTTATTCTTATACATTTTCATATTAAGTTGTTTTAAATAAATTAAATAGTTCTATAATAAATTGATAAATTAATCAATAAAAATTTTATTTGAAAACTATGGTGGCATATTTCTGCCCCCTACAAGCCAACATGCAAGATAATTATGTTAACATGCAAGATAATTATGTCTACATGCAAGATAATTATGTCTACATGCAAGTTACAAGTCTTTCAAGAGAACCTGAATTTTATATGGATAAAATAACTTATCTTGAGCCCATATCTTACAGCATAGATACAAGATGATAACATGCAATTGATGTGATCTCGCAAGTTAATTTTCTCAACGTGCAAGATATTTATATGATCATGCGAGATAATTATGTTGGAATTCAACTTATTTATGTCAACATGCAAGTTCATTATGTTGACATGCAAGATATTAATGTTAACATCCGAGATAAGTAAGCATACATGCACGTTATTTATAATAACATGCGTGATAATTTGCATGTTGACATATATATCTTGCATGTTGATATAATTATTTCGCATGTTGACATAAATAAGTCGCATGTTGACATAAATAAATCGCATGTCGACCAGGCTTGGGGCAGTTTACATTGTAAAGTAATGCATTACATTACCATTACTTCATGAATTTGGGCATTAAATCACCATTACCATTACTTGATTTTCTTGAAGTAATGCATTACATTACCATTACATGATTAAAGTAATGCATTACCATTACCATTACTTTGTTTTGAAAAAGTAAAGCTATTAAAGAGTTTTTGCAAATGTTTCAAATATAAAACACTCTTTAACATATCTACAGGTTCATGCTCAGTATCAGGTTCAAATTCAATGACTATACAAGAGTAATTCTTTATTTGCTCAATATATAATCATCTTGTGGCATTATTAAGAACATATTACATAAGTAAAATGATATTTATAGACATTTGGCATAAAACAATGTAGGATACGAAATAGAGACACAAAATTACATGCATAACAAAAACAATTTATGGAATAATGTTGCGGTTATTAAAAGCTAAATAGAGATATTTCCCCCAGATTACCCAAATCTTTATAATTTTGGACACTTAATTGTATTTATTCATAAACAGATGGTTTTTCCCAGTTATATTTCTTAAGATACGGTATTATAATCGTATTTTTCTACTGAGGACACTTTCAGACAAAAGCTTGCTGTTGCACTTTATGATCGAAGTTGCAAAGGGCTCATCTTTTAACTGTATCCTGATAGTTTGAAAATCTTCCCAGCTATACTAAATAAATGTTTTACAGGAGCAGTCTAAGCGTGGACTGGAAAGTACTGTTTGTTGATCTTTATCTTAGGATATATTAAGTGCAATAATAGAAAAAATACATGAATCTTGTATTTTCTATCAGTCCAAACTAATATACAGTGTACTTAATATACAAGAGAGAGAGAGAGAGAGAGAGAGAGAGAGAGAGAGAGAGAGAGAGAGAGAGAGAAATAAGTAAGTAAAATTATTTTAAAATGGGTTAAAATATTGGAAGTGATATTGATTTTCATCATAGATGAACAGTGCATTTATTTTGCCTTTAAAGGTGCTTGCTGTCTCCTATTATATTGGGACATAGCGATGGGAAGGGGATTGGGCTGTTTAGCACTTCTTATAACAATAGATTGTTTTGATACTTAGATTATCCTAGGGGCATAGTGTGTCATTTCTTATTGAAGTCCAAACTAATTGGAGTAAGTTGTTTAAATGATTAAAAACTCTTAATAACAACACTCCTAAAGATGTTTTGAAATTGTGCTGTTTTATTTAGTAATATTAACAATTCAAAAATGAATTTTAAAAAATCTGTTTTAAACATACAATTAAAACATTTTTATCTCAAGAATTATTTCTTTCTTCTTTAAAAATAGATTTAATCAAATTCAATTTCAACTATTCATTTATTTATCACATTCTTTAAAGTGAACATGCATAAATAAGCATAATAATGCAAAGTAATGCCATGCATATGTAATACAAGCATTACACTAGATTTTGGAAAGTAATAAATTACATTAACATTACTTGTAATGCTAATTTTGTGGCATTACACATTACTAGCATTACGTTGAAAACATGTAATGCATTGCAATGCATTACCATTACATTTAGCATTACCCCAAGCCTGATGTCGACATAATAAACTTGGATGTCAACATATATATCTTGCATGTTAAGATAATTAACTCGGTTTTGTCATAATTATGCTGCATCTTGCATCTAGGTTGTCAGAGTCCGGCATTAGTGGGTCATTTTACCCATTTTAAAAAATCAGACAATCTAAAAAATATTATTTTGTAACTTCCATGTCAACAAATTTTTTTTGGATGTAGACATAATTATCTTACATGTAGACATAATTATCTAGCATGTTGACATAATTTATCTTGCATGTAGGGGGCAGAAATATGCCACCATGGAAAACATGAACACATGTTATAGTTTTATTTGCATTTCGTTCAAGTATTTTCTGTACAGAGCCTATAGTAATAACAATTCATTGTTATTGCAGTTCTTTGGCCTGTTCATCGTCTTCCTATTCACTTTGCTGTCTGGTGAAGTTGCAGCAAATCAAATTATGACATTCAACACAGGCAACAGAACTTTACAAGCCGCGTAACCAGTATTCGGAAAAGCAGCTGTGGACTGACTAACACAATTTTACATGGTACTTTGATATTTAATTTTTCATTCCAAGTCCTACTCTTTTAAATCTTTCAAAAGTCAGAATACATCTTGTCCTTCCATTGATTCCTGAATAAATTTCTAATTGATCTCAAAAGCTTGATGAACGTTGAAGTTGATACCGTCACTCAATAAATGAGCTGCATGCTCAATAAATGGGGAACTGCCAGACATAATGACAAATCTGGTGTTACATGGTGTTGCCTCTTACTTGACTAAATTTAGAGCTTTCCTTGCGTTAATCCCTCTTGCAGTACTGTAACATTTCAGGATCTTGCATGGCAGTGTTTATGCTGGAAAAAGCTGGTATGGATTGTAACCACTGTGCTCTCTGTAGCTCAGGCATTTCTTTCTTTCTGGTCATTCCTCCCGTAATTTTCACACTTCTTATTAACGTCTTTCAAAAAATAAGATTGGTTGGAAGACCAGCCATTACCTGCTACTTTGCCTCACAACGTGGTAACCTTTTTATAACTTTAAATAGATCTCGCAATGGACTCTTTCCAGTGTCATTTTTGCATATTTAGGGCATATATTGTGTCCTGTTGTTGAAAAAAATGGTAATATTTGTTTTACTGCGTAAAGTTGCATTTGCCAGATGCCAGTTGTCTCTGACTTGATAAATAGTTCCTTTATTGTATCATGTTTATGTGTTTCCAAAAACTTGTAGTAGTGTAATTGGATAGTTTTTTTAATTTTTTTATTAATTTGTTATATTTCGTTCCATTTTACATTTCCCAGAATATCTGCAATTTTTATTAACTCAGAAAGCAACTTATGATAAATTTGTAGATCTTATACAAGTTTTGCTTTCATAAGTGTATCTATTTCTTCTGTGCTCTTGGTCATTGTTTTGTTTAACCCCAATACTAGATTTATTTTCAAGTTCTATTGTATTAGTAGCATGGACGTTTCAATGAACAATATACAGACCAGATTGTTGTATAACGAATCAAATGCATCCGAGAATTATCCTAGTCGTAGAACTATTCTTGACGGGACTTTTGTTATGGTTCTTGTGAAACATAGTTAGATCCTTCCAATGCTGTGGTTAATTAAACGTGATGGATTTGTCAACTCCAAGACGGACTTTCTTTGCAAATAAACGAAAGCGTTGAGTATATGCATGTGTGATCGCTGAGATTCTTAACAAATTATCAAGAACCAAATGGATGACTATCCTGGGTACTGTCTTTTTTGAAAGCTCTGCATAAATTATCATCTCCTGCATTTATTGTTTTATTATAACCTCAACGTCATTTTTTGAGAAACACAAAAGGTTTAGTTTTTTAATCACTTTTTACTACTCTATCAATGTGGGTTTTTCTTAATTATCATACCTTATGCTCATATTATAGCGTACAAAAATCCCTTAACCCTTTTCATACTCAAGGCAACCTTTTTTCTGGAATATTGACTTTATATATTAAAAAAATAATTTATAGATATAATTGAAAACTACAATAAAACATCTTTTGCAATATGTTTTGGGTTTCGCAAATTTGGGCTTTTGTTTGACTGAAATATTAGCTGAATTAAACATTTCGAGTTGAGTTTCTAATTATTAATAGTAATACTTATTAGGGACAAAACCTCAAATAATCTGGGATTGAGTAACGAGCTAGTTGTCTAAAGAAAACCTTTGAGTTTAAATTCCACTCTCTTCCTTGGCCAGTCTGAAATCATTTCATCTACACCAGTTTAAGTGTTCAATATATACGCTTCCATAGGCAAAGACTGCTACGGAACAGACGATTTTGTTGCCATCATACGATCTGACATGTAGTATTTAAAGTCTCTTCTCTGACTTTCAGACGTATTAACTTTATTTATATTGAATTCATTCTGAAGCCGCCTTTCTAACAAGGTTCTTCTAGTCTACTGAGCATGATTCATTGATTTCGTTGGCACAGAACCTGCAGCAGAGTTACTGTGAGTCGTTTTAATTCCACGGTGTTTAAATTTCACGATTTTTATTGAAGTACCAATCGCGATGGTTTTAATTTCACGCTGGTTAAAAATCAGTTGATCCAAATATAAGCATTGAAACGTTTTCGAAAACTAATGATAGTATTCAAGATGGGTTTAATTTCGCGAGAAAATATTAAATCGCGAACATAGTGAAATATTCACCATCGTGATTCTTTGCCAATCTACAGTATCAAACCCTATTTTAAGACAACGCTACAAATTAAATTTGAAAAGCTAATCTGTTTTCTCAACAAATTGTTGTAAAGTGGACACAAAGGCCCTCCGGTGTGGGTCTTCCGTTAATGTCGGAAGTAAAGCTGGAAGTTCCTGTATGAAGCAGAGCTGTTAAACCAATAACAAGAGTAACTAAAATAAAAAGATTAAAAAAATCGAATTATTCCTGGTACGACTTAACAAAATCCGAATGATTTTAAGTACGATTTAACAACAACCTTTTTGATTTCAAGAACGACTTAACAAAAAAATCCGAATGTGTTTAAGTCCGACTTAACATATATTTTTGGTACGAGTTAATTTTACTTTGAACATTACGCTATTTTTTAAACCAAGGACGCGGAAACAAAATTTCCGGAAAAATCAATTTTTAAACCCCGATATCTCTGTAATGCATCGTCTGATTTTAAAACGGATTTCAGTTTTAAATTTAGCTTAATAAAAGCTGCTTTGTTGCTTTATAATAAATATCAAATAATTGGTCAGAAAAGAGTTATCATAAAAAGACTTAGTAGCCCCTGTACCCCCTAATTAGCTGCAATAATGTAGCCCTCTCCCGATTTTTTTTTTTTTTTTTTGGGAGAGGGCTACAACTCCATAGGATCTCCGTAATGGTGCAAGTGCGGGAGTGATTCACTTCCGCAACGATTTCGTCTCAAATCGTTTATAAATGACAATAACATTTGTATTTTTTACCTGAACTCAAACGTTGTAGATGTCTATGGCTTAAATTAATCCAAAAATATCAAGTATAGTCCATATATCGGTTATTTTTCGTGTATGTCAACAACGAAAGTTGAATTTGTCCGCCATGTTTACTGACCTTGACCTGTTTTATTTTGGGACAGCCAATGAGAATTCAGGAGCGGATCTTAAACTGAATACAGGAATTCCCCTATTTTAAACATATTTAACGCGGTAAATATGAATTTTCCATTACATACCATTTCCTAAAATGATGTTTTAGTGATATAAAGAGGTAAGATCAATTATTTACACTGACATTCACGTTATCAAGCCCTTCAAAAGTCCAAGCGTACATCCCATAAAATCACGCGAGAACTGTCATGGCTGCTGAAAAAGACGACTAGTAAACATGCTGCTGTGTTTTATCTGGTTTTGATTTATATACGGTTAATTTGTTCAACCTGAATTAAAAAATCATTTTATCTAAAGGAAGTCAAATATAAATTCGATCTTTTCAGACCGAAGTCAGCCGCATTAAAAAAATAATTTTGCACCATTACGGAGATCCTGTGGAATTGTAGCCCTCTCCAGTAAACATCAGATATAAAAAATCGGAGAGGGCTACATTATTGCAGCTACCCCCTAATTTGTGCGGCCAGCCCCTTCTTCTTGATATCAAATAAAAGGTCTCGCTAATATAAACATATTTTGTTCTACAAGTGTTCATGAATTGTAAACCATTCTCGAGATATATGTACAAATGTGTTTTAGGGGCCGACCCTTTAACCCCTTACCGGGGCCACTAACAACAACATTTTTGGTTTAATATTGTTCAGAACATTATTTTGAACAACTTTTGTTCTACATTGCTTTTTAAAACATTTCTCCTTTTTCAGACATTAATGATCATAGTTTTGAGTTCTGGCCCCTTGAAACCCCTTATAACGTAATATATGACTTAGGTATGGTACTGTATAGTTGAACAGCTGTACAATTAACATTTTTGCTTCTATAATTAATAACAAAATATTGTTCAGTAAAAAGTAATTGTAAAAAGACATTAGAGCCCTTTTGGCCCCTAATTTGAGAGGCCAGCCCCTTTTTCTTGATATCAAATTTAAGGTCTTGCAAATTTAAACATATTTTGTTCAACAAGTGTTCATGATATGTTAACCGTTCTTGAGATATCTGTACGAATGTGTTTTAGGGGCCGACCCTTTAACTCCTAAATGGGGTCATAAACAAAAACATTTAAGGTAGCATATTGAAAAGAACAACATTTTAAGCGACTTTTGTTCTACATTGCTTTTAAAAATATTTCTCCTTTTTCAGATATTAATGATCAAAGTTTTGAACTTCTGGCCCCTTGAAACCCCTAATTACGTAACATATGACTTAAGTATGATACTGTATAGATGAACAGCTGTACAATGAACATTTTTGCTTATATAATTAATAACAAATTATTGTTCAGTAAAGAGTTATTGTAAGAAGACTTTAGAGCCCCCTTGGCCCCTAATTTGAGGGACCAGCCCCTTTTTTCTTGATATCAAAGAAAAGCTCGTGAAAATTGAAACAACTTTTGCATTACATGTTTTAACAAATTATGTGCACATCGAAAGGTATTACAGAAAATGTGCAAACATTTCGTGGAAAAATTTGGTGCTAATTTTCAGGTTAAAGCGAGCTTCGAGGCCTTGAGCAATTTTCATAATTGGAAGCATGGGGGTACATCTACAGACATTCATCTACAACCCCTGAAAATTTTAAGCTTCTATCTTGATTACTTTCGGAGGAGATGCGTGGACAAAATGACCCTTAAAAATTTACAAAATCGTCTATATCTGAAACCGGAAGTGACGTCATCATGCAAAAATTTTATAATATGTAGCGACGATGATGTTCTATCACTCCTAAAAATTTCGTGCAAATCAGTTGGGTAGTTTTTGAGAAATAACGCTCCAAAAAAGTCAGAAAAAGAAAAAAAAGAATAACTAGAGCAAAGCTCGTTGCAAAGCAACGAGTGGGTCTTCCGATAATGTCGAAGGTAAAGCTAAAACTGTCTCTAAGAAGCAGAGTTCTTAAACCAATAAACATAAGTAAATAAAACAAAAGGAAAAAAAAATCGAATTATTTTTGGTACGAGTTCACAAAATCAAAATGATTCTAGGTACGAATTAGCAATAACATTATCAATTTCAAGAACGACTTAGCAAATACAAATCCGAATGTGTTTAAGTACGATTTAACAATTATCGATATATTTTAGGTACGAGTTAATTAAACTATGAACATAACATTCTTTTCTTTACCAAGAATGTGGAATCAAAATTTCCAGAAAAGTCAATTTTCCTATATCTTTGTAATGCATCGGCCGATTTTAAAACGGATTTCAGTTTTACATTAAACTTAATAAGCTTTTATTGTTGCTTTTATGATTAATAACAAATTATCGCTCTAAAAAAGGTTACTATAAAAAGACTTTGTAGCATAGCCCTCCTGGCCCCTAATTTGAAGGGTCAGCCCCTTTTTCTTGATATCAAATTAAAGGTCTCGCAAATATAAACATATTTTATTCAACAAGTGTTCACGAATTATTAACCGTTATAGAGATATCGGAACAACTGTGTTTTAGGGGCCGACCCTTCAACTCCTTACTGGGGCCACCAACGAAAAATGTTAAGGTATCACATTGTTCACAACATTATTTTAGCAACTTTTGTAATACAATGTTTTTCAAAATATTTCTCCTTTTCAAGATAATATTGATCAAAGTTTTGGACTTCTGGCCCCTTCAAACCCCTAATTATGTAACATATGACTTTAGTATGGTCCAGAATAGATGAACAGCTGTACAATGAACATTTTTGCTTCTATAAATAATAACAAATTATTTTTCAGTAAAGAGTTATTATATTAAGATTTTAGAGCGCTCTTGGCCCCTAATTTGAGGGGCTAGTCCCTTTTTCTTAATATTAAATAAAAGATCTTATTAATATAAACATATTTTGTTTAATAAGTGTTCAGAAATTGTTGACCGATTTGGAGATATCTTAACAACAGTGTTTTAGGGGCCGACCCTTAAACTCCTTACTGGGGCCACAAACCATAAATTTTAAGGTACCATGTTCTAAAGAACATTATTTTAAGCAACTTTTGTTCACCATTGCCTTTCAAAATATTTCTCCTTTTTAAGATATTAATGATCAAAGTGTTGGTCTTCTGGCCCCTTGAAACCCCTAATTACGTAACAAATGTTTAAAATAAGGTACTGTGTAGATAAACAGCTGTACAATGAACATTTTTGCTTCTATAATTAATGACAAATTATTGCTCAGTTAAGAGTTAAAATTAAAAGACTTTAGAGCCCTCCTGGCCCCTAATTAAAGGGGCCAGCCCCTTGTTATTAAAACAAAACAAAAGCTTGTTTAAATCTTAACAACTTTTGCATTACATGTTTTAACAAATTATCAACAGGTTAAAAGATATTTTGCAAAACGTGTTAAAATTTTGCCAAAAATTTTGGTGCCAATTTTTGACCTCGGGCGAGCTTCGGCGCCATGCGCATTTTCCACAATGTCAAATACAGAGGATCATGTAAAGACATTCATCTACATATTCCTGAAAGTTTCACTTTTCTATACCCTTTAGTTTCGGAGGAGTTACGTGGACAAAATGGTCCTTAAAAATTCACAAAATCCTCAAAATCTCAAACCGGAAGTGACGTCATCAGCTCAAAATTTTATATTCGCAAGCACGTTTTATGTTCTATCAGTCCTGTAGATTTGGTGAAAATCGACCAAATAGTTTTTGAGTTATAGCTCTCGAAAAATGTCAGAGGAAAAATATAGAATAACTAGAGCAAAGCTCGTTGCAAAGCAACGAGTGGGTCTTCCGATAATGTCGAAGGTAAAGCTAAAACTGTCTCTAAGAAGCAGAGTTCTTAAACCAATAAACATAAGTAAATAAAACAAAAAGAAAAAAAAATCGAATTATTTTTGGTACGAGTTCACAAAATCAAAATGATTCTAGATACGAATTAGCAATAACATTATCAATTTCAAGAACGACTTAGGAAATACAAATCCAAATGTGTTTAAGTACGATTTAACAATTATCGATATATTTTAGGTACGAGTTAATTAAACTATGAACATAACATTCTTTTCTTTACCAAGAATGTGGAATCAAAATTTCCAGAAAAGTCAATTTTCAAACACCTGTATCTTTGTAATGCATCGGCCGATTTTAAAACGGATTTCAGTTTTACATTAAACTTAATAAGCTATTATTTTTGCTTTTATGATTAATAACAAATTATCGCTCTAAAAAAGGTTACTATGAAAATACTTTGTAGCATAGCCCTCCTGGCCCCTAATTTGAAGGGTCAGCCCCTTTTTCTTAATATCAAATTAAAGGTCTCGCAAATATAAACATATTTTATTCAACAAGTGTTCACGAATTATTAACCGTTATAGAGATATCGGAACAACTGTGTTTTAGGGGCCGACCCTTCAACTCCTTACTGGGGCCACCAACGAAAAATGTTTAGGTATCACATTGTTCACAACATTATTTTCAGCAACTTTTGTTATGCAATGTTTTTCAAAATATTTCTCCTTTTCAAGATAATATTGATCAAAGTTTTGGACTTCTGGCCCCTTCAAACCCCTAATTATGTAACATATGACTTTAGTATGGTCCAGAATAGATGAACAGCTGTACAATGAACATTTTTGCTTCTATAAATAATAACAAATTATTTTTCAGTAAAGAGTTATTATATTAAGATTTTAGAGCGCTCTTGGCCCCTAATTTGAGGGGCTAGTCCCTTTTTCTTAATATTAAATAAAAGATCTTATTAATATAAACATATTTTGTTTAATAAGTGTTCAGAAATTGTTGACCGATTTGGAGATATCTTAACAACAGTGTTTTAGGGGCCGACCCTTAAACTCCTTACTGGGGCCACAAACCATAAATTTTAAGGTACCATGTTCTAAAGAACATTATTTTAAGCAACTTTTGTTCAACAATGCCTTTCAAAATATTTCTCCTTTTTACGATATTAATGATCAAAGTGTTGGTCTTCTGGCCCCTTGAAACCCCTAATTACGTAACAAATGTTTAAAATAGGGTACTGTGTAGATAAACAGCTGTATAATGAACATTTTTGCTTCTATAATTAATGACAAATTATTGCTCAGTTAAGAGTTAAAATTAAAAGACTTTAGAGCCCTCCTGGCCCCTAATTAAAGGGGCCAGCCCCTTTTTATTAAAACAAAACAAAAGCTCGTGTAAATCTTAACAACTTTTGCATTACATGTTTTAACAAATTATCAACAGGTTAAAAGATATTTTGCAAAACGTGTTAAAATTTTGCCAAAAATTTTGGTGCCAATTTTTGACCTCGGGCGAGCTTCGGCACCGTGCGCATTTTCCACAATGTCAAATACAGAGGATCATCTACAGACATTCATCTACATATTCCTGAAAGTTTCACTTTTCTATACCCTTTAGTTTCGGAGGAGTTACGTGGACAAAATGGTCCTTAAAAATTCACAAAATCCTCAAAATCTCAAACCGGAAGTGACGTCATCAGCTCAAAATTTTATATTCGCAAGCACGTTTTATGTTCAATCAATCCTGTAAATTTGTTAAAAATCGACCAAATAGTTTTTGAGTTATAGCTCTCGAAAAATGTCAGAGGAAAAATATAGAATAATAATAAAAAGAAACCGTAGAATAACAAGAGGGTCTTCCGTTGGAAACGGAAGACCCTAATAATAAAAAGAAACCGTAGAATAACAAGAGGGTCTTCCGTTGGAAACGGAAGACCCTAATAAGAACTAGACACGATCTCGTTAATAGCAACGAGGAGGTCTTCCGTGTGATTTAGAACATGAAATACATGTACGACCTTGGTTTTACTATTTAACGGCTAAACGTGATTTAAAATATAAGACAAAGGTCTACATTTTAATTTAGATGTATGAGCTTTGGTTGAAAACATTTAGACCTCTAATTCGAGGGGCCAGCCTCTTTTTCCTCGTATCAAATGAAAAGTCATTTACTTTTAAAGATGTTTTGTTCAACAAGTGTATAGAAATTTGTTACCATTCTTGAGATATCTCAGAAAGAGCGTTTTAGGGGCCGATCCCTTTTCTCCTTATGGGGGTCGTTTAACGAAATTTTGAAGAATCCATATTGTTTAGTAGATCATTTTGAGTATCTTTTCTTCTATACTGCATTTCAAAATATTTTTCCTTTCTGAGATATCGGTGATCAAAGTTTTGGATTTTTGACCCCTTAAAAACAATAATTACGTATCACATTATAAAATCATGACACTGCTTGGATACATAACTGTAAGATAAACATATTTGCTTCTATAATCTTTCACAAAATATATCTCAGTAAAGGGGCTATAGATGAAAGACTTGAGAGCCCTTTGGTCCCCTAATTTGAGGGGCCAGCCCCTTTGTCTTGATATCAAATAAAAGGTATTATAAATATAACAATTTTTAACATTATATATTTAACAAAATATTATTCAGAAAAGAGATAAACAAAGAAAACCAGAAAAAAATTACGATATTTGTTTAATCTCAATTTTTGGGTCCAGGCGAGCTTCGGCGCTTTTTGCGATCGAAATGATTTTAAACTTTCATGCACAATTTCTATCTTCCGTCTACCATCACTGAAAATTTCAAGTGTATATATGCTGTAGTTTAAAAGGAGTACTGCCGACAAAACACCTCTCTAAAAATCGACAAAGCGACTATATTTCAAAACCTGAAGTGACGTCATCAATAAAAAAAAATTCCAATACGGTTTACATCGTCATCTATTAGACCGACAAGTTTCATAAAAATCAATTAAGTAGTTTTCGAGATCGTGCGTGCACAAAATTTGTAAGAAAAAAAAAATAATATAGAAGAATAGGGGAAAAGGAACAAAGCAAAACCAATAACGTTTTCCGTTGGAAACGGAAGACTTTAATAGTATAGAAGAATGAGACCGCGTAGAAAAACAGCAAGGTCTTCCGCTGAAGACGGAACACCTTAATAATAAAGGACTGTTTTTGTGTAAATCTTAAAGGAAGAGTGTTTTTCAACTTGTACTTCAGTCTAACAACCCCTTTATTTTGAATATCTTAGATAGAAAGTCAAAAAAAAAAAATGGAGAGAAGGAAATAGAGAGAAAGAACAAATCTTGGCTCCGGCGAGATTCGAACACACAGCCATTGCAGGTGTGATGACAGTATTTCATCGTAGACTGGTCATCTGTCTCTATCGTACGAAATATATATCGCGCATATCAGACAGGCATTGCCAGTCTATATTTCATCATCGAAGGTTCACGTCAAAACATGGCTGACGCGAAATAATTCCCGATTTTCTCTTTGAATTTGGGGCGTTTCCGCCCGGGACAGGAGCTGAATTTTTGTATGAGATGAAAAACAACGTGTAAGATGTCTCACATACTCAGGTTTGGTAACAGTGCGAGGTCATTTGAAATATTGATGCGTGTTTGTGTCTGGAGGGGGATGAAAAGGACCGAGCTTGATTTTCGTCGTAAATAAATCGAAAGTAGAATTTTGAGGTGTGGATCTCGGATTCGGTTAACGACAATTATAGGGGAAGTCCTAAAACAATGACTGATGCATTTTACACATGTATTTCAGAGAAGAGATTTTTTTGTGTCGTTTACTATTATGTTTGACTGTTTTATATCAACAGGATTGATAAAATTCTTATAAGTGTAGAAATAACGAAATCAGTAACACGTAAATTTATTCATAAAAGAATTGATGACAGTAATTTCCACAGTTCTAACATTCATAAGTAGTTCACACGCTATCGTAGATACAGACTAAACGGAAAACAAGAAATATACATGCAACAGAAATATTACGCGGCTGCTTACATCCCTTTGCAATGTGTAAATTTTAAGTCCCCGTACAGGCTATACTCGCGGCTTGATATCGGAAATGTCTTTTTAATTGTTCAACCCCCTGCAAATGTGGCAGAAAAACATATTGAGGTCCGAGGTACATTTACACAAAATTTCATGAGGATTGAGTGAAGGGCTCGGGAGTTAGAATTTTTTTCTACAGTACATGTCAAACACGAAAATTGAAACTCAAATGCCAAAAAGTTCATAACTCTGTTAATAATGAACGAATTGGTCTGGTAATTAGTAGGGTAATCTAGAAAGGTACTAAGTTGAAATTAAAGGTCCGAGATCAAAGATCAAGTAAAATCGGGCCAGAAAAACTAAATGATTTTATGAAGGGTGGGGGGGGGGGGGGGGGCGGTGGTCGGTGACTTCTATATTAAACGGAAAATACTAAATTCCCAATATCACCAGAGTTTGAGATACATGCTTGACCTTTATTTAGCTATTTACCAGCTAAACATGATTTGGAAATAGAATGAAAAATCCTTTGATTTTAAACAGACTCTTTTCTTCAATTTCTATATGCTCTTTTTCTTTTACAAATAAATCATAAATGTATTGGACTTCTCGCCCTTGTTTTGTTTCTGATATATGTATAAGAGCTTTGATTGAAACATTTAAATCCCTCTTATCGTGTAATTTGAGGGGCTAGCCCCTTTTTCTTGATATCAATGAAATGTCCCTTAATATTAAACACATTTTGTTCAACAAGTGTTTAGAAATTTGTTACTGTTTTTGAGATATTAGGGAAAGATTGTTTTAGGGGCCGACCCTTTATTTGCTTATAAGGACCATTAAACGAAACTTTGGTGGTTAAATATTATTACGAATATTATTCTGAGTATCTTTTCTGCTATAATGCATTTCTAAATATTTCTCCTTTTTAAGAAATAAATGATCAAAATATTGGACTTCTAGCCCCTTTAAAATCCAAATTATGTAACATATCAGAAAACTTTCAACAAATATAGGTAGATAACTGGAAGATAAACATTTTTGCTTCTATAATACATTACAAAATATTTTGCATTTAAGAGATATAAATAAAAGACTTTAGACCCCTCTTGGCCCCTAAAATAAGGGGTCAGCCCCTTTTGCTTGGTGTCAGTTGAAAGATCTTTTATAGATACATTTTTGATGCTCTACATGTGTTAGCGAAATATTGATTAGAAGAAAGATATTCGTGATCAAATCTCAAATTTCGTAAAAATTGTCAAAAAAAATTAACATCAACATTTTCAGTTCCGGGCGAGCTTCAAGGATGATGACTTCTGGTCAAATCTTAAACAAGCAAGCAAATCTACCATAACCACTCTATCTTGCATATAAATTTCAAGTCCCTAACTATTACAGTTTTTGAGGAGATGCGTGGACAATATCATGTTCCAAAATACATGAAAAAGGGAGATAATTCAGAAGCGGAAGTGAATTTTCAGACAGGAAGTAAGATGCAAAGAGATATTCACCTAAGACATCATCCCTGTAAAAATCATTAAAATCGATTGAGAAATGGCTGAGAAATTAAGGGTGACTACCAAGAAAAAAAATAATAATATAGAAGAATGAGAACGCGTAGAAAAACAGTAAGGTCTTCCGCTGAAGACGGAAGACCTTAATAAAGAAAAAGAAACCGTAGAATAACAAGAGGGTCTTCCGTTGGAAACGGAAGACCCTAATTATTCCGGTTTGTACGACCCTTGAATTTCCGGAAGCTAATAATTACGTTAATTAAGTATGTGAAAGGGATTTTCATGTATTTCAACTATTACAATCAACGTTATTTCTTTTTTCCTAACTATACAATAGATAAATCTGAAGTTATTCACACATGTGTTTTCAGCTGTGTGTCTCTTTAATGATTGACTTGACCAGTGAATTCCGATCGATAAATAAAGAGTTTAACTACGATTTTTTTGTTAAACAGTATTTTTAGATATTCCTAGAAAACTTGCAGAAAACAGTGGTTGTCTCAACATTTTATTAATATTTTTGAATCATTTGGACGGTGATTTGACATATAAATGTCCATCATAATATGATATTTCAAATAATATAATTTGAAAAATATTTGTGTTCAGTGTTTGAATTTTATTTTCAAGAAATCCGATTTCCCATCGGCCATGCTGATTAAAGGGGTGACAGGAAGTTGGTCACTTGACTTTGATGATCACAAGAGAGTTATTATAGAATTTATAGTAATAAACATTGTGGGAGTCAAGTAGTTTTTATTGTTTAGATAATCCACAAAAATTTTTCATTTCTTTTTTAAAATGCTGACACATTCTGACCAGTTGTGTTATATTAAATTAAAAGAATAAAGTTTGGGAAATTTTAATGTCTTTAATTTTAGAAATGTACATGTACAAAATCATTAGTGGTAAATACGATCATAGATATATTTTTATCATTATTCTGTGACCAATTTGAAGTGAATCTTTAATTGTAACAAAAAGTCACAATTCCAGAAATAATAGTAGGGGTGATTCCTACTATAGTATCTGCATTGAATGTCAAGAAACTGTCCATAAAATTGTTTGTGTTATAAATCATATAATGAGGTTGGCACATGAATTTTTTTTTTTTTAAATTCCATTGAGTATATTTCAGTGAGCATATATTGTGCTATAACATTCTGTTTAAGTTTAAAACCAAAAACATATAAATTTAAAGTGTTGAATTTATCAATATTTTCGTAATATCGTGATATTGATATGTATATAGACCAATGTTGATTATTAAATTAACTACTACTTTAAAAATATATAATTACAATTTGCAAATAAATTTTATTAAATTGATGAATTATTTTAAAAGAAATGAAATGTTCGAGAAAATGATGATGCCAGGAAAAAGGGGTATACATTTTATAATTTTCTTCCTTGCAAGGCAAAAAAAAAATAGCCGCCACAAAAATGAAATTTTAATAAAAAAATAATGCACATGTGTTAAAAGAAGCCAAAAATGTGGATAATTTGAATTTGTTCCGACTGCTAAACTTTCTATATTTTTTTTTCAAAACCGAATTTCTTGACTAGATGATTATTCTGTACATGATTTATAATCTATATTAGACAAACCCCGTCTTGTTTAAGAAATCTTGCAGAGAGTTAACCAGACCTCCAGGTAGAAATTCCAAAAGTTTTAGTTGGAAACATGTATTGCTGGTTACATATAGCATGTGTACGTGCACTTATGAAGATAAAGCATTGGGAAATCAATAAAAAACGCAAATTTATTAATCACATTGTTGACTCAACAAAATTTCAATAAAGGCCCACAGTTTTCTTTAATCAATGATGGACGAGCTTTATTGTTACATAATGCTCAAGGGATAAAATAACTTGGTCTATTTCAAATTTTTGATTTCAGGAATTGGATTTGTTTATACATGCACCTCCTCGCTATGTATTAGCATTTGGCGTTTATCAATTTTTTAAATCGTTTTCTACCACTGTTAAAAATGTAAGTTAAACATGCATTAATCTATTATATCATCGTAATATACTGAGTTCATTTTCTCCCCAAAACAAGATCTAATAACAATTTATTCAAATGAAACAAGCTCAAATGTGTGCACATTATTATTAAGTATTTTTTAAAATAATATTGATCTTAAACGCCTAACGTGTAAGTTTTAGGTAAATACATTGACGATCGAATTAAAAGTCTTAAGCTTGGGCGAGACATATTAAAGGAAGAATATAGGAGCTTTACTGACCTCTGTCATTTTAACAAATTACGTATTTTGCATTACGCTTCTCTTTGAAAATAAGAAAGCTTTTAAAGAAAAGGTGTTCTGCACAGAGTACACGTATGTGTTTGCAAAGAAAACTGAAACACGTTTGTTAGTTTAATTTTGACATAAGGTAGCTTACGATGTTGCTTTGTTGTAGAAACAATGCACAGTTTCGTCGGTAAATGCATTACGAAACTAATATCATGGCCCTAAGACAACGTTACAAATTAAATTTGAAAAGGTAATCCGTTTTCTCAACAAATGGTTGTAAAGTGGACACCATGGCCTTTTATCATATTTTTTAAAATCTATATTTTAGGTCTACAGCTGCGCTGTTAAAAGTGATTGAAACGGCAATATTTTTTACTTGTGTGTAAAATTTGTGTACAAAACAACAATTTGTTTATTTGACAACAGTTTTGATCAATTTTAGGCCTGAGCAATGTAGTTAAAGAAATGTTTAAATTTTTGGTCAACATATGTACAAGATGTTTACAACCTGTCTAACAGTTAAGGAAAACGTAGAAAAAATATTTTAAAACTTTTGTTACTAAAAAATAACGCCATATTAACCATTAAAGATAATTTACTTAATAGTTGTTTTAACTAGTGAATTCTGATCGATAATTAAAGAGTTTAAGTACCTTTTTTGTTAAAGAGATTATTCTTAAATATTCCTAGAAAAAGAGAAATCCAAATTGCAGAAAACAGTGTTTGTCTCAACATTTTATTAATATTTTTGAATCATTTGGACAGTGATTTAACACTTAAATGTCCATCATCATATGATATTTCCAATAATATAATTTGAAAAAAATATTTGTATTCAGTATTTGAATTTTATTATCAAGAACTCTGATTTCCCATCGGCCAGGCTGATTAAAGGGGTGACAGGAATTTGGTCACTTGACTTAGTTGATCACATGAGAGTTATTATAGAATTTATAGTAATAAACATTGTGGAAGTCAAGTAGTTTTTGGGAATTGATTTTAATCAACTCACCTATGCACTTACTCTGGCAAAGCGAAAGTGAAACAGTGTTTGGACCTATGCACAAATCAATACCGCTGACAACACTTAGTTTTTGAAAATAATCGATAAATTCGATGCTATGTATTCTAAAGCATTGTTTTCCCAAGAAAACTTATTTATCAATACCATGCAAATAATAGGATTTTGAATTGTACAAACAGTTTAGATATTTTTTAAAGTCGTATGTATTCATACACTAGAGTTCAATGTAGTCTCGTTCAACCAGACGCTTGGCTATCTCCTTTAATATCCGACAAAACAGAGTCTTTCTTGCTTGTCGGAGATAAACAGAGACAGCGGAGCGTTTGGTTGAACAAGACAAGAGTTCAATCTTGCCTGGATCCATACAATTTCTCAGAAATATATCGATTACTGATACTACTTGCGATGCAAAATCACATATAGTTGATTTTGAATAAATGATAATCGAAAAAATCAACTCCCGTCAGTACTTCAGTACTTTGATTATTGTTTAGATAATCCACAGATACGTAAGGAAGAAATTTCCATTTTAATTTGTGCTCCAAATATACTGATTTTTCATTTCTTTTTATAAGGCTGACACATTCTGACCAGTTGTGTTATATAAAATTTCCTAAATAATAGAACAAGGTTTGGGAAATCTTAACGTCTTTAATTTTAGAAATGTACATGTACAAAATCATAAGAGGTAAATATGATCATAGATATATTCTAATCATTATTCTGTGACCATTTTGAAGTGAATCTTTATTTGTAACAAAAAGTCACAATTCTAGAAATAATAGTAGGGGTGATTCCTACTATAGTATCTGCATTTAATGTCAAGAAATTGTCCATACAATTGTTTGTGTTATAAATCATATAATGAGGTTGGTACATAAATTTATTTTTTCGAAAATTCCATTGAGTATATTTCAGTGAGCATATATTGTGCTATAACATTCTGTTTAAGTTTAAAATAAAAAACTTCAAAATTTAAAGTGTTGGTATTATCAATATGTTCGTAATACCGAGATATTGATATGTAAATAGGCCAATGTTGATAATTTAGTTAAACACTACCTTTTAAATATATAATTACAATTTGCAAATAGATTTTATTAAATTGATTAGTTATTTTAAAAACAAGAGGCCCATGGGCCACATCGCTCACCTGAGGAACAAAAGGTATGATAAAATCAGCTTAATGGAGTCATAATACAAACTATCTGGACAATGTACAATAATACATGTACATCCTGTATAAATAAAATCCATTTTCCCCTGGATATTCTTATGTTTATAATCATTAGTCCCTTTTCTAACAGGATGATTTTATAGTCATATCATATGTTGAGTATTGCAGTTCTCAAAAAGATCCTTAACAATAGATTATATACGGGATATAAACGTACATCAAACTCTGAACCTTCTCGGGAGGCCAAAGAATTGTCCTGGGGCCAAAGTCTTAACAATTATAAAGAATCATCTGGCTGATTAGTTTCTGAGAAGATTTTTAAAGATTTACCCTATATATTCCTTTGTTAAACTTTGACCCCCCCATTGTGGCCCCACCCTACCCCTGGGGATCATGATTTTCACAACTTTGAATCTACACTACCTGAGGATGCTTTCACACAAATTTCAGCTTTCCTGGCTGATTAGTTTCTGAGAAGAAGATTTTTAAAGATTTACTCTGTGTATTCCTATGTAAAACATCGGCCTCCCATTGTAGCCCCACCGTACCCCAGGGGTCATGATTTTCACAGCTTTGAATCAACACTACCTGAGGATCCTTCCACACAAGTGTCAGCTTTCCTGGCCGATTAGTTTCTGAGGAGAAGATTTTTTAAGATTAACTTTATATATTCATGTTAAACTTCGACCCCCCCCCCATTGTGGACCCACCCTACCCCCGGGGGTCATAATTTTCACAACTTTGAATCTACACTACATGAGGATGCTTCCACACAGGTGTCAGCTTTCCTTGCCAATTAGTTTCTGAGAAGAAGATTTTTAAAGATTTACTCTATATATTCCTATGTAAAACTTCGATCCTTCATTGTGGCCCCACCCTACCTCCGGGGGTCATGATTTTCACAAATTTGTATCTACATTACCTGATGATGCTTTCACACAAGTTTCAGCTTTCCTGGCTGATTAGTTTCTGAGAGGAAGATTTTTAAAGATTTACTCTATATATTCCTATGTTAAACTTCGACCCCCCATTGTGGCCCCAACCTCAGGTGAGCTAAAAAGTTTACAATACAATAAGTTGTTAAAGTTGGTTTCTGGAAGAACAGACTTTGAAAATTTTCTTAATAAATATTGACATTTTTTTTACTTTTTTAATCTTTAGTTTTTAAGATCTGTGTACAAACATATAATTGTGAGAATCTATGTATCTTGCTTACAATTCGAAGCTTAACACTCAAATATGGTGAGTAAATAGAAATTGTAAACAATTAAACACAAGAAACATGCACTACATGTATAACAAATAAAGAACACAATTTATTTTTTCGAAATGAATCATATATATACATGTATATACCTACATATTTCCGTCAGCGATATCAAACTCTATTTAAACTGAATAAACTCGAGACAAGTGAAAAGCTGTCAATGTGACAGCAAACCGGGTTTTCTTTTATGTGAACTGTATCCATAATCCATGTCAACCCGTATCCAGTGAAATGGAGTACCCTATATGCAACATTTTCCAAAAAATGACTAAGTTCAAAATCTGGTATTTTTTTCATAAAATATTGAAAATCAAAATCCTAGCAATATGCACACCTCTGATATATGTACAATTGATCTGCAAAAGAACAACTTCCTATCTTGAAAACTGTAGGAGGAGTTATCCGTACAATGAGGGTACCCTATATGCAATATTTTGCCAAAAAATGACTAAGTTCAAAAGCTGGTATTTTTTCGACAAATTATTTAGAAATCAAAATCCTAGCAATATGCACACCTCTGATATATGTACAATTGATCTGCAAAAGAACAACTTCCTATCTTGAAAACTGTAGGAGGAGTTATCCGTACAATGAGGGTACCCTACATGCAATATTTTGCCAAAAAATGACTAAGTTCAAAAGCTGGTATATTTTCGATAAATATTCAAAAATCAAAATCCTAGCAATATTCACACCTCTGATATATGTACAATTGATCTGCAAAAGAACAATTTCCTATCTTGAAAACTGTAGGAGGAGTTATCCGTACAATGAGGGTACCCTTTTGGCAGCCGCCCGCCCGCCCGCCCACCATTTTCACCATTTTAATAACCGAATTTTTCCGTTGGAAAACCCGGTTAAAAATGCCGTGCTATTGCATTAATCTTCCATTACGCAAAAGATAATGCCGAATTACCGATAGAATGAATTGTATTTCAGTACCCCTACATCAGATTTTGCTTAATTTGCGCAGGAAAACAGTTAACTGTTTGATTTACTGAAGTCTCTGTTTGATTTGATACGTAAAATTCACGAAATACAGACGATAGTTTCCAGGTTACAAAGCATAGATAATGAAAACGAAACGAAAATCAGAACAAGCTAACACCAACGTCATGTGTGAAAACTGTCAACGCATTGAAATATTTAGCCTCAATTTACTTCACAAAATCGGCACCAATATATTTTGCATGTTTCAAAATTTCCCTTCATACGCGAACTGTTGCACAACAAGCAAATTCATCATAGTCAGATCGACCCTTTTTCGTATAATGTCATGGCTGCTTTAAACAAAGAACCTCGTTTTAGAAGTATGGAATCATTTTACCGCATGCCGAACCCGAAGCAATTAAACTGATTGAAACACGCCTTTCCTTTATTATTATTTTCGTAATAACTCAGATTTGACACAAAATTACCCCTTAATTTTTGCAATTTATATTTTCCTTCCCATAAGGATAATTTATGCTAAACTACGTTGAATTTGCCTCGGTAGTTCTTGAGAAGAAGATTTTTAAAAATGCACCCCCCTTTTTCTACAGTTTCAAAGTTTTCTCCGCTTTGAATACAGATCAGACTTTTATTTCTGCAATTTATATTCGCCCTCCCATAAGGATGCTTTGTGCCAAATTTGGTTGAAATTGGATAAGCGGTTTTAGAGAAGAAGTTCAAAATGTAAAAAGTTTACAGACGGACAGACGGACGGACGGACAGACGGACGGACAGACGGACGACGGACAAAATGTGATCAGAATAGCTCACTTGAGCTTTCAGCTCAGGTGAGCTAAAAATTGAAATTGTCGAGAAAATGATAATGCCAAGAAAAAGGGAGTATAAATTTCATAATATCCTTCCTTGCAAGGCAAAAAAAAAAAATATAGCCACCACAAAACGAAATAAAAATAAAAAATTAATGCAGATGTGTTAAAAAAAGCCAAAAATGTGAATTATTTGAATTTATTCCGACTGCTAAACTTTCCAAAAGTTTTAGTTTGAAACATTTGTTGCTGATTACATATAGCATGTGTGCGTGCACTGATGAAGATAAAGCATTGGGAAATCAATGGAAAACGCAAATGTATTAATCCCATTGTCTGCTGACTCAACAAAATTTCAATAAAGTCCCACCGTTTTTCTTATCAATAATGGACAAGCTTTATTCTTACGTAATGCTCAAGGGATAAAATAACTTGGTCTCTTTCAAATTTTTGATTATAGGAATAAGATATGTTTATACATGCACCTCCTCGTTATATATAAGCATTTGACGTTTATCAAATTTTAAAATCGTTTTCCGACACTGTTAAAGAGGTAAGTTAAACATGCATTAATCTAATATATCTTCTTAATATACTAAGTTTATTTTTCTGCCAAAACAAAATTTAATAACAATAGTTTCAAATAAAAAAAACCTCAAAGGCGTGCACATTATTATTAAGAATTTTAAATAATGATGTTCGTTAACGTGTACGTTTTAGATAAATGCCTTGACAATCGAATTTAAAGTATTAAGCTTGGAAGAAACATAATAAAGTAAGAAAATAGGATTTTAACTGGCCTCTGTCATTTGTAAAACTTGTTTAGTACGAACACTGATATTGCGAATTTACGGATATAGCGAAGTCATCTTGGATCCCCAGCTATGTATAAATATAAATTTAATGAATTTATTATACGGTTATAACGAATTACGGATATAACGAAGTAATTTCTTAGGTCATAGTGACTTCGTTATAACCGAGTTTTGCTGTATGACATTTTTCAATTTGTACAAAAACTATTTTTATCATTTCTTTCAATATTTCATCTTTCTCATGTCAGTTCATTGTTCCCTTATTCCACAAGAAAAAATACTGCTTATGACAAGGTGATAATTATCCTTTGTCAAAAAAAGAAAAAAAGAAAAATCGAAACAAATAGCTTTTAGAATTATTAAAACGACTTAAAAGTCTTATCGTCGGACAAAAATAAAATTCAAGTGCATATGGAATATACAGTAGTTCATACAACACAAATTTAAGACCATATAGACTCTCAATATTCTGTTCAATTTTTTAAATTAGTTTCTATTATCACTTTATTGAATAAAGGGTTTCAAACAAAAGCAGATACAAAGGCGTAGACGGAAAGGCCCTTCAACAATTTTAATAAAAATGTGATTATCAAGAAATAATTTTAGTTCTTTTTTTGTTGTAGTATATGGCAACACACGCCAACAATTATACATTGTATACTCTTTATAAATTGTTTACGACAAGAATGCAGATAGTAGACTATAAAATAACAAATATTTTCTAAAAACCACGAATTTGTACAGTAAATTAACATCATTATATTTTGATCCCCTTAAAATATAACAGGGATAAAAAGCACAAAAAGCACACAAAAAATCAGAAAAATCCCCCAGAAAAAAAAACCCAAAACAAAACAAAAAACCAACTGCCCAAAATTGTCCAAATGTTGCAATATCTCTTCTTAAACCAAGATCCAATTTTGTTTGATAGATGGATCCAGATAGCAGTGAAGCAAAGCTTGAACAAATTAATCTCTTCTGTGAATCTAATGGCTTTTCTGTCCGAAAAATTGTCCTCGACATTAGAGAGAAATTGTGTGAGTTACCACAAAAAGCTTTGAAAACCATTGATTTGTTATGGAGATCTCGAAATAGTCTAGAGAACAGAAAAACAGCATATATCATAATACAAGGCGTACAAATTTTAGGAACAGGTTTGGCGCTCCTTGGTATGGTTTTCCCAGGGGTCGGCATATGTTCTAAGGTTGTACAATTGGTGGTTTACTTTCTGAAGATTATCTTTAAAATCAGCGAACCAAATATTAAGCTGATGTTGGATCCAAAAGCCAACACAAATGATATATATGATTTTGCTGGTTTAGCTGAAAGATTAAAAAGTCTCAATAGTTATCTCAATGCAGCTGACGACAATGAAAATGCTGATGAATCTTCTATAAATTGCATCATCTCAAATGTTGATATACACATTGGAGTCGACGAGATTGGAAATCTCAAAAATCGTATTGAAGAGTTAATGCACGAAGGAGGAGATCATATAAAGACATGTTTGCATTATTTAACAATATTTGTGAGAATATGTACTCTACGCCATTCAATTTTGTTTAGATATATTAATTACTTAACAGGAAAAGAATATTACCAAAGCACAGTACATAGATTACAAGGTTTTATCGAAAATGAAAGGGTTGATCACCAAAACTTTCTAAGTTTTTTCCCCATGCCGACACTCGACAACGCATCCGTGGTTGCAGCATTTGATCCATCAGAATACACAGAATTGGCAGCATTTCTAACGGAAATGCGACTGCCTCTCCAAGATCTTAGAAATGCACTTCATGATCGAGTTTTCCTAATTCAGCCATTTGTGAATTCTGCTGTCTTACTATGTAGACCAAACGCATTTATCAGCGACTCTGTAAAATTTATGACTCTTTCACTGGAAAGCGATAACATTCATATCAAATTCAAATTTACTGCCAAAGTAAATTCTTTCAATCTTTTCTACATCCAGTCTCCTCTTTCGAGCAAATACTTGTATATGAAGGAAAATCTTTATTGCAAACATGGAGTCATGACGAACCCTCCCCTTAATGCTCTGTGGAAGGTTGTGCAGGTTCAAGAACCGGATGATGAGGATGATACTATCTCTTATTTTGTTCTTTCAACAAAACAATGGCCAAAAAGATTTATCTGCATAGTGGAAAGAGACGCAAAAGGACTGGACGATGAATCTAATCCCAACGATGATTGCTTATTTAAAGTGAGTAGCATTATTTACATTTGGTATTGTCAAAAGAGTTAAAGGTAGCATACAATAGACAATCCGCCAATTTCATTGTTATACGTATACGTATTACCTCAATTTGGTCTGCAAGGTGTCCGGTCAAGTCGTACACAGACCAACTCGTATACAGGTCAACTTGTATACAAAATTTCCGCATAAAAAACCGAAAGTCAACTCGTATACAAAAAAAATCCCGTATACCTAACCGAAAACCAACTCGTATACCAAAAAATCCCGTTACAAAATCGAAAGTCAATTCGTATACAAAAATTCCCGTATATTTAACCGAAAGTCAACTCGTATGTACAAAAAATCACCATAATTTGAAAGTCAACTCGTATACAAAAAGTTAGAAACAAAACGTAAAAGTAATTTAAATGTAACTTAAAACACTTGGTTTCTTGTAATTAAATTTCTTTATATATTGCTTCCGTAATTCAGCGTAAAAAGGACATATAAGAATAAAATGGATGTTATCAACTATTACAAAGATTGCAAAATTCATACATGTATAATTGTACATTATCATTAAACTCGGTAACGATGTGAAATTACAACAAAAAAATTAACGATAATTAATAGTGTCAATCCAATCATTATTATTTGGTAATTATTTCTACACATCAAAACAATAATTGTTAAAACATCAAGCGCAGTGTTTCTTGCTTCTCCCTTGAAACGGATGACTTCTCAAAGGCTAATTAAGATACTCCTTATTATTTTGTTTGAAATTTTTTTGTATACGAGTTGACTTTCGGTTAAGCATACCTATTTTATATGCGGAATGTTTTGTATACGAGTTGGTTTTTAGTTTTTTATGCGGAAATTTTTGTATACGAGTTGACTTTTGTTTTTTTATGCGGAAAATTTTGTATACGAGTTGACCTGTATACGAGTTGGTCTGTGTACGACTTGACTGTAAATCGTCTGCAATACATGTACGTTAATGAAAGGTAGGATTTAAATATTTATCTGAAAGACTGTATCCATGTATAACATGACATTGTAGATAAGATTTGCGCAGAATTATTACAGTGTATACGCATTCAAAAGAAAATATTTTTTCTATAAAAACCGACTTTTTAAATGCTATTAAGATTCAATAACTGTTATTTATGAAAGTATTGAGTTAAACCAAGATATTCGAAGCCAATTTATTTTTCAAAATATAATGTTATAACAACAGGGGCCCTAAATAGGGATAACACGTTTTTAATTTTTTTCTCTATTTACATGATATGCACAGGTTAATGTTTGAAAGTTTTATTCAATAATTTATCATCTTTTCGTTTATAATGCTGATAAAAAGCATTAAACAATATAGTTTACATATGAATTATAATCTGATTATGATAATTAATAATATATTTTACATAACATGTTTTATCATTAATTCTTTTGTATTGTTAAATTAAGCTTATCCCTCTGGGTGGATCGCCACTATCAGTCAAAAAGCCTGTTCAAGGAAATCTTACAGTGAAAGCACAGGTAAAATAGCGGTATTTTGAATAATACAATACGACTGGTGAGAGCTTTGCATTTGAAGAAAAAAAATGATCCTAGCTTATCAATTGTTTTACCCTTTAGGAAAAGCCTTTAAAATCGACTATGAGACAGAGTGTTGTACAACGCAGAGTAGATGCTTTGTGGATGATCATGGGTTTTTTGAAGGAAAGACAGATTAGGATTGAAAATGATATTATACAAATTGAAACATACGTTTCAGATGAAAGCAATGAAGAATATTATTTTCTGAATTCTTCTCTGGAAAGTATTGCAACAGTTATTGAGGTTTTAAATGGGAACGAATTTAATGAAAATATGATGGATGGACTGCAGCGGGTGCTTTTAATATGCTTTCAACTTTTTAAAGATGACTTTTTGTTTTGTTCTATTTTACGACAACTTTTAAGAATGTGTGGCGCGATAATAAGTTGCATTTGGCAAACGCATGGCATTGCTGATTTTATTTGTAGACATCTTAAGCAAGAAGACGAGCATCGATCTGAAATTCAAAATGATATACGTGCGTTACAACGGTTTGCTTTTTTCTTGCATGAAATCGAACGATGCGAAAATATACTAGAAAGACATATTTCACACATGATTAACGAAAGCAGAATTTGTGATGAACTGGGTTGTCTTGCTAACTTAAAGGAAACGTCATTAGCAAAAAATCATCCACATCTGATGGTTACAAGCTTAAAGGTGGGTGTCATTCAGCTAGCAGTCACGTGGCAAAAGTACGCCGTTGCTAAGTATCCAGGTCACAGTGATTTGGAAGCTAAACAGCTGAGGCAAATCATTCAGTTACAAATGCAAAACGAAAACCTTTTTATGAAGAAGTGCAGAGAGAAGAATCTAAGCACAAGTAGCTTAAGAACCGTTGTAAACATGCCGCTTTTTACTTCCGGATGGGATATGGAAGTGACTAAGGTATACGACAGACAAGTCAGAAGAAAAAAATTAACCGGGATGTTACTGGTTGTTATTCCTCAACTTAAAAAAATATTCATAACAAGAGATAAACATAATAAATATCAACAGTAACATTAAGCTCTTAAAGCTTTTAAATTTTTGATGACTATTTGGGTCATCGTAAATTTACTGAAAACGTAACGTACTGTGTTGTTTTTATTGTTAACTTTAAATGAAAGTTTGTAGCTTTTTATAAAAATCCGACTTATTTAAGATGGTGTGTAAATTTGTTGATTTTATGTAATGATTGTATTTGTGCAGAAATCACAAAAACTAAAACCATGGTCTGAAAAAAAAACCTTTTAAATAGTTTAGATGATTATGCCACCCATTTTGGATATTACCAATAAAAAAATAATAGTTTTACAATTAAGCTGACCACATTTCAAAATGATTGTTATTCACCAAATAGTAGTTTATTTAGTTTTCAACTTGTGCTGGATACGATAAATGATGAAAAGTCAAAATACTGTTGTTTAGATAATATTATTGGATAACTCTTTTTTGTGAACAATTTCAGTTTCATTACGATAATGCATTCAATTTTTTTCATTTTGGATTACTCTATCTTATATGTTATCAGATTCAACATTTTATTTGTTGTAAAAATTTTATAGCTGTTATATCCAGGAGAATTTTTTTAAATTAAGAAGCAATGTCCGAATGGTTCAATGAATACAATGTCATGCATTAATAATCATTAATATTATAATAAACAAAGATAAAAACAATTAACATGTTCAGAGGGCGGTCTAGTTTAGACCTTAATGAAATATCAAGCTGGCAGTAGGAGAATACATGCGTTTCCAATACTATCAGAATGCTGCTCTCATTCAACTTTAAGATAATAAGTTTAACCCACAATTCAATTTAATATGCAAACACAGAAACGGACTAACATTTCTCAGTCGACTGTATATTTACTAAAATTATCATCCACAGGGGCTTGGGCTCGGATAATGCAGTTCTTTTTTATTTGTTACCGATTACCAACACGATTAAAATTGGAAATCTTATATGGACTCCAGGTATTGCAATAAATTCAACCGCTAAAGCACCTTGCGTTTATAATGTCAAGAGGGTCGACTCCACTATCCAACAACATAACACCTGGGTTATCAACTTGCAAAAAAACCAGCATTATATGATAGCAGTTACTTACAAATAGCACTCATTGTGCAGAATATTCAGACCTATCAACATACAGTAGTTAAAAAAGTACTCAGGAACAATCGTTGTTAAAAATTTACATGAAAAAATATCCTTAAGGAGAGTTTAAATGGGATCGGAACAAAATTCGTGCTTTCTGGAATATAGGTCAAGGAACAATTTTCTCTTTATACGCAAGTAGCAGTTATTGTCATTAATTTTGCAGGTTTGAAATGTAAAATGAAAACCAACGATGAACCATATTCACTTGATTACATCTAAGAACTATAAGGTTTTATATGGAAAAAACAAAACTATTTTGGGTAAGAACAAAAAACAATCGAGCATTGAGGACAAGGACGTGAAAAAAAGTTACTTTTGATATTTCTAATTAGATAAAAAATAACTATTTACTTCTTTTAAAAACTTGAAATAGTTAAATATATTTATATCAGGTATTCCCCTCACCATAGCTATATTACGGTGATATAGTTTTACACAATAAACAAAAGTGTGCTATGTATGAAATGTTAAACAAAGTTAAAAACTGTTTTACAAGGGTTTTCTTTTTTTTTCTTTTCTCTCATAATTTTTTTTCTTTTCATATCTTAATACTAGTAGATATGTATTCTCGTCCAATGATCGATCATTTCACGTTTATCTATAATCAATTTTGCATAACCAGTTCTAAAAGTACATAATGCATTTATTCATTAGACAGATCTATTAAGTGTTTTTCCTATATGATGGTTTAATTTTTTTGGTTAATTGAAAGGCAAACAGCAATTTGAAAAGTCCACGTTATCAAATCCCGGGAAGGCCGAACGGCTTTCCAAAAGATCTGATTACTTATGTTTATGTTTCATAATGGCAAATCCTTCAAGTTCCCCATAAACCATATACTTTGGTGTTGAAGACTTGATGTTTAGGATATGTACCTGTTATTTTTCAACTGGTTCAATACTGTAGAAGCACATAATTTCGTTTGGTCAACTTTGTTTTTGTTTTTGAACTAAATAAAATTTGTTGGCATTTAATTTTGTCACATCGTAATATCTTTGTATTCATTAATACTTTGGTTAAAAATAAGTCATGGATTCAATTTCGTTGATTTCTACTGGCGACTAAAATAACAAAATTAAATCCATAACGAATATTTTTGCTTCTACAGTATTACCTATCCCAAACTTCACATTCATAGAGTATAATAGGTTTCACAATTTTGTCGAACATACATGTATATAATTTGCAATTATTCGACATATTGTTATTGCTATATTTGCCAATTACAAATACATAGTCTTTTCACATTTTTTTTCACATTAAGATTGAATGATCCATTTTTTGGAAAACGTACTCCAAGGAATTAAAAAATATCAACAATTTCTAGATTAATGTCTCTATACTTAAAGAAAGTCAACATTTGATCTACCTTTGATAAATATGACATTGTTTTTCCTATCACTAATCATTTTACATTATTTTATTAAACCCCATAAATTCGATAAACAGATCAATAATTTTACATTGATACTGTAATTATATTTTCACGCCTTTAAACAATGTATTTCCATGTTGGATAATTCTTCTCAACCAATATTCACAGGCCAGAACATATGTGTAACAATAAAAATCACGTGTTGTAAAAATGACAGTGTGATATGCATTTATTAAAGTATTTAATTTTCCAAAAATTAACAATCTTATACATTGTTTTAAGCACAAACTTATTAGCACGTGGAAATAATAACCCAATTTTCATTTTTAAACATAAACAACACTATTATTAAGTATTAGAAAATTACATAATGGCAATGAGTATTAATTGAATCCAATGATTTTAAAATAAAAAAAACCTAAAAAGCTATAAATGGTCCTTTCAAAGTTGATGATTGTCATAATCTTAAATATTTATGATATACAGAACATTATAAGTTGTTTTATAGTTATATGATATAAACATAAGAACTTTTTATGTATGGGTCTCATACATTAAACATACATGTACAAGTTTAAATTACCAATAATTGATATATATATATATATGTATATATATATATATATATATATATATATATATATATATATATATATATATATATATATATATATATATATACACACACATAAAAAGTATATATATATACATAAAAAGTTCTTATGTATATATCATATAACTATAAAACAATTCATAATGTTATGTCCATCATAAGTATAAAACATTATGACAATCATCAACTTGCATGAACTGTCAGGTCTAGCTGAGAAAATGGAAAGAATGGAAGTATGTATCGATGCTGTAGATGTTGCAGAAGACGTTGATGAACCGGCTTTACATAGTTTGGTCTCTAATGTCGATATTCATATTGGGGTAGACCAAATCGGAATTCTGAAAAGCCGAATTCAAAGCATGATGTCTGAAGGAGACATGAAAGTATGTCTTCATTTGTTGACATTGTTTGTGAGAATATCTACCGTACGCCATTCTCTATTATTCAGAATGATGACTTGTTTAAAGACTAACAACTATGGCAAACATACGAGTGAATCACTGCAAAAATACATTGAGAAAGAAAGGGCTGACGGAGAAAAATTCCTTCTATTTCTTTCTGGTCCATCCCTCAGGAACGTAGGCATCCTAGCTGTCTTTGAACCAGCCGAACAGATAGAGTTGAAAACATATCTCGAAGATATGCATATTCCATTAAAAGATTTACGTAAAATGCTGGATGGTCGTACTTTTCTTATCCAACCACTGACGAAATCGTCAATTTTGCTCGGTAGACCATTTCCATCAATAAGTGCCGCAAGGGCCATGAAAAGCTCAACAGATGTTGATAACATCCGCATTAGATTCCAATTTAAAGCCATACATGGTTCACTTAATCTATTTCACATTGTTTCGCCAGATTTGGATGAATATCTTTATATGGAAAATAAACTGTTTTGCATATATTCTAAAAAGTTTAAAGCGCGAACTGGTGCCCAGCGGCGAATAATACAAGTTAGAGAGGAAGATGAAAGAGACGACATGCCATCTCTATTTGTATTGTGTACGAAGAAAAATCCACAACAATTTTTGTATATGGAAAAGTCGTTTTTTGAGTTTGCAAGAGGTTTAGAGGAAACAAAACCCCCAACAAAAGAGTGTTTATTTAAAGTAAGTATGTTTGAACATATTTTATTGCATTCGAAATGGATCGAACACAAGTCCCTACAACTTACGAGGTTCATACCAAGTATAATAATTTACAATTGTATAGTAGTTTAGAATGGAAAGTACATATAAATGGATATTGCTAAAATAGTTAAGTTATTGAACAAACGTACATGTATTAAAAACAGTTCTGTTTGCCTTAGGTGTAGGCAGTAAGATTAAAATTACGAGAATCTGCCTCAATCTCTAATAAATATTTGAGTAAGTAAAGTAAATTACATTTCGTTATATGTTAAAAACTATATTATTTAAAAAAAAAAAGCAATACCATTAGTTTGCTCTTTAGTTTGCCAAAGTTACAGTTTCTATTACACGCAAATCAATTAGAACAATTGTTTTTAAAAATTCACATGCCTGTCAAAAAGTACAACTGATATCGATAAAAAAAAATTATGCGTCCTTGACACAGTATTTCTTTTTATCCGGAGAAATTAACAGAAAAAAATACAGAATTTTTTTACAGACGTAAATGACAAAAAGTTGCATCTTTTATCGTTTGGAAGTAAGAACATTTCTCTAATTTTCTACGTTATTCGGGTACTATTTTGTCGCTTACAAATGGATTTATTATTGGAAATTGATATTTTAAACTTCATGGATAAGGTGTGAATAATTCCTTATTTTTGCATTGTGCTAGGAACTTTTTAAACAAAATTGGATAATATTGATATTTGATAATGTTTGGAACTTAGTAAAATATTACAATTGAAAATAGGACGAAGAATACATGTGACTGTTATTTTTGTTAAGGATAATGAACAAAGGACTGCGAACGCTAAGGCCCGTTTCCCGCCTAAATTTTACGTTCAAATATTTCGTAATTTCTGTCAGATATTCAAAAGGAATATCTAATAATCTCTCATTGTTTGACATTTTTTTTTTATATCTTATGAAAATATACATAAAATGTTAACATTATTTATGAATTTAATTTGACAAGTGTCAAAAATGGCTTTTAGTTAGGCGGCTAGATAATGTTTTTGTTATCACAGTTATAACAAGGATGTAAATCATCATTCCAATGCACATTATATTGATCGCACCAGACAGAAATATTGAAAGAATCAGCTGAGTTTTAAATTACAAGTAGATTGGCCACAAAGCTGCAGGTGCAAACAAAATGTTACTTAATTCGTTAATAATTATCTTCTTAAAAGTTTAAGTCCATTATTAAAAATTTAACATTTATAAATGGACCTTTTAACTGATGTCATTCTAACTTTTTTTTTCAAAATAAAATTATAAAGTTTGTTATAAAAAGTAAACCAAATATCAATGATTTCTTCTCATTATTTACCATATTCAATACAATTCTCGTAAATATTATTATAATATTTTAGCTAATACCACCAGGAGAGTCCCCAATACACATCCCAATGTCAAATCGTGGAATATTAGAAAGTTATAGAATGCCAGATAAGGTAGGGATATAAATATACATTTCTAATTAATTGTAATGAAAAATAATTTTAGTTTAGAATCAAAATTATATCCATGAATGTTTTTTTCTCAGTGATCACAACGGGGTTATTTACCTATCAAAACTCCATTCGAGAAGAATAGGATCTACCAGGAGACAGAAATAATCACCTTCAGGTTTAACAAAGAAGAGCTATATGAAAACTTTAACCCATATTCTTTTATCATTGAAAATTTTAAATGATATTATTTTGATTTTCTGTTTTTAATTACAAATGTTTTTGTTTCCATTTATTCCATATAATGATGTTTTTTTTTATCGTCATGAAAAAAATGCAATTACCATGTGTTTTACAGTTCAGGTATTTTTTGTTTATACGTGTATAAATATAAAGAAAAAAATACACATCGTGTTTGATTCAGATTAATTACTATCTGATGTTTTAATGTTATGATCACCATCTATATTGAGCTTTTTTCCTCAATTGGAATTGTATATTTTTTTTTAGGTTTGTTATAGAATTCTTGCCTTTAATTATAAAATATTGTGAAATCAGCTTGCATATCCGACCGGCTGTTTTACTGCTGTGTAGATAAAAAATATAAAAGCATGCATATCGTACATAATTTAGTATATACATGTACTTTATTATAAAACAGAAATTTGAAATTTAAAAACTCGCTGAATGCATTTTTTAAAATCGTTAATGGTTGAAATTCATGGAGAATTAAACTCACATTGTGCTATTATTTTACTGCTAAGGTACTTCTTTAGAATGGTTTGTGTTTCGACGGTTTATATATCCGGATTTGATGCTTTAAAAGGCATGGAAAGTTTCAAACTTTAGTAGAGTTTTCTTCGTTTGTGAAAACTGCGCAATAGTTAACTAAGGAAAACTGTTGTTAAATTGTAACAAAAAATTATTAATATAATATGAGATCATATTTAATACACTACTTGCTAATATGTTTCCAAGGACAATACTTCAAGGTTTGTATCGTAAAGTTTGTCCACGCTTAATCTTTTTATGGTTTAATCCATGTTATTGTTTAAATTTGAAGGGCAATATGTAAATAATCATATTGTACTAAATATTGATATGTTGCATATATTTTTTGTGATGTAGGAGCTAACAGAGGTACACTATTGGAGCAATTATGACGATGACTGCTCCCCAAAGAAACAGTAAATAAAACATTTCCTTATTACATTATATAAAAGCAGACCCTAATTTCATTTTTGATAAATGTTCTTTAACAATTTAAAGCCATTTGATCTTGCGGGTAGGCGTATTATAACATTTACAGTGCATTTTGATTAAATATTTTAGCCTCGAAAATATAAAGTTTCGTATCTGAAAATGTCCATAACTTATAAAACAAGCACACTAAAAATTAGTACAGTTGCAATCAATTAGACATCCTATCTACAATTACTTGCCCAGGTTGAAATGTCGAAATACGATTATGTATATGATAGCCTATTTACGTGTTATTCGATTTTTCATTGACTTCTGCTATTCAAACTAAATCTACTCACTAAATTGATAAATGTAATTGTCATTTCACTCTACATTATTTGTGTTAAAACACAACTTTAAATCAAGCAATATTGGCAAAAGCAAGAATCACAATACACTTATGTCACTGGGTCGTTTCTCCTCGTACAAAATAAAAAAAAGGATGCGTGGATCATTTTCTAACGTTACTTTATTATGATGAATGACATGATATGATGAGAACCTGAAATGGAAACATTCATACGATTGACGCATACGTTTTAATAATATTTAGAAATTTTTAAATTCAAGATTAAAACAATCAAAAAAGTATTTCTCACCAAATTCACTTTCAGTAGAACTCAAACGTAATTGTATGAAACTAATAACAGTTTCAAACTATTTAAACAGACAAATCGTAAAACTGTCGTTGTCTGACGGAAAACGAGTTATGTTCTTAAATCATGGTGCAAAACATTATAAATTATGTGCTATCACTCACACTTCCGCACTGACCATACACACCCATAAAAACCTATTTTACTACTTCCAAATATAGACATATTGTGGCTATAACCGTATATGGTGAATCACAACCCAAAATAACACAATCAGGTGACAGAACACGAATACCAGTCAAACACGAGTAAACCATGAATGAGTTAATAATAAAATGTATGGATGAATAAATGGGTAAATGAATAATTACTTAATACTAAATACTTAATCATATTAAATTATATCCCTGCCACACTCAAATAAAAGCTTTTACCAGTAAAATATGCCGGAATGCTTGACCATAAGTGTTATATCCAATTATTAAATTAGCAGTCGTTGTAACCTTAAATACGCAAAAGCGCGTGCTCGTGTATTACTTGAATGACAAGAGTATCAAATGTTAATTTTCCTTTACAAATGCACATTTATTGCTTAAGTAGTCATTGGTTTGTAAGCCAAAAGCTGTCCCGATACATAATAAGTAAATGTATATTTTCGTAAATGTATAAAAATCAAAATAACTGAATTTAGGCATATCGTGTTAATGTGTATGTATAATTTTCCCTTTCGAAATGTTTAATGATTTATCCTCGTACCAGATTATGAAATACTATAAGTATGAATTAATGTAAGAAAGAATATAAATGATTTTAGAAGGTTAGGATATATCCTAGTTAGGATTTTCATAAGACACCGTCGAGCTACATCGTAAGGTGTGTCTTAAGTTGATCTTATGATGTTCTTTATTTTTTTCCAAAAATTATATCTTAGGAACATACTTAGGTCATATCTAAGGAAAATTTCGTGCACACGCCTGCACGTTTCACCGAGGCTTGTTCTTGATACACTGTATATACAATGTACTTTGTTGCACTATGATGTGTTAGTCCAAGGAAACATATTTGTTTACTTTTGAACACCGTTATATTAAAAAAGTACTTCTTTTTATATCATTTATAAAATTTGTGAAATTGTGTAAAAATTCGATATTTGGTACATGTACATGTAAATCATATCTTTTTGTGTCACAATGCGTTGTTGAGAAGCAATAGAAAACTTCTAATGAATTCATATTTTATATTAAATTTTTTTATAAAGGAAAAGAGTTCATCATATTTGAAATCGAAATATTACTTCTATACTGTAACAACTACAGATGGCAAAAATGTGGTCATTTATAAACTAGCATGGGGTTTTGATGCTTCAGATGTCAAAATATTCATTTCTTATTATGAAAAAAATCCATTTAAATTGAGATGACTATTTGTTCAATTATTCCAAAACGATAATTAGGATGTTCAAACATTTTTACTTTAGAATAATTGGATGAAATTGTGACTAGGCGCAAATTTCCTTTTAATTACATCCTTTTTATTATGAAGAACCAGTAAAATGTATACATTTAATAAAACATATTATATAATTGTTGTCAAATTTAAATAAAAGTATAAATGGAAAAGAATGCAATATTGTATACAACATCGTATTGTTTGAACTGTGAATCCGTAAATTATACACATTTGAAGAAAACATTTGTAGGATCGACAAACTATGTACAAGTGTAGTTTTTGTTCATCCATTTATATTCTAAATTTTGAATTTGCAGCATCGCCACGATGATTCTATTGCATCAGTTTCCCTTTGATAATAATTCGTAGACACGATTTCTTGTGGACTTTATGACCGCTTAATTTTCATTTCTACAAAGGTTAAAGACTGGTGGTGACCAGTTATTGAAAACCAGTTAATCCCTTTGCCGTACGTAGTATTATGATAAAGCCCATTCAGGTTGGATTCATGGCACCCTGCATACCACCAGGCACCACAGAAATCAATAGCACAGTTTAAACTGCCGGGTCCATCATCATTATCTCGGTCAAATGTTGAAAAAGGCCGTCCATTATGTAAAGATAAACTATCACCTGTACAATACATAAATCAAATACTGTTTAAGATGATAAAAATTTGTGAGTACAAACAATAAATAGATATGCATCGTGATGTGCATTGCCCCTTCACAACTATTATTCACCGTACTCGCTTTACTGTCTAATATACAAATATGTCTTAATATTAGTCCAATACATATGGAACGGGGGGGGGGGGGGTAAGGGGGTTCATTTCCGTCCTTCTGTCAGTTTGTTAGTCATTCTGCCTGTTTATTTTAAACCTTTTTCGTTACGATTGGAGTATTTAAATAAACGTAAACGATGCTATGTAGTTTAAAGAATTGATTTGAGTTTTGTTATACCGGGTAACTGAAATCGACAGGTAATAAAGAAATAGAGTCTGATCGGGCTCGTCATGAAGAAAAAAAAATCAATATTAAAACGGATTGTTCATCTTTAATCACTAGATAGAAGTAGATCTAATATCACAACCACTTTTAATTCTTTTAATAAAGGCTTTATCGCATAGGATGTTCAAGCAACATGCATACGTTTTTTCCTTTGAATTAACATAGGTTAGTTTTAAGTTTATGTCGTTAAAAATGATAATGTATATTGTTATATTGTAATAAAGATAATGGATATATTGAATGGGATTAGGCAGCAGGAAAAGCATACTTTAGACCTCCCCATACATCAAGACCAAAATGAACCAATTAAAATATTGCAATGTTTAATATTGATAACAGATTTTAGAATTTAGAAATAAATCAAATAAAGAAAGAACAATAATCTTGTGTGTGTAAAATAAAATAACCCAAACAAATTCAATAAGGCCTGATTTCAAACTAGGTTACTGAACTAAAATCACTGCGCTATATCTTCTGAAACAGAAGAAGTGCTAAAATCAAAAAGATATTACATGTATAATGATTAAATAATAAATCAATTAAATATTTTAACATCGTTAAAAACAATATATTTTAAACCTTGATATTATAATATTGCCGCTTGCATGATAATAGTATCTGTACCGTGAAATACGCTTGTAAATTACCATTTTGTGCATATTCTATTAATTCAACTCATGATAAGTCACCGACACTAGTACAAGATGTCATATTGACGCAAGCGTCAAATTGGCCATTACTTTTTACTATTGATGGTTATTTAATTACATGAGGTTTTCAAAAGAATTATAAATAAACCAGGTTCGCTCAAATTTTCAGCTCTTTCATTTTTTTTGCGTAAATAATTGATATGGATGTCATTTCATGATATGTTCTGCCTTATTTCACATGAAAATATGATAAGTACACACACCGAGTCATTTTATTTGACGCCGCACATAGAAATTAAAAAAAATCATTTATATTAAAGTTCATGTAATTCAGGTCTTTAGTATTTAAGGTCTTTAGTATGTCCCGTATACCGATCCCAATACATTGTTTTGAAAATAATGAACAACTCCGAAATTTTCCTAATAGATAATAATCTCGATAAAAACTCGCCTAACACGACAGTCTATGACCTTTTTTACATTTATGAGTAAAACAAAAATATTTAATACTTTTTAAAGGGCATAAAACATATTTCTGCTTGCAAATATACTTAAAAGTTTTACAGTTAAGAATAATAATAATTATATTTCTAAAAAAACTATCCGCAGAAACGCAGTTACAATATTTAAATGTATATCAAATAACGGACCGCCTTTTTGCGGCCAGTAATAAAATAAATCACAGTATACATATTTTTTTACTCACCTGCATTGCCTCCCAAGAAAGCGGAAAAGTTCAAACGAAAACTACTATTCTCAGACTGAATGAGAAAGTCCGAATATCTAGCATAGTAATTCTGTGAAGAGAACTCCATATCAATTCGTAGAATAAATTTACCCTGGCTAGTAATTTCATGAAGATTTTGAAGCCCTGTTGGCAAAAAAAGTAATACTTTTAGACATTAAGGACATTTCATTTTGTGACGAAATTTAAAATAAAAAAAAATGTTAAGTTTTTGACATAATCATAAAAAAACTTTGTGGACAAGTAAGAGAAAACATCACCTATCCAGTATTCGCCACTCGGTTCACCAAAACCCATTTTGTAGTCATCCCAACCTCTATAAAAATCTACTGATCCGTTAATTCTACGCTGTATTACCTAAAAAGATAGATAATAGCACGACATACCAATGATCATACACTTTGCATATAAAACATAAATGGTTGGAATAAGTAATCATTAGAAATATAAAAATATATTTTTAATTAATTGGATTTTTTACGTTGTCATAACATTCGAGGAATAAAGTGTGATAGAATATATGTATTAGGTAATACTAGGGGATGTCCTTACAATCCAGCCGCCATTATCCGTGTCCATGTCGCACCAAACAGGTACGGTGCTGCCTCCTAGCGACAGAGAGTACAGTCCAGTGGAACCATGGATAAGCTTAACGTCTTCACAGTCTAGTTAAGAATAAAATGGCGTGGCCTGATTCTTATTTGTATAATTAAAAATAAGTAAAGAGGTGAAACAAGGAAAAAAGAAAACAACTAAATAACAAACAACAATCAGAACAATGAACGATTTCAATCCTATTATTTCAACCCTTTAATAAGATTTTTCTTACCTTTGTATTCGCAGTATTGAGAACACTTAACGCAAGCGTCATTGTGTCTATTATACACGAGATCAATGTCGCAGTCTTTTCTCTAAAAATCGATAAAGTATGAACAAAAGCAAAATATTGTATGAGCAATCAAATTAATTATTCACATACTAAACGTTCGTGAAGATACACCAACATAAATCTCTTTGCGCATAAAAATTTGTAATTTTGTTATGATTTCAACCATGTTTACGTTTTAAGATAGGTGATGATCTTGCTACAAGTATGCTTAGTTTCCTGTTATTATCAAAAAGAAACCTAAGAACACTTGGTGACTTTCATCTGTCAAAAGAACAACAAGAAGTATAAAACGTGTGTTATGGAACATGTTGAACTTAAAGTCTCATTATCATTTGATTTATAATTAATTGGAATAGTGGGAACAGATGATCAAATGTAGATTTTCGGCACATTGCAAAGAATAAAAACTGAGGTTTTATTATCAATAAATTCAATGGATTTAGTCTAACATGTAAAGTACTAAGATTACATGATACACTATAATACTAAGGCGACGTTTGAAAATTTCGAAAATACAAATAAATCCAAAGTGGACTGTGCAATGATTCAAAACAAGAAAGAAGAAGAAAAAAACAAAACACATACACATACACACACAAAACAAAAAATCAAACAAAAACAAAAAGCAGAAACATGCGATTAAAATAATATATCAAATTTTAATTATACAATCATTCAAAACAAATTACATCTATATATGTTTCAGTTAAGTAGGAATACAAAAAATAGTGTCATTGAATGTAAACCCATAATCAGTCAATGGCAAATAATGTTGTAATCATCATTATTTGGTTCATTTTCTCAGGATTTTTTAGAAAATATTTATAGATATTATTATTTTTAATGGTATATTATTGCCATAGTGAATGACCGAAGAACGATTTATTTAAATTGTAGATTGGTAAAAAAATCAATTATCTGTTTTACTTGCATTGCTGATAAACAACTTATATTCAATTCGTCTTCAATAACAAATAAATTAAATATGAAGTTTTGTTTACAAATATAATTCATTAATAAAAATTAACTTAATTTCAACCAATCATATGCTAGATTGATGTCATTCTTAAAATTACACATGTATAGATATATCACACCATTTCTGTTATCCTTGTAAGCAGCATATGTTGGATGGTAGTGAAACGATTTTTTTGCCAAATCTGCATCTCACTTCATGTATACATATATTTTCTTTAAATGAATAAATAAAACACATCTACTTACAAGTTTATATGCAATGCATGGCATTAATTCATTTTGGTATGTATTCTGATCATAGAGAGAGGATAAAACACACATATTGTGGCCGCGGAGGCTGTAAAAAAGAGATATTCATGCAACAGCTAGGCAGAATAAAATCTAGGTGTTTATTATTTATGTACATAAACACTATCCCTCTTTCAATTACGTTTTCAATGTGCATAGGATACTCAATATTTGGTGAAGTATAGTGTTTTAAACACTGCCATATCGACAATATATTTTTTTTACAACTACTGGTATTATTGCGATATGTCATTCAGTGTAATTCAGAAAAAGGACAGTTAAAATTGTGTTCCCTTTTTACTAATTATTAGTTCTAATATCAGAAACAAGGAAAGAAACGCGAGCAACATTGTCGTTTCTATACTTACTCCAAAATAATATTTTACAAAAATGTGCTATTAGATATAAGTAGTTATATTTGAAATAAACATTTACACCAATAATTATATAATTTTATAATATAATATCGTTTTTATAACGAAGAGATAATTGTAATTTCAAGCAACACTGATATAAAAACAAAGTATAAAATGCAAAATATTTTTACCGTACTGCCCCCCCCCCTCGACCCACTTAAGGAAGACGGACCTAATTTAATTTGAGCAGATATGTTGCTCACCTAAAAGAGTTACTGTTAAATATGTAAATCGAATTGAAATTTCTAAATATTACAAACAACTACTAAAACTCAATGAATAATTGCTTATGACGCAATTTGAGGGTTTCCTCAGTACCCTCAGTGCCAACATAAGAATTTCGAAGAGTTCTTCAGTGCAAACCTAACTGTCACTCGGGGTTTTCTCAGCACAGATACCTTAAAGGAAAGTCACAGTTCTAAAGCAGGGGCTCGTAACATAAAGGGTACTTAAGTCTAAGACAGTGCTTAAGTAGGACTTATGTACATTCTTAGACTTAAGTCCATAACTAGAAGAGTGCTTAGCTAGGAGAATTTACCCAAAACTTAGGCGGCCGGTAGAGGTGACTCAAGTATTGTTTTCACACATTTAGGAGACTTATTGTTAATTATTTTAATTCAACATATGATTACAGAGTATTAATCACATTATGATATGTACACAGAATAAATATCATAATACTCATCAATATAAATGTTTTGATTTGATTGATATAAATATTTTCCATAAACCAGTGGTGCAAGACGACTGCTAAATAGGTTGTAAACACGTAATGGTCGGTTTACAAGAAGTAATTGCATATATAAACTCGCGAAACTTGAGAAATTAAAAAAGGATGTTTGAAGACAGAAAAACCCTCAGCGATTTTAATGACGACGAATGCCTCATTTCAATATATCGACTTAATGAAAAAATTATACCAAGAATTGCCTTATTGGTGAGGTAAGGTGTAGAATAACAGATAAAAAGAAATCCATTATAGTCTGTCCCAAGATATTTATGCAGCATATTTGGACGATTTTTAAAAGAAATACACATACCTGTGAAATAAGTGCAATTGTAATTGTTGAAAGGGATAAATTCCAAGATAATTTCATTGACACGTTATCAACTGTCACTCAGAAAAACAGATTCCTTACGGAGATTTAAAATGGGGAATGTTTACATCTTTTCTCCATTCGGAAAACACTCGGAATATATCGCGCAATTTTTCAACATTATCATCTGGGCTTGCTGCAATACAAAATTTCCGTAGACATCACCTTTTCTAGCATTGTATTGAAACCTGATAAGTTATTAACAGGGGCGTTTCGACTGAGAAATCTTGCAAATTTTGCATACTTTTGAATGAACATCGTTTGAACCTGAGGTATTTATAAATATCAAGCAATTAAGCAAAATGTGAATCCAGGATATCTTGGGACAGAGTATATATAATTATATCAAGTTCTTACGGTCTCGCGATATTACCCCACATGCAGTCTTCGAGAACGACTAAAATAGTGAATATTCGTCAAAACAGAAGCAACAACAATAACCTGAATATATTGCCCGATATTTATCGCTTTGAGTTATGTTTAAAATTTTAGGTACAAACGTATATATACTAATGCCACCTTGAATGTTGTGTATGAACATTTACATCTACCCCCATCTAATATCAAATATCTCATGCAAGTGTATCTATAAAAATATGATTTTATTACCAATACATTTAAATTCGACAAAAGAAATGAAATTATGTTTATACTTTTAAACATAAACATGACTTAGCTAAGACATTGCTAAGTTTGCTTTATGTTACGGTATAAGACATACTTAAGCAGGACTTACGTAGGTCCTAAGATTCCGCCTAAGTCCTACTTATGACCCTACTTAAGTCAAAATATGTTACGAGCCCCAGGTTTTATGTAAGCTTACATTATTTATAACATGCACTTAAAGTATTTAACAGAGTTTGAGCCAGTGAACAAATCTTTTGGATTTTTGTTTCATTAATCAAACTCAAAATGGTTTACATAAACATTCTTCTAAGGGTTTGTGCATGTACATTGTAGGAAATATTAGAGAAAACTAACGACACGCCGTACTTTGGCGTGTGCTTCCTTAAATATGAAGTCGATAACATGGTCATTTTTAAATGGCGTTAATTCAAATTACTATATAAGTATCATATTTCAATTTAGATAGAAAAGCTATTGCAGAATTTAAACAAAGGTATTTTTTCTCTTAATGAATGCCTTTTCCCGTAATGTTCAATTGAAAAAGAGAAGTAATATAAACAATTTTAGAAACGGTCTTCACTAAAAATCTAATTCGATTTTTTTTTAATTTTTGATTTTGATATCTCTTTGGTAACTTTTACTCGAATAAACCTTTAATGAAAATTCACTATTGTAACAATTAATAAGTCAAGCATCCTTAAATAGATTTTAATGATTGTTTATTAAAAAATATATTGAAAATTACGTTGGTTATTAGGGGGAGACATTTTTGGTATTTTTATGTACTTGATTTTACGCATAAAACACAACTTTACTTTATATTTTATGGCAGTGTAGTACCTAGGATAGGAATAGAAATCGTACGAAAATCATAAAAACCAAGCTGCCAAAATTCATCGGTTCTGATGTAAATCAAATAATTTGTTGGCTAATATTTTCTTTTAAAAACTACACATTTTATGATAAAGTAGATGGTATATAAGAATCTCTGACTCTAATATTATATATTGTAAGTTAATATATTTTAGATATTTGTTTGGCAGACATAAAGTATAAATTTCTGGTTGCTCTATGAGAACTGTTTGTGAAGGTTTCTTTCCAATTACCTAATTCAAGATTTAAGATCATTTTTAAATACCTTTTGTTATTACTATCAAAATAAACATGTTCAAGTTAGATAAATACCTGCAAATGTAGAACATATTACAAGTTTTGTTCTGAACACAGTTGATAGCACAAAACATAGGCGTTGCTTCAAAATCAGTTGCTCCCAAAATTACTGTTCTTTGTTCCGATGAAAAATTCAGATGATCTTGCCATCCGTAAAAGAAAAACAAGCCGGTTTTTAATGTTTCCCATGAAAAAACAATTGATAAATGGTAACATGTACCAACAAAAACGTATTGCATCAAAATATTTAAGAGCATTGCTATTATCTACTCTAAGTCATGATGGTCAGTTGACAATATTATTTCTTGTGGAGCTGTGCTCCTTATCAGGGTGTGAAAAATTAGGTTTGATTGTTTATTCTGCGACATCCGATTTTATCGAAACATCGGCTCCGAAAACAAATACTGTTTATTATTAACAAGGTTTACTGTTTATTAATTATGCATGTCATTGGTTGTTATTAAGGGTAAATTTATGTACATTATGAGCACACCATTGTACAAGTCTTATGTCAATAAATTCAAAAACTTCTGTTAAAAATGTGATCTATCGTATGGTATATTTTTCATCCCTGTACAAAAATAATCGATAATATTTTATATCAGAAACAAAAAATGAAAAGATGGGTTCGTCCAATGACTCCTTAGTTAGTAAAGTGAAAATTATTCTTTATCTGGTATTTACATAGATATGTATGATATTCTGCATGCTCTTTTTGATATAATCATATATTTTATATATTTTTTTTTATTTTTAAAAGGATAATTATGTAAACAAACATCTAAACAACGGTCTGTATTTATTTTATCGTAAGATAACAATTTTTTATTTCCTTATAGCGTTTCAGGCCTATTAAAAATAGGCATCAAAACTTTCATTTGATTTGCAAGCTGAAATTCACTGTAGTATACATGTTCTTCAAGACTCACATGAATTCTAGTCATATCTATTGATTTACATTTTACACTCCATTATTAATGAATTACAGGAATTTTTTTATTACATTTGCACTTCCAAAACATCCATAGATTGTTTCTATTCAAATAAGGTTTCAGATTCATTCATTAAAAACGATACCAAATATTGGTTTGTTTTGACACATAAATCTAGTGTTAAATGCTTGTCGAATTACTAAATAGATTGAATTATTAACCGTATTCTGCATATCTAATATATTTTGTATTTAAATTAAAGTGAATTTTAAATTTTTCAAACTGTCCGTTGTATAACAATTGAGTCTTTCAGGAATAATGGGATAATGCTATATAATAAAATCTTTTTTTCTTTTATAACAAAATATGTTTTCTACGGACAGCGACTTTGTAAACAACAAAGCTGTGCCTTTTGAATCTGAATACTAAGTTTTTTCTGAGTGTACTGACACATCTATGTGGTATTTTAAGCTTATTATAATTAGTTCCTCAATCCTTTTCTTCGATACATCGTTTAGACTTTCAATGAAGCAGTTGAATTACTCAAATAAGGAAATGATGATATTAGTTTTTCATGCGCTTGAAATTGTATCAAAAAACTAATTTTTAGGCTAAACTGGTTTGCAAAATCCTTATATTTACATTCTACTGTGTTTTTCCATTAAATTCTGTGATCTTCAAATGCCTCTAAATGCAACAAGTAGTCAAAGGTCAAATTGACGAGTTTTATTATGACGTCACAAACGCTGAACGCTGCAAACTGCAACGTCACAAGCGAAAATCAAAGTTCACGCTTGTGGCTGTTACTGTGGCTCTTCCATTAATATTAACTTACCCTTAGAATAAGATAGGAATTTTAAGGCATGAATCACATTTGCAGACAAGGCAAGAAGTTGAAAAAATGTAAATATAAGCATTAAATCATGATTTTTTGAAGTATACACTCTCATAACTGCCGCGGTGTGTGCATACAAATTTTCATAACGCGCTACCGCGCGTTACTCAATTTGTATGCACACACAGCGGCAGTTATGAGAGTGTATACTTCAAAAAATCATGATTCAATGCTATATTAAAGACAGATTGTTATTCGGCTATAATGTAATTAACGCATTTTAAAAAGGTTGCCCAAATTAACAAAAATTTTCCATTGCAGGCATGGAGTTTTAGATATTCCACAAGTAATAGCATTCCAAAAAACTTGTCTGACTAAACAAGATTGTTTAATGGAAGCATACATTAACTAGACTATCTTAGAAGAAATCAATTATAATTGTTTGTTGCTGCGGTTCATAAATGCATAAACGGAACATGCAGATTTAATAAGCCATTTCAGTCTTTCTTTCCGATCTACACAAACCGTAGATATGTCTGACGTCATGACGTCAGGCAATTCGTTCAAATTGACCTCGAAAAACAATTGCTCAAGGAAACTAACTCCTCGTACGCTTGTACGCCAGACCTGATAAATTCCATAAAGGGAAGCAGCTTCAAAATATATTTAAGTTTCTTTATAAAGCAAACGTATGAGATACATGTGTACTAAAATCTTTATTGACTGGTAATACAGACAATCAGAATTTGGTGAACGAGTTGGTTAACATCTCGTCATATATATATATATATATATATATATATATATATATATATATTTATATATATATATATATATATAATTGTGTAAGAGTGGTTCAATATTTATGCATTTCGAAATAACCCCATATACGTATGTTAAATTTTTAAACATTTCTGTTTTAAAACTCTCATGAAAGTGAAATGTTATAAAGTTTGAAAATGAAAAACAAAATAATCATGAATGAAGTTTGTATTATTTTTATTGGAATCCACATAAATATGAAACAAAAATATTTAAAAATTCTTTTAAGGCAAACTGCTGGATGAAATCCCACAAAAATCTGAAAATAAAAACAATATTCGTTGGTTAATGAGATGAAAAAAGAAATTGAATGAAATTGAAAAATTAAAATCAATACTGAATTATTTCAAAAATCTTTGTTTGAAAGATTCTGTTTAAGAGTTTTCTTTCTTGATTTTACTTGGTCTCAAATATCTTGGGACCAATTTTCTAATTTAAAAAAAATCACGAAGAAAAATTTAAAAAAGGTAAACGTATATGCTAACATGTAGGAATAAGGTTAGTAGTGCTTATGATAATGTTTGAATCTGAAAAATTATATTTTTGATAAATGCATTATATTAATATTTAACTCTTTAAATCAAAATGTTAGTAGTTACATTGCCTTTTACTTTTTTTTTTATATACAATACAAATTATAAATAACCATATGCATATTTATACATACATGTACATTAGATGTCCATAGTGTGTTGCAACCACTATTGAAATAAAACCGCTATTGAAATAAATTATTCCAATAGTGGTTGTGAATGTATTTCATCTGAAGAATCACTTTACAACCACTATTGAAATACAACCACTACTAAAATAAAATATTTAAATAGTATTCCGGGATATATTCCATTTTGAAAATCATTTTACAGACACTGTTGAAGTACAAATACAATTAAAATTATTTTTTCAATCGTAGCTTAGAAAGAATTTCTTCAATAATTTTTCTTTGAAAATTTACATTTTTTTCTTTACATTTCTCTTTCTACAAACATATCATGTCATATGATATTGTATATTATTTGCACAATTGTGAACATCTTGTAAATTGCCAGAACTTCTATTCAAACCCCCTGTATATTGAATAATTATTTATTGATAAATATTATTATAAATATCACTATTAATATAAATTATTTCAATAGGGGTTGGGGCTTACTTCACTACGATCACTTTTGAATTATATTATTTCAATAGTGGTTAAGGATGCGATTCATTTTAACCACTATTGAAATAATTTATTTCAATAGTGGTTGGGGATACCTTTCATTTCAACCACTATTGAAATAATAAAGTATTTCAATAGTGGTTGATGGTGCATTTCAGTTTTATGTCTATTATTATGTCTGTTTGTAACACTTTCCTTTCTGCTAGGGTAGTTTCTTAAGAAAAGAGGTATGTCTTATGAGATGATGAATTCCTTTTTGATTATGATGTTCTTTGATTTACCTCTATATGGTCATGTTTCTCATACCACCTGTCATCTGGAACCGAAAGTGTTATGCACAGTCGAAATAATAGGCATTAAAATAACATCCTACCACTATTACAATATTTTATTTCAATAATGGTTGTAATGAAATGCATAACTAACCACTATTGAAATAATTTATTTCAATAGTGGTTATAATGAAACGCATACCCAACCACTATTGAAATAATTTATTTCATTCAATATTGGTCTTAATGAAGTACATCCCCAACCATCATTGAAGTTATTTATCTTAATAGTGATATTCATTATTACATAAATCTATAATGATATTTAAGCTATAAATTATTTTTTAATTTGCAGGGGTTTTGAATAGAAGTTCTGGTAATTTAAAACATTGTCTTCTAGTACAAAAAATTTACAATTTCCATTAAACATGATATATCTATAGAAAGAGAAAGATAAAGAAAAATATGAAAACAATTCTATATGTTAATCTGCGAGGATTGGTTATTTCTGCACAACAGTGAAAATCCTAAAATAAGTACATTTACATCATAGATTATTATTACCATAAAATATGCAAGTCTTTAGTACCTTAATTGTGTATTTGAATTGTTTGTTAAATAAAACCAAATGTATATGCATGTTTATCTGCGAGAATTGGTTATTTACTTCTACACAGCAGTGAAAATTGTACCATAATAAAAAAAAAATTTGATAGTAGTTGAACTTTAATGGTGTCTGTAAAGTAGTTCTTATCATGAAATACATCCCCAACCTCTATTAAAACATTACTTCAGTAGTGGTTGTATTTCAATAGTGGTTGCAAAGTGATTTTTCTAATGAAATACTTCCCCAACCACTATTGAAATAATTTATTTCAATAGTGGTTTTATTTCAATAGTGGTTGCAACAATAGTAATACACATGTATGTGTGGTAATTAAAAACATGCTCTTTTTCAAGATTCTGTCGTTCTCTCATTTGGCTTGCAAATCCGGCTTCCACTGCTATTGCTAGCCTACCTAGCTCTATCTATTTAAATTAAAATACATTAGCTAAGTTTCAAACTTTCAATGCAAGTCTTACACTGCAAATGTTTTAAATTTGGGAAGTTGGAATCAATTATTACAAGAGATAGTACTACGGAACTTTAGTTTTATATCAATCATGCATTAAGAGTTCAATTGAAAATTATCTGCTCATCGTTATCGATAATCCGTCACATATTCATGATCGTCTGTTGCAGATGACATGACAAATATGTATTGCCATTAGCAGAGGGAAACAGTATATTATTTCGATTTCACGTTTACTCTACATAACAGCTGATAATCAATGTTAGTTGAAAGCTTTAATCACGAAGGGAATTGACATATTTTCTAAGCGTTTTGGTGATTTCATTCTTATCTCATCTCCCTCGTTAGAAAAGTACAACTGGACGGTGTATAGCTATTTTGTACCACGGCATAATGCTATCAATCCGGAACAAAATGGCGTTTCAAACGGATGTCAGACATATTGTGACGATGTAGCCTTCCATCTTAAGATAAGCCCTCACCTGAGATTTACCACCCGGTAAAAATTCAAAATATATGAGATCTCCCAATTGATTAAGAAAAAAGGTTTTATAAAACTTCTTTCAAAAACTAATTGTTGTGCTTTAATTGTGTGAATTTTACATCAGTTTACAATAAGTCACATATTATAATACAATATAAACATTTGACTCTTTTGAGTCGAAAATAGTTGGGGGAACCCCTGATCAAGTGTTCCACAATATCACTGTTCCATACATTACATATAGTAAATTAAATTAAATTAAATATTGTATCATTGTAGACATACCAATGCACACTTGTTTATCTATTTTCTTTCAGGATAACACAAGTGTTTGATGATCATCTTACTATAGAACAATTTCTTTATTAATGAACACAAAGATATAATCATTAAACAATTTAACATGTATTGTGTTATCTTTTTATTATTTTAAATATTCATAATGCTACATGTAGGTCACGTTGCTATTACTGTTCAGATGGTGCAACATTCAGAATTAAGATAAATAGGCATGACGTCAGACAAGGATTATTTTACCGACCGACTGGTAACGATATACTGATTTTATGTTAACTATGCATATATCGTTTTGAAAAATTATACATTCCACGTAATGTACGAAAGTTTTTCATAGGAATTACATAAATGTTTTACACCCATTTGCAGTGTAGCAATTGATTTTGTTTGTGTTCTTAGGTTTTTAGAGGAGAAAATGTTTTGCATATATCATGTTTTCATAAAATAAATATTTCAATTTAACAAATAAATTGCTTAACTCTACTTATTCTCCAAATTCTTGTTAAAATCATCCGTAATTTTTCACGCATAAATGGCATTATTAAATAAGCTGACCGCATCATATTGGATGTGATTATTCAAAATAAAGTAGAGGCACTAATGCATAAGCATGTTTGAAGCAGAATATATAAAAGCATACATAGTGCAATGATTTAACGGAATACTTCCATAGAAATTGAGATATTCGGATTACCATTGAGTAAACATACTCTAGACATGATTTTTCAAAAGACGGTTTTATTAGTGCCTGGTACGAGCTGTATTTAAAATTTGTGGGGATCTTTCTTTATTCGATCGCGACCGCGGATAAACTCTGGCACAGACGTATCATTGACTATCCTTAAGTAATCGAGAAGAAAAAGAAAACTGCTATCAAATCGAGCTTGGCACCTACCGAAATTGCATGTTCATAATCTTTTTAAGCGGGCATACCGAGATGTTTTCTTGACACAGCTTCTACAGTGCCAAAACTTACGTGGTAGAAGGTAAATACTAAACTATGCATTTTGTAACCTAGTTTTAAATAACAGTAACTTCTTTTATAAGATACATAAAATGGCCTCATGCTTTCGAATTTTGAACCTGTGCCGTTCAAAAAAAAATTTCGATTTATTAATCATACTAAATGTATTGAAGTTATTGCACTAATATGATACGCGTGATGTAATATTTTGTCAACTTTAACAATAATCGTAGTAAAATTGAAACATCCTTTGATTTTCTTCCCAAATTTACTTAAAATTTTATTTATGGATACCTTAAACTTTCTCAGTTTGTAAATAGTACCAACCATAGAGAAAGTTTTCGTAGTCATATATTTCCAACGCAAGCGTTCAGTAAGCTTTGTGCCGAGTATAGGACTTCATTTGAAATTAATCATATCGTCTTCAGGTCAGATATCATAAAAATAGAATGATGCATTATTCCCATTATTAATGCTCCTTCAAGATTTACAATGAAATAAAACACAGTTTTAAATGGTAATATAGGACTACATTTAAAACTAATCAAATCATATTTCCAATCGGTTTTACATAAAACACTAGAAAGAATCTAATTACCAAGCTACAAAATGAAAAAAAAGAAGCCCAGAGAAAAACATCCATCTTTCATCTCCATTATCACTAGAAACATGTAATCTTAAGCTATGACTCACAATATCTGTACAGAAGGTAAACTACTATGTTTTGAACTAAAACTGGTTCACTATAAAAACAGATACATACATCGCTATATATGTATGTATAACCGTATACAACGAAATATCCGATACATAATCCTTATTTTGGAATTAATCCAAAAGAATAATAATACCAATTGGTATAGGTATTATTATTCTTTTGGATTAATTCCAAAATAAACATTGGAATATGTTTTGGGTTTTTCGTTGTATATTGTCTAAACGAGTAAGTCTTCTTTTTATTAAAAAAAATGACAATAACAAACCAACAACCATCTCAAAAATCTATTAAACGAAATACAAATTCATAGCAGAGCAAAACTGACCTCCAAAAAGATAGAGGTATGACCAGGTGCCTAGGAGGAGTGAGCATCCTCTGATGACCGGTAAAACCCCCATGTGCTCTTTGTCGTAATCGAGAAAAAAACCGGAAAAGTCCGTAGACAATTAGGTGATTAATTACGGTCTAACAATAAGTATGAAAATTACAGTCAGCATGCAACCTAGTGGAAGATTGTATTTGCTCATAAAGTGGTTGTATCGACTTCAAACTAGACTGTTGATATTCCTGTTTTATTAATTTGTTTGTCAGTAGCTTGCCTCGCCTTTGAAACTGTTCCTACGAAGAGCATGCCCTTGCGTATCGAATTAACTAAGAGACAAACACACCATGTGTGTTCAAAATTGCCCATTAATGACTCAACTGCAACGTACAAGGACATACTTTCAAATGATCGTGAACTACCATTTCTATATTCCTATTCAAAAAGTAGTGCTTGTTAGAAATTTAAATAGATCCTTGTTGCTATGCACCCAAAAATTTAAAAAGATTTGTTTGAACACATGCGGTCATTTTATGAAGCTGTTGACTTAGTTTGTGATTAAGTTGGCTTCAAAAATTGTAATCGTTCTACTTTCATCTTTAAAATTGTGTATCTTCGTTCATTCATTACAAAAGGTTTAAACATACCGGTACCATAAATGTCAATTCTAAATACAATAACAACGTATTCATGACAATCAATTAAAACCCAATAAATTTCTATTTGATTTGCATTTTTTTTAACATGGAGAAAATGACAAACATAAAAAGTCTTTCTTTTTTAAATTGTTCGTAAGTTAAAAAAAATGTAAGTTTCATTGTTAAACAATATTATCTAATGTTAACTGCATCCTCAAAATTATGTAGTAAACTTCATATGTATACCTTTAAAGTACAGTTTTTAAAAAAAATATCGTGTGATTTTTAGCCGGCTTTGCTAAAAGCAGAGTCCTGGCTGTAGGCAGGCAAATCGCCATTGATACTTAGATAACTTCAAAAAACCGAGCAGCGTCAAAATAAAAGCTTCCGCTATACCAAATAGTTACACAGAGTGCCATGTTTGTCAAATCTATTGGTTTTTAATTTGTTTGCGAATAAATATAGTGTTGATTTTTTTCCATTCTTATTAGTTACATGTTTTTTTTAAACAAGACAATGCGTTTTTGGCACATAAACAACGCGCATGAATTCCCATGAACTACTTTTCAAAGCATTGGTGTTTGGCTGCACATAGAATTAATGAGGGGAAGGGAATGATTTTATAACGCTTGTTTCAAATTTCAATGCAACTGCTGATTTTGTTCTACTAGACAGACATATGCTTATTTATAGCCGACATTAAAAGCATGATAGAGAGAGAGAAAGAGAGAGATTGCCAGTTTTTACTACAAAATGTGCATAATGACACATCAAAAGAGCCCAGCTTTCAGTTTTACTTCAGTACTTTGATTTTATTATTAGTAATTATTATCTAAGCCGTATATTTTCAACAATCGAATGATAAGGCAAAATGCAGATTACAGCCTATTATACTTTTTTTTTGGTTTTCAGATGGACAAATCTAATAAGACAAAGTCTTTGGTTGATTCTACAAAAATAAAACTTGAGGAAATAGGTATCCTTGGCGCCCCCTTCGGTAACACTGCAAAATATATTATAAAGAAAATCACCGACAAGTTAAATGATTTATTGGACGAATGCACGTCACTTATAGATGCCTTATGGAAATCCATAAAAGGCCTTAAAAGTGGCGTCGACAAAAATATTATTATAGAAGCTATGAAAATATTGAGCTGTGTATTAGCATTGTTCGGATTTGCATTTCCCATGTGTAGTGTTGCTTCGTATGCTGTCCTTTTGGTGGCTTATTTCTTGAAAGTCATTTTTCACATCATTAACTTGAAAAAAAACGATAGATCATAAAGTCAAGTCGCATGATTCAATTCGACATGACTTGGCAGGTTTAGCTGAAAAATTAAAAAAAAAACTGTGATTTTCATCGACGCAGTAGACGATGAAGAACATGTCGATGAATCAACGTTATAAGGTCTGCTGTCTAACGTTGAGATACATATTGAAGTAAGTGAATTGGGAAATCTCAAAAGCCGCATTAAGATTCTCATGTCAGGTGGAGAAGAGGATTGGCGTACGTGTCTAGAGTTTTTGAAAATGTTCGTGAGAATTTCCACCTTGCAGCATTCTCTACTTTTTAGAATGCTGACATGTTTGCGAGCAAAAGATTACAGTCGAGGCACTGTCAGTGCATTGCAGAAGTATATCATGACAGAAAGAAAAGATAACCAAACATGTTTGGCTTTTTTCTCAGCGCCATCATTAGAAAGTGTAGGCGTCTTGACAATTTTCAACCCGACGGAGGAAGAGGAAATTATAACATATCTAGAGCATCTTCGTCTGTCTTTCCAAAATTTACGTTCAGTCTAACATGACCAAGTAGTCCTTGTTTCGCCAATAACGAATCTACATATTGTTTTTGGAAGACCATTTACTTCTGTCCATTCTGTAAGATCAATGAAAAGTTCGACAGATGTTGAGAACGTCAGAATCAGATTTAAATTTAAGGCCATTGCAAATGAAGTCAATCTTTTTCACATCCAGTTTCCAGATTTGGGTGAATATATCTTTATGAAAAAAACAGCTACTGCAAATACAGCAAATCGGTTAAAGATCCAGGCACTGCCAAGTGGCGAGTAATTCTCGTTCAGAACACAGAAGAAAAAGATGAAACTCAATCTTGTTTTATAATTTTTACCAGAAAATGGCCAGCGAAATTTCTTATCATTGAAAAATCATTTTACGAATGTGTCAGAGGGCTAGAAACCAATACAAAATTAAACCCAGCATTGAATGTTTTTTTACGGTATGTTCATTATGATTATTCTTTTCTTACATTTTATCTATCCTGCAAGTTTGATAAATGATCTACGAATAGAATTTAATATGTAAAAGTCGTTTTACTCTTTCATGTGCACAGTAGTTGGTTATGAGCGAGTATGAAATTTGGCTTACGTTTATGTTGGTGATTTTATGAAACAGTTTCTAAATTTTAGTCTTTGAACCCGTCTAACAACTCTTTTCTAACATATAAATGTTATTTGTGTCTAAACTTCATGCATGCTAACGTATTTCTTGCTACTGTTTCCCTGTTTATTTAGTGAAAGAATTTGTACATTAAACTATCCACAATATGTTAAGTTTCGAAAATGTACTAGTGAGAGGCAGCCTTAAATTACTCTGGACTTTTAGTAAATCATTTATAGTTTTTATCATTATTATCATTATTATTATTATTATTATTGTTATTCAGCTATTATAATATTTCATAATTTCCCATATATAAAAAATACTTATCATTATAAGATATGGATTTTTTCAACAGTAAAAATTTTCTCTTAAAAAAAGAAGGAATTTTTGAAGAAAATGAAATAAATTTCTGAATTGAGGCACAAAAAATGCACAAAAAATGCACGTTCAATCGTCCGATCCTATCGCATTTTCTTACAACCCTCGCTTTTAATGTACAACAGTCGCATGTAGACGCATGATACATTGCAAGATTATGCTTTGAACCGTATAAGTTTCGTACAAGTGCTTTTTCATATGCAATTATTTTGGCAACAGTTTACGAACCTTATCTAACTTTTTTGGTCGCACGAATAATATTGGCGCTTCTGCTCGTGTGCCAATAGTGAAAGGACCTTTTAATTACAGTATTTCCATCAGTGTGCTAATCGCAGTGCTTTATATATATATATATATATGTGGAGCTCCAACAAGGTGAATTTCTCTGTGCTTTATATATATATATATATATATATATATATATATATATATATATATATATATATATATATATATATATATATATATATAAAGTAAAAAAGAAAACACGAAAAACGTTCAATATAGTTTAAGCACTTTCATTTTAAAATCTACGTTTTTCGTGTTGTCTTCTTTACTTTTTATTATCTATAACTCGCCGACCACTGTGGATTTTATTGTGTTTCTATATATATATATATATATATATATATATATATATATATATATATATATATATATAAACTTGTGGCATTGATAAGGTTTACTGGCTCATTCCCTACAACGAAACAGCTATGAAGGTAAGAAATGAAATATTCGTATGTTCAAAAAAAATGCTAAAACATGATTATGATTAAAAAAGGTAAAATGTTACTTTGGAGTCTTTTTTTCTTCATAGAAATTCAATCTATCTGAACTATAAAAATATATACGATACATTTTGTTTTATATCTATAATTTTTCTATTTGAAACAAACATGGTTGTATCATTCGCTGCTTCTTTACAGAGTGCGTGCGTCCTGCTGGGTCTGCTGACGGCCTCTGTATCAGCCTCAGACTATTGTCTGGAACACGCCCCCTCGGGTGCTGTTGATGGGTGTAGTGTACCTCTCCTCCATTTTAATTACGAGGCTCAATTCACGCCTTTCTGTAATAAACACGATATCTGCTACGCTTGCGTAAGTATCATTTTCCTTCTATTATAACCATTATCATTGCTGTCACCATTGCTTATATACGATTTTTTTTCAATGTTGTTGTATTATAAAAACAAAAAACGTAAATCATTGATATTGCTGTGTGCATTTGAAAAAAGCAAACAAACTGTAAGGAAATGAATGATTTTTTTTTATCATGTTAAGTTGATTTATCAAGTCAGAATTGTTGTTAGCCGTGTCTAGCTGCAATGAAACTAGACTTATATTTATACATTTGCAGAAAATCAATTAAGAAAGGACTTAAAGTAGCCAAGGACACCTGACCCCCCAAAAACTATCCAATTGATTTTGTTTTAAATTTACAAATTTCGCATAGTAGTGTGTACTGAGCAATATGTGAAAACATGAGCATGGCATTGAGGGTTCGATACTGAACTGTGATGTGATGAGTTACTCCCCTTTCTTTGCACTCTATAAATCATAAAGAAATGTATAAAATGACCTATAAAAAACATGCATTCAATATCAAATGAGATTTGTCATCAAAGTTCTTATAGCTTAAACTTATATTAACAGTTAATTACTTCAACATTATTAGAATTGAAAAAACAAGCACAATTAAGACTTAAAATAAAAAAAAAAAATGACAAACTTGACATACACAAATTGACACTTATTAGGTTGTAAAAAATTATCCGTTCAATTTAGAACGTTTATTTTTTATTATAATAAGATTTATTTGACTAATACTATTTCTCACTAAAAAAAATCATGGCCACATTGAGGGCAAATAAAGGCAGCAGATGGTCATTTGTAGTTTCAACTTAAATTTTAGGTCACACATTTAATGTATTATCTTTGCATGAGTTTATGTCAAGGTGTAAGACATTACGTTACATACTTGATAACGTTTATCATGTTCGGTACTTACATATGCATGCATACACTCTATCAAGTTTAAACTACAGGGAAAAGATCGTCTTCCATTTTGTTGCAATAAAATTATTAATGAATTTTTGATTTATTTTCGTAGTTTTGTTTTTGTTCAAAATACACACCTTTTGCCTATATTTCTTTGCGCCAAAGGTCAAAACTAGTTTTCATTATAAAATTAACCACATGTATTAGGGGTGATATAGTATGACTGCGTTGTGTATATGATGTTGGGTCATGTGAGGTAATGTCAGGTCACAAATCTGGAATATTTGTTTTTTATTCATCTTTGCTACCGAAGGTCCACTTTGCTTCCCATAAACCCTTGTCAGATCTCATTACAAAACCTCGGTGACAAGCTCCGTTTTATGATTGGTTGCACCTGCGAGTAGCTGATCCAATCGCAGCTTTTAAAACAGACGTTTGTAAATAAACTTAAAAACATGAACATGAAAGTTTTTGCAGTGTTTTGAATTTACCGTTTTCGTTAAATAAAGTTATTTATATAACATGAGAAATTTTACTCATGACGCAGTTCTTTTAAAAAAAATGATTAACCTTTATTTTCGAGAAAAGTATTATTCGACAATGGTTGCTACACATATGTTTATATTCCGAATTTATATATTTACGTTTTAAAAAAACGTTTTATATATATATATATATATATATATATATATATATATATATATATATATATATATATATATATATATATATATATATATATATATATATATATATATATATATATATATATACATACATACATACATATATATATATATATATATATATATATATATATATATATATATATATATATATATATATATATATATATATATATATATATATATATATATATATATATTAATGTCCGTTATACATGTTAGTCAAAATTCTGATGCATAAACCTTTTGTATTCAATAAAACCACAGCATTTCTTTCAGACATTGAAAGTAAATAATCAATATTAAATTGCATGCTTTTAATCTATTCTCTAAATATATTACTAAGCATACCCGACTCATCTACAATTCCTTTTCCCATGATAATCTTAAATTTCAGTTCTACATCTACCAAACCAATAACTGATTATATTTATTCATTATACAAGGTTTTAAAAAAAATGGAATAAGTTTTTTTCCATGATTTAAAAGTTTTTTTCCATTCCATCATAAATTATTTTCAATTCAAGTGAAATCAGGACACAAATTCGGAATATAATGACTTGTTCGTTTTGGTTTATTGTTTTAGTTCAAGTTATTGAATAAATGGTCAAAATGACAACACGTGTGTTAAGCCTCTTTACATCTCCAAGCTACTTATCATTTCCAAAAACCATAACTACGACCTATGTAAGTTTCTAGTGAAGGAAGGAAATAAGCAATTGATACAGTCAACAGTAAAAGACTAAAAAATATATTTTAACAGGGACATCACTTCCAAATAACAAGAGCGCAATGCGACGAGAAGTTCTGGCTTGGTATGATGTCGAGCTGTCTCGTCAACAAGAGATCACTTGACTGCCAACAATCGGCGCAGACTTTCTACGTAGCTGTTCGCGCGGCTGGGGGTCTGTTTTATGAGTCTAACACACCACACTACTGCACGGAGCCGTGGGTGAGGCATTGTGTTTGAATCACCTTAAAATGCCATCTCTGTTTAAACAGTAAAACGAATTTAAAGCGTCTCATTACTTGGTATTTATTATCCGGCACAGCACCTTTCCCCCATGGTTAGCTTTTTCTCTCGGTAAACTCTCTATATACGCGGGCATGTTAAAGAGGTTCGTTCCTCTGATTTTGGGAAGCCATTTTGGTCAGCTCTATTCTGGAAATTATGCATCATTTATTGATTCTACTCATAAATTCATATTGTATAATGCCAATTAAAGCATTTTAAATAAAATATTAAAAAAATAGTGAAGGAAAAATTACATATTTACAGAGTTTAGTATGGGACTATATTTTGTGGCGGGAGGTTTTCAAGAAGAAAATTTTTCATAACTCAGTTGTTTTAGAGTACCGTCACTTTTACTTCCTTATTTTCAGTGAAACAAAATTTCAAGATAGTTTGTGCATTAGGATATCTTCATTTTGTTTTAAAAAACATATTTTACAATTATTCAATATTTCTTTCGACACATATTGGCAAATTTAAATTATCTCATAAAAGCCAAGGAAAAATGAATCCGAATTTTGGGCTTAAATAAGCTTATTTCATTCCATATCTCAAAGTAATGGATAATGTTTGAAATTCTATTTTTTTACTGTTTTCAAAGCTAAACGATAGTATGATTATATATATTGCAAAACTTGAAATTTAAAGCATCGTTATAATTTTAAAAAAAAATGTCCGAAGATAGTGAAAAGATATAAAACTTTGCAAATTATCTAAATTAATTTTTTGCTAAGGAAAAAAATAGTATATTACTAAATGGTGTTGCAAATTGAAAAGCGAAATATAGTATTTGTTTAAACTGGCATAAAGTGAATGCTTACAAACAGAAAGTTTGAAAGGCGGAACTTCACATTTAAAAGACTTTCTACACATGACTTTGATTTAAAAAGTATTTTATTCAATATAATATATTGAATGGGACTAGGCAGCAGGCACAACCCGTCAACAAATTTAATTTTTGAAATAAATTTGGGGAAAGCCGTTCGTAAACTCCCTGCCTAGTTTTATATTTTTAACGTATTATTAAATGTTAATGTATCATCTTCATCAGAATACTGAGTAGGGTCCTTCAAGGATTAATACGTACACAAAGAAAAAGTTGTATTAAAATAATTGAATGCGACTGAAAAACATTGAATGCCATCATAACTTGCTATTGAGGTCGCATTATAACGTAACCTTGTTTATAAATCAAGCCGTCTTCATAGCTACTATTATGCAACATCAATAGATCGAGGTCATTTCATGGAGCATCTTCTTATGATTGAGGTCAGTTCATCGAGGTCAACTGCATTGCTAAATGAATCTTTCGATCGAAATTCTTACGCATAAGACAAAATGTGCATTCTTGAATTAACAGGTCGAACTGTATTTAATGCATGTTTGCATGTCTTAAGGTAAATGAATTGAAATAAAACTGAGTAAAATGTTATATAAATACTAAACCAAAGCTTCAAGTTTTTATAAGAACCACTTATGCAAGCGAAATGTGTGCGCCCGTGGAAGCATTTCCGGATGCCTCATATATATGGACACAACAGTGATCAGCCGAAGCCGATCGCAAAAAAGGGAGGTAGAGTCATGTGTCTAGAAGAAGTGAGTATCCTCTGCTGACCGGTCACATCCGCCGTGTGCTCTTTGTCCTAATCGGGAAAAAACGAAAAAGTCCGTTGACAAGTAGGGGATTAATTATGGTCTAACAATTAGTATGAAAAACGTCAACATGCGACCCAGTGGAAGATTGTTTTTGCTGACAAGGTCGTTTTATCGACCATAGAACTTACGAAAAGATGACTTCAAACGAGACTGATGATAGTCTTGTTTTATCGACTAGTTTGTCAGTAGTTTGTCTCACCATAGAAACTGTTCATACGAAGAGCATGCCCTTGTGTATTGAATTAACTGAGAGAAAAAAAACACCACATGCAGGCGATGAAGGAATATTGCTACATAAGTAAGGAAAGTTGACTATAGAAAAATTGAAGTCATCGCGTTTATCATAAAGTTTTGTTGTCTGTAAAATATCCAAATATGAACCAGATGACGCAGACTCTGTGGTATCTTTTATTTCAAGTTCACTGGGATATATCGAGTCGACGTAAGCATGGAAATAACAATTGTTAATTGATAATACGTCGTCGATATACCTGAATGTTGAGTTGAAGGCCACATCGAGTAATTTATTTTCTTCACGTACAAGTTTTTGAATAAATTCTGATTCATAGGAATACAAAAATAGGTCTGATAACAATGGGGCAAAAGTGGAACCCATGGGAATTCCAACAGATTGTTGGAAGACTTTATTTCCAAAAACTACATAGATGTTGTCTATCAGAAACTCAGTATCTTTTTAGAGTGAACTTCAAAGTACTTGTATGGCAATCAGAATGGTCTTTAACAGGATAATTTTTTAGATTTCTAATGACAAGGTAAGCATTTTTACGACTTACATTTTTATTGAAAAAAGAACTGTCGATGATATCAAAAGCCTAAATTTTAAGCGTTGAAAAAATCGTACGATTTTTCTAAGATTTTGTGACCTCAAAATTTCTAATAAGTCTTTACAGTTTTTTAGTATCCATATCTGATTCACACCACTTCTGCTTTGTCCTTCACTACTGCAAAACTTTTAGGAAGGAGTAAAGAGAGAGGTTTGGTAGAACACTTACTGGAACCTGCTGTATATCTCTGTTTGTAAAAACTTTTGTGCCAGTACAAATAAGGTAAATCAAATTTATTTTGTTTATTGGGGATGTTAAAGATACCCTGAACTGATTTATGATTTTGAAGTATTTCCTGCTTGGAAAGGCTGCTATGGGTGTAAGTAGGATTACCATTTGTAGAATTGAAACCCGGTTCTTTGAAAATGCAATTGATACATGTATAAAAGATGATGAGAAGAACTAATCATGATATATTTTGGGCTTGAAAAAGAGTAATTCTACATGGTTCATATTTGGGACATTTAAAAAAAATAATGATAAATATTTTCAACAGAATTTGCACAACTTCCACACATTTCGGTTTCTGTTAAACCATTATTATACATATCTGCCATTAACATACTTGCATTGTTCCTTAATTTTAGTGTATTATTTTATATTTCATTACTTTTCCTACAAAAATGAAGTTAATAGACTCTTAAAAGAGATTATAATAGATGCATTTCTAAAGTTATCTGGTAAAGCAAGCCAATGTTTGACAGTGGAGGGGAAACACTGTCCATATAGGATGTATTTCTTATTTGAGAAATTTTAAATTGTACATCACTGGTTGTAAGTGTGAACTTGTGGACGATATGGTACTAGTAATTCATACAAATACCGGGGGAAAACCTAAAATAAATCAGAAATATAGGATTAACTAAAGTATTTTCCTCCAAGTTTGTTAAAAATCAATATTAACCGTTTTGTTGGCATTGAATTCAACAAACCATTTTTTCGACCACTGAACAATATTGAGTTTAATACATTAGTTATATCATTGTCTATAATAGCATATTAAGAAGTATCATCAGTAAAAATTCATATATTATTAACAAGATCATCACAAATATCATTTATATAAAAATAAAAACAGAAATGGTCCAAAAACAGAGCCTGGGGGGGGGGGACACCAGCATTTATAGTTTCATTATTGGATGTAAAACCATCTATCACACTTTTTTGTCTATCGAACAAATAGTTCTTAATCCAACCAAAAGCATCACCACATATATATGGTTATTGTGCCACACTTTGTCAAATGCTTTTGAGAAGTCACAAAAAATAAATCGAATATATTTTCCTTTGTCAAGACTAGAAATAATAGTGTTAAAGATATCAACAAATTGATTTGCAGTTGAGTCATCGGGCTGGAGACCAGACTGATAAGGCTGGAGACCAGACTGATATTTATAAATTATATAATTGTAAATCATATAATTATGTAAATGTTTAGACAGTATTGTCCACTAATTTACACAAGAAACTTGTCAAGGATATTGGTCTATAATTGGCTGCTTCTTGGGCACTACCTTTATTTTAAAAAATGTGATTTGAGATATTTTCCGCAAGTCTTGAAATTTTCTAAGTCTTTGTGATATGTTTTGTTTTGTGGTATGTTTATATATATATTTCTTTCAAAATCCAGGTGGCTTACTACTACAACTACTTACATGAGATGGTTACCTATTTCCTCTTCAGTATAGAGGGTTCCAGTAAATGTTCATTATTAAGAGAGGGAGGACCAGGTCCATGAAGAGAAACAAACCATGGCTATTTCCAGCAAAGAAACAAACCGGATTCTGCTTGTAAAAATTCCATTTTATTTTCCTTTTTTCATCACCATGTTCTTCAACTCTTTATAAGTTCTTTATTTATTAAAATCAACATCACATTTTTTAGTTCAACCATACATTTGTGTAAAAGAGCAAAACTGAGCAAGATTTCTAGTATAAAAGGGGGTTCACATCAACTTCTTTATTTCACAAGATAAAAACCTGCCAACTCATAAAACTTTGCCTCTTACACACCGCAGCACAATGATTCCACAGATCACTACCATGTACAGTCATAGAAAATGCTATTGCACAAATTAATAAATACCACTAAAACATCAACGTCATATCATTTACACACTCCCTCAATCACTGTAAAAAGATATTGAATAATTATTATTTCGAGATTCAGTACAACCAAGACTTCAGTCATTATAACTTTCAGATTCGCAGACTAACAAAACACACTAAATATGAAACACACAAATCACGACAAAAGTTTTTTTTTCAGGTTCTTTCTAAAATAATCAAATAATAGATTCTTACATTGTATATCATAGACATAAACGTAATCGGAAGATTTTACATTGACATTATTGACATTTACAATTATACAACAAGCAAGATATAAATAATAAATATATAAGATAGGAACAGGCAATAATTATAAAAACCATAGGTGATTAAGAGTAGTGAGCATTCTCTATTGAGCGGCCACATCCGTCCTGTGCTCTTTGTCGTAATCGGTAAAGCGAGAAAATCCGAGGACAATTTGATAATTAATATCGGATTAGCAATTAGTATGAAAAACGTCAGTCAGCATTCGAACTATCAGAATACAGTAAAACACGCTTATAACGAAGTCCCAGTGACGGGCAATTTAACTTCGTTATAAGCGTAATTCGTTATATCCGTCAAGTTTACAACATGAAATAGAGACTTGGTGAATGTTTTATACTGTACTGTACTTGCTGACTAGGTCGTTGTATCAACCATAGAATTTAAGAAAAAGTACCTTCAATCGAGACTGTTGATTATCTTGTTTTATTAACTTGTTTGTCAGTAGCTTGCCTCGTTTCAAAAACTGTTCATGCGTATCGCATCAATTGAAAGACAGAAATTTCCATACTCAGGTGATAAAGGTATATTGCTGCATAAGTAAGGAAATTTGACGATAGAAACTTGAAGTCTTCACGTTTATCATAAATTATTGTTGTTAGATTATCTTTACTGTCTTTTTTTAGCAAAATATCTAGATATGAAACAGATGACGCAGACTCTGTGGTATCTGTTATTTCCAGTTCAGTGGGATATATCGAGTCGACGTAAGAATGGAAGTAACAAATTTTAATTGAATATATGTCGTCGATATATCTAAATATTGAGTTAAAAACCACAGTGAGTTTTTTCTTTGCATGTATATGTTTTTAAATAAGTTTTACTCCATATAAATATAGAAATATATTAGCTAACAATGGAGCGCAATTTGTGTCCATGCGAACTTCAACAAATTGCTGGGAGACCTGATTTCCAAAATCTACATACAAGTTGTCAATCATAAAAGCAAGAATCTTTTTCAAATCATCTTCAGAATACTCAAGTATGCAATCGTAATGATTTTTAACGAAATAGTTTTGTAAATGACTGAAAAGTATAACAAGGCAAGTAAATTCACCAGATAAATTTTTATTGAATAAGCAGCTTTCATTGATTTTAGAAATCATGGACTTTAATTTATCGTTGGATTGGTTGAATAAAATATAACTTTTCAAGCTATTGTTTTTTGTCAGATTTGGTGATTTTAACTTTTATAAACTTTCCTTGGGATCTTTATATTAAAAGTAGCTAAGTCTGATTTACACTGTTTCTTGAATATACTGTTGCACAACACGATTTTAAAACAATTGTTGTTTTGACATTACATGGTTGAATACGTGTATAAGTACAAGCAATAAAATGTACCATAAACCCTAATCTCTCATCGCGGCCCCATCCTATCCCCGAGGATCAAAATTTGAACAAACTCAAATCAATACTATCTCGGAAGCTTCGACACACCTTTCAGATTTTATGTATCCCATAATAGCAATCTGATTTAAGGTCTCATGCAGTAGGGTGGACAATGCATTTAATATAATTATGGAATCGGTGTAAGTAGGACGTCAAACATGGCGCTTACAACTTATCTATTATTCCCTACTCCCTATTTTGAAACCAATATGAATCCTGTTATGAAAATTCTTTTCAACATTGGCATTTTCAGTGTCGAGAAAAGGGGTATGTCGAGAATCTACATCTGATATGATTAAACTTAAAATTCTTTTGTCAAAATAAAAGTGAAAACAATAAACATGTCAAAATATGATATCTGGTCGACACTTTCGACTTTGCGGTGATGACGATAGCGACGTTCTCGATATTGACAATTTGATAACGATGCATAGAAAGTAATATTATTGACGTTGCTATATCGAGACTGTCGGGAACGATATGATAACAATTATATTTAAAGCAATGAAGACGCCATTAAATTATTTTATTCATTGTTTTTAATTAAAAAAGTCATGATAGTCTATAGTTGATCCATGCAGTTCTTGATATCAAGTATCTTTTAAGCAAGACAGAATGACAAACTTTGATACTTAATATCAAGTATCGCTTCAAAAATGATCGGAAAAAGGAGACCTTTCACTGTGCTTGTGTGTACGTGACTAATCCTGTTTTGAACGCCTCTCGTGCTCAAGGGCAGAGATCTGGGGGATCTCTGCAGGAGTTTTACAATCAATTTCAAAATATAGATTACACTTTAAATAGTTTATAGATAAACTAAAAGGAACAACAGCAGATATGAAGTATAATAGAACAAAGAAGAATATGATTACTATTTGTATTATTTATTTAAAACTGTGTTTGCTTTTAAGATATGTATGTAGGGTTTTTTAATATAAAAAGACAAACTCTGATTGAAACTTTAATATCGGTAACTGTTTCCAATTTTGTGCGCTTAACAGTCTATAAAAATTAATATCGAGGTTTTTTTAATTGATTGGACCCAGTTAAAGATCCATATTTTAAATTTAGCTTTACCTCAGTCCTTTTGTTGGTCATGTTTGTAATGTCTGACATACAGAAATATTTCTTTGCTTAGTTTCAGTATTTTTGACTACCAAGACCCACTTGGTGTCATTTGCATAGAAATAAAATCTGCTTTATCAAGCAAGACCTGATAAAAGGTAGCAACCAGTCAGAAAGTATAAACAAGATTTAACTGTGATTTTTTTTCAGTCAATCTAATTTTGAAAATAAGTAAATCTCTTCAAGACTTTTTAATTCACTGTTAGCTTTGGTATAGGGCCTATTGTTTATTTCCTTTATATTTTTGCCACGATCTCTCATTTTTTCAGTTGAAAAAACATTGATAAAGCAGACACAACGCATCAGGAGAGGGACAAAGGTCATGTGTTGGTACCCACTTTTTTATCAGCAGACATTGTCTTAAAATTACATCTAGAAAATTTTAAAGGAGCTTGCTCCCTTTTAAAAGAAATACACGGTAGATTAACAAAATGACAGAAATAGCAGATTTTTTGATCACCACAATTCCAATTCGATGGATTAGGATGTTAAAGATTGCAGGGGAAAATGTTGGCTTGTCAGGTCTACCATCCCCCCCCCCTCCCTTCTTTAAAAAACGGTGCAACCCGACTGTAGTGCAAGCACAATTGTTAATCTACCAACGAATGTGAAATCAAAAACCCTTCAATAATCCTTTTCTTTGTGGTATATCCTGGTTGCTACGAAGAGATAATATGCAAACATTCTTTTTTATCTAACAAATCATTAATCACTATGAACAAACCAGGTGAGAGTACCTGATTTATGAATCATCAGGTTTAGCATATGACAGAAGGAAATGGGTTTTGTCGCTCACATTTATTGATCAAAGAAACTAACAAGCTTTGCTACGATCGAAGCCTCTTTTTAAACATGCACCCTGTTTAGAATTGAAAGTGTGTTTGTTAATCGATTGTACCCTTTACCAACTTTAAAAGATTATTTTTCTATGTAACATTGGACACTCCATCCTTTATTGGCTTGTCAGTTAATCATTTTCATTTGTTTTTACCACCATTTTCTCAAAAGCATTTCTGGAGTTATTTTTAAAAGAAATAGAAACAGTATCGAAAGGCCGGCCGCGAAACGTTTGTTATTCTGAACTAAATATATGTCTATGATACGTTAGTTATAAACAAGCACTCACAACTTTTGCATTTGCAAATATTCAAATCCCTTATTGGGTCTTCCAAGTTTTCGTTTCACATTGTAATTAATGAGTTAGATGGAATTGTGCAAAACGGTTTGCACGAAAAAGTCATGTTTTCTCTGTTCTTACCTTTATTCATTGGATCACTGAATTAACCCGATAGTAAAAGAGAGTCAAGTTTATAAATACATGTACATGTAAAATTTAAAAGTTAAAAAGTTTAATTATTCCTGCTTTTCCAGTAGGGCATTGTGAAGCTACACAGAATATTTGAAATTATTTGCCAAACTATAATACTTTCAGTGGAAGGAAACTTACAATCAAGATCGCGTTATTACATTACGTGGTAAATCCACTCAAATATGTACATGTTTATGCATGAACAAAACATGTATCAGACTTCCAAATCTAATTTGACAAAGAAGAGTCCTTAACTCGAATTGATTAAATATGGGATTTTTTTTGGTTTCAAAAATGTAGTCCAATTTAATCGTAAGCTAGTTATTTTAAGAATGAAAGAGTCTCAAAATTATATGAGATATTATCACTTTGCAATACGTATATCTAACAGAGCAATAGCAATACAATAATACAATTGACGGTTTTCATAAAGTGCTGTGGGGGAGGGGGGTGGGGGTGGGGCTAATGTAATTTGTTCTGATTGACATATGATGTATTAAAAATGCACTCAATGCATGCCTACTCTTGTATATTTTTTAACAATCAACTCTAATTAATCCCCTTTATGGGTAGGGGACAGACTTGAAATCATTAAATATATTAATTTGTATCCGCAAAATTGAAACAAATATGCTTCTTTTTGCTTTGCTTGCATGTTTTGGGCTCAGCTAACCTAAAATAGTTAAGAAGTGTCATAGTCACCAGAGGTGTTTGGTAAACTTATCATTAGATCTTTTGAGATTGTTTGTTTAACGTCTGCGAATTACGTCTTCTCGAACCTGTTTATACATGTTTGTAGTGCATACCGCCTGCTATATAAGTTGGTGTTGTTTAAATACTTCTTTAGAATGATATCGCTATACTGTTAATAGGTATGTTTCAGGTGACTTAATCGCTGTACCTCAGATGATTTACAATATGATATTTTATCTTATTGTAGCTCATTTACGTAAAAATGGATTTTATAAAATGATGCATTCTATCTGTTTTTATTAAGATTAAGTTCCTGTATACTCATAAGCAGGTTGGTTCAATTTACACCATCTCGATGATTCCCATCAATTGACCGGCAGGTAAGTTATTTGCTATATTTTAACTTAATGGGTATCAGTCTCATAATGTGTCAATTAATTATTGCCAAGGATAGAACTACTTTGTTGGATTGAACGGGTGACAAAGATTGCAAAGATAGCATTTGCCGTAATAATTTGGTAAACATTTTTAGGAAAATCGGTTGGTTTGGATTTTTTCCTTGATAAAATAAATATTTGAAAATGTTATTTGTTATTCATCAGCTGAGCATGTTTATTAAAAAAAATAGCTATATGAAATGACCAAACTCTTGCAAAATACCTAAAATATCTTTCTCAATAGATTAAAAATGGACAGGTTTAACCAGAGTAAGGAAAAATACTTTTATTAGTACAAGAAAAAAATGTATATAGTGAATTACGTAGAAGCTTTTTATAGTGTAAACGTTTTATATTTAGCGTGTACGATATTTGGCGGAATATGATTTTTAAACAAGTTAGCGTAGATTTGATTTAGCGCATTTCTAAATGTAACTATTATAACTACTGTTTATCTACTTACATATTTTACATTTGGCGATGTACTTGATTTAGCAGATGCCGTTTTCCGCCAAAAACGCGAAATATAATACACAGCCAAATGTAATACGTTTACAGTAAGTGTTTAGTCCAAAAAAGTTGCATCACAATGTTTTGACTGACCTTTGTCAAATCAGATCGTAGTAGGGTAGTAAAGGTGTCGAGTTCCAATTTTTAGGGATGATTTGTCAAATTATTGTAAATGTGCCTCTTGGCATCCGATTTTATCTGACGCATAAAGCGCCGAAGTTCAACAGGGATAAAAAAAATGAGATATATAAAGCGTCGTGATTTTTTGTACTTTCTTTCATTATCTTTTTACTTATAATATTTCCTTTAGATACGAAGAACGAAAACAAAGCTTATATAGAAAATTGTTTTTTGCCATCAAGAAAAAGGGACTGATCCTTAAAATCAAGGGTCCAGAGGGGTCTAAAATCTTTCATGTAAAACTTTTTCTTTAACAATAGTTTGTTCTAGTTAAAGCATGAAAAATGTTTATTAAAAAGTTAACGCCTAATAGACTTACATTTATAAAAATTATCTCAAATGTTAGGTTATAAGGGATTTTAAAGTGCGAGATGTTCTAATACCGGCACTTCAAATCTGAATGGAGACATATTTTGAAAAGGAGCATTGAAAATAAATGCTCAGATTTATGTTCTCATCATTATTCTTTCTTACAATCTTCAATACGCGGCCGCAATAAGCACCTGAATGGTCAGCCCCTTAAAGGACATATCGCATGTTTCTAAAGTATACGACATTTTACATTTTTGGCTTCCTTGTGTATCTAATAATTACTCCTAATAGTTTGTTAACGGTATAAAAGCGGTAATTAGCCATAATATCAATTTAAATTATAGCCCCGATCGTTTAAAAACTCGTTAATTAGATAGCGTGTCACGTGGTACAGTGACGTCACATGCGACCTTCTTCGAACAGCTGATTGTAAACAAATTGTAGGATTAGCATTATCTTCTTTAAATTTTGACATTCATTCACCATGTAAGTTATTTTTTTTACATGCCGACTAAATTAAAAGAATCTTATTATTCAGTCGTACATGTTTGAGCCACCAGTACTGATAAAATACGATGATATAGCCGAAGAAGCGACGATGAAGTCGGCAATAACGATAAAATTTATCGACGTGTAAACATTGTAAACACAACTTAGTAAGGATTGTAGCTCAAATAAATCTGTTAAAGGTGTTTATTTGTTCTTCTCCATATATATCAAGATCTGAAAAGAAATTCTAAACACTAGTAAATCCAAATAAATTTGAAATTAAATGAGTAAACAATTCAAAAGGTTTTGGTCCTTTAAATTGGGGACCAAGAGGGGCGAAACATTTTTTAAATATAATGTAGGTCCTGATAGGTAAATATCGATTTTATCAAAAATCAGTTTGTATTTTTTTTAAGAACTTCCTTTCCAACGGAAGACCTTGTAGTGATTGTAATGTTTCTTTTTATTAAGGTCTTCCGTTTCAACGAAAGATCTTATTGTTATTGCTTTGTTTCTTTTCCTTTATTATTATTTTTTTCTGTCAAGTTTTCTCAAAAACACTTCAGCAAATTTTCATGAAACTTTTAGAACTTACTCTAGACTGAATTTATAACAAAATAACCGATTATCTTTTTAATTGTTACTTCTGGTCCCGAAATATTTCAGACATTATGTTTTTATTTGTGGCTTATTTTTCTAAAAAAACTCTGAAAGATTAAACTTTCAAGTTTTCAGGGATGGCAGAGTCTCCAGCCGCAGTGTCTCTCGCATATCCGCCGACACTTCTGGTTGTCACCGAAAGGAAATGTTACACCTTAATTTTTTAAATATTTTTACTCAAATTATTCTATGCTTTTATTCGACAGATACGCTCTCAAAGTTTTCGAGTATGAAATTTGTTTTAAAATCGATCCACGCATTCTCGAGATTTAAGGCTCCAAAATACTGAAGCGAGGGTCCGCGTAGCCCAGTCGTTAAAGTGGTGGACTTGTGCCCAGGCGACCCGGGTTCATTCCCCGAGTGCCGAAAATGTTTTCGTCCTTAATTGCGTTAAGATTTATGATTTTATTTTTGAAATGATTGATTTTTTCTAATTTCCAATTTAATTTTATCAAAAGTTCCAGTAAAAGCGACCTAATATAAGTATAATTTAAGTAGAATTATATATCTGTTGAAATTGTTATAGAGAAATAAATGGAATTTGATGACGTGTTAAGAAATGATAAAAAGAGTTGCGAGCAACGAGGAGGTCTTCCGTTTTATTTTAGAACTTGAGATTTATGTTCGATCTTGATTTTGCTATTTAACAGCTAAACATGATTTAAAACAGGAAACGAGGGTCTACATTCTAAGGACTATATACTATTTTGTTTCAGGTGTAAGAGCTTTGTTCAACAAGTGTTTAAAATTTCGTCACCGTTCTTGAGATATCTGTGAAAAAAACGTTTTAGGGGCCGGTCCCTTATCTCCCTTTTTGGGGCCGATGAACCAAATGTTGACGGTTGCATGTTGTTATGTACGTCATTTAGAGCATCTTTTCTTCTATACTTAATTTCAAAATATTTTTCCTTTTTGAGATATAGGTGATCAAAGTTTTGGACTTTTGACCCCTAAAAACCCTTTATTACGTTACACATTAGAAAATCATTATATTGTTATTGTTAAAGAGAGAAAAGCACAAAAATTTACGACGATTTTTTAATCTCAATTTTCGAGCCCTAGCAAGCTTTGGCGCCAGTAGTGCTAAACATACAAAACAACAATCATGCAAAACTTCAATCTTTCCTTTACCAACCGTAGAAATTTGAACTTAATATCTTTTATAGTTTAGGAGAACGACAGAAGACAAAATACCCATATAAAAATTATAAAAATCTCGATATCTCAAAAACGGGTGTGATGTCATCAATACAAAAAAAAATTGCTATCAGGTGAAGACCAATATCTATCACATCTGAAAATTTGATGGAGATCGGCCGAGCCGTTACTGAGAAATCGCGTGCACAGAAATCGGAAGAAAAAAATAATAACTAGAAACGACCTCGTTACGAGTAAAAAGTAGGTCTTCTGTCCGATTTTTTTTTATTTTAAAGGGACTGGGACACGATTTTAGATGAAATTTTTTTTTTTATTTTTTATGTATAAAATGGTTTAGTGTTGTATTTTATATGATTGACCCAAATACTGAATGTTAAAGTCAAGTTACAAGCGAGATACAGAGATAAGAATTGATTGTTATGTAAACAAAGCTCGAGTCTTATAGCTGTTTACAAAAATGTAATGTAGAGAATTACCATTTTTTAGACAAAATGAAATGTAAAAAACAATTTAAACTAATTAAATATCTTCATAAATTCTATTATCATCAAAAGAAACTTACACCAATACAAAACATATATAAAAATGACAATATTTGAGCTTTGTTTACAAAACAAAGAATTATGAACTCTGTATGTTGCTTATAACTTGATATTTGACTTACAAATTTTGACATAGCATTAAAAACTTCAGTATAAATATTGAAAATGGTAAAAATAAAATTTGAAAATGTTAAGTCAAATCGTGTCCAAGTCCCTTTGTATGATACCAATAAATATCGATACAATTTCAAAATTAACACCCTCCCCCAAATTTTAAGATAATGAATAAAAATCCCTAATTACGTCAAACATGGGCCTGACGATGACTTTTTCCAACCGATAACAAACAACTTTGATTCTATAATGCATAGCAAAATGTTTATCGTTTTCAAGTTATTCGTAATAGACTTTACAAGTCTCTTGGTCCCTAATTAAAGGCGCCAGCCCCTTGATTTTATTGGAAAGAACCTCTGATTCTCTACCACTTTCGTTATATATTATTTAACAAAATATTAACCGATAAAAAGATACAGATCAAAACATATGGAAATTTTGAATGAAAATTTGTACCCATTTTTCGTGCCTAGGCTAGCTCAAAGACATGACGCCACTGGCGTAAAACAATATAATAGTGCACAACTTCAAACTATAGACTACCTATCCTGAAAATTACGTATTCATATGATCATATCTCTAATAGTTTCTGAGATCAGTTCTGCACAAAATAGGTCGTAGAAAAGTAGAAAATCCGCCGTAACTCGGTACCGAAGTGACGAATTCAAAATTTCAAAATCGTCTAGAATTATGACCTCTGGTAAACATCTGTAAAATAAATGGTTAAAATCGGCCGATTAGTTTCTGAGAAATTGCGTGCACAAAATTTGTGGAAAAAAATAAGAAGAAGAAACAGTTCGAAAACAATATGGTCTTCCGTTGGAAACGGAAGACCTTAACAACTATCTCTATAGTGTACTTAATGGTGCACATACACAGAAGACCTTTCGTTGCTTAAAACAAGCGTCTAGTTAAGGTCTTCCGTTTCCAACGAAAGACCTTATTGTTTTCGTACTGTTTCTTATTAAGGTATTCCATTTCCAAAGGAAGACCTTATTGTTTTCGTACTGTTTCTTATTAAGGTCTTCCGATTCCAACGGAAGACCTTATTGTTTTCATACTGTTTCTTATTAAAGTCTTCCGTTTCCAACGGAAGATCTTATTGTTTTCGTACTGTTTCTTATTATTAAGGTCTTCTGTTTCCAACGGAAGACCTTTCTGTTTTTCTTGGGTTTCTTCTTCCCTATTATTATTTTTTTTTTCTTATAAATTTTGTGCACGCCATTTCTCAGCAACGTCTCATTTGTTTTTTAATGAAACTTTCAGATCTAATAGGTGTCGATCTGAACCTTGTTGCAATTTTTTTTATTGATGACGTCACTTCAGTTTTTGAGGTATAGTCGAATTTATGATTTTTAAAGGGGTATTTTGTCCGTGGAACCTCTCTTTAACTATTGCAGATAAAAACTTGAATTTTTCAGGGTTGGTAGACAAAAGACAGAAGTTGTGCCTAAAGGTCTTAAATCATTTTTATCTCGAAAAGCGCTGAAGCTCGTTTGGACCTGTAAATTGAGATTTAAAAAAGTCATGATTTTTGAGCTTTTTTTTTGGTTTATCTCTTTTTTGAAAAAATATTATGTTTAGACATGTAAAGTAAAATAAATAATTATTAACAAAGGCTTTCATGTAAAAACAAAAAATAGGGGCTAGCCCCTAACACTAGGGTTCCAGGGGGGTCTGAAGTCTTATATCTATAGCTCTTTACTGAGGGATATTTTTTGATAGACTATAGAAGCAAAAATGTTTATCTTACTGTTATATACACATACAATATAAAGATATCCTTATGTTTGACGTAATTATGGATTTTTAGGGGTCAGAAGTTCAAAACCTTGATCATCTATATCTGGTAAAGGAAACATATTTTGAAAAGCAGTATAGAAGAAAAGATGCTCAAAATGACGTACTGAACAATATACAATCCTTAAAATTTCGTTAAACGGCCCCGATAAGGAGATAAGGAGTCGGCCCATAAAATCTTCTTTCTCAGATATCTCAAGAATAGTAACGAATTTGTAAACACTTGTTGAACATAATGTGTGTAGGTTAAAGTGCCCTTTCATTTAATACCAACAAAAAGGGACTGGCCCCTAAAATCAAGGACCCAGACGGATGTAAAGTATTTTAGTTATAGCTCTTTTTTGAGTGGTATTTTGCAATAGGTTATAGAAGCAAAAATGTTTATCTTACTGTTTTATACCTATACAATATAATGAATTTCTCATGTATTACGCAATAAGTGTTTTAAGGGGTCAAAAGTCCAAAACTTTGATCACCTATTTCTCAAAAAGAAAACATATTTTGAAATGCAGTATTGAAGAAAAGATGCTCGAAATGGTGTGCTTAACAACATACAACCTTCAAATTTGGTTCAGCAGCCCAATTAGGGAGATAAAGGTCCGGCCCCTTAAACGTTTTTTCTCAGATATCTCAAGAACGAACGGTGACGAATTTCTGAACACTTGAACAAACATCTTACACCTGAAACAAATAAGTATCTGGACCTTGGAGTGTAGACGCTGTTTTTCTATTTTAAATCATGTTTAGCTGTTAAATAGCAAAATCAAAATCGAACATATAAACAGACGGAAGACCTCCTCGTTGCTCGCAACAAGATCGTGTCTAGTCATTAAGGTCTTCTGTTTCCAACTTATTGCTTTCGTACTGTTTATTATTATTTTTTCCCCAAACTTTGTGCACGCGATTTCTAAAAAAATACTCATCCGATCTCAACAATTTTTTCACAGATGATGGGAAATTATCTGAATTTTATATGTTTTGGATTTGTTTGTCGTCGTCACTTCGGGTCCTGATTGACAGTAGATTTTGTAATTTTTTACGACCATTTTTGTGCAGAACTGATCTCAGAAACTATTAAAGATATGACTTTGAAATTTTCAGGATAGGTAGGCCATGGTTTGAAGTTGTGCACTATATGGTTGTTTTGCACCAGTGGCGCTATGGTGATGAAACGATGATGAAACGTGACTTGAATTTTATACGTTTTTGAAATTTTTAATGCGTCACTTCCGGTACTGATTTACGGCCGATTTTGTAATTTTTACGACCTATTTTGTGTAGAGAGGATCTCAGAAACTATCAAAGATATGACTTTGAAACTTTCAAGATATGTAGAATGTAGCTTGAAGTAAGACCCTATTAAGTTCATGCCAGTGGCTGTATTCCTTCGAGCTCACTGAGACACGAAATTTTGGATACAAATTTTCTTTCAAAATTTTCATACGTTTTGATTTGTATCTTTTTATCAGTTGTTATTTTGTTCAGACATATAACAAAAGTAGAAGATAATCAAAAGTTCTTTCCAACAAAATCAAGAAAAAGGGGCTGGTCCCTTTTCTAAGGGGCAAGACACTTGTTAACTCTATCACAAATAACTAAAAACCGATACAGATATTTATTACATTATAGAAGCAAAGTTTTTGATTATAACAATATATTAGAAAAAATCATAGCCACGCCCAAATATTACGTGATAAGGGATTTTTAGGGGTCAAAGTACTTAAACTTTGACGCCATATATCTAGAGAAGGAGACATATTTTGTTAGACATCATAGAAGAGAAACGTCTGTATTAATGATTTAAATCGATTCCTCTTATCAAAACACCAATGTATGTCCCCATTAGGGATTTAGAGGGCAGGCCCCTAAAATATTCAATCATTTTAAGAAATGAACAACAATTTTAGATGGTTGTAAGAACAAAAAATGTTAGCATTCGGAAGACCTTTTGAATGAACTCAAGAAAAAGAGGCTGACCCCTTAAATAAGGGGCTAAGACACTCGTTAAGTGTCTTACACATACCTTAAAAACGATCAAGATTTTTTAATGCATTATAGAAGCAAAGTTGTTGATCGTGACAATATCAGTTTGTAAAACTCATTGCCACACCCATTGATGACATAATTAGAGTAATTAGGGGACTAAGATCAATTCTCTGTAAAAAACAAAGTTTTACTATAGGGTCATGGCACGCATGATCTCAGATTTTCATGAAACTTTCTCAGGTGATTGATACTCATAAGGTATGACATTATCCACCATCAAAATGATGCCCATGACCTTGGTTGCCATGGTGACCAATTTCATTCATTTAGGGCCCAAATACACAGTTTTTGATCTGGAAAATAAGGTAAACTCAAAGTCACAGAATGGGCTTATTTATAAATTTTCAAGATATTTCACCCATAATATACATAGTACAAATATAGATGTACATGATGCAAGAGAAAAAAAATCTCAATTTCCTTGGTTATTTTAAAGCTGGTGGCTCAAAGATGGCCAAAATTTCTAAATTTTGATATTTCAATTTTCACCCTGTATTTTTGAAAGTCTCTCAAAAATTGCAGGCAAAGAAAAAATAAATCGATTGCAAATTTTAAAACATCATATGTATATAAAATATCATTTATAAAAACTAGATTGGGTATCTTTTTCGTTTTTGTTTATTTTACTTCCAAAATTTCTTAATTTGACACCTTCCCAAGCACCTAAAAAATTTTATGAAATATTTTTTAAACAATAAGTTGATCATAAAACTCCTTTAAAATACTTTTTCTGCTTAAATAAATGAAAAACTTATTAAATATTTTAAAATATTTAAAATTCAATGTATCAGGATAATTTAATTTGGCTTTATAAGAATTGTTTCTATATATTTTTTGCAAAGGGCAGATAACTCCAAGCAAGAAAGTCTATTAATTGAGTCTTAACAAATAATAATAGCATGAAATTCTGTTTTTAGATATTTTCCATCAATGAATTAGGTTAACTGCTTGAATAGATAACAATATTTATGATTTTAACCACCTTAAGAAAGCTTAAATTGATTTTTTGTATGATAAAGGGCAGATAACTTCAAATATCAGCACAAGGGGAAAATGATAATCTTTTCAATGCAACTCCAGGAATAAAAATCAACACTTACTTAAAAGCTAATAAATAATTCTTCAAATTAAAATTCAAAATATATTCCAAATCATGAAAATAAAATAAAAATACACAACAAAGTGACAAAAAATTAATGCTGAATTGCTCAATATTTTAGCGAGTTCAGTTTGTTTATTATTTTGTTCATCTAGCATTGTATGTCTGACTGTCTTGTTGGTCTGGGTATTCACTGGACTGTTCTCATCATTTTCCTCAACACTCTGCAATGTTGAAAAAGTAAAATATTACATGTATGGATCATTGAATAAAACCATTTACAGGAACATGTATGTATATTTTGCATAAAATACCACAACAGACATGTTCAAATGTGACTGATTTTTTTTTTCAAATAAGAAGCAAAATCCTGATGTGTTTATGTTTACATGTACAAAATTTCAAAAGTGAAAAAGAGGAAATGACTTTTAATTATTATCTCATTTTTTAAAGTTATATTGATTAATGTTATTTTCACTTGAAATTTAGTCTATAGCTGCATGCACTAATTAATAGCCGCAACTGAATTAGATATAGCATAACAGGGCTCACCATTAACTAAAATACTGACCTGTTCTTCGGGCAAGTTGTTAACTTGTGTAAATGCTATTATAAATTGTAATTTGTCATTGAAAAGTATGGAAAAATTATGAATGGCATATGAAATAAGTGATAGAAATTGATAAGAGTATGGTTGGTCTCCACATTATTTACTGTCACAAAATATTTCATTGAAAATTATCCTTATTGATGGTGTTATCAAATACAGTGTATCTCAGTACCCGGTCAGTATTCATATTTAAAATAAATTATTAAGGTTTAAAACATATCTTACTATTGTATATAATATCACCCAAGAGAAGAACATTCTACTCAATCTGCTGGTGTGTTCTAGTGATATGACACTGACAAGTAGATTTAGTACATTTATTTCAGCAACTAAGCTACTATATATATAGTTTGGATATAGGTTTTCAACCTTCACTGAAATTTTATGTTTCTTTTTTCTTATACTAAAAGATTGATCTGTTCCATTAAAGTAAAGAAAAAAAAATATTTAATTTTTTATGACATTTTATGAGGTCTATCATCATATCATAATTGTTCAAGAGAAATGAATTGTAAACCAGACAAGTGTTTGTGTAGATTGACTTGTCCAAATAAAAAGATCAGCTGGATACAGCAACTGGACAAGTGTAACTGTTGATCCCTGCATGATAGATAATATACTATCAGCTGATTTGAATATCTACATGTGACATCACTTTTTGATTAATTTTGTTTAATATCATCAACTCAATTTTTCTGTTTTATGTCTCCCTTTTGACAGACTCTATTGTGATGATAAGAGCCAAATTCATTTGTTTCTGCAGCATACACATAATCCTACAATTGTATTTTAATATATTCACAGCAAATTTATAACAAAATGAATTATTTTAAACAAATTCCCAAATTACCTTTACCTTTACATTTACTTTAATGCTGTTAACTTTACATGTATATTTATAATCTAAATTAAGTAGTCTGTTCCAAATTGTATCTCCATCACTGTTTGTTTAATTAAGATGGCTCAAATCAGCAAAAAAAACAACAACCCAAAAACAACTTAGGTATGAAATATAACATGATTCGAAAGAAGAATATAAATCAAAAAGGTGAAAAACATTTTTTTTTGGGGGGGGGGGGGGGTATTTGTATTTTCTTTTGATTTAAGTATCAGTATACAGACAACCTAAACTTATAATAATTGGAGAGGGTGTTTTGGGGAGGGATATTTTTGTTTGCCAGGGGAATCTGATACCTGATTTTCAAAATTTACTCTGTACAATAACAGTTAGACCTGAGGTGTATTCAATGAGAAAATCAACAAGCGATAGAAGCTTGAACAGACTAAAAGATTGGTTGAAAGTTATTTGATTTGGATGTAAATATACATACCTTGACCAATTGGAATAAGGACTGCCATGAACTGCATCTTATCTCCATAGACTGCCTTTTTATGATCCTATTTCTTCCCTTGTTCATGAGGTTTTTAAACATATATATGTATATTCCAGAGATTTGGGGTTAATTTAATCAAACCATATCATTGGCACCAGATCTGACTTTCACATATAAAATGCATGGCAATGATGGATTTTTGTAATCGCTGTGGGTACCTCAGAACTATGCTCGTTATGGGTTGACACTCTAGAAGAGTACACACTGCGATTCTTTCCATACCATCAGTCCGGGGTGGGGGTGTTTAATTGTTTTGCATTCCTATATAAGTGTTGCAGGTTGGTAGCTTATTAGCTTCCTTGGTTGAGTGCTGGATTCGTATTCAGATTACGAAAACTTATGTAGAGGAAAACGCTGTCCTGTTCACTTGATCATTTTGTAAAAGACAGTCACGTGTTTACAAAAGATTTGAATACAGCACAGATCGGTAATTAAGCTAAATCCCAATAGAGCATGGTTCATTTCATATTCACCAATTCATTAGAGACTATCTCTAAATACATAAAACTTAAATCACATGCTTTCTCCACCCCATTTGATCTATGTTTTCCCAACGTCTGCTTTTGCCATGTTGTTGTGACGTCTTTTTTTGTACTTCAATACAGAAGAGTCAACAAAGGGAAGTAACTTTAAGTTGGATTTTGTGGAAAAGTGGTAACTTCAAATAGTCGTAAGTTAAAGCCAGTGAATATACCCAAGCCAATTTTGATTGTATTTATTAGACCAAGGTCTTATCTTATTACAAAAATGTTTATTCCCGCTTTCAATTGCCTGCTTAAAATTAAATTGATATTATTTAATGTGCCTGTTTTTCACTATTTAATAAGCTAAATCTATGAAACAAAAACCGATGGTATTGTTATCTGTACATTTCACTTAAATCAATTTATGTGTACAAGTGCATCGATTACATGCTTATAAAATTAAACCAATGTCATGATCAAACCTTCATGCATTTAGGGAGCATACGGGTTATTTATATAATGGTACTCTATATGTCATTTTGGCCAGAAGCAAAATGTTTCAATGTCATTGCTATGGAAACTGAGCATGTACCCACAGAGAGTCTTCATATGGAACACTCTTTCAGGTCAGAGAGATAAAATTCAATTCTATGATAGTGCGTGGCCACGTATTTTTGGTGTTTACAGAGAATTGATGCTAAAATCTTAGTCTTTAATGTGCTGTATGTGAAAAAGCAAAACAGTTTGTTAAGCATTTGAATGGATATTGGCAATTGTATACATTATCTGAAAAGGAGTGGTTGAGTGGGAATTCTGAAATTTCATTGATATTTTAATCGTATCGTTTAAAAATTGAACGGAAGACCTACTCGTTACTCGTAACGATATCGTATCTAGTTATTATTATTTTCTCCAAATTTGTGCACGCGAAATTATTGGACTGATTTCAACTATTTTTTCACAGGTAATGAGACGTGGTTTGAATTTTATATATTTCCAAATTTTTTGTTGTTGTCACTTCCGGTACCGATTTATTGGCCTTTTTGTACATTTTTACGGCCTATTTTGTGTAGAGTTGATCTCATAAACTGTCAGAGATATGACTATGAAACTTTCAGGATAGGTAGTCTATAGTTTGAAGTTGTGCACTATTATGTTGCTTTACGCCAGTGGCGCCATTTCTTGGAGCTCGTCTAGGCACGAAAATTGGGTACGAATTTTGAATTAAATTTTTCAAACGTTTTGATCTGGATCTTTTTATCAGTTGATATTTTGTTAAAAGATATATAACAAAAGTGGTAGGAAATTAAAAGTTCTTTCCAACGAAATCAAGAAAAAAGGGGCTGGCCGTTTTATTTAGGGGCCGAAACACTCGTTAACTCTATAACAAATAACTTAAAAATGATAAAGATTTTGTAATGCATTATAGAAGCAGAGTTGTTGATCGTTACAATATCTATCAGAAAAAAATATTGACACGCCCATTTATTACGTAATTAGGGATTTTTAGGGGCCAAACTACTTAAACTTGGACGCAATTTATCTAGAGAAGGAGACATATTTTGTTAGGCAATGTAGAAAAGAAAATGTCTATTGATTATTCTAATCGATTCCATTAATTAAAACACCAATGTATGTCCCCATTAAGGATCTACAGGGCTAGACCCTAAAATATTCAATCATTTGTATCTTAAAAATGATCAACAATTTTTGATAGGTGTAAGAACAAAGAATGTTAGTATTTGTGAGACCTTTCGAATAAACTCAAGAAAAAGGGGCTGGCCCCTTTAATTAGGGACCAAGACACTCGCTAACTCTATTACGAATTACTTAAAAACGATCAAGATTTTGTAATTCATTATAGAAGCAAAGTTGTTTATCATTACAAAATCTATCAGAAAAAAATTATTGACACGCCCATTTATTACGTAATAAGGGATTTTAAGGGCCAAAGTTCTTAAACTTGGACGCAATATATCTAGAGGAGGAGATATATATTGTTAAGCATTGTAGAAGAAAGAATGTCTGTATTGATGATTTTAATCCATTACACGAATCGAAACACCAATGTATGTCCCCATTAAGGATCTAGAGGACTGGCTCCTAAAATATTCAATGATTTGTATATCAAAAATGATCAACAATTTATGATAGGTGTAAGAACAAAATATGTTAGTATTTGTGAGACCTTTCGAATGAACTCAAGTAAAAGGGGCTGACCCCTTTAATTAGGGGCCAAGACTCTCGTAAATTCTATTACAGATACCTTAAAAACGATAAAGATTTATGTAATGCATTACGAAAACAAAGTTGTTAATCGTAACAATTTCAGTTTGTAAAACTCATTGTCACACCCAATAAACGTAATTAGGGATTTTAGGGGACTAAAATCTTAAATCTTTAATATGCTGTATGTGAAAAAGCAAAACACTTTGGTAAGCATTTTAAAGGATATTGACAATCGTATACATTATCTGAAAGGGGGGTGATTGAGAAGAATTCAGAAATTTCATTGATATTTTAATCGTATGGTTTAAAAATTGCAATGAAGTACAACTCGTTACTCGTAACTAGATCATATCTAGTTAATTTTATTTTCCCCCTTTTTGTCAAGTGAATTTCTCAGAGATGTGTGAATGGATTTTCCAAAAATTTACAGGGATGAAAATTAAAATATCTTGGAAATTAACATTTTAATTTTTCTAAATTTAATTCCGTTTATCTGGTTCATGTCCCGCTATGAAAATCTTGTCACCTCGAGATCTCAGAAACGGTAACAACTTGAACATTTAAACTTGGTTGGATAATAGACCTATAGCTGTAGATATGTTTAAACTATTTTGTTTTGTTTGTCGTAATTTCCGGTCGTCACTGAAAGCACTTTAAGAATTATTTTGTTTACTTACTTTTTATATATTACTGAGAATGAATATATTAGTATAAATCCTTACATATTTTATCTATGCGATGTTAAGTAGACCAAACAATCTACTTCCGGTGAGATATCTAAATTATCTTAGGTAACTTTTTTTAAAAACAAATTTTGTACCCGTGAGATCTCAGAAACTGCAAGTGATCAAAGACACAAAACTTACAGGGATGATAGACATTTGATTGAAGATGTCTTTAACAATTTTACCGACCGTCACTTCCGGTCCTCACAGAAAGGGTTCAAACAAATCAAGCTTTTTATAAGTTTAGCTGTTTTTCTTCGACATATTTTGTAGATTGATAAACAATAATTGTACAATAGGAAAAGATATAATAAATGCTTACTTTAATTTTTTTAATGAGCACTTCCGTTTGTTCCTTTCCTGTACCGAGCCAAAAAAAACTTGTCTTCTTAAAATCTCAAAAACGGTAAGGACTTGACCTCTGTATCTGCATGTTTTACATAGTTTTGTTTTATTCGGCGTAACGTCCGGTCGTCACAGGAGGTCCTTTAAAATTTGATTTTTGTAATTTCTTTTTTGTTTTTAGCATTAAGGTAACATTTTAATAATTGAATATAATAGGTCATGTAGAGATGGTAAAATAATTTTAAAAAGATAACTTACGATGAGAAATCTCAGATATCTCAGGTAGGATTTTTTTCCTACAAAGGACTATGTGCGGTATGGTCAAATATCTGCCCCCGATTTCAACCAATTTTTAAATAGTATCGTATAAAAAAAAAATCTTCACAAATCATTGTATAGAGGATGCCTATAACTTTAATAATGATTTTAGTCATCGTTGCTCATTCGCTGTGTATCTCTGACGTCACATAAATGGCCCAATTCCCGCAAATTTGCAAACAAATGAATAACCTTTTACACCTTTATTTCCAATATGATTTTAACTATCTTTCACCTTATTTTAAAGCTCTTTCTAAACCTTCGATTTTGGGGGGCAAAAATTGCATAAAACCGCACTTAGTCCTTTCATACCAGCGAGATCTCAGAAACTAAAGAGATCAAGAAACAAAACTTTTGTGGATGATAGACATTTTATTGAAGATGTGTTCAACAGGTTTCATTTTGTCGTCCGTCACTTCCGGTTTTCAACGAAAACATTCAAGCAAAGTATGCTTTTGACAAGTTTAAACTATTTCTTTGAACATTTTATTCAGTCTGTTGAACAGATATGTACCGGAGTTAAATGTACTAAAAATACTTTATTTAATCACTTCCGTTTGTGTTTTTCCGGTCCTGAGACAAACTTTTCCCAACGAGATCACAAATCTGACAAAACCTTGAACAACCAATTTTTAAGGAAAGACAGCAATATATGAACATATTTTAACAATATTCTGTTTGATTCAATGTTACTTAACGTCGACACAGAAAGTACTCAAAACGAATTTTTGTCTTTTTGATTGTCTTACATAGAAATAATTAATAAAAAATCCTTCATAGAATATATTATATTCATTTTCCTTTTACAATGGAAATACAATATTTTTATTGCATATTTCTATAACAACAAGAGTCTAGTTCCCAATTATTTTTAAATACTGGACATATGTTAATAAAAAGTCCTTATGGTGACATTCATCTTTGACAATTGACGGCCATAAATTCATCATGTTATTCCCAATGGAGATCGTACCAATGGTCTCATTCTTGTAACAGTTATTGCAGTGTATGTAGAATAACTCTGCTTTTTTAATTTCAATTGAAGTTTTAGTTATTGAAATAATTATGTTTTCGGGTTTTCATTTGCATTTAAAATTAACTTAGATTTTTTATCTATTTCCTTTTTTGTCGGGTATCGCTAAATACTTTAAATGACATTTCCTACATTAAACCGTCCCGCGTGACAATTAATTCATGCAATCTAAAAAACGTAAATTGTGCATATGAATTGTTTACATCGTAATTAAGTTTGCTTTACGCATACAAAATTAGAACTCTTTTACTTTCAAAGGGACATTACCATTCTTAATGAACTCCATTTCTAGATCATTGACATAAAATAAGAAAATGGTAGACAATACCTTCCATTGAAGAAGACCAAGTCAATTTTCAAAAACATCAGATAACATTCTTGGTGTCTTAATACAGGATTTCATATTATTATAGATAGAACGTATTTCATTTAATAACTTTCTTCTGAAACCATACATTCCAAGTTTTTGCCAAAATTGAAAACGATCTACAGTGTCGGATGCTTTTTTGAAGTCAATAAAACAACAATATTATCTTTTTTTTCTTTCGTAGAGACATACTAATAATTTAAGACAAACAAAAAATAGCTTCTGCAGTACCTACGTTGGGTTGAAACCCGAATTGAGTGTCTGTTTAACATTTTATACATTAGCCCAATAAATAAGCCTTTTATAAAATTGAAGTAAACAGTTTACAAAACAGCTTATTAGGCTTATGCGCCTATAATTATTTGGATCTGTTGACTCACCTTTCTTAAAAACTGGAACAATTACTGATTTGGCCCACATTTTAGGAAAAATACCAGATTGTAAAATTCTATTATATACATTGTGTATAATAGGGAGGATGTTTTCTTCAATTAAATAAATTGCTCATTAATCAGTATGTCTGTTCCATGTCTTTTGTCTCTTTTAAGATTAGATATTGCAGTCTCTATTTCACTCTGTGTTATTTCCTGATCAAGTTCATCAAACACAGCCGAATTATCGCTCCTTATGTTTTCCGTTGTCGTCCTCTTCGCGTTTATAAATACATATATTAATATAGAAAAGGCGCCGTGGCGTATTTGGTAGGATGTTCGAGACCACACCCAAGGGTCCATGGATCGATTACCCTCGTAGGCAGACTATTTTACCCAGTTAATAGATTATCGTGTCCTTTTATTGGTTTAATTTACCATTAGTGTATTAATGTATATGTTATTACTAAAAACCTTTCTCCCTTTATTTAATTTTTTCCCTTTTCCCCTTTTACTATTTTTTATCAAGAATCACAGAAACCGGCTTGGTCGACTAACCATTTGCATATCTGATTGATATAAACCATTTAGGATTTGATTTTTGTTTTAAACGTCATTTTCTGTATGTGAGTTTAATGGAAAATGTGTGTTGAATATCAAAGGTTAACATTTTGAAAGATTCTAGACAAAAGGTAGGGCTTAATAATCAAGATCCATTTCGAACCTCAATTCCTATCCACATTTTCTATTTTGATAACATTTCCTTAATATATACACATTACATATAAATATATCTTGCTGGGTTTTTTGGGTTTTTTTTTTTTTACAAATTTTGTGTAAGCGATTTCTTTTTGGGTAGCAGATTGTTAAAAACATTATTCTAAGCATTTTTGTTCTACAATGCTTTAAAAATATTTCTCCTTTTCTATTGATTAATGATAAAAGTTTTGGACTGCTGGCCCATTTAACCCCTAAATACGTATCATATGATTGAGGTATGGTACTGTATAGATAATAAGCTGTAAAATGAACATTTTTCGCTTCTATATATATACAGTTCCATACCTGTTATTCCTTCTGTTAATTATGAAAGCTAAAAGAGAACTTACGTCTATTTTTTAACGTTTTCAAATCTTAACTTTTATTTGCCCTCTAAGTAAATGTCCAGTAAACATATTCTTTCTTTACCTAATCATTTAATATTATTTCATTGGAAGCATACATTTTAATACAAAATCCTACTGACTAGGATCCACAAGAGCGAGTCATCATTTTACTCCCACTTTGCTGTTTCGGGTTGGTTTATTAAAAGTTCAAGTAGGTTTTTAATTGATTTTTGAATAGATTACTTATCAGGTAATATTTAGTCATAGCTTACTGACACCATTTGTTTCGTGTTAAAATACCATAGGTTTACGCAGTTAATGTGGTGCAAGGATTATTTAGTTGGTTTTTTTTTTTGGCAAAATGTCTTAATTTATACGTGTATATACATTGCTAAACATTGAGCTCTTTCCTTATGTTTAAAAGTTTTGAGAAAAAGATTTTTAAAGATTGTTTTTTTTTAAAAATTTTACAATGTTAGACTTTCATCCTATCCCAAGGGAGCGTGGTTTGAATAAACGCAAATAAATACAACATGAGGGTGATTCAACACAAGTTTGAGCCTTTTTTTGGCCAAATAGATTTTTAGAAGAATATTTTGAAATAAATGCTCCATTTATCTCTTTATACTTCTCTCATCGCGCCCACATCCTATCCCCGAGGGTCATACATGTAATTTGAATAAACTCAAAATAATACCACCTGGGAAGCTTTGACACAAGATACATCTTTTCTGGACAAATGTTTTTTTTTAAACAAGCAAATACGCGGATAGAATAAGGCAATTCCGAGTTTAATGGTTGTCTATTTTAAGGTTATTTTACAAATGCCTTATTATTATGAAAACAATGTTAAATATCAATATCAAGTGAATGTGTTTTCTAAGAAATTATACACCTACTTTGGAATCGAGTCGCTCTTTGAAGATGTCTTGCTATGGTACATGTATAGCTCGACAGTTAAAAATCCACCACAAAATTTATAATTATAACTGCTAGAATTCTATTGTTAATTGCATTAAATAAATATTGTCATTATTTATCGCAAATCTATTCAATTTCTTCAATACACACTGAGAGAGGAAAGAAGGGTCAAACCATATAAATGTCTATCTGCTTACCTTATAACACTTGCTAATAAAACAAAATATCCAAGCCTGTGTTTATCCTTATTATATCCTGACACTCTAAATCTGGGATATTTGAGTGCATAGAATAAGCCTTATTTCGACATTGTTTACACTGCATTCCGATGATTTGTCTCTTGATTTTGATGTTATCTATCGGAATTTTTTTATGATGTCATCAATGAATGTGGTACGTAATACTAAGTAATTAAGGACTATTTTAAAAAGATAAAGTGTATATGTTACTTTTTTATCTTGTAGATAGTGCTTAGAGGATAATCAGAGGAGGAAAAACCATGTATTATTAAAAAAGACTTGAACCAAACATGGCGACTTCTTCTTTATCAAAACCTGAAACTAATTTCGTTTGTTTTGCAAAAGTGTGCGTGGATGTTATAAAAAAACCTCTAATTGACATCCTAATTGATGAAATCAAGCCAGAAGACCTTTACCAAAAAATAATATCATGTGCCTTTCTTTCAACTGGAAAAGGTAAACTTGTTCAACATCAAATGAATATTTGTTGTTTACAACCACCGGATCTACCTGACTATAACTCATTTGATGTTACTTTACTTTACACTCTTATAAGAAATCTGTGTCCTTTGCTAACACCAACGCAAGGTTGGGGCATTAAACCAAATGCTACGGATACAAAGATTGGTGATGATATCGAACGTTTAAGACTGTTTAGAAACAGCTTTGCACACGGCGAAACAACAAAAATTGATGACAATGAATTTGATGACATTTGGAAGGAAATAAAGTCTGTGTTGCAGAGAATGCAAACATCAAGGAAACCATTAAATAAATATGAGCTCGAGTTGAAAGAAATAGAGAGGCGTAGGATTGGATATGGAGATCGCGATCGGGAAGACTACAAAATTCTTTTGCAAAATTCATTGCAAATGTGGAAACATGCAGAAGATAAATGTAAATGTAAGTAAGAAAATAATCTAACAAATCTAATAATAATCTAACAAATCTAATAACTTGATAAGGTATCAGTATAAAAATTTTCTTGCTTCGAGACGGTTCTGATTATTCGATTTTATGATTGTTATGCTGGGTGTGTTGTAGATGAGCCTCAGATTTGTATAAAAGGTGCTCAGGAAGTTTTATGCGGGGAGACAACGCATTTCGATGCAGACTTGAAACAGTTAGATTCTCAAACTTGGTCAATGTACTGGCAAAAGACAAGAGAAAAGACAACAGAACAAATTGACACAGAAAAGGATAAGTACAAGAATAGCTCCAATTTAAGACTTACAGTAAATTTCGTAAGTAAGGAAGATGAAGGGGAGTACCAAGTTGTCTTAGCTAGAAAACACAATGGTGGGGATTACAAGTTATGCAGCAACAGAATATATTTAACACCAATTGGAGGTAGTGTTTATATTTTTCACACCAAAAAGAAAACTGTAAAAAATCTTACCACATAACATGTCTAAGGCTTGCGTTTTAAATTTCAGAAAAACCGTACTTTAATAGTTGGAAAATTACAACAGGAAAAGAGAAAATAACTATTTATTACAGTTACAAAATCTCAGAGAGGTCACCAAAAGTACTTAAGATAGAGTGGACAAAAAATGGGGAAAATATAGAAACTAACAGTGGAAAGTACGATATAGGTGGCTTGAATGCCGGCTATTTTATTCTGAAATCACCAACTATGGACGATATAGGCTGTTACACATGCACAGTCACCAATGCCGTGGGATCAGCATCAGAACATGCAGATTTTGGTAAAATTAAAGATAAAATTACAATTGTCTTTGTTTAAGATCACAGAAATGATATCCCCCCCCCCCTTATTTTTAGCCGGTGTCATGGCTATCGGCATGCCAATTGCCAGTGTTCTATAAATAGCACAACTACTAAAGAAGACGAAAAACTGAACAACATCAAAGTAAAAGTTTCTTCAATACGAAAAAGTTCCATGGTTTTTTAAGGCTGTTTTGGGGGGTATTTTTGTTTGCGAGGAGTTTTTCCTGTAGTTTTTCTTTTAGACTTATTAATTATGTGTTTTCAAAACAAGACAATGCACTTTTGGCAAATATTATACAATGCTCATGAATTTCATTGAACTATTTTACAAAACATTGATATTCGGCTGCACATAAAAGAAATGCTGGATGAAGACAGACATATTTATGAAATAGCCGCTTTCAAATTTTAGTCGTTCTCTGACGCTATGTCGACATTATCAAACGCACGCGAGAGAGAAAAAGACAGAGAGAGAAAGAAGATTGCCGGTCTCTACTACAGAAAATGCAAAATGTCACATCAAAACAGACCGGCTTTCAGTACTCAAGCATAACATTTGTGTCAGACGCGTACGTAGAGTTATAATCCAGATGCAGAGGTTACAACTACTTGTTTTTACCAAATTTCAGGCGATTTTTTTGTTTACATATGGAATATTGAACATTAAGAATGTTTAACAGAAAATAATGATTAAAGTATGAATTGAGTCTGACAAACACTATTTTCGTTTTAATAATAGTTTAAAACAATCTTCCAAATCAAAAAAGGAGATTGAGACAACTTTACTACATGTATACAAAACTAATGTAAACAAAAAGACGACACGGCCATGTTTACAAAACTAAATTTGTGACATCTGTTTCTCGCATAAAAATTAACACGTATGTTCCAATTGTTGCTGGAATTAGAATTTACACATAAAAATTGAAACGAAAATTTTCAATTCTTTAGACATATTGAGACTAAGTGATGAATTTCCTTGCAATTTCTCTTATCGAATCCTTACCAATCTTTTGTCGCCATTTATTGCAGAAATTGATGTTAAACCCAGACAATGGGGTCATTAAATTGTTTATGACTCACTTGATACTTCTAAAAGCCTACGCATGGCTAATTTTATTTATTCTCATAATTTATTAGCAAAAACTTGCAAAATATTTTTTTTCAGATCTTCCAAGTGCAAACATTTCAACGAACTCAGAACCATATTTCGGATCAAATACAATAATAACTTCAAGAATTTCATCTTGTCCATCACTTAAAGGTGTGCAATGGCAAAAGAGCATTGACGGAAATACTTTTAACTGCATAGACATACGTAACCCACGATATAAAGGAAGCAGTATTGAACCCGAGTCTCCATTACTTGTCATACCGAAAACAACATTTGAAGACAAACTTCATTATCGACTTTTAGTTTGGAATATATTTGGACAGTGTATCAGTGATCCGTTACACCTCATCGTAACAGGAAGTATGTAACAATGTATTACTCTTTTTTAATTTTAGACAATGAAACGTTGTCAACATTTTTTATTTACATATTAATTTGTTTTTGTTTCCTTTTTTTGTTTTGTTAATTAAATATCATAAAATGATTGTAGGTCCTCCAAATGTTTTGACAAGTCATAGAATATATTTCGAACATCAATCAGTAAAACTGATTGGCACAGTTTTTGTGAGTGAAAAGTTTCCTGCAGTGCACAAAGTCTTTTGGACAAAAAATGGAGAGAAAATTGTAACGTCTGAAAGAGGAGGAAGATATTCAGAAGTGAGCGTTGACCACCCCTCACTTACCATTAACAATGTAAACTCTCATGATATCGGAGCTTATCAACTCACTGCCATCAACGCCGTCGGATCAACTGCTAGTGACACTTTTGTCCTTGGTAAGTTAAACAAAAAGTATTTTTAAAATCATGGTTAATATACGTTAATCTAATGATCCAAATTTTACATGTAGCCGTATGATTCAATCCCTAGCAAATTTATTGCTATTGGATTTTGTTATTAGATAAATGTATATTACATGTCAATCTGGCAATTTTCTTTATGCATGTTGATACATGTAGTATTGTTTTTACTAATTGGAACAGTTCAAGAACTCTTAAAACAAACTTCGGTTAATACACAACTCTTATCAAATATAATATGGGGATTTAAATCAAGCGCAAAACTGCATGTGTACAATTTCCTAAACTAACTGGGGTTTATAAGTTTCTTCTTTATCTTTAATATGCCTAATTTTAAATGTATTTAATATTGATTTATTAAATTGTATTTGATAATTTTTTCTGTTAAAAAAATTACTTAACAAATAAAGAATGTGACCCTTCGTTTACTTTCAATTACATTTGTTTTAATTTTGTTTTTGTCTTTTTTGGGGGGGGGGGGGTGGGGGGGGGGTGGGGGGCAGGGTTTAAAGGGGAGCTTTTATTTTAATTTTAGGTGGTTGTTTTTTTGTATAATTAGGTATTATCGATCATTAAATCACAAAAACATCAATTTGCTTTTCGTCTGATAAGGTAATCTTGTCAGTGATGACAATCAAGATATTAACCATGGTTAGCTTCTTTAATTTTTTTAAGTTTAACTAGAGCGTACTGCATTTTTATCAAAGCAGCATGTCCCGATTTTTTTTTTGTTATTACAGTATCAAATTATGTTTATAGGAACACTTTGTCGTAAAAAAGCAGAATCGTGTTTTCCTTCAGAGACATTAATATTTGAAGTAAATAAGGAATAAGAAATCATTCTTTATAGTGGCATATCTCTGCCCCTTGTGTGCAAGTTATTTTTCTATTAATTATGTCGTCATGCAAGATAAATATGTTGACATGCAAGTTTGTTATGTCAACATAACCATGTTGACATGCAAGAAAACTGCAATCAAATAAGAGTAAAAAAATGTGACATCCAAGATGCTAGATACGCTACCTTTTGATGTTAACATGCAACTTATTTAAGTTAACATGCAAATTCTTTATGTCGACATGCAACTTAGTTAAGTTAACATGCAAGGTAAACATGTTGACATGCAACATATTTATGTCGACATGCAACTTATAAGTGGCATGTCAACATATTTATCTCGCATGTAAACATAAGTAAGTTGCATGTAAACATATTCATCTCGCATATCAACATAAGTAAGTTGCATGTTGACATAAATAAGTTGCATGTCGATATAAATAAGTTGCATGTTGACATAAATAAGTTGCATGTCGGCATATTTATCCTTCATGTTAGCATAAAAAAGTTGCACGTCGACATAAAAAGGTAGCATCTAGCATCTTGGATGTCACAGGTGGGCGATATTTGGGATTTTTTGAAATGTTGTATAGTTCTTATCTGATTGCAATTTTCTTGCATGTCGACATAATTATGTTGCATGTTAACATAATTATCTTGCATGTCAGCATTGTATCTTGCATGTTGACATATCTGTTAGAAAAATAAAAATAGAAGAATAACTTGCACACAAGGGCCAGAGATATGCCACCATAATTCTTTAAGTATTATGAGGTGATAATTTTGATCAGGGCGTGTCGTCACAAGCAAAGACACTGGAAAAAGTAAATATATAGAAATAATCATGGTATTTTAATCCATATAAAACAAAGCGCATGCCATGAGCATGTTTACAGAAGGGAACCGTTCAGTCCTTTTATTATGCATTGACTGTAAAAAAAAATAAATAATAATAATTGATTTTTCAAATATTTTTAAAGCTAATTTAAGTTATTTTAAGCAAGTGCCAAAGCCTTAATATAGTGCACCTCAATCGACATCAGGTAAATTTTAATAAGAGACGAAATCGCGCGTTGCCTTGTTACATTACGTCTTGTTTATAAACAGCATTTTATGTGTACGTCATTTCTTTTTAAATATCGCTTAAATGATCGGAAAAGTAACTAAAGTGCCACTTGTTACACATGTAGTTAACAATATAATGTTTTACGTCGTACCAACCATTTAAAGGGACCTATATACTTTTTGAGCTCATTTTTTTAAAAAATCATTTTTTTAATTTTTGTGTCTAGAATTGTTAATATAGATGTTTTTAATGTTTTGACAAAATTTGAAAGTCAAATATGAAATTACAAGCTTATTACAAATTCAGAATTCTTTGTTTTGTAAACGAAGCTCGAATCCTGTTATTATTTACATATGTGTTGCATTGGTATGTTTCAATCTATTAAATGTTGCTTTTTGTTGTTGTTAAAATTATTTATGTACATATTGCATCAGATTATCCTGTTTTCAAAAGTATTTTGATAAAGAAATGGCAATTCTTTTACTTTAAAGTATTTGTAAACAAATATAAGAAGAGCTTCATTTAAATAAAAAACGACGTCTTTCCTCTGTATTTCGCTTGTAACATAACTTCTAACATTCAAACTTTGGTGAATCATTTCAAATACAAAATTAAACTATTTTATTGATATAAATAAAATTTTCATCTGAAATCGTGTCTAGGTGTCTTTAATATAAATTTGAATCATGCAGCTTTAAGGAATTGTGAAAAAAAATTATGATAGTTAATACTTAACATATGTCACACTTATGAAGTAAGTGCACGTATAAACATTCTGTCATAGAAACTTTAAAAAATTACAACAAATTATTTGAGTTTATATATGTTATCCCCATATATACAGTTTACAAAACTCTAGAAATAGTTTCCCATAAAAAAAGAAAAAGTTAATTTTAAAATTCCTAGCTTATATTAATTGTAGTTATATTACATAAATTTTGTCTTTCCAGTCCCTTATTTGATTGTTGGGTTTTGGGTTGTTTTTTTTTAGATGGGTGTTTTTATCTTTCAGATAAACCTAGTATATGTGTGGAAAGAAAAGAAAATCCTGATGGCAGCCACTGCTTTATAGCACTGATCCAATCCGTTCCGGCAGCCTATCACACTCAATGGATGGTAAAGGGGAATGATGATGAAACGTTCAAGCCAGTCGACATAAATGATGAGGAATTTAAAGGATCTTCAAACGCTCTTCCTCGTCCTATATTGGTTGTAAAACACAACCAACTACTTAAAGAGAATTGTTTCGTCATCGAAGTACAAAATTTTGTCGGGAGAGAAACACATTGTTTTGCAGGCATGTTTTATTTGCATTTTTATCGTTAAGGGGACTAAAACGATTTGAGAAGACAATTTTTTTTTAAGTATAAAATGGTTTTCTTGTGTATTTTGAATTATTGACCAACATTTAAATGTTGGATGTCAAATTACAAGCGAGATACATGGGCAAGAATTAATTGTTATATGCACAAAGTTTAAGTTTTATATTTGTTTACAAATAATGTAAAGTAATGAAATTTACATTTCTTTGACAAAATGACTCGTGGCAAACAAGATGAACCGATTCAATGTGTTCATAAATAATATTATCACCGGAAGAAAGCACCATTTAATTGAAACTTATTCCAATATTACTCATATCTAAACGCTAACAAGACGAGCTTTGTTTACAACTAAGAATTTCAAACATTGAGGAAACATTAATAACACACATAGTAATCTTTCTAGACATCAAAAATTGAACAATGAATGTTTGTAAAATTTTGGCCTCAAATCGAGTCTAAGTTACCTGAAAAGAAATTTAGTTTAATCTAAACATACCAATATGTATCAATCATACGTAAAGTTATAGTACATGTCTTATCAACAACGACGAGTTTAGTTTAAATGAAGAATTGACATTGTTGTCATTTTGAAAAATTTTTCGATCATTAAAAACTGCTTTAAAAAAGTGGTGGATTTCTGTAAATCCCTTATATTATGCGAGTACTTAATTCTGCAATCCCGCTGTTTTGAATAAAATCGCGAGAATATAAAATCACAAACGCGGAACATTTATCAATATTTCTTATAGTTCCCAACTCTCAGAAAATAATGGCGAGGTTTTGAAATCCACGAGGAGTTCTCGCGGATATAAATTCCGTGCGTTTAATAATAGGAACACGTTAGAACAAGATTTTAGTATTCTTTTTAATTTATGTTGATGTGTTAAAAAATCATGGACAAATAATTTTGCACTGCAAGAACAATATTGTTTCTTTAATGTACTCGTTCCAGTTTATTAGGAAGACGGAAATCGCTTCACAACCGAGAGGGGATGGGGGTGGAGAAAGGGATACATGTACATTTTTGTTCCTATCAGGCTATTAACTTATTAGGATAGATTAAAGAACTTTTATCAAGAAGTAGTATTGCATTATTTGATGTAAAACTGACGGTATATTTAGAATATATGTACTTCATTAAAATTTGCTGCTTAGATATTAGGTATTTTTTGATCACTCAAACACATAATTATTTTTTAATACCACTATATACAAATCTTTTTCTTATATTGGTAGGAAGAGGACATTTAAAAAGCAGCAGATGTAAAAGAATGAGCACAGAGGCTTTGATCGATGAAAAACTTCGCAATATCAACTCTTTCTGTGAATCTTGGGGATTTAACGTTGGAGATATTATCAATTCAATTAAATTAAATGCACAAGAATTATCAGATATGGCATTGGCAACTATAGATGTATTATTCGAATCATCAAAGAGTCAGCAATTCCGAAAGGACGAAAATGTCATTATTACGGCAGTGCACATTTTAGGAAGAGTTTTGATACTGGTTGGGCCGCCTGTCCATGTCACTGGCGTATCATCTGACGTTGTTCGTTTGGTTGACTGTTTTCTAAATATTGTTTTTAGGGTATGCAATCTAAATATTGAAGAAATGCTAGATCTAGGTGACAGCACGACTGAAGGATATGATTATGTTGATTTGACTGAGCGATTTAAAACACTTAATTTATTTCTTAATGAGCAAGAATTGACAGAAAACTTCGATGAACCCGATTTAAGTGACTTTATTGCAAATATTGATTTTTATATTGGAATTGACGAGATTGGAATTGTCCAAAATCGTATTAAAGAGATGATGTATGGACCAAGAGATCAATCTCAACCTTATTTGAACTATCTGAAAGTATTTTTGAGAATGTGCACATTCCGTCATGTACTTTTGTTTAGAGTAATGAATTGCTTAATAGCGAGACAATATTCTCATCGTACAGTAAATACTTTAAGAAACTTCATCGAAAAAGAAAGAGTTGATAACCGTTGTTTTCTGAAGTTTTTCTCTCTGCCGAATCTAGAAAGCACAGAAATTGTAGCTGAATTTGAACCATCAGAGCACACAGAATTGGCAGCATATCTTAGGGAACTGCGACTGCCTTTTCAAGATTTGAGAGAAATACTTCACGACCGAATTTTCTTGATCCAATCTTTTGTAAATCCTTTTGTCTTTCTGGCTAGACAAAATTCAATTTTCAGCAACGCTGTAACATTGACATTTACTAAAAGAGGATTCTCCACTGACAACAACCAATTTAAATTCACTGCTAAAGATAACTCCTTTAATCTTTTCTACATCCAATCCCCAAATTCAGACAAATGCGTGTATGTTGAGGGAAACACAATCAAACAGGGACAGGAAGCAATGCACAGGGCTGCTCAGTGGAGAGTTTTACAGGTTTACAGATCAGATGGTGGCGACAAAACAGCGTCTTGTTTCGTTATTTGTGCAAAACAAAGTCCAAATATATTCGTTTATTTGAAAAAAGACAGAAAGTGTCTTGTAAATCATTCTAAACCCAACGATGAGTGCTTATTTGTAGTGAGTATTCATTTATTTTTGATGTTATTAAAATGTTTGTAACAGCATGAATAATATTTCCTATCTAATTCAGTTACTCACTTTATTTTTCCCTTGTTTTGATGTAATAGCCTGTGTTTAACGAAGGCATCTTAAATTTTGTTCAAAGAAGTTCACAACATAGTAACTTTTTAAAAGGGTTTGCAAATCTATGTTTTATAAACCAAAGCTGGATTTTACAACAAATAGTCTATATTACTAAATTTCATTCATAACAATTAAATGCTTCAAGACAAATTACAACAATATAACAATCTTTAACGTAACGTCGAGCAGATTGATACCGCAACGTGCTTTTGTGATGCAATGTACATGAACATTTATTCTGATTTAAAACATTTTTTAAAGCTGATACCAATTGGAGAATCACCAATACTAGTCTCAAGACCTATGGAAAGGAATCTTACCGATGAATTACAGGTTGGTAAAACGATATAATGCCAATTGTTTAGAAGGCATGTTACTTTGAAACAAAATATTGATTTTTTTTATTTATAAAGGATTTGGAATATCAATTATAAAGACGATTTATAAGATTTCTTCTGTTTCAACTGATCAAATTTATATTATGATATATTTTGCAAATTGCTTTAAATGTCTGCTTTAATGAATATAAAAAACTTTATTTTTTAACCTTGCTATAATTAAAAGTAAGCAATAAACAATGTACTTCCGTCAGAAACATTTTAACTCATATGACCATAGCTGCCAATGTTATTATTAGTTTATATTTCCCTTTCATCAATTTTCTTGATTATTCCTTTTTTGAGCCTTAATTAATAATGATATTTATAGTTGTAATATGGTTTGTCAGTAACAACGCTGTTCAGGCTTTATCTTCCAGCATACGACTGATTGTTCTTTGTGTGATACACAATCTTCTAAAATCGCTTATATAACAAAATGTTCTAAAATCGCTAATACATTACATAATTACATTCAAAACACAAATAAATATAAAAAAGAATAAGATATTATTTGTTTCAATCGACATTTCTTTAAAAACGAATTGCCAAAAAGTTTAATGTTCAGTGCGTTTTGCTTCATTTTTTACTTCTTATGAATAGAAAAAAACAAGTAAATAACTAAATAAATAAAAATCGATAAGTCCGATCATAAATTGCATTATTCTGACAAAAGCGATAATTCATCTCCGACTTCAATTTTTGGGAATACTTTATATTATCATTGATTTAGCAAGAAACACAATAAAATAAATGAAAGACGGACACAGCTAAGCAGAGCATCCCCTAGCAAAATGAAATATTGTTGGAGGAAATACATTATTTAAGGAATAAGGAATACTTTTTTAGCATTATAAGGTGATAATTTCGGTCGGGCGTGGTCAAATCCAATAAATCCCGAAGTGCTTTGATAGATTTGACCACGCTTTGACCGAAATTATCACCTCGTAATATTTTAAGAATATTACTTATATTTATATTACTTCCAAATACTACACTTTAAAACACCATTATTTAAAAACCTGTATCTTTTATGCAGCACATGTTATGTATAACTACATGGCGCAGACAATACCGTTTTTTGATTATACTATCAGACACGCCCGTGTCACTCATCTTTAATGAAGTTATTGGGTTTTAAGGTTCAAAATTGATTCGTTACGTTATCACAGACAAGGACAGTTGAAATGCGTTAGCGGGTTATGTAAATTTTTCCTGCAATGATCGCTACCTTCATAACCCGCATGAATCATCAAAGAAAGCATTTTATTGTTTATATTAACATCTTTCTTTAACTAATTAATGTCTAATTATGAAAAGTTAGTAAAATTCACTAAATTACTGTTAATGTACAAAAGTACGTAAGCTAAAAGAAACAGCCAAATCGTCTCCTGTGAGACTTTGAGTCTGACATCGTCATGATTATTTTGTGCAGTCCGGTATTTTACTAAGGTCGCTGTAGGTTCAGACCAATCGATAAACACTGAATAATACATCCGTGATTATCCCAAAGCTTTTTTGTGTATACATAGGAGGGGAAACAAAGGGAACAAATTTATGAGGTTGTACAATCCCCTTATTCAAGAAAGAAGATTAGCATAAACGATTCGTGTAAGCAAATTTATTTTTCAGGTAAATGAAACTTGTCGAAGATCTAGCGATCTATAGTCTACTTTGATGGAAAATTCTAGTTGGCATGTCTTATGTCAACTCAAAATAACAAAACTATTTTCCGGTAATGAATTTTGACGAAACGATAATCTTCCCTAAACTTTGGAGTAGTTCCACTTTAAGTTAAGTTCAAAAAGCAGGCAAGAAGGCACGCAGGCAGGCACACACACACATACACACACACACACGCACGCACGCACGCACGCACGCACGCACGCACGCGCGCGCGCGTGTACAGAGATAGAGACATATAGGCAGACGTACACACACATACACACACATATACTTACTCAGCAGCAATGCTTTCTTTCATTCGCAACAAGTTGCGCGGGTTGATAATGAAGTAAAAGGAAGCGGCGATATTTCAATTGATTATTGACAATTCACCACATTTCAAAAAAACTTCAAAATCGGCTCAGCGCTGACATATCTTTATGTGATTTAAAATAAAAGAAAATGTATTTAAATTCTTTGTCTAATATCCTTTCACTTGTAGGAAATGCCATCTTTCACATCGATGAAATCACGAAATGTCCAAATCAGGATTACAAACTTTAGAAAGATCAAATTTTTTTTGCAAAAGGAACATGCGATGATTGCAAATGATATTGACCAAATTGAAACATACATTTCATATGAAGGAGTTGAAGAGCTAACTATGTTGAATCCTTTACTGGAAAAAATAGCCAAAACAGTAGACTCAATAAAAGGTGACAACTTCGATGAACATACGATGCATGCATTACAACAGATGATTTCGATATGCTGTAAATATTTCCTGGATGAATTTCCCTTTGGGTCAATTTTAAGACAGCTTTTGAGGTTGTGTGGAGTGTTAATAAGTTGCATGTGGCACGCACATGGAATTGATAAACTCTTTTGCAGTCTTCATAGTGACAGCGACATATATTGTCAATTAGCTATCCAAAAAGATGTACGCTGTTTACAACGAGTTGCCTTTCTTTTGCACGAAATTGAAAGATGTGAAAATATACAGGAAAAACATATTTCCTACATAATGAACAAAGACAGGTATTTGGTTGAATTAAGAAGTCTAGCATCGTTACGAGAAACTGCAAAAGCAACCCATAACCCTCAGATGATGGTTACATGTTTGAAATTAAGCATACTTCAACTAGCGGTCATGTGGCAAAAGTTTGCTATCACTAAATACCCTGGTCATAGTGATAACTATGCTAAACAACTAAGGCAGATCATCCAATCGGAAATGACTGAAGACGTCTGTTTGATGAATAAGTTTAATGAGAAAAGACAATGCCAGAGATGTACAAAAATCGCTGTAGATATGTGGCTTGTTGATGACTACGTTTCGTGTTTGGGTTGTGATTTACCAAACGACAGGGAAAGACGGACGCGAAGAAACCTAAAACAGATGTTTCTGGTGGTTGTCCCGTTACTTAAAAGGATATTCCAACGTAGTCCGGAGAGATACACACAACTCAATAATCCAAATTAAAAGCCAAGAAAGGAAGACACTTTTCTGTCTATTCTTCGAATTCTGTTTATTGCTTGTGCGCCTAGGACAAACTGTTATTACAAGTATAAAGTTAAAGTATACTGACCAGGGTGTATTTAAGATAGGGCTTTTAGTAAAAGTTCAGAGGTTGTTATGGCATCCATTTATCCTCCGGATTCTTTAATATTTCAGAATAGTATACAATAAGTCGTTTAGATTTAAATTATTGACAATGATAATGATTTATCTACTTTCAACTATTTACTTTCTACTATCTCATTCAAGGCATTGCTTCATCCGCGTCTGTAGAACAGTCGATATTTCTAGTAACTTCAAATACACAAAATCAAATTGAAATGCAGTGTCGTGTTCTGCAATGTATTCTGTTTCTGTTTTAAACAAGAAAGCCCTGTCTATCAGTTGACCTTGACCAAAGAGATTATATACATGGGGGTTTTTTTTCCTAGTCGTCAAGCAAAGTTATCTAGGCGGACGTAAAAGTCCGGGAAGTTAAGCAATCAAGCGTTTACAAGACTCTGTTTATTTCGATTGGGATTGAAGTTTTTACGTTTGTACCGGTTTATAAGAATACCGTCAATGTAAGGTAAACATTAAGATGCATTGTCTTATTAATAAGTATATACCTTTTGGGGTTATTTTAAAGGTACTTGAACCTTTGGTTTTTTTTTTTTAAAAAAGCCTTAATAAAATATATCTTATATAAAGATAATTGTTAAAAGATACACTACTATACAGTTAAACAGTTTAATTTAATGTTATATAACAAGAATATTAATACCAGAATAGTGGGTGTTTTTTCAATATTTGGTTGATTAAGCCCATTTACATTTACGACTAGTCTCATTTGTTCCTTTTCATATGCCAAATTTATTTGATTTTTTTAAAAACATATATAATGGTGTTTTACTTTGTGCTTTCAAACGCATATCTGAATATATAATAAATTCTTAGCCGAAGAGTATGTGTGTGTGTGCGTGGGCATGGGCGTGGGTGTGTGCATGCGTGTGTTCAAGTTTATGATTTTAATTTTACCAGTTTTTGTCAATGCAATTTTTTTTTAATATCTTTTGATTTTTTTTTTACTGGAAAAATATAGGGTGTCCGAATTTTTCTTCATTGTTTTCAAGATTAACCTATTCTTTGGAATTATAGTATAAAAAATACATTACATAGCTGTATATTTGCTGATGAATGAAAAATCTAAACCGAATTGGATGATACATACATGAACATGGCCTTAATTCTTTTTGTTGCAGCTTAGGGGAATGATTACAATGATTTTTTTAAACCAGCGATTTGGTATTTATCAATTTTGGTATTTATCAATTCAATTTTGAGTTGGCTTTTAGATAGTAGGTTATTGAATTTTACAATATTATTTCTCAGTTAAAATTTAATAACAGCTTACGGACATCATATTACAGGTATTGAAATACTAAAGGTAAAAGGAGTTTTGGTGCAGGCGCTTTTTAGTTTATTGGCAAAAAGTCTTAATACATGTATATAAGTATAGATACACATGCGTAATAGTGTAAAAGGCTGAACCCCGTAACACGTTGCAATGTACCTATTTATGGGTTATATGTAATCATTAATTCTAATGAAATAATTACATTTATTTCATGGTTAAGTCGGTAATTGTCTGACAGTTTATACATTTATGAGTAGTACAAAAATACCGAACCCGAAGTCGGTTTTTAATACGACGCGCCGTACTGTATCTTTAAAGCAATTCCTCGTTGTTTAATTTCTCTTTTCATGAAATGTTTACTTACACATGTAGTTATAATTTTTCTCTTGCATGCTTTAACTCGAGGCTTATGTAATCAGTTCAGTAGAATATGTATTTTGTTCTCCCTAGATAGATGGGCCACATACTTTAAAAGTGTCTTCGAGAGCAAAAATTGAGAATATTCATTCTTTTTGTAAATCCTTTGGTTATGACACAAATGATGTCATCTAAAATATCATTGCAAATATTAGAGAAATAACTGACAAAGATATTGTTCTCATCGATGCACTATGGAACTCAAGAGATGGATTCCAGAAAAAAAGTCGATAATGCTCCATCATTGAAGCTATAAGGGTGTTAGGATGTGTTTCATCTGCAAATATCATTTATTCAAGGGCTGGTTTAACGGCAATAGTTATGTTTTTGGTGGTTTACTTTTTCAAGGTCATGTTTCGCATCGTTGTTCTGAAAGAATTACTGGATCCAAAATGTACATATTTCACTGTCCACGAATTCTCAGCATTGGCCGAAAAAATTGCAAAAACAGAAATCTTAATTGATGCGGTAGAAATAAAAGAAAACGTCGATTAACCTTCATTGCACAGTTTAATTTCAAATTTTGACATACACATTGGAGTAGACCAAATAGGGAATCTAAAAAGTCGCATCACAAGCAGTGATTCCTAGAGGAGAGGATATGAAAACATGTCTCCATCTGTTGACATTGTTTATTAGATTATCCACCTTACGACATACTCTCTTATTCAGATTGTAAAACTTGTGTTGAGGCAAATAACTATAGTCCAAGCACAAGTTGTACATTGAAAACATATATCGAAAAAGAGAGAGCAGATAACAAAGAATTTTTGAGATTGTTTTCACTCCCAAGTCTTGAAGACATCTACGTTTAGCAGTATTTGACCCAGCCGAACATACGGAACTCACAACATATCTCGAGGAAATGTGTCTTCCACTACAAAATTTACAAAAGGTGTTGGATGGAAAAAATGTTTCTTATCCAGCCATTTAAGAATACATCAATCCTACTTCGAAGAAACTTCACGTCTAATGGGGCCACAAGAGCCATGAAAAGTTCAACAGATGTTGATAATGTTCGAATCCAATTTGAATTCGAGGCTGTTAAAGAATCCTTCAATCTTTTTACATTAAAGTCCCCAGATCTAAAAGAGTACTTCTACATGACTAGCAAACTTTATTGTTATTATTCTAAAAGATACAAAGATCAAACTGGTGCCCAGTGGCGGATAATTCAAGTAAAGGATGAAAAGGGAAGGGAAGATGACCCATCTTTGTTTGTTTTATGTACAAGAAAACGACCTTGTGATTTTCTATACATTGAGAACGCCTGGCTAAGTTGATTTCGCAAGGGGTTTAGAGGACAGCAGTAAACCACCAGGGACTGAGTGTTTATTCCAAGTAAGTATGTTGATTCTACTTTAAATCAAAGAAAAAATTATATTCCTTCAAGAAAATTTAAGATAAAGAGTCAATTAATTTGCAAATAAACACGACACATTAATTTTGCAGCGAGATAGTCATGGGCTTCTCTATACATTAAGTTGAAATGTTTGTGTTAATAATTTAAACGTGAAAGCTAATTGGGAATTAATGCATAATCATTAAATCATTTTCTTTACAATTATTTTGTTACTTCTTTTACCTTCGAAAAGGATAGTTACAATTTCCAATTTAACTACATTTTTCTTTTCATATGATGATATGCAAAATTGACAGACCCTGTATTTTAAAAAAGACAAAAGACATATGCATGTTTGATATATATTCTTTACAATCAAGTATATGTGATCAGCAATGTTGAATTAAACACAAATTATCATATTTATTACCTAAAACTTGCATTTGATAATTTATTACAGTTGATGTCTCCTGGAAACCCTCCTATTAGCATTCCTTTCCCAAGTCCGTAGACATTAAACAGAATCTTTAAAAGGAGGATGCTGAAAAGGTATGCTAATAACTGATATTGATAATAATGAAATAATAATGAGACACTTTTTGTTCATTTTGAATCTCGTGTTTGCTTGATTAGGTAAAACAAAAAAACGTACGTGTCGCTAATATCAATGATTTTATCTTATTATATTTCAGATTTCAGGATATGAAAAAAATCTACTACATCAATTTAACTACTTCCCTTGTGAATGATGTCTAGTTGCGTGACTGTACTCTTCATTAAGATATATCTAATGGAACATCCAGACTTGTTTAATGCTCTTTTAGTGGTCTAGCAAATTAGCAGAATTGGATTTATTAAAGTGTCGATAATCGTTTCCCCATTTTTATTTTAATATTATTTTTTTAAATCATTTATAACTATTTATTAGCTGTCAGAACATATGTCAAAACTCAAAGACATGTACACAAAATTAACCATAAAGTGTAAATACTTTGATTCGTGCTATAGCAATTCAATGAATTTGTAGAACATAGTAGTTCGTAAGTGGATAACTGTACTCCTTTTTTCGCTAACGTATTTCAAATATGATTTTTAACAACTTATAGATTCAATTTTACCCCTTTGCAATGCTCATTAGACTGCACTACTGCTTAAAATTCATTGTTTTCAGTTTTACAATGGCTTTTTTTTTTGTTATACATGTACATTGTACTTGTTGTTGTTTTTTGTGTTTTTTTAAGATAATATTTTTGAAAACTACAAACTGATTTCATATGTAAATATATGCATACTAGTGTCTGTACAATGCTCTGAGAAATTGTGTGTGCGTAGGATTTCGAACAGAAAACTCAATTCTATATTAACCTTCGATTTACTTGTACAGGGAAGTTGTAAAGCAGAAATCTAGATTCTTTACAGCAAACTTATTTACCTTTGAAACTACTTTAAAATAAACAAAACTTTGAAAACCAACCATCTCTTGATTTCTAGAAAAAAGTGTGTTAAAATCATCTGTTTGAATTAAAAAGATTCATCTTTTCTAAAAGCAGAAAAATATGACTTTAGTGATAAATACTATATAAATAAAAAAAATGATTTATCTATCATTGTAAAGAATTAAAATGTTTAAAATTGCTTCCTTCTTGACAATTTTATCAATCCAGACAATTTCTATTATCATAGTAGTAAATTAAGAAATGAAATATGTTTACATTGATCGGCATAAATGTTAGTTATATGTTTGATCAAGTCTCCTTAGCTAACACGATTGATCAGTATAAGCTGATAAGAAAAAGAACATACATTTTTCAAAGAAGTGATATTTGCAAGTAAGTAAGTGAGCGATTTGTTATAGTGACATGTGTTATAAAAAATTACATTAATGTAATACAAAATTAATTATGAAACACCCGCTCCTTTGGGCATATATGTCACTGCAAATACTATTATAACATACCGGTATATGCACATATTACACATTGCGTTTTGTATACAGTAATGAATGTCTGTAAAGGTAAGCTTCAACACTAAAATGGTTGTCTAGAAAAACTTGACAAAACGAGAATGATACAGTTTGACTAAAACATTACTAATGTTGGATTGTATCCAATATTATTAAATAAAGACAATTTAATAAAAAAAATATATTTCATTTTATAAACAAAAATTGCATATGATTTCATCGATAGGCTCCCCTTTATACTGTCCCATTTCAATTCTAATTAGAAGTATCCTACATTTAAATTTTGTAATAATAGATCTTTGAGATTTTGAAATGTTTATTTCAAGGTAATGGTCATGGTTTGAGCTAATAAACTGAATTGAATTGAACTTGCCTCATAAATTCTCTTAAGTACGCTAAGTGAAGAATAATAAATCACGTGCAGATTGAAAGTCATCATTTTTACATGTAAAGAAACGACATTACTTAAGGAATGAATTCAATAGCTATATACTCACATGAGTTTGAACAGTTTACGCTTTATAAAACACAAAACTGTAGGGCAACAGACCTGCAGCTAACCCGAGTCCAGTTTATTCACGCTTTTAAACGATGGGTATGATAAGTATGTGTATAATAATAGACGTTGCAGTTGTTTTCCCTGTTAATCTAGCTATATTGCAATGAGAAATGACGAACAAAATTTGCTTACGACATAAAGGTTATTTCGTTATGGATGACGTCGAGGCGGGTATGATTGTCTTTAGACTGCGAAATCTCTAAAAAAAAAAAAAAAAAAAAAAAAAGGTCTAATGTTTTTGCAAATCAAACATTAATCTGTGTAAAAAAAAAAATCTTTAATATTTTTGAAGTTTGTTTTGTTTAAAGTCGATGCATAGTATGCGTGTTGAATAATCATTCGGGGGGGGGGGGGGGGGGGGGGGGTCGAAACCAAACGGTTTCCTTTTCTGAACATCCCCATGATGCATTTGGTTTGTCGGGGGTTTTTTGTTGTGGTGTTTTTGTTAACATAAAGAAATTATTTTTATTCACTTTAAATATTTTCCTTTTCAATAGGAGACCGATCCCGCTGGTATAAATAGATATGTGTTTATAACTTTCTAAGATAATTGGTTTGCATGGAAAATTACTTGATACTGTAATAGCCAAAAATTCGGACAGGGCAGCTTTAATGTCCTTTACCTGTTCAATGAGTTACCTGTAGTTGTTGCATAGCTTTCTAAATAATTGGACAGCTACAAATAATTTGGGTAAACGCACTAACGCATGCTCACAAATACACAATAGACACACATACTGTTTTCTCAAATTAGACGGAAATGGGTGAATTCCAATGGTTCATATTACATGTATCTGTGTCTGGGCAAATTCATGATAGGGCGAAGCTGTAAAATATTAATTGCAAATTTGGTAATCAATTAAAACAAATGAATCCTTATAATTTAATTTTCTGTCATTTTAAATAGTAGCGGGAAAACAGTCATTTGACCTTTAAAATGACATTAATTTGTAAAAAAGAAAAACAAAATAAAAAAAACAAACAAACAAAAAAACGTAACGTCAGGCGGATTGAAACGTTAAACGTTTTTGACGTAGTTTTTCCGTAACATAGGCTACAATGTACATTATTAATTAATGCGGTATACGTAATTTTTTAACGGTATGAAAGTGTGTTACATCCAACATTAAATTTTATAAAAAAAGAAATATAGCTTCCGTCCTCCTTTTTGCAATTCGTCAGATTCCTTGAAGCTCTGGATACGAAAAAAATCGAAAAGGATTTTTACTTTTACTTGGGTTATTCCGAAGCATCTTTTTACATTTTAATTGAAAATGAAAATATCATGTTTATAACTGTATGCTCTGTATATCAACAGTAGTTCTATAAAACGAAAATTGACCATGATTGATGACAATATACAAAAAGCTGAGGTTTTACGTATCTTATACTTAAAAAGTTCGCGACGATGTAGTTCTTGCGAACCTCGCGAATTATTTTCGCATGGGAATAAAAGTAGGTTTACAGAACATGTTTATCAAACCTGTGGGTTTCTCTCGATTATAACAAGTATCCATACTTGTGACATTGATAAGGCCATTACCAATAAAGAAACGACAATGAAGGTAAGAAAAAAATGTTAAAAATTACAACATAAATGCAAAATGTTCATGATATAAAGTTGTATACTGCAAGTTTCTCGAATTTAAATGGAAACTCGGAGTTTAATTTGAATTATATAGATATGATATCATGTATGTGTTTCAAAATTTCTGTGTCATTTGTTGCTTCGATCCCTAGATTGCGTGCGTCCTGTTGTGTCTGCTGACGGTCTCTGTATCGGCCTCCGACTACTGTCAGGAACACGCCCCCGCGGGAGCCGTCAATGGCTGCAGTGTCCCCCTCCTACACTTCCAATACGAGCCCCAGTTCACGCCCTCCTGTAATAAACACGATATCTGCTACCATTGTGTGAGTACGTTTAAACTAAGATGTTGTATTTCAAGAAAACGTAATCAGTTATGTTATCATGTGAGTGGAGTTAGATAGATTAAAGTAAACAAAGGAAAGGTATGACCTTTGATATCACTAAGATGGCTGATTTAGGACATCATACCAAATCAGTATTGTTGTTATCATTGTCTGTACATGTATATTGGTTAATATAATTGTAGAAAATATGTTTAGAAAATGTTACTTAGTTAATTGAACATGTGTACCTTTCAACCTAGTTTTTGGGTCACCTATTTAGTGTGTTATCATTCAGTGAGTTTATGTCAAGGTGTAAGACCTCACGTAACAGACTAGATAACTGTTATCACGTTCGTTACTAAAATATAAACAGTCCATCAACAAGTTCGAACTTTAGCAGAAATATCCTTCCTCAAAAATTTCAAAAATTAATGAAAGAAGTGTTCCTAATTATTGCAGTAATAATATCTAAATATCTCTTTTGCATATTTACTATACCAGACCTTAAATCATTCATAAATATTCACTAAATTTGTTGTTGAATCTTTGTAGTTTCATTACAAAGTTATTTTACAAAGATGGAAAACAAGAATGTGTGAAAAATTAGCTTATCTATTCAAAATTTATTATTCATATTTGTACGCAAGGTAAAACAGCCCTAGATTTCCGGTTGCGCTGTCACCTTTTCAAAATCGGGTGTATCGGGGCAGATACACTAAAGGTGTTAAAAATTGCTTTTTGAGAATAAAAATTAAACAAAATTAGTGAAATTATTCTTTTTCCAGGGACATCACTTCGGAATAACAAGATCGCAATGTGACCACAAGTTCCTGAATAACATGATGGCGACATGTGTCTCCAAGAAGAGACTGATTAACTGCCAACACTCGGCGGAGGCTTTCTTCGCCGCTGTCCGTACGGCTGGGGGTCTGTTCTACATGTCTGACCCACCCCACTACTGCATAGAGTCGTGGGTGAGGCACTGTCTCACATGAAAATTGTTACCTTGTACCAACAATAAAACGGATGTAAAGTCTCTCTTAACGTTTTTTTAATCCGGAGAACAAATAGTAAAATAAAACATTATCATGGTTTCATATTTATCGTTTTGGGCTTTCATAGATATAAAGGATTTTTTAAACAATATATTTAAAGCATTTTTATTAAATTGTATTTTTTTTTATTTTAATATATGCCATTCATCTTAATGTCAGTGCATATGAAATTGATATTCCAATAATCACTTGACTGTTATCTTTTAAAAAGACAGAATTCGAGACTTTTTGAGACCATTATCAAACATCATGTTCTGCGTTGTCATAACAATGTTTGCCTCTTGTAGCAAAATAATGTTTGTAACCTTTGCTTCATGTACAGTTTATAGCGCTTGCTATATGAACGTTGCAATAGCTGGTGCCGCGGCGCCTGCGCAATGCTCTCTGCAGGAGTTGTACAAAGCAGTCATCACTCAATTACCTTATTGAGTCAGTGAATGTTAACGTATCTCTATTTCTCCAGGCAGTCGTTTGGTTAATCATTCTGGAATTAATCCTGCATGGCAAAAAAAAAAATAATAAGATCACACAAACACGGAATCGTTCTCTAGCTGGCCATCCTTCCAGAGTTTAATGTTCCGCAGCAAGATCTGCTCATATTCAGAATCACTGGAACTGTGGACAATCGGGAATTTTGTCACAATATCTGAAAACCTCCGCGCGGACAGGTACGGCCTGCGAGCCAACAAGTGGTTTGGGTTGGTTGACAATGAATTGATATCACTTATAGAGTTTATAGAGTTTCCAAATTCCTCATCTGACGTATAGTAATCTGTAAAACCAAATAAATACAGTTGCATTGGTATTAGTCCTCATCGTAGAATTGAAAAGAAGACAGATCCTTCCGAGTACATTAATTTATTACTTTGTTTCGAACATTCAAAGGTATGGATTTGCATGTAATGATTGAACATTTTTTATAAAGTAACTTAATATTGCAGAAATGGTTTGTTCCACTATTTTAGAACTACATCGGTTTACTGCATTTTACCTTCTACGCTAGAGATTGACACGCTTTTGAGATGGTAGGGGACGATGTTTGGGGCACTCTGACGACGGAGCAAGGGAGCCTCGGATTCTGTGAGGGACTCAGGTGGAACGATATTGACCCCTAAAATGCAACAACAAACTTAACATACACTGTACTGTCTTACAATCTAATTAAAAATAGATCTTTGATCCGCTACTAATAGACCGCTACACTTTGTGTAGCGATCTATTAGAAGCGGATCAAAGAACTAGTTTTAATTAGATTGACTGTCTTATACAGTCATAACAATTATTAGAAATATTTGAAGGTATTAAAGTAAAGCTTTTTTAGTTATATATATACTTGTATCAATTAATCAATTAACTAAATCCTAAAAACAATTAACAAGATTTTAACACTGTAACAGATGCGATCGATTATTTAAAAAATTGAGACGTACCGACATATCCTTTTTTTCCATTAATCTTAGTAACAAACGTCCGAGAGATCACGTGATGATCAGGCGGGAACTTTGACTTGTTCAGTTTCTGTATGGTTTCACTGATAGAAATCAACTGCTTCATCAAATCGACATCTTGGCGACGAAGATCTGACTAAAACAAAGCAAAGTAACGGATAAACACTATTTTCTAAAGCTTTTTTGTGCGCATATATCAAAAAGACAGTCTGGATTCTGTAAAGTGATAATGTGAACATGTTTTATATTTTTTTTTATTTATTACTTATTTATTTTTTTATTTTGGGTTTTTTTTTGTTTGTTTTGTTCTGGGTTTTTTTAGGGGGAGGAGTATGGAGCGTCTTTAACAATCTATAGTCGGTAATGATATTTAATTTTCTGGCCTAGCACGATAAGTATAATAATAGAATGCTACACGTAACTTTATCAAAATGTGTCATTTTCACCAAATTACAGCACTCTGTATGTACATGTACATCGAGATGTGTTGCAAATACTCGAAGATTTCCCCTATTTATTCAAATATTGACTTAATTCGCTGGGTTATTAATGTTAATCGTATTTGTTTATTAATAAGTGTTTGGTTAATCGGGTGATTCGTATTATGTTCAGTTTATATTAAACATCAGTGTGTGTAGTGAGTGAATAAATGAAGTTTTGGAGAAAATAATGAATGGTGAGGTGTATATGGGAAACCTGGTTTCATTCCTGTATGTTTTATACAAATTCAAATTTGACCTGGCATAATCAACTTGCAATCAGTAGATCCTCGGTCCGTCAACCCTAATTTCTCATCGAGCTAGTAATTGGTTCAGGACGGAGAGTTATCTCGCGCTGAACGCACATTTAAATACGTGTACGTTTAGCAAAGATATTGTTAACAGGTTTGAACTATGAAAAATGGTATTTGTATATCAACGGACAAACAACCTAAATAGCATATGAATCATAACACATGTACTTGTACTAAATTTATCACATAAAGTGCTGATGCTATTTAAAACTTCTTGAAAAACAGGAAGCTGATACATTATATATTAATATGAAATGTTATAATATTGCAAATCTTTGTGTATAATTTATAAAACTTGTTTTGAATTCATTAATTTTGATCATTAGTCTATGTTTTTGTCGAATTGTACCAAATCAATTCACTTAAAAATTCAGCATCTATTATCTAGACGCATGTACCTCTAATATATACATGTACAGTACTGTACATTGTAGCTTGCATTAAAGTGATGCACCATACATGCAACCGAATTGCAATTGTGTCCTATACGTGAATAATGATTCCTAACCCTAATCATAAAAGATAACGTAAGGCGTTTGATTTTTAAAACCAAATACAGAAAATAAACGATTTTACCACGTAATGCACTTATTTTCAGAAATTAAGATTGTACAAATATTTCTAATCTTGCACCTCTAATTTAATTTTATATATTTTGTACATGTATACTTAGGATTGAAGTAACATTAATACATGTAAGTTTCATTATACTTTATCAATACCGTCAGTTAAGTTGAAATTTTAATAAAATGAACTTACAAGGTCTGATTTAATTTCCTCCAGTTTTTCTAATATTGAGTCAGGAAGAGGCATCTTAGTTTATGAACCAAAACAAGAGCAGAGGCGCCACTCTTAACTCACAGAGACCAACATCCTATATATAAGAATGAATATTTACAGCATGCAAGGATCCTTCCGCCACACTCTAACAGGACGTGGCTCAAGAACTTGTTTCTGTCGTGAATATTTGAAAATTGTTTCTTTTAAAGCGGTTCCCAGTAATCCGCCATTAACAATCTTTTGTCGACTTTAATGGTCTGAAGTGTTATTTTGATAAATTATTATATTTAATCGTCGCCTTGTAGTGAAGAAATCTGTCTAAAGCTGTTTGGTCAAGGTACATGTAGTTATAGAATTCATTAAAGGGTGGTCGTCTTCATACTTTAAATTCATAGGAATCGTTGAGGGGTTTAGCTGGATATTTTGATAATTTAGAGTGTCGCTTTAATGGAGTTATGAATGCCGATTATTTTGCTTCTTTTGTAGATCTAATGAACTTAACTTTTAATTCATGTTTATATTTTATCTTAAAATAAATAAAGCATATTCATAAAATGAGGTTAAGAAGTACAATTCCTATTAGTTCAAATTTGTTATAAAGTGCACTGAATAAAATAACTACGATACAGCAGTAAAACCTTTGCACAATTCATTCTGTGTGTTTTAAGATATGCATTTTTTTACCAGAAATTTATAAGGTAGCCAAAGGTGTTTTTAAAAACTATTCTCAGAAACTATCATAATTTAGTTGATAAACAACAATAACATTCAAAATTCGCAGGTAATTGAAGAAATGAATAGATTATTTTAAATATCAGTGGTTGGACATTTTGAACTTCTTTCTCGAGTAGAATTCTCCAGTTCAAGGTCTCAATTACATCAACTATAGATGGTGTATGTATAAGTTTGTACGAGACAAGTTAACGTAACAAGAGAACAGGGGTTATTAAAACGCTTCTATAAAATAATAACATGCACAGCAGTGCGTTCTGAGTGTTAGATCAATAAAATCCAACTGCCCACATGTGACTAAATTAGTCAGTGTCAATGCACTGTGATGTTGCTGACTCGTGATAAGCAATGGGAGTAGGTCTAGACTTCGCTCTCGTGATTATCTAAAATGCATTAAGATGTATACTGAAAATTGTTTTCTATACTTGGCTTTTAAGTTTATTTTTTTGTCCCCTAAAAATTTATCGATTTTATTAGTTTTTTGTTTATTTATCTTTATTCATTTTATTTTTTTTTTTTGTGGGGGGGGGCTTTTTTTGTTGTCTTTTTTTTTTGGAGGGGGTGATTTTTGTTTTGGGGGGGGGGGGCTTTTATCTCAGGACCTCTGACCAAAGAAATACTTCATTCCATGTCTTCAGGAAGTTGACAAGATAAGTACAGACTACCGCTGTTAGGTTTTAATCAGTTGTGGCGTTTTGTTATCAGGTGCCCTCACACTTCTCCTGCACACTTTGTTCACTTCTGTAAAGGATTGATAGAGAAATCCCATGATTAATTGACTCACAACGAACTTCAGCCTCAACCATAATTTACATCCCACCAGCTTTTGAGCCTAGTTTGCCTTTTAAAAGATTTTTTTTTCGTTGCTAATACATGTCATCTTAAAATACTAAATTTAGTTGTACATTTACAAATAGATTGAATCACTGAATTTTTATATTTTCTTATCCTTGAATAAATTCTAAAATGACATAAACTCGTGTTTCTTCCCTCTTATTTAATGAGCGAAGGTTTCGTTTGATGGTGTTGGGGGTGATGGATTCACCCCTCGAAAACCTCTAGAGTCTAAGATCTCTTATGACAAGTGAGGAATTTTTAAGTAGATTTTAAACTATATTTTATCATAATTAATTCAATTAGAATTTTATAAAAGTATCTTTAGGTATATAAATTTAAAGACTTTGAGTCAAACTACGATAACGTGAAGCTTTCGTCCGATTTAAATGATTATGAGAATATGGTCTGCCGTTTTACAACTAAGGCATGATTCTTCCATGAATTATTGCATCATTCATTGTTAACTTAGTTCCATTGTAGATAAATTCAAGACAACTTGTTTGAAAAAGTAAGTATTTTTTTAAAACGCAGGTACTAACAGAATTATTTTATTCATATGGTGAGGGGGTGCGCAATCTCCTTTAAATTTACTACTGGATATTAAACTTTTGAGGGTTTATTTATCACATGACAACTAATCTTTTACATGGGCCCAGATTTCTGAATGAAATTATGTCTTGAAAGAAAGTTAAGGTTCTACTCATTTTGAAATATATATTTGTAGTTTTGTCACTGTAGATCAATTAAATTGAACACGTGAATAAGTGCGCAAAACAAAGTAGAATATTTGATGTTCTCTTCAAAACCTAAACACTTGTCTCTCTTAATGAATTTTCAAATGGTAATGGTGCAGAATATTTTCAACAAGTGTTTGCCGAGAGTAAACACTTCAGACCGAATTTCCTCTGAAGTCGTGCATGGCCTGTTTACCGTGCATTGTCAATGAAATATCCTGAAGAGACCCAAGCGCCACCTCGAAGTGTCAAATAGTTGATTAAGAGTTAAATGTCAAGATTCTTAACTGTTAACAGCATATGGCAGAGTTATTTTTGCTATATCATGCTGGTCTCGTTGTCGCATGGGGGCAGAGACCGAGGAGAGAATAATATACCCCCTCAAAGTTTTTTTCAGCAGAAATCGAAATGACGACCTTGCACGTTTACCCAATATTCTTGTGTAGAAACCAATAGAACAAAACATTTAATATCACTTTTCTCAACCCTGTTAAATAAAACTCGCTTTAATGCACAGAATCAAAGGAATTCGATAGAAAACTGTTTTTAAGGTATATTTACATTGCGGTACAATATCATTTATCAAGGTGACATTTTTCAATCATTTTAGGAGATGCAAATTCATGTGCAAGGATATTTCAAGAAAAACGCTTTTAGACACACACTTTATCGCTATCTTTTCAAATCATTGAAAACACTGTAATCCAAGGAAGAATGTGTTTTATACGATTTTTTAAAAAGATAACGCAGGAGGTAAGGAAATGTCCCTGACAGGAACCGATAGACAGAAGAGGTAATAACTTTAAAAAGTCAATAAGTCTTTATTCTTCCGACAGAATAAAACGTTATTGAACATTTTTTTACTGTCTGGGTTATGCATTGCCCCGACTCAACGACACAAAAGCAATATAATCGATGCCCCATAAGCACATGTTTATAAGAATACCTGAAGACTTGAGTGAAGCAACATAAACTATTTTTTTTAGGTTAACAACGAAAGTTTTTTGTGCTTCTAATTACTGCTTAGTATGTGTGTACTTTGAAATAGTGGTGTATATCTGTTCAATGACACATAAACTGCATGAAAAACGAAACCAGTAATTTTCGATCATACTTATTTTTTTTTCTTTACCCGACAATTTTCTAACAAACTCACAAATTGTTCAAAGTTCTCTAAACGAATAAAGTATTATAATCAAAGAGATAAATGATATAATGTAATTTCTATGCGCTTCTCCTATTTCTCGTTTGCAAATTTCCTCTCCTTCTGTTATTATCATATCCTTCATTTAGCTGTATGAACTACTTAGAAGTACTGAACCATAAGATGTACTAATTAGATAGCAGTGTTGTCTCTAAGACCTGGGAGGCGGGGAATTCCCCCGCCTATATTGCCTTTATTACCCGGCTATTTTTGAATTTTAAACACAATGTAGCAATAAGCAAGACCCCTAGACCCCCCCCCCCCTACCTTTTCATTTCCTCCTTCTACTTCAATTTTAGAGACAACCCTGAGATAGTATCAGCATTGTCATGACAATGTTGACTGTATAGCAATTACTTTCACGAAACATACCTATACAACCTTTTTTATTTCGAATCCAATTGTTTTAATACATGTAGTTCCATTTTTTTTTAAAATAAAATATTATCCATCTACTTTTTATTCATTATCTTATAATTTTGTGTGTTTGTTATGTCTTCAGTTTCAGTTTTTTTCAGTTTCAGTTTATTTCACTCAACACCATATAATGGTACAAGAGGTACATAAGAAGAACAAACATATTTACATATATACAATATAGTTGTAAAGTTCCAAGAAAGTAAGTGGGGTGAACGAACAATATGATTAATTTTTGAAATAAAGAAACACAGTTTTCTTAATGTGATATAATCGACTGAAGACATGATTTCATAAAACTGTTTATTGTTAGGAGAAGAACAGTAATATGTATCTAAAAACTGACTTAGTAATTTACTTAATGCCTTGCATTCTAATATAACATGAAATTCATCACCAATTTTGTTACAATTACACAAATTACAATAACGTTTACTTCTTTCAACAATACCCCACCTTCCTATTTCAACCGGAAGATGATGATTTGTAGTTCTAAACTTAACTAATATTTTTCTTAATTTACTGGGTAACAAGAGTAAGTAGCCTTCACATTCAAAATTTGTTTTATAAATTCTATATATAATACCCTTAGTCGATTCCTGAATATCGTTATGCCATTTTTGTAAAATTTAATCTCTTAACCTTTGGTTAATAGTTGTCTTAATCCAACTGGAGTTATAATGGTACGATTCATGATCACACCATAAATTTGAAAGCCCGCATTTATCTAAAACATTTTTTAAAGAGCATAGCCATGGATTTAATATTTGTCCCTTATCAAATTATATATTCATAAGTTGGTTCATTCTTTAATTTGATAATAACCAACAGTGAAGAATATAATGGAATAGATAGTTTTAAAACAGATCTGAGAGAATAATTTAATGAACAAATATATAAAAATTCAAAACACAATTTTACAAAATTTTAATGCTTGATTTCAATGTCAATACTAAAAGAGTCATTGCATAACATCACGGTTTTCATATAACAATACTAATAATTAAAACAAAATTAATAAAAAAATCATCACATGAAAAATGAATTTGATGAATAGTAGAATGGAACCATTGGGTCAAATGTTGGCGCATTTTAAATTCACTCACTCGCAGTACACCTGTCTTCCTGGTTGCCCTTTAGTTTAATGTTGCAGTACTCGGTGTTAATGTTCTGTTAAAACAGTCATATTTGTCCATTTTCCTTGGCTTTAAGTCCTTTATACTGACTTCAACCGTTTGTATTTACATTTGTAATTACCAGCGTGTGCATGACAGTCTGTAATTCTGTCAATGAGTTTTGCATAAATTTTGCATAAATTTACATGTCATGTCAGGGAACGGTTGGCAACATGTCGATCACTTCCGGTAAACAAGACAGGTAAATTTCAGTACTAATACAGTAAAGATCTGTAATGCGTCCTTAATGAATCAACTTGATTGTTGGCGGAACAGACAGATTTTCCTTTAATTTATGTACATGGCACACATAGTATATTACAGACCTTTGTTTGACAAAAATAACGAAGCAAACACACAACAATCACGTCTTCAAACTAGATTTCAGTTGTGAAAATTTCCAGAGTTTAATGTTCGTCATCAAAATCCCTTCATATTTACTGTCGTCTGCTTCTTCCTCTTCGTCCGGAAGTGGCGTCATCACTGCGAGAGAGTGGGACTTTGGGATTGAAGGTATCGGTGTGAGGGTTGAGGATGAACAATTTATGTAGTCCTCAAGTTCCTCAATTGTCTCTTCGTTGATGTCTTCCACAGAACTTCCAAATTCTATTTCAAAATATAAAGAATTACATGTATATCAATTCATTGTACCTAACCAGATTTTATCGACACATTTTGAATGGATAGAAAAATATGACACTTTCTAATATCACAAAAAACTGGCTCTTATCATCAACATTCACTTGACAGGCAGTAGCTGTTATTTATCGAAATAATTCAACAATCATACATATAAACATGATGTAAAAGTAGCGAAAGTAGACAATGAAAAACAACATTTCGTTGGGTAAGTAACCGAATCCCTGGAAAATATTAAAAGATTTCTTTGTTTGACAATGTATACGACGTGTCATGACGTCACTGATTTCTACCTTCTGAGGACCCAATGGACCCCATGCTGTCGTTCCGGTGGAGCTTGTTATAGGACGGGGCGCTCTGCTGTCTGACCAGGGGAGTCGCCATGGCAGCGAAGTCCGATGTGGACACGACTCTGGCCCCCGTACTGGGCCGCTGCTGTCGGGACTTTGTCAGATTCCGGATAGATTCGTTAATTCCGATCAATTGTTTCATTAGTTTAACATCTTGTGTTCTCATTGCTTTCTACAATGTAAAATATGCACGTGTATTTTTACACTGAAATTAGTTTTATATTGCATCATACATGTACGTGCAGTTTACACAATAATTATGACAATTAATGACAACCCTATTACTGACAGCCATAATTAATGACAACCCTATTTAGAATAAATGATTCTAACTTCAGAAAGAGTCTTTCTTTCAAACTTCGCCACTAAGAAAAAGCGAGCATCCGTTTCTAGAGTGAATTAAAACAATGAGGAAAACAGCAAGGACATGCAAGGGTTGTGAAGTAAAAAAGGAAGGAGGTGTTTCGTGAACTTGTCTTAAATGGTCGTTTTGCAGCAGATGTTAATGTGTATTGTTGACAGATGTATATTATATAGACCCTCAATGCTTCTGGCGGTGATCCCCCAGTGCACCAGAAACGGAAATGTTTGTACAGCACAAATCTCCCCAAATTAAGGTGAACAAAGTATTTCTGTATCACCCGATATTTTGTTTTACGTAGATTTTTTTATGTCAGTAATCATCGGCTGATGCTTGCAAAACACGAGTTTTCGGTTTTTTTCATTGCTTTTGTTACAGTACTTCATCGGACTAGGTATATCAAAATAGATTGTCTGATTTTGCTCTGCTCACCCATTCCTTCTTTAATATTCTAGCAAACAACTGCTTATTAAGTGAAGTTCTATTTCTTAAGTCACTGGCCAAGGAGATGACAATGGAAGTGAGCGATATCATTGCAAAAGACATATTTAACTTTAAACGTCAAGGATTATTGTGGAACCTATCTCAATTAGCAATAAATAGACTCACGGTAAAATGCACAATCTGGATATAATTATAAGGAAACACGACAAAGACAGACATTTAATTCCATGAGTTTGTTCAAGGAAATTGCATGAGTCTTGCTTTTCTAGCGTGGGGTAATACGTGGTGTCATCGTATGGAAAAAATATTTTTTAAAACGGTCCAGACAAATTAGACTGGAATGTAGATAATTGCAAGAGAAAATTGTTGAAGTAAATTCTTTTTAATATGTTTACCCCCTATGGAATAAAACTTAACATTGGCAAACATAACAGGCCGATCACAATCGGTAGACTAATGGAAGCAAATTGAAAATCGCATGATTAACAAGACTTTGAACTTCACGTTTTGGAGTTTGACTTTTTGATAGTAATAGGCCAAATCTGACGCATTTACATTATGTTTTTGATTTATTTATTTTTTAACCTAAATAGCGCTTCACGAGTTATAGATTGTAATAGGCCAATCCGACGCATTTACCTTGTGTTTTGATTTGTTTATCTTTCATAATCTAAACAGCGCGTAACTAAATTGACAATTTCATTCAGTTTAAAACTCTTGTCACGTTGGGTTTGTGTGAAATGAAATCAAACAATATGAAGTTTTCGTGCGTAGAATATTATTAGATTGTTTGTTTTTATGTTTGTTTAATAACACTGCGTGTAGACATATGAGCAAACTTTTCTTCGTCATATTTAATCACTGTGTATCGGTTTTATACGCGCTGCAGTCGGGCTTTATGTGAGAAATTAAATTTGAATTATTCTCAAGATGAAAGAAATTGATTCATGTTTGTGATTTTTCAATAAAGAAACGTTTTGTTCCGAAGGTCATTCACACAGAATATATTTACTCAAGGAAATTTCCATTGATGATCGATTAAATACATAACTCGACCCAAAGATCAATTCAGAACTCTAAACACCTTGGAAAACGTTAAAAAATATTAAAATAGACAGGTAATGCTAGGCAAAAATTTCGAATTCGAAGACATTAACTTCAGAAATGTTTTTAACGTACATTATGTATATCTATATATTGTTACTTTTAAAATTAATTATTCAACACAGCTTTACTCAATTTAAGAAGTTTTTTTTATTCAAGTATCTGTATAAATACTTTGAAAAGGATTGAACGGCAGCCAATATGCCTATGCTTTTTTTCTAATATTATCGCAACTTTTTATGTATAGTCTGATAAATATAACATGATTGTCTCACGACATTTTATGATAAGACTTGGTACTGACATTTTACATGCTGTTCTTTTATCTCTACAATCAAAAGATCTAATTGAAAATATTTTTTCTTCAGAAATTGATACTCAGCAAATACATGTATTGATTCGACATATTTTATCAGGCAGTTATGTTCAGTACTGTATGTAATCAATGTTTAGAATTGAGTAGCGAGTCCGAATGATAAATTCGTGTTATCTATTGGCAAGCATTGTAGAGATAAAAAAAATACATAGTTTTTTTCTGCTTTGAAAATGTAAAAAAAAATTCTCTTTTGATATGCTATGAATAAAATCAGTCTCTAATAAAAATTATTCATCAGTATTATTTGTAATAAATAGTAAGCTTGATAATGAAAGTTACTGTACCAATCTCTCGTATCATAACAAACGAGTAATGTACATGGGCATATATCTTACCAAATCTGATTTTAAGGAATCCAACAACAGAGAAATTCGATCAGCGGGCGAATCCATGTTTATCAAAGTATAAAATATAATCAACAATGTCCATGCACCAATATAGATAGAGGATCATCCATTTGCACCTGAATACGAACTGTGTATTTAGATTTCACCTGTAGTATAACGTTCGGCGTTATGGACCACCAGTAGAAGCGCTTCGCTTTGTTATAGCACCTGTATTCTCTTTGATTGACAGGTGTAAAATACACTTTCAGATTAAACTACCTGCACAGGTTTCAACGTAAGCCGGTAATTAAAGTTAATGGTTTGTAATTGATGAGAAGAAATACGGATATATGTGACTTTTCCCACCCTTAATTAAGTGTGTTGTGGTATAGGTATCGGGCTGGCGGGAGTTGGTATTGCAGGATAGCGATCTACACACAAATAATGAATGCACTTTAATTCCGGTAGAGAAAAAGAAAACCCGGCCGTTTTAGGGTGAACAAATGAGGTTTAATCCGATAGTTATGGAGGAGTCGCTATTCAGTGTCGTTTGATAGATCACGATTATAGCTTACACGTTTAGAAGACGTTGACCCAACATGTACTCCGATATGGTGAAGGCAAAGAGCAAGATAACCTATTTCGGATTATACTGTAATTGTGACCAATTGACTGATTCAGAGTTTATTTGATCTAAGTAGGGGTATGCATCGCTTTTAATTTTATTGTCCATAAATGATTTTAATGCAATAGATTTTCATTAGGCAACTATGCATCTACAATATTCCCTCAAAAACTCGTTAAAGCAAGAGATTGGTTTTATTTAGGGTAAAGAGCTCACAACTTTCTTTGCAATTTTTTTAAAATCATTTTCTGGAATCCATGTATTCTGTCTTCAATAAGGTTTATTTGTTTGCCAATGCATCATAGAAATTGTGTCATGCGCTCTTAATTAATACCGAAGTTGCAGGTTTTTTATGTTTATAAAAAAAAAGACCTCGCAGGGATAAAAACCAACAATTACCATCAATTGGCGATGGTGTGTTCGGCCATGCTGTATGGTGGCAGCTTTCAAATAATGTATTAGTTCAATTGAGCAATTCATATTTCTGCCAGGTTAAATTTTTAAATACTTAGTACTCAGTCTGCCCAATTTTCCATTTTTCATATCAATTTCTGCAAAACCGAATTGCACGCTCAAATTTATAGAAGTCAACGTCGCAACCTTGTTGCGTAATTTCAAGTCGTATTATTAGAGTTATCAAGGACGGTTTCTTTTGCTAGATCTTAGCTGTTCTCATTTTTCGTCCCGTTTTGGTCTTTATCCAGACAATTAAATTAAACCCTTTAAGACAGCAATATCAACACAGACCGTGGGAAACACATTTATGTGGGGTTCTCTGTATTTATTAACTAATAATGATTTTGAACTCATATCCCTATATTATTAATTTAAACTAAAATTATGATTATGATTCCGAATACCGATGTTTCTAACATTAGGGTAACAAAACATGATTCAGTTCTCATTTGCAATAGCTGAAATGGCATAAACCGTTTTTAGATAAAATTTGATTGAACGTGATCTGAAAGCAAACTTATGTACAATAATATATAATTATTTCTTGTTTTATACATCATCATATTGTCCTTCGGTTGTCACACTTTTCGGGAATACGACACATAAATGCATTGCAAAAGTTTTTATCTCATCATTGGTATTGTTTTGATATTTAGTCAATTAATGAATTTAAGGTCATTTAACTTTAGGAATTAGAATTTGTAGTAACCTGGTCAACAGAAAGGTATGGCTGAGAGACAACCTGCGGTTTGTTTGGCAAAGTCTGTGTATCATTGCTACATAGGATTGCTCCAAAAGTCACTTTTGATCCAGGATATATAGGTTTGGGTTGCTTTTAGAGTTATTACTTGCAAACATCAAACATTATCGCTCTGCATTGGAAACCATGTAGTATGTCAAATATTATCAATTGTGAAGAAGTTCCAAATAGGTGAGGCATACTTAAGTATAAGACCCGATTATTTTTGTTTTGAAACGAGCTTTATTCTGGGTGTCTTAATAAATACATGTAAATTTCAACGGAGGAATCTGAGGTGAATTTTTTCTTTCCTCCCAAAATTGAAATTAATAAATACGGGAGTGAGATTCTCTGATTCAGTGTTCGAACCTTTTTTATCGATTATATAAATCTAGATGTTTTTATTTTCATTCAGTCGATTTTATCGATGCAATTCTCTTATTTTACAAGATAGCATATACTCATTAAGTCGGATGTTTATATTAGAACTGGATACCAATTCGGTTTATTATACTTTCATGTTAAATACTGAAATCTGATTGGTTTAAATCCAGTTGATAATCCGTTCTATTACCCTCAGCGTTATCAAGACACTTAGCAACGAGAAACACTATATAAATAGTGCCTGTTTGGGAGGGTAACAGTTGAAATTGACACCCCGAGAAAACCATTGTCAACCGACGCGAAGCGGAGGTTGACAATGGTTTTCGAGGGGTGTCAATTTCAACTGTTATCCTCCCAAACAGGCACTATTTATTTTGTTATACTGAATGTCTTTTTTAAAAATTTTAAGAAAATTTTACTGCTTTTATATAGGAATAACGTGAATTCTACAGCGAACCGTACGCGCATAATTTTCGCGCATGTAACATTTTTTAATGTTACCCGTTGCCAAGTGCGTTGCTAACGCTGAGGGTAATAGTAAATATTATTAACTGCGTCTTAACCAATCAGATTTCAGTATTTAACATGAAAGTATAACAAAACGAAATGTTACATGCGCGTAAATTATATGCGCGTAATATATAATAAATTATATATTTTTATATAAAAGCAGTAAAAAAAATCTCTAAAATTAAGACATTCAGTATAATAAAATAAATAGTGCCTGTTTGGGAAGATAACAGTTGAAATTGACACCCCTCGAAAACCATTGTCAACCTCCGCTTCGCGGAGGTTATGTATGTAATTCTATGATTGTTTTGATTTGTGGGTTTGTTTTCTTCATACTTGTCCTTCTAATACTTTCAGAGTCTTATAGGAGGAAGTCCCAGTTATGGGGGGTTTGTTTATTTGGTATTCATGGACCAAACGAAACATTGTTTAAAAGAAACAAAATTAATGCCCAGAACATTATTTGAACATACTAGATAAAAACGATATTCAAACATGTGTTAGAGCATTAATTTTAAGTATGACCGTAGAATGTGTTTAATGTTAATTAACATTTTTCAATCAGATAAGAAATGTTACAGTGCATTTTATGGTATGACTACTATCCTTGAGATTTGATTGATATAGACAAATACACATTCATTTTACAAAAACAAAATTGATTGATAAACATAGAACAAATTGTTCACTATCCACCTTACAAATGCCGATATAAAGTTCAACAGAATTAAATTTTAAAATGTAATGATAGCTCATAGTGATAAAATGTGCAAAGATGTCCTGTGTGTATGTACCATTACTTCTTACATTTAAGAAAAACTGACAATTTTCGATTTTTTCGAAAACCTTTTATGCAGTTTTCAGTTTCGATTTTAAATACCACACCGATGTTTCTGAATTTATACTTCAACCCCATTTTATAACACAGAAAAGTTAACTTTACTTGAATCGTGTATCATTGAAAGATGTGCTGAAAAAAACATTGTCCAACTTGCTTCTATTCAAATATAAAAAGAACCAAAGAACTTTTAAATGATTAATTAATGAGGTCTTTAAACATTTTGATTTTTTTTTTTAACAATATATTTTTACGAAACATTTCTTTTCCTTAACAATAATAAAAGTTGTTAATCTTGTGTTTAAAGGTAGAGTTAGGCACAAACACTTTAAACATGAAAACTACTGTTTTAAGAACAAAAGTTAAAGCGCTGTACTACATTAAAAGATAAAACTGAAATCTGTAAGGTACATGTATATCAGGTAAATAATCTGCAAGGTCAAGATTTCTTCTCGGGAAGAATTACATTCTAGAGTTATTTTTGTTCCAGACTGTTTTATACTTCTTGTCTTGGAATAAGTTTCATGCTTGTTGACTTTCACCAATCAGATCACTCGAATTATTATTGCGACATGATTGATACCTTGATATTTGATTCATAAACCTTAACAAAGGTAAACGTAACCTTCCAATGAGATATTACTACACTAACTTTATGTGGTTAAGTGCCACACCAAGGGCGTTGGGATAAAAATAACAATAGACGCTTTACAATAAACAAACGGAACTAAGTGGACATTGTTTAGATAGAAACTTGATTGATTGAGAGTCAATCAATTTTGCATGAATTTGCATGAATTTTTCTTTCAATTTTAAGTGTCTAATTTTTATTTGAGATGCAATGTTCGCTCTTGCTAAGCAGTGGTTCACAATTTGCAGACAAGCAGCAAATTTAAAAGTGAACTTTCTATTTTTAATTTGGATAATGGACCGAAAAGGAATTTGGCATCCAAAGAGTGATCTGGTAGCTCATGTTATGAAAAAAGTAATAACTAAGATAAACCTTAACAATTAGAAATCATTTTGAATTTTCTCATTGTTTCAAACACTTATTTATCCTAACGTTCTGTATTTGTGTGAAGTATTAAAACGGAAGTGGAGCTATGCCAGCTTTAATATCAAATAACTACATCGTGTTACATCCAGACGTTTTGTCATTTGACTCTTTCTTTAAATGAAAAAACTTATGCATGGGCATATTGCATACTTTATTCAAGTAATAAAAAAAGACATACTCCAGCTGTTGTTTGTTGAAGAAAGAAATATGGTTTGAATTGCTTCACGTATTCAACAAATAGTAGAACGTGGACTGCTATAAAAGTGTTTATAATATTAACACAATATTAATAAATGTTTGTCTTAATTGCTTCACTTTTAATTTATTTGACGATGTGATCTACATATTATATTTTTAAATCAGTATGGCTGGTATATGAATATTGAATTTTTATACATGTAATATAAAATGCACGAATTATAATGATCAATAGAGCAGTTTTCTTACAGAATGTTTAAGTATATACAAATATAAAGTATACTGAGAAGTAATCTTCCTCACAAGTTTTATTTCTTTATATTGGTTTCAACTTTATGTTTTTCAACTTTGCGGTACATTTTAGAATTAATTATTTATAGTATGCCTCCATTTTACCAATTTCACCTTATACAACTTTTGATACAAACACATATTTTTTGTGCAAATTTGTTAAACCCTTTGATGCACAACTTTCATTTTTCTATGTCTTTAGTTAATTGAATAATGCAACTAATATAACCCTCGTGCGTCATATCTTATATTAGTTAAGGATCAAGGATTATATCATTAGATTGTTCAATCATACTATCATTCAAAACTGTCAATGTTAACTAAAGTTTTACGACTTTAAAGAAGGCTTCTAAAAAAATATCTATAAAACCCCCGATTCTGTACATTTCTGTAATTCACTATGACATTCTACGAAATCAATCAGATCTTGTTTGATCTTTATAGGTAAACGTTCGTTTTTCACTTTTTAGTTAAACGTTTAACATGGAGAGGGTGATATGTTTGACACGTGTATGAAACAACACCCAATCTCATAATTGATTTCCTCTAAAGTATTCTAAAGATTTGCAACTTAATTCAATATGTTTACATATACATGTATCTCATGTCTATTTCTTTTTTTCCATGGTAAACGCATATCTGTTCTTATTCTTGTGGAGGAAGAGGGTTCATAAAGTTCGGTATCTAAGAACATGCATATACAGTTTAAATAAACATATCCTACCTACAAGATATTAATGCAATTGTTTCCGAAATTATTAGTAGAACAAAATAATTTTATTTTAAATAGCAAATGTTTTAACAACACAACATATTAATAGTTTTATTTTATAAAAATCTGATCTGCAAGATACAACATTAAATGTTTAGACATGCATTACTTAAGGCATTTTTCATTTGTTCTATATTTTAATGATTTGTACTTCACGAAATTAATAATTAGCACATCGACACGAGGTTTCTGTGTATCGATGAATTGAATTTTGGGCTGTAAATGTCATTAGCTTGACAGCCTTGCATGTTTTATGGTTGCGGTTAAGGGTGTGGATGAAGAAAACGTAAACGATTATTAATTATAACGACTTAAATGTGTTAGACAAAGGGCTAAGCAGGTTTTCGCTGACAGGTTACACTAATTTATTAACATTGATAGATTGACCTGCAAACACAATCCTAGAAGTGTTTGAAGATGTCATATATGGTTAAAGGTGTGGACATATTACCTTGCTTTTATCAATTAGAGTATAATATTATGTACAACTAATTTTCTGGCTACAGTATCGAACGAAATTAATATGATGTCTTTTAGATCCAAATCCTATGTTGAATTTTTCTAAAATGTATTCAGATATTAATTGTAAATGTCCTCATATTTCACATTTAATCAGACGGCCAGTAAGTTGTGTGGAAATTTGGTTTATGATTATTTGTTACTATTATCACCAACTTTCTAGAAGCAGTAACATGCATTGTGGCGTTAACAGTAAACAAATAATAAATTAAAAGGATTGAAAGGTTTATAACACATCTTTATATTTTTTTTTTATTTTAGAAAAATTCTTTGTTCTACAAATGAACATGAAACAAATATTAATATTTGTATTTTAATGATGTAGAATACAATATTATAGTTTCAGTTATTTTTATTTTTTTTTATTGAATATGTTGAGGTTCAAGTTTATGTTTCTTACATTTTTACTATTTGAAAAAAAAAAAGAAACCAACCGAAATGTATTATGTAAATGTATATTAAGTAAAATATAAACGAAAAATGAGTTTTGAATACATATAATTTTTCATGCCAGACATTGGCTGATCCAGGGTTCTGAACAGTAGGCTGGTGCTGTCTCGTGGTAGTGAAAGTAGGCCCCGACCCGTACAGCGGACCAGAAGATCTCTGCTGAATGCTGGCAAGTTGACCAGTCGTTTCCTACCGGTGCAAGTGGCTAACATGTGATTCAGAAACATCTTGTCACAATGTCGATCTGTCAGTAACCGAAACGATGACCCTGTCAAATATAGCATAATTAAGATACTTTTTAAATGATAACAGCATACTTGTTATTCCTAAGAAGGGAAGGTTTATCTTTGTTTCAAACACTTTTCAATTATATTTAGATGACAAAAAATGAATTTGTTTACGGTGTTTCTAAAAGATGTCAACAGTTAACAATTGCATTACAGTGTTTAAGTCTTAAGTGTATTAGTTAGCAAAATTACTAGGACAGTGTTCTTACACAGTCGTAACAGACATCGTGTTTATTACAGGAAGGCGTGAACTGGGCCTCGTAGTCAAAGTGGAAGAAGGGGAACACTGCATCCATCAACGGCACCCTGAGGGGGCGTGGTCCATGCAAAAGTCACCACTATACACACTTCCGGCAAATACCACGAGTAAAAACAGGTAAACAGAGAACTAAAACAAGTTAACAGTCATTGAACTTAATCTCCTTACATACTTATATTTATACTTACGAAGTAAATTACTAATTGATCATGTTTAAAGATATAATTATTGTCAATTTGTTCCATAGATATTGAATATAGTTACATGTATTTTCCTTCTACCTTCTGTTTTTGTGTCTGGAAGGTTTCTTCCTTAAAGAACATATCATATGAAGAAGGAATTTGCTTGTATGATACATATATTGCCTTTTCTCGATTTTTCACTGTACAAAAATGATTTCGTCGGCCGTAATTTTTTGTGAAAATTCAAAATGTTTTGTGAAAATTCAAAAAATGGTTTATAAGCATTTTTGTTAATTACTTTGTCATTTGACATATATAATAAATCTGTTTGTTTTCAACTTACTATTGTTTTGTTCGTATATTTGTTCGATACCCACACCTGAATATATTAAAAGAAGTTTAAATTGATGAATGTTTGGTATCATAAATAAAAGGAATAATTTTCTTTGCTTTTGACCTTGAGTTTAACCATAAAAAGGGAAACAACCGAACAGGCGCTCTCGCCAAATTTTGATGCATTAACCAGTATGCAAAGAAATTTTTGTAAAAGGGGTCTGTGGGTTTAATTTCCGTTGCTCATATATGTGATTTTAAAGGGTGTAGTGAACCGTCTTACCTGCATGATTTGGTCGGTTTTCTGAACAATAATATCTGTCACAATAAACCCTTATCAATATCAAGTCCGAGCCTTGGCATGGTGATTCCAGTACAGATCACGCATTATATACCAGCCAATTACGCGAGTCAGTATGATATTGCTAAATTCGATCGGGCAACTCGTGAGTATTATATATCATCCAAAATACTCTGAAATACATAGACAAAAGTTACAAACTATAGGTCTAGATAAATAGCAAATGACACGTCAGGAATAAGCAGTTTGAGTAAATCAAATTTACAATGAATTAAAACTAAATTAGATCATTTAAATTATGAAAATAAAGTTTGTGTATTTTTACAAGTTCAGCTCAAAAATCAAAAGTTTAATGAACTCGTGCAATATTAATTTGCTCCATACTCAAGCAAGAACTCAAAAACAGGCATTATTTATTATGTAAACTAAACATATTCATCTGTAATTTTGGATGAAATAAAATTGCAAATTCATTTTTTATTTGTTGATCGATGAAAAAAATATTCCTTATAAAATTATAGTAATTCAAAAAAGAATCGGTAGATATCGTGGAAACCATGAATTCATGCACATATGTACACAAGAGACAGTATGAGAAGATTATGGACATAATAAGTCTACATTGTATGTGTACATGTTGGTCTTGGTAAAGCATATGAAACGATGAGGAAGTAAGTCAGTCGATGAGATATAAGTTCTGTATGTTTGAATGGTGTACTGGTTGAACTTATAATTATATTCATTGACTTGTACGTCAATGTTGATATATATGATTTCTATCATAAGAGAATGTACATAAATTTCAATATATCTGATCATCATATCAATTAAAGATTGAATGTATGTAATGGAGTACGATTTCTTTGTGCATTTTGAAATATCTTTAAATTGATCTATAATGGAGATTTTTGATATATCACGTCGAATCAAGGGCGTCGTATCAAGGACATAGTTTTTTTTTCAATTTCATGATTATGAGATTATCATTCTTAAATGTCAATACCTGATAATAGATACATTTTAACATGAAATTGATTTCTAGAAAAAAAATTTTTTTTCTTTTTAAATTCATTTTTAATTAAACTATATCAAAGAAATCGTATTCGAGAAAAAATTAAGTTATGATGGATAACCAAAATTTTGTTAATTTCCTAAAGGTTATATAATTATAGTTCGAATCAATCATTGTTTCTTGAACTGAAATGATCGATATTGAACTATGGTGTTAATCTTCTTCAATCGATCATTATTTCATAAACTGAAATGACCGATACTGAACTACATGTACGTATAACATTTCTAATTATAAACTGAAATTTCATCGTACATGAGCACTACTTGTATAATTATATTATGTATGCTCTATTATGTAGATTTGTGGTCCATATACTGAAAACACCAAGAAACAAGCTTGATGGCCTCCATTCACAAAATATCGGAATGTAATCAGATTGGAAATTACAATCATAAATACAAAATGCAACATCAAAAACTTACAACGTTTAAAGAAGGTTGCAGACAGAAGGTCGTAAGGAATAATGTATATGTTGCCTGTTTCGTAGACCAAAGATTATCAGACAATCACTGATAGGAGATGATTGTATTCGATCAGCTGCATCTATCTTTTCAGAATCAGTATTTTGCCTTCAAAACGGTTACATGTCAGTCAGACCCTCTTGTCAACAACTTGTAAACAGTGTTTTGTCCAAAAACAGTAAAGCTGCGCTTTATGAGATAACAACAAAAAAGAGCCTTTCAACGCGTACTTTAAGCGCCTAGAAAGAATAACCATACGGTGAAAAAAGAATTTTAAGTCCATTGTTCGTTACTTCAGAGACTGGGCTGTACATTGTGTATTGGACTTTTAAGTGGTAGGGACATCTTATCAGATCAAGGGTTTGCCCAATAACATCTATAAAGTTGTGGGATCGTAGAAACAATCCTTAGAACCCGCGATACAACCAAAAGAGTCAAACGACAAGGAATTCTGTTCCTCTAACATTAACATTGACAATGGAATTTATCTCCGCTACTGACAGAGTTAACGCTGCATTTGCCACACTGCAGACTGAGTTGGTAAGGAAGTTTCAAAATTTTGCAATTTTCGAATTATATAGCTGAAAGACGTTGCTTGCGTTTTGATGCAAGAATTCTTCAGAAGATTAAAGTAGAAATATTTTTCAAACAATTTTCTTTTTTCAGAGGGAAATCAGAACACAAGATATCAGTCTGATGAAGCAGTTATTGAGCATCAATGACTCCATCCAGAGACTGTCCAAAAAGAAGAGCGACAAGTCTCGTGCAAGGAGGATGACGCGTAAAATTTCCCGCAAACCCACCCTGGCGGAAATCGAGGACGAAGACCAGACGTTCAGCAGGAAGGACGAGATCACACTCCTGACCAACATCAAACTGTGGAAATACTCCCAGTCCGACGAATCAAGCTCGGGATCGGAATCCGAGGTCTTGTCCGAATAAACAGATCCTTCTGCCCGATCAACAATTACCTCAACCGACGAAGGTTGTGTTTTTCTACCCAAACAGATGCAAAAGAACACCTTTTCTCGACAAGTCAGTTTGGAGGAATTCACGCCGGATTAAGAGAATCGTCTTCATCGGACTCGTGTCTGTCATGTCATCGTTTCTTGTGTCTGAGTTTTCTCTCATTGCCTTTCATTGATGAAAGTTGGGTTTCGTAATGAAGGCGAATGACAGAAGGCCAGCGCTGGCTCACAGCAGTTAATTCTCAGTTGTGAAGAGTACTTTACATGTGTTTGTGTGTCCGTCAAAGTATTTTTGTTTGTTTCATGTCTATTTCTACCATAGTAAAGTCTTTTTTCTTTGCTAGTTGTAACGTAAGATACGTGTAATATACAACGAAGTCTGCCAGTGACGGATCGATGCAATATTTATTTATTGTGCAATTTTGTTCTGGGAAGGGGTGGGGAAGGAGGGGTAGGAAACTGGGTTGGTTATACAATATAGTGGGTTTTAAATTTATATGGTTAAAAAAAGAAACAAACTAAAAGAAAAATATTTTCGATAGCTGTTCAACTGTTTTCTGACGTATACCCGTTCGGCTCTTTTTTGCTTAATCTGTCTTTAAAAACAAATTTTGACTTGTGAATATTAAAAGTATTTTTAACAATCTCTTAAAGCCTTTTTGGAAATTAAAAAAAAATCATTTTTTTTAGGCAAAGAAAAGGCTACAGTTAAATTTTAAAAGTTCATGCAACATCTTTAAAATTAAACTTTTGATGGAAAATATTATCTTTTATTTAAAATACATGGTTGTATTTATTTGGTTCTATAAATGAAAGGTTTATAATTTTTAAAAAGTATTATTCAAATTATTTCTACAATCTTAACATGATTTTCTCGTTCGAGGCCTATTTCGTAATTACGATTTTCTTCAAATATAGTAAAATACAATTTTACTTTCATATTTCGGAAGTATGGGTTGGGCGGTAAGGGAACGGGGGTGGTTTAATCTAATGACTAATTAAAAAAAAAATAACTATACAAAACTGTTTTGATACGGAAGGGGGTGTATGATTTTGATATTGGTCTTTATGTACAATGTTTACATGTACATGTTTAAATTTTTCTCTAGTTATTTTCTCCTCTAAAATTCTTTATATTTCTTGCGTATTTAATTTTACCTTTTGGCGATATCTATTGTCTGATTATGAAAATTCATATTCCATGAATATGTTTATAATTATGATGGAATTGGATTTTTAAAAATAAAATTTTTCAAATTTCTTGTTTGTTTTTTTATGGGTGGAATGGATTATTTCATAGTTCACAAGATTACTTAATTTCATCGATGGATACACTAGTCTTGGTGAAAATTCGTGTATTTACACACCAACATTTACATTCTTGGTGTAGATGTGTCCTTCTCAAGGACTTGTTAATAATGATACCTAGGCCTCCCTCTCTCTCTCTCTCTCTCCAATCTTTTTTCAAGTCATAACTTAATATTTAAACCTGATACAGTAAATATAAACATTGTATGTAATAAACTCTATAAGAAAATGTAAGACACTTGAGTCACGTGGTGACGAGTGTATGATTGGTGTTCGATTAGCACGAGAAATCAGTTCTAGCCCGTCTTCTGACAAAGACGCATCAAATTTTCATCAATGATTTTTTTAAAAGATTTTTTATTAAACTATAATTTAGAAGCCTAAAAAATTTTCATGTTTTGTTGCAAAGTCCCTGCACTACCCTCGAGACGGCTCGCATTTGCGACTTTGACATGGTTTGGGACACAGGTTTCCAGAGATTTTTCTATTTAATAGTTTTTTCTGGCCGGTCACGTCGTCGATGAAAGGTTCAAATATTTGTTAAAAAGGGTGAGGCAGTGATTTTTTATATTACATTATATGTACATGATAAAATTTTGTATTGTTCAGCTTAAAATAAACTTCCGGCTCCCCTGTATGCATTTTGGGCTAGTCGGCAAATATATATTTGCTTGTCATTTTTGTAAGAATAGATAAGACTACTTCTTGCATACTACTCAGTATTATGAAACAAAGGCTTTTTTCGGTTTGCTCATTCGCCATCATGTCTTTATCTAATTTTATTCCGCTTTCACCTGTCCGTATCCGGGTTTTTTTTTCGTATGTACACGATGGAGAGAATGTCTTTTACATTAATCCATACAATAGTTTATTACAAATGTAACAGCAATGATTGTCGAGATGAAGACACATCACAGAGACCTGGTTTGTATATGATGAATCACAATGGGCCATATTCTTTAACCTCTTTTCTCTGTACTTTTCATAATAAGCAATGCACATCAATTAATTTCATCATCATACCACTTTCTTTTAATTCTAGAAATTATGACTTCCTTTGGGCCATTTAACAAAGTATCATATTCTTTCATTCATTCAGTAAATACTACACCAATTAATGATTTTTACTGACAAATATGTATAATTTTGACTGTAATGTGTGGGCATTTCCTTTGTCATACATGAAATCAATTAAATTGTTGTAAACGCCGCATTAATTGTCAAGGGGTATGCTTCATTCACATTTATTAAAATAAATTAATTATTATGCACTCTTCTATTTATAGTAACGTCGCCATAAAAACCCATGTAAATATCACAATAAAAGACTTTTGTCTCAAATCGAAAAATCTTTGTACTTCTATCTCGTTGTTCGTCACTGCCCTCTTTTCTGTTTTGACCCAATACATCTAATGGTGTAGTTTTAATAGAAATAGCCTTTTCATTTTGTCTGTTCGACGATTTTAAAGGACAAAATGTAAGATATCACACGCGGGGTTTTTATATACATATTTTTGGGGGTGTTTTTTTTTTATAGATAGTGATAAATTATCTATAATGTCTGAAACATAAAAATAATGCTACAACGCCGTATTCGATATTTTCAATGATTCTGAAACTCGTAGTGATTTTAGATTTATTCTTCTAAATAAATGTGCTTTAGAAGACAGCCCCTGTATTTAAAGAGAATGATACTTCGATTCGTTGAAATATTAATTACTGGTTTGTTTTTAAGTTACGGTTTCCACAAAAATTTTATTTTGGCTTTTATTCAGAGGAGGTACATAAGTTGGACAGTGGTAACATTGGTCATTTTGAAAATTTCACCATATTCTGTTAAGTTTGAATTCGAATTCGCTGTAATATCAAGTTCAATCTTCGCATTTAAACTTTCGCCTATGCTGAAACTTATGTAAGTCTTTAATGAAATATAGGTTTGAATAAAGTTAAGATCATTTGATGATGAACAGCTTTCGATTAGTATTCTTGAATAAAGTTAAGATCATTTGATGATGAACAGCTTTCGATTAGTATTCTGGAGCGAAATATCTCAATGTCGGTTGTACGCAAACAATAACTATAGGTTTGACTTTTCTTAAATTTATCTTTATTCTGACAGTATTTGCCATCAATCAGTTATTGAACTATGAAATGAATAAATAAATACTTTCTTTATTCTTTTAAGGCCATAAAATATTTGAACATAATATTTCATATATCGGTCATTGTCTGTGAGACATTTCAGGCGCGATAACTGTGAAGACACTGTTAAAACTGTGCTGTTGAACTAACGCCTGCAGTATCTTAACTGACTTAATTAGTGATCAATCAACCTAATTAGGATTTTAACAATGATAACGCATTTTATTACAGTGCACGACGAGTGTATTACCATGGATTAGGAAGTGAGTGAGTTGTATGAAGAGTATTGGAGCATTCAGTGGCCACTGATATATCACTGGGTGTGCTTGCTGCCTTTGAGAGAACATTTTAGCTTTGTCACGGTGAAACACAATGTCATGTTACTGAAGGGCATAATCATCTTTTAATAAATTACGAAATTGGAATCTAAATGAACATTCACATTTGTATATCACTTTTTTCATTCATTTTCTAATTTCTAACCAGAAAATCGTTAATTTGAAAATTAATGTACAATAAAATAATATTTTTTTAGAATACAATGATCTATGAATGTGATAGTTAAATCAAGGCATAGTAAGTAAGTAAGTACGTAACTGTAGACAAAAAGTAAGTAAGCAAGATAGTAAGCAAATAATTCTTTACAGTGAAATATTTAATGTAAATAAATGTAGATTATCATTTAAACCGGCCAAACTGATTCTCGCGTTCTTAGATTACAGTTTACATTTGTATTTGATTAGAATTAGCTGGCAATTCCAAGACTATTGTTTCTTGTTCCTTTGTTTTAAATACATTTTTGATTTTGTAATTATGATTTTATATATTTAAATAAGACTTTTCCAAAAATTATCAATTGATTAAATTTGATAATCAAATTAAAACAATATCGAACGATAATATCAAATAAGACGTATCTTTAAAATACACTGCTTGAATACATATCCCGTTCGCAATTGTTATAGCTAGATTAATTAACATTTCAGTTAGCGTATAGTTGTCATGAACTAATTTCCATTGCGCGGTGACGATCTGATACATTCACGTCTTATCTTTAATCTTCCGTATATATCACAAGACAACTTATTAACTGTTATATCAGATAGGACGGGAGGCGTGGAAACTTCGTCACAGACATTTCATTCGCCAAACGCTGTGTCAACACAGGCGCCTAGATCTATAAAGGCAGAAGGTAGCGAGGTCTGACACTTATAAGAGTTTTCATATTTGTCACAATTACCACTGGAACTATTTTTAAGATATTCTGTTGTGCTCCGTTTTTCATTTAATGGATATGGCTTCCTCAGAAGAAAGGATCAGTCTGGCTCTGGCTTCGTTGAAAGCTGACTTGGTACGACCTCAAATATTCGTTTACCTGTCGTGTTTTTATTTGTTTTGCAATTTATGCGAATGTCTTTTTACAAAACGCTTTCATGCAATAGTTTTCATTGAACACTTTTGACTTTTTTGCAGATGGATATGCGGAGTCAAGATGTCCAGTTGATGAAGCAGTTGATTGCTATTAACACAACCATCAGCTCCATGTCCAGTAGCAGACGACCAGCGTTTCCTGTCCACAGAAGCGCCAGCTTCAGCGTCATCAACAAAGCTCACCCAGACACGTACCAAAACAGACGATGCTCAGACAGTGCCTGCACCACCAGAAAAGTACTCACAAGACACAACAGCGAACCTGTGCAGACCCACAGCAGCTCCTTAAACTCTAGCATGGAAGGTGAGCTTCTTTTCTGTGTCATTTTGATACATAAATATCAATGCACTCTTTTTAATCAACTGAATTATCAAAATATTTTTTTAACAAATCAATAAAACTGGAAAATTTTGCTTTTTTTCAGAGATCGACAGTAGCTACGAAGATCTAGCTGGGTCTGACTATAATGATAGTGACAGTGAATCGTTCACCACCTCCCCACCATTGGCTGTCTCTAACCGCCGCTCTGTCAGGAAAACGTCTCTTTACTTCATGAGGCCTCTGCCAGAGGAACACGATGGCCTTGACGAGAAAAAATACCATGGGATTCTAATGAAGAACATCAAATTGTGGAAATACTCTCAGGAATCTTTAGACAGTGCGTACAGCACCGGAGATTGACGATCTTATTGCTGGCGCCGTCTGGTGACGCAAAAAATCGCTGCAGAACTCTTCTGCATCCGAAGGAGGAAATAGTAAGCGCTGTAATTAGTAGTTGATGAGCCGTCCGCGTAGTGTCGCTAATGCAGAAGGTGAAACTGAAGTGCCCCTGTCTCATATATCACAGTTTAATCTGTCTCTAAGTGAAGGCAGCTGCTCTAATGGCACGAAAAGCTGTACATGCACCGCTTATGTAACACAGCTTGCCGAGAGAATGCGTACATTAAGGTGAACTTACCGAGATGTTAACATGGACTGAACGTTTCGTTCGTGAAAACAACGTACATGTACCATTCCATTGACTATTGTATGATGTACAGTATTTGTTAGTCAGAAGATGAAATCGATTCTGTCGATATTTTTATACAATTGTTGATTTTTTTTATTGGTTTGTTAAAAGTAATAAAATCCCAAAAAATGATTTCATGTTTGATTTATAATTTATCTTAGTAAGATTGTTTGCTTTCGTATTTGTGGTATTGAATTACAAGGAATTTGCGCAACTACAAAAGCGGATAAGAAGAAGACCCATTGAGATTTTCGTTTAATAAGAGTAATTCTTTCCTGTCATGGCGTCATTTTGTAGCTTTAATTGCTGAGCTGAAATTCAATTCTATTTAGAAGTTGATGTTTCGCTAAGGAAATAAAGGACCTAACCTGTTCAATCTTTACAGAAACTTTGAAAGGTAGATAAAATTTACCTTTTACAAATAGATTTTGTCTATCTGCAAAATCTATCGACGATAATTATATACATTTACTTAGTATTTAACAAAAACATGAAATTGCCTATGTCTCTTTAAAACAATTTGTCATGGACAACGGTGAATGAGTTATAACTAGAACAGATAGCTTCTGTGGTTCACATTTTTTTTTAAAAGTGATTTATTATGGTTTTTCAATTTGATGAACGTGTGCATTATTTTCTCTGCTGTATTTGCTGTGTTTTTGCTGTATTCACATTAAAGACATAGCACGCATAATTATTCTGTATTGATAGGAACAGATTTTTTAATCCATAAAACTTTGAAAAAAAAGTTTTCCTTTTGATAGCCTAAATTGTCTCATGACACCACTAGAAATGACTTAAATGGTGAACTCGATGGTATTTAAACATTTTGAAGGGTTTTAGCATTTCTGGAGGCCAGTTGCGGGAACAATGAAAGGTCATTTCATGTTGGTAATAAATTCTGATACACAGATGACTTGTTTATTTTGTATTCTAAATAATTTATCAAACTCCATGTCATTTTCAAGAAAAATCGTGCTCTTATGGTCTTAATGTAAAACCATAGGACCTAACATGATACATCATCTTATTATTCGATGTATTGTATTTCATATTCTTTCTCTGGCTTCTTTACTGTTGCTATTTATTCCACATGTGGTCAACTATTGAAGGAGGCTTTCATATATCTCGGCAAATTGTGTATCTCCAAAGACAGTGTTTCCTGTTCTCAATTTCAAACAGTTTCATTTTGACAGTTCTTGTATGAAAAATATATGAATATGGACAAGTTATATACTTCTCCTCACCGATAGTTTCGGCGAGAACAATATTATAATAAAACTCACGAAAGTAATGAAAAAACCCATCACTGTCACGAATAGTAAACATCGTTATACATTATAAAATGCTATCAGAAACCTAACCATTCTTTCATTGAATATATAATCAGGAAGAATTGGCTAATAATCATTCATCAATTGGTTGAATATTTTATGCTAAATTACACCATTATACGCCTGGAATGTGACTTTGATAGTACCTACTACAGAGGAGATGGTTCGGTGAAAATAGTACCTGTGTAGAAAGTAGACCAACCAGAACAGTATCGGCCAATGAAGTTAATTCAGTTATAACTGATGGTACTAGATTTGCTGAACATAAAACATAAAATGTAGAAATTTTGTATTTGTATGTACAGCCGTGTTGTCATTTGAGGATATGAAATAAATTAATTTGCATAAATAGCGGAAATACTTTATTGAAGTACAAATCATATTAAAGTAGTGAGATAACTTAAGGCATTATTACGATGGTATTTTTTTTTTAATGAAAATAAAATCCTATTTGCGGTAATGTAATTTGAGACGTTTTGCAAAAATTGCTTATCCTACTCTGGCTTCAATTAATTTTGAATAAAAACATTAATTAGTACTTCAAAGCACAAAGCTCATGCACTGTTTATGATCGCTAACAATACCGAGCCCCCACAGTTAACCTTAAAGTGTGACCATTCTTTAAAGCATAACAGTACATGCCCATCTCATTAAGACAATCATAAACAAAGATAATCAATACACAATAGCAATTAAAGCAAGTTTGTTTACTATGGGGATTTAACACTTGGTTTTTGTAAATGCTCGATCAACAGAGTCGGTGGTTGGGTTACAATGTACTGTTGTATATGTACTAGTCGTATCGGCAGACACAGGGAATTCTCTGGAATGGTGCGCGCTTATTGTTGATCTGTGCACATCGAGACATCAATATCTTATCAGTCATCTCTGTTTATTTGTTAAAAAAATATCTGATTTTTTAAAAAATCTCCATGTCTTTGAATCTTGATGGATTCAAACAACATCGCTTTGTGTATTTGTCTACAAATCGAGTGATAAAATACATATTTCCTTGTTTTTGCAGACATTAAAGTTATGTGATAAAAAATTTATCTAAAATACGTAATTTCCATAAGATTATCACTAAGCTGCTTGTTATCTATTTTGCAAACAATTTGAAAGATGTTTGAACCAGCATAGTTAAAATTGTGTGCGCATTAAGGTGATTCTATGTTAAAGTACTTCTGACTGTTTACTTGGGGATCGCAAAATGGCACAGTCGTCTGTTATGAAACTGTACTCCCATCTTAAGTGCATAGAAGACGACTTTTTGATAGTCTTCTGTAGATTAGAGAATCAACTCGTATATTCTGAGAGTGCATTTTCAACCATTTCGTCTCATTATGATCTTTCTAATTGTAAGTCTTTCTAACCTGGCCGACATATTGCAGCCAAAAAAAAACAGAGTCTCAAGACTTCTTGCAGACCTGTGGGAAGATGCACTCTCAACAAATAAAACAGTGCATGGGAAAATGCACGGGCTAATTGGGACTGGCGTGAGAGGAAATTGTATAATCTTTATTTCTAGATTAATTACCAAACAGGTTTTGCAACTTGTATTATTTTTTTCTCTCAAGTTCTGGCGCCATAAAGAGAATGATATGAATATAATATAAATTCAAAAGGAAAAAATGGGCACTGACTTGAATCTCCATAATTGAAGACGGTTTTGTTTTTGTTTCGTTTTGCTTTGGGTTTTTTTTTTGCCATGATAGCAGTAGAATTGCTGAACATCTTGATCTATATTAAAGTGATGAAATAACAAGACATTTAAGGATATATTAAGCATAATATTACAGTATTTAACTACGGTTTAGCAATTAAAACATGTAAATTGTGGATCTAAATTTCAAATAGCCACCAATGTAGGAATTTTTGTTTTCTTAGAAATGTTGTGTGAAGCATTTCCTCGTTATTTAAGTATGCTTATTTATTCTTCTCATTTTCATTTATCTACTAGACTTCTTTTACAACATCTTGGTGATAATTACCTACTCTGCGCTCGGACAGACATTAATTTCACTAATTGCCATCATAAAAACTGAATTGAAAGGTGAAATAAAATGTTTTAAATAACAAATATGGTACAACTATTTTAAAAGGTTAGACAGATACGCTAATATAATGTAATTGGGTTTCTGCGGAGAAGCTGAAAATAGTTCCACAGCTGTTTATCGAATCTATTTCCAAAACCACCAACATTTATAATTTAACGGCATCCTGAACAATGATAAATGTCGATATATCTTCCTTGAGGGTCATAAAGCATTTTAGATCTAAGACAAAAATTGTACACTGTCTCAATGTCTCTTGATTGAAAACACTGACAAAATTGAATGCTTTAAAAAATGCCTTGATATAAAGTTGTTAATTACAAATTTCAGTTGTCATACTATGATAAACAACCATTCTATGACGGGCTGAAATTTTGGCTGAGGTCTGAAACTGCTTCATGATCCTGAGGCCTGGTTTAGTATCTAAAGCTAGTCATATAAGAGCTCACACCCAACATTAACATAGAATTAACTGATGTTTTTGGTATTTTAATGTAAGTGAAATATTTTTCTTTAGCATGTCAAGCCATTGGACTACGTGTCTATTTTATCAGTTAATAAATTGGTATGTTAAAGAAAGGTCTTAGGAACACTGCATTAGAATTCATTTCATGCAAAATTATGGAATTAGCATAAAAGGTACAAAGTTGTTATTCCTACTATTCCTTGATATTCATTAAACCCAGTTACCATTGTTTGCAGGTTTTTATTGCAGAGAACAAAAGGTCGGCTTTATTAAAATTAGCTTTTTGAAAACTGTGGCGCCGAATATATATTTTTGTTTATAAATAAATGTAACTAGAGCTAAGAGGCGCTTGATACATCTACGTCCGAGCTGCGTTTAAAGAATAATGGACTGTCAAGTGTCAATTACACTAACAAGTAGATATTATTGTACTATAATGTGTTTTTGATCTGATTTCAACGTGATTGTTGTAGTAATGATTATGAAACGTTGTTTATTAATTCCCCCTAATATTTCACAATTCTAATTTCATCTATTATGTTAAAAAAAAAACGAAACAAGACATGTGAGCTATGCCATCTCTGACATTGACCAAATTTTATGTCTTTCATCGTTAATGATTATTTAATGTTCTGATGTTCGCTAATTAAAAATTTAATCTCTTATTTGTTTTTATCGGACCGCAAAGAAAAGTAAATGCGACTGTTACTGTCAGAAGTTTTATAACGGAATGAATAATTGTCTTTTTTTTTATTTCTGTGTGCAGTGTTTTCTATAAAAAAAAAGACCTGTCTTTCAATAGGGAAAAAACATTGTAATACATTGTATTGTTTTGATTTACAATTTTCTTTATAATTTAAAAAAATGACCATCTTACTAAATTATCATTTTCACTTCCCTGTTTGATTTCTTATGCAAATGTCTATACAGTTTGACAGCTGAGGTCAATAGAGTTAAAATTTAATGCAAAGTACCAACAACAATGGCGCTGAATAACACGAAAAGTACAGACTATAGTGCCATCTTAGTACAGTGTACATACATCAAGTAAGGAATGCGATGTTTGACAGTTCAAAGACGGTCAGAGCATTGAATATGTATGTGTATAGTAACAAGGTTGTACTCACGGATCGGTCCGTGTCTGTGTGTTTGTCTGTGTGTTTGTGTGTGTGTGTGGGGGAAGTACATGTACATTTTGTGATAATAAAATTCGGTCATTCAGCTTTATGAAAGAGAAAAGAACTGTTGTTATATGTTTAACCAGGACATCATAGTGACCGGAGGATTAGAGCACACTAGGATACCTGTTTTGTAAGATTGTGTGAAGATTGCACTGTTCCTAATTGATTTTTTCGTGCAGGTTAGAACCGCATTTTATGCCTTTTGAATACAACAATGATAATGTTTGACTTGAAATATGTTTGGTCTATTCTTTTGGTCTTCTGTAGGGGATCTTGTAAACAGTGAAATTGGTTTTTTTAGAAGTAACTTTCAGCTATATGAACTGTGTATTGGAGAGTAGTTAAGAATGACGACCGCCATTCAAAACCGTTTGATGTTGGAAAGTCGATTGATCGTTATAACTTTGGCCTATCTGTTTCGATCCTGGAGGTATCTCTCTGGAGGTATATTGACACTGTCACCTGCATTGTAATGCAGTGACACTGGGGGTTAAGGTAGATACAGGTGCATTGCTTGTGGTCCATTTCATTACCTAAGAAGAATCAATCCTAAAATTTTATCTATTCCTCCAAGACTATTGTAGTATATATGAGACTTAGATGAACGTTTTTATGATATGAAATTCGTGGTGGGTATAAAAATCTATTTACCCTTCATACAAATTCACAAAATTTTCAATTAGCCAGAAAATACGCAAAACAAGAGTTTAATTTGTTTCCAATTTTTGAAAAAATAAGTCGTTTATTCTCTTTTATCTCAGAATGACAGTTTAAGGCTTAACAACTTTTTTATTCATTTTTTTTTGCAGACATTTGTATTATGATTCAACAGAGTTTGGCATTCAGTCTTCCGAAATGGCAATAAAAGAGGCTAAAAACTCAACGGAATACCACACATACAGAACGCCGTCTTGTAGGAGGCTATTTACGTATTCCAGATCAAACGTCTCTCACCACCAGAATCCTACTAAATGTCTCAGGCCAAATCAAGAGGCTAAAACGTGTTTACATGTTGAAAGACAAGATTCTCCTCAAAGACGAGCAATTAAAAAGAAAAAAAAAACAGATAATGAAAATGATTTTTTTACTTTGGAGGTCGCGATTACATTGTGTTTCTTGTGCGTTAAACTGTTGTTTCTTTGTCTGCATATTTTTGTTCAACCTATATATTGGAACAAACGTATTTCTATACATGGTACCTGATATAGATAATCTAATGCTAGCTGAGGATGGCACCAAGCTTCCATGTAATGGTATATATAACAGTTACTGACATTCCGACCCGGGTCATGGTTACAAAAATAGCAGAGCGATTCTCCTTAAACAGATGACGTGAGCTGAAACCTGATCCGTTTTTAGCTGTTTGGGTTTTATTTATATCGTAATTTTGATTTTCCTTTCAATAATTGTAATTGATATCTTGAAGGAAAATTTCCGGATGTAGCTTGATTGACACTTATTATGGGGAAAAGATTATGATCTTGTTGTACAAATAAACTTCGATTGTTTCACTTTTTAATTAAATACAGGAAAAAGGATGTATTTCTTTCAATTAGCTGTCATAAGTTAATAAACTGCTCGATATTATGTTTCAAGAAATGAATTTTATAAAAATATGAATATTTCACATTAACAAACAAAGAGATGTTCAAGATTTTGAAATCAATGCACGATTACGTCGTAATGCAATAGGAAACGGCTGTCTCATTTGATTAAAGCTTTCTGAATGAATGCTTAGTTCTAAAAGTTATCACAGGTAACGTAATTAACATTCTTTAATGACATTGGTACGACCTACTTATCAGGAAAACAAACTTACAAACGGCAACAAACGAGCATTAAATACAGTCTAGTGATCCAAGTCGATTCCGCACTGAATCAAATTCCAGACCATTATCTGACAAGCTAAAAGCAATGATAAAAGTCAACAAAGAAAAACGTTTTTTATCAGGAGGCCATTCTTATTGCAGTAAATTGCTTATTTGGCCGAAACAGTTCTATTTCATTCATGAAATGGTCACATTTTTCTTCCAAATGTTGAAATTCTTTTCTGTTGTTAACAGTTGGCCGATTACGGTACGTGGGTTTAGGGGCTGATTAGAAGGGACGAGGAATGTTGTCTTTGATTACCTGTGGTCTGCGGTTTATATTCCGAACAGGTACCGGCCGTCAGGCTACTCCATACAGATAAATTAATATCATGTTTTTACGAAAGTTTTCTGAATTCCTCTCTAAGTAAAGGTCGCATGATATCCGTTCGGACCGTACAAAACAGGAAATTTAAAATTCATTTAAATGGGTTAAAATTGATAATTAATGAAAAAATGTCTTAAAAATTTCAGTACAGTTTAAAGGTGATTGACGTAACGAAAGCAAGACAGGTGAACAATATTTGTAATATTTGCAATATTTTTGAAAAATTACCTTTAATTTTTTCCACCAAATCGGAAGAATTTTTTACAAAATATTAGTAGTTATTTTAAATTGAGAAAAACTGATGGATTATTCCCTATATTTTTTTAAATCAAATATAAATCATAGAAATAGAATCTATTGGATTTAACATTTCATTGCGGAATCATTTATCTTAAAAATTGTAATTTCGGAAGGAAGAAATGATAGATCACGCACACAAATTGATGCACCTGTATAGATACATGTTAACTTTATTTTGCGCAGTAAAAATATATTAGATATATTTGATTTATGTTCAAAAAACATTGGTTGTTGATTGAAATATGATCGCCAATATCAAATCGAATGCAGTTAATGTTCCATAATACATGCACTAATATTCTGTTAAGCCTTCCCATTGGATAAGGGTCTCTATTTATAAATCCGATATATTTAATTTTATTACAAAATTAATCAGTTTGATGCATTGAGAAGAAGATCGATAGCTTTCAGACATGGAGTAAATGAAAACAGTTTATTGGATATTGTTCTCATTGAACTATTGATTGAAAAAGTATGTACTGTAAAAATATTGACGCCAGGGAAATAGGTGTATACATTTCCGATTCATACATAATGCATACTTGATTGGTTTTTTTTTTTTTATATAAATCTAGGTTTATACTTTGATTTATATCAATAAAAGTTTGATTCCATGTCTGTGAAAGATTGGCACACATATCACAATATATTCACCTGATTGAAAGTTTTGAAGAATCGTTAAATTGTAAAGAATGCAACAAAATATAAGAAATCAAGATTGATAATTATTTTTATTTACAAATGTATCATTCATTGATTGATATAAATCAATTGGTCATTTGATGTTTGCCGATAATCCTTTGTTTTTTGTACAAAATTTTCATTCATTTTTAGATGTCAATGCAAATACCTATAATTGGAATAAAAGCACCTTAATTAACAAAGTGCATTTCATAAACATATTTTAAATGCAATTACGTGCATTGTGTAATGTACCCCCCCCCCCCAAAAAAAAAAACCAAAAACAAAAACTAAAAAACAAAACAGTACATCTAATTAAAATTATACTACTTCACGCTAGTCAAATCTATAGGAATCCTTCTGAAAAATCTAATCATCCCTTGCTGCACAGAGTTTTTTATTTGTGTTCAAATCTACTGTCATGTTGTAAATTTTGAATTTACTGGGTGGGTGTAAATACAAAATTTATAACATGACACTACTCACAATGCACTTACGTAGAATGTGATACATGGTTCTTATTAAATTCAAGTCCATAAGCTTGTCAGAAAAATTAAGTAGAAGTAGAAACAGGATTGAAAATGTAAAAATGAAATGAATAAAACCCTAAGAGAATATATATGGCAAAACGTGTATACATACAACCATAAAGATGAATTTAAAACACGCGAAACATAAAATAATAGTGTCTCGTACACTTATAATGTCTAAATATAAGATTATAATAACGAAGCGAAGTTTTGCTAAATTATGAGAAAGCATGCGCTGGCACTAAAAACACATGTTGAAAAATATTAAGCAGTTTAATGACGTCAATGAAATTTTGGTATCACTCTATGCCCACGTCTAAGCTAACTAAAATATCTCAAATAAATTTAAAATGAATGTCATTAAAGTTTTAAAATTAATAGACTCGAGCACAATATCATTAATAATCAAGTAGCATAAAGATGGACAAAGTATGGATACTGCGGATCCATCTTCCCATAACCTACTAAAAAAAGCCCACCATTTTTCAACTATGGGTAGTTATATAAATTTGTATTGTAGATGTTAACATTAATATGCTTAAAGAATGAAAATCAAGAATTGTAGTAAATATCTTAAAAGATGTTAGACACAAATATGAAATCTTGATGGAAATTTGACAATATATAGTGGATGGAAAAGATCAACTAATCTATTTATAAACGTATAATTACATTTTGGAACTGTTTGATAGTAAAGCAAGATAGAAGTGAAAGCAATGCCCATTGTATCTTAATATCAATATCAAATGATCACACTTTGTGATAATTATAAAATATTTTGAATATTAAACCGTAATTTCATGTCGCAATTATTTACATAGTATCATCTTTTCCACACCTGATTTTTATCTCCTTGGCCGTGAAGTTGTTTTCCTGTGTTGGGTTTTCGCACCTCTCGAGGTATCTATTCTGTTTGTCTTTTACTTAATTTTACAAACAGAAAAACAATTCTTTCTTTGTACAGCGAGTTCATGGTCATCGTGTTTGTTTGTTCATTGATAAATACATCTGACAGGGTGACTTCTCTCAGTCAGACGTCTGTCTTGGACCGTAGGGACACGGTGTTTTGATGTGTTAGAGGTCATCCCGTGTTGTCTTTTATCGTAAATAGACTCTTCTATAATCTATGAGGTCATTTCTCTCAGTCGAGACCTTCGGGAAAAAACAAATCAGTGAAAAAACTTACATGCAAAGTAAGATAACCGAGTAAACGACAGATTGTGTTGAGTATATATATTAACGCCATTGTTTTATAATATTTGTGAAATGAAGAAAACTAGTAAAGACTGTTGTTTCTATTAGATGACTAAATAATACTATTATACTGGTATATGTACATGTTCTTACAATTGGCACCGTTATAATGACCTTAAATATACACCCTTCCTTAAAATACATAAAACTTTTTGGGAATCTTAATTGCTGATACACTGTATAATGATTACTCATATTACATGAACACCTCTTTGGGTATTTATACATGTAGTTCCACTTTAAATATCATTTAGTTAGAAAAGTAAAAAGAACTGGGCAGCCGTCAATTTGCGTATTTAAAGCTCTCCAAAAAATAACTAATTCATATTTTTAAAAATGCAATGTTTTTCAAGTAAAAAAAAAAGGTTTTCTTAAAAAATAGAAAAGCGAACAACTTTTTTCAGGAAACTTTTGACATAATCATGAACTAGAGCAGTTAAATTCCCATGATGCAATACTGCAGAGTTATTGCAGATCATATAGCTGAAACATGTGTATACATCTATAGGATGGATAACTGGTTTGGCTCCTGCTTTCACGGACCCCTGAACGGTACAAGATGGTTTTAAAAATTCTCGGACTTATCAGAATTTCTTTGATGTAAAACGGATTACTGCCTGTGCATGTACATGTACATATTGCATATCTAACCAAACTAATTTCTGTTGGCGAAAAAATTAATGTTTTGCCACTACCAACATTAAAATAACATCGTCATCCGCGGAATATAACAGAGATACAGCATAAATTAAGGTTTAAATTAAGTATATACCACGTTGTACTCACTTCACCTAGTGACACTATAATGTATTAATCATGTAAACTCGAAGTATCTTCTGTCTGTAGACTTTTATAAACTTCATGTAGCCTATATTTAGAAAGGTGTGGCTTTATGGTTTTCTTAAACAGGTGCACGTGTGTAGAACAGGTGCTCTAAAATTAACATTGGTTATTTGCTGCTCTAAGCATGTATCATGCATAGCTATAATTTAGAACCATTTTAACCAGGCCTTGGACTTTCAGTAGGACGTAACTATCTATTTCTTGCGTCAAAACAAGTTAAAAATGACACCGATTGAGTTGTCTTAGCTCAAAAGCCAGACAAATCGTGTTAATTTCAAAGAGCAATGGCTGAGTGGCCTACAATGAAATAGACAGGCCTACGTCACATTGCAGTTTGACGTTTGACACCAACTACCCAAAGTCCAAGCTCTTGTTAAAATGGTTCTATACTTAGTCCAGTACTATCCCGTACCAGTTTCTTGCGCCGGTTGGAATGCACATTTCTGTCATTATCAAAATAATAACGCTCGTCATAAAATATCTTAATTCTCAGTATGATACAGACGCGATGCTTGATATACACAGATAATTAATCGATTGTTTCACTGGTTCGATTCAAAAATGAGACTCATCATGGTTCCAATTTTGACATCGATGGCGCATCGCAAAAGTATAAGCTGTCAAATGTTTAATGAGAATTCCTATAATAGAAGTATTATTTTAACGGTCTATTTTATTTTGGCTTAAAAATTACACTTTATTTTACTTGCGGATAGAAGGAAAGACCACACATTGTAAAGTTCCGCCCCGCAGTCTTCAGTACGAATTAAATGTTCATTTTGAAATATTTTTGTGGGGTGGAGCTGTCTGTCTTGGTCAAGGGATACGCTATTTTGGCTGTGTTATAGGTTATCTCATTTTGTCTTTTGTATTTCTATAATATCTGGGGTCATCTGTCAATCAGTGGCGCGTACGTCAATGTAAAAACAGTATTCAAAGTGAGATAACTCTGTAAACGACAGAATGTGCTAACATTTTAAACAAAATAATTTCTGTCGGCGAAAAAATAAATTTGTTTTTAATGTTCTATCACCACTGACAGCACCAGTATTAAATTTGTCATCAGTTGAGGTCGTGTAAGAGAGACACAGTGTGAAGAGAGTAATTAAGTACCACACTGTCCTAACTTCACCTAGTGACACTGTAATGTACTAAGCACGGAAACTCGGAGTATCTTTTGCCTGTTGACTGTTTTAAAGTACTTGATATAAGCTTCATGTGATCCATATTTAGGAAGGCGTGGCTTTATGGTTTCCATGAACAGGTGTTGTAACAGGTGCTCTAAATTTAACATCGGTTATAATTAAACTTGCTATCGTGAATTGTTAAACTTATCATAATGATTTATACTAATTTCAATTTTTGCACCAGTAGGAATGCACATTTTCGTCCTTATGAAATATAAAGCTCATAATAATAGATGTCAACTCTCGGTATGATACAGACGCAGTATTCATACTGTTAATTGATTCATTTGCCTTTTCTTAATGTCCTATTTGAGAACGAGGCAATATCCCACTGTGATATCATCAGTCCAGAGGATGGCCAGTATTCCGGTCGGTGGTTCAGTGGGACTGAAAGAAGGTGTTGAATCCTTGACTAGACTTCTATTCGATTCGAATTCTGTATTGATTAACATGTCCTCAGTTTGAATTAAAATGTTCCTTTCTGGGGGGGGGGGGGGGGGGGGGGGGGGGTTGCGGGGCATTGGACTTACGTTTCATTATATAGATATAGTTAAAGTTCATTTCTTAAAATTATGAATTGTAACAGTATATGTCGTTAATTCATGCACCTGATTGCAGAACATTAAAAGGATTTGGTTCCATAGACCTGTATCATACGTTTGTTGCTAGATGATGATCTGAGGCGTTGAACGAAAAACAATCCGGACACCCCCCCCCCCCCCTTCCAACACACTCACACACTCAAACGCAATTTTATGCAATATATTGATTGGGGAATGATTATCTTTTTGTCTTACGATTTTAGTTGTTTTGTTTTAAAATAAACATATCAATAAATGTGTATTTTTTACTCTTATTGATATTTAGTAGATTCAAACTCTTTTTGAAAATGAAACAAACCAACTAAAATAATGGGTAGAACTTGAATCGTTTGTCCTTCTGGAAAATGTTCCTATACATTTGTATAAATATATACTAGTAATCACTAAAACTGTCATTAAAAGCAAAGGGTTCATTGAACAATGGTAGTTTTTAGTGACTCCTTTTTAAGTTATAATACTTTCAAAGAGAACGAAGAACTATATTTTCTGCGTGTAAAAAAAGACTTTTAATACAGTTTTCAACCACTAACAACCATCTCTAACTTTCTTTATGCTAAAACCTATGTTCTAATGAGAAAAGAATTGTTGTATCTAATGTCTTCACATTATATAACGTCTAGATGGTATTATATCACCTGTCACTATTAAAGAAGCTGTGACTACATGCATGTCTAGTTGTAAAGACTTTACTTCATGGCTTTTAAAATTCTGATGTTGACTATATTTAGATAGGATGGTTCACTTTTACCGAACCCTATGCTGAACGTGTTAGCGATTCCATGCTCTTAAAAATAACTGTAATTTATAAGCTGTACATGCTGTAACGTCTAAGAATTTTTATACAGCTATTCTATTTTTAGGCAATGTATGACGTAAAAAATGGAATCATCTTTAATGCAATGTAGACATGTTAGTTTTTTGGTTTTTTTTTATAAAATGAATAATTTTTTTTACAAAATGAATAATGACAATGGGTGATACAGTCTGTACCTCTGTCATAGTAAAAATGAAACTGAGGTGAAATATATAATTCTATACTGCATGGTGCCTGGTTTTCCTTGTACAAAGCATTTCTTTAATTCAGTTACTCTTTTAAAGTATTTAATTAGATACCACTTGACACTTGAAAAAGTTTTCACACAGTTAGGTCTTGTGGCCATATGTACATGTATAATATATTTTCACTACATCTCACCATTAAAAGACTCATACCAGCAGAATTTCGATTTTGTATTGAATTAATTATTGATTCATATTAACGGTAATTTGTACTGAGGATGTCAAAAATAAGTAACAAAAGTATATGAAGTCATTATAAAAAAGGGTTCGTTACCTTAACATTTACCAGACATTACCATTTAAGCGAAATGTTATATAACAATTTTTATGAAACTGCATGTACGAGGGTTGATCCAAAAGTAAAGCCACAGATGCGATAAAATCGTGAAAAATCCGCGTAAAGTGACAAAAACTTGTGCTTTGAGCTATCTAACTATTTCAATTCAGATCAAAAAATTTAATGCATTATGATAAATATTTCTGAAGATAATATCATGTTATAAGCATCAATATCTTGTTAATTAAGTGTTCAACGAAATATAATCAAAATTTTACTTCAAATTAGAATTTTGATAAGGAAAATTTTGATGTATCATTTTATATAATACATCGCCAGTGTGAAACGCGGTGCATAGTGTGACATTACTTTTGGTTCAACCCTTGTAAGTTTATATGTAACTAGAAAACTAAAATTTGATAATTTGAGACAAAATTTAACACAGTCAATGATAATTGACTATACATTGTATTAAAAGACGCATTGGTTTGAATTACGAATAACTTATGTCTTCTAACCAATTTGATTCTTTAATTAAATTAAAAGAAAATTCAATTATTTTGGAAACCATGCAATTATACTGAACATCAGTGATTGCATTTCATCAAAATATTTATCAAATTCGCGCACCAAAATTAATAGTGTGTTTAAGTTGTTTCTGTCAGCTGAAAAGGTAATAAATAACCTGAATAACATTTTATCCGACGAAATATACCATATATTTATAAAAGCAAACAACTGAACTGTTCATTTGTGGAAGATTTTTTTCTGAACAGAATTCCTTACTGTATCGGGCTCGACATACATTGAAATTGGTCGTAAACTTCCTGTGAGGTGACACGGATCGTTCGATGTCGGATGATCCTATCTTACGTACGTGTTCTACCGATTAAGTCGCCTTTTAATTCAGGTAAGAAAATACTTTACATTAAAGTCCTTTTATGCCGCAAAATTTCTTGCCATTACAGGTATGTATTAATTAGATAAAACGCAAACATGTCTGCATATGCGTGTACGTTTGACAGGTTTGCACGCTTTTGATTCGTGCCAGTCGTGGTACCGGTACTTTCACTTTATCTATGAAGCACGCGCACCGGGTTGTTTTATGTATGTTAAAGTAATTTAAAATTATAGAGCATTTTGGATTACTGTTACAGTTCATAAATGTCTGCTTATATACAATGATGTAAGATGAACGTGATTGCATGATGAAATTTAAACTGTTAAAGGTAAAAATTGAATTTTTTTAACTGTTTAGCGTATCATAATTTTTAAAAAACTAAATAAGGATGAACTGACTATGAGTATTGGTTTGTTAATTGTTAATCCACTTTTACAACAATATAAAAGTCTTGGTACATATGGTATATTTAAAAAAGTTTTGTTTCCTCTCTTAAAACAATGGAAAAAGAGTCCATTGTTTAAAGAATTAGGATTTATTGCTTTACTGCTCAAATACCTATATACCAAAGGCCAATAACCATTTCACATTGTTACATAGTTTTATTAGCACAGGAAATTTTATACAAAAAATGATATAACAATGCACATAATGCACTGGTGAGATATCGTATGGTTCTTGGCAGGAATTGGTCTTAGGCCAGTATAGTTTTGGCACTTTAACACATTACAAACTCATGCAGCCATGCACAAAAAATAACCATTAATAGAAATTTTGAAGAGAACAGTTAGCAATGTGGGATAAACAGTATTTGCAGAGTTTCACTAAAATCTATAGGAAACTACTTTTTTTCTGTTCTATCTTAAATCACTATAGCTGAGCTCCATAGTGTTCTACCTACTTTGTCCCATACCATCTTCAGAATGTGTCCTTACTTGAAGACTTTTTCAACATCCATATCTTATGCCATGATCAGACTTAAAGTTGTCATACAGATTGATGTTGAACTGCAGTAGATATTAACTGAGAAATAAAATTGTGGCAGAACACAACTCTACTTCACACAGACAGTCAGCCACATTTTTAAGATGTACAAACTTGCAGTCCTTAGGATATGAACATTGAAGAGCATGTAGCATAGTTGTTAATTATCTGTCAGTAATGAAAGGTTTGTGATAACCAAGCTTTTTTTATGCTTATTTTCTCAGCCAAAATGCTAAGGACAAAACGGAATCGATTTATTCATGGTCAGCTGCAATTGATATTCATCTCAAAGAATTGGTAAAAATCAATGTCTTATTCATAATTAAAACCCTTCTTGTAATTTTCTAATCTTTTCATTCCTTTCATTTCTACCAATGTCATATTTTTTGCTACCAGTCTGATTGTAACAGACTCCTTCAATTGTACATGTAAGGTCTAGGTTTTTTACCTTCATGTGTTGCTGATTGACATCAGGTCTCAAGCATTACTTAAATACATTTCTACATGGAGAAATATTCATAAGAATAAACCAACAATTTTTTTATTGTCAGTCGTATCTGATGTACAGCAAGTAATTATAATTTCCCAACTGTGAACAACAGTTAAACATTCCCAAATTTTGTCAGCTTCAGCAAATTGGAAATCTATAAATCCTTCAGATAAATGTGAGTGATTTGGGTTACAGAAGAGATAAGATGCTGTGTTATTGGGCCTATAACATCAATACCACCCCAAATTGTTTGATCCCAGATCAATACAGCTCTCAGCTGCGGCTTCTTCGCCTCCTTGTGGACTGGTTAAGTTGATGCTCCAGGCAGTCCTATAAGCTGTTAGTACTGATTAACCACACTGATAGTGTCAGGGCTTGTATATTGTTTTACTGAAGGTTTAGTGGTTCATCACTAAAGGATTCTGAGCTACTAGACCTACCGGTTGCTTGTTCAATGTAAGTACTAGCATTTATGCAATTTGAAGAAAATAACTTGACTTCTTTGTGCATTTTTCATTGTAAAAGATTAAATTTTAAGAATTTTGAATTAAGAATGTCAATTGCTTGTTTAAATTTAAACAGTATACCGTGAATAGTTGATTAAGCTTTAACTTTGGAACTCTGTAATACTAATTATGTGTCTGTGTTCACATTATTTTCTGTTAATTTCTATTCCTGAGACAACTAGTATTGATCTAGGTTGTTAGATATGTGGGCTTCTCAGTCATGTATGTAGAGTATTTGAAATAAAGGGTCCACTCTGGTGTTGTTTATAGATTTTCATATTGATTGACATCTGTCTAATCATTTAACAATTAAGATATGAAGAGTGTTATTAGATTTATTACATAATAGGGTCCTCATTATTGCGTGTACTTTCATTCTTTTATTTAAATAATTCTACAACAAATTTTAACTCAAAAGGAAATGAAACTCAAGAGAGATTAATATTGATTTTATGTTTCTAATAGAAAAAGAGATAAATTTATTGGAGATGATAATTAATTAACTATTTCATAATATGAAATCATTATATATGGTAACACATTGTAGCAATGAAGCTTTTTACTGTGACATGATTTTCAAAACTCATTTTTCTAATGATTGATTTGATTGGCTTGCTTTGAATTCAACATGACATCCATTTCTCCATCTATTGGGCCTTTGCATTGTCTGAGATTTCTACAAGGTTGCAAGGCTTTTGTGTTATGCATGGTCACATTTTCATTGAGTGCTATATCACATCATCTGTCCTGGTCATCAATTGATTTCAGCAGGTTCAGTAGGTGTAAGGGTGGGATGTTTTGGAATGACGTCTTGTCCTTGTCATCATATAGAATAAAGCAATGAGATTTTTATTGTCCTTGACTTTATATTTACATGTACTTTATATGCTTTGATTAAACCTTCACTCGCATGGCTATATCCATACAGGTAAAAAGGTCAATTTAAATTTGACTTATAAATCAAACATGCTGTAGAAGATAAGTGTTGATTTTGGTCTGGACATCACACACATTTACAGCTAATGATTGGCAGGTGTAGAACGGGGAGAGATATAACATGTACACAAGTCATGCTTTAAAAAGCTTACATATTTTAATATATTCATTCAGTACATTCAGAGGCCAGTGAAATATTTATGAATTGCATACTATCATTTTAAAAATTCTTATCTATGACTAGTAGTTCAAATTACAGAATTTACTCTTCTGAGAACACATATCTGTATATCATTTCTTTGTATTTGTCTTGATAAAGAATCCAAGAATTTAACTTCCTTAATATCCCTGTTTTGTTCTGTAGTGTTTTAAATCTCTGATTTTAGAACTGAGTGTCTTCCTCTACCACCAACATGTCCGCCAAGGCTATTTATGAAGCTAAGGGGAAGGAGCTACTGAACAAATACTTAACTGATGAGGCTGCTAAAAACAGGTTCGCTGTAGTCACAGAAACTGTCAACTGGGATACACTAACAGCTGACCACCCCTGGCTCCTCACAGAGGTAAGATCTACCTGTATTCTTTCTTAAACTCAGGTATTACAAGTATTTTTTTTTATAAAATAAACCTTAACTTGCCTTGTTAAAGTATGTCATAATGTAAGGAATGTTTCTAGTAATAACAAAAGTACCATATTAATACATCAGGAGTTGTTGGAAATTGAAATCAATTCTACATTGTTTAGTCTGTATTGAGTCTTCATTGTCCCAAATATACTTCCTGATTTAATTATCTCTTGCTGTATGTAAAGCTGTTTGATCTTACCAACACAAAAATGTTGCGGTTTCTCCAAAAATCATGAACATGCCTTTAATGTTGTGTTTTTACAGAAATTAGTGGTAAAACCTGATCAGCTGATCAAGCGCCGAGGAAAGCTTGGTCTAATAAAAGCTGGGGTGGATCTAGAGGGAGTCAAGGAGTGGCTGAAAAACAAACTGGGCAGGGAGTTTGAGGTAAGACTTCATATACACAAAAATGAAGAGTAGAATATCACCCCGTCCATCCCCAAATTATTTCCAACCATGAAAAAATATTTTTACTGTGAAAGAAATTTGTGTTTCATTATTGATATTGTTTTAATTGCTATGATAATTTGTGGAAATTTTAGTGATGTGCCACACCTTGGATAAAAAAAATGACAGTCACTTGTAAATGTAGTATTGACTAAAATAAGATTATGATAATACCCACCAGGAAAGAAGCTGATTTCACTTAGTATTAAACAGCTGTGTCTTCTCTATGGTGTAGACAAGGAATACATGTTTATTGAGAGTCCTCTAACATAATGTTTGATGTCCCTCTTTAGATATTCTTTCAAACTGTGTGCTGTCTGTCATTTACTATAGATTTATTGGGTAGTTATTCTACTTCTCCCTTACATGTCATACATATTCATCATATCAATAGTTTTTCATAATTAAGTTTTCTTCAAGTTTAAAGCAAACCCGTTTAGACAAACTGTAGTTGAACCGAGGCAATGACTGGTACTGCCTGCTTTTAGAAGTGATTGATAAGTTTTCTAAGAATTCAAGCATTGATTCGCAGAAGTAAAAAGGTTACAATGAAATACATGGTGGAATTGCTTGGAGGGATTGATTTTTGGGGCTTTATAGGCCTAATAAAGAAAGTCTTGATTAGAGTTGTTATGTGAAGTGACTAGAAGCAAGGAGACAAGATTGGCCTCCGCGAAAAGATAGCAATGTTCAGAGCAGGATTGGAACCGTTTGGTTAAAATCAATATATAAGGCAGTAGCTTTGCTTCCATTTCCCTTTTTTTTTTTTTATAAATCTGGTAAAATCATGCAAATGTATCAATTACCAGATAAACCTAAAACCATTGTGGTTTAAGCTTTGAAATTTATGACTCATCTTTACAGAAACAGGGAGGATGAGTACTAATGTATGTCATGTATGACCAATTATTCTACATGTTTATCAGATAAATATATGGCATTGGTCATGCTAAGAAAGTTTTCATGGTTGATTATTGTACTTTCTTTGTGGTTTTGTTAAGTGCCACTGGGTTTAGTAAGTCTAGATTGGAGGGAATGGGATGGATTTTACACACACAAGTTGAATCCAGATTTATATGTATTAGGCCAACATGTAACCTCAGCCATAAAGCTGATACATGTAAACTCTCAAAAATTTTCAAAAGCTGACAAATATTAAAAAAATTAATCAATCTTAAAAGTTTCAAAAGCTGATATTAATATTGAACTTCTTATATCCTGACATGTTATCCCCTAGAAACCTTAAACCCATTGGAATATCCATTGTATTTATCGAGTTTACGCATACCGTAATGTATATAAAAGTGAAGCAGTTTACATTTGTGGGGGTTTCTTTATCAGAGAGTTTTTATGGCAACCTTTGAGAGTTTACTTCAAAGCTTTTTTTTTTTCATATTAAATCACTTGCATCATGAACACGCAAATTTTAGCTTCCTTCAGATAATATCCTTGAGTTTATTAAACAGTGTCCTTGACTGATTAAGATTTCTACCTGTTTCATTGATACCAGCACTCTGTCACACCTGTAATCTGTTACCTGACCATGTGCTGAATCAGCAAATTTATGTAATGATACATCACATTGTTCATGCTACATGTAACTTTATATGTATCAATTGTACTTGAACTTCATACATGTAACATATTTATATTGATACATACCAGTCTTTTGTAGAAATAAAAAATTTCATTTGAGATCTAGGTGGATTAAATAAAATTGATGACCATCAAATTACATCATTAACTTGAATGTGTTTTATAAATAAGTTAAAAAAGAATGAACAATTGATATGTTTTGTTTTGTTTCTTTAGATTGGTGCAGCTAAAGGGAAACTAAAGAATTTTATCATTGAGCCTTTCATTAAACATGAACAGGTAAATGTACATCAAGAATGTACAATAGTGGTCTGTGAATATCTTTTCAATGTTAAATGACCATAGAAGTTTCATATCATTTAATTAAAGAAAATATTATAGATTGTAATTTAAGTACAGACACGGATCAATAAACATGAAAATATGATTGTCTTTTAAGATTATATTTCATTTGTATACATACATGTACGAGTGTTTCTTTGAATATTTCTTTTCTTCTTTTTCAGAATGAAGAGTTTTACCTGTGTATATATTCCTCCAGATACTATGATACCATACTGTTTCATCATGAAGGGGGGATAGATATTGGGGACGTGGATGCCAAGGTTATTATCTCAAAAACTTACTGGTTGTACATAATCCATCTATCAATTTCTCAGTGTGATCAAATATTTCTTAAACAGCAAAAGATACTTTGATATGATTTGTGCCTACTGTAAATTCCTTATATTACACGAGTACTTAATTCTGTGATCCAGCTGGTTTGTATCAAATCGCGAGAGTATAAAATCGCAAACGTTGAACTTTTCTCCTTATTTCTTATAGTTTTCAACTCTCAGAAAATAATGGCGAGATTTTAAAATCTGCGAAGGATGCTTCTCGCGATTTTACGCGGATATTAATTCCTCACGTTTAATTAGGAATTTACAGTATTTTAAATATCGGGGATCTAGTGGTATTATCGTATAATAATTATTGTGTCTATTTCAGGCTGTTAAATTAGACATTCCAGTGCTAGAAGAAGTCTCTGACTCGGACATTAAATCCAAACTGTTGTCCAAAGCCCCGGCCTCCGCCCAAGAGTAAGTGGAGGATATCATGAGTTATTGCCCTTTGATTGTGTTAATTTCTTTAAAAAAATGATTTATTTATCATGCATGACCTTTTTTTTTATATTTATTAAAAATTTTGTCCATACAGGTAAATTGTATAATACAAATAAGATGTGTATTTATTTTTCTAACCTGTTATATGTTTATCTTCCTTACAGACCCCTAACAAAATTCATCAAAGCCCTCTACACTCAGTACAGGAACTTACATTTCACATACCTAGAGATCAATCCATTGGGTATGTATCCTTCACGCTAAACATCTAACTCATTTTCATTTTTTGAACTGTTCTTTGCTGGAAATGATTGTTATAACTGTTACAGTAATTTGTTTTAAAAGATTGCATCAGTAGATTGAATTGAACAATGCATTTATATTTTGTAGTGTTCACGGGCGGCAGACTCTACATCCTGGACCTGGCGGCTAAGATTGACCAGTGTGCCGAGTACCTGTGTAAATCACTTTGGGGAGACCTGGAATTTCCCCCACCCTTTGGGAGGGATGCACTCCCAGAAGTAAGTGATAGATATATGGCTGGTACATCAATAAAAATTCACATCAGAAAACTATTCATTTCATCACAAAATGATGCCTTTTCGTTGCCTCAGCATGAACAGGTGCAAAGTTATAATTGATCATGGAATAAGAAATCAACATTAAGATATTGAAAAAAAAAATTTCTTTAGGAAGCGTACATTGCTGAACTAGATGCAAAGAGTGGGGCATCTCTAAAACTAACCATTCTGAACAAATCCGGCCGAATCTGGACAATGGTGGCAGGGGGCGGAGCATCTGTCATTTATGCGTAAGATTTTATAATCTTACTGGTCATTGATTAAAAAGATGTTAAAAAATAGAACATTCTTCTATGCTTTTTGTGAAGTGTTTAAGTCAATTTAAGAATCAAAAATTTATTTTGATCTCTCTTCTTTATAGTTGATTTGATTGTCACAGTATTTCTAGGTTTTATAGAATCATACTCATTTAGAAAAGTTTTTTATTTTCAGTGACACAATCTGTGATTTGGGAGGGGCCAAAGATCTTGCTAATTACGGGGAGTACTCAGGCGCACCTAGTGAACAGCAGACATATGAGTACGCAAAGACGATCCTGTCACTAATGACAGCAGAGATCCACCCCGACGGCAAAATCCTTATTGTTGGAGGGGGCATTGCTAACTTCACAAATGTAGCAGCAACATTTAAGGTACATTTTCTCAAAGTTACTTTAGCAATTTCTTATGCAATTTTCTCTGTGTTACAGAACTAAAGTTACAAGTCAGTGTTAAGTAATAAAGGTATTCCCTGTGGGCCGAAAAATCCATGTTGTTTTATTTCAAGAGAAATGAAGTTAAACAATGCATATTTTAGGGAATTGTTAGAGCCCTGCGAGAGTACCAGCAGAAGTTGATTGAAGGCAACGTCAGTGTATATGTGAGGAGGGCCGGACCGAACTACCAGGAGGGCCTCAGGATCATGAGGGAACTCGGTCTGTAAAGTTGTTCCTTTATTAATCTTAATATTTATGACCTCATTCTCATTATGAGAAATTCTCTTTTTTGTTGTCCTTTTTGTCTTCTTTTACGTAACATGGTCTCATTTTTATAATGAGAGATTATCTTTTCCTTCATTTGATGAATAATGCCTTAAGACATATTTCCCAGAAGATGAAAAAGCATGAAATCTCACATTTGTTAAAGCCTTTACTTGTTTATCGCTGATTAAAATAGTTATTGCATGTTTACTTTGATCACAGGAAACACCCTGGGAATCCCGATCCACGTGTTTGGCCCAGAGACCCACATGACAGCTATAGTGAGCATGGCCCTGGGTAAGAGGGAGATCCCTCACACACCGCGCCCAATGAACACCACCGCCAACTTCCTGCTGCCGACAGGAGGGGTAAGTGATCACCAGACCGTAACACTGTCCAAAATGGTCTCCAAGATTTATGAAAATTTCATTACATCTTCCTAAAATATAATGCCCTATTTTATAAGATTCAGAACCCAGTTGGATTAAAAAGATGTTGATTGTTGTCTTTAGGATAGTTATAAATATTAATGTTCATCTACGTGTATTTGATAAGACCCATTTTCCTATTCCACTGTTTTATATATGTGTTGAAATCAACCTCTACTGTTTTCTTACAGGTAGTTCAGGTAAAACAAAGCATCCAGTGTTGTAGTGTCTGAATGTTTGTAGAATTTAGAACAATTATTTCTAAATCAGCTGGTTGAAGTAATACACACACTTACTAACATGTCTGAATTTTAATTTCCTTATTCTCTCTATTATATATTGTAGAATAACCATTGCATTATAGCAAAAAATACAATTTACCTCACACTGTGTAAAGTTTAAATAATTTCATGCATTAGACTTCTATCTAAAAAGTGCATTATATTATATACAATTCCTTAAGTGTATTCTTTAGTTGTTGAATATACAAATATATACAGTTGAATTTCGATATCTTAAACACTGATATCTCGAATACATTGGATATGTCAAAGTGATTTGTAAGTCCAAACCATTATTTTTTAAGTATTTTACCCTCTATATCTCGAATACTTGGAGATGGATATCTCAAAGTTTTTAAACTGTCCCATCTAGTTCGAGATTAAGTTTGACTGTATATCATTTTTATATGAAGTGAACTGCAATTATGAGTTCAGGAGAATATGCCAAAGAAGATCAATATGTAAAGTCATGTACCGGTACTATTGCATCCTTGTATCCATAACTACTATCTTATGTATTGAGATTAACTAGTTCTCCTTATGTGTAATTTTATGGAGAAAGTTATGTATTTTGAGCTTTGTTGTTAAAAGACGTGAGATAATTCAAAATTGGTGGCTATTAAATTCAGTTGAAGTAATACAAAAGTCAAAGTGTATGACCATGTAGTATAATGTAGTATAAATATTCAAAAGAAATATGATTTGTGTGAGTCATCATTAGTTTGACCTTTGAACCATTGTGACCTTTGAACTGACACTATATATTTCAGGCCCCCTCGATCTACCGCCAGCAGGGAGGGTTAACTGGGGTAACTCACAGTGTTGTAATCTGAGCATGATTGAGTTTTGTGACGACTGTCTTTGAGTACATAGTGTAGTTATTATACTGGAGTTCTTTACTTCGTACCATAGTTAAACTATTCAGTATTGTTTATCCTTATGTTTCAAATGTACACATTCATTGACTGACTGCTCCTATTTCATACACTGTTCTTGTATATCATTCTTTTTGACATTTTTTTTTTATCTTTCTTATTCAATGTGTATTTTAAATTTATGAAGTTATTAGTGGGGTATTCATTTAGTCATTGAAACAGTAAGAATCTTTGTTGATGTACACAACCAAATTCTATACTTCAAGAATCATATATAGCCCATATATTAAAAAGATTGAGATACTTGTATATTTAAAGAGAGTACCTAAATCCACCATTCCACCATGTAGCAAAGAGTGAGAAACTGAAATTGATAGCATATTGGTGTGCGACCAGTTCTTACCAATGCATTTTTAAGTCATTTTATCAACACATAATATTATATATATGAAAAATGACGTACGTAACAATGCACTGGCAAGAAATGGTACTCAGCGTGAACTGGTCTCACGCCAGTAGATCTTATGTAAAAATTTCATATAGTCCACAACTGTCAGAAAAATACAAGCAAAATTTTAAAATCATTATTTTAGGCAGTTATTTGTTCCTCAAGTTGAATTAGTAGGAAGCAAGAGTATTTTTCAAAACTACATGTATAAAATTCAGTTACTTTCGCTTAATCTCAATCAATTAAAGCCAAGCAGAATTTTTTTTATATAATTGTAACACGCAGGAAAACTACAAAACTAAAAAACAATTATAGAGCAGGAATACAATTGCTTTGCTTCAATGCATGAATCGAGTTTTTATGTCAACATTTTCTTGCTGCATGAATTTTTATAAAGATTTATAAATGATACTTGAAGACTCAGTTGTTTGTGAAGTTTCAAGTTTGACAGGGCTTGGATATCAGCTTTGACAATAATATTTTCTATCTATTAAAAAAATACATAGAAAATTGATAAATTACTAAATTATTAGCCTAAAGAAGATATTTTGTAGGGTACTGTTTAAATGTCATTTGTCATTCCCTCTTGTTGGAAGGAATATGGTAGTATTTACTAGATAATGCATAATGCCTATTGATGTATATATATCTGATGAAGTTAACTTGGCTGAAGTGGAATGTAATCCTCTTGCATAATTTTATATATTCTCATCCATATTTAAATGACTCTGAAACGTTATTGCAAAAAGGGGCAATGGAGAACAAATCATCAAAACCATTACATCAATGCTATAATATTTCAGGCTTCCCCAGCAACCAGCAGAAGAGGGTCAGTGAACGAACCCTCGTCAAGGTCGGAGGGCAAGGTCACAGTGCCAGATCAAAGTCAACAGGCCTCCTCCAAGTCTGAGAGAACCCAGACACTGTTTACAGAGAAGACGCAGTGTATTGTCTGGGGCATGCAGCAGAGGGCGGTGCAGGGCATGCTGGACTTCGATTACGTCTGCTCCCGCCGCGAACCTTCTGTGGTGGCCATGATTTATCCATTTACGTGAGTTACTTTTTTTTAATAATTCTTTTTGTTTTTTGTCTTTCTTGTTCATTTAAATCTGGTAATGGAAAAATTTTATGAAAAAATTATTTCATTGATAAAACTTGTTATACAGTTAATTTCATACATGATGACAAGCATTATTACTACCTTTACAATCAGAAGTCATGTCATTGGGAAAATCTCAACATCTTGACTTGTTATCTGTTCTATGTCATGGAATTTTAGATTTGTTCATTTTTACTTATACTTTTGAAATGATTGTACATGTATTCCCTTTATTTTGTATATATTCCTAAAACATGTATATTAAAACTTCTTTTTTTTTTTCAGAGGAGATCATAAGCAAAAGTTTTACTGGGGGCATAAAGAAATCCTTGTTCCAGGTATGAATATAAGGGATTTATAAGAAATATGGTTAAGTAAAAAAAGTTTTTCTTAGTACACACACCTGTAGGTACAGTGTATAACTAGAACATGCAGTTTCATGGAAGATTCATGTTTTAGAAACATGACTGGATCTTTGCAGACTACAAAATAATGTTTTCACTTGTAAAAATCCTCATAATGTGAACTTAACATCTAAGAACACATTGTTTTCAATCTTGACAGTGTACAAAAACATGGCTGATGCCATGAAGAAGCACCCCCAGGCTGATGTTCTCATCAACTTTGCCTCCCTTCGCTCAGCCTTCGAAAGTACCATGGAAACCATGACTTACCCACAGGTATAGAAGCAGGCAAATGCTATCATTAAATCACAGGAAACCTGCTGAAGGATGTATGTTAATTTAGTGTCTTTATTTTGTTATCTTATGAAGGAAAGGAACAGTGACTGTTAGCTATATAACATTATATTGTCATGCTTTGATCAACATTTAATAATAAAAACAGTTCTTGTTTTATACATACTGGTAGATTTATAATTCATAAATTTATATATAGTTATTGAATAAGCTTTCATATGCATATAAATGTCTTTTAAGATACGTTCCATTGCCATTATCGCCGAAGGAATCCCAGAAAACCTGACCAGACAGATCATCAAAGAGGCGGACAAGAAAGGTGTATTTGTCATTGGACCTGCTACGGTAGGTGATACTTATTATATTTATTGTAACTATGCAAAATCCTTACTCTAGTATCATTTATAAACAAGAACATAACCTTTACTTCATAATAAATTTTGACTATTTAAACATAAACTACAAAGCTTGAATTCATTTTAGGTTGGAGGAGTGAAGCCGGGCTGTTTCAAAATTGGAAACACAGGAGGAATGTTGGACAACATCCTGGCATCTAAGCTTTTCAGGCCTGGGAGGTATGAAGTTGTTGGAAATGAATTTCTAGAAACAATATTTGTAAGAAATACGTTCTTAGTAAATGTACTTTAAAATTTGAAAATTCATTCCTTCCTAACAGTGTAGCATACGTCTCGCGATCAGGGGGAATGTCCAATGAGTTGAACAACATCATATCACTGAACACAAATGGAGTGTACGAGGGTATAGCTATCGGTGGTGACAGATACCCCGGTACCACCTTCATGGACCACATACTGAGGTACCAGGACGACCCCAATGTCAAAATGATCATCCTGCTGGGCGAGGTAAGATTATTGGTCTATTAACTATTTATTAGCCATCTTTATATCCACAATTGATTGATAGTTTCTTTTGTAATACTTTAATGCTGACACCATTGTGTTAGTAGATTTAGATAGTTTTCAAAGACTAATAGAGACTTAAATTTTTTTTGGTCATACCTGGTACACACAAGGTAGAGACTTAAAGATCAAGATCATAAATGATTAATTAGTATTTCAATGTTATTCATGTTGGTTTTGCAAATTTTTATGTGCTACCCTTAATAAAATGATGTATTTGTTATATATAACATGGTCAGTCATTACCGTGCCTTGATTGTGAACAGGTAGGTGGGACAGAGGAGTACCACCTGGTGAGTGCCATGAAGAGTGGGCGTGTCAACAAACCGGTGGTGGCCTGGTGTATCGGGACCTGTGCCAAGATGTTCACCTCTGATGTAAGGGTCTTGGAAAGGGAAAAAATTATGACATTGGTTTTGTTTATTTGCAGCTATTCTTTCAGTTCACTTCAAAAGCATACAAATGCAGGCTTCAAAATAAATGTTGGATAAAGAACTGCATATTAAGTAGTTTCATAGAACTAATTTATATTTTTTTAAAAAGTGTAACATTTCAATGATTATAGTACCAGTATTTGGATAAAGATCTGTGTACCGATAAGAATGAAAATAGCCACTATTAGGATGGTGTGATACTGTTATTTTAGGTACAGTTTGGCCATGCAGGGGCGTGTGCAAATGCAGAAGCTGAAACAGCATCAGCAAAAAACCAGGCTCTGACTGATGCTAAAGCCTATGTCCCCAAAAGTTTTGATGAATTGGGCACACTAATTAAGTATGTTTATCAATATCTAGAGATTTTTGATTGCACATTCATCGAGTACCTATGTATATATTATCACTAAGATTATTTTGTAATTCAACAGTCATCAGATTTGGAGACTTTAAACATTGTAAACTGTACATCAATAATATTATTCCACAATTTTAAGTGCTTAGTATCTGTACAAACAAAATAATAATGTAAATTGATTGTACAGGGATGTGTACGATAAGCTGGTAGAGAATGGAACCATTGTACCAGAGCCTGAACAACCCCCACCCACAGTACCCATGGACTACACCTGGGCAAGGGTAAGTTCTTTGATTTACATGTAGTAGTACAGACCGTCACTGATTTCCACTAACAGGGACACATTAAGTGCACTTCATGATGATACACATGTAAATGTACATGTACATATAAAATGTGATATGTTGAATATGGCAGTTCAAGGTTAGTTGTATCTATGTATATCCATGTTTTATTTCTCTATACTTTATTTAAAGGAGTTGGGTCTAATCCGTAAGCCGGCCTCCTTTATGACCAGTATCTGTGATGAGAGAGGACAGGAACTGTTGTATGCTGGGATACCGATTACCGACATATTCAAAGAGGACATGGGAATCGGGGGCGTGCTCAGTCTACTGTGGTTTCAGAGAAGGCAAGTTCTCTCTGCTAAGAGGCTGTATCTTAGTCTCCATGTAATTAGAGCTATGTAAGATGTAAACTCAGACCTCAACTGTTATACATGTAGTATATTTGAATGCAGTCCTACTGTGGATATTATCAGATTTACCTCCCTTTTCACACATTATCCTAGCTTTGTATAGCTTTCCATCTTAACAATTTGCAGATTCCTAGTAATCATTACTCCAACAGCAAATTTTCTATAACATGAAGTAATTTAATAGATTTTTTATCAACACTCAATATAATACTCATAGCATCTAAATAAAATATTTGTCTATTTCAGGTTACCCAAGTACGCGACTAAGTTTATTGAAATGTGTCTGATGGTGACAGCTGATCATGGTCCAGCGGTCTCGGGGGCACACAACACCATCGTGTGTGCCAGGGCCGGCAAAGATCTTGTGTCCTGCCTTGCGTCTGGTCTCCTCACCATTGTAAGTCAAACTAGTTGTACAGAAACTACTTTAAGTTAAGAATCATACTACATGGATCGGGAAACATGTCTTTAACTAAATGAAAGAAATGAATGATTTGGTTCATTATAATGCCATATAATGTACAATATGTTTATGATACATTTGAAGTTAAGGGAGAATGGAAATTTGCTATGAGCATAAATTTGTTGTGTGTGTTTGAATCACCTGTATTTTACTGAATATTTTACTCTCTTCATGTTATGTGATGTACAAGGCAAATAGTTAATGAGAATACACTTATGTAGTATGAAAATTATCTTATACATGTATGTACATTATTACTATTTTTACCCCTAGGGAGACAGGTTTGGGGGTGCCCTGGACGCTGCAGCTAAACAGTTCTCTGATGCCTACACCAGTGATATGATCCCCATGGAGTTTGTCAACAACATGAGAAAGGAGGGAAAACTCATCATGGGAATAGGTCATAGGGTCAAATCTGTAAGTGCAGGTCAAAGGTCAAATGATCAAGTCTGAAACAAGCACTTATTGTATAATGTCATATTGAAAATGATATAGAATTTAATTTACTTGTATATTTATTTTCTGCTTTGATAGATCAACAATCCTGACATGAGAGTTGTCATTCTAAAAGAGTATGCAAAGAAGAATTTCCCAGCTACACCACTGTTAGACTATGCAATAGAAGTAGAAAAAATTACAACATCCAAGGTAATTGTTAGTCAAGAATCAAGAGGAAACAAGAAGAACTCCTTCCTTCCAAACACTTTGTAGAAACTGTGCAATGATTATTGTAAACAATTTAGGTTGCGTAATTTGTATACCCATCAAACCTGCATACATAAATGTCAATAGGGATTTTAAACTGGAGTTCAGCATTGAAGTGTTGAATGTTATTGTACATAGACATTTAAATCATGAATGATGCAATGGAAATTATTTTTTTTTTCATGCTTTGTTATGAGAGGAAATTTTTTTTTTCTTCTAAAGAAACCCAACCTAATTCTGAATGTGGATGGTTTCATTGGAGTGGCTTTTGTGGATTTACTCAACAATTGCGGATGTTTCACCGGGTAAGTGTCTCGATCCCACAATGCTTTGTAATCTTCAGAATAATAAAATATGCAGCGTCATGTGGGGTCACTGTCATTAGTTAACCTGGTAATTAATTTTTCAATTTAATCATTGCTAAAGTTTGCAATGTGTAGATCTAGAGTAGTTGATAATGCTGCATATAAAGCTATGCATGTTTCCTTTTCAGGGAGGAAGCCAGGGAACTGATAGATGTAGGTGCCCTCAATGGACTGTTTGTGCTGGGTCGTAGTATGGGATTCATTGGTAAGTCATCTGACTTTTATTACAATTTACATTTTTCATTGTAGTTTAACGTGTTTAAATCTGTAGTGAAAAATGGCAAAAAAAATTTAAAAACCTGTCAGTAAACACAGTAGATACATGTATTTCATGAGATTAGTCTGTTTGTCTTGGATACATTTTGGATGTGCTGGATTGGAAATACTGTGGAATCATCAATGTTCATGGGGGACCAATGTTTGTGGCTTTCTTGGGTAACCAATGCCTACGAATTTATATTTCCTTGAACGTACCGGTATTTACAAGCATTTGTTTAATATTTATTAGTATTGTCCCGAACTTCTATCAACGAAATTACGTCCCCACGAACTAGGAAAAATTTGGCTAACCACGAACATTGACCCCCACTAATAAAATGATTCCACAGTATACACTGTATCATGTTTTTATGTCAAAATTAATTATTACAGGTCATTTCCTGGATCAGAAGAGATTGAAGCAGGGGCTGTACAGGCATCCTTGGGACGATATCTCGTACATCATGCCGGAGACCATGGGACTGATGGGGGAAGACACAGACAAAATCTAAATACCACCAACTATAGTGAAGACTGTCTTCTTACACTGCCAATCGTAGTGTAGACTGTCCCCTTATTCTGAGCAAGGCTGGCCTTGAACAATCCAAGAAAAACGCTTAAGAGACTTAATACATGAATGTTGTAGATTTTACACAGTGCTAGATGAAAAAATGCATCAATATTTAGCTATGTGTACTATTTATTGAACTATTATGAAATGTTATAGATAGAAACACATCTGTGTGATATATACCTTTTATGCAATTGCAAACAGCATAATAATTTAGCTAGAGAATGGATGACAATATTAGCTTTATATGAGTATATTGCTTAGTTTGGCTTGTAAAACAGACAAAAAACAAAAGAACTTAGTTGTTATTATCTGATTGACTTCTTCAATCTTAGATGTGCAATAGCTGATATTCAGTTACGTACAAAATGTTACACAATATTAAAGACCTGTTGTAAGTTATATAAAGTCTGCTGTTCATCTATTGAAACTATTTTGAAATGTTATAAGTGAGAAAGATACCAGTTTTGTGACTCGGTGTGTATTAAAAGTACCCTATTTACTTGGTATGTATTGTGGCCATATACTTTGTGGGTAATTCGTTTTGCTGATTTTAAATGTATTACAGATACACATGAGCTTAATACATGTATATTCTAAGATCATTCCTCGACTTGACAACCATGATTTTGTTTTCACATTAGAGAGATACATTAATAGCACTGTTTTTTACATTACATGTATTACCTTTCGTTTATTGTGCTTACATTAGCCATTTATTTTATTATTTATAACGGACAACATTGGATTTAAAATCCTCGATGGATTGTCTCTTGTTATAATGAATATAGTTAATTCCATGTACTGATATGTATGCCAACATCTCTTCTTGTTTGCCATGAATTCCCTAGTTGGATGTAGGTGTAGTTTGTATGTGCTATTAAATCATTTGTTGATGTATTAATTTGTTAGAATCTCTACTCATATTCACAAAGCATATTTTAAAGTTTCATCCACATAATAAATGTGATTATTTCAATGTTGATCAATAACTTTAAAAAGAAATTGTAAGAATTATTCATGTGAAATTTGATTTTCCACACAAGTATTTCGTCTCTTCTCATACAAAGCAATATGTGAAAGCTTGTCAAATACTTAAATGAATTGGCATTATAGTTGTGTATTATTTATTTTGATCTGTTTAGTGTCACAATAGCACATCCTTATATATATATATATTTTTTTTATTTCAGTTATGGTTTACATATCAAATATGTGTATCTGAGCTTTGGTTTAAATAGAGCAAGGCAAAAACAAAATTGTGTTGCATTGTTTTTATCAGACGTGTCCTCTATTTCTTGAAAATGTTTATTGCACTAAATTGTTGGAAGTTAGTTTACCAGGATTAGAAAAATTGTAGCTGGTACATTGAACAGCGGTCACAAAATATTTCATTATATCATTATAATTACTTCATAAAATGTTTAAGAATAGTACTGCTTTCCTCTCTAAAACCATCAGAAAAAAGTCATGTTAAAGGAGAGACAATTCTTGCCTACACACTTTAGAGTGGCCACATCAAATACTTAACTTTCAATATTGGTAAAATTGTTGATTAGTTCAAAAAATGTTGTCGTAAGTTGTATGATGGAAAGAATAATAGGTTCAAAGATTTTTTGACATGCCTATGAAAAAAAGATTCTGGAAAAAAAGAATGCCTGTATTTTAATTCTTAAGGTGGTATGGCACACTTCCATATTGTGACGTATTTCCTATCGAAATAAGCAATGAAATCAAGTATAATTTTTATATATTTTTTTCTTTCCTTTAATCGTTAACTTAGAGCATTGCGCAATGGGATAGAGTGTTCACTAAAAATCTGTAGGTCATGAGTTTGAATCCCTCTGGGGCCTTTATTATTCTCTCCTTTCCAACAATTCAAAAACACATTTTTTGGGGGTTAAATATTATAAAGATTTGAAAACTAAAAACCAGGGAAAGTAAATTAATTAAAACGGACTTTTATCTACATTAATATCGACAGGTGTCCCATACTACAAAATGTACCTTAAATATGTAGTAAAACTCGGAGATGGAAACAGGTGCCCATTTATTTTTTAACGCAAGTATTTTGTTTGATTTGTCAGTTAGTTTTACATCACTCCTCAAGTATGTAAATAAAACTTTTCTCTCTGATGGAAAAACATAAACATCTTGAGAATTGAAATATCTTCTATGCTTCCAGAATCTTTTATGTTCTTGAATGAACAGATGAGCCGAGGATTTGGCTAGTTTGGAGAACGAATTATGTAAAGTGCAGTGTCTAAATAGAGGACAACCAGGTTAGATAAACCTGTTTCTGTTGGAAGACAAGAATTGTTTGTTATGTCTCTGAATGGCCCATCAAGTAAGTGGTGTTTTATAGAAAAGTAAACACGCAGAAATCAAATCCAATATTTACTTTTCCCTCAATAGGCTTATGTAGACTAGATGTGTGGATTGGAGATAAGGGAATCCCATTCATAAAGCTGGCCCTGTCTGTACATGTAGGTCTATTCCAGGTTGTAGGCAGTGTGAATAACAAGGGTTTACTGGGAGACGGTTGACATTGGGGCTTGACCTTCAAGATATCTGTTATCCCGGGTCAATCATGAAAAATGTATCATCTGGGGGAAAAAATGGACTTCCCCTGCAATTTCCATTGTTTTAGTCACTTGAAAAGTGTGTGTGTGTGTGGGGGGGGGGGGGACAAAACTTGAAAAAAAAATAAATTTAAAGCAGAAAAAAAAATAGATTAATAAATGCATATATATACATGTACCTTTGTATATGTACATTTGTATACATGTGTATTGAATAATTGATTAATTTTTAAACGTTAAATATAAAATACTTTAAAGATATTTGTCTTTTTTTCTTCTTATATTTCAGTTCAACATTGCTAGTTCATGGATAATATTCAACTTTTATACTATTGAGACATGTACAAAAAAGTTACAAACGTTTATCTACATGTACTTTCTGGAAAGATTTTGTTGACTAGAAAAAAAAAACGGTGTGCATATGAGAGTAAAAAGGATGAATATTTTAAAATTATTATTATTGATTTACAATAATATTCATGTTTGTTGAAAGTACTATAAAATTTATTATAAAAGTTAAGTAGAGAACAAAAAAATTTGCCTCCCCGGCGGGGAATCGAACCCCGGTCTCCCGCGTGACAGGCGGGGATACTTACCACTATACTACCGAGGATTGGCGATAATACAGTGGTTTAATAATACAGTCTAATCTATGCACTAAGACGTTATACCTGTATATTGCAGTACCTGTATATAATATTTATGTTAAGCAGGCACGTAGCATCGTTTTTGAATGTTGGGGGGGGGGGGGGTAGACTCATCCAAAAAATCTTGACAAGCCAAAAAAAAAAAAAAAAAAATTAAAAAAAAAAAGGGAAATAAGACTTTCTCAAAATCTTCAAAATCCTAATCGGGGGGGGGGGGGGGGGGGGGGGGCGTGTATATAACTTCAATTTCAATCCTAATTTCCTTATTTTCATATCAATTTTTTGGCCAACTCCAGGATAATTCAATTTTTTATATGTAAATTTTAAAAAATTACTTGCTGCAAGAAAAAGTGGGGGGGGGGGGGGCAGCCCCCCTGCCCCCCCCCCCCCCCCCCCGATGCTACGTGCCTGTTAAGAGTGTTTTTTTAAATTTAAATCAGTTTTATATCATTATTCATGGATATACAATTAGTTAGTTATAATTCTTTTTTCATTGGAATTATAAATTTACTTTTATCAGATAGTTTGATACAATCAACATTCATGTATGGAATATTAATTGCAATCGCACACAGCGCACATATGGATATGAAATTGCTTTTTGAAAAAAAAAATCAATATATGCAGCTAGAACAGTTACAGAGCTTCCTATCATTTTCTAAAGTCAGTTTCCAAAAATTAATGTGCCATTTCATTTACAATGTCACTATAATAAACGATTACTTAGTACTTTCTTACTTAATGTACCTAAAATTATATATATATACCGGTAGATAGAATATCAGTTTTCATTCTTTTAGTGTGTCTCGACAAATTGTCAAATATATAATTACATTTATATTAATATCCTTGGAAAATGATATAATTCCTAAAGGAGTGAATATTTTCCTATATTATATAGGGCCTACATGTACCTGTGTAGAAAATCCCTTGTGAATATTATTTTCTATTCTCCATTTTTCATAACAGTAAATATCTCTTAAAATGTGAGATAGATCAAATTTTTAAAAGTGGTCACGTGGTATGTTTTATTTTTTATGGAAAATTCTTCTGAGACGGTTGCAAAACTGCCACATTTGCACTGGTATAACTCTCTACAAATGTAGCACATACGTAAAATGTACATTTTCAGCAAATAGAATTAGAAATAAAGAATAAATAAAATAATGAATAGAAATAAAACAACAACAAACAAACAATATAAAACAAAAACAAACAAATACAATAACAACAAAATCGAGGCTAAAACCACAAAGAATATTTTAAAATATAAGAATACATATTTGTCGTGCACCGACCACTTCTGCTTTACACTGCTGATACGCTTACGATTTAAAAGCACTTAAATGTTACAAATTCTTTACAGTTGTCAACGAAGCATTTATCACGCATGCATGACAAGTCAATTAAATTATTATTTAATAAACTGCACATGATAATTCTGTCATGGAGAGTTACTCCATGGGCGTGGTCCTTTACACGACCGAGCGTGAATTCTTTGGGTGGAACCATTCTGCCAGTCCTTAAAACGTTAACATGCTTTGATCAGACAAGCCTAGCGGCGAAATGTTTCCAAAGGAGGAAATTCAATGATAAAAATTATTGCACTGAATGGACTTCCTAAAATCCTTTTTTACTCCTTTTATTAAGGCAAAAATAATTTATAACTGAATGAGTTGCATAATTTTGTGTATTTGACTGTGGGATTTTGTGTTTGCGTGGGAGGATGCATGAATGACAAGAAAGAATGGACTTAATGGGCAAAACACATTTATATATTACGTTTGTAGTATTTTCTGTTCATATATGAAACGCTCAGAGGAAGAGTTAATTTATGTAATTTATTAATGGGCTATACATGATGTTGAAATGTTATCGCGGACTTTGTAGTAAGTCTACGATACGTCATCGAATGACCTTCAGAAATAAAGAGATGCCTGCATGACCGCACACAGCGCTGTAAAAATGTCTTTGTAATACTCCGCGTACATGTAATATGATTTATATATGTATACGTGTTTGTAAACTTCTTCAAATATTTAAGCAATTTGAGTTGCAATTTTTGGGGATTTTTTTTGTTGTTGTTTTCTTTAGATTCACTTTTATTGAAATGAAAATCAACTTTACCATAGACTTTATATGGTAAATGCTGTTCATGTACATTACTCGTAAATAATGCAAGTTTCATTTGTAATTATTGTATAATTTGAATCAACTTACAGATAAATGAAAAACAGTATTACGGTTTATAAACTATTTGAAGGATCACATAGAACAAGTGAACATTATTTTCGTTCTTCCAAAAAATTATTTGGTTTGCTGTTTTTCATAGTATACATTATTTTAAATTTTTCTTTTAGTCTTATCTGGGTGATATTTTATTTTTGAACTTAAAACATTAATTTGTTTGTTCAACGTTTACACTTTTTGCAGCAAAGTTTTACAAATTAAAGTATAACGCTTTAAATGCTTGTCCGGTGTAGTACATTTACATTTACATGTATATCGGTAACCAGTTACACATGTACTTACACATTACAGATGTACTTGTACATGTATGTGTACATATATATGCTGGTATATTGAAGCATCTGAAGGCAGTCAGAATTTATAAATTGGATAGTCAGTTGACTGTAGACTTTATATGGTAAATACTTTACATGACTTGTGAAGTTTTAAATAAAATGATATGGAAATTTAAAACTTGCCCTAAGAAAGTTTTTTCCGCCGTTAGCTAATGGTATGAAAATGTCGGGGAAACCTCATATATAATATCAACAGTGAGAGAAGAAAAAAAAACTGTTTTAATACGACAATAGAATTTGGAAGAATACCTGACATGAGATGAAATAAATTGCATTCCATATTAATTGAACTCTAAAATTAAATACTGCCGATCTAATTACATAACCATGATTGATTGAGCATGGGTATTGTGTGCAGTGCTGAGAGGAAAATAAATAAAGGCCGTAATGTTATAGCCGGATTACTGCTGCACGTTTTAGCCACGTTATGCTTGTCCTTGATTATAGGTTTAACATTCTAAAAATGTTCCATGAGCAGAAAAAAAGATTGATAATCGTCATAAATCTTCCTAATCTTGTCCCAACGCCATTATTATTAAATTGATTCATATTAATTATTTCTCCATTTTGCTCTAATTTGTGTGTATGGAATGCATTTAGATCTTTTTTTTATTTAATCTGGTTCTTATCTTTTCATCAACTCAGAGACACATACTTCAGATCTTTGTAGCGATTGTCGTAAAACGCATTCCGTTTTGTACCCCACGTGCGATAGCAACCCCAGTGTTGCTTCTCAAGGATTTGTCATCTGATACTATTAAACGACCATCATCAAAGTTAAACGATCAAACTTTCGGTATTTGATTAATCTTTAAGTAATGCAACCTCCCGGAGTTAAAAGAGAATCGGTGATCCATTTTTCATTTCTTTTTGTGTTACTCTAAATTGACTGGAGATTTCTTTACGTTATATAATCTCTTTGGATTTCAGGTTGCCATTGGTTACCATTCTCTTAAAGGTCTGACGTCACACTTCTCACATTTTGTTGCCAGGTTGCTGCAAGTGAAAAGAATTTTCACATTGTTCTCTGTGTGAATCTTTGCTATAATGACAAATTTGCTTTCTCAGATCATATCTGAGATGAACCCATCATAGGAGAATCCTCTGCAATGTTCTTCGGCGAAAATTAAACCCTAGCAAACGTTTCTGGTTTCAACATGGAGTTAGATCATTTGGTTTCTTCCTTATTTTTGTGACATTTAGAAGTATCAATCTATCAATTCTAATCTCTATCAAAAACTTCCACAGATGTCGCTATGACCCAGTGACAGCAGACGACAACTTTTACCTATACTGGTAAAACAAATCAATGCCTTCTTTTGTTCCCGAGTTGAGATCACTTTTTACACCTGCATAAATTTTCCTGAGTCAGAGAAGATACCTGTGTGATTTCAGTAAATGTGCGGTGTCTAATCTTTAAAACGAGACGGTCCTCTGCATTTCAATTACATTTATTGCTGTAATATGATTCATTGTTTGCTTTCTTTATGTTTATTATGTAATAGAGTGAAGACAATGTCTTGAACGAGATTTCCATGACAAACCTTCCCACGACCATAGCATTAGCATAGAGATCTGATATATATCCGGTTTACAATTTTTTTTCATTTTAAAAATCGTGTGCAGATACGCTGAACAAATAAATAAACTTAAGTTTTTTATGAGTTTTATATTATTTACACGAAATGCAGTGATGGAATAATGAAATTATCTTTTATGTTCTTGAATATTTTAGTTGATATTGGTAGTTATAATAACCTTGAATAATATTAGGTTATATGACAAAAGAGGTGGTTCTAGTACCATGTACACACTATCTTCTCAATGTAGTAATATACATATATTGTTTAAATATCTACATAATTGTAAATAATCATATATCTCTTAATTACAGTTTTAAAATAATAAAAATGATGTAGATCTGGTTGCACATGTACATTTATATAAATTATAACAAATGTATACGTTTTGTCGACAAAAATCACAGTATGAAATGCATGACACACTGATGAAACTAGTTATAGTTTCTTGGACTCTTTGACTTTTTCCAAAGTTTTATATTCTTCATAAGAATCTGGTGATACTTTGCATCGTCCATTTCTTCCTCCTCGGTTAGAGAACCCATGAGTGTGATAGAACTTCCTCTTCCGGAGAAGGATAGCGATAACGGAAAAGCTGGGGCAGGACTCGGCATTCAAATCTGACACCGATTCTTGGGAACCAGTTTTGTCTGTATCGTCATCTATCACCAAAGGTTCACTGCCGTATCTGACCAATGGGTTTTTGAGATTACACATGACGTCATCGCACGCTCTTTTCTTCGTGTATTTGACGGTTGGGCGTTTTTTTCCAGAACAACTGAAGGTGGCGCTCCTTGAAATGGGGTTTCTGGTTCTTGGGTTGGTAATGGAGGTTATGACGCTATTGATGGCCAACAGTTGTTTCATCAGTTTAACATCCTGACTTCGGATATCCTCCTAAAAAATCATAAATTGGATTAAGGAGATGATTCATATGTATTTGATCAGTTTGATTAGGCATTTGTACCCCTGTTTTGATTCAGTAGTGTCTTCGAAACTGATAAGGAGAATATAAACATAGCTGCATGACATCTAACAACCAAATAGCAAGAGTTAAAACGAAAGTAAACTTGTCCAAAACTGAACTTACCAAGTCGGATTTTAGTTGTGATAAGGCATGGGTTATCCTGTCTTCTGGGCAGGAATCCTTTTCCATCTCCTCAGACATGAATCAGGTTTCACTAAGCTACGATCCCTTCTGTTCTTGTTTTCAATAGAAGAGTTGTATTTACCTCAGACAAGACAGATCACTTGCATTTTGTACGATATTCGTAACATCCATTTAATCGTGAGGTTTTTATGCGGTTTTTATGTGTCTCTCTCTTCGATCAGTAAAATTCTACCTTTCTGTCGTATTTTATTAAACCTTCCATACGCCTGAATAAACATCAGACATTATACAGTAACGCTTTTTATAAAATTTATTACGCAAGTCTTCAAAATATTTGATGACAAATAAAGTACCGCTTTACGGACAATTTATTATACATTTGTCAATCATATCTTGAGGCTGAGTGATCTTGGTCAAACAACACCTCTATAATTTATTTCAAGTGCCAAACAACTTTCTATTTTCCACTTTTTAAAAGAAGAGATTTGGTGAGCAGATCCCAGCGAATTCCTTGCCTACTGAGGGTGTCTTTAATTAAATAAAAAGGTGGAAAATGTCGTTATTATCAGTTCACGCACTCCAGCCTTTTTTTTTTAGAAAGCAATGACATTTATATTTACAATATAATGCAGATTGAAGGAATGTCTCTCATTAGAGAAAACAGGTTCAACACAGTCCGTTTTGTTGCTTCTTTGTATGTATATTTTATTGAATTGAAAATTCGCGTCATAAATTTCCGTATGTCGGTGGTATCTCATTACAACTGGTATAAGCGTACGTTTTCTTTTCAGAGTGGGCCTATTTGGCAGATTTTGAACAAACGGACAATTTTACAGCTATACCAACAAGTTCATTAAATCTTAGTTCGACGATCTGTGAAAGAGGATGCATTCAAATAGTTCTTCTAATCAGGGATTTGAACTGCAAAGCACCCAACTCTGTCGACCCCGGCACAATGGTTAAAGTACTACCCAGTTATCGCAACAATTCAAATATTTTGCAGTCGACTCGTGATGTTTAACATTCGCACTCTTCACTGACTGTATTTTGAATTGTTACATGTTTGAGTTTTTAATAAAAAGAAGTTGAGGATTGTCAAATGTCCTTGGTTCGTTTCCGAAGAAATCGTACTAGATTGCGGGGTTGTGTATATATACGGAGGGAAAAGAAAAAAAATGTTATTGCTACATAAAATAACATTCTCTTTTTTTGAGAGGCAATTTATTGGATGTACAAGTCAAAGTTTCTATTCTACCGAAAATTAAAAATCTTTAACAAGCTCGTCAAAATGCTTTAAAAATGTACTTGGCCTATCTCCTTCTCTTTTCAAACCCAACAAACGCGTTACATGTATAGTTTGCACTTTAAATACATTTAGAAATCGTACTGGATTATGAGGTTATATATACACAAGGAAAGGCAGAGAAAATATTATTACTAGATAGAATCACTTGTTCTTAACTGAGAAGCAATATATTGGAAATTCAATTCGAATCAAAGTCGCCACATATACACTGAAAAAGTAGAATTGTTAACAACCCCCCCCCTCCCCTCCCGAGATTGCCTTGTACATGTTTCTATCCCCCTCTTGTTATTGGCATGTGAATTTTGCACTTTAGTATTTTGGCTAAAATCATACTGCGTGTGTAAACACATAGAATATTACATAGGACTTTTTGCTAACATGTTTTAAAGGTTAAATAATTTTAAAGTATACCTGTAGTTCAAACGGACTGAATAAGGCGAGGGGGGGGGATGAGTGGGGAAATTGAATTAACAAATTTCATATCTTTTAAAAATAATATTACATAGCAGTTTCAAGAGAGAACAAAATATTTTTCTCTATATCGTTCTTTAAAAGAAGTTGCACAGTTATTCATTTTGTTAATGATAAGTTGCTTAATTTTGTCAAGAGTTAGTACATGTACATGTACCTGTACTAGTGTCTTTGTTACAGCTTAATACGATGATGAGTAAATTTAAGTACAATTAAACCTATTAAGCCTTTTTGTTGACCTAGTAACTTATTTGTCCTACATCTCACGTGTATATATCGGACCGACAAACAGGAAATCTTTATTAATCAATCTCATGCATGACTTCAGATGGAATTCGGAAGAAAATTCAGAATAATTGCTCCTTTCTTTCAAAACCGATGTGTGTCGAGATGCACAAAGAATAAGTAAATAAATTAGAATTTTAAAACGGAATTAGTCACGACAAAGATGTAATCTCCATTTCTAGATTTGATAATACAAACAAATTCTTTTTACTATTCAACTTTCAAAATTTGATTTGACACGTTTGCGTTATGGAAAATTGGTTTGCATGATTCAAAATGATTGAATAAAGAAACAAAATTGACACGGTCATTTATTGTTGGTTAGAATGCAATTTTTTCAACAGCATTCTGAACTCTTTCTACAGATTCTCTAGTATAAATACAAATTTTCTATTACTTAATCCCCCAGCGATCGAACTCTAAATTTACCATTTGTCAAAATACAGCATTTTTAAGATTTATAAAATAATACAGATATGCAAAACTTCGATTTGTTTAACTTTGGTATAAAAGACATTCTCTTTCTGTAGGACAAACGATCTCGAAAACCAAACTGCAATATGAAGTTTTTTAACTATACACATTATAATTATACATTAAGTCTATCTAGATTGAATATTGACGACAGGGAAAAAAATTAATACTAATACCAAAAATATACGGTAACAAATTCACATGCTACATAACACTCAATTTTTGTTCAATATAATATTGATAAAATATCACAGATAATTACTGATCTTGATTGCCTTTGGAATAATTTGAATAATAAATAAACATGTTCCGATCTATCTTATTGAAGTCAAAATACATTTGAGTTATTTGAGTAATAGAAATTTTTAAAATGTAGTATTTCTTCCCTTTAAAAAATATGTTATTTGGTGAACTGCGTGTAAGTAAATAATGTCAATGAACAATAGCAATAAAAAGATCGAACTACTTTCTCTCTTCTTCCTTTGTAAACTCTCAGGTGCACTGTACGAGTCTCTCTTATTTATCTATATAACGGATTGTGGTGGGATTACGGGGACAACACCACGGGTTTAGTTTTAATGTTTGTAGTAAGCTGCCACTCCCGTTCTCAAGCTCCCGACACAGACTGGCTTTTATTTTGTTAAGGCCACTCATCATACCTGGAAATGGCCCTCTATTATCCGCGCTAATTGTCTCGTGCACTTTATGACTGACTGTCTAATTTTTTGGTTGTTACGTTTGACAACAAAAGTGGGCTTGAATTGAAGATCACGTGATCTCAGGTAAACCTCTAGAAGGACCCGTCAATCAATTTTTTTAAAAAGAAGGAGACGTATAAAATCTGTTGACACCTTTGCAATCGGTTTAAAAACTCTACAATACACACCCGTCTACAGTCTACACACGACTCAAACAGTTAAACATGGAGAAGGATTCATCTTTGGACAGAATCACCCTAGCTCTGTCGAAATTAAAATCGGAGTTGGTGAGTTACGAAGAAAATGAAATACTTTAACATTTCTTTTTATTAAAAAAATCATTAAATTGAAATTTTGCATGGCTGATCACACATTTTTTTTTTACATTAATTTTTATTAATTCCAATCGATTTGGATTAGAGAAGCAAAGTTTTTATGAAACAGGGTTATCTTTTCAGATGGACATGAGAAGTCAGGATGTGAAGCTGATGAAGCAACTGATATCCATTAACATTACCATTGGCTCCATGACCAAGAGTGGACACAGGAACCCGGTGTTACGTAGCGCCAGTGTTTGCTCCCTGAAGCCCCGGAGTATGGAGCGGATAGCCAACCGACGGAGCGCGGAAGTGACCACCTGTCTCCGGAACCCACTGGTCCGGCATCGGAGTGCTCCAGTCATGGTCCAGGGGGACGAGCGGGATGATTCCAACTCAGGTACACAGATATTCATGCATCCATTCGACCATTCACTTTTTTACTTCTCTATATATGTTCATCCACTAGTTTTGTGTATAATTAACTACAGATATCAGACCCATAATAGCGATTTTGAAGGGAGTAGGGAGTAATTAGTCAAAAACTTTCCAACCAAATGAAATGATTATTGCCACTGTCACTATATGCCTATAGCTTTTTCTGTATTTTCTTCCAACTGCCCCATATAACCATATTTACATAAATTTTTATTAGAAACTAAAAATAGCATTAAAAAGTCTGTTGTTTAGATTCTGAATTACATTTTATCTATTAACAGACATTGAAGACGTTGGCGCCAGCAGTCCCACCGATTCAGAGAATGACATTGCATCTCTGTGTTCTTCCGCATCATCCATCATAGCGTCCAATCAGCTTACTCCTCCATCATACCTCCGACCACTTCCGGAAGAGGAGGACACGGACGACAGAATGTATTACGGAATATTAATGAAGAACATAAAGCTCTGGAAATATTCACAGGAGTCTATTAATAGCTCAGAAAGTGACATCTCGATTGACAGTTAATTAAGCGTAGGAAATGATTAGCAATTTTAATGAATGGGGTTTTTTATGTGTGGATATGATCATATGAATCATGTGCAATATTGACAATTAGGATCCGTATACGTAAATCATCCTATATTCTCCCTGCATCACTCGGCCAAGGAACCCATAATGCAGCAGACCACGGAGGAAATATCAGTGCAGGTGCGCGACGGCATTGTCTTATCAATTGAAAAAAAAAGAGAAAAATACTTATACATGTATACACACAAAATTGATGAATCTAAAGAAACACAAAATTGATGAATATAAAGAAACAAATTTGAGAGAAAACTGAATGCTTTTATATAAATAGAAAACTAACTTTATCCATTGATTTTTTAATTCCGTAAAATGAATACTAATGATTTCAAAATTCTATTTTTCAGGTTTCTTTGACAAAACAACAGACAGAAGCTGGAAAAAGATTTGTTCTGAATGAAAGAAGGAAATGATATATTAATGATGACATTCCATTTTTCTTCATCTCTTGTGTGCAATACTCTGACATTCTCAGTTGGAGCAGAATTTATCGGTGTATCTATTTATGAATAAACATTTTTAAACATGTTATTATAATTTTAGTTATAATTTTTGCAAACCTTACTTTTCAAAATTATGAGAATAATCATATTACAAATTCTTTTATCCGAATAAAAAAGTTTTGAAAGCATGCCTGTTAGTATATCAAATTGCTACAAAATGTTATTGTTAAAAAAACCAGTCCTTTTTATGTATACCTATACTTAAGGAAATAATTATTATTAACCTGTTTGTGTATATTTTATCAAAAGTTCAATTTAAACGTTACAGGGAAATAGATATCCACATTAGCTATTAACAGTGGCCAAAAAGAATAAAGAATAGCAGGTACTTCCTTGTTTTAAGTTTATCAACATTATTTGTCCTTTATCAAATCTTTTGGATTCTTAAAAGAGTTCTTTTCGAAAAACAACATTCAACATACTCGTAAACAAGTACACAAACGCTGGACTGATACATCTATATATTGGTTTTAAATACTAGTGCCTGTAATTTTGATTAATTAAGATTAAGTCTTCGCAGGAATTGCTGGATACTTAATAAAAAAAAAAATTAACAAATTAAATCTTTGCCCACCAAACGATAATAACGGTGTATTCGAGTGAATGATAAAGTTCTGCATGTGCTGATTTCGATTTCAATGGTTGAATCAGACTTAACATATCAAAGAAAATACCTTTCTGTATTACGTAAGGTGGATATTTTGAATAAGACTGTAAATTACTCAGCCGCCCAACAGTCTATTCAACATTTAAGTCAATATTGTTTAGTTGATATCTACAAATATTGACTTGTGAAGTCGTTTGGCACACGGGAAAGTCGGTAGTTCATTCATGATCAGAAGGGAAAAAATGAATGAATTTTGGACAGAAGCCAGGACAAATTCTTATAAGTAATTTTCCCTTAATTTTGACGTCAATAAAATCAAAATACGAAAATTGGATAAAAAAGCCTATCTTTCAATCAACTTTCATCAGAGGTTAGAGCTAAGGTTAAGAGGAAATGGGGAAAATATTCCGTTAAATTTTTTAGGTAAATCACAAAGATTCTTACAAAAAGAAAAGAAAACCCAATCCTTGAACTACGAACGAGAGAGAGAGAGAGAGAGAGAGAGAGAGAGAGAGAGAGAGAGAGAGAGAGAGAGAGAGAGAGAGAGAGAGAGAGAGAGAGAGAGAGAGAGACATTTTCATGCAATTAAATACTGGTAAGTTACTGCAGGGGGGGGGGGGGTCGATATAAAAAAACAAATTTTATAAAACTGCACCATATACATGTACGTTACTTATGGAAATGAATTCGTATTACCCACGTATAGATGTTTATTGAGATTAGCCTTTTGGATTTCTTTTTGTAATATTTGATAAAAATGAATGTATGTTATGTAATTAAGGAATCTATACTATGAGAATTTAATGGCACTGCAAGTTTTCTACATTACGTACAAATGTAACCTATATAATATCTGTAAAATCCCTAGATTATTTTTTACGTGCATTTCATCAACTTTTGACAAGTTTTGTCTACTCACTTATTTGTAGTATATTACATTTATTTGTTGACAAGATCTTGATGTGTGAGACGGCTAGAAATTATTGTGAATACAAAATTAATTGTATATATCAAATGGGAAGTTTTTATCATGTCAAAGCGTAAACTATATCCAAGTCAAAGTTGATGGACGTAATATTTCAACAGGTTTGCAAAATTTAAATAAAATTCTCTAGCTAAGCATTATAAATGACTGATATTTCTCATTTTTTGGAACAATTATCATATTTTCCTATTTAAGCCAGCCAGAGCCGGCTAATTAATCTTCATTTAAAGAATTTGACGGTTGTGGATTTTTCTCGATAAAAGGTTACGATCAGGTAATCAAAGGCATGTATAGAACTGATCTAGAAGCAGACTTGCGTGGAAGCATGTTGCTGATTGCCGGTTTATGAAAGACTGTGATGCGTTATCGTGGAATCAAATCCACGATTTAAAGCGCAATTAAACATCAGTATGTGTTTGTTCCGATATCAAGGACTAGAAAACCTTCCCTATCTTCAGACATATTTGACACTTGTTCATAAACGCACAGAAAAAATCGATGGTATCGGATGTCATTTTTGTGCTCAATTAAGTAGGTATAAAACACAATCAAATCATATTAAATTTAATATTTTTTTTAAATGTCGTCAATAAAATAACTATAGACTATTGAGCGTGCCTTTGATACATTTGATAAACAATTCAAAATGAGGTTTATGTTTTAGATATGTCAGTATTGTGGATTAATTTAAAATACCATCAAATATTAATTGTTTCACGATTATGATGATAAAATTTGTAAAATATATAAACTGCCCATATTTTGTATGACTCTCAACTCAGATCTTAATGAAATGTACATGTGTCACGTACATTGTCATTAACTGTTACAGCTAGCTTACCGATGTTTAGACATTTCGCAACAAAGAATTCTTGCAAATTTTAAAATTTAATACAATATGAAAAAAAAAAACACAACTAGAATATAGTAGTGTTCATCTTTTTTGGACAACGCAATATAATCCCCGCTACCAAGTTGGAAATGCTCCAGCTGCAAGTCTGTAGATCATGTTCTGGAAAAATTCGGACGGACGACCTGGGAGATATAGTTCCGTGCATGTTAAAAAAGTTGCAATTTATGGCGCACAAAAATGCCACAGCGTTGGACTGACTACCCCGGTAATCTTATTTCCACACAAATTCTGTAGAAAAAAATTAATACCATTTATAATTATTCAGGCAATTAACTACTGATATCATCACTTTACTTGCCTCAGACACGCTAACCCACCTCGGAAAATGAAGTATATGAAATGCATGCGCCCGTGTAGATCGAAAGTAGCCATTTTGCTAGCTAATGACCCAAAGCTAGGAAATGACCCATCATCAAGGATTAAGCAACTTCAAATTGGATAATTTTGTTTTGACCTAAAGTAACCCTACCCCTTTCAACACACATAGTTCTATTTCTTAATTGTCAGCCATCGGGACGTTAGAGATTTACATGTACGTTGATTCAATGCTACTACACTGTATTTCTCAATTAGTTTACTCATGTTTATCTTAATACAACTAGAAGTTTTTCAGGAGAGTTACAGGAATCGATGTGTCTGAACTTACTCTCCTTTTGACTTCAGCCGACGTCTCGTCAGGTCGAACACTGAGCAAATATTGACACTGGATACCTGCTGAATACTGTATATGGGAAATGCAAACGTCTGTTCATTCCATTAAAAAAAAAAGAGCTCGGGAGTGTTGCCACTCCTAATTCTTGTCCTTTCTTTGAATTCTTTGAAGGTGCGTTCGATTACATCAATGCACAGGACTGATTGAAAAAATGAGTTTCTTACTTGTTTCCTATGATATTTACATTTGTAATCATGAAAAATTCGAAACAAGGATAATATATACTACAATTCATATTAAATGAGCTAGGGCTGGTAAAGCGTGTTGCAACATTGTAGCAAATTTTTATGGACTTTTTGCAGTTAATCATTCACCGAAATATCATAGTGAAGACTGAATGCCATTTTTGCATGTATGCGCTTTTAGGAAAGCAAATGATTGCTCACTAAATTCTAGTGTTATAAACTGTATATGTATATTCATACATTTAGCATTTCATTGGTCTAAGCTATTGTAATAAACAACTGTTCTGACGATTGTTATACGATACAAATTATTATTGCGTACACGTACATTTGTATAAGGCATATATATATATATATATATATATATATATATATATATATATATATATATATATATATATATATATATATATATATATATATATATATAGTTAAATCCAAAAAATATCACAGTGTCCGGTTTTATATATAGAAAATTTGAAAAATGAAAGACAACACAGAGTAAAACGTCAGCGCTTTCATTCAATCTTCAGACGTCATTCAATCTTCAAACGTCTGAAGATTGAATGAAAGCGCTAACGTTTTACTCTGTGTTGTCTTTCATTTTTCAAATTTTATATATATATATAGATAGATAGATAGATAGATAGATAGATAGATAGATAGATAGATAGATAGATAAGCAACTGTCAAACACTATCAAACCATATTAAATAAAGGACATAGAAATATGCAGGGAAAATATACACCAGTGTAATGTTTGTGGTCAGATTATCACAGGTTTTGCATTTTTAGGATCTTGACCTAGTGATTTGAAAGGGAATATTATCAGGTATTTAGTGTACAACTGGGGCTTTTTTTCCTTAAAATTTTTGTCATCTTAGAAAACATCATGCGATATCAAACTTTTTTTTTAACCACACAAAGAAAGACTACTCGTTTATATGGTAACGTAAAGAGATTATATACGTATGCGCTATAGCTAGAGTTCACAATTTTTAAAATTAAATCTTCATGTTTATCTTGAAGTAACATACATATAACATAACGATATGATCAGATAAATATCATGATAGTTTTTCATTTATTTTCAATCTGTATCATGGGAAGGGCAATAACTCATATATATATATTTAACATTATTATGGCATATTTGAAAGATAAATCATAACATATCAGTAAAATATTTTGATAAAACAAAATAGAATGTATGAGCAAAGACTTTATTAACAAACGAAATGATATCCAATATCAGTATAAGATGGCACATATGTTGTTTCCAAAAACAATACTTTTTAAGATAATCATTTATACGAGTGAATATTGGTCCGAAAAAACATAATTCACACAATATTTACAAACACTCCGAAAGATAAAATTTCTAACCTTGACACATTTGAACACTGTTTAACAGCTATGCTACGTATAAAAGTGTAGATTAATAGGTGTGAGTTAATTAAATTTGATGCTCCTGAAACTTAGTCAGGTGATCTAGAGGGCATCTTTGCTAGCCAATGATTAATGATCTACTCTGCTCCTCTACAACAGGGTTGTGAAGGAGAAGAGTGGATCGTAAACCCTTGGTTAGCGACAAGAAGGTTGTCGAGGAGCAGAGTGAATCGTAAACTCTTGGCTAGCGACAACAGAGTTGTAGAAGAGCAGAGTGGATTGTAAACTCTTGGCTAGCAACAACAAGGTTGAAGGGGAGCAGAGTGGATCGTAAACTCTTGGCTAGAGAAGATGTGAAGAGGGCTGTAGTGAGAAGACCGACATGGACTTTCAAACGTTAACAATGAAGCTGGTCCAATAAAAAAAAATTGTGAGTGTAGATCGCATACTGTTTAAAAAGAAAGGCTACAAGATAATGTTGACAATCATCGCAGATATTAAACACAGATGTACAAAATTACTCAATATCCCAGTAAACAATTGAGAGCGCATTTTAGAACCATTTTAACAAGGCCTTGGACTTTCACTAGGACGTAACTAGCTATTTCTTTCGTCAAAACAAGTTGAAAATGACACTAGTTTCAAGCGAAATATACACCGATTGCATAGTCTTAGCTCAAAAGCAAGACAAATCTCGTTGATTTCAAAGAGCAATGACTGAGTGGCCAACAATGAAATTGCTGTTTGACACCAACTATCCAAAGTCCAAGCTCTTAGTAAAATAGTTCTAAAAGTCAAAACCATGCATATCATGCGTGTCAACATCTTGCAAATCATGCGTGTCGAATAGCCAAAGTGCAGCAGGCTCCCGTAAAATGAATAATAACTCCTTACCCTAAAGGATATCAACCCTTATAAAAATCGACAGTCTGGCTGTTTTTCAGAGACTGGACAAAATTTGACCAAATTGAGAGCAGAATTACCAAATTAATCAAAGTACTGAAATACTGAAAGCCGGGCTCTGTTGATGTGTCTTTATGCATATTGTGTAAAATCTCTCTCTCTCTTCTCTCTCTCTCTCTCTCTCTCTCTCTCTCTCTCTCTCTCTCTCATGCTTTTAATGTCGGCAAAGCGTCAGAGAGCGATTAAATTTTATAAGCGTCCTATAAACAAAAATATGTCTGTTTAGTAGAAAAAAGTACAATAGTTACTGCCTTGAATTTTACAACAAGCGTTATATATTCAATCCTCATTTCTTCAACGCGCAGCAAAGTAGTTCATGGAATTCATGCGCATAGTATGTGTCCAAAATGCATAGTCTTGTTTTTAAAACACGTTATTAATAAGAAAACTATAAAAGATAGACAATTCTCACGAAATTAAAAAAAGAAAAGAAACAAAATGCCAGCACTTTTGACAAAACCTGGCTCTTTGAGTAACTATTTGGTATAGCGGAAGCTTTTACTTTGACGCTGTTTGGTTTTTTGTTTACTTTTGAAGTTGTGCAATTTAAAGTAACTGCCTACAGCCAGGCCTCTGCTTTCAGCAGAGCTCAATAAAATATAACAATATATTTGCTCGAACAAAAAAAAACCTTCAGAACTAGAAAAGGAAATATATTTACCTGTAGGAAACTAAATGAAAACGAGAAAATATAATACGAAATAGAAGCAGGAACAAAGAAATAAAAAATAAAAAAAATCAATTATAATGCTATAAATAAATTGAAGTACTGAAAGCCGGGCTCTTTTGGTGTGTCTTTATGCATATTGTTTGGTAAAGACTGAAAATTAATCTCTCTCTCTCTCTCTCTCTCTCTCTCTCTCTCTCTCTCTCTCTCTCTCTCTCTCTCTCTCATAATTATGCTTTTAATGTCGGCAAAGTATTAGAGACCGACCAAATTTTGTAAGCAGCTACAAACAAAAATATATCTGTCTAGTAGAAAAAAGTTCAACAGTTACTGCCTTGAATTTTGCAACAAGCGTTATATTATCAATCCCAATTTCTTCAACGCGCAGCAAAGTAGTTCATAAAAATTCATGCGCATTGTATGTATCAAAAATGCATAGTCTTGTTTTTAAAACAAGTTATTAATAAGAAAACTAAAAAAGATAGACAATTCTCTCGAAATTAGAATAAAAGAGACAAAATGCCAACACTTTTGACAAACGTGGCTCTTTGTGTAACTATTTGGTATAGCGGAAGCTTTTACTTTGACGCTGTTAGGTTTTTTGTTTACTTGTGCTATTTATAGTAACATTGGCGATTTGCCTGCCTACAGCCAGGACTCTGCTTTCAGCAGAGCCCGGCTAAAAAGGTGGAAACAAGAGAATTATAAAACAATTGAAAAAAAACTACATATATAAGGAATAAGGAATCATTCTTTGAGTATTATGAGGTGATAATTTTGGTCGGGGCGTGATCAAATCCAATAATTATGATAGATTTGATCACGCTCCGACCGAAGAATGATTCCTTATTACTTATAATTATATAATTTTAAGCCATCGTACAATTAAATCTTTAACTTTAAATAAGAAAACTATACTTTTAATCGTGCATTTCTTACTTTAAGCGTTTTCGTATAATTAAATGCGGTTAAACTGTATGTTAATCAAAAATAAACATATACGAGGGTTGTCCCAAAATAGCGTAGACAAGTGGCGTTATTCAGTTAATCGAAGACAAAGGAAGATGAAATTTGTGCCACAAAGGGTTCAAGAAATTTGCATTCAAATAATGTTTTAAAATCAAATATTGTTTGAGATTAAATTAGTGAAATGAAAGCATGTTAGATTAGAAATTCGACATGCGGCGCAATGTCAAAAACAAAAAGTTAAAATCAACATAATGAAAAGAAAATTGCGAGGAAAAGTACTTTTCGAATGAAAAAATTCAAATAAAACATACATTGATATTTGATAATAATTCTATTATTTACTCAATAAATGTTATTGGCTATAACAAAACTTTTAAATATTTTATAGCGCATTTTGTGACAAGTTGAAAAGTTAACTCGTAATAAAATGACGATGTCAGCGTTTAAGGCGGCGCAGCAGTAACTGATACAATTTTGTAAAGACCATGAAATAAATCCTAAGCGGCTTTGGAAGTAAATGAAATTAACAAAATCGATTAAAAATGCGTTTTGTGAATAAGTAGTTAAACAACATTAAAAATATTTGAACAAGTATGATAAAAATGAGTGGAAAAAAGAAACCCCGAACGATATCGGTGGACTTCAAAATGCTGAACGATACATTTCGGCAATACGGACGTTAGACAAAAGTAATACAGGCAAGTTTGGAGCCGACAGATCGATTGTACTAAGAAAATATTTAATAAAAAAAAACAAAAACAAAAAAACTAGAAATATATGTTGAATGTGCAATCAGGTTGTTCAAAGGTAATATTTTTTCTGAGACATTTTCGGAATTAAAACGTAAATGTTGTCGTAAACGATGTGGAGGGTTTACCAACAACGTAAAACTGGAAATTTTCGACGTCGCACATTGCGCCGCCTGACAAAACTTGTTGTTACTAATTATTCATTTTCTCGAGAAATAAATAAAATACAGATTTGAATTTTTCAGTATTGTTTGCCAAAGGGTCATTGAAGAAAACATAGAAATCTAATGAAATTGCAGTGAACAGATTATAAATTATGTGTCCTGTCTACGCTATTTTGGGACAACCCTCGTATAGATGCCATAAAAAGTGATGGAAATCCAATACAGCAATCTGCAAAGATTAAATATCATTTCTTGTCAAAAAAATCATTAACCGTTGAAAATAAGTAAAGCTGTCATCTGTCAAGGAAACATTAATTTTAATGGACACACAAAAGGGCACAATTTTGCGGAAGAAAGAAAAATATACGTTGTTCAGTGTTTAAATCAACAGCAAGCAATGTTTTAATCGCAATTATCAGTGAGTGAGGTGAAGAAATGGCGATGTTCCTTATATTGATGATGTTTGGAATGAATACCTCAGCCAAGTTCTTCTCAGAAAATTGCACATGGAAATTCAACGGTGAGGAGGCAAAGGTTAATTGCTCTGGAAGAGGTTTATCACATATACCAAAATTCAATAACAGCGTTTCTTACTTAGACTTGAGTCACAACGGTATTCATGAAATCACTCGCAATTTATTACCAAAGAAATTGAAACAGCTCAACATTTCGTGGAATTTTATAAAGCATTTAAATAGGACATCCTTTGGATGTTTATCAAAGCTGGAATATATCGACTTGTCATACTGCAACATACGTGATGTCGACCAAGGAGTGTTTGGGGATCTGGTTAATCTACGGTACCTTGACATTTCATACAACAGAAATCTGGGATTTGCATCTTTGCCTAATATAACATTTGGCCTAAGCCAAACACAGATTTCGGTATTGAATTTTAATGGAATCAATTGTGAAACTGGTGTTGGTACCGTCATTAAAAGAAATCACTTGGACAACGTAAGAAAACTAATTTGACAGAACTATATCTTGCAGGAAACAGACTTGAACTTTTTGAATCGGGCGTGATTTATTACTTGCCCAAAACCATACAAACATTGGGAGTTGCAGAAAATAAATTAACAGCAGGTCTGTACATATTAGAGTTTAGCTCGATGCTGGAATTAAAAGTAATTAACGCAAGTTTTCAGTCCTATCACCCAAGATTGTATCTTAACCCGATCATAAGCCAATGCCAAGAAAAATTAGATAAAAATTGGAAAAAAAGTATTTATCAACAAGAGCACGTAACTTTCAATATCAACTGGACTATTCCTTTACCACCGAATCTAGAAACTTTTTATGCTCAAAATAGCCAAATCTATATCATTGAACCTCATTTTAAAGTTACTGCTAAAAACCTTCGACATGTTTACCTACAGAACAACTTTATATTGGCTTTAAGGGAACATGTGCATACTTTTCCAAATCATATTGAAACAATGGATATGTCAAACAATTTTTGTTCCCGCATGGTTCGAATACTTGATGCAAAATCAATGAAACATTTGAACTTTTCTCACAATGATATCAGTCAGGATTTGGAAGGAGACTCAACTGGTGAAATCTTTAATACGTTTACCAGTCTTGAGGTGCTAGACATATCTTTTAACAGGATAGTGTCACTACCAAAACTTCTTCCTAAGAAACTCGAACGAATTAAGATATATAGATGCAAGCAACAATGGATTATCTGAATGGTTGGTAGATGTGAGCAAAATGTCGAATCTCAAGTTACTTGATTTGTCTGAGAACAAATTTGCAACGCTAAGTTCACACGCTCGGCAACAGTTTGGATACGCTTTTCAACTATCCAATTTAACCATCGACATTTCAAGAAATGGGATAGCTTGTACTTGTGAGAATCAAGATTTCTTGGTATGGATGCATGAGAACAAAAATTATTTTCTACACATTGAAAACTATACTTGCTCGACAACAGATTCCATGTTCGATTTCAAATCTCTTGAATCCTCTGTACACAAATTGCAAAAGCAATGTAAATCATTCTTGGGTTGGTACATAGGCTGTTCAGTCACCTCAGCAATATTTGTCACATTTATTATTAGTATTATAGTTATTAAAAACAAATGGAAAATACGATATCTTATCTACAAATCTAAGCAAAGGTTTGGTTTTGTAACTCCGTTCAACAGATGTATACCAGATACCATGCAGTATGAATATGATGCCTTCCTTTCATACAGTGGTCAAGAATTAATGTTTGTCTTAAAGCAAGTAATACCTAGGTTAGAAGTCAACAAAAACCTTAGACTACTAATCAGAGACCGGGATTACTTGCCAGGCATTTCAAAGGTAGAAAGCACCATGAAAAGTCTACAAGAAAGTAGACGGACAGTTTGCATAGTGTCCAAAAAGTATTTGGAGTCCAAGTGGCGTGACTATGAACTCAACATGGCTAAGGTAGAAGGTATTGAAGGCCGTGGGTCTCTTGATTACGTCATTCTTATATTGTTACCCGAGGTATACAATGGTGAAAATCTTCCTAAAACACTCATGGATCTTATTAGGAAAGAACGGTATATTGAGTATCCAATGGAATCGTGCGCATATGATGATTTCTGGGATCGATTAATCAGAATGATCGAACAGTGATTCTGATTTTCTGTATAATGATGATATTAGATATATGTGAGGAAAAATCATGATGGTGATGCATTTTGAATTATTTGTACAATTTTCGTAGGTGCTAAGTGGCAGTTAAAGGTAGCTCACTACTTGTGTATGACAGTTTAAATGTTTTTTGAATTTTTTATCATTTTTTATCATTTTATCATTCATCATCATAGCTCAGACTTGTGAACTGTGAATTTACAAGTTTTAATCCGGTTTTCAACATTGCGTATTGTTTTGTCACAAAGAAGGAATTTTCTGCTGAATAGTTCAAGGTGTAGTAAGCTTTCTGAAGTACAGTACATATTTAGTAAGTTACGTAACACATTCAATTCAGAAACAATGTTAACTAATGTTATTTAAAAGATGATTGTTTGTGTAATCCAGAGAGAATCAAAAAAGTAAATTACATGGAACTATTACTGTTGATAGCAGTCTACAAAATATTCATAACACTTCGATAAAACTTGAATTAGCCTAGCTGATCATGTGTATAAACATTTAAATGAGTGTGTGTTTGATTATTGATATACATTTTAGATATGTGAAGTCCAACATTTTATTAAATTCTCGTTGTCATACAAATAACGTTTTCAAATATATTATTAAATTTAATGCAGGCAATAGAACTCATGTCAGATGTGTCTGTTATAATTTTTCCGTGGCCGTACAGTTAATGTTAGTATGGGGAAAATTTGGTAGTTTGAGCATTCGTACTCATGACCGATTTGGTAAGAAGAGCTTCCTTCAAAAAGCTATTCAAAATGGAAAACTCATTTATTAGTCCCCTACCGGTATCACCGGAGGGGACTATAGCTTTCCTCTGCGTCCGTTCGTTCGTCTGTCTGTCCCACTTCAGTTTTCCACACTTTTTTTTCTTTATGCATTTGAGGAATAATATGAAACTTACTGAACAGCTTCAAAATGTCTAACTACAGATCAAGTTTACACTTTTATAGCGTTTGGTTGACATACTGGTATTTCGAGAAAATTAATTTTTTATATTCCAATTTTTTAATGTTCGGGTTCGTAATCGGGTTTGTTGTGTATTAAATAAACGAGGCCAGTGTGTAGTTAGAAATAATATCGTGCATTACTTGTTCCATTCCTTTTATCATTTCTAACAAACAAATAAATTCTGTAAAATAGTGTCAAACATTGCGTTGTAAATTTAATCGGCAGGTTTTTTTTGTATTATCACAATCGGCCGGTTCGTTGTCGGGTTCGGCTGTTTAACTGTTTGGTTTGATTCGGGGTACAGAAGACGGTAAGAAATAATATTGTGCATAACAGTGCATCGTTTTCACAAATTTTACCGGCGAATACTTAATGGACTTGTCGAAATTACATGATACAAAATAAGGAGTATTATTTTACCGACTTTGTATTTAACTTCTATACCAAATATAACGTTATAGTTTTAATTTCCTCATAGTTTGTTCTTTTATCTTATATATTAAAGCATGACATCTCGTTTACAATAGTTCTGAAATAGTTGTGTGCTTGGAAGCTTTCGTAGAATAATACAAACCGGTAGGGGACGTGTATTGCTTTTGCAATACTCTCAGAATGCTTGTTCCATTTTAATGTTTTGCGTAAATTGGGTTTTAGTTAGCGAACCAGTCGTTGTTGTAAGGTTATAACATCAAGGGTCTGGATAAGGCTTGGTCACGAACATAAATCGTTGTTTATTGGAAGTAAAACTTGAAATAAATAATGAAAAGTTGCTTTAGAGTATACGGTTTACTTCTTGCAGATTCCATGGTTTTCAAGACACAGGTTATTTAAACCATTTATTTTACATAAGGTTTTGATTGGGTCTAAATAGATCTAAATGTAATCAGTGGTTGGAATCAAATTATCTTTTAATCTGAAAACGGGCTTTGTTATTTCTAATTTTAGATTAACTAGTAGCGGTAAACAAAATGAATAGAATTCTTTTTCAAGATCTACTAAAGTTAGTGGGTAATCAGTTGTATTGGTTCAAGCAGCAAGATGAAGTGTATCAAGAATTAACTCAATATTAAAATAATTAAGTCATTTCATTTTAAATAATACACATGTGACACTACGTTATACATATGAAAAGCATATGTTTGATCCACATACGTTAAAAGTATGTGGATCAAACGTATGATTCGTTTACGTACGTTAAACAGAAGTGTTACTTGAAATCTCGTTCATTGTACGTGATATCACATATGCATCACACATGTTTAACATATGTGACATATATATGATATAAATTGCTGTGTAGATCACACACACATGTAGAGAAAGCAGAATCACATGATAATGCCGATACATGCAGATATTGCACACAAAGAAACAAATGCACTCAATAACCTGCCAACAGACAACTGAAAGTGCACTTCAAGCAATCATGCGTATCAAATACTACAGGTGCAGCAGGTTTCCGTTATAAATAGCAACCCTCCACCAAAATGATCTCAATCCTGAAAAATGAAATTGTAATATCAAGATAGAATTTAACCGATTGATTAGAGTTACAAATTTGACAATCTGGCTAAATCACACTAAATCACTCAAGACGTTTTACAGAGACTAGACAAAATTTGACCAATAAAAACTTCAGAACTAGAAAGGGAAGTATATTTATCTGTGGGAAATTAAATGAAAAGAAAAAACGTCTCAAGAAAGAGAAGCAGGAAACTCAAAGAAGACATCGAAACAGTTATAAACATGTTAAAAAGCAGAAATAAGGAAATAAAAAAACGATTAACGAAAAGTACAAATAATTTGAAAGGCTTTTAAATCAAATGTTAGAATAAACTAGATTCGATCTCGTTGCGAGCAACGAGTGGGTCTTCCGTCCAATTTTTGAATAAATAAGATTAAACTTATCAATTCAAAGATAAAATCGTAGATCTAAGCGAAATAAAGAGAAAAAATTTTTGCGGCACTCGAGGCTTGAACCCGGGTCGCCTGGGCCATGTCCACGACCATAACGACTGAGCTACTCGGACTCCGCTTCAGAACTTTGACGCTTAATTTCTCGAGAATGCCTTAATCGATTTTAAAACTAATTACATATTTTTAATCAGTAAAAGGGTCACTATAAGGTGTAAACATTTCAAAGAAAAATATTAAAAAATAAAAAAGTCGAAAAATTCAATTTTTCAAATTTCCTTTCGGTGACGACCGGAAGTGACGGCAGACATTCTCTTGACCGAGGTACATTAGAAAAACGCTAGATCTATCATCTCTGAAAATTTCAACCTTTTATCTTTACTCGTTTTTGAGAAACCCGACAGACAAAATTGACTTTTTAAAATCGTAAACGGACGATAACTTCTGACCGGAAGCGTTTTTTCAAAAAATAAAAATTATATATCAGCTTTAGATAAAAACACGTTTATATTGAAAATTTGGGCGTAATCGAGTCACAAATCTCCGAGAAATCGTCTGCACAAAATCGGTAAGAAAAAAAAAGAATAATAAGAATAAGACTAGAGCAAAGCTCGTTGCAAAGCAACGAGTGGGTTTTCCGCTAATGTCGAAAGCAACGCTAGAAGTACGTCTAAGAAGCAGAGTTCTTAATCTAGTAACAAAGAAACCTAAGTACAAAAAGATAAAAAAAAATCGAATGATTCTTGGTACAACTTAACATGATCCGAATGTTTTTAAGTACGACTTAACCAAAAACCCTTAACCATTTCAAGAACGACTTAACAAAAAAAAACAATGTGTTTAAGTACGACTTAACAAATTTGACTTCATTTTAGGTACATGTTTACTTTACCTTGAACTAACATCTTTTTTCTTAACCCAGAATGCAAAATTAAAATTTATGTAAAAAATCAATTTTGTTTAAAACATAATTCTGAGCAACTCTTCCTCTTCACTGCTTTTCAAAAGGTTGACCTTTCGTACTGTGTGCTCGTTGCGTCATTAATTGTCAGAAACTTATCGATGTAAAGTTTACTTTACTGTACTTCTGTGAATATTTTCTATGTAAAATTACTCTGAACCAGACAACATTGAAATGGTGAACATTTCAAAGGGCCCCGCTTATGTTATTTCAGAGAATTCTGCTTTCACCTTGACCTATAACTTGAAATTTTTCCAGCTGGCATAGAACTTTCAATTCAATTTCATTCCCCCTAACATACATGCATTTATGTTCAATCTGACCAAGATTAAGCATATTTGGAAAATAATCTACTATTTAAAACTAATTTTAAAAAGATCTGCTATGACCTTCACATTGACAGACTTGGTTCAAGGTCACTGCACGCCATTAACCAATTAACTCTGTAAAGGTAAAATATTAGCCAAATAGGGGCTAAAAGGAGAGTATATCTATGCTCTTAAAATATGGATTTTTGTGTGATCTGATATGACCTTGACTCTTCATCTACAAATATCATTCGAGGTCATTGCATATATTTTGAACAAAGGCATCATGTGGGTGAAGTATGAGGCTGAATGGAGCGAAGGGAGAGAAGATATACTCCGGACAAGGATTTTTAAAAATATAATTCTGGTATGACCTTCACAGATTCTTTTCACTGAAAATAGGTTCAAGGTCACTAGACACCCTTTCACCCTTTACTCAAAAGCTCTGCTTATGTGAAGTCTGAGCCAAATAGGGGTTAGTAGAAATTATATATGCTCTCAAAAAAGGATTTTTGCATGATCCGATATGATCTTCACCCGTTACCTACAAATTTCATGCAAGGTCACTGCACATCGTTTAACCATAGAGACACTCTGTGAGTATTAGCCAGATTGGACCAAAGGGAAAAAAGATATGCCCCAGACAAGGATTTTATATATATAATTCTGCTATGACCTTAACCTTATACCTAAAAACATGGTTCAAGGTCACTGCACATCCTTCAACCAAAGGAACCCTGTGGATGAGGTATGAGCCAGATTGGGCCAAGGGGAGAGAAGCTATGCTCCTGTCAAGCCATCTCGGATGGACAGATGGACAAATTGATCACTAGAAGGCGCCCGCATAAACATGCCTTTTTATCTAATTTAAAATAGTATCCATGCTATCTGCCCATGGTGAATAGTCATCAAAACCATTCATCAGCAGAATTTGATTTCCCTCCTTTTTAAGGTGGTATGGGACATCTGTCGATATTAATGTGGATTAAAGTACTATATAATTGAAAACTTTTCACCGGTGTAGAATTTTCAAATTTTACAATATTTAACCAAAAAATAGCTTTTAAAAATATTTGAAAAGGTAAAAATTGTAAAAACCCCAGTGGGATTCGAACTCATGACTTACAGGTTCCTTGTAAACCCTCTAACCCACTGTGCTAAGGAGTTAGGTGAGCATTTTTGAAAAGAAACTACATGTACTTATATAATTACACTTTATTTTATTGTTTATTTCGATAAACAATATGTCACAACATGGAAGTGTCCCATATCACCTTAAACTCGGAACACCTCTGACCTAATAAGATCGCCGCATTAAATACAAAGTTTGATTTAACTCCAATTTGTTTATCATCAAGAAATTCTGCATCGCTGACAAATAAAGTTTTCTTCTGTATAATGAAATACCAATTAACTGACTATTCGGACAATAGCAAGTTTATTGTCTCATTCCACAGCAACTATTTCCCTTGGCTTTGCCTCATTAAATAGTTGCTGTCTTGGGGGACAATAAACTTGCTATTGTCCTCATACCCAGTAAATACTAAATAGGCATATAATATCCCATCCACCTACATTTCATGTTATATAACCTCCCGTTTGTAACCTTCAATTTCACTGTAAAGTCAACATATCTGTCATAGCCGCAAGTTTCACAATTTATTTCTGCTTCTCATGTACTTAAAATTAGGGGCCTTAATATTGCTTACCAATTCCAACAAGAGACATCCCTCTAACTATTGATAATCATTAAAATTCATTTCATGAATCTACGCAACAATGATAAACCTTCAAGTACAGTCACTCTCAATTTTACAAAAATATTGACGGTACTTTATCCGAAACTGTTCCTTGTATCTTTAACTTAGTACACTAACATTTTTATGAAAAGACGGTTTGTCTTAGAATAAGAAAGCTAATGCAATTCTGAGAAAAAGAATACCACATATTGCCAATTCCATTGAGGTTTAATAAAAATATGGCCATTTAAGTGAACCCACCATTTCCAATTTCCTTTAGTAAACACAGATTTACAGGGTTCTCCATAGTAAAACATCTTTACCTGACCTTTTAGAGGTCAACTTTTGTTCAACCACCTTTAAAAAGAAACCTTATTCAATACAACATATGCCTACATGATATAATCATGATAAAAGCTTCACATCACTTAGAAATACCCTTACATGTATACCCCCCACCCCCCAATCTTTTGATTTTCATAAAAAGTCATGGTTTGAAATGTTTTACCTAATTTTATGAAACGTGTGGCAATTTCCTTGAGTCATTTCTCACACATATTTGAAAACAATCATCAATGATTCTAAAATTTGATCTTTATTTGTTTATTTATGATTTGTACCATTTTAATTAACAAATAGACAGCTGTCCTGCTTGTGATTTCTTGTTTTCATGAAAAAAGTAAGCTAACAATCATATTTAGTGAATATCTAATCTATTCTGATTTCTAGTCTTCTTCTAACCATGCTAAAACAGTAAGTTACAACCTACAAGTTAGACATCTGCCTTAAATTAAATTCAAACACACCCAGGTTGCTGGAGACAGAGTTGATTTCAATGAACAATGTTCAAATTTGACATGTTTTTCTACTTTTTTATGCATATATACCTTAGAAAGGTAGAAATAGGTTGTTTCTTGTTCATTTCAAAAGTAATTATCATAGCAGATGTTATTTCAAAGTCAAATGTACATTTACATATCCTACATGTAATCTTAATGCAGACAATTAAATAGAGGGGGGGAGGTTCAATTATGTAAACACATCTAAATATCTTTATGAAATAAAAAATAAAGGAAACATAATTGTATACTTTTATTGAAAAACAAATTTTCACAGCAATTATGAATTTCTTTAAACAGCCTTAATTTTGTTTTCATAATTTCTTATCAAACACAAACCACAACATGGCATGATGCTTTCTTCAAGTTCCATTATTGTTCATGCATTATCGGATTTAATTTGAATTACCGGTAAATAGTCTGTAGAACACAAGGAATATGCATGTGGATAGAGGTGACAGGTTAATCTCAGGAGCTGACCCACAAGAATCAACAGGTACCGGTAAAAGCCATGTGGTAACAAGAGTCTGTTTTGAGCTGAAATAAATAAAAAAAATAATTAGCTGTGTTTACATACATGTACTAGTAATAGCTGTGTTTACATTAACATATGCATAGTATTTCTGTAAAAAATACACTGACCATGCAGTGTAATAAGTATGACATATCCCAATACATGACATAACATTTAGGCAGTACAAGATAGGGATGGGACGATCCACCGATGCACCGGTGCATCGCAGTATTTATTTTGACGATATTTGGATCGATACATTTACCATTAATACAAGGATACCTTACCGAACTTTTTTTATTTTTCAAAAATATCCGAGCTTCATATATCGGCTATTTTTAGTCCGCGCGCCTAATATGAAATTACAAAGATGGCGGAAAACCTCGTAAAGTTGTCAAAACTGTAAGGAAGCTGAATATGGAGTGTGGAAAACTTGTTTATGAAAAACTAGTGTACACGAGACTAAAGCAATTTGTAAATTGTGCAACGCTCATTATGAATATAACAAAATAACTTTGGACATGCGGTAATACATCGGCAGGTTGAATAAATTTTAAACTTTTATTCATGTTTTCATTTAATTGCAATGTATCGTGATATGTATCGTATCGCATCTCATGTATCGTGATATGTACCGAATCGGCTCAGTACAGTATCGTCCAAGCCCTAGTACAAGATCAAAAATCTGCATATCAAGTCATAATATAATATTAAAAAATTTTCATAGGTATAAACACTTATCAAATTGAGAAAGAGAGAGAGTTTGAGAGAGAGAGAGAGTTTATTACCGTACTTGTAGTGCAACAGTCAATATTTCAATTCGTAAATTACAAACGAATATTACCCACCGAACAGCGTCAAAGTACATGTACTGGTATTAGCTTCTGGTATACCATTTTTTATCAATTCTACTGTGTTTTTTTTTTTGCAAATAAATTTAGCGAGGGTTTTTGTTTATTTTCTTATAAATTACATGTTTTAAAAACAATACTACGTGTAATAAGCATAAAACATGTATGAGTAAACTTAATGAAGAATTTTTAATAGATTATTTTTCAAAGAATGTGGTACATTACATGTATGTCAATCTTTATAAAACTAGCGTATATTTCGTGTTTTTTGTAAATATCATTTACTTGCATGATAGGTATATATGGTCTAACCAAAATTTTATTCATAAAGCTACAGCTGTATGTACCACATATATGTTTTGTCACAAGTATACATTTTAAAAAAAAATACCCAAATTCCAACAGTTTAAATAAACTCAACTCATTCTCTGATAAGTTCATTGTGTTTTGTGCGTGCATATCTTATTTGTCTGCTGCAACAGCGGCCAATCAGCGGTAAGCTGAATCCACAAAAAGAAAGTTTGTGTTTTAGGAGCGGGTAAATTGTTTATGCGACACTGTCAAGAAAACCACACCAAATAATAACAAGAAACATAAATATTCACTTAAATGTATTCTGTTGTAAAGTAAAGGTTTTTAACACTTATTGCATCTTGCAAAACATGTGATGACCTTAATCATCTGTCATATATCTGATATACATGTATATGTAAAAGATGGGAGAAATAACGACGGAACAAAGTGGGATTCGAACCTTGCCCTCTGAATCTCTAGTCAAGTGCTCTACCAACTGAGCTACATGTATCTGGCACTGGTATTCAAACCAGTCTGACCGTCACATTCCTCCCCCTTAAATGATCTTCACCCTCGAAGATCATCCCTGGCAGGATCGAGTTAACCTGTTAGTTCCAGGGGTTGGTCACAACACCAATATTGTAACAGGATGGGAGAAATAATGAAGGACCAAACCGGGATTTGAACTTGGGCCCCCTGAATCTCTAGTTAGGTGCTCTACCAACTGAGCTATCTGGCACTGGTATTCAAACCGGTCTGATTGTCACATATATAAAGAATTATTTTAAACAATGTTGTTCTATAAAAAATAACACTCGCAACCTTCAGTTTTTGTCTGTAATTAATCAATATTGGCGTGCGATCAGTTCTCGCCGAGTACCATTTCTCACCAGTGCATTGTTACGTCATTTTATCAACACATAAAATTATATACGAAAATATGATGTAACAGTGCACCAGCGAGAAATGGTCCTCGGCGAGAACTGCTCGCACGCCAGTACTGCCAGTAGTCAGATTAAAAAAAGAGAATAAAAAATTACATTGAAAACATTAACAAGGACAATTTAAGTACACATCATAACTGCTAAACAAGAAAAATTATGTGAACTGGTAGAATGGTAGGCATAGTTCTAACTTGTAACCTACATGTACAAGTACATGTACCGGGTACCCGTTGGTCTGCTAAACCTCTTTAATGATACAATGATCGGCGTCATAAAGATATTAAAGTCATGTTTTAACTCTGAAGTCTGAAGTATACAATTTTATTTACTTGAAGTTATGTCTACAGGGTATTCATGACTACATTTGGAGTCTTCTGCACAAGAATATATGATATGTTTCTAATTAGACCCTGCTTTGAATTTTGAGTTGAAAATTCACAATCTGTTATTTTTTTAAATAGATAAATTCAGTTACCCTTTCCAGTCCCTCATGAACCTCGAGCGAGTCTAAACATCCATGAAACATGTAAAAATTACACGTTAGTAAACAAACACCCACACCATAACAAAAACATCTAACAGTTATTCTCTTTTGAGAAGTGGACAGGCATAGCCTGTGGATGTAGGCTATGCCTGTCCACTTCTCAAAAGAGAATAATCTAACAGTGTGCACGTACTTACATGTACATCTATACTATATACTAAATTTTAACCAGTTAACAAGAAACTTTAAAAGGAGTAAAAGCCTCACCTTCTTCAGTAACATCCACATAAATCACACACTTTAATGTCCATCTTTTCTCCCTTATTACTCGTAGCTTATCAACGGCTGATCGTCGACAGAAGTGTGGCTGTCAGAATTTCCTCGTAAACGATTCACACGAGAAAAATATCCTCCTTAAACAAATATGTAGTATTGTTCCCTGTGCATGTTCATATGTTTCACAGCAAATTGAAAATGCATGTGTACACCGAAAGAATACACAACTTCTCTTCTGCATTACGGCTCTCTCTTTTCTACAATGCCGTTCGTTACTGTTTACATTCGGCGCGCGCGCGGGGGTTACAAACAGGGGCGCCCCGACAAATAGTTGCACATAGAACGTTTAAATAATGTGTGTTCATTGAATTCATAAATGATGTAGATGAAAAAAATGAAATTGAATCACAACAATTTATCTAAGACGCAACACAACGTAATGCAGTAAATGCCTGGGCCTTAATGTGGCATTTGTTTGCTTGTGTGTCTATGTAGACATATTAACTCGTTCATGTACGATTCTCACATCTTTGTTTTATGAAATTTGAAAAAAAATATAGCACAGAACTTGTTTAATTTGATACCAAGTGACATTATTTAATATATTAACAATAACTGAATGAATTTTTTTTCATAAAATGATAACGATTTTTGCTATCAGAAAAATACGTGTACGAGCTGCTGACCCCTAATTATAGGGGCCAGCCCTTTTTTCTTAATTTTAAATGAAAGCTCTCGTTATTCTAAACAACTTTTGTTCTATATGTATTAACAAAATATTTTTAGTTTAAAGGTTATAATACAAAAAGCAACAAAATTTCAGCCCCGAAAAAATCTTAAACTTTGGCGACAAATAGCTCAAAAACTAACAAAGAAATTACCAAAATTTTCATGCCAGCAAAACTATAAAATGTTACCGACAATGTCGCCAAATTTCATGCATCTATCATCTGTAGTTCCCGAGATCAACTCTGGACAAAAGACCCCCCAATTTTCAATTAAAGGGCAATAACTCATAACCGGAAGTGAATTTTAAAAAATTGAAAAAAACGTCTAGAGATATTAATATCATCTACATACCCTGAAAGTTTCATAGCAATCAGACAAAAAATATTCGAGAAATCTCGTGCACAAAATTTGCGGGAAAAAAAAAAAATAATAATAAGAAACAGTAGAATAACAGAAGGGTTTTCCGTTGAAAAACGGAAAACCCTAACTAGACACGATCTCGTTGCGAGCAACGAGGAGGTCTTCCGTCTGATTTTAGAAATTGAGATTTATGTCCGATCTTGATTTTGCTATTTAACAGCTATTCATGATTTAAAACAGGAAAAGAGGATCTTCATTTTAAGTGCCTGATACTCAGAAAGAATATTTTAGGGACCGGACCTTATCTCCTTATTGGGGCCACTGAACAAAAATTGTAAGGTTGCATGTTATTAGGTACATTATTTTGAGCATCTTTTCTTTTATACTGCATTTCAAAATATTTTTTCTTTTTCAGATATAGGTTATCAAATTTTTGGACTTTTGCCCCTAAAAATCCTTAATTACGTAACACATGAGAACAATCATTATAATGTTAGGCTACATAACTGTTAGATAAACATATTTGCTTCTATAATCTATTACGAAATACCCCTCGGTAAAGAACTATAGGAAAAAGACTTTAGAGCCCTTTAGGTCCCTAATATTAGGGGCCAGCCCCTTTTTCATGGTATCAAATGAAAGGTCATTTGTTTATAAAGACATTTTGTTCAACAAGTGTTCAGAAATCCGTTACCATTCTTGAGATATCTCAAAAAGAATATTTTAGGGGCCGGTCCCTTATCTCCTTATTGGGGCCGCTGAACCAAATTTTTTAGGCTGCATGTTGTTAAGGACATCATTTTGAGCATCTTTTCTTTTATACTGCATTTCAAAATATTTTTTCTTTTTGAGATATAGGTGAGCAAAGTTTTGGACTTTTGACCCCTAAAAATCCTTAATTACGTAACACATGAGAAAATCGTTATACTGCTTGGCTTCATAACTGTAAGATAAACATATTTGCTTCTATAATTTATTACAAAATATCCCTCAGTAAAGAACTATAGTAAAAAGACTTTAGAGCCCTCTAGGTCCCTAATATTAGGGGCCAGCCCCTTTTTCTTGGTATCAAATGAAAGGTCATTTGATTATAAAGACATTTTGTTCAACAAGTGTTCAGAAATTCGTTACCATTCTTGAGATATCTGAGAAAGAATGTTTTAGGGGCCGGTCCCTTATCTCCTTATTGGGGCCGCTGAACCAAATTTTTTAGGTTGCATGGTGTTAAGGACATCATTTTGAGCATCTTTTCTTTTATACTGCATTTCAAAATATTTTTCCGTTTTGAGATATAGGTGGTCAAAGTTTTGGACTTCTGACCCCTAAAAACCCCTAATTACGTAACATATGAGAAAATCGTTATACTGCTTGGCTTTATATTTGTAAGATAAACATATTTGCTTATATAATTTATTACAAAATATCCCTCGGTAAAGAGTTATGGGTAAAAGACTTTAGAGCCCTTTAGGTCCCTTATTTGAGGGGCCAGCCCCTTTTTCCTGATATCAGCAGCAAGGTCTTGTAAATATAAACTTTTTTTACATTACATGTTTTAACAAAATATTTTCCAGAAAAGAGATAAAGAGAGAAAAGCACAAAAAATTACGACGCTTTTTTAATGTCAATTTTCGAGCCATAGCGAGCTTTGGCGCCAGTAGTGCTAAACATACAAAACAACAATCATGCAAAACTTCAATCTTTCGTTTACCAACCGTAGAAATTTGAGCTCAAAATCTCTTATAGTTTAGGAGAACGGCCGCAGACAAAATACCCATATAAAAAATAGAAAAATCTCAATATCTCCAAAACGGATGTGACGTCATCAGTGCAAAAAATTTGCTATCGAGTTCAGACCACTATCAATCACATCTGAAAATTTGATGGAGATCGGTTGAGCCGTTTCTGAGAAATCGCGTGCACAAAAATGGGAAGAAAAAAAAAGAATAAAAACTAGACACGATCTCGTTGCGAGCAACGAGGAGGTCTTCCGTTCGATTTTTAGAATTAAATATGACATCATCGACTTTGATTTTCGACAACAAAACATGTAATGGAAAAAAGAGTGAAGTACTAATGTTTTATTGTATCGCTTTTTATAAGTTCTCTTGCTTTGTTAAATACTTGCATTTCTTTCAATTAAGATAGAAAAGATCAAACTTGTTTACCTCTGGTCCCTCAAAAACCCTAATTGGGTAACGAAAATCATTATATTGTTAGGATATATAAACGTATTATACCTAATTTAGCTTTAATAACCTTTCACAAAATGGCTCTCATTAAAGGGCTATAGATAAACAAAATTAAGAGCTCTTTGATCCCCTAATTTAAGGGGCAATCCCTTTTTCTTGGATTCAAATGAAATGACATTTAATTCTGAACACATTTTGTCAACAAGTGTTTAGAAATTCGTTACCATTTTGAAGATATATGAGAAAGAAGGTTTTAGGGGCCGATTCCTTATCTCCTTTTAGGGGCCGTTTAACGAAATTTTGAAGGTTGCATTTTGTTGAGAACATCATTTTGAACAATTTTTCTTCGTACTGCATTACAAACTATATTTCCTTTCTGAGATATGGGTGATCAAAATTTTAGACTTTTGGCCCCTATAAACCCTAAATTACGTAACACATGATAAAATCATTACATTGCTTTAATACATAACTATAAGAAAAACACATTTGCTTCTATAACATTTCACAAAATATCTCTCAGTAAAGGGCTACAGATTAAAGACTTTAGAGCCCTTTGGTCCCCTAATTTTAGGGGCCAGCCCCTTTTTCTTGATATCAAATAAAAGGTCATTTAATTCTACACAAATTTTGTTGAACAAGTGTTGAGAAATTTGTTACCGTTCTAGAGATATATGAGAAAGAAGGTTTTAGGGGCCGGTCCCTTATCTCCTTTCAGGGGCCGTTTAACGAAATTTTGACGGTTGCAGTTTGTTAAGAACATCATTTTGAACAACTTTTCTTTTGTACTGCATTACAAAATATTTTTCCTTTCTGAGATATGGGTGATCGAAATTTTGGACTTTTGGCCCCTAAAAACCCTTAATTACGTAACACATCATAAAATCATTACATTGCTTGAATACATTATTGGGCGATAAACATATTTGCTTCTATAATCTATTACGAAATACCCCTCGGTAAAGAACTATAGGAAAAAGACTTTAGAGCCCTCTAGGTCCCTAATATTAGGGGCCAGCCCCTTTTTCATGGTATCAAATGAAAGGTCATTTGATTATAAAGACATTTTGTTCAAAAGTGTTCAGAAATTCGTTACCATTCCTGAGATATCTGAGACAGAATGTTTTAGGGGCCGGTCCCTTATCTCCTTATTGGGGCCGCTGAACCAAATTTTTTAGGTTGCATGTTGTTAAGTACATCATTTTGAGCATCTTTTCTTTTATAATGCATTTCAAAATATTTTTCCTTTTTGAGATATAGGTGATCAAAGTTTTGGACTTTTGACCCCTAAAAACCCCTAATTACGTAACATATGAGAAAATCGTTATACTGCTTGGCTTCATAACTGTAAGATAAAAATATTTGCTTCTATAATTTATTACAAAATATCCATCGGTAAAGAGTTATGGGTAAAAGACTTTGGAGCCTTCTAGGTCCCTAATTTGAGGGGCCAGCCCCTTTTTCTTGATATCAGCAGAAAGGTCTTGTAAATATAAACTTTTTTTACATTACATGTTTTAACAAAATATTTTCCAGAAAAGAGATAAAGAGAGAAAAGCACAAAAATTCACGACGCTTTTTTAATGTCAATTTTCGAGCCATAGCGAGCTTTGGCGCCAGTAGTGCTAAACATACAAAACAACAATCATGCAAAACTTCAATCTTTCCTTTACCTACCGTAAAAATTTGAGCTTAATATCTCTTATAGTTTAGGAGAACAACAGAAGACAAAATACCCCTATAAAAATTAGAAAAATCTCAATATCTCAAAAACGGATGTGACGTCATCAATACAAAAAATTTCCAATCAAGTTCAGACCAATATCTATCATATCCTAAAACTTGATTGAAATCAGCCGAGCCGTTTCTGAGAAATCGCGTGCACAAAAAAAGGGGAAAAAATAATAATAATAAGAATAGGGAAAAAGAAACCGAAGAATAACAAGAAGGTCTTCCGTTGGAAACGGAAGACCTTAATAATAGGGAAAAAGAAACCGAAGAATAACAATAAGGTCTTCCGTTGGAAACGGAAGACCTTAACTAGAGCAAAGCTCGTTGCAAAGCAACGAGTGGGTTTTCCGCTAATGTCGAAAGCAACGCTAGAAGTACGTCTAAGAAGCAGAGTTCTTAATCTAGTAACAAAGAAACCTAAGTACAAAAAGATAAAAAAAATCGAATGATTCTTGGTACAACTTAACATGATCCGAATGTTTTTAAGTACGACTTAACCAAAAACCCTTAACCATTTCAAGAAGGACTTAACAAAAAAACCAATGTGTTTAAGTACGACTTAACAAATTTGACTTCATTTTAGGTACAAGTTTACTTTACCTTGAACTAACATCTTTTTTCTTAACCCAGAATGCAAAATTAAAATTTATGTAAAAAATCAATTTTGTTTAAAACATAATTCTGAGCAACTTTTCATCTTCACTGCTTTTCAAAAGGTTGACCTTTCGTACTGTGTGCTCGTTGCGTCATTAATTGTCAGAAACTTATCGATGTTAAGTTTACTTTACCGTACTTCTGTGAATATTTTCTATGTAAAATTACTATGAACCAGACAACATTGAATGGTGAACATTTCAAAGGGCCCCGCTTATGTTATTTCAGAGAATTCTGCTTTGACCTTGACCTATAACTTGAATTTTTTCCAGCTGGCATAGAACTTTTAATTCAATTTCATTCCCCCTAACATACATGCATTTTTGTTCAATCTGACCAAGATTAAGCATATTTGGAAAATAATCTACTTTTTAAAACTAATTTTAAAAAGATCTGCTATGACCTTCACATTGACAGACTTGGTTCAAGGTCACTGCACGCCATTAACCAATAAGCTCTGTAAAGGTAAAATATTAGCCAAATAGGGGCTAAAAGGAGAGTATATATATGCTCTTAAAATATGGATTTTTGTGTGATCTGATATGACCTTGACTCTTCATCTACAAATATCATTCGAGGTCATTGCATATCCTTTAATCAAAGGCATCATGTGGGTGAAGTATGAGCCTGATTGGAGCAAAGGGAGAGAAGATGTACTCCAGACAAGGATTTTTTAAATATAATTCTGATATGACCTTCACAGTTTCTTTTCACTGAAAATAGGTTCAAGGTCACTACACACCCTTTTTAAAAGCTCTGCTTATGTGAAGTCTGAGCCAAATAGGGGTTAGTAGAAAGTATATATGCTCTCAAAAAAGGATTTTTGCATGATCCGATATGATCTTCACCCGTTACCTAGAAATTTCATGCAAGGTCACTGCACATCGTTTAACCATAGAGACACTCTGTGAGTATTAGCCAGATTGGACCAAAGGGAAAAAAGATATGCCCCAGACAAGGATTTTATATATATAATTCTGCTATGACCTTAACCTTATACCTAAAAACATGGTTCAAGGTCACTGCACATCCTTCAACCAAAGGAACCCTGTGGATGAGGTATGAGCCAGATTGGGCCAAGGGGAGAGAAGCTATGCTCCTGTCAAGCCATCTCGGATGGACAGACCGACAAATTGATCACTAGAAGGCGCCCGCATAAACATGCCTTTTTATCTAAAATAGTATCCATGCTATCTGCCCATGGTGAATAGTCATCAAAACCATTCATTAGCAGAATTTGATTTCCCTCCTTTTTAAGGTGGTATGGGACATCTGTCGATATTAATGTGGATTAAAGTACTATATAATTGAAAACTTTTCACCGGTTTAGAATTTTCAAATTTTACAATATTTAACCAAAAAATAGCTTTTAAAAATATTTGAAAAGGTAAAAATTGTAAAAACCCCAGAGGGATTCGAACTCATGACTTATAGGTTCCTAGTAAACCCTCTAACCCACTGTGCTAAGGAGTTAGGTGACCATTTTTGAGAAGAAACTACATGTACTTATATAATTACACTTTATTTTATTGTTTATTTCGATAAACAATACGTCACAACATGGAAGTGTCCCATATCACCTTAAACTCGGAACACCTCTGACCTAATAAGATCGCCGCATTTAATACAAAGTTTGATTTAACTCTAATTTGTTTATCGTCAAGAAATTCTGCATCGCTGACAAATAAAGTTTTCTTCTGTATAATGAAATACCAATTAACTGACTATTCGGACAATAGCAAGTTTATAGTCCCATTCAACAGCTACTATTTCCCTTGGCTTTGCCTCATTAAATATTTGCTGTCTTGGGGGACAATAAACTTGCTATTGTCCTCATACCCAGTAAATACTAAATAGGCATATAATATCCTATCCACCTACATTTCATGTTATATAACCTCCCGTTTGTAACCTTCAATTTCACTGTAAAGTCAACATATCTGTCATAGCCGCAAGTTTCACAATTTATTTCTGCTTCTCATGTACTTAAAATTAGGGGCCTTAATATTGCTTACCAATTCCAACAAGAGACATCCCTCTAACTATTGGTAATCATTAAAATTCATTTCATGAATCTACGCAACAATGATAAACCTTCAAGTACAGTCACTCTCAATTTTACAAAAATATTGACGGTACTTTATCCGAAACTGTTCCTTGTATCTTTAACTTAGTACACTAACATTTTTATGAAAAGACGGTTTGTCTTAGAATAAGAAGGCTAATGCAATTCTGAGAAAAGAATACCACATATTGCCAATTCCATTGAGGTTTAATAAAAATATGGCCATTTAAGTGAACCCAACATTTCCAATTTCCTTTAGTAAACACAGATTTACAGGGTTCTCCATAGTAAAACATCTTTATCTGACCTTTTAGAGGTCAACTTTTGTTCAACCACCTTTAAAAAGAAACCTTATTCAATACAACATATGCCTACATGATATAATCATGATAAAAGCTTCACATCACTTAGAAATACCCTTACATGTATACCCCCCACCCCCCAATCTTTTGATTTTCATAAAAAGTCATGGTTTGAAATGTTTTACCTAATTTTATGAAACATGTGGCAATTTCCTTGAGTCATTTCTCACACATATTTGAAAACAATCATCAATGATTCTAAAATGTGATCTTTATTTGTTTATTGTATGATTTGTACCATTTTAATTAACAAATAGACAGCTGTTCTGCTTGTGATTTCTTGTTTTCATGAAAAAAGTAAGCTAACAATCATATTTAGTGAATATCTAATCTATTCTGATTTCTAGTCTTCTTCTAACCATGCTAAAACAGTAAGTTACAACCTACAAGTTAGACATCTGCCTTAAATTAGAATTAAATTCAAACACACCCAGGTAGCTGGAGACAGAGTTGATTTCAATGAAAAATGTTCAAATTTGACATGTTTTTCTACTTTTTTATGCATATATACCTTAGAAAGGTAGAAATAGGTTGTTTCTTGTTCATTTCAAAAGTAATTATCATAGCAGATGTTATTTCAAAGTCAAATGTTCATTTACATATCCTACATGTAATCTTAATGCAGACAATTAAATAGAGGGGGGGGGGGGGGTTTCAATTATGTAAACACATCTAAATATCTTTATGAAATAAAAAATAAAGGAAACATAATTGTATACTTTTATTGAAAAACAAATTTTCACAGCAATTATGAATTTCTTTAAACAGCCTTAATTTTGTTTTCATAATTTCTTATCAAACACAAACCACAACATGGCATGATGCTTTCTTCAAGTTCCATTATTGTTCATGCATTATCGGATTTAATTTGAATTACCAGTAAATAGTCTGTAGAACACAAGGAATATGCATGTGGATAGAGGTGACAGGTTAATCTCAGGAGCTGACCCACAAGAATCAACAGGTACCGGTAAAAGCCATGTGGTAACAAGAGTCTGTTTTGAGCTGAAATAAATAAAAAAAATAATTAGCTGTGTTTACATACATGTACTAGTAATAGCTGTGTTTACATTAACATATGCATAGTATTTCTGTAAAAAATACACTGACCATGCAGTGTAATAAGTATGACATATCCCAATACATGATATAACATTTAGGCAGTACAAGATCAAAAATTTGCATATCAAGTCATAATATAATATTAAAAAATGTTCATAGGTATAAACACTTATCAAATTGAGAAAGAGAGAGAGTTTGAGAGAGAGAGAGTTTATTACCATACTTGTAGTGCAACAGTCAATATTTCAATTCGTAAATTACAAACGAATATTACCCACCGAACAGCGTCAAAGTACATGTACTGGTATTAGCTTCTGGTATACCATTTTTTATCAATTCTACTGTGTATTTTTTGTTTGCAAATAAATTTAGCGAGGGTTTTTGTTTATTTTCTTATAAATTACATGTTTTAAAAACAATACTACGTGTAATAAGCATAAAACATGTATGAGTAAACTTAATGAAGAATTTTTAATAGATTATTTTTCAAAGAATGTGGTACATTACATGTATGTCAATCTTTATAAAACTAGCGTATATTTCGTGCGCCATAAATTGCAAGTTTTTTGTAAATATCATTTACTTGCATGATAGGTATATATGGTCTAACCAAAATTTTCTTCATAAAGCTACAGCTGTATGTACCACATATATGTTTTGTCACAAGTATACATTTAAAAAAAAAATACCCAAATTCCAACAGTTTAAATAAACTCAACTCATTCTTTGATAAGTTCATTGTGTTTTGTGCGTGCATATCTTATTTGTCTGCTGCAACAGCAGCCAATCAGCGGTAAGCTGAATCCACAAAAAGAAAGTTTGTGTTTTAGGAGCGGGTAAATTGTTTATGCGACACTGTCAAGAAAACCACACCAAATAATAACAAGAAACATAAATATTCACTTAAATGTATTCTGTTGTAAAGTAAAGGTTTTTAACACTTATTGCATCTTGCAAAACATGTGATGACCTTAATCATCTGTCATATATCTGATATACATGTATATGTAAAAGATGGGAGAAATAACGACGGAACAAAGTGGGATTCGAACCTGGCCCTCTGAATCTCTAGTCAAGTGCTCTACCAACTGAGCTACATGTATCTGGCACCGGTATTCAAACCAGTCTGACCGTCACATTCCTCCCCCTTAAATGATCTTCACCCTCGAAGATCATCCCTGGCAGGATCGAGTTAACCTGTTAGTTCCCGGGGTTGGTCACAACACCAATATTGTAACAGGATGGGAGAAATAATGAAGGGATTTAATTTTATTTACTTGAAGTTATGTCTACCTCTGCACAAGAATATATGATATGTTTCTAATTAGACCCTGCTTTGAATTTTGAGTTGAAAATTCACAATCTGTTATTTTTTTAAATAGATAAATTCAGTTACCCTTTCCAGTCCCCCATGAACCTCGAGCGAGTCTAAACACCCATGAAACATGTAAAAATTACACGTTAGTAAACAGGTCTAGGCAACCTCCGTTTTTGGAGGATAGCTCAATTTCAAGATGGCTGCTGATTTTTACCATATATGGAAAGTCACTTTGCATTGTGGGTGAAATTATCCTCCATTTTTGGAGGATAGCATGGGTATATTTCAAAGGCTTCGTGCATATCTTTAATGAGAAAATGCAAGCACCAGACCATATGGGAATTAAAGTTAAGGGAATAAACTAATGATTGTATGCGGCGATTTGAAATTCTATGTATAGTATTTTCACAATATGCTTTAAAAGTGTGTACTTCCTGTGTTCAGTTTTACAAATGACATAGACTATTTACATGTTTCATTTAATAAAAATCACAAAATAGTGAAGTTTATTACTCATTAAAACATTAATGAGTTCATTCACGTTTAGAGACACACAATAGATATCTTGATCTGCTATATTGTACATGTACAAAGTAAATGTTTGCATATACCTTAGGAACTTTGTAGCTCTTATTCTAATTAATTCACATGTTATTAAGTATCATTTAAATTTAATCCCTTCACACAAAAATTTAAGACATTGTTAAATTTTATTAATCAAAATGATACCATTTATAGATATCAATTATCCAGAATATTGAAAAAAAATGTGAGAGACTTCACATAAGATATTTTTCTTTAAAATCAGCCCTGCAATTATTTAAACTTAAATATTTATTAAATATTATCAATAATTATAATTATTAATAGCTAAATAAGGTGATATTTTTATAGTATAATAATTATATTTTATTCATAGTTAACTCCCTTTGTAAAAACAGAGTTAATTGCCCTTCATCTGAAAAGATCCACCAGGGGGCGCATACATCTATCCTCCAAAAACGGAGGATAAAATCTATCCTCCAAAAACGGAGGTTGCCTAGACCTGGTAAACAAACACCCACACCATAACAAGCGCTTACATGTACATCTATACTATATACTAAATTTTAACCAGTTAACAAGAAACTTTAAAAGGAGTAAAAGCCTCACCTTCTTCAGTAACATCCACATAAATCACACACTTTAATGTCCATCTTTTCTCCTTTATTACTCGTAGCTTATCAACGGCTGATCGTCGACAGAAGTGTGGCTGTCAGAATTTCCTCGTAAACGATTCACACGAGAAAAATATCCTCCTTAAACAAATATGTAGTATTGTTCCCTGTGCATGTTCACATGTTTCACAGCAAATTGAAAATGCATGTGTACACCGAAAGAATACACAACTTCTCTTCTGCATTACGGCTCTCTCTTTTCTACAATGCCGTTCGTTACTGTTTACATTCGGCGCGCGCGCGCGGGGGTCACAAACAGGGGCGCCCCGACAAATAGTTGCACATAGAACGTTTAAATAATGTGTGTTCATTGAATTCATAAATGATATAGATGAAAAAAATGAAATTGAATCACAACAATTTATCTAAGACGCAACACAACGTAATGCAGTAAATGCCTGGGCCTTAATGTGGCATTTGTTCGCTTGTGTGTCTATGTAGACATATTAACTCGTTCATGTACGATTCTCACATATTTGTTTTATGAAATTTGAAAAAAAAATATAGGACAGAACTTGTTTAATTTGATACCAAATGACATTATTTAATATATTAACAATAACTAAATTAATTTTTTTCCATAAAATGATAACGATTTTTGCTATCAGAAAAATATGTGTATGAGCTGCTGACCCCTAATTATAGGGGCCAGCCCTTTTTTCTTAATTTTAAATGAAAGCTCTCGTTATTCTAAACAACTTTTGTTCTATATGTATTAACAAAATATTTTTAGTTTAAAGGTTATAATACAAAAAGCAACAAAATTTCAGCCCCGAAAAAATCTTAAACTTTGGCGACAAATAGCTCAAAAACTAACAAAGAAATTACCAAAATTTTCATGCCAGCAAAATTATAAAATGTTACCGACAATTTCGCCAAATTTCATGCATCTATCATATGTAGTTCCCGAGATCAACTCTGGACAAAAGACCCCCCAATTTTCAATTAAAGGGCAATAACTCATAACTGGAAGTGAATTTTAAAAATTTGAAAAAAAACGTCTAGAGATATTAATATCATCTACGTACCCTGAAAGTTTCATAGCAATCAGACAAAAATTTTTCGAGAAATCTCGTGCACAAAATTTGCGGGAAAAAAAAAAATAATAATAAGAAACAGTAGAATAACAGAAGGGTTTTCCGTTGAAAAACGGAAAACCCTAAAAAGTGAAAAAGAAACAATAGAATAATAGAAGGGTCTTCCGCTGGAGACGGAAGACCCTAATAAGAAAAGTGAAAAAGAAACAATAGAATAATAGAAGGGTCTTCCGCTGAAGACGGAAGACCCTAACTAGATTCGATCTCGTTGCGAGCAACGAGTGGGTCTTCCGTCCGATTTTTGAATAGATTACATTAAACTTATCAATTCAAAGATAAAATCGTAGATCTAAGCGAAAAAAAGAGAAAAAAAATTTGCGACACTCGAGGCTTGAACCCGGGTCGCCTGGGCCATGCCCACGACTCTATCGACTGAGCTACTCGGACTCTCGCTTCAGAACTTGACGCTTAATTTCTCGAGAATGCCTTGATCGATTTTAAAACAAATTACATATTCTGAATCAGTAAAAGGGTCACTATCATCTTATTTGAAAAATTTTATCAAAACAAAAAGTTGAAAATTTTCATTTTTTAAATATGCTTCCGGTGACGACCGGAAGTGACGACCAACATTCTCTATACCGAGGTGCACGAGGATATTGCTAAATCTATCATCTCTGAAAATTTCAGTTCTCTATCTTTACTCGTTTTTGAGAAACATCGCCAACAAAATTGAGTTTTAAAAATCGTAAAACGACCATAACTTCCGACCGGAAGTGAATTTTTAAAAATTGTTCCTGCGGTATAAAATACATATGACTAGGCATCAGCCCTGAAAATTTGAAGGAAATCGAACGAGTCATCTCCGAGAAATCGCCTGCACAAAATTTGTAAGACAAAAAAAGAATAATAACTAGATTCGATCTCGTTGCGAGCAACGAGTGGGTCTTCCGTCCAATTTTTGAATAGATAAGATTAAACTTATCAATTCAAAGATAAAATCGTAGATCTAAGCGAAAAAAAGAGAAAAAAATTTTGCGGCACTCGAGGCTTGAACCCGGGTCGCCTGGGCCATGTCCACGACCATAACGACTGAGCTACTCGGACTCCGCTTCAGAACTTTGACGCTTAATTTCTCGAGAATGCCTCGATCGATTTTAAAACAAATTACATATTCTGAATCAGTGAAAGGGTCACTATAAGGTGTGAAAATTTCAAAGAAAAATATTAAAAAATAAAAAAGTCGAAAAATTCAATTTTTCAAAATTCCTTCCGGTGACGACCGGAAGTGACGGCGGACATTCTCTTGACCGAGGTGCACCAGGACATCGATAGATCTATCATCTCTGAAATTCTCAGCTCTCTATCTTTACTCGTTTTTGAAAAACATGAGCGACAAAATTGACTTTTTAAAATCGTTTATTGACGATAACTTCCGACCGGAAGTGAATTTTCGAAATTTGTTTCAGCGTTATAAATTTCAGATAACGAGGCTTTAGTCCTGAAAATTTGAGAGAAATCGATCGTCCCATCTCTGAGAAATCGCCTGCACAAAATTTGTAAGACAAAAAAAGAATAATAACTAGAGCAAAGCTCGTTGCAAAGCAACGAGTGGGTCTTCCGTTAATGTCGGAAGTAAAGCTGGAAGTTCCTGTAAAAAACAGAGCTCTTAAACCAATAACAAGAGTAACTAATATATAAAAGATGAAAAAAATCGAATTGTTCCTGGTATGACTTAACAAAATACGAATGATTTTAAGTACGACTTAACAAACAACTTTCCGATTTCAAGAACGACTTAACAAAAAAAATCCGAATGTGTTCAAGTACGACTTAACATTTATTTTTGGTACGAGTTAATTTTACTTTAAACATTACGCTATTTTTTAAACCAAGGACGCGGAATCAAAATTTCCGTAAAAATCAATTTTTAAACCCCGATATCTCTGTAATGCATCGTCCGATTTTAAAACAGGTTTCGGTTTTAAATTAAGCTTAATAAAAGTTTCTTTGCTGCTTTATGATTAATAGCAAATTATTGGTCAGGAAGGAGTTATTATGAAAAGACTTAGTAGCCCTTCTGGCCCCTAATTTGAGGGGTCAGCCCCTTTTTCTTGATATCAAAAAAAAGGTCTCGCTTATATGAACATATTTTGTTTTACAAGTGTTCGTGAATTGTAAACCGTTCTCGAGATATCTGTACAAATGCGTTTTAGGGGCCGACCCTTAAACCCCTTACCGGGGCCACTAACAACAAAATTTTTGGTATCATATTGTTAAGAACATAATTTTGAAGAACTTTTGTTCTGCATTGCTTTTAAAAATATTTCTTCTTTTTCAGATATTTATGATCAGAGATTTGAGTTCTGGCCCCTTGAAACCCCTAATTACGTAATATATGACTTAGGTATGGTAATGTATAGATGAACAGCTGTACAATGAACATTTTTGCATTTATAATTAATAACAAAATATTTTTCAGTAAAGAGTTATTGTAAGAAAACATTAGAGCCCTCTTGGCCCCTAATTTGAGGGGCTAGCCCCTTTTTCTTGACATTGAATGAAAGGTCTTGTAAATATAAACATATTTTGTTTAACAAGTGTTCACAAAATGTTTACCGTTCTTGAGATATCTGTACAAATGTGTTTTAGGGGCCGACCCTTTAACTCCTAAATGGGGTCATAAACAAAAGCATTTAAGGTAGCATATTGTACAAAACATTATTTTGAAGAACTTTTGTTCTACATTGCTTTTCAAAATATTTCTTCTTTTTAAGATATCAATGATCAAAGTTTTGAACTTCTGGCCCCTTGAAACCCCTAATTACGTAATATATGACTTAGGTATTGTACTGTATAGCTAAACAGCTGTACAATGAACATTTTTGCTTCAATAATTGATAACAAATTATTGTTCACTAAAAAGTTATTGCAAATAGACTTTAGAGCCCTCTTGGCCCCTAATTTGAGGGGACAGCCCCTTTTCCTTGATATCAAATAAAAGCCCGTGCAAATTGAAACAGCTTTTGCATTACATGTTTTAACAAAATATTTATACGTCAAAAGATATTACGGAAAATGTGCGAAAATTTTGTGAAAAAATTTGGTGCTAATTTTCAGGTTCAGGCGAGCTTCTAGGCCTTGCGCATTTTTCGCAATTCGAAGCATGGAGGGAAATCTACAGACATTCATCTACAATCCCTGCAAATTTCAAGCTTTTATCTTGATTAGTTTTAGAGGAGATGCGTGGACAAAATGACCCTTAAAAATTTACAAAATCGTCCATATCTGAAACCGGAAGTGACGTAATCATTTTAAATTTTAATAATCAGTAGCGACATTAATGCTTTATAACTCCTAAAAATTTGGTGTAAATCGGTTGAATAGTTTCTGAGAAATAAGGCTCCAAGAAAGTCAGAAAAAGAAAAAAAAGTATAATAACTAGAGCAAAGCTCGTTGCAAAGCAACGAGTGGGTCTTCCGTTAATGTCGGAAGTAAAGCTGGAAGTTCCTGTAAGAAGCAGAGCTCTTGAACCAATAACAAGAGAAACTAAAATAAAAAGATGAAAAAATCGAATTATCCCTGGTACGACTTAACAAAATCTGAATGATTTTAAGTACGACTTAACAACAACCTTCCTGATTTCAAGAACGACTTAACAAAAAAAATCCGAATGTGTTCAAGTACGACTTAACAATTAATTTTGGTACGAGTTAACTTTACTTTGAACATAACGCTATTTTTTAAACCAAGGACGCGGAAACAAAATTTCCGGAAAAATCAATTTTTAAACCCCGATATCTCTTTAATGCATTGTCCGATTTTAAAACGGATTTCAGTGTTAGATTCAGCTTGATAAGCTTTATAAAACATATATTCATTTTTGATTTGATCGGAAAATTCATTTTTTCGAAAAATTTGTTTCACTTCCGGTTTCGACCGGAAGCGACGGATTTTTATTTCCAGCCTTATTGCACTTGTAAATTGCCAAATTCATAACCACAGAAAATTTCAAGACTCTATCTAAGAGCGTTTTTGAGAAATGTCGCGGACAAAATGACTTTTTTTAAAGTTTAAAAATGACGTAACGTCAAAACGGAGGTGACGTTGTTTTGGAAACTTTAACATCTTTGAGGCATTATAATTGCACATAATCCCTGAAAGTTTCCTTTAAATAAGGTGAAAACTTTTTGAGTTATGAAGCCAAAAAGGAGTCAGAAAAAAAAGAAAAAGAAAAAAAATAATAATAAAAAGAAACCGAAGAATAACAAGAGGGTCTTCCGTTGAAAACGGAAGACCCTAATAAGAACTAGAGCAAAGCTCGTTGCAAAGCAACGAGTGGGTCTTCCTTTAATGTCGGAAGTAAAGCTAGAAGTTCCTGTAAGAAGCAGAGTTCTTAAACCAATAACAAGAGTAACTAAAATAAAAAGATGAAAAAATCGAATATTCCTGGTACGACTTACCAAAAACCGAATTATTTTAAGTACGACTTAACAAAAACCTTTCTGATTTCAAGAACGACTTAACAAAAAAATCCGAATGTGTTTCAGTGCGACTTAACAATTATTTTTGGTACGAGTTAACTTTACTTTGAACAATACGCTATTTTTTAAACCAAGGACGCGGAATCAAAATTTCCGGAAAAATCAATTTTTAAACCCCGATATCTCTTTAATGCATCGTCCGATTTTAAAACAGATTTCAGTGTTAGATTCAGCTTGATAAGCTCTATAAAACACATATTCATTTTTGATTTGATCAGAAAATTCATTTTTTCGAAAAATTTGTTTCACTTCCGGTTTCGACCGGAAGTGATGGATTTTTATTTCCAGCCTTATTGCACATGTAAATTGCCAAATTCATACCCACAGAAAATTTCAAGACTCTATCATAAAGCGTTTTTGAGAAATGTCGCGGACAAAATGACTTTTTTTAAAGTTTAAAAATGACGTAACGTAAAAACGGAAGTGACGTTCTTATGGAAACTTTAACATCTTTGAGGCATTATAGTTGCACATAATCCCTGAAAGTTTCCTTTAAATAAATTGAAAACTTTTTGAGTTATTAAACCGAAGAGGAGTCAGAAAAAAAAGAAAAAGAAAAAAAATAATAATAAAAAGAAACCGAAGAAAAACAAGAGGGTCTTCCGTTGAAAACGGAAGACCCTAATAAAGAAAAAGAAACCGTAGAATAACAGAAGGGTTTTCCGTTGAAAACGGAAAACCCTAATAATAACTAGATTCGATCTCGTTGCGAGCAACGAGTTGGTCTTCCGTACGATTTTTGAATAGATTAGATTAAACTTATCAATTCAAAGATAAAATCGTAGATCTAAGCGAAAAAAAAAACAGAAAAAAATTTGCGGCACTCGGGGCTTGAACCCGGGTCGCCTGGGCCATTTCCACGACTATATCGACTGAGCTACTCGGACTCTCGCTTCAGGACTTTGACGCTTAATTTCTCGAGAATGCCTTGATCGATTTTAAAACAAATTACATATTCTAAATCAGTAAGAGGGTCTCTATAATGTGTAAAAATTTAAAAAAAAAATATTAAAAAATAAAAAAGTCGAAAAATTCAATTTTTCAAAATTCCTTCTGGAGAAGACTGAAAGTGACGGCGGACATTTTTTAGACAATAGTGCACCAGAAAAACGTTAAATCTATCATCTCTAAGAATTTCAGCTCTATATCTTCAGTTGTTCTTGAGAAACGTCGCAGACAAATTTGACTTTAAAAAAATCGTTTAATGACGATAACTTCCGACCGGAAGTGAAATTTTTAAAACTGTTCCGGCGGTACAAACTTCAGTTGACAAGGCACCATCCCTGAAAATTTGACTGAAATCGAGCAAGCCATCTCCGAGAAATCGCCTGCACAAAATCGGTAAGAAAAAAAAAAAGAATAAGAACTAGAGCAAAGCTCGTTGCAAGGCAACGAGTGGGTCTTCCGTTAATGTCGGAAGTAAAGCTGAAAGTTCCTGTAAGAAGCAGAGCTCTTAAACCAGTAACAAGAGAAAGTAAAATAAAAAGATGAAAAAACGAATAATTCCTGGTACGACTTAACAAAATCCGAATGATTTTAAGTACGACTTAACAAAAACCTTCTTGATTTTAAGAACAACTTAACAAAAAAAATCCGAATGTGTCTAAGTAAGACTTAACAATTATTTTTGGTACGAGTTAATTTTACTATTAACATTACGCTATTTTTTAAACCAAGGACGCGGAAACAAAATTTCCGGAAAAATCACTTTTTAAACCCCGATATCTCTGTAATGCATCGTCCGATTTTCAAACGGATTTCAGTTTCGTATTCAGCATGACCAACTCTACAAACCTCGTAAACATTTAAAATTAAAACGAAAAATTCGAAAATTCGAAAATTTTAAAACACTTCCGGTTTAGACCGGAAGTGACGGAAACTAAATTCCAGCCTTATGTCCAAATAAAAACGATCAATGCTTCAACACAGAAAATTCCAAGTCTCTATCTTGAAGCGTTTCTGAAAAACGCCCTGGACAAAATCACTTTTTTAAAATTTAAAAATTGACGTAACGTTGAAACGGAAGTGACTTTGTAGTTGAAAATTTAACATCTTTTAGGGACGATGATGTTACATAATCCCTAAAAGTTTCATGTTAATCCGTTGAAAACTTTTTGAGATATTAAGCTTTAAAAAAGTCAGAAAAATAAAGAAAAAGAATAATAACTAGAGCAAAGCTCGTTGCAAAGCAACGAGTGGGTTTTCCGTTAATGTCGGAAGTAAAGCTGAAAGTTCCTGTAAGAAGCAGAGCTCTTAAACCAATAACAATAGTAACTAAAATAAAAAGATGAAAAAAAATCGAATTATTCCTGGTACGACTTAACAAAATCTGAATGATTTTACGTACGAATTAACAAAAACCTATTCGATTTCAAGAACGACTTAACAAAAAAAATCCGAATGTGTTCAAGTACGACTTAGCAAATAATTTTTGGTACAAGTTAATTTAACCAAGAATTTGATACTACTTTCTCAACCATAAACGCGGAATCAAAATTTCCGGAAAAATCAATTTTTAAAGCCAAATATCTCTGTAATGCATCGTCCGATTTTTAAACGGTTTTCAGTGTTAGATTCAGCATAAAAAGCTCTACAAAACACATATTTGTTTTTGATTCGATCAAAAAATTCAATATTTCGAAAAATTAAAATCACTTCCGGTTTCTACCGGAAGTGACAAAATAATTTTTTTTGTAAAAATGCCATAACTAAATCCGCAGATTAACAATCACAGAAAATTTCAAGTCTTTATAAACAACCGTTTACGAGAAAAGTCCTGGACAAAATCACTTTTTGAAAATTTTTAAAATGACGTAACTAGAAAACGGAAGTGACTTAATGTCTGAAAGTTTAAAAGCTTCAAGGGACAAGTATTTAACATAATCCCTGAAAATTTCTTGCAAATCGGTTGAATAGTTTTTGAGATATAAAGCAAAAAAGAAGTCAGAAGGAAAAACAAGAAGAATAATAATAATAACTAGAGCAAAGCTCGTTGCAAAGCAACGAGTGGGTCTTCCGTTAATGTCGGAAGTAAAGCCGGAAGATCCTGTAAGAAGCAGAGCTCTTAAACCAGCAACAAGAGTAACTAAAATAAAAAGATGAAAAAATCGAATTATTCCTGGTACAACTTAACAAAATCCGAATGATTTTCAGTACGAATTAACAAAAACCTTTCTTATTTCAAGAACGACTTGACAAAAAAAAATCCGAATGTGTTCAAGCACGACTTAACAATTATTTTTGGTACGAATTAATTTTACTTTGAACATAACGCTATTTTTTAAACCAAGGACGCGGAATCAAAATTTCCGGAAAAATCAATTTTTAAACCTTGATATCTCTGTAATGCATTGTTTGATTTTCAAACGGATTTCATATTTGAATTCACCATGACAAGTTCTATAAGACTGTAGTATTGTCTTATTTTGTTCAAAAAAATGAAAATTTCCAAAAATTGGAACTGCTTCCGGTTTTGAGCAAAATTGATAAACAAAATTTTCAACCCCCCAGTACATTATAGAATTGATACATCTATCATCAGTAAAAATTTCAAAGCGATATCTATAAAGTTAAGGGAGATTTCTTCCGGACAAAATCACTTTTTTTAATTTTAAAAATGGCCGCCGAATTTGAACGGAAGTGACGTAAATGCTGAAACTTTAACATCTTTGAGGCACGGTAACTTTACAAAAGCTCTGAAAATTTCATTGAAATCGGATGAAAACTTTTTGAGAAATAAAGCCGAGAAGGAGTCAGAAAAAAAATAAAAAATAAAATAATAATAAAAAGAAACCGAAGAAAAACAAGAGGGTCTTCCGTTGGAAACGGAAGACCCTAAAAACTAGAGCAAAGCTCGTTGCAAAGCAACGAGTGGGTCTTCCGTTAATATCGGAAGTAAAGCTGGACGTTCCTGTATGAAGCAGAGCCCTTAAACCAATAACAAGAGTAACTAAAATAAAAAGATGAAAAAAATCGAATTATTCCTGGTACGACTTAACAAAATACGAATGATTTTAAGTACGACTTAACAAAAACCTTTCTGATTTCAAGAACGACTTAACAAAAAAAATCCGAATGTGTTCAAGTACGACTTAGCGATTATTTTTGGTACGAGTTAATTTTACTTTGAACATTACGCTATTTTTTAAACCAAGGACGCGGAATCAAAATTTCCGGAAAAATCAATTTTTAACCCCCGATATCTCTGTAATGCATCGTCCGATTTTCAAACGGATTTCAGATTCGTGTTTAGCATAACAAACTCTACAAACCTCGTAAACATTTTAAATTGAAACGAAAAATTCGAAAATTCGAAAATTTTAAAACACTTCCGGTTTGGACCGGAAGTGACAGAAACTAATTTCCAGTCTTATGTCCAAATAAAAACGATCATTGTTTCAACACAGAAAATTCCAAGTCTTTATCTTGAACCGTTTTTGAAAAACGCCCTGGACAAAATCACTTTTTTAAAATTTAAAAATTGACGTAACGTAAAAACGGAAGTGACGTTGTAGTTGAAAATTAAAGATCTTTGAGGCACAATAGTGCTACATAATCCCTGAAAGTTTCATGTAAATATGTTGAAAACTTTTTGAGATATTAAGCTTTGAAAAAGTCAGAAAAATAAAGAAAAAGAAAAATAATAATAACTAGAGCAAAGCTCGTTGCAAAGCAACGAGTGGGTCTTCCGTTAATGTCGGAAGTTAAGCTGGAAGTTCCTGTTAGAAGCAGAGCTCTTAAACCAACAACAAGAGTAACGCAAATAAAAAGATGAAAAAATCGAATTATTCCTGGTACGACTTAACAAAATACGAATGATTTTAAGTACGACTTAACAAAAACATTTCCGATTTCAAGAACAACTTAACAAAAAAAAATCCGAATGTGTTCAAGTACGACTTAACAATTATTTTTGGTACGAGTTAATTTTACTTTGAACATTACGCTATTTTTTAAACCAAGGAAGCGGAATCAAAATTTCCGGAAAAATCAATTGTTAAACCCCGATATCTCTGTTATGCATTGTCCGATTTTAAAACGGATTTCAGTGTTAGATTCAGCTTGATAAGCTCTATAAAACACATATTCGTTTTTGATTTGATCAGAAAATTCATTTTTTCGAAAAATTTGTTTCACTTCCGGTTTCGACCAGAAGTGACAGATTTTCATTTCGAGCCTTATTACAGAGGTAAATCGACCAAATCATCACCATTGAAAATTTCAAGCCTCTATCTTAAAGCGTTTTTGAGAAACGCCGCGGACAAAATGACTTTTTGAAAATTTTAAAAATGACGTAACGTAAAAACGGAAGTGACGTTGTCAAGAAAACTTTAACATCTTTGAGGGATAATAGTTTCACATTATCTCTGAGAATTTCATCAAAATCGGTTGGAAACTTTTTGAGTTATAAAGCCGAGAAGGAGTCAGAAAAAAAAAGAAAAAGTATAATAATAATAAAAAGAAACCGAAGAATAACAAGAGGGTCTTCCGTTGAAAACGGAAGACCCTAATGAAAAAGAAACAATAGAATAACAAGAGGGTCTTCCGTTGAAAACGGAAGACCCTAAAAAACAATAGAATAACAAGAGGGTCTTCCGTTGAAAACGGAAGACCCTAATAATAAGAAAAGTGAAAAAGAAACATTACAATAATAGAAGGGTCTTCCGCTGAAAACGGAAGACCCTAATAATAATAATAACTAGACACGATCTCGTTGCGAGCAACGAGGAGGTCTTCCGTGCGATTTTTAGAATGAAATATGACATCATCGACTTTGATTTTCGACAACAAAACATGTTTTGGAAAAAGGAGTGGAGAACTTATGCTTTATTGTATTGCTTTTTATAAGTTCTCTTGCTTTTTTAAATACTTGCGTTTCTTTCAATTAAGATAGCAAAGACCAAACTTGTTTACCTCTGGTCCCTAAAAACCCTGATTGGGTAACGCAAGAGGAAATCATTATATTGTTAGGATATATAAACGTATCATACCTAATCTAACTTTAATAACCTTTCACAAAATGGCTTTCATTAAAGGGCTATAGATAAAAGATTTTAGAACTCTTTGATCCACTAATTTAAGGGGCAGGTCCCTTTTTCTTGGATTCAAATGAAGGACATTTAATTCTGAACACATTTTTTTCAACAAGTGTTTAGAAATTCGTTTTTAGGTTTTAGGGGCCGATCCCCTATCTCCCTATAGGGGCCGTTTAACGAAATTTTGAAGGTTGCATTTTGTTGAGAACATCATTTTGAACAACTTTTCTTCTGTATTGCATTACAAAATATATTTCCTTTCTGAGATATGGGTGATCAAAATTTTGGGGTTTTGGCCCCTAAAAACCCTTAATTACGTAACACATGATAAAATCATTATATTGCTTGAATACATAACTATAATATAAACACATTTGCTTCTATAACATTTCACAAAATATCTCTCAGTAAAGAGCTACAGATTAAAGACTTTAGAGCCCTTTGGTCCCCTAATTTAAGGGGCCAGCCCCTTTTTCCTGATATCAAATAAAAGGTCATTTAATTCTACACAAATTTTGTTCAACAAGTGCTTAGAAATTCGTCACCGTTCTAGAGATATATGAGAAAGAAGGTTTTAGGGGCCGGTCCCTTATCTCCTTTTAAGGGGCGTTTAACGAAATTTTGACGGTTGCATTTTGTTAAGAACATCATTTTGAACAACTTTTCTTCTGTACTGCATTACAAAATATTTTTCCTTTCTGAGATATGGGTGATCGAAATTTTGGACTTTTGGCCCCTAAAAACCCTTAATTACGTAACACATCATAAATTCATTATATTGCTTGAATACATAACTGTGAGATTAACATATTTGCTTCTATAATCTATAACAAAATATCCCTCGGTAAAGAGTTATGGGTAAAAGACTTTAGAGCCCTTTAGGTCCCTTATATTAGGGGCCAGCCCCTTTTTCTTGGTATCAAATGAAAGGTCATTTGATTATAAAGACATTTTGTTCAACAAGTGTTCAGAAATTCGTTACCATTCTTGAGATATCTGAGACAGAATGTTTTAGGGGCCGGTCCCTTATCTCCTTTTGGGGGCCGCTGAACCAAATTTTTTAGGTTGCATGTTGTTAAGTACATCATTTTGAGCATCTTTTCTTTTATACTGCATTTCAAAATATTTTTCCTTTTTGAGATATAGGTGATCAAAGTTTTGGACTTTTGACCCCTAAAAACCCCTAATTACGTAACATATGAGAAAATCGTTATACTGCTTGGCTTCATAATTATAAGATAAACATATTTGCTTCTATAATTTATTACAAAATATCTCTCGGTAAAGAGTTATGGGTAAAAGACTTTAGAGCCTTCTAGGTCCCTAATTTGAGGGGCCAGCCCCTTTTTCTTGATATCAGCAGAAAGTTCTTGTAAAAATAAACTTTTTTTACATTACATGTTTTAACAAAATATTTTCCAGAAAAGAGATAAAGAGAGAAAAGCACAAAAATTCACGACGCTTTTTAAATGTCAATTTTCGAGCCATAGCGAGCTTTGGCGCCAGTAGTGCTAAACATACAAAACAACAATCATTCAAAACTTCAATCTTTCCTTTACCAACCGTAGAAATTTGAGCTTAATATCTCTTATAGTTTAGGAGAACGACAGAAGACAAAATACCCATATAAAAATTAGAAAAATCTCAAAATCTCAAAAACGGATGTGACGTCATCAATGCAAAAAAAATTTAATCAGGTTCAGACCAAATATCTATCATATCTGAAACTTTCATTGAGATCGGCCGAGCCGTTTCTGAGAAATCGCGTGCACAAAAATAGGAAGAAAAAAAATAATAATAAGAAGAAGAAGAATAGGGAAAAAGAAACAAAGCAATAACAATAAGGTCTTCCGTTGGAAACGGAAGACCTTAATAATAATAAGAAAAGTGAAAAAGAAACCGAAGAATAATAGAAGGGTCTTCCGCTGAAGACGGAAGACCCTAATAACAAGTTATTTGTCAGATATTTAAATAATTTTGAATATTGATAAACAGAGAAAAAAAGGACTGAAAAGTGGGAATAAATCCATGTACCCTAGTGTTTGCTAAAAGAAAAAAATGTGCATAACAATTTTTATGCGACGATGAACAACACACAAAAATCTCTGGTCGTGGAAAAACTCGTAAAGGTTTAGTTAAAGAATCTGACACACATCGTTATATCACGGTGTTAAATTTAATAAACCAATACCCAAAAGGAAAGTACTGGTATACTTGTCAAAAACAATCAAACGGCAGGAGAAAGAGTCTATCATGCTATGAATGAAATATATATCGAAGAGGTACTTCAGCGACTATCCACAACGTCGCGCGCATTTCATTCGTAAAGTCAGCTAACATAATGGACAATACTAAAGGAAACCATATTTAATGTATTCTTTCTTTTCTATTTTTTTAAAGTTTTTTTTTCTATTAAATATTTACTGTTTACCCACATCTCCATAATAAAACTATTTCATCTCTAGCATTTTTGTGCAATTGAATTCGATTAAGTTGTGCTTTTTCAATATTATAATAATAAATATAGTTAGGTGGAAATCAAACAGGTCAGTCTGCAAAGAATTTAAACTCGATTCCTCGAAAGAAAAATATAAACCAATGAACATAAAGTAAACCTGACATCTAGAAAGGAAATCATTAATTTATGGGGCATATTTAGGACACATTAAAATTTATTCGTTAAAATTTGAAAACACTCCAAGGAAGTTGAATACATATTGTTCCGTGCATAAAATATTTGCTAACGATGATTTAATCCCATTGAGAGATGAGAAAATGTTTACCCTCTTTATATTGATAGTGTTTGGTATAACCACATCAAGCTTAGGCAAGTCATTTTCAGAAAAATGTAAATGGACACACAAAGATGAGGAAGTGATGGTCAATTGCTCTAGAAGAGGTTTTTCAGATATACCAAAATTCAATAACAGCGTTTCTTACTTGGACTTAAGTCGCAATCAAATCACCAACATTCGTTACAGTTTGTTGCCAAAAGATTTAAAACATCTAGACATTTCGTGGAATAATATCAAGCAATTGAACGAAACGTCTTTTGGATTTTTACCTATGTTAAACTATTTGGATTTGTCATACTGCAACATACGTGATGTTGACGAAGGGGTCTTTGGAGGGCTGATTAATTTACAGTACCTTAACATTTCGTACAACAGAAATCTGGGATTTGCATCTTTGCCTAATATAACATTTGGCCTAAACCAAACACAGATTTCATTATTGAATTTTAATGGAATCAATTGTGAAACTGGTGTTGGTACCGTCATTAAAAGAAATCATTTAGAAAACATTAGGAAAACTAATTTGACAGAACTCTATCTCGTAAGTAACAGACTTGAACTTTTTGAATCGGGCGTGATTTATTACTTGCCAACAACTTTACAAATATTGGGAGTTGCAGAAAATAAATTAACAACAGGTCTGTACATGTTAGAGTTAAGCCCAATGTTGGGAATAAAAGTGATTAACGTAAGTTTTCAGTCATATTCACAATTGTACCTCATGCCGATCCTAAGCCATTGTCAAGAAAAAGTAGATGAGAATTTGAAAAGAACTGTTCATCAACCAGGGCACATGATTTTCAATATTAACTGGAGCTTTCCTTTACCACCGAATCTAGAAACTCTTTATGCACAAAATAGCCTAATATACCTCCCTGATCCTCATTTTACATTTACTGCTTCAAACCTTCGACATATTTACCTACAAAACAACTTTATATCGGTATTAAGTCATTTCTAAGTCAAATCATGTTGAGACAATGGATATGTCAAACAATTTTTGTTCCCGCATGGTTCGATTACTTGATGCCAAATCAATGAAACATTTGAACTTTTCTCACAATGCTATCAGTCAGGATCTGGAAGGAGAATCAACTGGTGAAATCTTTAAAACGTTTACCAGTCTTGAGGTGCTAGACATATCTTTTAACAGGATACTGTCACTACCAAAACTTCTCCTAAGAAACTCGAACGAATTAAGATATATAGATGCAAGCAACAATGGATTATCTGAATGGTTGGTAGATGTGAGCAAAATGTCGAATCTCAAGTTACTTGATTTGTCTGAGAACAAATTTGCAACGCTAAGTTCACACGCTCGGCAACAGTTTGGAGACGCTTTTCAACTATCCAATTTAACCATTGACATTTCAAGAAATGGGATAGCTTGTACTTGTGAGAATCAAGATTTCTTGGTATGGATGCATGAGAAAAAAAATTATTTTTTACACATTAAAAACTATACTTGCTCGACAACAGATTCCATGTTCGATTTCAAATCTTTTGAGTCCTCTGTAGACAACTTGCAAAAGCAATGTAAATCATACTTGGGTTGGTACATAGGCTGTTCAGTCACCTCAGCAATATTTGTCGCATTTATTATTAGTATAATAGTTATTAAAACAAATGGAAAATACGATATCTTATCTACAAATCCAAGCAAAGGTTTGGTTTTGTAACTCCGTTCAACAGATGTATACCAGATACCATGCATTATGAATATGATGCCTTCCTTTCATACAGTGGTCAAGAATTAATGTTTGTCTTAAAGCAAGTAATACCTAGGTTAGAAGTCAACAAAAACCTCAGACTACTAATCAGAGATCGGGATTACTTGCCAGGCATTTCAAAGGTAGACAACACCATGAAGGGTCTACAAGAAAGTAGACGGACAGTTTGCATAGTGTCCAAAAAGTATTTGGAATCTAAGTGGCGTGACTATGAATTAAACATGGCTAAGGTAGAAGGTATCGAAGACCGTGGGTCTCTTGATTACGTCATTCTTATATTGTTACCCGAGGTATACAATGGTAAAAATCTTCCTAAAACACTCATGGATCTTATTAGGAAAGAACGTTATATTGAGTATCCAATGGAATCGTGCGCATATGATGATTTCTGGGATCGATTAATCAGAATGATCGAACAGTGATTCTGATTTTCTGTATAATGATGATATTAGATATATGTGAGGAAAAATCATGAAGTCACTTTGGTGATGCATTTTGAATTATTTGTACAATTTTCGTAGGTGCTAAGTGGCAGTTAAAGGTAGCTCACTACTTGTGTATGACAGTTTAAATGTTTTTTGAATTTTTTATCATTTTTTATCATTATATCATTCATCATCATAGCTCAGTGGATAAAATATCAGACTTGTGAACTGTGAATTTACAAGTTTGAATCCGGTTTTCAACATTGCGTATTGTTTTGCCACAAAGAAGGAATTTTCTGCTGAATAGAGAAACTAGTTCAAGGTGTAGTAAGCTTTCTGAAGTACAGTACATATTTAGTAAGTTACGTAACACATTCAATTCAGAAACAATGTTAACTAATGTTATTTAAAAGATGATTGTTTGTGTAATCCAGAGAGAATCAAAAAAGTAAATTACATGGAACTATTACTGTTGATAGCAGTCTACACAATATTCAACACTTCGATAAAACTTGAATTAGCCTAGCTGATTATGTGCATACACATTTAAATGAGTGTGTGTCTGATTATTGATATACATTTTAGATATGTGAAGTCCAACATTTTATTAAATTCTCGTTGTCATACAAATAACGTTTTCAAATATATTATAAAATTTAATGCAGGCAATAGAACTCATGTCAGATGTGTCTGTTATAATTTTTCCGTGGCCGTACAGTTAATGTTAGTATGGGGAAAATTTGGTAGTTTGAGCACTCGTACTCATGACCGATTTGGTAAGAAGAGCTTCCTTCAAAAAGCTATTCAAAATGGAAAACTCATTTATTAGTCCCCTACCGGTTTCACCGGAGGGGACTATAGCTTTCCTCTGCGTCCGTTCGTCCGTCTGTCTGTCCCACTTCAGTTTTCCACACTTTTTTTCTTTATGCATTTGAGGAATAATATGAAACTTACTGAACAGCTTCAAAATGTCTAACTACAGATCAAGTTTACACTTTTATAGCGTTTGGTTGACATACTGGTATTTCGAGAAAATTAATTTTTTATATTCCAATTTTTTAATGTTCGGGTTCGTAATCGGGTTTGTTGTGTATTAAATAAACGAGGCCAGTGTGTAGTTAGAAATAATATCGTGCATTACTTGTACCATTCCTTTTATCATTTCTAACAAACAAATAAATTCTGTAAAATAGTGTCAAACATTAGCGTTGTAAATTTAATCGGCAGGTTTTTTTTGTATTATCACAATCGGCCGGTTCGTTGTCGGGTTCGGCTGTTTAACTGTTTGGTTTGATTCGGGGTACAGAAGACGGTAAGAAATAATATTGTGCATAACAGTGCATCGTTTTCACAAATTTTTACCGGCGAATACTTAATGGACTTGTCGAAATTACATGATACAAAATAAGGAGTATTATTTTACCGACTTTGTATTTAACTTCTATACCAACTATAACGTTATAGTTTTAATTTCCTCATAGTTTGTTCTTTTATCTTATATATTAAAGCATGACATCTCGTTTACAATAGTTCTGAAATAGTTGTGTGCTTGGAAGCTTTCGTAGAATAATACAAACCGGTAGGGGACGTGTATTGCTTTTGCAATACTCTCAGAATGCTTGTTCCATTTTAATGTTTTGCGTAAATTGGGTTTTAGTTAGCGAACCAGTCGTTGTTGTAAGGTTATAACATCAAGGGTCTGGATAAGGCTTGGTCACGAACATAAATCGTTGTTTATTGGAAGTAAAACTTGAAATAAATAATGAAAAGTTGCTTTAGAGTATACGGTTTACTTCTTGCAGATTCCATGGTTTTCAAGACACAGGTTATTTAAACCATTTATTTTACATAAGGTTTTGATTGGGTCTAAATAGATCTAAATGTAATCAGTGGTTGGAATCAAATTATCTTTTAATCTGAAAACGGGCTTTGTTATTTCTAATTTTAGATTAACTAGTAGCGGTAAACAAAATGAATAGAATTCTTTTTCAAGATCTACTAAAGTTAGTGGGTAATCAGTTGTATTGGTTCAAGCAGCAAGATGAAGTGTATCAAGAATTAACTCAATATTAAAATAATTAAGTCATTTCATTTTAAATAATACACATGTGACACTACGTTATACATATGAAAAGCATATGTTTGATCCACATACGTTAAAAGTATGTGGATCAAACGTATGATTCGTTTACGTACGTTAAACAGAAGTGTTACTTGAAATCTCGTTCATTGTACGTGATATCACATATGCATCACACATGTTTAACATATGTGACATATATATGATATAAATTGCTGTGTAGATCACACACACATGTAGAGAAAGCAGAATCACATGATAATGCCGATACATGCAGATATTGCACACAAAGAAACAAATGCACTCAATAACCTGCCAACAGACAACTGAAAGTGCACTTCAAGCAATCATGCGTATCAAATACTACAGGTGCAGCAGGTTTCCGTTATAAATAGCAACCCTCCACCAAAATGATCTCAACCCTGAAAAATGAAATTGTAATATCAAGATAGAATTTAACCGATTGATTAGAGTTACAAATTTGACAATCTGGCTAAATCACACTAAATCACTCAAGACGTTTTACAGAGACTAGACAAAATTTGACCAATAAAAACTTCAGAACTAGAAAGGGAAGTATATTTATCTGTGGGAAATTAAATGAAAAGAAAAAACGTCTCAAGAAAGAGAAGCAGGAAACTCAAAGAAGAAATCGAAACAGTTATAAACATGTTAAAAAGCAAAAATAAGGAAATAAAAAAACGATTAACGAAAAGTACAAATAATTTGAAAGGCTTTTAGATCAAATGTTAGAATAAATAACAAGTTATTTGTCAGATATTTAAATAATTTTGAATATTGATAAACAGAGAAAAAAAAAGGACTGAAAAGTGGGAATAAATCCATGTACCCTAGTGTTTGCTAAAAGAAAAAAATGTGCATAACAATTTTTTATGCGACGATGAACAACACACAAAAATCTCTGGTCGTGGAAAAACTCGTAAAGGTTTAGTTAAAGAATCTGACACACATCGTTATATCACTGTGTTAAATTTAATAAACCAATACCCAAAAGGAAAGTACTGGTATACTTGTCAAAAACAATCAAACGGCAGGAGAAAGAGTCTATCATGCTATGAATGAAATATATATCGAAGAGGTACTTCAGCGACTATCCACAACGTCGCGCGCATTTCATTCGTAAAGTCAGCTAACATAATGGACAATACTAAAGGAAACCATATTTAATGTATTCTTTCTTTTCTATTTTTTTAAAGTTTTTTTTTCTATCAAATATTTACTGTTTACCCACATCTCCATAATAAAACTATTTCATCTCTAGCATTTTTGTGCAATTGAATTCGATTAAGTTGTGCTTTTTCAATATGATAATAATAAATATAGTTAGGTGGAAATCAAACAGGTCAGTCTGCAAAGAATTTAAACTCGATTCCTCGAAAGAAAAATATAAACCGATGAACATAAAGTAAACCTGACATCTAGAAAGGAAATCATTAATTTATGGGGCATATTTAGGACACATTAAAATTTATTCGTTAAAATTTGAAAACACTCCAAGGAAGTTGAATACATATTGTTCCGTGCATAAAATATTTGCTAACGATGATTTAATCCCATTGAGAGATGAGAAAATGTCTACCCTCTTTATATTGATAGTGTTTGGTATAACCACATCAAGCTTAGGCAAGTCATTTTCAGAAAAATGCAAATGGACACACAAAGATGAGGAAGTGATGGTCAATTGCTCTAGAAGAGGTTTATCACATATACCAAAATTCAATAACAGCGTTTCTTACTTGGACTTAAGTGGCAATCAAATTACCTTCATTTTGCACAGTTTGTTGGGGAAAGATTTAAAACATCTAGACATTTCGTGGAATAATATCAAGCAATTGAACGAAACGTCTTTTGGATTTTTACCTATGTTAAACTATTTGGATTTGTCATACTGCAACATACGTGATGTTGACGAAGGGGTCTTTGGAGGGCTGATAAATTTACAGTACCTTAACCTTTCGTACAACAGAGGACTTGAATTTGCATCTTTGCCTAATATAACATTTGGCCTAAAACAAACACAGATTTCGGTATTGAATTTTAATGGAATCAATTGTGAAACTGGTGTTGGTACCGTCATTAAAAGAAATCATTTTGAAAACATTAGGAAAACTAATTTGACAGAACTCTATCTCGGAAGTAACAGACTTGAACTGTTTGAGTCGGGCGTGATTTATTACTTGCCAACAACTTTACAAATATTGGGAGTTGCAGAAAATAAATTAACAACAGGTCTGTACATGTTAGAGTTAAGCTCAATGTTGGGATTAAAAGTGATTAACGTAAGTTTTCAATCATATTCACAATTGTACCTCATGCCGATCCTAAGCCATTGTCAAGAAAAAGTAGATGAGAATTTGAAAAGAACTGTTCATCAACCAGGGCACATGATTTTCAATATTAACTGGAGCTTTCCTTTACCACCGAATCTAGAAACTCTTTATGCACAAAATAGCCAAATATATATCATTGAACCTCATTTTACATTTACTACTTCGAACCTTCGACATATTTACCTACAAAACAACTTTATATCGGCTTTAAGGGAGCATGTGCATGCTCTTTCAAATCATGTTGAGACAATGGATATGTCAAACAATTTTTGTTCCCGCATGGTTCGATTACTTGATGCAAAATCAATGAAACATTTGAACTTTTCTCACAATGCTATCAGTCAGGATCTGGAAGGAGACTCAACTGGTGATATCTTTAAAACGTTTACCAGTCTTGAGGTGCTAGACATATCTTTTAACAGGATACTGTCACTACCAAAACTTCTCCTAAGAAACTCGAACGAATTAAGATATATAGATGCAAGCAACAATGGATTATCTGAATGGTTGGTAGATGTGAGCAAAATGTCGAATCTCAAGTTACTTGATTTGTCTGAGAACAAATTTGCAACGCTAAGTTCACACGCTCGGCAACAGTTTGGACACGCTTTTCAACTATCCAATTTAACCATTGACATTTCAAGAAATGGGATAGCTTGTACTTGTGAGAATCAAGAGTTCTTGGAATGGATGCATGAGAACAAAAATTATTTTTTACACATTGAAAACTATACTTGCTCTACAACAGATTCCATGTTCGATTTCAAATCTCTTGAATCCTCTGTACACAACTTGCAAAAGCAATGTAAATCATTCTTGGGTTGGTACATAGGCTGTTCAGTCTCCTCAGCAATATTTGTCACATTTATTATAAGTATTATAGTTATTAAAAACAAATGGAAAATACGATATCTTATCTACAAATCCAAGCAAAAGTTTGCTTTTGTAACTCCGTTGAATAGATGTATACCAGATACCATGCATTATGAATATGATGCCTTCCTTTCATACAGTGGTCAAGAATTAATGTTTGTCTTAAAGCAAGTAATACCTAGATTAGAAGTCAACAAAAACCTCAGACTACTTATCAGAGATCGGGATTACTTGCCAGGCATTTCAAAGGTAGACAGCACCATGAAGGTCTACAAGAAAGTAGACGGACAGTTTGCATAGTGTCCAAAAAGTATTTGGAGTCTAAGTGGCGTGACTATGAATTAAACATGGCTAAGGTAGAAGGTATCGAAGACCGTGGGTCTCTTGATTACGTCATTCTCATATTGTTACCCGAGGTATACAACGGTAAACATCTTCCTAAAACACTCATGGATCTTATAAGGAAAGACCGGTATATTGAGTATCCAATGGAATCGTGCGCATATGATGATTTCTGGGATCGATTAATCAGAATGATCGAACAGTGATTCTGATTTTCTGAATAATGGTGATATTAGATATACATTGTATCTGAAGAAAAGTAATGAGGTTAGATGTATAATGTACCTCTGGCTTTAGAGATAAGTACGAATTTTATTGTGCTTAGTGACAAGTTTAAGGAAGCTCACTACAGCAAGGCTTATACTTTTTTATGACGACGTGATGTTTTATTTAAATGTTTATATTATTCAATTTGGTGAATATCATCACAGCTCGGTGTATAATATATCAAGCTTGTGAGCTTCGGATATTTGGAAATCATAATTAAAAATTGAATACTTGTTCCTCTTTTTGACTAATGTACATCTTAAACATTATGCTATTTGCCATAATGAAGTAGGTTTTCTGTTGGTTTAAGAAACTATTTCAAGGTGTGATAAGCCATCTTTAGTACAATTGCTATTGTTAATAGCAGTCTTCACATTGAACTTTGATTAAACATTGATAAGTAAAGCTCACTTTTATGTTAGAGTTGAAAGTTTAATGTTTAATGTTATTTAAATTCTCGTTTGTCATACAACTAAGATTTTCAAACATATACTTTTTTTAATTGTATGTAATTGAATTAATGTAAGTTCTGTTCAGTATATTTTTTGAGGCCGTACAGTAAAAATTGGTAGTAGAAAAAATCTATTAGTCCGAGAGCTCGTGCTTATGACCGATTTGGTATGCAGAGTTTCCTTCAAAAAGATTTTCAAAATCGCAGTTGCATGTACCTGTATTTATTTGTTTTACTTTATAAACCTCAAACCTGCGATTTCTGAGGTTTTTTGTGATTAATGTTAATCACAAACCTTATAAAAGTATAACTTATATAAAAACTTATATAAAAATAACTTGTATAAAAGCATAACTTTTCCCCTGATTTCCGCTTTTTAAACTGTGATTTTGATTATTTTCCGCCTATTAGGCACACACAAACTTTCGTCTTTTTATATAAGTGAAGTTAGAAAATAATGACAGAGAAAAGGAAAAGAAAAAAGAATAAACAAATTCCTCTTGACTAATTGATTAATGTTTTACATACTTTTCCCCTGAGTTCCGTTTATTAAACTGTGATCTTGATTGTTTTCCGCCTAATTGGCACATACAAACTGTCGTCTTTTTTATAAAAAGGAAGTCAGAAAATAATGACAGAGAAAAGGAAAAGAACAAAGAATAAACAAATTCCTCTTGATTAATGCAATATAAGTAAAACGCACTTATTTTACGGTAGAGAGACGCATGTGTCGTGTATCGCGTATTTAGTAAAATCGACCCCAGTACTTATTTCGGGTATAATAACTTTTCTAATGTACATCATATATCGATATCAAATATCATATCCTTTAAATGTATATATTTTGTGACTTTTTTGGTAAAAATCGGACATAGATATTATATTATATTGATCTTGCTTAAAATTCACAACTGCCAAACAACAATAAAACTCATTTATTCCATTATTTTCCACATTTTGATTTAGTATGCATATGTATCTACAGCATACAACAAGGTTACTGAGCGATATTGTGCTTTCAAGGCTGCTTGGCACACTATAATGTTATTTTACCAATTTGTAATGTTTCTGTGATGATATATTATTACATCCACTAAGTATGTTTTCCTCTATTTCTCACGGAAATCAATTGTAAATTATGCATGCATGAATAGACAGATATCTACGCAATCCAAGCAAGACTTACTTATCGGCGTAAAAATATAAACATTTGTCCGATTAAAAAAAAAAAACCCATTACAGATATATTGTTAAGGTTTTTGAATAGACAACGTCAATTCAAGTAGCTATAGTTAATAAATTTTATACATTGTTCATCATTTTTCTCTTGATGCCATTTGTTGCTTACTTTCGCATGGATATTTTCTTGATCCAAACTAATCTACAAATATTGTACATAAAAAGCACGAACTTTACAGATTTGCACGGATTAACCTTTGAATCACAAGAAAACTGTATTTATCATGGCAACATTCACATATATGGAAAATGGGCTGTTCCTTTTGTTAAACGCCTGATCGACAATGATTTTAATTTAAACAATTCCTTTTTGGATGACTGATTGAATAATAATAATAGTGTTTCAAAGATATTTTTCAGCACGCAAACTGTAGCACAATAAACAAATTGATCTTTGTTTGATTGACCCTTTTAACAGTGCACCCATAATGGCTACTTCAAACAAAGAGCCCAGTTTTCGAGATATGGAATAACGAACCCGAACTTACGAACTGATTGGTACCCTCACCTTTTGATATCTTTTTTTGTAATAAGATCAAATTTGAAACATAATAATCACTTTATTTTTGCAATTTATTTTTTGCCTTTCCATAAAGATTTATGCTAAATTACGTTGAAATTGACTCAGTAGTTCTTGAGTAAAACATTTTTAAAATGCACCCCCTTTTTACAGTCTCGAGGTTTTCTCCGCTTTGAATATAAACTGACCTTTCATTTGGGCAATTTATATATACCTTCCCATAAGATTGTTTTGTGATAAATTTGGTTTTAGAGAAGAAGTGAAAAAAGTAAAAAAAAGTTTACAGACGGACGGACGGACGGACGGACAGACATTCGGACGACGGACAACATGTGATCAGAAAAGCTCACTTGAGCTTTCACCTAAGGATGGCTAAAATGTTATACCTCTTTCCATTGTTTAATTTTGAAATCATTTTTTTCAAACAAATTATAGATCAACCTTTAAAAAAAATACATTAAATTAGTTTAAAGTTTTGAAAATATGCTTAAATTCATATCTGAAAGGAAATAGTATTTAAAATATATGGAGTTATTTACTTCGTCCGGGATCAAAATCCGCTTGTTTTGTTCATAAGAGATGTTAAGATGGCGATTCCTTTTAATCCTGAATATTCGAAGCGTGGCGTTTTAGGAATAAAGTGTATTTAAAGAGACCGACTTTAGTTTTCATTGCGCATGTCGCATTTTAGTACAATACAGTGGATTTATACTTCTCATGAATTTTTTCGATATCATTTATAAATTGAACACAATACACAAAATACAGATGAAATATTTTAGATTTTGTAAAGAAATTTTTGTTTTTAACACGATTTTTCTGTTGTGCAGTAGGGGAGTAATGCCATTGCTCTTTATGAGGTTGTGATCAAATGAAGTTTTGTAGGAGCACGTCATTAGAAATAACATAAAAGAAAAAGTAAAAATTGTACAACGTTGAAATTTTATACACAGAATGATGCTATCCTCGAGAACATTTTCCTTACTTTTTGAATGAATCAATAATACCAATCTTCATTCGTAATGCTCCAAATATATAGCAAAATTTGGTGCATTTGAATATTTTGAGATGGTCCCTACTAAAAACCGGACGGTAGAATTTAGTATTTTTTACATTTAAGGCAGGAAATAATATTACTAATCATATATAACACTTTGAGAAAAAAAGCTTGTAGTATTTTTTTTAATCGGCTACGAAATGTGGAAAACGACAAGTGCCTTTATATTCCTATAGTAAATGTACCTCTATTTTGAGATGGTCCCTAAAAAAAACAGACGGTCGATTTTCTTGAAACTTCGCAAATAGAGTTGGTTTTAATGACATATGGTTAAAAGTTAAAGAGTTTTGCTAGTGTAGTTTTTCTGCAACCCCCCCCCCCAAAAAAAAAAATCGGCATAGTGATAAAACAGCTCAGTAAGGTATTTCCGAATTGATTTTAAAAATACTTGCCATTCATAGGCAAAGTTCTTCCTCGTCTTTGTGCAACGTTTTTATTGCAAACTAATTGCGTTAGAAATCTAGCTTTGTTGATTCCTCTTTGACAAATCTACTTTCAATTTGGCATTTGTCGTATTTTTCGTAAGCTATCGAACTCGCAACTCGGCAATTAATGGGGGTTTTATTATCATTATTGCGTATTTCTGTAGGAATTATCAATAGAAATTGAAATAGATTTTTTTCAGGTTATAATTCTATTTTGTTTCAAGCAAGATATTTAACTGTTTTATTTATCATCCATTTTTGCTGGTACAGTCCTATTTTTAGATAATATATTGGTTGAATAGTGAGGCTTTTCAAGTTAATTTGAGATGTGAATCACTGATTTTAATGACAAAACATACACAGATAACCCGTGCATTGCCCTGACAAGTGTTCTCGTTAAAAAAAATACAAGTTTCGATTTAATCACAGAAATTTAACACATAAAAGGTATGTAGTTTTCTTCTGTGAGGGACATGAATATTAATGAGAACAGTGTCACGTGGAATATACCTCATGAGTAAAGTGTACGCGATTCCTGCTCTCTGATTCTTAAAGCCCGCCTTCCTTGCCGTCAACTTGCATTTTCCTATACCTACAGATAAGATATATGCATCCGGGTCCTGTTGAACGCATTGTATTTATAAATTAACGCTTGTTATGCATTATCTAATTTAAGATCAACCCGGTTAAGAAATTCATTGAGATGCCTTTAATATAAAGTGTTATTTTTTAGAAGGGCCATTTACAAACTGGTATTTTTTGTAACAAGTCATAATTTACGTACATTTACCTTCCTCGAGTACTTTATTTTAACAGAATTAAAAAAGAACAACAAGAAACAGTATTGACACGTATTTTCTTCTTCACCCAAAACGGTTATGCGACATAGCTCATCCTGCATTTACCACTTGACATTGTAAGGAGTTTCTCCAGCATTGGCCAGGACGTACAGTGTAAACAGGAGTCCCGCCCCCGTGAGACCGGCCCCAACAGAAGAGGCCAGAAAGGGGAATGATGAACTTGCGGATAACTGGCGTTGCTGCTATTTAAAAAAAGGTACAATTATTTTACGTTTTTATTAAAGATAATGATTATGCATTGTAAAAATCATTTTCAAGGATATTTTTTTTAAATATATAGCAGTTCACATGTTTTGATGTTGAAGTGTTAACAAAACAGGATGTATTTTTCTCCCGATGTGATACAAATCGATGGAATTCTTTATTTTAAAAGAACTCGAGAAAAAGAAGGAATCTATAAAATTGATAATTCACATTGCCTCAGCATATAATATTAAAAATACTTTATTAACCACATTTTGAAAATTGTCAGATATTGTTTTACGTCTTTCACCTTCGCATTGGAATCCATTGCCTGTAAATCCGGGTCTACATTCACACAGGAAGGATCCGTCTGTGTTCATACAAATGGCATTATCAGAACACGGCCCTGGTAACGCAGCACACTCATCAACATCTGTAACAAAGCTATTTATAAAAAAAAATTGCAGCCCGAAACACCTTTCAGTGTGGCCGATACGATTTCTTCCCAAACACCCCTTTTTGTACACACAAGTGAAATTATAAAATCAGTATATGATATATGTTACAAAAGTATAACTTTAAAATGTCTTTAATGTCAGGCGATGTGACGTACACCTCACTTACTCCGTCATAATGAAAGTCAATAAATTGGGGGGGGGGGGGAATTAAAATCAATCTATAAAATGAAATATGGCAATAAAAAACTGTCAACTATCTAAAAAATCCACATAACGAAATAAAAATTCAAACCAGAGCACCACGGACCTCTAAAAAGATAGAGATGGGACATAGGAGTGGTAATCATCCCTTGTCACCGGTCGCGCCCGCCGTGTGCTAATTGCTAAAGCAAATCACTAATGTCGTGTCTAGTTTTGGGGAATAATCTATGTTTGGGGAACTCGCTTGTAGTGAGGCACCCTTATGAATCCAGTCTCGGGTCCAAACGGTTTGGGTGCAGATATAACTTGAAAAATAATGTATGCCAGAAAGGACACTAGTACAAATTCTAACAGACACGAAGATGCGCTGTCTATAAACAGTCGTATGACAGAAAAAAAAAATATTAAAAATACTGATAACCTTCTTGCTTGTACCGCAGAAGAAACCCGAATTCCTCCTTAATAGACCCAGTTTCGTATCGAACTCGCAGACTTTGCCCACTGCTGAGTCCAAAGTTTTGAGGGAAGAACGGATCACAGCTGTCGAACAACGTATTGTCAGTTGAGGAACCTGAAACAGAAAACATGTGTAGATTATCTGTATCTGTTTCATATAGGGAGTTAAAATAGTTGTTAACTTTGTAGGTTTTAACATGCGCAGTAGTACATTTTTGATTTATCACATCAAATTACTTCACATGGCGATGTTCATATATTTCATCACAGGATGAACCTTTGCCATTCAGTCAACTGAATGTTGACTGAATGGTCTGGAAAGGTGACTGAATGGCACAGCTATGCTATTCAGTCACCTTTTAGTTACTGATCACATTCCATTTAACTGAATGGCAGAGATTCATCCTGTGTATGATGTATTATCAATTTTCGCAAAATCACAAATTTGATATAGAATAGTTACAAATTTAGAAAACACGTTAATTATTAACAATAAGTCTAGTTGAAGTTATTTCAACAAAGAATATTCATAAGACTGCTTTTTTTAAAAAAAATCTTATATTATCTACCGTCAAATACTTCAATGGTGTCAAAACAGCCGATTCGCCTTCGGGCAGGTACGAATTCCTCCATATTTGTAAATTCAAAAGTATAATTCACCACTTTACCCTCCTCCGCTAGGATAGTGACGTCACACTCTTCGTTGCTATAGCAATGAACAAAGTTGATGTGTTTTCTCATTTTGTTTTGTTTTTTTATTTCGTTGAACTCTCTCTCTCTCTCTCTCTCTCTCTCTCTCTCTCTCTCTCTCTCTTAGTACTTTGTAAATCTTACCTCCCATATTTACTAGGGGAAATTATTCGTTGTCAAAAACTGAGGCGTGTCAGTAGCAAAAAGCGTTGTTGTACCTGGGCAATTGCCTAGTGAAAAAACTCATAATTAGACATTACAAGTCACTCACATAAACAGTATCAAATCAGTTGCCAAAGTCGGCAATGTGTATTTTTATATTTCTTTATTCCAAATAAAAAAAATACATATCGTCAGCTGATTAATGACCAAGTTATGCAGAGAACCAGAGAAACAATGTGTGCATGTGGCTGAATAACATTTCATGATAAAGATACCTACATGTAGCATAATGTCAAACTCTTGCATTCAAATCACCCGTTCACCTTCATACTTTTTAAAAAAATTGAAAATATGATATAACCCCTGTAAAGAGTAATTTTACCAGATTTTATTATCTTTTTCATTATCAGTATAGCTGTATATTTCATCATTGATGTTACAGACGATTGCTTCAAAGCACCTGAATCTGTGCCAGCAATGACGTTGATAAACAACTCTTCTGTGCTTCCTGTATTGCCGTCTGTGGTCAGCCTGACCGTCAAGGAATCACCGGTAGAAGTAACGATGTTGGAATCTCGATCTGTCAGGGCTCCGGGTTCATCCTCAAGGACGTCATCTGGAATGGATTTTTTTTTAGCTTTCTCCGAAATCTTTATCCTGGTGATAATGTATTTTGCTTATTTAGATTGTCTTTAATCGTGTAAACTTTTTTTAAATTCCTATTGTAGATTATCTAAGACTTTAAAATCTAAGCAGACATCGTACCTGTAATAAAGACCTAATTATGCATAAACCTGCATTAATGATATACAACTTTGTGATTAGCAGACCTTACAAAAGATATAGGTAAATGTTTATTTATATATTATGTATTATATATGTATATGTTTATAAATGTACCTGTCACCTGAGTTTACACATTGCCGCCTATCAAACATAATTTAGGCGAAAACGTGTATCAGAGAATATTTAATTCATTGCAAAACAAAGCAAATTAAAAGCAATTTTTAAATTCCAAGTCAATATCAAAGGCAAACTCACCATTAGTATCTAATACTTGAATTCTTTCATTATCATCTATGGTCGCGTCCCTGCTCTGTAACAAAAGTCGGAGTCCTGGCTGTGCTTTAAAGATCCATTTGCATTCAAAATCCCTGAAACAAGAGAGAAACAACACTATCTATGCCGAATATAGTGCAAAACTATAAATTGCCTCAATAAAAAAAAGCTTATTAGAACGATCAAAATAATAGGTTGTAAATAGACCTACTCAGGGGAATCCAAAAGTGCCAACTGCCGGAAATCGAAATTTTTGTGACTCCATACCAATGCCATCAATGACGATTTCTGATCCGCTATTCGGACAGACAAGATCAGCTTCAAAAACACAATAATATATTATAGTGAATTGAATCACTATCATTAATTTGAACGTGTATTTATCTTACAGTTAGCAGGTTAAATCTATGTTCCCTTTTATAAATACAGATAAATCAGGTAGTTGAGACATGCCGGGAGGCGCACGCAGGTCGATATGATCCATCATATGTTCCTAAATTCAAACATGATGTTCTTGAAGCTTAGTTACAAAAGCGTTTTTATTTGTAAAATTTGAATTTAAATTTTTATAAGTTTTACTTAATTTTGATTATTTTTAATTTGTCAAAATTTTAATCTCGTTTTGTTTTATTATTTCAACAAAGATTTCAATTTTTAACTCAATTTAAAACATTTCGGCATATTTGAAAAATTTAAACCATTAACTATTTCATTACTAAAGACACAGATTAACAAAGAAAGAATAAATGTGAAAAGATGAAAATACAGAAGAGAAGGGTGTACATATATGTGGTTGTTATCTAAAGTATTAACTAAATCAACTTAATTTGTAAAATGCAATTTCAAAGGACAAATTGTTTGTTTAGAGACTGTTGACATTTTACAAAAATTGTATACCGTTACGGTGGTATGGGACATCTGTCGATATTAATGTGAATTAAAGTACTATATAATTGAAAAATTTTCACCGGTTTAGAATTTTCAAATTTTAAAAAATTTAATCAAAAAAGAGCTTTTAAAATATTTGAAAAGGTAAAAATATAAAATTGTAAAACCCCCAGCGGGATTCGAACTCATGACTTACAGGTTCGTAGTAAACCCTCTTTTTTTTATCTTTTTGTAGTAAACCCTCTAACCCACTGCGCTACGGAGTAAGCTAAGTGACCACTTTTGGAAAAAAACTACTTATATAATTACACTTTATTTTATTGTTTATTTCGATAAACAATACGTCACAACATGGAAGTGTCCCATAGAATCTGGTCTTTGTTCCAAATGCAACCACAGACAAGACTTACATGTATATTATACAAGAACGTGTCGAAGTCTATGTATTTTACTTTCCGTTTTGGGAATCCAGGAGAAAATGTCTAAGATTTATAATAACTATAGAGAAATATATGGATATGGACACCTTACGAAAATGTCTAATGTTTGATTTTAGACATTTTTCAGATTCTTAAGCAATTTGAAGATGGTTTTTGTAATGTCTGCAGGTAACGCAAGATTTATATAAGATAAACACTGTATCTATAAGAATTTAATTTTTCCTTAAATTAAGAAATCAATTTTTAAGCAATAATTCCAACTTTTAGTCGCGGATTTCAGTAAGAATATAAACCAAACGTCAATATAGTGAAGCCTCAATGTATCATAGGAAGAAACGAATAAATCAAAAGTGTTTGTTATGGTGTAAACTAAGAAAGCAAAGGGATTGATAAAAGTTTTCAGTTATCAGTTAATACATTAAAGTATTTTAGATCACTAGGAATTTTGGATTTTTCCTTGTATTTTAAGGTGTCAACACAGTTCTGAGGTCACTACCCTGGGACGAAGGTGACGAGATTCTAGGGACAAACTTTACATTTACCTCCAATGTTAATGCTTGCCGCAGTGTTGCAGATTCCATAAATGGTAGAAAAATTGAGAGTTTATTCATTATGTAATTATTAGAAATTATTTCGTCTCACGCATGTGCTGTTATAGATATATTTACTTTCCTAATTGTTTTGTAGGAAAGTTTCACCAATTTCAAATATGCTTTCCAATTAAGGATTCGTCAGAAATCGTCAAAAGCATGACGTCATACCTCGATTATTTCCAGAAAATTCGATTGGTTGTTCTGGGTTCCAGAACCTTTATATAGATATCTATGAAATGGACCCATATACTTAGAGTTTCGCTAATTTTATTAAATGATCTGTAGATCACATCAGCAGTCCAGCTTCTTGTTTACACTTGTTTTTCCCGTGAAGGAGATGATTGCCGAATGCAGGAAAAGACATGCACGTTCTAATGTTAGTTGATGGTGGCCACGCAATAGGATAAGTGTAAGTTAATTTAGAGGACCTTCGACCAGATTTTTATACCGGAAATTTTCATAAATGGTTTTATTACCTAATCAAAGGGATTCTGTTGTTTTATTACAAATTAAATATTTTCGTCTATTTTGTATGTGTATTCATATTTGAAGGTGATCTATTAAATTGCCAGTCAATAGACTGCGATCTATTAGACCGCCGGTCAATAGACTGTGATCTATTGGACCGCCGGTCAATAGACTGCGATCTATTGGACCGGCAACGTATTTTAGAAAATGTGAAAGATTAAAAAGAAAACTTTATTATGTTTATTTTACTATTGTTCTTAAAATTTATCTTCATGGTATGAAAACCTTATGCAATTTATAATTGTAAACACAAAATACTAGACACGGAATTAGGTAATAAAACAATTATTTAATGCCTGAACAGTCAATAATGGTTGCTCAATAATCGACTGCTCAAGCATTAAATAATTGTATAATATACACCACGAGGATGTGCCATACTATGGGTAGCAGAGGAACACTAGAAATGGTGTATCCCCTTACTAATTTCACTGCAGTACAAGAAAGGTTATCAAAAGGAGTTCAAAATTCAAGGAACACGTGACAATATACCGTATTTTGTCGTACTAGAAGTGCTCAAGTTCTTTGAAGATATAGGAGGATTGGTATGAATTTTTTTATGAAATAAACTCTAAAAATGAATCTGAACACGCGAAATATGTGTTGTACTTCAGTTAGAAAATACTATAAGAGTAATTATAGAGGATGCTTAAGAAATACTTTTGAGATTACAATAAAATGAAAAGAAATTCAAAACAGACAAACAAAAAATCTGAAACGAAATATGATTGCGCCCATGAGAAAAGGGTGCTTATGACATTTTTTCACATTTTTAGATTTTTACGTAATTGAATTAAACACATCTTAAAGTTGTTAAATCTAAAATTTTATGGCTATACGCTAATTCTTAGTAGAGTATTTGCCCATTTACAGTGATGATATTTAAATAGGAAAATCACGACGCCGTGTTTCACATTGCAACGTCAACAGTTTTTGAATTAAAGGTCATCAATTATTACTGTGATTTGTGTCAAGCATTCTAATATTTAAAGTCACAATAAATTATATACACACTGCAAGTATAAGAGCTCTTTTGCTTAAAGGCACTACGTTTGTGTCCTATCGATTCGAAAAATAGTTAAAAGAAGATATCAATTTGATAGGCAATGTCTTGTAGAATGTTTTAATTTTTTAAATGTAAATTTGATTGAAATAGTTATCTAAAACAACGAAAAGTAAATTCAGTATTATTTGTTGAAAGATAACTGAAGCATGGTTAAGGTTTTAAAAATAGTTATTCGTTAAAGATTTTTGGTTTATGTGTGTTTATGTTCAGAATTTCTTTTTCAATGTTTAATCTTTAACAAATAATAATCTCATTAGAATTTCTTTAACGTCAATCTTATACCATTATTCCCTTTTCTAACTCAAGTACAACACATATTTGTATTAGCTTGCTAAGATTTCGTTTTAAAATCTATTTCTTAAAAAATGGCAAAAATGCTCCAATATGTCTTAAACGATTTTAAGCGTTTCTAATGCCATCAAAACAGAAAATTGTTTTCTTCGGTGGTTTACAAGGCTTTGAATGTAGCCTTCATTGCAAAAACGATATGTAATCTGCAGATGCAGTTTTGTATTTTTCTCACTATCTAAACACCCACTAAACCACAAGTAAAATAGATCACAAAGATTAGCTTTTGAAACTTTCGATGTGACATTTGGTATTTGCATTTTTTACATTATAATAGTTTATCAAGTCTATTTTCTATAAATGACAAATGCTATTTGTTGACACTTTTATACGCATGTACATGTATTTGTTTTTAATATAAACAATTATTGAAAACATTCACCTTTTATGTGCAATATTCTGGATAACGTGACTGTGATGTTTTTCAAAATGTAAGGTAAATGTTCTTCCTTTTTTTAATCTGATACTTTTCATGTCAGGTTTTAGTCGGGACAGCTTGTAACTGATTCAACCATTTGCATGACTCGTCGGAGTTCTCACGCAATATTGCAATCAACCATGTTTGTAGGTAAATCTATATATATATATATATATATATATATATATATATATATATATATATATATATATATATATATATATATATATTATCAGAAAAGTCGTGTTCTTTTTTCTAATCATTACATGTACCATCACATCACAACTGAAATTTGATTAAGAAGATAGTATGTTTATATTTTGGATCACGTTGACGCTTTTTTTAAGCATTGGCTATGCAGCAAATCGTGACGTTAGCTTAAAGGTTAATTTTTCGACCTTGCTTAACAAGCAGCTGTTCCATCTTCATTCTAAACTGTGGAATGTGTCCAAGTCAAACGAGGTGTTTCTTAAGGTAATTTTCCTTTTTGGTTTTGTACGTTTATCTCTCGAAATTTAAAAAGAAAACTTTACATTTTTTGTATTTGTATACTATTTCTCAGGAAAGCTTTTTCCTAACTACGTTTGAAACAAGATGTTCCAATCAGAGATGCTTTACAAAAACTTCTATGCCAAAACATGGTATGATATAGAGAATAGTAGTAATGTTCTATCAATTCTTCGAATAATCATTTAATTTTTAGATTGTAATATTTGTACTAATTTTATGAACAATGTTTTTAGTAAAAATATCGCGAAATTGTCAATTAAGTCATTTTAAGAATATTGCTGAAATGCTTTTTTGTTTTAAGATTTTGCAAAGAATTTGCTAAATTGATGGAATTGGGTGAATACAAGTAGTAACAAATTTTTCACATTTTGTATTATAATATCATGATTTTATTTCAATAAGGGTGTTTAAATTATAAGGCCGAAACACACAGAGATAGAAACAAAAAATATATAAATTAAAACATTGTATGCATTATTATGTAAATTTATTATATTTATTTGCTGATATATTTACTTTATATGTTTATTTAATTAGTTCCAGTACCGAAAATTTGTCCAAATGGGTGGAAGTCGAGAAAAGGAAGTTGTTATCAAGTATTCACGGATAGAGTGAACTGGTTCCAGGCCCAGGTTATTGCAAATCAATAATTTAATAGAGATTAGATATGCAATTCGTTTTATTTGATCTGGTCTAGATATTAATATTTTATACATTGACTTTTCTAACAGATGAATTGCCGAAAATATGATAGCACCCTTGCTCACATTGAGGATGAACTTGAAAACCAATGGTTAAAGAAACAATATCCTGATGTGAAAACAGGTAATTCGGACACAAGCTAAGATCACTTTAATTAATACATGTAGGGCAATAATAAAAGTGCTATGTAAAGATTTTGGGTCTTTCTAATATTTTGATGTCTAAACAATACAAAGAACGATGAATTAATTAAGATCCAATCTCCAATCTGTGGTATAATTAAAAATTCATAGCGGACAAAATAGCAAATTATTCAAAAATAATTTTGATTTTGTTTCATTCATTTTCCATTCAATTGGTATAAATTTTCCAGCAACATGGATTGATGCCGTTGATTTAGGAAAAGAAGGTAAATGGATGTGGTTCTCATCCGGAAAGAATGCTTACTTTCTCCCTTGGGACAGCAGCGAACCAAGCCCTAAATCATCGGAGCACTGTGTAGTCACATTCCATCATAACAATGTAAAATGGCATAATGCAAATTGTAAGATAAGTTTTAACTTTATGTGCAAGAAACAAATTATTCAATGATTTTTATTTAATCATTTTAATTGTATTATTCATTATCCATCCATATTGAATAAACAACGGACATATTCGTAAAATGTTTGTATTCATTTTGTCAGAACTGCATTAACAATTGTTCTAGTAATGGCGAGTGCAGCTCGTCGATTTACAGCACCGAAAATCACTGAAAGTTCTAGCACTAGAGCGTTTCGAAAAATAAAATAATGCACATCGGTCCTTTATATTTTGGCGTCAGAAACCAAACCTTCAATTCCGTGTAAATTACATCTCTTTTTCCACGATCTCACAAGAAATAGTGAAAATATAATTCAAGAACAGCGTGCATTATAATCATTTTTTTCCTTTGAAAAATACCCTAAATTTAGCAAAAACCTTTAGAAAAATGTCAAGAATAAATTATTTAGTAACACATAGTATTTTTTCAATATATTTTACAAAATCTACATCTTGTTTACTGAAGAAATCAGGTGTTTAGGTAAACAAATAAGGGGTCGTTTTCTATACTTTAAACAGAAAGTATCAAAGGATCAATGCACAAATTGTCAGGAAGTGGCACCAACTAACCAAAGTGGATTAACCCTAGGTACACAAGGCTGATGTAGATATACATAAAATGATATTTGAAGAAACCTACCAATTTAGAATATATAAGAATAAATTCTATTAATATATACACACTGATCAAAGCAATTAAATATACCGTTATTTATGGTTGCCTTGACTCATGAAAACATTACTCTGGAAACAAAGATAAGTAGCTCTGTACATTAAAATCCAAATGAGTGTTTTAAAAGCGTAAAAGAAAGTATTGTAGACATCATAGATTCGTTATCGTTTTCAGCACTATCTAATGTGTATACAGTTCGAGGAAATCATATCTAAGGTAACAAGGGTGTACCATACAAGGTCATGATCTTCTACATACATGTGCATTTAAAGGCCAGAATACCCGGTATGTTACCATCAGAAATGAGGCCCAAGACTCAAAATAAATATCAGGGTGCCAAACAGATATCACTACAGTTTGAAAGATAGTATACATGTAGCTTAATTTTAGCAGACGTCATAAATATTTGGCAATCACAACTCAAGTCAGCAACCAGAGCTTATAACCTTGATTTTAAATTTACAATGCATTGACAATGTTTATGCTAAAATGAATATTTCTAACCAGATGAATGTATCTGAATGTACATGAAGGTTTACATATTCTTGACAACAGAGAAAAATATTCCCATGCCTTCTCATTATGATTTTAAGTGTTTAGGTGTAATGAAAAATAAAATAAAATTACCTTACCAATTATTCATCAATATATATTTTCTGTCAGGTGTGGGGAGAAGCAGGTGCCCCTTTATTAGCTTTCCTTTAGTCATTTATTCTTCTAAGCAGTGATAAATCAAATATGCCCATTTCCCTCCTGATAATTTTTAATTATAATAATAATAAAGATTATTTATTCTTTTTCATGTAATATGTACACTTATGACCATATGTATGTGAGAAAAGAGAGGTTTTAGAATTATATAACAATAACTTTTTAAAACGAAAAGATTAGGTGATGGCAAAATCGGTGTTTTTACACATACTAAAACACTTTTATACTTACATCTCCGTCTAGACTTTGACCCGTGCATGCATGGGTTGACATTGCATGTGATATTGGACATTATGTAGATACATCGACACACCGTATTGTTGACATTTACATAAACAAGCTTTCAGCCTATAATAATATTAATTTCACTACACTCAGCTTAGTTAGAATAATCTAACTGTGTCTCAGGACAGGCCTTCACCACAGTTAAAATGCCTACCATATACCCGTTATGTAGCAAAAAATTGCAGAATCGCTCCGAAACGATCATGAAAAAAATTAATGACGCTACATTGAAAATAATAGTCGATTTATTCATAACAAACTATTTTGAGGCTGTAAATATATTTCATCAAAAAATTTATTTCATATTAATGAAGAATTCAACACTTTTTCACCAATGTTTTTACGCGCTCCTAAATTACACACCATGTTGACATTCGGAACACTCGGGATTTTTCATATTAAGTTACTGAGTTACAGTTATCTCCCGTATTTTCTTGGATGAACAGAATAAATAGCAAATTTCTAATGAAAATTTACACGTATTTGTATGAGCGTTTCTGAGTTTATCCACTTTAATGTGATATTATGGAAACATAAAGTAGAGAGCCTCCCGTGATTTAGCGGGAATGTAATGCGCATGCCCAAGATTGTAACATACATAAAATCCAGACGATTTCCGGATTTTTTTAAAGGAATTTTCGTTGATTATTTATTAGCAAAGCTTGATTAAAAAAAACCAAAAAACAAATTGGTAATCTTCAAGTACCAATTAATGATGTTTGAAATATATAAAACAAAAGACAATACTCTTCCGATTTTTCTGTATTAAAGTACAAAACTTCGAGTCTATTATTTTATTATAGTGGTATAGATTTGACGTATAAAAAATATCATTCCATTTAGTACACCCTTTGCATTGTAATTCATCACCAAAATATAACAGTATTGTTTTGCTATAATCAGCTTAAAATTTAAAAAGAAACTAAAAAATGCATAACCTAGCCGAACAACCATTATTTGTAGATTAAAGATTAGTCATGCTTAATTCAACTTCACTTCCTGCATATAAAACAAAGTAAGATTGACCAATACATTCAAGGCCAATCATCAATTTCTCTCGGTTTGAGAACGAAACGGAATTAAAAGAAAATTATTTATTAGTATGTTCACAATATTTGTTACATCATCATTCATTCTAATTTATTTCAAATAAGACTATCAAGTATTTTTTTCGATATTATCCCTGCGCTGCTAATGAGTTTGGTATAATATGAATTCTACTTAATATAAGCATTTTTGCTAGCCTAAATAACCAACTAGTAAGATCTGTCATGACAATAATATGAAAAGGATAAAAAAAATGAAATAAAAGTTGTCGTTATATGCAACACACGCAAACAAACGCTGACATTAACTAGAGCAGAGCTCGTGGCAAAGCCCCGAGTAGGTCTTCCGTTGTTGCTGCGAGTTGAAAATATATGTTATATGGTGTCAAACGATTATAATGACTATACTTTCAGTTCTGCTTTTGTTATAAAAACGTGTTGTGATTGAAAGCCTGTATATAAAACGTGTTTTGAAACAAAGAAAGGAAGAAAATATTTTAGGAAAACTATTTGTCGAGCAGAGTTTATGTAATCGTTTCAAACATTCTTTTAAAAAGTGAGATGTTTAATGGCGAGTTAAATTTTCAAGGGTAGCAAGCATTGTTATAAACAGTATGTACTCATGATTCATGTCAGGAATTGTATTTCTTTTTTAAACTGAACCCGCCTACAAAACACGTAAACCTTTCTCAAAGATAACTTCTATATTAAAATATTTCTAAATTTTTGAAGACTATGTGCAAGTTTAGAATTGCGTGCTGACAAAATTTACAGACCCTAAAACGTACTACTACACCAAAAAAGCGTGCGACCTACGTGAGAGAAACGTTTCGTGTAAACCTTTTAGAGTTTCATGTAAACCGTTTAGCGTTTCGGGCAAAGCGTGTAAATCGTTTCGAGCAAAGCGTGCGAGAACCGTGTGAAACGTTCATCAAATTTCATTCGGAACTCTCTGACAAGTTAATTGTTTCAAAATGGCGCCCGTGTTTTACATTACTTTAACAAAATTGAGCGAATTTTTAACAAACAAAAGAAAGGTATATATATTAAAAGACGACTAGTAACAGATAAATACACGTATATTTAACGTTTTCATGCGATGTTTCAGTACTGAAACAATATTAAAATTCGCTATACATAAAAAATATTAAATACAGTTAGCGAAACATGATTTCTATTGGAACAAACCTAAATCAACTTTAACTTGCACGATCATGTTTTGATAAGCATGTATTTTTTATTATTTATTTACATCGATAACTCTTACTGAGACCATTCGGCTGTGTACAAGCAGCACACATAACCTCGGACATCGGGTGAGACCTGCACCTGGCTAAACCTGTCAATCAAACTCTGTGTATTTGTTTTCATTGGATGGTCAGGCGTCTCTATTTTGTCAAAAGCCAATGGAAAATTAATGACTTCAAGGTAATCGGAATACGTATTTGATGAAGCACACAATTTAAATGATAGAAAATTTATTAATTATTTGAACAAAATTAAATGTAAACATAGAAAGGTATTAAAAAAATTAATTATTATGGGAATCTATACGCATGGTACTCAATTCAAATAGATTATATTATGATTTTATTATTTTATGTAGTAAAATCACCCTTCCAACTGTTACTCAATTACATAACAATTGATGACCTGGGGCTATAAATGTTCTGAGCTGTGTGCGCTGAAGCGACACAAGATTCTCGGTAATTGAATTAACACAGACTGGCCGAATAAACAAAGGGGTGGGAAAGTGAAACAAAATGTTACACATAAGAAACCACCAAAAATGATTTTCGACAGATCTTGCTATCTTTTCTCCAATTAAAAAAAAATCCAGTGCGAGCACCTGTCAGCGGGGCGGGAGGAGGGGGGGGCAGCAATGAGTTCGCTTCCACAATGAAACTACAGTAGTGATTAATATGTGACCGATAGAATCTAATCTAAAGTTGTTTAAACTCATGTGAATATTTTTTAAAATAATCATCGAATGCCTCAATTCAGGGCATTCCTTTATCGTGCTAGCACCTACCGCAAACATGTAACATGGAACTTTGATTATAATTTGATTTGATTTTTAAACTACCTTATACGCTATCGTATAAATCAATGCTTAATCAACTGTACAAGTAAAATAAATTCATCTTTTCATCTAAAACCAATATAATAGTTGAAAACGTAATAAAATATAGTTGTGTCCGTGCAAAATATGAAACATAAACGCGTCATAAGGTACATGTAGAAGAACACGAACCGACCGCGGATCACTTATCCACTCGCGCCGGATCTCCTCAGCCATGTGCGAGGGATGATCATCATTTAAATGTTTAATATTTGAGGGGGGGGGGTGTTGATTTAAAACATTAATTGTACAGTTTTTAAAGTAGTTTACATAAACAAACCAACCATTAGTTTATGTCTAACGATTTTTCCGATTTGGAGTAATATCGTTCATTAATATTCATTTACACTCAAATATTTAATTAAATATATACAAGTAGGACAAACTTTTATAACATAAAATTAAAACAGTTCTTGTATATACGGCTATATTAACTCAAACACGTTCATATGCATGTAAGTGTAAGTCGCGGTGTACGAATCTTGTGTATTAAATAACCGCTTACCGCTAAATAATGCAGCCGTCACTGATCTCCTCGGCCGTGGGCAAAGAATATATTTCGTAAAGGTACAACGCACAGAAACGCACAGCTCACAACCAAGGAAGATTTGAAAAGTTTGCAATATAATGACCTTACTCTATCAAATAGAAGTTATATATTTTAAACTTAAACCCCACAATTGATCTATGTCTATTATTGCTTTAGAGAATGACATTGCTTTTATTAATTAAATGAACTATTTCTTACTTGACATCCAATCGTTTAATCCACAAAAGATTTTGTGTAATCAAAACTAAAACAATTCTTGAGTTCGCAGCTAAATAAACTCATATATGAGAGACGCAACTCTCGTGTATTAGATAACCGCTGACCGCTAGGTAGTCCAGCCGCGAGCATGGTGACCGATTTTCTCGGCCGCGGGCGAGGGAGAGCTTACGTAATGGTACACACACAGCTCTGATTCAAGGTAGATTTTAAATGCATGGAGTTAATAAATAAAATGTAATGCATAGAGTTTTTTAATTCCATATTTTGTGGTTTAAAAGAAAAGAAAAAGAATGTTTTGTTTTCCAATTGCCGTTTTTAATGATTGTGCACTATAAGAACTTCACAACAATGACTTAAACTCCTAAAAAAAAGCATGTACTCCAAAAAAAAAAAATTCTTATAAATTAATGCCTCCTGTATAAACCAGCATACTTTCTGCGGCAACTTTATGCCAGTTGTACGCACAAAGACTTTCGTTAACTTGTCAAATGAAAACAGGTACATGTCAACATGTAAAGCTTTTTACACTCATACTACACAAATCACTTACAAAATAATATTGTTACGACCTTTATGAGATCCCAACAAACAACTTTTCCAGCGACATCCATATCAAAATCCAAACCATTTTTGAGTTATTACGCAAAAACTTTTAGGGGCTATTGGCCCTTAATTTAAGGGACCAGCCCTTTTTTATTGGTGTCAAATGAAAGCCCTTGATATTCTGCACAACTTTTATTCTACACGTCTTAACAAAATATTTTTCGTTAAAAAGATATAAAGGAAAATATGTCTAAATTTTTGCACTTTTTGGAATCCTATTTTTTGACCCCCTACCTTTTCCTAAATAAGGAACGTAATCCAAAAACAAAAACCGATGTATACAACTTCAATGTCTTTGTTATTCAAATTCGTTGGATTCCCATTCCCTGCTATCATAGCCTCGGAGCCTTTGTCTGGAAACCAAAGGCCCTAAAAATTTTTAAAAGGGGAATAACTCGTTAACGGAAAAGGAATTCTAACTTTTATAATTTGATGAAGATAGTGTTTTGTAAAGTCCATTAGCCCTGAAAATTTGAGCAAAATCCGTTCAGAAATGAGCACGATATGAAGCCTCAAAGTTCGCGTCTAGGAAGAAAAAAAAAAAAAAAAAAGAATAATCTTAACCCGCACAATAATAGAAAGGTCTTCCGTTGGAAACGGAAGACCTTAATAATTAGCACATATACAAGATGACTTGATTTGATAGCTTGCTTCATTCATCTCTAAAGAAACTGATAAAAAAAATCAAGGAACGGCGAGTAGTTGTTATATTTTCCATTAATTAAATTTTTTTTTGAGGGGGGGGGGGGGAGATTTCGTTTCGTTCCGTTAAATACCAATATCTACACGGATAATGGTATTTTGCGGAACGGAACGGATTCAGAAAAAATCTGTTCAGAAGAAAGATTACATAAGTTAATTTCATCGATGTTACACATGTATACAGATTAATTGAGTTTGGTTTAAATCTCAACTTTATATGTACAGTGTCAATCTAACATCTTAAAACAACTATAGTGTCTGTATGTTTTCTCTTTACTGAAGCGTGTAATGACTTAAAGAGCAATGAGTAGCATATTTCATGTAATACACAGTACATTCAAACATCAAAATTTGTATAAAAAAAAAAATCTTCCATTTAAGATAGGTTGAATTGAAATATTGGCGTTTTTTTTTTTAATCTGTTTCCCCGTTGGGGGCCTCTTAACTGGTTCCGTTCCGTTCCGCAAAGTACCAATAGCATAAGTTATTAAAGTAGGTGAATGGGACATTGTAAACTATACAACGGTAAGTTTCTGACATGTGATGGTGCAACATGCACGCGGTACGGAAGGTCAACCCTTTGCAGGGAAGTAGCTGGGGAGGTCTAAAAAGCTGAAAAATCTTGAAAAATTAGCAAATTATGAAAAGTTCAAAATCTCATAAAAACCAGTATGTAGAGAGTTTTACAGGTTTTGACTAGTAATATCAATTTTTCTTCAGACACTGGTGATTGGCCTTATAAAAAGTGAATTAAAAGTATTTGTGCTGAATGGGAACTGAGGAAATTCTAGTTACAGAGTTCCGAAGACATGAATCCTCAGGCTACAATGAATTGTATAAAAAAAAAAACTGTCCCGTGCCACCTTAAGCCAAGACACAGAAATGGTGAAATCTTTAAAACGTTTACAAATCTTGAAGTGTTAACATATCTTTTAACAAAATCTTGTCGCTTTCAAAGCTGCTGATAAAGAACCAAAACAAACTGGAATATCTGAATGCAAGCAATAACCGTTTATCAGAGTGGTTTGTCGATGTAAAACACATGTCAAATCTTACGTTATTAGATCTATCTGATAACAAATTTGCAACAATTAGTCCAAGTGCTCGCAACCAATTAGAGAAGCTTTTCCTGATCAACTTAGCTATTGATTTGTCAAAAAATGGATTGCCATGTACCTGCGAAAATCAAAAGTTTTTGATATGGGTTTTAAAATACAAATCCCACTTTATAAATATCGATAACTACACTCGCTCTTCGACAAATATTTTATTCAAGTTCAAAACTTTCGAATCTTCTTTAAACATCGTACAAAAATAATGTACATCTTACTTGGGTTGGTACGTAGCCTGCTCAGTCACTTTAGCAATGTTTTGTACGTTTGTAATCAGTTTAGCACTTGTTAATAATAAATGAAAAATACGATACCTTATTTACAAATCCAGGCAAAAATTAGGAATTGTAACTCCCATTAATGGAAATTTAGCAACTGGTATCTATTACGAATATGACGCTTTCCTTTCATACAGTGGACAAGAATTGATGTTTGTTTTAAAGGAAGTCATACCTCGGCTCGAGGTCAACAAATGCCTAAAACTTATTGTCAGAGACCGAGGTTATGTGCCAGGCATTCCAAAAGTCGACAGTATAATGAACGGTCTTCCGGAAAGCAAGCGGACCATTTGTATAGTGTCAAAGAAGTATTTGGAGTCAAAGTGGCGTGACTATGAACTAAACATGGCGAAGTTAGAAGGCATTGAAGATCGTGGGTCTCTTGATTACCTGATTCTTATATTGTTACCCGAAGTTTATAACGATGAAATCAAGGACCTTATTAAGAAGAACCGATTCATTGAATATCCTATGGAATCATGCGCGTATGATGACTTTTGGGAGAGATTAATGGTTATGCTTGATCAATGATTTGACAACCTGTGTTACAAGTATGTGTTCTTCAAAAATGACTGATTATCTTTATATTTGCTCATGCATATTTTCCTTTAAAGTAGGTCACTAATAACTAATGATATCTTCATCTGCGGATAACAAAAGTGATTTTTAATCTTATTTGTATCTTTAAAAACACAAATAACCAATTCCGACTACTAGGGCAAGCATTTACTTTACGATGCCGAAAACCTTTTTAATCGTTTTAAATGAAAGTTTACTTATCCTATAGTGCATTTAAGGTAAATTGTTGTTGATTTTATTTATGTGGATTTTTTAAACCTTAAATTGACTTTTAAGTCGTAAGTTGTTCTCTTCCATGTCACAAATTAAATTGCAGAATTTCATAAATCATTTGTTAACATGATAAAAAAAAAAACCAAAATTTAGATATAACTATCAACAATAACAAATTTTTGAGCAACACAATTATTGTTTTTCATCAACAGTAGATCCATATGACAAAATAATATACTAAAATGATTGTTTGATAGTCAATATAAACCATATTGGAAGATAAAACTTAATTGTATATAGAGTACCCTTTTTAGATGATATCTTCAAAGGCTGTTAAATACTATAAGTGAGATAGAAGAGTGCTTGGTTAGAATAGAAAAAAAAATAAATACAGTTTGATTTTTAACCGGGTTTTCCAACGGAAAAATCCGGTTATTAAAATGGTGAAAATGGCGGGTAGGCGGGCGGCTGCCAAAAGGGTACCCTTATTGTACGGATAACTCCTCCTACAGTTTTCAAGATAGGAAGTTGTTCTTTTGCAGATCAATTGTACATATATCAGAGGTGTGCATATTGCTAGGATTTAGATTTCTGATTATTTATGAAAAAAATACCAGCTTTTGAACTTAGTCATTTTTTGGCAAAAATATTGCATATAGGGTACCCTCATTGTACGAATAACTCCTCCTACAGTTTTCAAGATAGGAAGTTGTTCTTTTGCAGATCAATTGTACATATATTAGAGGTGTGCATATTGTTAGGATTTTGATTTCTGATAATTTATGTAAAAAATTTCAGCTTTTGAACTTAGTCATTTTTTGGCAAAATATTGCATATAGGGTTCCCTCATTGTACGGATAACTCCTCCTACAGTTTACAAGATAGGAAGTTGTTCTTTTGCAGATCAATTGTACATATATCAGAGGTGTGCATAATGCTAGGATTTTGATTTCTGATTATTTATGAAAAAAATACCAGCTTTTGAACTTAGTCATTTTTTGGCAAAATATTGCATATAGAGTACTCCATTTAACTGGATATGGGTTGACATGAATTATGGATACAGTTCACATAAAAGAAAACCCGATTTGCTGTCACATTGACAGCTTTTCACTTGTTTGCTATTAGATTGATGCTGTTATTTCAATTATTTGTATCAGTATGTAGAAGAGTATAACTCTTGATTTTATGCAGTCGTTTTTAAGCGTTTGTATTTCCTTAACAGCACTGCAAGTGGGAGTTTGTCTTGTTTAATACTTAAGGTTCTATGATCCCAAATGGTAAATATCGTATCCTTTCTAAGTTACAATCTGTTTTATACGTTTTATAAATAATAAAAAAGCAAGGTAAATTTCATTACTGTTTTCAGACACCTTATGAAATTTTTCAAATTTATATGTACGTACAAAGTCATGATAAAACGGGGGGAAATATTGGGGATTGTGTTGTGTCAAACGTTTTATTCTTTTGTTTGTCTCCTTGCAGCCAGAAAGTCACATTCATGTAAATGTAGAAAATTATATTCCATCGATATTACAATAAATGAACATGTTTTGTAGTTTTGGTTTTGTTTGTTTGTTTGTTTTTTAGAGGGTTTTTTTGCTGTTCTGTAAACAAAAAAATTCAAGGTACATTGGATGCATGCCTTAGGCAAATTATGGTTACTATGATCATTTTATGACATCATTAGATGTTTTACATAATATTGACACAAGCTTGCGACACGAATCTAATGAAAATCTTGTTTCATAGCTAAAGATTGCAATAAGTAGTAAATACATTATAATAATTCCATGGATAATGACATTACGATAATTTTTTTTATAATAGGCCTTTTTTGCTTCTTCAAATAATCTCGATTTATTTAGATCGTGAATGTAATTACTTGTTTCTTCAACCTGACTCAAATTTTTAAAAAGTTTCTTCATTAGTTGGTTCAGAAGTGTATTTATTATTCTTAATTCTTTAATTCTTTGATACATTGTTACATAATTAACTGAAGTAAAAGTAGATCAGTATGGTATGGTCTATTGTTTGGAGATATAATTTTAGAGATATCTTAAGTACTAGCTTTGATCGGTTAAACTGTTTATTACAATGATATTCCATGCTGTTCTTGTTACTAAACTTGATTTATGAGTGAAGATTTACGGTAGCATGATTAGATGCCTATTGTTGTGATATGTTTTATATTTTGGAGCTATACGAAAATCATCTGTGCAAAAATAAAGACTACCTGTACATATACGTTTTTGTGTCAGTAAACTGTTTTAAAATAAAAGGGAGAAAGCAATGCGAGTCATGTTCAAAAACTCATTTGAACACTTTAAAAAATCACTGAACATTTTTTTAAGACAAAATATTTTCTACATTTCTTCATGATAATTAAGATTAAAAGACGTTTTGGGATAAACGTTAAAGCTATAAGGCACGCAGAATGAGTACAGTATATTTATTCAACAACTTTTAAAAAACGTTGTCATTTCTTGGAGCTTTAGTTTATTACTCAATGCCTTTCGTTATAATAAACATTAAATAAATTCTGCTACACAATAAATTCTTCTTAGTTTTTCCTAAGTAAATACAGGAAGTAAACATTTTACTGCTAAAGTGAACAGGTAAGAATTTTCCAAAGTGGAACTACAACATACTTAATTTGTTCACAATTTGGATCACTCTGACGCTCTATTTAAGCATTGGCTTTGCAAAAATTCATGACGTTAGGTTAATGATTAATTGTTCGACAATGCTCAACAAGCAGCTGTTCCATCTTCATTCTAACTTGTGGAATATGTCCTAGTCAAACGAGGTTTATCTTAAGGTATTTCATATATTAAGTACTCTTTTCTTGATTTTTTTTAATCCTATACATTTCTTGTACTTGTATACAATTTCTTAGGAGAGCGTTTTCCTAACCACATTTGAAACAAGATGTTTCAAAGAGAGATGCTTTACACGGATTTCTTTGGCAAAACATGGTATGATATGAAAGAATAGTACCTATTTTCTATAAATACAACTTTTTAATTAATCATACTTTTTTGGAATACCAATTTGGTATCAATTATCATGGCATTTAAAAAAAAAATAGGCGTTTTAAGAATGCTTTTTTGTATTTAGATTTTACAGAGAGCTTGCCAAAATATTAATAAATAGAATTACACGTAATAACAAAATGCCACATATTCAAAACATATCATAGTTTTAGCAATCGGAGTGCTATATATTGCAAAGCCAAAATACACACTGATGAAGGAAAAGAATCTCAAATAAAATTGTTGTATACAGGTTACTGAATATTTATAATATTTAATTTGCTGATTTGTTCAATTTTTATAGCATTTGATTTAAATAGTTCCAGTACCAAAATCTTGTCCAAATGGGTGGAAGTTGAGAGCGGGAAGTTGTTATCAAGTATTCACTAAAAAAGCGAACTGGTTTCAGGCCCAGGTAATCGCGGACGAATGAATAATGCTAAAAACACATGCAATTCATTAGCTTTGATGTGGCCCAAACAATGACCTTTTTAAAATACTTTTTTTACAGATGAATTGCCGAAGATATGATAGCACCCTTGCTCACATTGAGGATGAACTTGAAAACCAATGGTTAAATAAACAATATCCTGATGTCAAAACAGGTAATTCTGAGCAAAAGATCACTTTAATTGATACATGTAGGATATTTACAAAAGCAATAAAAATTTAGTTTTATATGTCAATAATACATATAATTTGTAGTTTAGCTAATATGTTTTTGTCTTAACAATACAAGAAACGATGAATTAAATTAACAACCAATCTCCATTATGCTGTATAATTCAACATTTGAAGAGGAAGAAAAAGCATAATGTTTATTTTATTTTAACTTTGCCTCATTCATTCTCCATTACATGTTTTTGAATTGTGCATTTTTTGTTGACATGTCAAATATAAGGGCAATGATATTAAATATTTTGTAATTTTTATCGTTATATCTAATGAAAGTACAACTTCGGCATCTCGAAAACCGATATCTCGAATACCACGGATATATCGAGATACGTTTGTGGTCCCGGCCATTTTTACTGTATAAGTTATTTTAAAAACCCAAGTATGTCGAACACGGAAATCTCGAATGCCTGCTTATCTCGATTAAATTTACGGCCCCAGTCACTAAAAGACATGCGTTATCTCCAAATCAAGTCAATTAAGCGCCTCAATGATTTCAAACCTTCAGAGTACTGTCGTTCTGTTACGCCGATTTCCCGGTCAATCGAACGGATCCTTTAGTATTGAACGTGATATTACTGAGGTCACCTGTGATTTTCACGTCTTTTTGAAACCCTTTCTTTGTAATAACGCACGCCAGGTTATCAACGATGCTTATAAGGTGACTTTAGATGAAACGATAATTAAACATAGCTTGTGATGATTATTTCGTAAACACACTAAACACATCAAAGTGAAAAAAAATCAAGAAATTTATTGACTAAATACTTTTTGAGGTATATAAATATGTACCAGAGAGTCAATCTTCAGTAAAGATCATATGTGTTATTCAATCTATCGAAGGACCTGGTCTCAAGCCGTGAATATTTAGATTATCTGGCAATGGTGCTTAACTCAAAGTTCAGATCAGACCATTAGAACATAATTCCAGGCTGTATCGGAAGTCGAGAAAGGTATAAATAAATTGAAATTAAATTGTTAAGTTTCGTTTTTCGGTCTTTGTTCTTTTTACCGTGATTGGTTTATATCAATTTACATAATATACTGTATATTCGGAAACAGAATTTCTGACAAACAAAGACAATCGCCAGTCTTCTTTTAAAAAGTATTGTTTTACAAAATAATTTAAGAACATTTAGTGTGTTATATATTTATTTAAGATATAAAAAACCTTTTATTGTTTTTTTATACACTATAAATTACATTAACCGAAATGACTATATTCACGTGTGTATAAGCATGTATAGAAAATTTCTTCAACTTCGATATCTTGAATCCTCGGATATCTCAAAGTTTTTTTTCTTGTCCCGCCAAGTTCTAGATATTGAAGTTAAACTGTATAATATTTTATGTATTTGTGGTTATTCTATCAAATTATATCTCAGCAACATGGATTGATGCTGTTGATTTAGGAAAAAATGGTGTGTGGATATGGTTTTCATCCGGAAAATCTGTTACCTACCTCCACTGGAACAATGGCCAACCAAGCAAATATAAATCATCGGAGCACTGTGCACTCGCATTCCATCTAGGCAGAGCAAAATGGCATGATGCATTTTGTACATCTAGCTATAACTTTATGTGTGAGAAAAAGATTAATTTATGAAATTTTTATTCTTTATTTTATGTTAATAGATTTACACCGATGGATTAAACAACGGACACTTTTATACTGTATTTATATGCATCTTTTTGGATCTGCATAAACAACGATTCTTAAAATAGCGAGTGCAGCTCACCGGTGAAAAGCGCCCAAAAAAGCGCTGCAAGCTCTAAGGTTAAGGCATTTACGAAAAAATCTGACAAGCTGAACATCGAATTTGCAGATTTTTTGGCATCAGAAATCGAACCCTCAATTTCCTGTATATTACATTCATATCAATTTTTATTTCACCTTTTTACCAGAAATAGTAAAAAAGAAATAACTTATAAAAACATCATATATAAAAAAAAAAAACAACTCCCTAACTGTAGTTTTTTCACATGATAGTTTTCATTAACTAAAAGGACAGACACTGAAACAAATATCAATTGGATAAACAAACTCTCAGGTTGACGATATAGTCAATTTAAAATATTTCATTTTGTCACCGTAGGTATCATGTGTAACTTTCCATACTACAACATACGTAACGCTTACATAGAGGTCTTTGGAGAGCCGGATAATCTACAGTACTTGAATATTTCATACAACAGAGAACTAGGATTTGCGTATTTGCCTAATATAAAGTTTCACTTCAACAAAACAAAGTTTTTGTGATTAAACTTGAATGAAATTAATTGTACGACTGGTGTTTGCACTGCTATTTCAAAAAATCAATTAAAATACATTCGAACAACCAATTTGACAGAATCTACCAAGAAACAGGTTGGAACTATTTGAAAACGGAGTGATTTATCACTTATAAAAACTATCAGTGTTTTTTTCCTATTGCAGCAAATAAACTGACTGATGAGGAATATTTATCGAAATGTACACAATGTCCAACGTCAGAGTTTAGAATATGATTTATTAATTGCATCCACAAGCAAAATATCCGTCCTTGGTACTAGATGATTGCAAAGAAAAAGTTGATAAGGAAAATGAGAAGCTGTTTGATAATTTCGATACCAAAGTATTTGATTAAGGTAAAAATTTGACTTTATTTTTTTCCCCCAAAACTAGAAACATTGTATTGCCAATCGAGTAGACCTTTTATTAAAAATCCAAGTTTTTCTATTTTAGCGCCGAGTCTTCGGCATATTTATCTACAGGATAATTTCATTATGTCTAGCAATGGTCAAATACGATTCATAAACAACACCATTACATGTGATATTTCAAACAATATGTTCTCCCATATTCCAGTAAATAACGGACGTAATATGAAATACTTGAATGTTTCAAACAACAGGTTCGATACAGAGTTAATGTCAGATATGGCAAAATATTTGAAACATGTACCAGTCTAGAAGTTCAATAAGATATTCTCGCTATTAAAGCTGCAGTTTAAAAACTCATGGAAATTGATGTACTTGAATGTCAATAACAACAGGTTGTCTGATTGGTTCGTGGAGATGAATGAAATGTCTGATCTAAGATCGATAGATCTGTCTGACAACAAATTTACAACACTATGTAAGTGTTAGTGCACGCAACCAGTCTGAAAAGGCATTAGAACGCTCTAATCTGACCATCAATTTGTTTGGAAACTAATTAGCTTGAACCTGTGACAGCCAAGAATTTTTACCATGGTTACAAGAACACAGAAAAAATTTAATCAGCTTTGAAAACTTCACTTGTTCTACAAAAGATGCGTCTTTTGATTTCAAAAATCTGAGATCTTTTTTAGCCAGCTTGAGAAAACAATGCACTTCGTATTTAGGTTGGTACATTGGTTGTGCAGTAACCCTAGCAGTGTTTACCAGTTTTATCATAGGCGTAGTGCTTGTGAAAAATAAATAGAAAATACGTTATCTGAATTACAAATCTAAACAAAGGTTTGGATTTGTTATTGCATTCAATAAACATTTGCCAACCAGCACGCATTCTTACAGTTGACAGCATCATGAGCAGTCTTCAGAAAACCGGGCCATGTACATTGTCTCCAAGACGTATTTGGCCTCTAAATAGCGTGACTATGAACTAAACATGGCGAAAGTAGAATGCATCAAAGATCGCGGATCTCTTGTTTACGTGATTCTTATACTGTAACCAGAGGTTTATAATGTTGATCCTCCGAGTAAAACCGTGGATCTTATTTGGAAAGACTGCTATATTGAGTATTCAATGGAATCATGCGCTTATGATGATTTCTGGGATCGGCTAATCATAATGACTGAATAGTGATAATGATTAAAAAAACATAAAGTGTTATTAGAGATTGGGATGCTTTGGCGCTCACTGGTTGATGTGTGAATGACTGTTTATTTCTTTAATAGTGATCAGATAGATATAAATTATACAAGGACGAAGTAAGTTAAAAGTATTTCAATAAACCTGAATATCTGAACTTGTGTAAAAACATAAACAGCTAAAGTATTTCGAATGTAAAGATACCTTAACTCTTACTAAATTGAAGATTGTAATTACGTTACATCTAAACGGATGCTCAGATTGGTTGTTTTATATAAGTGGGTTTTTTTCGGTATATTCTATTTCATTTACTGTGTTACTTTCTTTCATATGTTTACACATGCTCGTCCCAAATTGTCTATATTCGCATATACATATGCATAAAAGAAAGTTATAAAGCGAGTATACATTACTAAAACAGTAGTAAATACTGATTTTTAGGATTTCTCATTTCTCGTACAAAAATTTGTGACGAGTTACACAGATGTCTATCTCTAATCCTTGCTTATAATAAAGATAGCTGAACGTGGAAGTAAAACTTGTTTCTAGTTTTACCATAACAATTTTCATTTTAAAGGATTAGTATCTGCGTATTCAGAACAAATTTATGTCAGTTTTAAGTAGTATAAGTGACTTTGACAAGTTTTATTAATCCATTTAACTACTTTAAGAGGGCTGGTTTGATCCATTTTTGACGGCATTAACACCGTAAAAATATAGAAAAATGTTAAAAATTTAAATCTCAAACATTTTTATTTTTTTATCTTTACTAACAAAATAATTAACTACCAAATATATCATAATAAATTATTATACTTTCATGTAAAATACTGAAATCTGATTGGTTTAGACGCAGTTTGAAATCCGTTCTATTACCCTCAGCGTTAGCATCACACTTGGCAACGGGTAACACAACGAATTGTTACATGTGCGTAAATTATGCGCGTACGGTTCGCCGTAGAATTCACTTCATTTCTATATAAATTTCTTTAAAAATAAGACATTCAGTATAATAAAATAAATAGTGCCTGTTTGGGTGACTTTCTAGAAATTGAGTTTCTAGAATTTACACCTTTCGAAAACCATTGTCAACCTCCGCTTCGCGTCGGTTGACAATGGTTTTCTCGGGCTCCAATTTCAACAGCTACTCTCCCAAACAGGCACTATTTATATAACACAGAGCCGTTCTAATGGGTAAATTGTCGACTATCCAGCCTCTTATATATGCCTTTGCATTACTGCACCATATTCTACTCTAAGAGAAATAACTGTGAAGTTTGAATGTGAGTGTGCTCAAAGTATAGGAGATGATCATGATAATAAGGAGAAAATAGAACTAAGAACTACAAAGAAATAAATGAATATCTAATGCAAATGAACTCTTAAATAATTTTATGACGTGATATATGGAATGGAGAAAATGATTACTCTACAAGTAAACTTGAGGGTTAGACATGTTTATAATAGGCATTTAGACTTCCGCGTTACAGAGCAAGTGAGCGCGTTTTTTCTAGAATTAACGAGGAGATCCGTGCACATCGGAGATTTGTACGCTTACATCGAGATCAAAGGCAATTACTTCTTATAAGAAAAAGCAAGAAATATTTTCTTTTCATTCTTAGATTATACTAGTCTCCCATTATATTCTCCTAGATAAAATAATGGGAGAGTATTTAATTTTCAACATATCTAACACGTAATTTCCTTCGTTTACTTTTTTCTTCGCTCAAAATGTATCAGAATTTCAGAATGGGTTTTTGTTAAAACAATTCATAAAGAAGATCCACAAATTTATCATATTGTCTTTATTGTGTTTTCAGGCAATAATTTATTATCATCGTTATTAAATGTCATTTCGATGTTTGACAAAATATGATTAAAAAGCCTATAAATGTGCGATTCTAAAAGACACCACACAGCACGTGCAACTGCACAACATATCTTAGACCACATCAATGACCTTAATGGTAAGATATAAACCCAAGCGTGGACAAGTTCCTCGGCATCCAAATTTCGCAGTACTAGACCACATAAACAAAGGAAATAACCTTCCACAAAGGTGTTTTTATTCAATCATGGGATCTCTATGAGATGCTGCTACATGAAATAATGCAAATGGGGAACGTATCAGGTATTAATGTTCAATGTGAATTTTATATTTTAGGGTACCTGTAGCTTCTTGATTTTTTCATAAAGCCCTTAAAAATGTTGATTGAATTTTTCTTAAAATGCTTTATTATTCTTTAATTTTCATATATGATCCTTGTCATGGTCAAACTATTGGAAATACGAACAGTATAATACAAACACCTGCCTGCGGCGTTCGAAAGTTTGACTAGTATATATAGTTTATGAGTTAGTAGAGCTATTTTTTATGATGCTGCGATTTGATGCACGTCTATGTAGCGGAAAATAAACAAGCCAAAGCTTACACAACGGATATCCGGGACAATACATACTTGAAACTCCAATGGCAAATGACAAGCGTACAAGTCTATCTAAGTTTAAAAGTTTATAACGGAAAAATGAAAAAAGACAGCAATGTTTTATTCAAATAAATATCATAGAATGAGAGCTCTTCTAACAATCTATTCCAAAGTGACCACGAGCACTTAGGGGCTCAGAATGTCAGATTTTCCCCATAACTAACTTTTTCTTTTTCAACAGAAAGGAAATACCAGACGTATCTAACATATATCCAATTACATGCATTATAATAAAAATAGTTTTGAAAATGATATTTGTATGACGAACAAAAATCTAGAGAAAATGTTGGAATTTTTAAAAAATAGATTTCGCTTATTAGTTTTTTTTAATTCCATATTTATCACATGTATAGATATTTTAACTACATGTATTAATTGTAAAAATAAAATTTCTAAGCATATAGGCAAGTGTTCTCAAACTGACACAATATCATATGTCTATAAGACAACTTTAATAGTAGGGTAATGATTATTCAAACTGTACAACTAAAGTCATTAAAACATTATACGTCTGACTGCATGACTTTTTATCACACACACACACACACACACACACACACACACACACACACACACACAGTTTAATAGTATATAAGAGAGCATAATCACTGTTCCATCATTCTGACTAATCTATTCCAGAAATCATCATAAGCGCAAGATTCCTTCGGATATTCAATGTAGCGGTCTTTTTGAATAAGGTCCATGATTTTATGCGGAAGTTGTTTACCGTTGTATACTTCTGGTAGCAATATGAGAATGATATAATCAAGAGCTCCACGGTCTTTGATGCCTTCTACTTTCGCCATGTTAAGTTCATAATCACGCCATTTAGACGCCAAATACTTCCTGGACACAATGCAAATTGTCCGCTTGCTCTCCTGTAGACTGTGCATGATACTGTCAACCTTTGGAAAACCTGGCAGATAATCTCGGTCTCTGATTAGAAGTCTGAGGTTTTTGTTGTCTTCGAGCCGAGGTATTACTTCATGTAAGACAAACATTAATTCTTGACCACTGTAGGAAAGGAAGGCATCATATTCATAATGCATGGTAGTTGGTAAACATCTATTATTAAACGGTGTTAAAAAACCACATTTTTGCTTAGATTTGTAAATAAGATATCGTATTTTCCATTTGTTTTTAACACATACTATACTTGTAACTAATGTAAGAAACATTGCTAGAAAAACTGCACTGCCAATATACAAACTTAAAAATGATTCGCATAATTTTTGCAATAATTCTAAAGAAGAATCTAAAGTTCTAAAGTCAAACAAAGCCTTCCCCGAAGAACAACTGTAGTTTTTAATGTACAAAAAATGTTTTCTGTATTTCAGCATCCATTTTAAGAAATTCTGATTTTCACAAGTACATGCTAAGTCGTTACCAGACAGATCGATAGTTAAATTAGAACGTTCGAATAACTCCTCAATCTGATTAAAAGCGCCCTCATCAAGGGTTTTTAATTTGTTATCAGAAAGATCTAATAACTTAAGCTTTGACACTGTTCTCATATCTACCATCCAGCTGGATATCCTATTGTTGCTTGTGTTAAGGCAACGCAAATGTTTTGTTTTCTTCAGAAGCAGCTTTGGTAGAGATGATATTTTGTTGAAGGATAAATCTAACACTTCAAGATTTGTAAAAGTTTCAAGTAATTCCCCATTTGTGTCTTCTTCCAAATCTTTGCTAATATCATTGTGAGATAAATTCAAATATCTAATATGTTGACCATCGATTGACCTAAATATATGAGTACAAAAATTGTTTGAAATATCTAATGTTTCGATATAATTGTTTTTTGCTCGAATTTCTCCTCTCAAAGACAGAATAAAGTTGTTTTGTAGGTAAATATGCCGAAGATTTGGAGCATTTAGGGAAAATCGGGGATCTATGATGTAGAGTCTGCTAGATTGTGCATATACTATTTCTAATTTTGGAGGAAATCGCATACTCCAGTTAAAATTAAATGGTTTGGTTGTCTTCTGATAAAACTGTTTTTCTAATGTACTAATTGTCTTCCTTTTCAATACATTGGTTTGCAATTGAATTAGGAAACACTGGTGGATGTAATTGGTAACTCATATTGAGGACTTTTAATCCCGACAAAGAATGATACTCCAAAATGTTTATTTTCAGCTGTTGAAAGCATTTGTAGAGATTTTGGTAAATTATAAAGCACACCACGTTCAAAGAGCTCAAGTCTATTGCTTGCAAGTGACAACTCTGTCAAGTTTGTAGTTTTGATGTTTTCCAAATGAAATCGTTTTAGAATTGTACCAATGCCAGTTTCACAGTTGATTCCATTTAAATTAAGTGATAAAAGTTTTGTTTTGTTTAAGTCAGACGTTATATTGGGCAACGATGCAAATCCTAGTTCTCTGTTGTATGAAATGTTAAGGTAACGTAAATTTATCAACTTTCCAAAGACTCCTTGGTCAACGTCACGTATGTTGCAGAACGACAAATCCAGAAAGCTCAAATTTGATAACAATTCAAATGAACCATCTTTAATTTGCTTAATACTATTCCAAGACATGTCGAGGTAGTTCAACTTATTTGGTAGTACACCGCATGGAATGTGAGCAATTTCGTTGTGACTTAAGTCTAAATAAGTGACACTGTCGTTGAGTTTTGGAATAGTTCGTAAACCTCTTTCAGAACAATTTACTATTACTTTTTCTCCCTTCTGTGTCCATGTGCACATTTCTGAAAAGACACAAGAAGAAAAAAATCCTAAAGTTACTATCCAGTTAAACAAAGTCATTTTGTAGAGTTCAAAAGGAGTGAGTTTTTTTAGAGCCAGTTTGTTTATGATTTTAATTAACATAATATTCTTACTGTATATCCTGTTTTTTCACGTGACAGTTTGTCATTATGTAAACTCTATGCTGTTTATATGCATAGGAAGGAAAGTCATCGGTAAATTTGAAATACATTTAGCCAAGGTATTTTCAAAGGTTAAAAAGTGTTATTTTGTAATATTAACTAAAAATACCTAAAACATTGAAGTACCTTTCATTGTTCAAAATTACTTAATATAAATTCAAATTAGAAATATTTATTTAATATTATTATTCTATTAAATTAATTATACAATTGTATCAGTTCTAAAATACGTCTGGGACAAATTTAAAAATTATTAGGAAACAAGGGCGGTTTCGCCCAAAAAAACAGATAGGGTTCTGTTTCTTTGCTGTCTCAAATTAAAAAAATCTTCCCTCTTTAAAGAGGCTAGATGATTAAAAAATTAACTATTATATCTTCCTTATAATTTTAAATTCAATATACGACGCAAAAGGTTACCGCCTGTTTCAACACATTATAAAATTTGCCCCCGACGTTCAATAATTTTTCAAAAAGTTGCTTTGTTTAAACAATGCACAACATGCGGGTTGAATAAATCCAAACATTCGGGGGACGAAACCAAACGGTTCCCTTATCTAAACATTCCCATGATAGTTTGGGTTTTCTCTTTGCCCATAAAGATGTTTTTATTTACATTGAATATTTCTAACTTTGAAAGGAGACCGATTCTGCTGGTGTATATAGGCAATATAAAACAGATATATAAAATATATATAAAAAGTTTTAATTAGTTAATTCATTTTAAAAATAAAATGCTTAATTTGGTGCGTCAGGCGAGTATGAAAATAGTTATTTTGCGATGCTTTCTACCCTCAAGACTCGAATAGGGTACCAAAGAAAGCCCTACATCTTATGTTTATTTTTACATCTACCTTTTAATTACCTAAACGGTTATCCATATAACAAATAAAATTACGTAAATCATATTTATTGTCGATTAAAACTTACAGAGAAAGAACAGCCAGTTGTGTGAATGTTGCCGTGGTACATGTAACTACAGTCTACTTGGTCAGCCCGTGCAAATTTGTGGAGTTCGTACTCTCGGTGTTACTAGTTTTGATCAAGAAAAGCAAAGAAAGCAGCAAAATTATAAAGAAAAGAATATATCGATGAACGATGTAAAATATTATCAGTTATAGCTATTTGAATCAAAGTTGACATTTTGAAATGTTAACAATGCATCTATAATAGTTTTTGAAAATTAGAAATATACATTCTTACGCCTAAAGGTAAGTCGTCCTTTGGATTGAGTAGATATCTGTATAGTCATGCATGTATGAATTACAATCAGTTTCGGTAAAAAAAATATAGAGGGAAACATACTTAGTGAATGTAAATATATAAATATCATGAAGACACATAACAGCTTTGATATAATAGTATTTTGGTTTGCCGAGCAGCCTTACAAGCACAATATCTCAGTTACCTTTCCTGTAAATTTGTAGATGCAAATGCATCTTTAAACACAATTTGGAGAACAGTTTTGATTAATTGGTGTTTGACAGGAAGAAAATCTAAATAATATACTAGTAATATCTTAGTTCCATTGTTACCAAATAGAGATACAAAATAGTATACATGAGTAATACATCGATAAATTATCTGCTTTAGAAAAAATACGCTATCATAGTAATACTACAAAACAAGTACTGGGATCAGTTGTACAAGATCTAAATTCACGAGACGTGTGTGTCTTTACGGTAAAATAAATGCGTTCTACTTATTTGCAATTAATTAGGGAAATTTGATCTTCCTTTGCTCTTCTTTTTCTCTGTCACCATCTTGAGCATTTCCTCTAGCTAATAGAACGAGGGTTTGTGCGTGACTATTAAATAGGATAAAGGCAGGTACATGTTTTTGCCATTCTGAACAGCTTACAGAAATTAAACTCTTCTTACGATCCATAACTGATGTTATTTTAACAAATTTGATTGATCTAAACTGCATTAAATAACTGTATGGGGTTTTTTTTTTCATATCATCAGGAGGCTGACATTAACCAAACTTGAGAGTATATATGATGTCAAATGAACTGTTTGCACTGAAAACTTTTTAAAAAATTTAAACATATTTTATTGACGATTAAAAAGGAACTAGGCAACAGGCTAAGCCTATATTAACCCTCTCCGAAATATAAAGTCAAGCAGTGATTATACAGTATTAAATAATCTATAGAATATGATATTGCAAGGAATACTTGAACTTTAAATACAAATCTTGACTTTTTCCATATGTGACTTCTTAAATAATCTGTAAGCTACCATATATGGTTGATACACCTACATTAACAACCCACCACATCATTCATACCCACAGACATACAAAATTAAAATGGAGTTTTCATGATCCAGCCCATGTGAAAAGAACAGCAAGTAAAAAAAAGTATTAGAAAAAGATAAATATATTATAATATTAACTGAATAAGGTTAGGCAGTGACTAAACAAGTTAAAGCAGTGAACTTAAAACTTCTTAAAAGGTTTGTCTGCCCTTTAGAAATTAGGAAACAATTATTTTCTAAAAACAAGTGTGGAAAATTATGGATATATTTGACAAAAGTCCAAAGAGAGGGAAGCTTTTTGCAACTTTTTAACAAGAGATTTGTGAGAAAACTTCTTGTACTTAAAATAAGTATCTAAAAATGCAATTTTCTCATAGACTTCATTGCTATTTTCAAGACGTAATAAAATTGTAAATAGTCAAATTTTTTTAAATCTCAAAGGTGAATTTTCATTCTTTAAAAAAAACCCTGAAAATCAAACTTATAGATGCATTATAAAAGGTATGGATGGACTATTAAAAGATAAATCGATAAAACACACAATCAATTAAATGTATATACATAGGGTCAGTATACTAATCCAATCTAAATATAATCAGATCCTCGATCCGCTCCTATCATTTTTTATTGTTGCAAAAGCAGCAGCAGATCAAAGGGATCTGGTTTAAGGTACCTCACTACACCTACAGTTATACTTTTTAAGACAGTACGTCACTAGATGGCGATTTAATGTTTTGTTAAACTGTTTATATCGTTCGATTGGGTTGTATATCGTCGTAGCTCAGTGGTATTGGGCTCCTGAACCGCGGATCAAGAGTTCGAATCCGCCAGGAGCTTTTCTTTATGTTAACTGAATTAAATTTTTTGAAAATGTAATTTTTCCTCCAAAATTGCACATTTTATGCCTATTAGACTTCAATACTTCTTACCTATTATGATATCTATCATAAACAAGTAATTTTCTGCTGATTTGAGAAAATATTTTACGGTATAGTGAGCCACCTTGATCAATTGCAATAGTAATCAAAATTAATGGTTATTATGTATACTTTTTAAAACAATGAGATATCTTCACTCTTTTGATAATTTTCTATGCAGTACACAAATTATTTTCTTCCTTTGAATAAAACTAATAATATTTGTTAAGAAACTTAGCAAATAAACAATTGTACTTAAACTATCACTTAAGTATTATACAAATATTGACTGGGGTTGAGGGCAACATTGATTATATTAGCCCCTGAGGGACGAAATATTGCCCGACGCGAAGCGTTTTTGATAACCGATCCCAGAAATTGTTATATGCACACAACTCCCCCTGACACTCAATATACCGTTTTTTCTGTTTTAGATCCATGACATAAAATGACGTAATCAAGAGATCAACAATTATCGATACCTTCTTCCTTACCCAAGTTCATACTCATGCCACTTAGAGGTAAAAATATTTTAAACACCAAAAACATTTGTTTTTAACAAGCACTGTGCCTATGATAGGACTGCAAAACACTGATAAAGTGACCATACAATCAATGTACAATGTACCATGCTAGATAGTATGTGTAGTTTCCTGGAATGGCTAGAGAATATTCCATATTCATCGAATCAAAATATATACTATGTGTAAAACATGTGTAGTTTTTATGGAGGCGGGCACTAAAACACAGATAACGTCCATCGTCCGAAAAACCTTTAAATATAAAGATAGGGGACTTAAAATGTTCATTCATTTTATTTGTGACCAAGGTCAAATGCCATTTTGTTAGAGTTTGGCCTAAAAATTGATTATTTAAGGAAATCGAACAAATATTTATAGTTTAAACTATAATTTAATTATGATTTATATAATATCGTATAAAGTTAAACATATGTATTGGATATATAAGTACATGTAATTTGAACTATTATTTGATTATGATGAAGTTAAACACATGTAATAGATATATAAGTAATATTTAAGTGATAATAAAAAAAAACCTTGCCTTAATGGTGGCTTTATATGCCAGTACATGATGAACACAAATATTTAGATCGAACATTTATTAAGATTGTTACAAAATGTTGGAGCAATCAAATTTTAACACAAAAAAAATATTAGTAATGCAATCTTTCCAAAACTTTCCATACAAATAAACATAAACCTAATATAAAATTTTAAAAAAGTAGGGGTCACATTTCAAAACTTTGAGGTATGGTGTAAAATGAGCTAATATTTTGCAATATTCGAGTTATTTTTTTACTTTAAATTATGAAATATAAGGTAAGTATACCAGAAATGCCTAATAATTTGGAAGCTAAAGTAATAGTTCTTTAAAACTATTGAGTTATAATTGATATTCATTTCCTACCTGAAAACCGTCCGCCACAAAGTACAGTCCATTATGAATCTCTATTAATGTGTAATTTTTTCTTAACTATTCTATTCAAAATAGTATATTTGGTATTCTGAAATATAAACTTACGTTTAGAATTTTTATACGATCCAGAATTTTCAGAATAGAGATGACCCAAAATAGTTAGCAAGAAACAGGGAGATAATCCTCTTTATTCCTGAGAAATTGACTGTTGTGTTCTTGAAACGATATTAAAAATTCTTGGTTGTCACACTGCAAGGCAATCCGTTTCCAAACAAAGTGATAGTTAGATCAGAGCGTTCGAATGCTTTTTTGAAACTACTTGTACATGTATGCCCTGACACTGGGTGTTGTAAATTGTAAAAGGGTACCTGCAATGCCATTGAATTTTTAATATTATGGAGATCTATGTTTAAAACACCATTCTGAATATTTTACTTCGATTGTATAAGTACTTTTTCATATATTTGGGGAAAACCCCATTTCACACCTGAACGATTTTTGAATCAAGGCGATTTGGCGCAAGATGAAATTTGAGGTCACGAGTTCAAGGCTGCTGTTAGAAAAACAAGAAAATCCTATGAGAACTGTTCGCTTTTTTTCTTGCATTGTTTCATAGATAAATGAACAATTGGTTTGGTATTTCTGATCCCATATCAACTCTGAATGCATATATATACTGTTGTTGAGTTCAAAGCGTTATTCATTTCGGCTTAAAATTGTTGACTTCGTGACCCCACCTCCGCTAAAGTCGCATTATTGCTTAATTTTGTTTTTTTTAATTTGGATTCTATTTCTATTTCTATATTTTTTATTCTATATATTCTATACATAACTTTAAAATGGATTATGCTGCAGGTACCCTTTAAAGTAGATCCAATGTTCTGTGATGTCATGCTATTTTGTAAAACTTTGAGTTCTTTAAAATTTGTGCAAGATAGTTTTATCTATTTTATGTGAATATAATCACATGGATGTAATAAGAAATACTGTTAAGTTCAAGATATTTTTGCAGCTCAGTTTTATCCTAAATTTCCTGTTTTTATACATTTTATCGATGCTAAGGGGAAATAACTCTTTTTCTGCCTTTCTTTCAGTTGTATGTCTAAATGCCATAGTTTGTCTTATCCCAACGATTGATTTTAAAATATTTTTGTAGTTTTAGTTTTCTGATAAAGTTGACAATAAAATTAAACAAGATAGAGAAATTTCTGCGTACAAAATTTTTACTTTTAACAAAAAAAATACAGTTTTCTGATGCTAAAATATGCTTTAGTTTATGTTTATCTGGCATCTCAAAAAGTGTGATGACATGTATATTTTTTCTTACAATTGATGAACTTTAAGTCTATTAAGTTGAAATCAGTTCGGTTTTTCAACTTTCATCAGATAATTTTACGAGTATGGAGTTACCTTAAGATTCAATTTTTTACACAAAGCTACCAACCAGTCAAATAAATTGTTGTCAGTAACGTTTACAAACAGAAACATATATGTGTATGTAAAAGCACGGTCAATTATTTTCTTGAGTCAAAAATCTCTCTCTGAAACGTTTGAATACTTCTTAAGACAAAGGGGCAGTAACAGACGGAAGGTCGGGAGAAAAAAACTGCAAAGAGACATGTATATGATTATACATGTACACTTATGATTTCAATTACATTTAGAGCTTTCATCATATTTAAGTATTAACATTATAACAATAATGAAAGATACGTTTTTGATTTATCTTTAACTACCTTAGTATGACACTTTTCACTCATCAAATATGAAGTAAAAGAGTGTGAAAAATGTAAGCCTATAAATTCATTAAGTGGGTTTAAAATTTCAAAATATCCCGTTCGCACATATTTTGCATGGAAGTTGGGAAAAATACAATGCTTCACATATCTTAAACAAAATCACATTTGCACTACATGTACATCATATATATTTTCTGCATTATTCATTACTCAATCTACTCAAAATATTTGGAATGTAAATCAAATTATTGATTACAAATATATTAATCGAATGAAAAGTATCGATTATTCGTTTAGATATGTCGTTTTAATATGTATAAGGCAAGTGCGAATATTAATAATGTGTAAACCATGGTAAGAATATTTCTTTGTGAGAATTGATACCATCTATCAAAACTTTCTATTTTCTTAATTTCATATCAATTCAATCAAATTTACATGACAAATTGTACAATTTAACATTAAGGACAGCAACAATATTCTCAGCAACATAATTAACAATCATTTTATGTATATGCTAAAAGTTACAAATACCCTTGGCTAAGTGTTGAATTTTTGGCTTAACTTTGGTGCAAATATCCGCCTTTTAGTGAAACGGTTCAAATGTTTGACATAAGTCCATATTTACGCGAAGCGTAAGTTTACGCCGGGCGTAGGCCTTTTAATGGCCCCTGTCGTACAGTTAGAGGAATATTTTAGTTTACTTTATCATGCACGGTGTTTTTAATTATAATTTTACAATTTGTTTTGGGAACATAAAATAAAGGAAATTGAGTTTTCGATTTTCTGAAGCCAAAATATACAGGATTTTCAGCTGGTCAGATTTTTTTTCGCAAACGTCTGGTCATTAGAGCTGGAAGTGATTTTGGATTCTTTTCACCTGCAAGCTATTTAAGAACCAGTGTTTATGCAGCTCCGATGATTAATATAAATAAATGACTAATATATCTGTTGTTTATTTATTCTTAGGGAATATTGAATAATATGAAATCACATGAAAATAAATAATGAAAAATTCACACACTAATTTATTTTTTTCTTGCACATAAAGTTAAAGCTGCTTATACAATTTCCATCATGCCATTTTTCTTTGCCAACATGGAATATGGCTGCACAGTGCTCCGATGAATTATAGTTGTTTGGTTCGCCATTGTCCCAAGCGAGATAATTAGCAGTTTTTCCGGATGAAAACCACATCCATTTACCTTCTCTTTCTAAATCAACGACATCTATCCATGTTGCTGAGATGAAAATGAATTAAACAATAAATTCAAAAACTTATCCTTGCTTTAGATAGAATGTTTTAAATAACAAGGTATTCTTTATCATCGGTCTTACAATTAGCATAATGTTAAATATATAGAAAAGACCAAAAAAATCAAAACTTTAATAAATGAAATTAAAAATGACTGAGAAAGAATAAAAAGAAATTCAATATTTTGGGTTTTTTCCCTATCAATTTTTAATCATACCACATATTGGAATCTGATCTTTATTAGTTCATCTTTCCTTGTTTTGTTTTGACATCGAGATAAAAGGAACACAATGCTTTTCATATAGCATTGGCATATAAAAATTTAATCTTTAGCTCCTCTATAATAGCCCTACATGTATCATTATAGTGATTTTAAGGTTTGTGTTAAAATTACCTGTTTTGATATCAGGATATTATTTCTTTAACCATTGGTTTTCAAGCTCATCCTCAATGTGAGCAAGGGTGCTATCATATTTTCGGCAATTCATCTGTAAGGAAAGTGTATTTTTTTAAAAAAAATCCATATTTAGACAAGATCAAATAAAACAAATTGTATTTATATTTCATCTTTTTAAAATTATTAATCTTCAATAACCTTGGGCCTGAAACCAGTTCACTTTATCCGTGAATACTTTATAACAACTTCCCTTTCTCGACTTCCACCCATTTGGACAAATTTTAGGTACTGGAGCTGAATAAATCGAAATGTTTTTTATATTAAATAAATCAGCAAATCTTAATCTTTTGCAAGCTCTTTGCAAAGTCTTACGCAAAATAGCATTCAAAACTATTCTTCAAAAATCATTAAAAAATGTCGTTATATTTTCCTTAGTAACATTTTTCATAAATTAGTATAAACATGATAATTTTTAAAATATATGATTATTGGAAAAGTTGTATCTAAAAAATTTTACCACTGTTCTCTAAATCATACCCTGTTTTGCCATAGAAGTCCATGTAAAACATCTCTCATGGGAACGTGGTAAGGAAAACGCTTTCCTGAGAAATTGTGTGCAAATACATCAAATTTCTATTACTTGATGAAAAACACGTAAACACACCAAAACGAAAAATAAACTAGGTTAAGTACCTCGTTTGACTTGGACACATTCCACAGATTTGAATGAAGATGGAATAGCTGCTTGTTAAGCAAAGACGAACAATTAACCTTTAACCTAACGTCACGATTTGTTGCATAGCCAATGCTTAAATACAGCGTCAGAGTGATCCAAATTGTGAACATATTACCTTCTTGATTGAACTTCAATAGTGAAGTGATAATTAGCAGGAAAAAAACAATCTGTCAGACATTTAATATATATATGATATAGATTTACTTACAAACATGGTTGACTGCAATATTGCGTGAGTACTCCGACGACTCATGCAAATGGTAGATTCAGTTACAAAATGTCCCGACTAAAACCTGACACAAAACGTATCAGAACAAAGAAGGGAAAATATTGTCTATCATTTTGAAAAAAAAACAGGGTCAAGTTATCCAGAATATTGCAAATATACGGTGAATCTATAAATAAATGATATCTATTTTAAATAAATATCTGTTTATTTTAAGAACACAAACATGCGTATAACAGTTTCAACAAACAGCATTTATAGAAAATAGATATGATAAACTATATAAAAATGCAAATACCATTAACCTTATATCACATCGAAAATTTAAAAAGATAATCGTTGTTATATATTGTACTAGTGGTCGAGTGGATGTTTAGAAAGTAACCATTGCAGTGAAAAATATGTAAGGTTCGTCTGTAGATTATATAAATCTTTTTTTGCAATGATCGCTACCTTCAAAGCCTAAATCCTTGTTAACTACCAAAAAAGTTATTTTGCTGTTTTAGTGGTACCGGAAGTGTTCAATTCTTTGAAAAAATATATGAGGATTGTTATAATTTTTAAGAAATAATTTTTAAAACATAATATCGAATGTTTCAAAAGATAAAGGTAGTGATCTGTTGTACTAGTGGTCAAGTAGGTGTTTAAATAGTAACCACTGCAGGGAAAAATACATATGAATTGTTCCCTATATGAAAAAGTCAGAGGCAAAACAGGAATTGTAACTGAAATGTCGCAGATAAACACTTACTATAGTATCCTGTAATTATCAAGGTCACAGATCACAAATGTAAAATAAAAAATTCTTAAGGTTAATAACACATCATAACAAAAAGCCTGAACTCTGATCGAAATAACATTTTGTTTTGTTAAAACAATTTTATCGACGGCAACATGTAACTTAGGCCTATTTCATATCCGAGCGAATAAAATGTCGGGCTTGTGATCCGTACATCCCGAGTTCGTATCTCAGAGGGGCTTTTGTTGTTACTTACTGAATCAAATTTGTTAGATATTAATTTTTCATCCCAGAACAGCAAATTATTTCGCTTATTTTACATACGTTAAGTTTATTTATCCTTATATCTTAAATTTTAAAATAATTTACACAGGTGCTTGTGGACTGGACCGTGCACTACCCCCCCCCCCCTTTTTTATATTTTTTTTAATTTCTTTTATTAATTATCATTAACAACCCCTTATGTCTCCAGCCGAAAAATAAAAGAAATATCACGACTTGGTAGCATTTTATAATCACACTCGTTTCCCCTATATATATAAAGAGAGAAGGTAAGCAACTCCCGTTTGTTTACATTGAGGTACTACCTGGGAAATTCAAACGATTACTATATAAAAAATCGCTATACCTTTGGTGTCATCTATTTTTCTCACTTCCACACATATCATTCTATCTGAAAACTTATATAAATTAGCACGCTGAACCGTAATCTATCCAATTAATAAACATTTGTCACTCGCGACCACGATATTCATGATATTTTGAAACGTTCCAAGGAGAAGCTACGGAAGTTAGCTGCACAGCGACATCTATGCTAAGAACGATAACTCTTCCCGTGTTCCGAATGTCATTGACTTAAGGGTAACGCACGAGAGGCCCGAAAAAAAGTTCGTGACAAATGTTTATTAATTGGATAGATTACGGTTCAGCGTGCTAATTTATATAAGTTTTCAGATAGAAGGATATGTTTTATTTTCCATCTCAATAAACACAGGTAAATCTATGTAAAGGATTATAGATCTACTCGGGGAATCCATTAGTGCCAACTGTGGAAATGAAATTTTTGTGAATCCATACCAATGCCATCAATGACGATTTCTGATTCGCTTTTTAGACAGAAAAGATCAACTACAAAAAACAGTATACTATGGCAATTTGTGTCACTATAATTTATTAGTAATTGTAATTTGATTTTTGAGTTAGATAGGATGCGTAGATTTCTTTTTTAAATAATATTAATATATTAATATGATAAGTTATTTTACCGCATGCAGTTTAAACAATTTCACAATTTGAAAAAAAAACTCAGCCTTTCCACCAAGGTGTCACTGAACCTTTAATCGCACAGTTAAAGGAAGTGAACATGAAAAAATTATCAAGGGCTCAAATTTGTCTGTTTGATGTGTATAATGATATCTGAAAACCTTTAGACAGAACTTTCCTCAGTAAGAAGATATGCCACTTAGAATAACTAATTCTTGCAATCCATGAGCGCTGCCATATTGTTAAAATCATTACCTCCCTGCTGGGTTATCTCTAAGCATCTAAGAGAGGGCAGCACTGATGCTGACGTCAGTGAGACACATTGCATTTTTACACACGTTTAGTAACAGAGATACATGTAAAATGCCATCATCAAAATGTGAATTGAAACTTGCAATGGATGTAAAGAGTTGTCATTTTTAAACAGTGTTTATGGAGGAAGATTTTGGATCTCAGAATGATGCATTCCCACCAGCAGTTAATGTGACATGTAACTAGAATGGAATGTCCGTGGATCAGTGTTATTGTGACCTATTTTTTCTTGCACTCGGGAATTTCTTGTTTATTAGTTTGAACATTATGTGTGCTATATAAATGAGCACACAAGGTCAGCATCCTGACTTTTAAAAAGTGTCTTAGTCCTGTTATTCTTCTGACAGCATAAACAGAACCGGCGAACATATATCATCAAGATCTAAGATAAAAACATATCAGAAAAATTTTCAGGGCATTTAAATAAAAAGTAACAGTAAGAAACCCCACAAAGAAAATGAAATTACATTTTTATATTAATTTAAATTGAAATCTACAAACAGTATTTTATTTATGTAAACACTGACTGCCCCATCTCCGTACAAACATCTGGAATGCGGTGGTCTCATATTTCACATATTAATTTATCTCGTCATTTTTTGCACAAATCATATATAGTTATCTGAGGTTCATTTATAGAAAATAATGTACTAAATCCTTGTCTTCTCATGACGATACACAAAATTTTTCTTCACATCAAGGCATATTTTTTCTTGTAACTTTTATCAACCCTGTACATAAACACTGGCCTATAGTTCCAACATTGACCCAGTCACCAGCAGCAATGTGGTTTATCTACGTCAGAGAACAGATGCATGCTGGGGAATAATGGATTACCTCCATAAACCTTTCACTGAGAGTGTTAAATTGATAAAATCTCTTGATAGAAATAAATGAAAAGGTAACAGACCTCATTTTTAAGTTTCAAAAGGCTTTTAAAATTGATTAAGCAACAATTATTTTTTTCATGTTCACTTCCTTTAACCTAGATATAACGTTTTGAGCATTCTTTGGCCAAGTTTACTTATTTGATTTATTTTACAAATGTTAAAAAATTGCTTTAACAATAAAAATGATCCTTTTAAATCAATTTGAAGTTATTAAAACTTACGTCAAATGTTTTTTTTTAATTAAAAAACATATCCTAATTGTATATCTGTGCGCTTAATTGCACGAACATGTTTAATATGACGTTCAAAATACGATGAAAAGTTATTTAAACTCAATTTAAGTCTTCTTAAGTATATCTGTGCGCTTAATTGCACGAACATGTTTAATATGACGTTCAAAATAAGATGAAAAGTTATTTAAACTCAATTTAAGTCTTCTTAAGTTGTCTCATAATTGTGAAAAAAGTAATATTTCACGCCAAGTTTTAACGACAGTAGCCTGAATTGGATGTTTTAAAACCGATTTGTAATTGAATTCGAGTTATTTAAGCACAATATATTAATACAAACTTGAACTGCAACAACACAATTTAAACTATGATTTCAGTAAACATTAAAAATAGACAACAGATAATTGATGTTTTGAAATCAATATGAAAACATTAAGACCCAATATAAAGAAATGTTACATTATGAAAAGTATAACATTTATTCGGTTTCTTTTTATATAATTCTATTGTATGCATAATTGCAAGAACAATAGAAATAGACTGGCTTTAATCCACTTTAAATATCATTTTCAGAAATTTCAGGCTTGATATAAATCCAGCTATTTTACATAACACGTTATCTAACTCAAGAGCAACAGAATATTTTAGCTTACACATCAATTTGACACTTTTAAACTCGATTTAAAAGTTTTTTGATATAATTGAAAAATCAAAATTTAAACAAATCATTTCATCAGTAATGTTTTCAACAAAGACTTACAAAAGTAGAAAATTAATAAATAATGAAATGAAAATAAAGAATGATCTATATATATGAGGTTGTTACTAAGAGTATAAATAAATCAACCAAATTTGTAAAATGCAATTTTAAAGACCACATTATATGTCAGAGACTGTTGCCATTTCACAAAGATTGTTTATCACTAGCATTCAAATTCCTAAAATCTACTGTTCTTTGAGAGCAAACATTTCTTCAATATGATTTTTTATTGAACGTTACAACATATAAGTTGAGATAGAATTTTAATTGTTTCGATATTTTGGTACAAACTCAAATTAAAAAATTACCAGTCTTTAGTTAATAATATATAGTCATTTTAACTATAAATACAAAATTGCATTAAAAATTATCAGTAACATTAGACGGTCTTTGCTCAAATTTGTAAGATTTAGATGAAGTCCTTAATTAACAAGCATTCTGAGAGAATTGCATAAGAAATACAAGTCCCCTACCGGTTTGTAGAAATTTGTGAAAACAATGCACTGTTATGCAGAATATCATTTATTACCGTCTTCTGTATGGGAAAACTGAAGTGGGACAGACAGACGGACGGACAGGGAGACGGACGGACTGACGGACGCAGAGGAAAGCTATAGCCCACTCCGGTGAAAAGCGGTAGGGGCTAATAATAAGTAGCTATATATGATAATATACAGTCATTTTAACTATTTCAGGTGGTTATGAAGGGTAATTTGTTACACAACCAGTCTATTTAGATATTTCTAAATATTTCTGACGTAGAATTCACTGTTATTACACCACATTATTACATATAATAACATTCATTTAAACAATAAAATGTTTTCTTTGATGTGATTCAGGCGGGATATGAAAGTGGCGACATTGCAGAAAAAATACATAATCTGCGTTAAATTCATTAAAAGATAGTGTAAAATATCATGCAATAGAGACTGATAGATATAGCTACATATTTATAAATTATTTAAGGAGTAAGAAATCATTCTTTGAGTATAATGAAGTGATAATTTTGGTCGGGGTGTGATCAAATCCAATAAAGCCCGAAAGGCTCTATGATTTATCACCTCAGAATATTTAAAGAATGATTCCTTTTTACTTATATGTATATACTTTAAAGCCGTCGTACGATTAAATATTTTAATATAAATAAGCAAACCCCGATGGCGTCTAATTTGGCATCATTTGAAGTTATGGGTTATATAGTACAAAATCGATACTTAAAGTTATCACAGGCAAAGACTGAAAAATGTAAATGTATACGGTGAAATACTTTAATTTTTTTATGATGAAATACATTGTTATTTCTAATGTAAGCATAAACAAAAAAATATTTTTTCATTCAAAGAAAGTTCCAATTAACATGTATACTGTATAATCATTAGATTTCGTGGTGGCTAAAATTTCGTGGAGTTTTTGGGTATCTCTCATCCACGAATTAACATCCTCCACGAATTGATTAATTGGGGTAATAAAATCATATAAAACCGTACACGAAATTACCTCCCCATGAACCTGTAAAATTTAAGTAATCCACGAAAATTGGCCCATTTTCACATTGTCAAGGTCTGTACAGGAGTTGGTGTAAGGGGGGCTGATAACAGGTCATGACATTGTGTAGAGTGAAAACTGTTCTACGGGCATTTTCAAAATCCTGTTGTTCTCTCTTCGTCACTAAAATTTGTGCATATCTATTTCTATGTACACCAATGTCGGAGTCAGTAAGATTTTAGCTTAATAAAAGCAGGGTTATCTTATGCAAGAAAACAATTATAAATTGCATTTTGTCTTGTATTACTAGGTCTTCTTCTATAGCGAAACATTATCTAGCTACTTGTGATAAATTATTTCTGTAAAAGTCGTTATTGACACAGTCCTAAATTGGTTTTTTTTATGTTTAAACGAAGATTAGTATGCGATAATATTCAAAGATTTATTTCGTTATGCACAAAATATCCGCCAAATAAATCAAACATTTTGAACAGCGATCTCAAACTTTCCTGGGAAATCTTAAATCACGGAAGAGTTTGCGTGCCAAATCCCCCCTTCCAAAGTATGATCAAGGTAACTGACTTCGTAAAAACCTAGAAGGTTGTTAGAACATGAGTTTGAACGGTTTGATTATGATTATACAATGAAATATGTTAAAATTAAAATTAATTGGCGTTTATCCAGTTTTCTTCTTCTTTCTTACTTTCAGAACACATCAACGTTTTTAATATACATAATTTTCCTTACACAATTTTCCAATCTATTAAAACATCATATATCAAATCACCTAAAGCATTTTAATTGCAAAATTGTGTAACATTTCATCTTGCTTATTGTATATTCTACCTTAAGTTTTGCAATCTTTAAGATTTCTAGGTCGTGAATTTAAAAACAAATAAGATTGATGGGAGACGGAGAGGCAACCGTCTTATCTGGAGTCTTGAAATAAAACTGATTCATTCGATATCAATTTTAGAAGTAATCTTAACTTCCTACTTTTAATATCACTATCACGAGGCCAACTTATTTCATGCAATTTATAATCTGTAAGATAGGATACATAGCGTCACTTGAAATCCTAGTGAAATAGCTACGCACGTGTTCAATATTCTTGAACATAAAAAAAATGAACGATTTGCCTTACTTCTTTTTTTGGATTATCACGTTAGGATATGGAATATCTTCACGTGCTTTTTTGGAAAATTGCAAATGGACTTACAAGGACAATGAGGTAAAAGTTAACTGTTCTGAACGAGGTTTAAAATGTATTCCAAAATTCAACGACACTGTCACTTACTTAGACTTAAGTCACAACGAAATTACTGTAATCAATGACAGTTCATTACCAATGACATTGAAACATCTTGACATTTCGTGGAATAGTATTAAGCATTTAAAGACGGCTTCCTTTGGGTTTTTACCAAAGCTGGAATATATAGACTTGTCCTACTGCAACATACGTGATGTCGACCAAGGAGTGTTTGGGGAGTTGGTTAATATACGGTATCTTAACATTTCATACAACAGAGAACTAGGATTCGCATCTTTGCCTAATATAACGTTTAATCTAAACAAAACAAGTATTTTGTCCTTGAATTTTAATGGAATTAACTGTGCATCAGGTGTGGGTACAATGATAAAAAGATCTTATTTAAAATACATCGAAAGAACAAATTTGTCTGAACTGTTTCTTGCTAATAACAGACTTGAACTTTTTGAGCCAGGGGTGATATATAATTTGCCAAAAAGTGTGCAGTTTCTTTCTACGGCCGAAAATAAATTAACAGCAGGTGTATATCTATTGGAGTATCAATCAATGTCTGGATTGAAAATCCTAAACATGAGTTACCAATTACACCCACCTGTTTATCCCAATTCTGTTGTAGACCAATGTAGAGAAAAGGTGGATGAAAACATGAAAGGAATTGTTTACCAGCAGAAAACAATGTCGCATCATTTTAACTGGAGTATGCCATTTCCTCCAAAATTGGAAACCTTGTATGCACAATCAAGTCGACTTTATATCGTTGATCCCCGATTTTCAGTTATTGCTCCAAACCTTCGACATGTTTACCTTCAAAACAACTTTATTATTTCTTTGAAAGGCAAAATACGAGCGAAAGACAACCAGGTAGAAACCATAGATATTTCAAACAATTTTTGTAGCCATTTATTTCGTTCATTTGATGGGAAAAGTGTTAGATACATGAACATTTCTCATAATGATTTAAGCCAAGATATAGAAAGAGACACAGATGGTGAAATTTTTAAAACGTTTACAAATCTTGAAGTGTTAGACATGTCCTTTAACAAAATCTTGTCGCTTCCAAAGCTGCTGCTAAAGAACCAAAACAAACTGGAATATCTGAATGCAAGCAATAATCGTTTATCAGAGTGGTTTGTCGATGTTAAACACATGTCAAATCTTACATACTTGGATCTGTCTGATAACAAATTTGCAACAATTAGTCCAAGAGCTTGCAATCAATTAGAGAAGCTTTTCCAACGCAACTTAACTATCGATTTGTCTAGAAATGGATTAGCATGTACCTGTGAAAATCAAATGTTTGTGATCTGGATGCTTAAATATAAATCCCACTTTAAAGATATTGAAAACTACACTTGTTCTTCAACAAATGCTTTATTCAAGTTCAAAACTTTTGAATCTTCTGTAAACACCCTGCAAAAACAATGTGCATCATATTTGGGTTGGTACATAGGTTGTTCAGTAACTTTGGCAATATTCATTACGTTTGTAATCAGTTTAGTACTTGTTAAAAATAAATGGAAAATACGATACCTTATTTACAAATCCAAGCAAAAATTCGGAATTGTAACTCCCTTTAATAGATATTTACCAACTGGTATGCATTATGAATATGACGCCTTCCTTTCATACAGTGGACAAGAATTAATGTTTGTTTTAAAGGAAGTTATGCCTCGACTCGAGATCAACAAAAGCCTAAAACTCATTGTCAGAGACCGAGATTATCTGCCAGGCATTCCAAAAGTCGACAGCATAATGAATGGTCTTCAGGAAAGCAAGCGGACCATTTGTATAGTGTCAAAGAAGTATTTGGAGTCTAAGTGGCGTGATTATGAACTAAATATGGCGAAAGTAGAAGCCATTGAAGATCGTGGATCTCTTGATTACGTCATTCTTATATTGTTACCCGAAGTGTATAACGATGAAATTCCGCATAAAATCATGGACCTTATCAAAAAAGACCGCTTTATTGAATATCCTATGGAATCATGCGCGTATGATGACTTTTGGGAGAGGCTTATTGGGATGCTTGATCAATGAATTGACAGTCTGTAATTCAAGGCTGGTAGATAATTTTATTCTTTACTATTAGGAAAATGCTTATGCGTAGTTTTTTCTTATTTCTATCCGGATTACTGAAAGCTACTGGGGGGTTTTATGTCTATACATGTCGGTCGTTGGGTTTTTTTTAGTACTAGTTAATTTTTTCCCTTCATTTGCTGACGATGAAAATTATTTCTAAATTCTATCTTTAAAAACACATATGATCAATTCTGAAGATGTGTGAAATTATTAAATACACATAATAGAAAAAATTTTCAATCGTTTGAAATGACGATTCACACATCTTATGGTGCAATGAAGGTAAATGAGTGTCTATTTTTATGCGTATTTTATTTTACTATGGATCAACGTTTTAGAGTAATAGTAATTCTTCTCAACGTTACAAATCAAACTGAAGAATTTGATGAATTATTTGTTAGCATGTCAAACCAAAGAAATTTTTGATATTACTTTTCAAAATAATAAATATTTGAAAGCATTTTAAATATTTAAATAAAATTAACTTGATATCAGCATGCATTTCGGGGGGGGGGGGGGGGTGGCAACAGCTTTTAATAAAATGTTAGACTGAAATAATTGTTTGATGATAAATATAAACCATATTGAAAAACAGGGAATTGTATTCACAATATCTTTATACTGATTATAACTAAAAGGTTGTTAAATGCTATTAGTGAGCCAGAAAAGTACTTGCCAATGGTTAGAATAAATGTAGATAAGGTTTGCTATTTTACCATTAGATTGATGTTGTATTTTCAAGTATTTGTATTAGTTTAACAGTTTAACACTTAATTTATGTTATATATTTTTTTAATCATTTGTATTACGTTATCACTAGGAGATCTCTCTCCTTTGATACCTTAAGTTCTATAATGCCAATTTCCGTATCCTTCCAAAGTTGCTATATTTTTTTCATACGTTTTAAAAATGAAAGCAATATAAATTTCATCACGGTTTTCATAAACTTTAAAACATTATTGCAAGTATACGTCACAATCATGATAGAATTGGGGGAGATATTTCAGTATCTCTTTGTGTCAAACTGTTTTTGTTCTTTTTTATTGTTATTTTTTGGTCTCCGCGTGGCCACATAGACACATATTTTGTAGAAATTAATGTTCCACAAAACACTCAAATTCACAAAAAAAGTTCTATTGTTGTTTTGCTCTTCTGTATAACAACACTTTTCAAGGTGTATTGGGTTTACGCCTTTGTCAAATTAAACTATGGTTACTATTGTCATTTTGATGAAAACATTAAATGTTTCATATATTATTTACATATGCTAGCAGAACTTTTTTCAATAAAATCAAAAATCAAAACATCACAAAACAAGTCAATAAATCAAAAGTTTTTGCTCACTTTTCAGTGCTGTATGTTACAAACTTGATGATAGATTGATATTTGATAGGGAAAAATTGGCACTGATCTTTTATCGATATCAATGATGTATTTTCTATATTTTAAAAATTCAAATCTTACGAAAATCGTTTGTTTCATACCCAAAAATTGCAATGCATTGTAAATAGATTATAATCATTATCATTTATGATATTACGCAGGATTATAGGCGTAATTTTTACATTTTTTTTTTGGGGGGGGGGGTGTTTTTGTTTTTGTTTAATTTTTGTTCTTCAATCAATCTTGGGTTATTTAGATTGGGTAAGTAATTTTGGTTTTACTGGTTTTTTAAAATTTGATTCAAACCCCCCAAAAATTAATATTTTTCAATGCGTAAATTCATGAGTTATGGCTCTGAATTTAGTAGGATTGTCTGATTATTGTTGGTTTTATTAATTATTCGCATTTCTTTTATTCTATAATACCTTTTTAATTAATATTCTAACGTGAAAGTAAATCGAGATGGTATGCTGTATTGTTTAGGAATAAAAAACTGGGATATGGATTTCAAAAAATCTAGCTTAGATCGGTTGCAGGTTGCACACCAGTTTTAAATTTTATTATATATATCATAGACCAAAATTGCACAACTTTACATACAGATTAAAAATCTAAAACGAACTTCTGGAAAAAAATCCTCTTGACATCTTTTTAAACAACGTTCATTTACAATTTTCTTGCAAAATATACACGTGCATCCAGCAAGGCGTGAGACTTTGTTTACCTCGAAGTTAGTTGAAAATCAATCTCGGGCCTTTTCACCCCCCTCCCCCCCTCCGGAAACAACACGCAACAAAAATTCAAAATACCTCGCATTGATACAAAACTGGCATAGTTTGACCTCTTACACATTGTTTTCATCAGCAAATCAGCTCATGTCGCGTGAACGCCGCAAATTCAAAGGGAAATTCGGGAATTAATTTGCCTTAGCCATGTTTTGAACCTTCAATGAAATACTGTTATGACACCTATATTGCTTATTGGAATAAGATGCTGTTGTAGTTAATAATTAAATCAATGTTTAATATTTTAGAATAGAATGATGGGATTGCTTATTGTTATGATATATTTTATATTTTTGACCTTTACGAAATTGTTTGTGCAAAAATGAAGAGTATTTGTACATGACCTTTTTTGTTTCAGTAAATTGTTTTTAAAATAAAAGGGAGGAACCTATGCAATTCATGTAAAAAGAAAATACAATCGAACATTATAAAAATCATTGAGCAGTTATTGTTAAAGACTAAATAACTTCTACGTTTCCTCAAGATTATAAAGATAATTGAGTAAAAAGTAGCTTTATGATAAATATTAAAGCGACCAATCACACAGAATGAATACAGTATGTTTTGTCAACAACTTTTCAAAAAACATGTTTTGTTAAAGTTGGTGTTAATACTCCTTTCCTTTGGTGGTTTAGTTTAGCTACTTAATGCCTCTTGTCAAAATGAAACCCTTATACAAAATTCTGTTTTACACTTAATTATTCCAAGTACTTCTTGGGTGCATACGGGAAATACACATTATACTGCTAGCGTGGATATGTTGGTGATTTCCACGGTAGAGCTACAACATATTCTGTTAATTTTTATAATGCTAAAACGATGGCCTTATGAAAAGCAGTGCATTCGATAAAAAAATAAAGGAATAGTCATTGTTTGTCGTTTTGTTAAACTGTGTCATTTCGAAATTACAAAAACTGGATAAAATGAGAAGCTTCGTCTTTTGGATTCTCGCGGTGGAAAGTTTATATTCTGTGTTTGCATTGTTTACCGATTGCACATGGACATATTTTGATTATGAAGTGGTGGTAAACTGTTCTGGAAGAGGTTTGACATCAATAACAAGGTTTAACGACAGTGTCACCTATCTAGACTTAAGTCACAACAGATTCTTATCCATTCCCGTGAAATCATTGCCTAATAATTTGAAACATCTTGATATTTCTTGGAATAATATAAAACAAACAAAACATCATTTAGATGGGATTCGAACAACTCATTTGAGAAAACTGTCTCTTGCTAATAATAGGCTTGAACTTTTTGAACGTGGTGTAATTTATAACTTACCGAAAACTTTAATGGTTTTTTCAATAGCAGGGAATAAGGTGACTGCTGGTGAATACCTTATTGAAATGCACACAATGTCAAACGTCAGAGTAATCGATATGAGTTATCAATATCACCCACAAGTAAACTATCCTTTCTCAGTACTAGAGAATTGCGAAGAGAAAGTTGAAAAAGAAATTAAAACTTGTTTTACAGGTTTCAATACTCAAGCGGTACTAAGCAGGCCAAATTGGAGTATGCCTTTACCTCCAAATTTAAAGACTTTGTATTTGCAATCTGGCAGATATATAATTAAAAATCCAAGATTTCCCTTATAGCACCGAATCTGCGGCATGTATATTTACAGAATAATTTTGTCATGTCTAACAGGGGTCGAATAATATTCCCAAACAATACCATTATTACATGTGATATTTCAAATAATATATTTTCCCATAATCCAGTGAATGATGGGCGTCACATGAAGTACTTGAATATTTCAAACAATCGGTTCGATAAAAGCTTTATGACAGACACAGATGGTACAATATTTGCAACTTATACTAGTTTGGAGGTAATAGATATGTCTTTCAATAACATTTTCTCTCTCCCAACGATGCTACTTAAGAACTCACACAAGTTGAGGTACATAAATGCTAGCAACAACAGACTATCAAACTGGATGGTAGATCTGACTGAAATGCCAAATCTAATATCATTAGATTTGTCTGAAAACAAATTTACAACTTTAAGTGAAGGAGACCGCAACCATTTTGAAAAGGCGTTTCAGAACTCTAATTTATCTATCAATTTGTTTAGAAATGGGATAACATGTACGTGTGAAAATCAAGAATTCTTGATTTGGATACAAAAGCACAAAAAACATTTTCTGAACTTTGAAAACTACACTTGTTCTACAAAACGGACTTATTTTGATTTCAAAAATCTAAGATCTTCCTTGTCCATCCTGGAAAAGCAATGCGCGTCATACTTAGGCTGGTACATTGCTTGTGCAGTCACATTAGCGACATTCCTAATTTTTTCAATACAGTACAGCTCACGAGTATCCCGACACCCACCGTGTAAAAAACACGGTGGAAAACGGTCTGTGTCGCACCGTGTACACGGTGTGACACCGTGTATGTGTATTGGAAAATTCAAGAAAAAGCACCGTGTCGCACCGTGGCCGCCTGTGTAACTCCGTGGCCACTGTGTTTCTCCGTGGATATCGTTACCTGAGACGTTTATAGAAATAGCGTATGTTTAGAAATAAAGAAATTATGGCTAAACAAGGGTTGAAACATATATCCTTTTGATATTTAAAAAAAAAGAATGTCAACTTAAGTTGCACGGACTCAGAAAATTGTCGAGGCTGTCAACGTGAAGTTAATTTTTTGTGATCTGAAAACTCGACGTAAATGGGTTCCTTTTAATTCATTTGTTCTTAAATAAATTGAAAAAAATTCACCAAAAATATTTAATAATCAATTAATATATAATCAAAATTCAAATCAATTTAATTCATCTTGTTTTTTTCTAAACACGCGTGATGTTGTAACTGACGATCCTATTAAAATGTCGGGAGCTTAAACGTCTTATTTCTGTTATCTGTAAACACTTTCAGATTTATTAATTAATTTACAGCCTTTCTTTAAACCAATTAAAAATGAAAAATGAAAACATTTCATATCATGTTTTTCTAAAAACATGTGCTGTTGATGTGCTGTAGTAATAACAACCCGATATTACCGGTGACTCGAATACTTTGGACTTCAGCTATTTATGTAGCAATAAATAAACAAAAAATTACTTTTATATTATAGATTAAAGATAAATACATGTACAAACTCTTGTTAAATGATATTCAAGCATTGTACATGTATTAAAAATATACCCCCATTTCATAAAATAATTTCAACTTTATTTCCGTATAGCTCGTAATGGCCTCGTGATTTCACATGGAAAAATCACCCGTGCGATGTACGGAAGCTGATCAGATACACAACATTGTCTTTCATATTGGGTTCTATACACAACAGGTGTTATTGTCTGTCTTGTTAGGTGTCATTGGAATTAACAACTAACTGTGTGTATATTTGGACGTCTGAACAGGTGTACTCGAGATGCCGTTATTCACACCTTTCCGCGAACACCTGTTTGGTAACAACCCGTCGCGTGTATGGTCTGAATATATCTTACTTCTACTTTGTTAGTTCAATGATTTTTCCTTATCTCTAACAAACAAACAAAATGTCTGTAGATATGTACCCAAACAACTACACGTAAGACTATCGGCGCGTGGATCCGGGGAAGAATTTAGCAACTCTATAAATGCGGGAATTGCACAAAGTATTAACTTGCGATAAGAAATTATTTACCGGGTACACATACACGTATGTGCAAAAAAAACCTGATTGATTAAAAAGATGAATGAGATAAATAAATACCGGTAACTTTTTGTAAGCATTTAGAATAAACACAACTTTATTGATGTGAAATAGCGTCGAAATTTTAACGAAAAATCTTATTACTTTGTGAACTTAACAAACTTTTAGTCATTGTGTTGAAATCGTTATTAAAACCATGGATCTAAAATAAATGAATTAAATTCATACAAATAGAATTCTTCTAAATTCTAAAATGATTGCACAAAAGTACACAGAGAGAGAGAGAGAGAGAGAGAGAGAGAGAGAGAGAGAGAGAGAGAGAGAGAGAGAGAGAGAGAGAGAGAGAGAGATTTTACAACGTAATATTCCAACCCTCCTGCATGCAGTATCAGAATGAAGAAACTAAACATTTCAAACACTGAATACTTCATTGTTAAACATTTTTCTATTTTGCGGACTCAAAAAATAATAGAACGACATTTTCCCCATATCATGGAAGGAGCACGTGGTCTATCTCGCGGGCTGATTTGATTGACATGGATAGCACGTGGACCCTGACTGCATATATTCTATCGCAATTTTAGGGAAAAGGGTTCAATATAATGGAAACTATAAATCTAACTTATTACACTGAATTACAAGTGAAATGTACTTAAATTAAACTCATACTGGTATCCATTCTCTCTCTCTCTCTCTCTCTCTCTCTCTCTCTCTCTTATATGACGATCATTAAAAAATCAAACAGTAATTATTGCAATACTGAGTAGTTTCTTGGAACACAAATAATTTTTAAACTCAAGTTGCTATAAAGATGAAATAAAAAACTATCAAGTACCGATCCACGGATTCTTAGCGCTATGAATATGTACCGTGCGGTACTACATGGACAAGTACATCACACATATGTATAAAAGAAAGAAAATTTGAAAATATATTAGATATAAAGCTGTATGATTATATTATTTAGAGAAAGTACATTTGTTTTCAACAACCCATTAGATTTGTTATCGTTGTTATGGTTCTATGCACTATTGAAACTGCCAAACTACAGTAACTATGATTACTACTTCGTTTAAAAACGGACTGAAACAAAAACTTATGGAACCGTTTATTTGAATTTTAAAAAGGAAAAGAAAGTGTAAGTGTTTTAATTGATCAAACTTTTATGTGGGCGATATCGATTTTTAATATTAAGAAAAATCAACCGTGTCAATCGCATACGTCTGAAAATTGCGTGCATAAAAATTTTTTTATTTCTATTTCTTTGTCTTTTTCTTTGATTCTCTTACGTACATCGATACATATTTTATTCTTTATAAGTTTTATTCCTAAATCCTCCTTTTTTCACAGGTAAATACCGCGTGTTACACCGTGTTATTGTCCGTGTTGCATCGCGTTGCACCGTGTCGCACCGTGTTTTTTCTCGTTCTGTGGCCGTAATAAAGAACAATAGGTCAAAGGTACCGATACTTCCACGCTCAGCGTGGACTTTCAAACACGGTGGTCGGTGTTTTTGTCGGGATACTCGTGAGCTGTACTGTAAGTGTACTACTTGTTCGAAACAAATGGAAAATACGGTATCTTATTTACAAATTCAGGCAAAGATTTGGGTTTGTAGTTCCATTCAATAAACATTTGCCAACCACAATGCATTATCAATATGACGCCTTCATTTCCTATTGTGGGCGTGAATTGATGTTTGTTCTCAAAGAAGTCTTACCTAGGATCGAGGTTGACAAAAATTTAAGACTCCTGATCAGAGACCGGGACTACATACCGGGTATTCCTAAAGTTGACACCATTATGAGCAGTCTACAGGAAAGCAAACGGACAGTTTGCATAGTGTCCAAAAAGTATTTGGAGTCTAAGTGGCGTGACTATGAACTAAACATGGCTAAAGTAGAAGGCATTAAAGATCGTGGATCTCTTGATTATGGCAGTCTTATACTGTTACCTGAAGTTTATAACGATGAAATTCCGCATAAAATTATTGATCTGATTCGGAAAGACCGCTACATTGAGTATCCGATGGAATCCTGCGCTTATGATGATTTCTGGGATCGATTAATCAAGATGATTGAAGAATAACTGTTGCTTGACTTATCGATTATGATTATTTTGAACTTATTTTATAAATACATTTCTTCACATTGTTTACATAGAAGATACTTACTATAACATTTGTTTAGTTTTCTTTTTTTTTGGTGATCTTTATTTTCTTATTATCTCTTTTTTTTAACTGAACTTTGATGTTACAGATTGAATTGAAAGTTTATTGATCCCATAGTTATTCAACTTTTAACTAATTGGTATTTGATTTTTATCGAACATTACATGTTTAGGCAAAACGAATTTATCCATATACAATCTTTATTTAACAAATTATTTCTTTAAATTTGCCTAATTAATCTGTCCGGACTAATGTAGAGATCAAACATGATTCCAGTGATAACTTATTCATATAGAAGAATTGGATGTCAAAATTATAAACATTTAACCAATTGACTGGTAATACGAATGGTTTAAGCACATTTGCACACTTTACACGAATACATGAGAAGATATTAAAAGAGATGTAGAAAGGGTATCATCATTGCAGGAATGATTTGTTCAGTCTGCAGACGCAACTTTTATTGCTGTCTCCACACTAAAGATGTTTGATTTATTGCAACAATTATCTTTTAAAACTTTCGATGTGATATAGTGATCTTTGCATATTCTATATACTAAATTATATCTATTTTCTATAAATGATAAGCGCTGTTTCTATCAACTATTATATGTATGTGTTTTTAAATAAACAAAAAATGATAACATTCACCGTTTACGTGCATGTTCTGGTTATATTAACTGTTGAATTTTTTCAGAATGTTCGGTAAATATTTTGCCTTTTTCCATCTGATAAATTTTGTGTCAGGTTGTAGTCAGGACAGTTTGTAATTGATTTTATCATTTGCATGATTCGTCGAATTTATCACGCAATTTAGCAATCAGCAATATGTGCAAGTAAAACAATATCGTGTATATATAATATGGATGAACAGATTGGGTTTATTCTAATTATTACCACCACATCACTTTTGAAGTTAAGTCAAGAAGGGAGTATGTTAACAATCTGGATCACTTTGACGCTCTATTTAAGCATTGGCTATGCAGCAAATCGTGACGTGAAGTTAAAGCTTAATTGTTCGACCTTGCTTAACAAGCAGCTGTTCCATCTTCATTTAAATCTGTGGAATGTGTCCAAGTCAAACGAGGTTTACCTTAAGGTACTTTACCTAGTATTATTTCATTTATTGTTCGTGTGCGTGTTTCCGATAAATTTAAAAAAGAAGAAATACACATTTATTGTAGTTGTATATAATTTTGTAGGAAAGTGTCTTCTTGACCACTTTTGAAACAAGATGTTCGAATGAGAGGTGCTTAACACGGACTTCTATGGCAAAACATGGTAGGGTGATTAAAATAATGGTATTTCATATATACAACTCTTACATAAATCATAAATTTTGGGAAAATTATTTTTCTGTACAAATAATGCTGAACTGTTTGAATGAATTTTCTGCTGAAATGCCATTTTGGCATCATGATTTGAAGAGTCTCTAAAGGAAAATTGAATAGAAAAAGATAATTATGTTGATAAAAACGTCATATTTTTATAATAAATTAATATCCTGATGTGGTCATTTTATGTTGCAGTAGCACAATTTAAGATACAAACAAAAAGTCAAACCTAAAATTAATACTGTATTTAATTGTAGAATTCTGTTATTTTATAAATGTATAATTTTCTTGCTAATTTATCGTGAATTTTAAATTCATCAGTTCCAGTACCTAAAGTTTGTCCAAAAGGGTGGAAATCGAGAAAAGGGAGTTGTTATCAAGTATTTTCGGAAAAGGTGAACTGGTTTCAAGCCCAGGTAGTGACAGCTCAGTTTATAAATGATAAATAAGTGTTAAATCATATTCGATAAAATTATTTATTTTATGTTTTGGTTGATATTCTGAAAGTACATTTTCCTCACAGATGAATTGTCGAAAACATGATAGCACGCTTGTTCAAATTGAGGATGAACTTGAAAACCAATGGTTAAAGAAACAATATCCTGATATTAAAATGGGTAAATCTAACCTTCGCATAAGATAACATAATTTTAAGCATAAAGATTTTCTTTAAAAGTGTTAAGATTATATCTCTTTATATTATAAAAATCAAACTTTATTTCAGAAAAAAATTATTTTACTTTATTTATCCCAAACTCTTTTGCATTAATCATCTTTTCTAATACATGATTACTTTATAACAAAGACAGTAAAACCATGATGTGGAAAAATGAAATTATATAAGGGAAGAAAATATCTTTTCATCATCGTTTCTTTTGTTGTTACTATAGCAACATGGATTGATGCCGTAGATTTAGGAAAAGAAGGACAATGGATGTGGTTCTCATCCGGAAAAACCACAACCTATCTCCCTTGGGCCAGTGGCGAACCAGACAACCACAGGTCAATTGAACACTGTGCTGTAATATTTCATAATGGCAATGAAAAATGGGGCGATACAAAATGTCACTACAGCTTTTATTTCATGTGCGAGAAAAAAATATACTAGTCTACAAATTATGATCGTGAAAATTTTATATTATTCAAAATACCCATTTGATTGATTGAATAAATTAGACATATGCATATTAAATGATTCATTTGTAATTGATAAATCATAATAATTCCGAAACAGCGAAACACTGATTCTGATCGCAGTTTTCCAATTTGTTTTAAAACTCCAAACCTCTAGGCAGGCTGTTTTAGAAGGTTTCGGTCTCTAGTCAGTTGTTTTAAAAATATGCATAATCAGTCAAAGATATCATTTGACAGCAGTTTGTCACAATCAGTATTCTATGAATTCTGATTATATACAACACATGTACAATGTATCAACACACAATATATAATTAAAAGTTTACTTTTTAATTAGACGGGGTCACGTGACCCCGTCTATTGGTTTACTGTCAGCTGAAGTCTCAAACCGGAAGGCACGCGTAGAACACATAAATTGAGTCTACGCGTAAGAAAATAGTGCAGAAAGTTTTCATGCATTTCAGTAAATATGTATTATAAAAACACGCAATAAATCTATTTAAGTCCTCTGTGTATAAAAAAAATTCTATTTAGAATATAAACAAATAGTTTTATTGATCAAAATATTCTTGCTCGGGTTCAAATGTGGAATGAATTACGTAACTGAATGCACAGCGCCGTTGACGATTCAGTTGGTGTACGAACTCATTAATCAATAGAAGAGGTTGATGGTGGAATCGAAATTAAAGTTCCCAAACGCAATGTGCCATTTTTGAAAAGTTGTGAATTTTATTTTGACAATCTTTCACCTTAATACTACCAAACTTCATGTGCAAGCCGAAGTTAAAATCGGGACGGGTTATACACAGATGTTTTACAAATTAAATAGGTGTTTCATTGGCTTCCGGTCTACTTGCGGTTTGACTGCTGTTCGTCTCTAAAGGAATTGTGTACAAAGAAAATAAAAACAAGTCTGAATTTGCTTTCTCGTTCGTTGGCTCTTTAGTTGATTAAACTGAATTTAAATTTTAAACAATGCATTGTAAGCAAAATCTATAATAGACTATACATTTTGGGAGACTTATACATCATATAATATATACAATCTTATCGATTGAAGAACTAAGTTAAATGTTAATGTTCATGTTTTCCGGCTTAGTTGGAATCAGGCTTGGGGTGAATTACATTGTAAAATAATGCATTACAATACCATTACTTCATGAATTAGGGCATTAAATTACCATTACTTAATTTTCTTGAAGTAATGCATTACATTACCATTACATGTGTAAAGTAATGCATTACCATTACTTTGTGAAAAGTCAATAAGTTTTAAAAAAGTAATTTAAAAACTAAATAAAGAGTTTTTGTAAATATTTCATAAATAAAACATGCTTAAAATATTTACAGGTTCATGTTCATGTTCGCTATCAGGTTCAAATTTAATGACTTATACAAGATTGCTGTTGCACTTGTAGCTCTCAAAGTAAGGTTGGTCCCGTAACATTTACACGCTAATGGCGGAGTTGACAATCTATGTTATTTATGTCTCTGATTTTCGGAGTATGATTTTTAATGAAAGGAACGGTTGTATCGTAATTCGTGTAGGTGATGCACGAGTTTACACAAAAAAGTTGTAAATGGCGAACAGATTTATTTTTACCTATTGATTTTGCATGAATCGCAAATGAAGAAAATCGTGTCAGATAAGTCAGTCTTAAAAATTAAAATGGCGACCGTGACAAATCTTTTTATTGTCAAAGTTCTTGGAATCTTATTGTAAAAAAATATGTCTAACGTCAGGTGCATGTGTTTGTTATCGGTATACAAATGTTCACTTTGTTTGTAAATTCAACAGTTTTAGAGTTTTCGGGGTTTTCATAAAACTTTTATTACAGATACCGTCCGACTTGTGGATTTTCCCTTGGATTACAAAATTGAATAAATCTAAAGATTAAAATTATCTACTTTGATATAGTGGTTTGATTTTCCCGGTTATTAGTAATTTTTAAAATTTTTCCTTGGGGTCTTATTTTACATAATATACCGATGTGTCAATTTTCTACAATTACAACGGGATTGAGTAAAATTTAGACAAAGTATCAAACAATTGCAAAAAAGCCGAATTAACATAGATTGTAACAACTTGTTCAAACTCATAAATTTTGGAAGCATATTCGAGGAAATCCAGGACAACTTCAAATTCAAACTTTCAAGACCCCGTCTTTCAGTACTCTCTGTACTTTGATTTTGTAAATAGAATCAAAACGTCATGTTCAATACTTTTGTATTAATTTCATGCAAATTATATAGAGGAAGAATATGATTCGAAATAAAACAAATTAATGTCCTTACCAATATGATAACACCGTATTTTTAACTTTATGTGGATGTGATGACTTATTACGATTCGAATTTAACAACACAAAAAACGCAATCATAAAATGATAGCTGAAATAAATCATTTATTAAATGAATTTTTAAGGTATCAGTGAAACTCCTACTATACCTTCTTGAGTTTTATTTTTTAATAAATCTTAATTTTCATTTTATAAATTTTACCACAAAATGTCTAAAACCTTGCTAAAACACACATTTCTCTACGTACAAGAAACTCTAAAAATGAAAAAAATAAATATAAATGAATAAAAAGAACAAATACGGAAAAATAAAATATTAGAAATAGCCCAGATTTGGAGGTTTTTTCCTTCTTTTATATTCTATGAAGAGATGCATAGTGTAATGTAAATTGACTTATATTTGTACGAACTGACCTTTTAAAACACAAAGATCTAGTACATATTCTTACTTTGGTTTCTTAAATACTGCTACCATGGAGTCGGCTGTTCGTGTGTGTTAGGATTCAACAATATAGTTTGTCTCATAAGTAGAAAAATGAGTACTATAAGAGCTATACTGCATATCTGTTTTATTATGACAAGTACTTCCTAGTATACTGGTACACAGAACCTCTAAGTGTGGATAAAGATGTTTTCTACATCTCACTAATATATGTTGATGTAATATGAGGGCTTGCATTCGATGGTTTCAAAGGGAATCGTCATTCATTCGAATTCTTCTTTTCTTCGAAAGTTTTATATTAAACATTTGATACAATGACAGGTCTGCTCATTTTGATAACTTTGATAGGAGGTCTTTGTTCTGTGAGTGTAGTTTGCACATGGACTTATTTCGATAACAAAGTGGAGGTCAACTGCTCTGAAACAAATTGCACATGGACATATTTCGATTACGAAGTGAAGGTCGACTGCTCTGGAAGAAATTTGACCAGTATACCAAGGTTTAACAACAGTGTCACTTATTTAGACTTGAGTCACAACAAAATCCTTTCCATTCCACCAGTGAAACTTTTCCCTACTGATATAAAACATCTTGACATTTCGTGGAATAACATTAAGGAATTGAAAGGTAAGTCCTTTGGATTTTTACCAAAGTTGACATACCTGGATTTATCATATTGCAACTTACGCGACGTTGACGAAGGAGTCTTTGGAGAGCTGGATAATCTACAATACCTTAATATTTCATACAACAGAGAATTAGGATTTGCATCTTTGCCAAATATTACATTTAACCTAAACAAAACAAAGATTTTATCATTAAACTTGAATGGAATCAACTGTGCGACTGGCGTTGGCACTGCTATTTCCAAAAATCAATTAGAAAACATTCGAACAACCAATCTAACAGAATTATTTCTAGCAAGCAATAGATTGGAACTATTTGAAAACGGAGTGCGCGGGCATGTTAAGGCTTCCCGATGCGATATGTAGAAAGTCACTTGTCTGTACTTCATACGATATGACGTCATAATTAACTTTGACGTCACGATCTGCATTCCTGTCGATAGTTCTCAGGGAATGTATCTTAACGTTAAAAGTGAATTATATCAAACCAGTATAATACCGCATGTTTCCTTTATATAGATGTTGCAGTTAATTCTAGACGTACAGAATTCATTCATATTAAAAACCAGTATCAAATAATTGGCAGTTTTAAAGCTTCGTTTTAAGTTAAAGACTATTTATAAACTAGTGGTTTGGAGACTCTCCCTGCTACGTGTAAACAACTGAATGAAGAAATTTTAATGCATGTAAAACCAGCTTGGCGCAGGTGAAAGATCAACACAATTTTAGAATATCTTACGTAAAATTGGTAGAGAATATAAGTACCAATGTGAATCGTGCTGCGGAAACCTACGGATTTACCCTATTTTTTTGTAAATCGCTTTTGATTAGTAAAAATGTGCATTATTTTGATGATTTTGTGGAATGTTTCAACAATATCTTCTATAAACGAAATATCTATTTCTTTCCCAAGCAAGAACTTCAAAGTTTATGACTGAACAAAGGATTTTTCTTTAAAATATGTATGATTTAATGTCATTAATCACCTGCGCCGATGCGTTTTAACTAGATCATTTGCAATATTAGGATTCGCCTGTCACGTGATTACGAAGTACATATGACGTCACAAAAATGCATCAAATATAATGTTTAACATCGATGTCAATAAATGTAACATAGATTTAAAGAAATACTCCCGGTAAAATTATTTTTGCCATGATTCAAATAATATCGTTTTCCAGCCGTATTTTAGCATCGGGACGCCTTAACAATGCTGCGTGATTTATCACTTACCAAAAACTATCACTGTATTTTCTATAGCAGCAAATAAACTGACTGTTGGGGAATATCTTATCGAAATGCACACAATGTCAAACGTCAGAGTTATGAATATGAGTTATCAACTGCACCCACAAGCAAAGTATCCTTCCTCGGTACTAGATAATTGCAAAGAAAAGGTTAATAAAGAAACTGAGAATCTGTTTGATAATTTCGATACCAAAGTATTTTTTAAAGGTATAAATTTGAGTATACCTTTACCCCCAAAACTAGAAACATTGTATTACCAATCGAGCAGACTTCTAATAAAAAATCCAAGCTTTTCTATTTTAGCGCCGAGTCTTCGGCATATTTATCTACAGGATAATTTTATTATGTCAAGCAGTGGTCAAATACGATTCATTAACAACACCGTTACTATATGTGATGTTTCAAACAATATGTTTTCCCATATTCCAGTAAATAACGGACGTCATGTGAAATACTTAAATATTTCAAACAATAGGTTCGATAACTATTTTATTTCAGAAAAACGTGGCGAAATATTTGAAACACTTATTAGTCTAGAAGTAATAGATTTGTCGTTCAATAACATTTTCTCGCTGCCAAAGCTATTGTTTAAAAACTCAAGGAAATTGATGTATGTGAACGTCAGTAACAACAGGTTGTCTGATTGGTTAGTGGATGTGAGTGAAATGTCTGATCTAAGATCGATAGATCTGTCCGACAACAAATTTACAACACTAGGTGTCAGTGCCCGCAAACAGTTTGAAAAGGCATTCGAACGCTTTAATCTGACTATCAATTTGATTGGAAATGGGTTAGCTTGCACCTGTGACAACCAAGAATTTTTACGTTGGTTACAAGAACACAGAAAACACTTAATAAGCTTTGAAAACTTTACTTGTACTACAAAGGATACGTCTTTTGATTTCAAAAGCCTAGGATCTTCTTTAACCATCTTAAGAAAACATTGTGCGTCGTATTTAGGTTTGTACATTGGTTGTGCAGTAACTCTTGCAGTGTTTTCCAGTTTTATTATAGGCGTACTGCTTGTGAAAAACAAATGGAAAATACGTTATTTGATTTACAAATCTAGACAAAGGTTTGGATTTGTTATTCCATTCAATAAACATTTGCCAACCAGCATGCATTATGAGTATGATGCCTTTCTTTCCTACAGTGGACGCGAATTGATGTTTGTTCTCAAAGAAGTTATACCTCGGCTCGAAGTAAGCAAAAACATAAGACTCCTAATAAGAGACCGGGATTATTTGCCTGGCATTCCAAAGGTTGACAGCATTATGAGCAGTCTACAAGAAAGCAAACGGGCCATTTGCATTGTGTCCAAGAAGTATTTGGCCTCTAAATGGCGTGACTACGAACTAAACATGGCGAAAGTAGAAGGCATTGAGGATCGTGGATCTCTTGATTACGTCATTCTTGTACTGTTACCAGAGGTGTATAATGGTGATCTTCCAAGTAAAATCATGGACCTGATTAGGAAAGACCGCTATATTGAGTATCCAATGGAATCTTGCGCTTATGATGATTTCTGGGATCGGCTAATCAGAATGATTGAATAGTGATAATGATAAAAAGGTAGAGACTGTCATAGGAGATACAGGGATGGAGTTATCTAAAAATACATGAATAAATCTTAATATCTAAACTTGTGTAGAAACGAAAACAGCTGAAGTATTTCCAATTTGAAGATACTTTACCTCAGACTAAATTAAAGATTGCAATTACGTTACATCTAAACGGATACTTAATTTTAATTAGTGGTTTAATGTTAAGGTTTTTTTTCGTTACATGCTTTGTGTTTAACTGTATTTAATTTACTTTCTTTTATGTTTTTACGCATGCTTATTCCAAATTATCTACATGTGATTGTACATATGTATAATAAAAAGTTATAAAACGAGTATATTTTACTCAATTTAACAAAAATATACAGTAGTGAATACTGGATTTTATGATTTCTCATATCTCGTACAAATACACGGGACGAGTCACATACACTTCCATCTCTAATGCTTGTTCATAATAAAGAGTGCTGAAGGCGGGGAAAAACTTATTGATAGTTTAACGACTGACATTCTAAAAGAACAGACCATTAAAGCAATTTTAAGTAATATAAGTGACTGTGACAATTTCTATGTTCCATTTATCTATTTCAATAGAGCTGGTTGGTCGTGGCCATTTTCTGACTATATTAACCGCCTTTAAACAAAGAGCTTTGTATAAAAATGTATGAAAATGTTCGAAATCTAAATCTAAAGCTTAAACATTTTCATTTGTATTTCTTTACTAAAACAAAGTTCATGGCCAAATAGATCATAATCAAACATTTAAGACAGATATGATTGGTTATTTGTAATTTGTGGACCACCCAGCCTGCTTTTATTATAAGCCCTTGATTTAGCCTACTGCACCATATTCTACTCGAAGGGAAATAACTGTGTAGTTTGAATGAAAAATACCATAATGTTCTAATGACAAAGTATATGAGATGAGATTGATGAGAAAATAGAGCTATGAACTTCAAACAAATAAATTAATAGATCCTACAAACAAAGTCTTAAATGATTTATGTTTATTGTGCATGCTTTTGCGAATTTTTATTAAAAGATGTGTGTTACAACTTTTACGAAAATATACAATAATCACAATAATTACAATAAACGAAGTACATATAAAATTTCTCCATGTTTTGTTTATTGTTATTTGGTTGGTGAATGTTGCCATTTTTCTTTCAAAGGCAGCTTACATTCAAATTTCGTTAAGGGTTCTTAAATATAAAATCTTGTTTGATATATTTTTGTTTTATTTAAAAACAGCTTGGATTGATTCAATAGAATTTAAAAGACCGAGTCGATCGTTGGATGTTGTTTCCATCCGGAAGGACAGCATATTATCTTCCTTGAAACATGGAGGATCCTAATTCAGTGTTATCTTGTCATATCGAACTACTTGTAGATATATGGGATGGTGAAAACTAAATATCAACCATTATATTATCTGTAAGACTTTATTGCTCTTTGAAAATGAAAAAGAAGATATTTCTCTCTTTAATTTTAGGAGCAATTTCGTACGCTGTCGACACTTGCGTATGAATCACCGGTGTTTTCTATAAGTTAGAATTGGAAATAAAGAGCCGTGCAAATGCTCTGTAACGCAGAAGTCTAAATGCCTCTTATAAACATGTTTCATTCTCACGTTTGCTTGGAAAGTACTAACGTCACTTCAAGCGTTATTGCTAGATTTAAGATATCCTATCCATATTAGGACCAAATTTGTCCAACCTTGAATATCCATTATGTATTTAATACTTTGATATTTATTTAAGGCATCTAAGAGTAGAAAAAGATTTACCGAGAGAAATATTTAAAACATTATTAACTGAGCAGTAATTAATTAATGAAGATTGCATTAAGGTCTATGGAGACAAGCATATTTTTTAAGATATAAAAAGTAATTACTAGAAATGTCAAAATATGCTTTAGTGGAAAGATGTATTTTATCATTAGGAATACTAAAACTATTGAAAATAAATTTTATACCGTGTACATTTTTTTAGAATTAGTTTTTATAAAATAAAAGCAAAGGGGGACAACTCTTCAAAAAAGGAAAAGGTCATTAATTAGGACAAATTTCACACTTAGATAGGAAAATTATGTCCAAGTATACTGAGTATTAAGCCCATACATATCTGCTATGCGCCCAGATTCATTGAATCTGAGGCTATTATGGATCGGATACCTTAAGTGCGAAGGAGCGGAAAAGGCGTACATGTATTCGTATTATAGTTTTATTGTCATACGCAGTACGAATATTGATCAATCAAATTTTCTTTTGCAACCACAATTTTACTATAGGTACTTCATGTTTACCAGGTTATCAATGTACATTGAACTCAGAACACACATGTTTAAAATATATTCTGAAAATGTCAGAAAATACCTATCCATATTTTGTTTCGTTCATTTTTTTTCTTGATTCAAAATTCATCGATAATTTCATGAGTTTTGTTCAAAACAACACATAAACAAGATCCACAAATTGATACCAATAGCTGTATTGTGTCTTTGGCGTTTCTAATTATCGTTATTTATTTGACACCATAAGTCTACAAAGCCTATAGTTATGCAATGATCTTCCACATACACGTACCAGTGTCTATTAAAAAGTTTCAATTTACATTTGTTGTATGTGACTTTCAGATTACTATAGGTATTATCTGTAACATTTGTGTTTCAATTCCTCATTTGACTTTTTCACAATACTTGAACGATTCACAGATAATTCATATGAACTTTATAAACGTATGCGACACAGTGTGAGGTTTTTTAATGTAAACCGTTCACTTCTGATCATCAAAGGTTTAAAGTTTACATTTGTGAAATACTGGGTTTGTATGAATTGAATCCTCCCAGCTGAACTGGCTTAAGGCGTCAACTAATTTGACAAAGTCCGATAACTCGTTGTAAACGTTCGCCGATAGTCTGAAAAAAACTGGCCCTGAACAGCACTTAAACAAACTACTTTGTGCTTCTCCATTATATCTTAATTCAGGTTTTTTTGCTCCCTCCTAAACAAAAAGAAGCAAAGATTATCAAACCTGAATTACAAATCCGGTTAAATTGTTAAAAACTTCATCTCTCTTATGCTAAGCTATAAGAAATTTTAATTATAATTTTAATATAATCTACAGACAAATCTTACGTATTTTTCTCTGCAATGGTTACTATCTAAGCACCCACTCGACCACTAGTACAATAGATTACAACTATTATCTTTTTAAACTTTCGATGTGATATAAGTTAAGTGGTATTTGCTTTTCTAAAGTTAATCATATCTACTTTTCTGTAAATTGTAAATGCTGTTTGTAGACACTGATATACGCATGTTTGTGTTCTTAAAATAAACAGCTATTTTTAACATTCACCGTTTATTTGCAACATTATGAATAACGTGACTCGGTTTTTTTTTCAAAATGTTAGACAATGTTTTCCCTTCTTTCATCTAATACTTTTTGTGTCAAGTTTTAGTCGGGACAGTTTGTAACTGAATCTACCATTTGCATGATACATCGAATTTATCACGCAATATAGCAATCAACCATGTTTGTAAGTAAAACTATATCATATATATTGAATGTCTGACAGATTGGTTTTTCCTACTAATTATCACATCAGAAGGGAGTATGTTAACAACCTGGATCACTCTGACGCTCTTTTTAAGCATTGGCTATGCAGCAAATCGTGACGTAAGGTCAAAGGTTAATTGTTCGACCTTGCTTAACAAGAAGCTGTTCCATTTTCATTCAAAATTGTTGAATGTGTCCAAGACAAACAATGTTTTTCTTAAGGTACTTTACCTAGTATATTTTACCTTATTGTGTGTTTACGTTTATTTCGTCAAGCAATAGAAAACTACATATTTGTTATAATTGCCCAGGAAAGCGTTTACCTTACCACGTTTCAAACACGATGTTCCCGTGAGAGATGTTTTACATGGACTTCTATGGAAAAGCATGGTATGATTAAGAGAATAGTGGTAAAATTCTAGATTAAATACGACTTTTCCAATAATCATATTTTTAGAACATGTTAATACTAATTTAATAAAAAAAAATGTTTCTAGATAAAATATCCCGAAAGTTTTAATGATATTTTAAGAATAGTGTTGAAATGCTATTTTGCGTAAGATTTTGCAAAGAACTTGCAAAAGATAAATTAATAGAATTGGTTGAATATATGTAATGACACAAAATTTATATTTTATAATATATCATGATTTTATCAATCAGGGTGTTTTAAATTACAAAGCCAAAAACACAGGTAGAAAGAAAATATTAAAATAAAACTGTTCTATGTAGAGATATTTATATTAATAATATTTATTTACTGATTTATTAATATAGATGTTTTTATTCAATTAGTTCCATAATATTTATTTGCTGATTTATAATATAGATATTTTGATTTAATTAGTTCCAGGACCTAAAATTTGTCCAAATAGGTGGAAGTCGAGAAAGGGAAGCTGTTATCAAGTATTCACGGATAAAGTAAACTGGTTTCAAGCCCAGGTTATTGGAAATTATAATTTTCTAGAGATTAATTACTTAACATCAAACTTCGGTATCTCGAAATGGCGGCACTGAGTAAAAACTTCGAGATATCCGAGGGTTCGAGATATTAAAGTTGATGAAAGTTGGTCTTTAATGTTTCTAGACACGCAAATGCACATATTTTTCTATACATGTATACACACATGTATATAGTCAGTTATGTTATCGTAATTCATAATAATACACTTAAAGATTTTAATGTGTTTTATTTCATTTGTAAAATAAATATATAAATCTGAAATGTTCTTAAATTATCTAATTACTTTTTAAAAGAAGACTTGCGATCGTCTTTGTTTGTCAGCAATTCTTATAACCGGATATACATTACTCTAGAACAAAAACGTAAAACAAAAGTCAATATTACTTATACCTTCTCGACTTCTGTTATAGCCTTGAATTCTGTTTTAATGGTAAGCACCTTTGCCAGATCATTTGTCTCCGGGAATTAAGACTGGGTCCGTCGTTTAATTGTTTATCAGAGATGATGGTTACCGAGAATTTAGTCTCTAGGGTGGATTCATATTACTCAAGAAGTATTTACTTAATCTATTTCTCGATTTCTCTTTCACTTTTATTTGTTTACAAAAATTCATTCTAAGTTATGTTTATTTGTTTACAAATAATCATTCTAAGTTATGTTTAATTATCGTGTCATCCAATGTCACTCTGTGTGAGCATCGTCGATAACCTGGCTTGCGTATTTATGAAGAAAGGGTTTCAACAGTTTGGGGCTGTTAAGGCGTGAAAATCACAGATGACCTCAGTAATAGCACGCGCTATACGGATCTGTTCAATTGGAAAATCAGCGTAAAAGGGATACAGTGCACTTAAGGTGTGAAATTACCGACGCGGTAAATTGACTTGACCTCAAGATAACGTCTTTAAGTGACTGGGGCCATAAGTTTACTTCGAGATAACCGGGTTATTCGATATTTCCGTGTTTGACTTACCAGATTTTTTTTAATAATCATTTATATAGAAAAACTGGCCGGGACCACAGATATACCTCGAGATATCCGTGGTATTCGAGATATCGGTGTTCGAGATACCGAAGTTTGACTGTATACAATTTGTTTTAATTGATCTAGTCTAAACATTTATTTTTTTTAAATATACAGTTTCCTTTCAGATGAATTGTCGAAAATATGATAGCACCCTTGCTCACATTGAGGATGAGCTTGAGAATCAATGGTTAAAGAAACAATATCCTGATATCAAAACAGGTAATACATTGTAACACATGCATAAAATCACTAAAATAACACATGTAGGGTTATTTCAGACGAGCTAAAGATAAAATTTATATATCTCAATGCTATATTGAAAGCATTGTTTTCCTTTCATCTCGGTGTCAAAACAATAGAAGGAAGTTGAATTAATCAATCTCCAATCTCCAATATGTGGTATATTTCAAAATTGATAGTAAAAAATCCAAAATATTCAAATTGTTTTGATTCTGTCTCAGTCATTTTTAATTTCATTTATTTAAGTTATGGTTTTTTGGCATATCTTTTCTATATGTTTAAAGCAACATTATGCAAATTATAAGACCAATGATATAGAATACCTTGAAATTTAAAACATTATATGCAAAGCAAGGATAATAGTTTTTGAATATATGGTTCTTTGATTCATTTCCACTTCAGCAACATGGATAGATGTCGTTGATTTAGGAAGAGAAGGTAAATGGGTGTCGTTTTCATCCGGAAAAACTGCTAATTATCTCCCTTGGGATGGTGGCAAACCAAACAACTATGATTCATCGGAGCACTGTGCATTCATTTTCAATGGTGGCACAGAAAAATGGTTTGATGGAAACTGTACAAGCAGCCTTAACTTCATGTGCAAGAAAAAAATTAGCGTGTGAATTTTTCATTATTAATTTTCATTGGATTTCATATTATTACAGATTTTTCAGAATAAATAAACAACATGTTTATTCGTCTTTAATTTATATTCATCTTTCGGAGCTGCATAAACATTGATTCTAATTATAGCTTTCAAGTGAAAAGCATCAACAATCACTTCCAGCTCTAACGGCAAGACGTTTGCGGAAAAAATCTGACCAGCTGTACATTGATCCTGTATATTTTGGCTTCAAAAAATCGAAACCTTAATTCCCTGTAAACCACATATCGTTCTATATTTAAAGAAATAGTAAAATTATAATTAAAAAAACGCTCATTATAAAGAAAACTAAAATATTCCTCTAACTGTACTTCAATCACAACAGGGTCATATTTCACCAAAAGGCGTTCGTCCGTCATAACTTTATGCCTTGTGTAAATCCGGACCTAAGATAAACATTTGAACTACGGACCGTTTCACAAAAGGCGTAACTTTGCGCCCGACCTAAGTTAAGCCTAGCCCAAGGTTAGTCGTAGCTTTCAACGAATACGTAAAAGGATTGTTAATTTTGTTACTGAGAATATCGTTGCTGTCCTTATGTTAAATTGTACCTCTTTTCATGTAAATTTCATTAAGTTGAAATGAAATTAAGAAAATAGAGAATTTTGACAAAGGTATCATTCACGCATAGTTATGTAACCAGTGTAAGTAATTAATATATAATGTTTGTCTATTTGTAAACGTAATTGTTTCTGTGTGCATGTGTGTGTGTTTTATTTACATCTCCAGGTGAGATTGTCCACGTGTAATTGTTTATTTTTATTTGACCATTCGACTACCCGTTTGACCTGTCTAACAACATTCTAAATTTAACTTCTACTAACCAATCTTCCCGCCTAACTAACCAGGCCCGCGCACACTTTGTCTTGCCTTGAAACGGGACAGACATGTTTGTATGAAGATTAAGCGCAAGCTTTGTCTGCGATTAGCTGCCGGTGTCTGGTAATTCTTGTGTAATTTATTACTTATAAATATATTCTATGTTTATAATTTAACAATTCCATGCTATATATTAAATAATCTTTATCCAAGTTATTGTACCGTATTCTGAGATAATTGTCAAATGAGTCAATGTTGTATGTTTCAGGTTTTTCGTATATATTGAATAAATACATTGTATGACCCTCACTGGTGTTCTGTCTACTGCCTGGGTTACAAATGGCGCCCACGTTGGGACATACATACAGGTACTTAAAAAAAAATCTTTGTCAACTTAAGCTCATCTAAACAGGGTCTTAGACAATAAGGGATCCAGGTTTTGTTGATATAAGGTCAGTATAGACAAGGAGTTGAGATTGAATATTAGAACTGGGTTTGTGTTTTTTGGTATTAATTCCTAGTGATTCAAATTTTGATTTGAGGTGTTATTTTTCCTAAAGGTCATTGATTTTTGTTACTGGGTAGATGATTTTGTTTATATGCTGTTTTGAAAGTAGAGGTGTTTCCTTGGTTCAGTTTGGGGATGTCTAATACGTCAATAGCAGATAAGATTAAGTTGTCATTTGAAAATAAGGAGAAAGAAATGGATGGGGAATTGAAACTTAACTTTGCAGGTGTTTCAGATGAAGATGGGTTTGATTTTGCTGGTCTACCAAATGTTAGTACACCTAAGGGTCAGTTGAATGAGGGTGAAAATAAAGAGCAAAAACCTTATGTTCCTAAAGAAATTCAACATGAATTTAACTTGCCTTTAAAACCAGAAGTTATGAAACAAAAAGGTGCTATCCCGAAAATGCCCAATAAAACAGGTATTAAAGATAGTAATCCAGGTTTCAATCTTGGGAACAATACTTCCACTCAGGTTTATGAAGTCACTAATAATGTCCCTAGAATTTCACAGTTCTCAGGTGATGAACCTCCTCAGAAGGGGGGTGTGTCTTACAAAGAATGGCGTTTTGAGGTGCAATGTTTAGTAAGTGACCCTGACATAAAACCAAACTTGTTGATACAAAGTATAAGAAGGTCATTGAGAGGTACTGCTAAAACTATGCTCATACCGTTGGGGGAAAGAGCAACTGTTAAACAAATTCTGTCAAAGCTTGATGTTTTGTTTGGTGAGATTTCAACCAACGGTATGATTATGCAAGAATTTTTTAATGCTTTCCAATTACCTGGTGAGTGTGTCACAACATTTGGTTGCAGACTTGAAACCATGCTTCAGACTGCAATTGATAATGGTTATTTAGAAAGAACTGCAAAGAATGATTTGCTTAGACACAAGTTCTGGACATCGCTCAGTTCAGAAAATTTAAAAGGTCAAACAAGGCACAAATATGATTCCATAAAAAATTATGACAAGCTTTTATTGGAAATAAGAAGGGTAGAGAGAGAGATTTTTATTTCAAACTCTAAAGACAGAAAACCAGTTCATCAATATGGGATGTCAGTAGTCGAGGATGACTTGGAAGAGAAGTTGAACAAGAAAATAGGTGAATTAGAACAAAGATTAGAAGGTAAGATGGATGACAAATTCAACAAAATCTTAGAGAAGCTAGATGGAAGACCAGGAACCCAGTATAACAGGTATGAACAGGGAGAGAGGACAAATTACCACAGAGGTTCCAGAGGGAGAGGGTACCAAAGAGGTAATTTCAGAGGAAATTATTCTGATAAGAGAAATTATCAAGTTCAGGATCAAGGGCAAAGAGGATACCAAGCTACAAAGTCGAGTAACCCAAACGCATGAAGGTCTCTGATGAGGGCCGACCAGGGACCGAAGACAATTTTCAAGGCCAATCATACAAGTGTGAGTTAATAGGTGAGTCTAATGAAATAGAGATAGTTGTTGAAGGTGAAAATGTAAATGCACTTATTGACAACGGGTCAATGATTACTACTTTGTCAAAAACAGGTTATAATTCATTGAAAAACCAACCTGAAATGAGAAATTTAACAAGCTTGGGTTTAGAAGTCTCTATTGCAGATGGTTCATTGCTGAAGTACATGGGCTATATAGAGTGCTGTATAACAATCCCATGCTATATATTAAATAATCTTTATCCAAGTTATTGTACCGTGTTCTGAGATAATTGTCAAATGAGTCAATGTTGTATGTTTCAGGTTTTTCGTATATATTGAATAAATACATTGTATGACCCTCACTGGTGTTCTGTCTACTGCCTGGGTTACAAATGGCACCCACGTAAAATTTTGAAAAACCAGACACTACGGAAGATCCACATTCTTCAAGATTGTCCTTATTAGCCGGCCGGCGCGATAAACTGAGACGGAAGGAGCGAGTCAGAGAGCCAATAGTCCTATCCAACTCTACAGGACATACTGTGCACAGTGGTAATACGTATTTCTGGTGGATACAGCTATTCAACAAGTGTAAATTTATAGATATGAAATGTTGGAGAAGAAAACCGATTGGGGAGCGTGAAGCCACCTCGAGGCGCAGATCCTGTGAAGTCTATGTACGTAGCCGAGGAGTTCCGAATTCATATTCCGGATTGCGCGCAAGAAACAAACACCCGGCAACTTCAGACAACGTGGATTGATTCAAAGAAGTGATAGAAGGTACTGTACAAAGTTTTTCAGCTGAATGTGGTGTGCGTTCGTGTGAAACAAATTATCTGTTTGTCGTTTCATGTTAGTAGGCCTACACAAAGTTTGTTTATCTGACGAAGCTTCGAGTTAAATAGGGGATTTCCCAGAATTACTGTTCTATTTTTAGAAAACACATGTAAATATTCTGTGTGAATTTAATTTAGCTAATACTGTGTTTCATGTAGTTAGTTTGAGTAGTTAAGGTAGTTTAAGTTAGTTAAGGTATTTTTTTGGTGCACCAGGTTCAATTTTTTTAAACTGTAAAGGGGTCTTAATTGTCAGCTGTTCTGTATTATACAGTCATGTTTATACAGTGATGTTTCATCACATAGACAACAGCTGATTAGCAAATGTAATTCATGAGACTTGTTTATGTTTAATTAGTTTTATTACAGAGTAGTTATTTTAGTTGAAAAGTTAGAGGCAGCAGTTGTAAAAATCCCAACCAGCATGCAGCTCACTAATTACTAACAATTTTCTTGCAGTATCAAGAAGACAAGTGGACGTAGACGCTGACTTACTGTACTCTGTACACGAATGAATGATGTTTGAGTGCATTTTCTCTTAATTTTACTTAGTTTATTGTAAATAAGTTTATTGTAAATAGGATTTAGAGGAAAGTTTTATACATACAGGTCTGTCCCCTCTCAAGGCAAGACAAAGTGTGCGCGGGCCTGGTTAGTTAGGCGGGAAGATTGGTTAGTAGAAGTTAAATTTAGAATGTTGTCAGACAGGTCAAACGGGTAGTCGAATGGTCAAATAAAAATAAACAATTACACGTGGACAATCTCACCTTGAGATGTAAATAAAACACACACACATGCACACAGAAACAATTACGTTTACAAATAGACAAACATTATATATTAATTACTTACACTGGTTACATATTCCCCCCTTTTGTTTAAATGGCTCCTGACATTGTCTAAAATAAACAATTACACGTGGACAATCTCACCTGGAGATGTAAATAAAACACACACACATGCACACAGAAACAATTACGTTTACAAATAGACAAACATTATATATTAATTACTTACACTGGTTACAGTAATATCCTTACAATGCTTTAAAATTTATTCATATCTGCATTTGCCTTATACAAGTTTAAACGACATATTTAAACAAACAATCGGTTGTTTTCATTCAATTAATTTATTTGTATTCAATAATTTTATTTACATTAGATTGAGTAATGAAAAATGCAGAAAATATATATCATGTACATGTAGTGCAAAGGTGTATTTGTTTAGGTAATGTGTAGCATTTCATTTTTTTCCCAACTTCCACGAAAAATATGTGCGAACGGGATGTTTTGAAATTTTAAACTCACTTAATGAATTTAAAGGCTTACATTTTTTCACAATTTTACTTCATATTGGATAAGTGAAAAGTGTCATACTGAGGTAGTTAAAGGCAAATCACAATTGTATAGTTCATTATTTTTAAAATGTAAGTACTTAAATATGATGTAAGCTCCAAATGTGTTTCAGACTTGTCAAAAGTCCTTGATTTTCTTTGAAATACCAGATAATGTATTTATCATCCAACCAATGTAAAACATTGGAATTTTTTTCGTAGATTACATACACCTTGTGTATTTTTATCTTAATTTATATGAAGCATTATTCAAAATACTTAATATACATGTATGAGCACTTAGGTAGTTTATGTTGAGTTCACCATACTTCGGACACATACATCTGCACCGTGAATGTAATAACCTTTGTTAAACATTTACAAAAAATGTGCATCCACGTTTGAGTTGTTCCATTTCTTCCTGAATAAGAACCGATGAACTTTATCATTATCAAGACTTTGACCATCACATTGTCAAAGATATATAGCACATATAGGCATCGTAAAATGAATGCATAAACGCTATAAAAAAAAACTTCTGTACATACATTTTAACACAAAGGCTTAATTTGAATACGCCCTGAGGCCGTCGTATCTTACGCCCTTTATTGAAACGGGAAATTTTGTTTAATAAAAAGGCAGACACGCACATTTCAAATTTCGATCGAAAAAATGAACATCAGTGTGACATTACTAGTCAATTAAAAATATTTTATTTTGTCGGCCTAGGTATCATGTATTCAATTCAATATTTCAAACAACAGGTTCGATACAGAGTTTATGTCAGATATGGCTAAATATTTGAAACATGTACCAGTCTAGGAGTAATATATACGTCTTTCAATAACATTTTCTCGCTACCAAAGCTGCAGTTTAAAAAATCATGGAAATTGATGCACTTGAATGTCAGTAACAACAGGTTGTCTGATTGGTCAGTGGAGATGAATGAAATGTCTGATCTAAGATCGATAGATCTGTCTGACAACAAGTTTACAACACTATATAAGTGTCAGTGCACGCAACCAGTTTGAAAAGGCATTCAAATGCTCTCATCTGACCATCAATTTGTTTGGAGACTGATTAGCTTGCACTTGCGACAACCAAGAATTTTTACTATGGTTTCAAGAACACAGAATAAATTTAATCAGCTTTGAAAACTTCATTTGTTCTGCAAAAGATGCATCTTTTATTTAAAAAATCTGAGGTCTTCTCTAGCCATCTTGAGAAAACAATGCACCTCGTATATAGGTTGTTAGATTGGCAGTAACAAATGCAGTGTTTTCAAGTTTTATCATGCGCGTAGTGCTTGTGAAAAATATACAAAGGTTTGGATTTGTTATTCCATTTAATAAACATTTGCCAACCAGCACGCACTTAAAGTTGACAGTATCATGAGCAGTCTACAGGAAAGCAAACGGGCCATGTGCATTGTGCCCAAGAAGTATTTGGCCTCTAAATGGCGCAACTATGAACTAAACATGGCAAAAGTAGAAGGCATCAAAGATCGTGGATCTCTTGATTACGTGGTTCTTGTACTGTTACCAGAGGTGTATGATGGTGATCCTCCGAATAAAACCAATTACGCATGGATCTTATTCGGAAAGACCGCTATATTGGGTATCCAATGGAATCGTGCGTTCATTGTGATTTCTCGGATCGGCTAATCAGAATGATTGAATAGTGATAATGATTAAAATAATATATACTGTTATAAGAAATTGGGATGCTTTGGCGCTGTCTGGTTGATGTGTGAACGACTGTATATTTTTTTATAGTGATCAGATAGATATAAATCATACAAGGACGAAGTAAGTTAAAAGTATTTCAATAAACCTGAACATCTGAACTTGTGTAAAAACATAAACAGCTGAAGTATTTCCAATATAAAGATACTTTAACTCTTATTAAATTATAGATGGTAATTACGTTACATCAAAACGGATGCTTAGATTGGTTGTTTTATGTAAGTGGTTTTTTTCCGGTACATGCTTTTTCATTTACTGTGATGTTTTATGTGTCTACGCATGCTCATCCAAAATTACTTCTTATATTCGCATGTACATATACATAAAAGAAAGTTATAAAACAAGTAAACATTACTCAATTTATAAAAAACAGTAGTTTTTTCATTTCTCGTACAAATACTAGAGACGAGTTACACAGACTTCTTTCTCTAATCTTTGCTTATTATAAAGATAGCTGAACGCGGAAGTAAAACTTGTTGCTAGTTTTACCATAACAACTGTCATTTTTAAAAAAGATTGGTATCTGCGTGTACAGAACGAATTTATATCAATTTTAAGTAGTACAAGTGACTATGATTAGTTCCATCATTCCATTTAACTACTTTAAGAGGGCTGTTTTGATCCATTTTCTGACTGTATTTACCACCGTACAAAAAAGAGCGTTGTATAAATACATAGAAAAATGTTACAAAATTGAATCTCAAACATTTTAATTTGTTTTTCTTTACTAACAACATATTTAACTACCAAATATATCATATTTAAAAATACAAGGCAGTTCTGATGGGCACAATGTTGACCATCCAACGTTCTTTATATGCCTTTGTATTACTGCACTATGTTTTACTCTATGAGAAATAACTGTGTAGTTTGAATGTGAAATACCACCATACTCTAATGACAAAGTAACGGAGATAAGAATGAGGAGGAAAAAGAACTATAAACTACTAATATAAAAATCAATATATAATGCAAATGAACTCTTAGATAATTTTGTGACATAAAATTTAAGTGTCTGACTTAAGTTTTCATTCTGTATACTTTTTGCGAATTTTAATCGAATAATGTGTTTACAACTGCAAAAAAATTCTTTTAATTCAAATTACGAAATTGAACACAATTAACATTTTCAAAAAAAAAATCATGTTTTCCGACAAAATTTCCGTTGTTGGGTTGATGAGAGTTGCCATTTAAGGGAGATTAATAACACTAATTGCACAGGCTCATTTCAGTAAAAAAAAATTTGAATGATTTTAAATTGTAAAAGCCTGTTCGATTGATTTTTGTGATGCTAAGAAGTAGCTTTAATTCAATAAATATGGTATTAGAAAAAGAGAATCGTTGGAGGTTGTTTTATTACGGAGCGACAAAATATTATCTTCCTTGACAATTCGGTGATCGCAAGTCAGTTTTATCTTTGTATAATGAATAACGTGTAGATATATTGAATGATGAAAATGATTACAAATAAACTTGAGGGTGAGACATGTTTATAATAGGTATTTAGACTTCCGCGTTACAAATCAAGTGAGCACCTTTTTTATTTAGAATTAACTAGGAGATATGTACGCTTACATTGAGACCAAAGGAAATCACTTCTTAAAGGAAAGCAAGACATATTTTATTTTCATTCTTAGACCGTAATATTCTCCCATTATATTCTCCCAGATAGAATAATGGTTGCTATTTAATTTTCAACACATCGACACGTAAATTAGTTTGCCAAGATAACACTGAATCTTTGTTTTGGTTCAAAATTTATAAGAATTTCATGATGGGTTTTTGTTAAAGCAACACATAAACAACATCAACAGATTTATATTATTGTCTGTATTATGTCTTTAGGCAATAATTTATCATCCTCGTTATTAATTTTTCTTTCGATATTTGACAAGATACATTTAAAAAGCATATAAATGTGCAGTGTTCTTTTACCTACATGTACCAGTGTCCATTGAGGTGGAATAACCCACCATCTAGAAAAGTCAATCAAAGTAATAGTAAATTATCTGATTATGAAAGATATAATGATAGCTTAACAATACATATGTAAAATAAGCGAAATATTTGCATTTTGGGGATAAAAAAAATGAATTTCTAAAAATTTGCTTCAGTAAGTAACAACAAAAGCCCCCTCTACGATACAAACTCAAAATCACAATGAATCACAAGTCCGACACTTTATCTACACGGCTTTGGAGTAAGTTACATGTTGCCGTCGATGGAATCAGTTTAATAAAAAGAAATGTCTTTTCGATTAGAGGTCAACCATTTTTGTGATGATGTGTTATTCCATCTTTCAGAAATCATTTTACATTTGTGATCTGTGACCGTGATATTTCAGGATTCTATAGCTAGTGTTCATCAACATTTCAGTTACAATTTCTAATTTACTATTTCACATTGGAAACAATTCCCAGATCATTCAAATTAGCTTTCTAAACGTATGTGACACAGTGCGGGGTTTTGTTTAAATTAAAACAAAAACGATTGATGAACGAAGGTTTACAGCTTACATTTGTGAGATACTGGGTTGGTCTTAATTGAATTTTCCAAGCTCAAGTAATTGAAAGCGACAATTTATCTGACAAAGTCCGATAACTCGTTCTAATCCTTTGCAGACAGTTTGAGAAAAAAATGGCCCTGATCAGCACTAGTACAAATTAAAGAAACTACTTTGCACCTTTCCTTTTCTCGTTCATTCCCCAAAAAAGGACAAAGCAAACATTTCCAATAGAGCTAGAATCGGATGTAAATCGGGTGTAAATCTTAAAAAACCTGAACTGTTAGAAAATAAAAGCATGTTGATCAACCCCATTCATAGTTAGCAACGAAGAACACCTTGAATGAAAACTCAATGAAAAATGGAAGTAAAATAAGAGAAATTCCCATCTTTCGAATGCGAAGACATCAAACAAATCAATTTCTTTTATATCAATGATTATTTGAATTTGGCACTCGCTTTTAAAATTGCAAATCCTATTTTATGATATGCGTCAAGCCTTCTAATTTAAAATGTCCCAATAAATGTAGAATAGTTTATCCCTTCTATCATTAAAAGAAAAAAAGCTGTTTGTATACCGTATAATCTGTATGTATGTGGTTTTTAATATAAACAAATATTGATGACATTCACTGTCGCTGTGCAATATCCTGGATAACGTGACTGTGGTGTTTTTCAAAATGTTAGACAATGTTTTCCTCCTTTCATTTGATACGTTTTGTGTCAGGTTTCAGTCGGGACAGCTTGTAACTGAATGTACCATATGCATGATCCGTCGGAGTACTCACGCAATATTGCAATCAACCATGTTTGTAAGTAAATCTATATCATATATATTATATGACTGGTCAGATTTCTGTTTTTCTAATTATTATCATTACCTTTTTAAATTCGATCAAGAAGGGAGTATGTTGACAGTTTGGATGACTCTGACGCTCTATTTAAGCATTGGCTATGCAGCAAATCGTGACGTTAGGTTAAAGGTTAATTGTTCGACTTTGCTTAACAAGCAGCTGTTCCATCTTCATTCAAATCTGTGGAATGTGTCCAAGTCAAACGAGGTTTTTCTTAAGGTACTTAACCTTTTGTTTTTTCTTTATTATTTGCGTTCGTGTTTCTGATAGATTTAAAAAAGAAGAAATACACATTTGCTGAAATTGTACATAATTTCGTAGGAAAGCGTCTTCCTAACCACATTTGAAACAAGATGTTCTAATGAGAGGTGCTTAACACGGACTTCTATGGCAAAACATGGTATGATAAAGAGAAAGGAAAATACGTTTTAAATAACATGTGGATAAATCTTGAAAAAAAATTCAGTTTAATAGATCATTGAATTTACCAAATGCAACCGGTGTGTCATGCTTCTTTGCCCGAAAAAAACCCCATTTACTTATGAAAGATAATACGCAAAAATTATGAATTTAAAATATGTTTCATGTTCTTTCCAATTATTTAAAACACAATTTTTTTATTCAGCTCCATTACCTAAATATTGTCCAAAAGGGTGGACATCAAGAAAGAGTAGTTGTTATCGAGTATTCTACAAAAAAGTTAACTGGTTTCAGGCCCAGGTAATGGCAGATAAATTATTTAATAGGACTGAATGGTTGTGGTAATTTTTGGACTATATTAATCCAGACTCGTAACATCAGTGGGGTGGCTGCCCCCGGCCCCTCGCACTGTTTTCTTAAAAGAAACATTATTTTTAAAATTACATATAAAAAAATCTAATTTTGCCGGAGTTGGTCCCCACTTTTTAGATCTAAACAAACAATATCCAAGAATTTACGCAAGATCTGATAGGTAATGGATGGACCATCCAGCCTCTTTTATAAACAATATGATATATGCATTTTATTATATTTGATTTTTTCTACGAATTTACCTATAATTGACTAAATATACGTATGCTTTTCTTTAAGATGAATTGCCGAAAATCTGATAGCACCCTTGCTCACATTGAGGATGACCTTGAAAACCAATGGTTAAGAAAACAATATCCTGATATCAAAACAGGTAATTCTAGTCAAACCATTAAATCACAGGATATAGAGAGTCTTGAAGTATTTAAGTGTGTTTGTATTTATAGCTCTGTTTGTTTTTTCTCCTTTATGCCTGGGTTGAGAGAAATACACGATATGATGAAATAATTTTAAAAAAAATTCTTTTAAAACGTTATTGCTCTCTATTTAAGTGAAAGGAGAATAGTTACGTGTAATATCCATTTTTTATGTTATGCTTACGACCACCAGTGACATCGATTGGTATATTTCATATATGTAACATATTCAAATATGATGAGTTATAATTAATATACTACCCTATACCATATAAAATAATATCCATGGAAGTATCATGTAAAAATTATGATAGTTTCACTGAATCTAAAATATACATTTAAGAAACATGGATTGATGCCGTAGATTTAGGAAAAGAAGGTCAATGGATGTGGTTCTCATCCGGAAAAACCGCAACCTATCTCCCTTGGGCCAGTGGCGAACCAGACAATCATCGATCGATTGAACACTGTGCAGTTATCTTCAATAAAGGCCAAGAAAAATGGCATGACTCAAAATGTCATTACAGCTTTTACTTCCTTTGTGAGAAAAAAATAAATTAGTTTTCAAATTCTTTGTTCATCATTTAATGTAACTTTCAATTCCGGTATTTATGAACCAATACATGTAAAACATGTGACATTAATCTTGTAATACTAACATTTACAAATATGTTTCTTAGATGAAGCATTTGTAAAGCGAAAACTTTTTGTGTGCGCGTGTGAAATTTTTAATGACATCACAATGATTACCATAGGCGCTTATCTTTTGACGGATTCATTACTGTACTGAAGACATAAAAACACAGTTATGTATATATTTTAGACGAGTTGCTTTTCTCAAACCTTAATAGAAATAACAATTAGCAATGTTATTAAATTCACCGAAATATGAACTTGGTTGGTACGTGATCAAACTTTATCAGAATCTCTTTGGCATTCACGTGACCAACCAAGTTCATGGTGAAATTTAAGATTGCTCTTTATTTTCTAAATAAATAAATAGTAATGATTTTAATATCAGATGAATAATGATAATGCCTTACTTTTTTGCTTGTAACTGAAAAACTATGGCAGGACTCTAAGGAAAATACTAATCACTGGTAGTTGGGGCTTTTTTATAAGTACAATCCCCTATTATTACTTTGGTAACATTCTACGCAACCTATCTAATATGTACATAATAATCAGTTTACGTGAAAGCTCCTCACCCACATTCTTAAATTATTGCCTACAACAGACGCAATAAGAGACAAACCTTTGCAACATATACTAACTAACTGGTTCATATGATGTTCTTACCAAATTAAGAAAATGCCTAATTCAGTTTGATATATTTCTTACAATGGCATATGCATGAGTTTGAACTTTGTTAATTCAGAGAAATAAACGCCCTATATAACGTTAATATAAATATGAACAAAATTTAAATTATTGGAAATTGTTAAAATTGAATGACACATTTGTTAGAATATTGTGCTCTGTATTCTAAAGCAAATATTAATGCGTGAACCGAAAATCATATATCAAATGTAAGTATTATTAAACACATAAGACCCAATAATTTTTTAAGTCGTTAAATTTAGGAACATTTACACACCTACGGTCATTACAGTATTTTTTAAAATTGTTATTGTTTAGGCCTTTTTAAGTACTTATGTTTTCCGTTACCATGTTGCACAATTGTTTAAATTGTAAATAAATTGGGTTTTTTTATTTCATAATGAACATTTTAAAAATTCTATAGATTATAACTCTCCTACAAAAAAACTTATTTAAAATCAATCATATTCAAAATTAATAGAAATATAAAAATGTGCTTTAAATAACTGAACCTAAACTTGGTCACGTTATTTTGTAAAGTGACAGAAAGTTTGTGTCATATTTTAAATACTTTACTTGTCTCACGGGTAGAAAGATAAGTAACAACTTTCACTTCATACTTATGTATGGTATGTACTTCCTTGTACACTGGGTTTTTAAGTGTAGATGAAGATTGTTTCTACATATAACTAAAATTTGTTCTTATAGTTTGCTTTTTGGCAATAGTTTCCAAAGAACTCATCATTCCTCATTTCTGCGCCCAAGGTTGGGTTTATAAAAAACTAAAAAACGGTGACAGTTGCTCATTTAGATAATCTTGATAGTCTTTGTTCTAAATTTACAGTTTGTACCGATTGCACATTTACATATTTTGATAATAAGGTGAAGGTCAACTGCTCTGTATGTAACTTGGCATGTATACCAAGGTAAAACATAACTGTCACTTATCTATACTAAAGTCACTACAAACTTTCTTCTAATTGCCGTCTGATTTGAAAGATCTTTCAAGCAAATAAAATGTAGGTAATCAATACATGGGGTTGAAAAAAAGTTTATGGTCGCATGGTTAACAATAGTTAATAATTAAACTGATAGTCTGAGCACCCATGCTTTTATGACCAATTTGGTATGGATCGTAAGAACTTCAAAATTCCCTTTCTTTAAGCTATTCAGAATGGCAAAAACATGTACCAGTCTTATTCTGTTTAACTTTTTAAACCTCAAACTTGCGATTGTCATTAAAGTTTCAAGAAAGCAGATATTATGGTTTTTTACATGCCATTGTATAAGCCAGCCTAGGCTTATTTATTTTCCGCTTAGGAGCATCTTCGCAAGCCAAGGGTTTCTGATCCGCACCGCTTCTCACGAACCCTTGGCCTATCGTGCTATCAAAAGTCGGGATTTTTTTTCCTTAATTCTGATTGGGGTTTACTATAAGTGTTCGACCAATCAAAAAGTGCATAACAAATCTCATATGACCTACAGTCTCTGTTCGTGATGTTTCTATACTGTTTACTCAAGGGGAAGAAAAAAGTACGTAAACAATGTTCCAAATGATAACAGCATGGCCGCTAATACAAAGTGCTGTATTTGTTCAACCGAAATCGGTCCTAAACAGCGCCGGTTAGTGTCTTCCCCAGCATTTCATTTAAAAAATCAACTAGAAAAAGTATTGGAGAGATGAAATATAGATGTAACTAGCATATGATTTAGAATTTTTACCTGTCAAACAACAATAAATCGCAACTTTTTTTTCAAAAAAGGTGATGCAGCTCCAATACTAATTTTACCTAAAGGAGTTGCAGATAAAATGGAAAAATCGAAGTAACTGTTACAGAATGTGATGTAATTCTTTCTTTGCTTGCAACGTTGTATTTAAAGCAGTGTAGAATTTTATCTGGAAAGTTTACTGACTATCATAAAAGATTATATACATGTAATTTGAAATTGGTTGCACCGACAAATATGGCCGATTTCACCCTTTATAAAAGGGGAATCCTCATTGTTGTGAAAAACTGCCTCCTTAAAACAAAATTAATCTTAATGTATATAGTAAGACGATTTTTTCAAAACTGCTATTTCCGATTTTTGAGGCATATTTTTTAGTAATCTAACTTTTTGAAAAAAAAAATGTTAATACCTCTGAAATCTAAAAACGCTTTGTTAAATTTCTCCACTATTAGTCAAGTCTAGATTAGTCGTGTGGTTATGCAGATAGAATAGATTGTAACTTTGACCGACTTGTTTTAATGGGTACGAATCCCGAGGCAGGTGCATTTTTAAAATACACTTTTCATAATAGTTTGCAGTGTGCTTAATTATTTTTTTCAGTATTACTTATTGTGTGAAGTCTCCGTTATAAACTGGAATTTTAAACGTCTTCATCTTAACAAGGGATTGTAAAACAATGTAAGCTTCAATGTAGAAAGTTGATTTTTCTCCTTAACCGGTATGCTGATTTCAAAGATACATGTACAAGTAATTAAAAGCAAAATAAAAGATGAAAGCAATGATAGTGAAGCAATAGGTCAATGAAAGTATGTACGGATAAAATGTTTCCACCTTTTTATCTGAACTAGGCGTTTATCTAGATACTATAGAATCATAGGATGATTTTAATTACAACTCTGACGATTTTGAAGAGCCAGAATTAGATTTATTCATGTAGCTATAAAGAAGAAGAAATCAAATTTATGTATGTTAACATTAAAATACAGAATATATTATTATCTTCCTAACTTTTTTTTGGTTGTTGCCCATCTTCGCAAGCCAAGGGTTTCTGATCCGCACCGCTTCGTGAGAAGCGGTGCGGATCAGAAACCCTTGGCTAGCGAAGATGGTTATTGCCGTGTTCGATAGAATGCGCGTAAAATGTTTGACGTTTTTTGCCTTCAAACAAAACATACTCGCTATGTAAATGTAGCCATCTATGTAATGTGTCTATATTTAGAGATATGACTCTTCAAGCAATTCGTGTTAGATATATGCCGAAAACTGTTCTGTATGAAAAAAATATCAGAGAGTTTCGAGGCCCGTTAGGGCGGAAAACTGCCTGATATTTTTATACAGAAGTGTTTGAGGCACATATCGTACTAAAAACACTGCCATTGAATTTCATTGTTGATTTATCTGAGACAGTCCGACTTTAAAGGATATCAGTATTGTAACCACTGGTAACGGTCTGATATTAAGAAGCTTATCAACATCGGACTGTCACAAGTAAAATTTTAGACTGCTGGAATAAAGAAATGACATCACAGCAGTGTTTTAAGGACATTTAAAGGTCCTTTCTATGCTAAGGAATATTCCCGGGTTTTTTTAAAAACCTTTTATTTATTCACAGAGAACAAGGTCACTTAGCATAAATTTGTGCTTTTAAGGCTGTTCGATGCACCATAATATTATTATATCAATCTATAATGTGTTTTTAATGATAAACATACATGTATTTACATCCATGAAATATGTTTATTACTTTCTCCAACAGAAATTGATTATAATTCATGCATGACGGGACAAAAATATACACAATCCAAAGCACGACTTTCCTATGGGAGTAAGAATGTCATAGATAAATTGTTAACCTTTTGAAATGTTAACTTCGATTCAAGTAGCTTTAATTGATGTGTTACATTGTTCATCGATATCTTCTTTATACTTTTGCTGATTGTTTTGCGTGAGTAAATTCTTGATCAAAGTTACACTAACATTGAGAGCACGAATCCTACGGATTTACACAGGCTGTTCTTAGACATCCAAGTAGACTGTACATACAATGGCAACATTCAAATACAGGGAAAATGACTGTTTCTTCTTTGTAACGTTGTAATTGACAATACTGTTTTATTGGTAACTGTTTAAATAATTAAAAGGTAACTGTGAATATAAAAATAAAACTTTTATGGTTTTTTTAGTGCCTCATTCCAGCTATCAGTGTAGATTGCATTGCAGAAAAACTTTTTTATAGTCGCATTATGCACCAAATTTTTTTTTTAAAATTGAATTCACAATAAGATTGCTTGAGAGTAAAATGTGCCTAGTATGATTCCATAGATATTTCAGTATTGAATGTGTTTCTTATTATAAATTGTTTGATGACTTTTATTAGCATGTATTATCATATATTATTTACCTGCATTTAAACCCAATGTTATGAACTTATATATCTCGCTTCCGGGAAAACGACCTTTCCAGTTATTCTAAGAAAAATACCAAAAATGTTGCAATTAAATTTGTCTTTTAATTTTGTAAGTTTTCCACTTGGTAATACTTATTTGTACATCAAACCATATTTTATTAAGATGCTTAAATCTATATTTGAAAGGAAAAGAAAAATTTAAATTGTACAGTGTTTTTTATTTCGTAATGGCATTAACACATTTTATCAAATCGGTTATTATAATTTCAAGATGAAAAATTACAAATTTAAACATAGTTACTGAAATGATCAAAATTCACTAATTTATCCATAGCCGTTGCATAACACCTTTATTGCGGATTCTCCTAATAAACATCACAAACGAGCCTAGTAAGTCATTTACATTCATGCACAATTGATACACAGACGAAGAGCCCATTGAAGTCGCCCTAGTGCAAGTTAAAGGACTCATTTTCAGACACATCTCTAAGAAAACTATAGCCAAGGAACTAATTAACATTTCTGATAACACAGAACATTTACACTTAACAGCCATTGAATGGTTGAAATTTGTCATACCTATCAGCGCAATCATACCTGGGCGCCGAATACCGATTAGTGGGTCCATGTTGTGGTTTCTTTTTCAATCATATAGTTCACTTAAAAACTGTTAAAGTATCTCACTTGTTTTAAGTTCACATCGCACATGTTCATTTTCTTATGAGTTAGTACAAAAATATTTATCTATCAAGCACAGAAATATTTATTCATGTATTGAAGTATTACATAACATTCATAAAAAAAATTCCATAAACAGCTTAGCTTTGTCTGAAACTATATTTTTGTGCGGAACGTTTTCTAGAGAACGTGATTATAATCATGCATTCTATTTTAATTCATTGTCATTAAAACATTTAATATTATTTTTTTTTATGTACGCAAACGGTTGTGTTTAAAATATATTTTATAGGCCATCTAAAAATCAATATTGAAGAATTTTATATACTTTCAGCGTACAAACATCCTAATATATAGATAAAGTTTTGAAGAAAATTGACAACCAATTTTTGTATCGGCAACGTTCCTTACTTATGTAGCAATATACCTTCATCATCTTCCGTAAAAAAAATAACGCGTAACTTTCGCGAATACAAGCGAAACTTTCGAGAATACACGCGAAACTTTCGCGAACAAACGGAAAACTTTAATATGAATATTGACATTTATACAATAACCTCTTTCAAGAACAATGACTAAAAATTAACACGTTTTAGATATAAATAGACATAAATAAATATGATAAACCTTAAACAAGTAAATATAAATTCAAACTATCTATCTATAAAATCTTAGTTCTAATTTTCAAACGACATAATGCATCACACTTTTCATATTCTCCTCAGCGCTGTAATATAGAAAATGGTGCATCATTATTTGCATTATAACAATTTTAATTCGAATTAAAAATTTGATTAAATATTTTTGTAAAATTGAAAGGACATCATTGTTCAAAACGTTATATATGTTATGTTGCAGCGACATAAGTTAACGTCTAGTTTGAAGGCTTAATATGAGAAAAATAAGTCAACCCGTGAGTTGAAATAAGTTTCATCTATACACTTTTTAAGCTAATGCTCAAATTTAGATAACATGAATTCGTCCAATACATTAATCACGTTTCGTTTGAAAATCAGTATTAAGACTTTAAAGATTTCCAACGTTTGAATTTATATTGATTTTACATAAAAAAGTTAATTATACAAGGCCTGTTCTAAAAATGGTCGACGAACAAATGAAAAAGATGGAAAAAGATGTTCTACCTCCATATCTACTTGGAACATCTAACATCAAACAATCAAAATAAAAAAAAATTAAAATTGTTCTCATAAATCAACCTAAAACGGATAATCTGAATAATACATGTAGGTATTTATTTAAAAATAAAATGTATTTGTTTTCAGTCACTGTTCTTCTTGTATGAATTAATACTATTTATATTGAAGTTTCGCGTTTATTACAGAAAGTTACGCGTTACATCGGAAAAGCCACGCGTTTATTCGTGAAAGTTACGCGATTATTTGCGAAAATTACGCGTTACATCGCGAACATTTTTTTTTTACATTCAAAAATGAGTTCAATGGGCTTTCGTACAATGGCATGTTCTACGTAATAAACAAGATTTAAAGAGGCAAACTACTGACAAACAAGTTGACATACACATTAATTATCAAGTTTCGCCTGTAGTTTTCTGTTTAAACAACGTAGTATTCAAATCATCTTTCACACACGCAGTGTGTAAGAATCAAATTTACAAGTTTACAAGTTAGAATTTATTTTTTCCTTAAGTTTAACAAAGTAACATGCAGGTTGCTTTAATTTTAAAAAAGAGTGACCAGTCACCAACACAGTCAAAGGCAAAGCACTTGGCTAAACTTCTGAGGTGTAAGGATGTTATCATCCTTGTTCATTTCCTTAATGATCTTGTTGGTGTTCTTACCAAGGTCGCAATGTGTCTTCAAAAATGAGCAAGATGTTTTTATGAAGTCAACCTGGAGTTGCAATGTACCATTGCAAACCTTAAAACAGATAGAAAACATGCTTGTGTGTTTACCATTGCCAATTAGAATGCTTTATTATGAATAAAATATTACTCATACTATTACTTTTAATTATTCTTAGTACTTCCTAGGTAAACACAGAAAATATACACCTTACTGCTAACGTGCATATGTTAGCAATATCCACGGTTGAAATTACTGAAATAAAAATTGCAATGCATTGATAATTCAAATGCTATGGTAAAGGTAATTGGCAGACGTAAGTCGCTTTTTGAAATTGCTCCGGTGTAAACCGATGAAAAACAAAAGAACACTCTTATTCTAAGTAACTGTGAGAGCAAACCCATATAAATTATAGATGTATGACATATATGCGTTTATCTTATGAAAAACTTCTGAATTTCTTTGTGACTGTTTGTGCATTTTATTTTCAAAAAAGCAGACGCCACTGAGATCAGCTCACATTCCTCTATAGCGAAGGCAAAACTGGTTCTTTCTTTATATGTAATTTTACTAGAATAAATGTGTTTGTAACCGAAACCACCAAACTCCTAGACTTCTGTTCCTTTCGGACAACACGATGAGAGCGAAAGTTCGCTTCAAGTAGAAGGAAGAAAGAGTATCCTTAAACAAGGCAAAAAGAAAAAAAAAAGCGTGTAAGATTAGTCCGGGACACCCTATTGATAGATGGTAAGAATTACAACGCACCCTTGAATCCGCCTACCCAATTTCAAGCTAGGCTAGTCGAGTAGCTCAAACAAAAGTATATATTAAATATGTCTCTTTTCTACTTATACCATTATATGGATCTTGAGTGAAAATAAACTGAAACTAAAATCAGTCAATTATTTATGTTAATGAAGAAGACATTTATACAGGTTTTTTAGTTATTCCATTCTGATTACAAACAAAACAATGGACAATGATATATATATATATATATATATATATATATATATATATATATATATATATATATATATATATATATATATATAAAGCACTGAATAGAATCAACAACACTAGGCATCTTTAAAGTGTCGGATCTAATATATAGATACTAAGCTAGTAAACTGAATATAAAAAGCACTAAAAATGGCTAACGACACGAACAATAGAAATTGTCAAATTTTCGGGACAACCAGTCCCTTCTTCAGGACCAAAAATAAATTACATGAGTACAAAACAAAGAAAACAAAATCTAAAGCTACTACTAAATTACTTAAGAAACTATAAAAAAAGAACAGCTACATTATAAACATTTGTTCACATTCTTAAAGAAGGTGTTGCTACTGTCGCCGATCGCTCTAAAGTAATCAATCGAATGCCAACTTCACGCCTGATTAAGTTAATTAGCTAATTAAAATTGGCGTCCGAGTTATCTAATGAAAATTTGAACCCCCGTTGTTAACTCGTACGGCACTTATGATATAGACTCGAATTTTGATTAAAAAGACATAAAATTCAATGAAAATAAATAAATAAAATTGAAAAAAAATGATTTACAAATAAAAGGTAGTAAAGAAACTAATAAATGAATGGAAGAGGCGCAGTTGACAGATTTCATGAAATTGCTATGTGGGTGTCAGGTGATGTATGGCTATGAGACGTTCATTTTAGTGAAGTCCATTTGTTTGTTCATGCCATCAGGTCTGAATGATTTGAGTCTGTTCATCCAGAACTTTTCCTTGCTCTTCCTCTCCGCGTCTGTCCAATGAGGATTATGGTCAATAACCAATACTGTCATGTCTTCCCATTTGTGGCCACTTGTATTAAAATGTTCTCCGACGGGCTCCTTGACTTTTTTGGTCTTTATGGTAGAGCGGTGGTTGTTGATCCTTCTGCGGAGGTCACCTGTTTCACCGACGTATTGCTTAGAGCAGACTTTGCAACTGATGAGATAGATGCAGTTGTCTGTGCGACAAGAAGTGTTGCCAAATATCTTGTAGGTGCGACCTGTGATTGGGCTTTTAAAACTGTCCGCGTTGGTGCTGTGTTTGCACAACAGGCATCTGGTATCGGAACATGTTTTAAAACCACCATTTGGCAACGGGTTGTCTAATCTTGCCCTCACTACCATGTCCTTTAAGTTCCTCGGGCGTTTAAATGCAGCCATTAGTGGATCCTTGAAAAGATCAGCCATTCTTTCGTTAGTGTAAAGAATGGGCAGATTATTTTTAAGGATGGTGTTGAGGTTCTTAAGGGCGGGGTGATATGTAGTGACAAGTGGAACCCTGCTTTTGTCTGTTTTCTCTTTGTATTGTAATAGGGTTTCCCTGTCTTTTGTAGTAATCTCATCAATTGCGGATTGAACTGTGTGGGCTTTATAGCCTCGATTACACAGATGGGATTTTAATATTCTGCTCTGTTCTTCAAAGATCTCATTAGAAGAACAGATTCGTCTGATTCGGGTAGTTAATCCTTTAGGAATTTCAGCTTGATGGTTGCGGTTCATTGATGATATTGAGATGAAATGGGTCGAAAACCGAGACTGCCTAAATGACTTCATCACCTTTGCCAACTCCTTCCACAATTCGATTAAATTCACAGTGGACATATCTAGTTCCAAAAATGTATTTTTGGATACTACATCCACCTTGGAAGATGGTGAAATAAAATTCAGTCTCCATACCAAACCCACTGATTCTCACCTCTACCTCAAGCCATCGAGTTGCCGCCACCCTCCCCATACTTTTAGAGGAATTCCTAAAGGATTAACTACCCGAATCAGACGAATCTGTTCTTCTAATGAGATCTTTGAAGAACAGAGCAGAAAATTAAAATCCCATCTGTGTAATCGAGGCTATAAAGCCCACACAGTTCAATCCGCAATTGATGAGATTACTACAAAAGACAGGGAAACCCTATTACAATACAAAGAGAAAACAGACAAAAGCAGGGTTCCACTTGTCACTACATATCACCCCGCCCTTAAGAACCTCAACACCATCCTTAAAAATAATCTGCCCATTCTTTACACTAACGAAAGAATGGCTGATCTTTTCAAGGATCCACTAATGGCTGCATTTAAACGCCCGAGGAACTTAAAGGACATGGTAGTGAGGGCAAGATTAGACAACCCGTTGCCAAATGGTGGTTTTAAAACATGTTCCGATACCAGATGCCTGTTGTGCAAACACAGCACCAACGCGGACAGTTTTAAAAGCCCCATCACAGGTCGCACCTACAAGATATTTGGCAACACTTCTTGTCGCACAGACAACTGCATCTATCTCATCAGTTGCAAAGTCTGCTCTAAGCAATACGTCGGTGAAACAGGTGACCTCCGCAGAAGGATCAACAACCACCGCTCTACCATAAAGACCAAAAAAGTCAAGGAGCCCGTCGGAGAACATTTTAATACAAGTGGCCACAAATGGGAAGACATGACAGTATTGGTTATTGACCATAATCCTCATTGGACAGACGCGGAGAGGAAGAGCAAGGAAAAGTTCTGGATGAACAGACTCAAATCATTCAGACCTGATGGCATGAACAAACAAATGGACTTCACTAAAATGAACGTCTCATAGCCATACATCACCTGACACCCACATAGCAATTTCATGAAATCTGTCAACTGCGCCTCTTCCATTCATTTATTAGTTTCTTTACTACCTTTTATTTGTAAATCATTTTTTTTCAATTTTATTTATTTATTTTCATTGAATTTTATGTCTTTTTAATCAAAATTCGAGTCTATATCATAAGTGCCGTACGAGTTAACAACGGGGGTTCAAATTTTCATTAGATAACTCGGACGCCAATTTTAATTAGCTAATTAACTTAATCAGGCGTGAAGTTGGCAGTCGATTGATTACTTTAGAGCGATAGGCGACAGTAGCAACACCTTCTTTAAGAATGTGAACAAATGTTTATAATGTAGCTGTTCTTTTTTATAGATTCTTAAGTAGTTTAGTAGTAGCTTTAGATTTTGTTTTCTTTGTTTTGTACTCATGTAATTTATTTTTTGGTCCTGAAGAAGGGACTGGTTGTCCCGAAAATTTGACAATTTCTATTGTTCGTGTCGTTAGCCATTTTTAGTTCTTTATATATATATATATATATATATATATATATATATATATATATATATATATATATATATATATGTATATATATGTATATATATATATATGTATGTATTTTAGCGCAAACGCAAATGCCAGTACATTAGCGCAATTATATTTTAGCGCATGCATCTTTTCTTTAAAAAAAATACAAAAAATGTTGTTGTTTGATAAACGATCACGCCCAAAATTTAGTTCTGTGTTCACTCAAGCACGTGAACACAACGACTTTGATTTCTATCTTGCATGCAAACTGTCATTGAGAACAATACACTTACTTTTGTGTAAATCGACAGTAGATAGATATGAAAACTTCATTTATTGGCGATGATGTGTAATTTTTGTTGGTAAACAAATTTGAGTTATCGGACTTTGAATTTAACGTGTCGACTTGGATAACACTGGAAGAGTCCCGAAACTAAAAGTGAAATCGAATGGTACATTTACCATGAGTTTCGATCACCATGAGAGAATCTTTTTCACAGTAATTATACATTTAAAAAAACACAAAAATAAGTATCGTCTTGTTATCTTTATATTCACTAATCAGAGATCAAAGAAATTATGATCAATCATGTATTCTCAGCGTTAACGATCGCCACGCTTAATCACATTTTCACCTCGAGGCGCTAAATGGAAGTGGCATGGGGAGAAACCCAAATTTCAAGGTGTTAACGAGAGATATCAAAAAGCAATAAAAACTGAAATAAATAAGGCAATCTCTAAAACCGGGCCTCAAAGTTGGCCTGGCCTCACTTTTGGCCTCAAAATTGGCCTGGCCCCAAATTTTGGCCTGGCCTTAAATTTTGGCCTGGCCTCTTATTTTGCCTCTTCAAAAAATGTTGGCCTCAAATTTTTAATTTTTTCTTTTCATTTTCTTAGATTTAGATTGGACTTTATTGATTTCATTTAGAAATTGAAAATTCAGTGCTTTTTTATGTTTAAAGAATAATCATATGAAAAAATATATACGACAAGTGACAGATTTTTTTTTCTAAACACACAGAAAATTCCTAAGACATGCATGTACATCACTGCTCTAACTATTGTTAAGGAATAGATCATGCCAATACCAAAGCGATTAACTTTAAAACTAAGAGTCGCCACCCCCGTCCCTCCCATTTTAAAGTTAAAGAGACAGACCTGATTGATATCAAAAACATTTGTAAACTGGTTCATTGCATTATATTGTTATCACTGTGTAATGCACTTTAAAATTTGCAGTTTGTTTACATTACCTGTCAACACCGATCAAGCCCAAATTTCCCTCCCCAGCAGAAATTCAATGTCAATCTTTACTGTCGATAATCTGCTACATTGGGGTCAGATTCATCGCCTATCCTGTCATTTAACATTTCACAAGGTCTAATTTAATTAATGGCATTTGTGAACAACTGCAACATTGCATCTTCCGATACCTTGACTCAGCAATGGTCATTAATCATCACCTCCTGGTTAGAGTAGAGTTTCATGCATGTGTTGCTTGAATATTAAGGAAACAATGGGGAATTGTCATTATCAGAATTTGAACAAAGCAAAACATTGTGTGACCTTTGGTGTTGGTTACAACAAATATTGGCCTCTTTCAATAGTTTTTTCTCAAACAAGTCGTTGGTTAAAGATGAGTTACATAGATATTGTCCAATCCTGAGAGCGGTTTGATCTAAATACATTGCAAAAACATGCCATAGTTATACAATGGCAGGGCAAAAATCACATTATTAAGTTCTTAAGAATTTCAAAAAAGCTGATTGCCGCTGAATAAAAATCAATTAGAATGGATTACTCGACATAACTTTGGTCATAAATATACATTGTTAGTACTATATTTTCAATTATACATATTATTTTTAAAAGACTATCACAATAAGACACTAAAGCCACCAAGTAAGTTGTTTAATATGGAATGAAAATAAATCAATAAAAAATCAATAAAAATCATCAAATATGTAAAGAAAATATAAAAATAAATTTGAGGCCAAAAATTTTTGTAGAGGCCAAATTTGAGGCCAGGTCAATTTTTGAGGCCAGGCCAAAATTTAGGGCCAAGCCAATTTTGAGGCCAAAAGTGAGGCCAGGCCAACTTTGAGGCCAGGCCAGGCCAATGGGGCCAAGCCAGGCCAGGCCAGGTTTTAGAGTATGCCAATAATTAATCCATGTTTAGGCACTTACACCCGATAACCCATACCGTTTACCTGTGTAATTGAACAGACAGCATCTGATATTTAAATGAACACTTCTATAGAGCCTTAAAAAATGGACTGACGTTATTGTTTTGCAACTTGAAGAAATTTAATACATATTGAAAATTGTTGGCGCACTATTAATTTTAGCGCTCAGAGGCAGTTGCGCCAAAGGCGCTAAAATTTGTAGTGCGTCATATTTTCTCGTTTTACAGTATTTTTAAAGTTATTTTTAAATTTTTAAATTATTTTTGAAATGTGTTCTAAAGTGATACTGAAAATGTAATCTTTTCTAGTATTGTACATATAACATAATTTTGCTTCTAATGTTCAATCAATCTCACATTTTCGTTATCTTTATATTATATATATAATGTCGAACGGCAGTTGCATTTACTTTCAGTTACTTTAAAAGCCATAAAATGCAATTTAGTCTTACAAAAAGCTGCACATTTGTCATATGAGTTAACAAGTGAGGTATGTACTATCATACCGGTAGTTCACATGTGATATACTTATAAAACCAACGTAACTTATACAACAGAATCAGGAAACCCGGTTTATCATGATCGAGTCTGCACACACCTAAAAAATGTAATTAATCAATTTATTTTTCAAAAAGAATCACGAGAAACCAACTACTTTTGTTAACAACTGGTGTTACTTTAAATACATTTAGTTTGTCAGTGGACAGAAAGATATCAAAAATATTCAACAAAAATCAAAATCAAAAATACATATGTAACAAATACTGTAAACAACTACATTTGGCTGTGTATTCTGCTTAGCGCTTTTGGCGGAATGCGACTTCCGCTAATTCAAGTACATCGCCATACATATATGTATCATAAGATACATTTGACCCCTAATCAGAAATATTTTAATTTAAAAATGTTCCCTATTTTCCGCATATTGTATCTAATTCAAGAACAACGTCATACATATATGTATCATGTAGTGGAACCAAGAGTTATCTTTCTTGATCTTGTATTATACAGTCTGAGAGTTATTCCTCTTTATGTGGAACTCTTCTATGTTCAGTTTTTCACGCTGTGTACGTGCGGTCCCGCATATTCCATGTTTCATCCTTGTCCCCTCAAATTGTAAGTATCATATGCATTTAGATATATGAAATATTCATTTTATTTGTTGTTTTTGCCATGACATGTTTATAAAAGCAAACATAAGCACCCTCGTAATGACTGTTACTATAGTAGGTTGTACGTAGGCGCCATATTTTCTCGTGTTTACATATGTTGATGTTAAACATACAAGGATACCTTCATCATTTATATGATTTACTGGTCATTAATAAGTACACTGCACAACTATAAGGTGTGAATTCTATGTTTATATTTTTTCAATTAAATTATTTTCCCTTTTTTACCTACATTCCATAATTTCCCTCGGGTTACTGTTTCAATACTGGGTGCACATTTTGGAATTCGTCTATTTTGATATTTGTCAATTTATTTCTTATGACAACTATGATATTTATACATATATGTTATAAATGTATTATTGTGTGAATTGTTAAAATGTCAGTTTGCATATTATCCCATGTATTTATAAATTGTTTATATTTTGTTTCAGCAATTTACCGCATCAGATCTACATCGGATCTACATTCAATAAAGATTACCAATAATTATTGAATATGGTTATACTTGCTGTTTTTCAAACAGTACAGTAAATTGAATCTACATACCAAGGAAACATGGCTACTGGAGGGCTCCCCTTACCACGGAACGGTGATTCCCAGAACGAGATTGAAGAAACCAACACCTCTACCAAGGATAAACGTGATGTTAATTTGAGTAAAAAAGGACTCTTAGCATTTGAAGAGGAATGTTCAAAATATAAAAAACCTATATTCGAAACATGGGGGAAAGTCGAGAAACGTATTCTACGTGTGCAAAAATGTGACAGAACTATTGAACAATATCAAATCTAACAGAGTGATATAGAGAATACATTCAGTGAATTTCACAACAGTATTAAACAGTACCTTGTCTTTCTACAAAGACACTCCAGAAGTGAACAAGGTAAAAGCGAGATAAAACAATGTACCGAGGACTTTGAGAAAGGAAAGTCAGTGATTTACAAAGCCTTAGACAACATTAAAGCTGCAAAATTAGACCTCTTAGAAACAGCCTCAGAAATATCAACAACCAGCACTGAGAGGAAAAGAAGAAAAGAGCGGAAGTTTGAAATAATGAAAAAAGAAGCAGAGCTAAGAAAACAGAAACTACGCCTTGAGGAAGATGAATCAATACGCATAGCTGAAATGAACAGAAAAAAGTGTGAGTTGGACATTGACTTAGATTTACTGAAACAAGAACAGAGTGCTAGTGATGATGAACTTTCAATGGAGCGAGAGCTTGTAGACATTGAGAGAGAGAGCTCAGGGGAACGAACACAGAAGTTTGTGGAAAACATCCCTTCCAATCCTGTTGATGTCCAGATACCCACAACTGAATCGCCTCATGTGCTGTCTGAAATGACCCTGCTTATGATTAAAAAGCAAATGTTTCCTGAACGTTTTTCAAACTTTGATGACACGCCAGAGTCGTACAATGCTTGGAAGGAAACATTTACCAATATTGTCAGTAAACTAAAAGTTTCCTGTAATGAAGAACTTGAGTTGATGTTAAATAGACTCACTGGCAATTCCAAACTTACAGCAATTGGAATTCGCAATGCAAATCCTGGGAAACCTAAGGAAGCACTTCAAATAATCTGGAAAAGACTTGATGAGATGTACGGGAGACCAAAAATGATAGAAGCGTCGATACGTCACCAGCTAGAAAACTTCCGACCAGTGACATCAGCTGAAAACAAACGCCTGTATGACTTGTTAAACATTCTCATTAAGATAGAATCACTGATGGCCAATTCAACATTTTCCACAAGCCTATCGTATTTTAACTCGTCAATTGGAGTGAATCCTATCATCAACAAATTACCATTTCACCTGCAGGAAAAATGGATCGCCAAAGCTTCCAATTACAAAAACTTAAACAAAGTGCCGTTTCCACCATTTTCATATTTTGTGACATTTGTACGCGAAATGAGTGAAATCAGAAATGATCCGGCATTTGTATTCACCAACAGCCGACAACCAGCTCTCAAGAGACCGGTATACTCCAAAAAGTCTGAGGTGTTAACAGACAACAACAACAACGCCCACTGTCCATATCATAAGGCAAATCATAGCATCCATGATTGTAGAGCCTTCCGTGCAAAACCGTTCTATGAACGCAAGAACTTCTTGCGAAGTAAAACATTTGTACTAGATGTTGGACCTCAACTAGTCATACAGCAAAGGATCCAATGTACTGCTTGTGGGAGTGTTTATCATACGACAGCTTTGCATATAAAAAAAAGGTGCATCATCAAGCCCAAACATGCATGGCGGGGAGAAAATGTATAACTCAGCTCTACAAACATATCGCCTGTACCTATGAAAGCTTCAACAAACACTAGTGTCAAGTGTACTTCATTCTGTGGCGACCATTATCAAGGCAGATCATGCAGCAAAATTTTCCTTGTGAATGTATTTCACACAGACTGTCCTAACAACATGTATCGTATATACGCAATCGTGGATGACCAATGCAACCAGTCTCTTGCATCTCCAGAGCTATTTGATGCCTTGAACATTATGTCCTCACCCATTCATTACACTTTGACTACATGTATGGGAAAGACAGCCCAAAATGGTCGGCAAGCACATGGTATGAAGTTACGTTCATTGGACACAGCTGTGACAATGGACCTTCCTTTTTTGATGGAATGTGATGACATCCCTAACGAAGCTTCTGAAATTCCTACACCAGAAGTTGCTAAGAGCTACCCTCACCTTCTTAGAATTGCATCTAGTATACCTGAGTTTGATGTGAATTCAAAAATACAGCTCCTTATTGGTAGAGACTTGATTGAGGCCCATCACATTGAAGAGCAGATCACTGGACCTCGAGGGGAACCATTCGCTCAAAGACTTAGTCTTGGTTGGGCTATAATTGGTGAAGTTTGTCTCGGTAGACTTCATAGAAGAACCTCCGTGAAAGTCAACAAAGTGTCTATTCTCAATGATGGTCAACCGTGTCAGAACAACATTGATGTGAAAGAGCAAACACTTGTGTTTAACTATATAATTGGTGAGCGTGACTTTGAATTTCATGGTGAAGAAGTCTTCATGAAGACCCCTGAAGATGATTGTACTGGTTTCGGTAGAAGACAGACTATTCCTAAAGTTGATGGATAGATCATTCATTAAAGACAAGGACGGCATGTGGACTGCATCTCTTCCTTTTCGAGAGAATCAACCTGATCTTCCTAACATCAGACCTCAGGCATTACATCGAGCCCAGATACTATACAACAGTTTACAGAGGGTTACAGAAAAGAAAAGGCAGTTTGTGAAATTCATGGAGAAAGTTCTAAACAGTGGAGCAGCAGAAGTTGCGCCACCTCCAACAAGCACAGGTTGCTGGTACCTACCTTTGTTTGGCGTTCGTAACCCAAAGAAACCAGATCAAAAAAGAGGCGTTTTTGATTCGTCAGCTAAGTATGGTGGAGTTTCCCTCAATTCAGTACTCATGTCTGGTCCAGACATGATCAACAGTCTTCTTGGGATCTTGCTTCGCTTTAGGAAGGATGAGGTGGTGATGGCAGCAGATATAGAGCAGATGTTTTACCGATTTCGTGTTGATGAAGACCACCGCAATTATCTTCGCTTCTTTTGGTATAAAGAAAACAACCCAGATGACATCATGATATAGTACAGAATGACTTCACATGTATTCGGCAACAGTCCGTCGCCTGCTATTGCATCTTATGGACTCCTTAAGACTGTCGAACACGCTGATCGAGATGTGAAAAACTTTGTACAGTATAACTTCTACGTTGATGACGGGTTAATCTCTTTTCCAAATGAATCAGATGCTATCAGCCTGATGAAGCGTACTCAGTCAACCATGAAACAGGAAGGTCAGATTCGTCTTCACAAAATCACGTCCAACAAACAAGCTGTGATGGACGCTTTTGATGTCAGTGATCATGGAGAACAGTTGAAAGAAATAGATAGTGATGACATGATACACAGATCTCTTGGACTTTGTTGGAGACTGAAGGACGATACTTTTGTGTTTACGGTACCTACTGAAAAGAAGCCTTTTACTCGTCGCGGTCTGCTCTCAACTGTAAACAGCCTATTCGACCCATTAGGTTTTATATCACCAATCATCATCAGCGGTAAAATACTTCTCCGAGAATGCACACCTGAAGGAGTTGACTGGGATGAACCATTACCTGTCAATAATCTTCAAAAGTGGAAGGAGTGGCAATCGTCTCTTCACTGTCTCAGTGGTATCACCATTCCCCGTATGATGTCTCACACCTCTGTTAGTTCAGCTCAGACAGCAGAAGTTCACATATTATGTTGCATCTCTATACATATTTAGTAAAGACTTATTGTTTAGTACTATGTTTTATTTGTCATTGTTTTTATCATTTGTCTATAAATAATGACTTTATGCTGGATCTTCAAGTAATAAACATCATTACCTTATATCGCCTCAATTATTAATTAAAGAACACCAACACATCCCAAGCACGACACATTTCGTGACATATGTACAAGAATAGTCACTTTCAGGAATACGGTTATTCAAATCTACGCCAACTTGTTCAAAACTAATTTCCGCCAAATATCGTACACGCCAAATATAATACGTTCACAGTAAATGTTTGTAGGAATTGCAACTATCAACATTATATGTACACTATAATAAGATTTTGTCAATAATAACAGATAATCTAAAACATTCATGGGTTTTCTGCAACTACCATTCCCTCAGAGATTGTTAAAGACATTTTTTTCAAACTCCTGGCATTTCCTTCGGAGGTTTCCACAACTTCAAATAATCAGTGTTGTAACAAGATGCCCATACAAACCTTTCCCATATACAACTTTTGTACAAAACATTGTAGCTATTTAGATTACGTGGCTTTCAATCAGCTAAAACCAAATATATCTGTTTATGCCTGTTTAGTCTATAATAGAGAATTAATCCCAGAGATAGACAATGACATAATATCTTTTACAATAAATGACCAAATATTTCTAGACATCTTGTTAATGGAAATAAGAGGAAAAACAATCTCATACTCTACTTTTAAGAAGAAAAATGCAAGTAAGCGAGAATCACAATTAGAAAAAGAAATACTAATTCTGGAACAAAACTTAGGAGAACAATCCTTGCCTGATATTACCAGTAAACAAAACGAACTTGAGAATATCAGAAAAGAAAGGCTTAAAGGACAGTGTTTACGGTCAAGAAGCAAATGGATAGAGGAAGGTGAAAAGCCTTCTAAGTACTTTACTTCTTTAGAATCTAAAAACTTTATCAATAAGCAAATACCAAAACTAGTGCAAGAAGACGAAACAATAATATATGATCAAGATGAAATTTTAAATGAAACAAAAAACTTCTATGAGAAGCTGTATACTAAAAACACACAGGAAGCTGGAGAAAATTTTGTTAATAAAGAAAAAATAAATCAGTTTGACTTTCCAAAATTAGATACTAAGGAATTGCAATGCATTGAAGGCCCATTAATTAAAACAGAAGTATTAAACTTTCTTTAAAAAATGAAGAATGATAAAAGTCCTGGACCGGATGGTTTCTCTAGCGAGTTTTTTAAATTTTTTTGGAAAGACTTGGGTTCCTTTATAGCACGGGCAATAAATAACTCATATGAATTGTTAAACTTTTCAGAAACTAATAAATTAGGAATTATTACTTGTATTCCCAAAGAAGGAAAACCTAAGCAATATTTAAAAAATCGGCGCCCAATAAGTCTATTAAATGTTGTCTATAAATAAGCCTCTGGATATATAGCTGAACGATTAAAAAAAGTCTTAGACAAACTAATCAGTAGTGACCAAACAGGATTTTTAAAGGGGAGATTCATAGGAGAAAATATTAGACTAGTGTATGATTTAATGAACTATACTGAACAAAACCAAATACCAGGATTATTAATGTTGATAGACTTTGAAAAAGCATTTGATTCCATATCTTGGAGATTTATTTACCAGACCCTTGATCTATTTAATTTTGGTGATTCAATTAAAGAAACAATGGAAACGCAGAAAACTAACACCTTTTGGACGATTAGTGGTTTTGAAAAATTTAATTATTCCAAAATTTAACCACCTTATTCTTACCTTACCAAACCCCAACAATGAAATGTTAAAAGAAATTGATAAAGAACTATATTATTTCCTATGGGGTGGCAAAGTCCACAAAATTAAAAAAAAATATTGTCATCCAAGATTATAGACTGGGGGGATTGAAAATGATTGATTACTCTGATTTTAAACTTGCTTTGAAATCAAGTTGGATTCGTAGACTCCTCACATCAAAATCCAAGTGGGTTAATTTATTAGAAGCTCAAATGAAAATAAAAATAAATAACTTATGGATAAAGGGCTCGGATTATGTACTTAAACACAGTAAAAGTATAGGTAACAAATTTTGGTCAGTGGTGTTCCTAAGTTACATAAAAATAAGTGAGACAATCTCCCAAAACACCAATTCACTTTTCGAACACATATGGTATAACCCAAGGGTAAAGATAAACAAGGAAAGTATATTTTTGAGAAGTTTTTTTAATGCTGGTTTTGTTTGCATCATTGACCTTTTTGATATAGATGGTGACTTAAGAAGTTTTGAATCTTTAATTGAACTTGGTATTAAGACTAACTTTGTTGAATATAATGGTCTAAAAAAGAGTATATTAAAACGAATAGGTGAATGCAATATAAAAGAAATTAAACCAACAGTTGGACCATATATCCCAAACACATTAGCCATATTCTACAAAAATAGAAAAGGATGTAAAGATATGTATAATATATTGATAAGGGAAAAGAGGGTCCAAAATAAAGCAATACTAAAATGGGAAGAGAATGACACAATATTTAATGAGAATGATTGGTATAAAATATTTGAACTTCATTTTAAGACAACCCAAGAATCTAAATTCCATTGGTTACAATTCCAAATTTTACACAGGATATTACCAACAAATTATTACTTGCATAAGCTTAAACTTATTGAATCCCCTAAATGTTCTTTTTGTAAACAAGATTCTGAAACAATCAGCCATCTTTTTGTGGAATGCCCATTTGTAAAAGAGCTATGGAGTGACATTGAAGAGTTATTTTTAAGAAACTACAGGGTGTCCCTAATGTTTGATAAGCAAAGTATACTTTTTGGTAAATATAAAAACTACCATATGTATAGAATACAAAACCTGTTAAGTTATATTGTAAAACAGTATATTTTCACTTGTAGACTTAAAACTTACCCAACTTTAAATGTGCACGTGTTGGAACTCAAAAGGAAAATTGAAAATAGGCTTCTTGTGGAAAAATATTTACTTTTAAAGAACTGTGAATTTGAAAAATTTGAGAGACACTTGGAGAATATTATATAAAGAATTTAGCAAGTCTTTACTATATCCCCAACTATTTGGGTAAAGAATGTATGATGCTTTTTTAAAATATCTAAATAAATCTTTTTGATAAGCAAACCCTGATAGACAGCTATGCTGCAAAGCAACCATTGCCCCGTCAGCTTTTTTCTCTCCGCCTTCTTTTCTCTCATAAATAAATATATGTACATGTACGTGCTAAATATTATGTTCATGCTGTTGTTTGTGTATATTATAATCACATATTGGAAAATCCTTAAATTTAGAGCTGTCAATTTATAAGTTGGTGTGCATGTTATATTTTTTATTTGCTTTTCTTCTTTTGTTTCTTTTGTTTGTGTTTATATGCATATTATTTCACTCAATGTTTTCTGTCCTTTCTCACCCCCACTAAAAACATAAAAAACAAACTTTCACACCATTGTGAACTATTATATATCTATTCTTGCATGTATATTGTATGTAAAAAAATGTTGAGATTCCAAAAGAAATGTATTATGTAAGAAAGCTGTGAAAGTCATGAATAAAAAACATAGATAAAAAAAAACAAAAAAAACAAAAAAACAAATATATCTACATATATAGGTAAAGTTGTAAGATTATCACACGACAAAAAAGTACCTTTAGCAGACCTGGCTGGGTCATTAGCATTATCAAATTGACGATATTTCGTATTTTTCTAATCTTCAGATCACCAGGAGGCAGGAGGTAAACTTTTAGATTAGAAGACAAAAAAGATATACTGTTATTACAAATCTAAATGCTGCCATTACATTAAAAGAAATGGTGTGACCCGGATTATACGTTTTATGTGCACGTGCAAAACAGTAAGAACAATTCGCCCACTAAAAGTAAAGCTTTCTCACGCCTTGCTTTCTTTGAAATCAGCAACATGTGCGATGTATCTTATTTATCATGTTCATTGCATTTACATTTAATGTTTTCGCATTACATTTACAGAGCATTAAAAGGAATATTCGTCCTAATTTTGTTTCAAGTACAAAAACTTCTTTGCATAAACATGTATGTTATATTTATTTCTCCTATGCTTTAAGCATCTTTGAAATCTTACACTGCACTTTGTGAAGCTATTATACATTTTTGTAATCTTAGCGAGACACCATATTTTGTATCAAATTTCCAGAATTGATGTTAAGGAATTCAACTTTAAAAATTCACCTGCGATTTATATTTCAAAAGGATTTCATACTTTTACAGAAGTGCAGATTATATCTTCTAAGTTACAGTGGTTAAAACGGAAAAACAATATAAATTAAATAAAAAAACACACAATCAAGCAAATGAGATTGTTTTCGTCGAAGTTAAACATGTCAAATAGAGACCTTTTCACCTTAAAAAGAACCTATGCCCATCAAAATATAGAGCCGTATATTAACCCGACTTTGGAACAGTCTGCAACATCGAACACGTTATTGTTGTGCTTTACATGTATGGGGGTGGGTTTTTTGGCGGTGTTTTGTTTTTGTTTTGTTTTTTGTTTTTTTTGTAAAAATCCAGCCCTTGTTGCTATCAAAAACGCTCCTAATTTAGAGTTATTGGGATTATTCTTCAACCGTGTTTAAACCATATGGGAATTATTGCTGTGATACTTGCAAGGCATGTAAATCTATCCTCTGACAAAAAGAACTGCGTGACCATAAGAAGCTCATAAAGGGAATCAGAGTTATCTCTCCTCATTTATCTTATAAAAACTAAAACAAGGCATTTATGAGAAATAAGGTTTGATCAGATAAAGTCAAATTATGTGCTTGAAAAGGATATATTCTTGCCCAATGTACAACTGATACAGCAATATACTAATTAATTCTGTAAGATTAACATTGGGTTTGGCGTACGACTTCTCTATTGTTTTAATTGGAAGTGACGTGCTTTTTTTTCTCGACGTGTCCGTTATGCAATTCAACCTACACCAAACCCTTGTCAAGGCACTACAATACTTAACTATAGATAATTTGTTATTGAATGTGTCGAACTATTCTTAATATCAAGAAAACAGTTTGTGATTGTCCTGTGTCAGCAAGTCTCTGTAACATATTATGAAGTGTTCAAAGTCCCTCTTGGTTATTTGTTTAACTTCACGCGACTACAATCAAATACAAGCGCATTGAACGTTGTCATCTAGTTATCTTATCAAGGAACAAACTTTTAATATTGCGTTTACACACTCAAGATTACATTTAAAATGATTTTCCATTTGAAGTAAAGATTTATTAAACATGTCAAAATAACAAGACTCTAAATCCAACCCTTTTCTGAAAAGTCGTTTTAAGTATTTGTGTTTTTAAAACAAAGTATACATGTCTGGAACATCTTCCCTCTTGTGAAATAGTTTCTGTGTCTCAGATGTCGATTCAAAGTTATAGAATCATTTAAAGTATGACCCTTATAGTATGGAACTTAATGATTCCCCGTGTAAGTGCGGGAATATATACTTTACGCAATAATATTAAAATGATATAAACACTGTTTCATATTTTGTACTATATTTTTTATTCATTTTTGTATATATACTGTGGCCATATTCTTTCCTTCTTGTTTTCTTATCCCATTCTTTACTATTAAAAAAAACAAAGGAAAAACCCAATTACATGGATTGAGTTTTGTAGGAGTGGGCAGGGATAAAAACTCTAAACCGAAATTGATTATGTACTATAAACCAAAATTGATTATATATACATATACGTGGCCTTACGGGGTTTTTTTGTTGCAGCTGACTGGAAATAAATAACAAACTCTTTTTCTATTTCGAGCCAGTGAGCTGTTATTCAGTGTGTTAAATCTCTTAATGTTGTTCTTTATGCAAACTTTCACTAAAACTTTTAACACTGTCCTAAAAAAGAATTTCAGATAAAACATTGTTTGAAATCAGATATAATTTATTTATAATGACGTTGAATACAATCTATTCATTGTTCACAAATTGATGTCCTACGTTTACTTCCAATCTGTCGTGGTATAAAAATGTATGTATAAAAACGCTAGTTGTGTTGTCAGATCCAAAGTGTCTGCCCCATAGTTCTTTCGTCCTACATTTTCCGTCATAATATTAATTAGTCAACCCGCGTTCCTTGGCACCTTGTTCATAAAAATTCTTTCCCATCAAACTAAAATCTCATTCAATTGTTCCATTGTATTTAATACCTTCTCTTGTATTAACCTGAGATGTTCGATCCAAGCTATATGCTCATGATGCATGATGAACTTGTCCGACACTTTCGTTTTAGAAGTCAACCTGCATTCTTGGTTACCCCGTTCTGCAAAGTTTTATTCCATTTTCTCACCAGAGGGCGTCCTTCGCAATCAATCAAAACTAAAATAACGCATTCAAGAAACGAATTGCGTAAATTTATTAATTCAACAGTCATCTCTTAACTCTATGTTTACTCTTAATAAATCCCCACAAAATGTATTCACTCCTAACGCAATCATTCAATATTATATCATTGCAAGCATATATTTTGACGCAAACTCCAACTGACTTCAATCCGCCATTATTTGTTCACCACCTCTCTGGTGCAGACATTTTATCGTTTATTGAGAAAATGTATTGATAAGTATAGATGTCTAAACGTCTCTGCAAATTTGTGTTGCTTTTTGGTCACGATCTAAAAGGTTACCTTGATCTTTGTGCAAGCTAAAAAGAACAAATGCTTTTGTTTAACATTTACTAGTTGTATTACACCGACAATCGTAAAGACCTTTTACTTAGAATAAAACAAAAAATAAGTATGTTGTAGTTACCAACTTTTGCACAGTGATCAATATAAAATACTTTATAAAGTTTAAATCAATTTATTGTGGATTGATTTCCATGGAGCCACTTTTTAATGACTTTTTGTCTGCAAACAAGTAATGTCATCTTAAATGTGTCATCCAAAAATAAACAATTAAAATTACTTGTAGAACCCACATTTGAGGTGTTTACATATACTAGCTAACTGTATTTATATTAAGTTACTGAATACCTCAATCAATATATGATACAATTTAATTTTTTTTAAAAGACCAAACAAGGGAGTTGATCAGGTTGTCTTTTGTTAATTATATTTGAGTTTCTAAATCATATCTAAATATTTAAGTACTGATAAGATCCAACATAACACCAGAGTAAACCAAATAAACCACGGGTTTATTCGGGGTTTACTTTGAGTTTCCTGGGAAATTGCTTTTAAGGTCAACGTTAGGCACTGAAGTGTGATGCAGACCCGTCTATTATCTTACCATCCTACAGCCTGTAACTCCTGTCCCTTGTATATTCTGAATACACAGTTAGCGTCTGCTTTTATGGGGTATCCTCCGGACAAGTTATGATCTCTGAATTTATTTTGGGTTTACTTTTAGTTTACTCTGGGTTCACTCTAGTAATCCTGGAGTAAACCCAGAGTAAACTCAAAAAGTAAACTCAGGGTTTAGTTTGGGTTTACTTTCTTTTAGGGTTGGTCTAGATCTGATCGGTATTGTGTTTTTATCATAATTCAAGACTATTCTTTACAAGATAATTAAATATTGTTTTGTCAAATATAAGTCCAGATAGTGTCCTGGATACATGTTTTCCTATCAACTACAGACTACGAAAGCGTACTAGGGCCTACACTTCTTATGTTATAATTCATACATTGTAATTCCTTTTTTTGTCTTCTTAACATTTGAACTATTGTGTCGGTTTATTTTTGCAAATATTTTGCACTGTATTGAAGTGATTTAACATAATTCTAAACACCTTATTATTATTGATCAGTTTTCTTGTTATCTGCTATATCGAATCCACCCTCCTATCAAATGATATTATGCATAAATTAATTGCAAAAAATTTTTATTTACCAAAGTTTCGAAAAAAAAATAAAAATATTTTAAAAGATATTGTGCATGAACTGATCGCATGAGTGTTGTATTTTTTCATAATCATGAATTGATGTACATGTAAGTCTTTTTGTTCGCGTGGTAAAAAGACTCGCGTCAAATCATGAACATGAGAAAATTAAATCACATTCTTAAATGAACATTTTAAACATATTTTCTGAAATTGATAACGCAGATAGCAATAAAACTTGCAAAATGAAGGTGATTTTGATAATATAAAAACTGCAACTCTGCAAGATACAATTCAATATATTTGCATAAAGGTTACAATACTTTGTATGTTACAATTCAATCAAAAAGTAGGACACCTTACAAGTTGAAACACAACAAGTGTATGCCTTGCTACGCTTCCGTACTAGACGGTAAATGTTTGTGTTCGATGCGTATACATTGTTAAGTTGGTATTTAACAACTGCTGTTTGTTAAAACTCTGTCAAGGACACTGTATAAAAAGTGCATGATAACTGCTGTAAAAAATTAAATATGAAATTGCTGCTATTGATATCCATAAGACTATGTAAACAATTTAAAAAAGGAAACGAGGAAGAGGAATTTCGTTGTAGGGTACCATTGTAACTTACATAATTAGATGGCAACAAAACAGTATACTAGAACTTCCAAACAATCCAGTTACTGAAAAATTTCAAACCCTTATACCTTAACTAAAACTTTTTTTCAGATGCGCATTTATTTCAATCGGAACAACGATCTTAACCAAAGCATTGATTGTTACTCAATTTAGCTTTTAATAAGACTATTAATTCTGACGACTTACTATTCATTTAATCTAAATGTAATATAAAAACATATTTAATAGGTGTTTTGAGGAATTGTTGTTTCTTCAGCCCCAACTAGAAGACATACTCGTTGCTTTGCAATGAACTTTGATCTAGTTCTTTTGCTACTTTCACTTTTTAACTTTTTATATCTTAATATATCTTTAGATCAATATATTATCATAAGAATTAATAAACTGAAACCCGTTAGCTGCCGTGTTAAGCTCAGGAAAAAAATGTTCAGTATTGAGCATGTCGAGACCTAACGTTAGTTTTCTGAAATATTCTATAAATATGTGATTCTACTACTGTATTTGACTCGCTGACATTTATTTACTTTATCAACAGCTGATCAACGTAAACCAATAAGCCTGGTTCTTTTTTAAACCCACAATGATATTCGTCGATCGTTTATCTTTCAACCCGAATTTTCCCCGGTAGAGGTTAACTCTACTGCCACAGGCAGACCTACGTATGATATAATGTTAAAATGCAAGTTAATGGGAAAAAAATTGATAATCCTTTCTTTTCAGTAAAAATTTGCCCTGCAGTTCGATCTTTTGCTTCCGTGACGTAGAATTTTACGTATATTAGTAAAAGAAAAAATAAATCCGGATTTTCTTTTTTTATCAAATCAATTCTTAAAAAGATAACACGACTTTAGTTAATTGATTCAATTATACATCTATACATATATAGTTCATGCCATTTACAGACATGTATAATAGCAAGGTTTTCTATACCATGTGTTTAAATAACATATGAAATACATGGGAAAAAAAGCACAAATGAATACCATATGTGAAACATATGTGTAACATATAGAACAAGAAAAAATAATTCACGCAAGCTTCAAATGGGCCGCAAAAAAAATGATTGTTGTATGAATCACCATTGGTTGTTTACATTAAAAACATACCACGAAGAAGAAAAAAACGAGTTGGTTGTTAAACAGTACTAATTTTTATGGTAAATTTTAATAGACTGTGCATTATTCAAATACAAATTTCAAATCATCATCATTTTCATGCAGATTATGTATTTCAAATCATTTTTATTTTTTGTTGCGCTGTATTGAATCAAAACTTAATGCATTAGTTAATATGATTTCAAGGGACCACATAATAAAATAGAAATGGATTATTTTAAAAGTACATGTAAGATCGTGCTCATCCGTTAGAAACTGCACAATTTAAAGTAAAAAAGAAGCCTGATAATTTTCTCCCCCGATGGAGTTACAAATTTTATCTACACTCCAGTGTATGAAGTTAATCATGGTTATTTAATTGCATGGGTTCTCAAAAGAATTGAAAATAAATCAGGTCAGCTCAAATTTCAGGTCATTTCAAATCAAATTTTCAGATCTTTTATATTTTTGAGTAAATAATTGATATGGATGTCATTTCATAGAAATTGAAATATATCATTTATATAATAGTTCATGTCATTCAGGTCTTTAGTGTTTCAGGTATTTAGTATATCCCGAATACCGATCCCAAAACGCGTCTTACACGACAGTCTATGACCAACTTTACATTTACAAGTAAAACAAAGAATATGTAATATTTTTACAAGGCATAAAACACATTTCTACATGCAAATTTACTTTTTATTCATAAAAATAAGCATTATATTAATTCTATGTGAAAAAAACTATACCGCAGTTACAATATCTTAATGTATATCAAATAACGGACCGCCTTCTGGCGGCCCGTAAAAAGTAACATATGTTTCACATGTGTGTATGTATACATGCGTTTATACACACACATTTACAATATGTTTTTGAACTCATATTTAACGTGTGTTGAAAAATCACGCATGATTCACACATGATACACATTACTTACACGTATGGTTGATCCCAATAAACGTTAAACATAGCTTGCACATTTTGCTGTGTAAACATGTTTTGGACATCCTCCCTTTGAAATAGTTTCTGTGTCTCATATTTCGATGCAACGTACATGGGATCATTTTTAGGATGCCTTTTATAGTATTGAATGTCTTAACATGTCTGACAACTTGCGTTGCTTTTTATTTATATGGTCACACTACAAACGGTCATCCTAATCTTTGTGCAAGCTAAAACGATCACGCTTTTGTTTAACATTTATTAGTTGTATCACATCGACAATCTTAAAAACCTTTTACTTAGAACAAAACAAAAAATAAGTATGTTGCAGTCACCAATTGATTAACAGTTTAAATTACTTAATGTGAATTGAACTCCATGGAGCCAATTTTTTATGACTCTGTCTGCTAACAAGGAATATCATTTTGAGTTTGTCGTCTACAGATTAAACAACTTAAATCTTGATATTAGTCAACATTATTCATTTGCTGTTTATTTATGCAATTTTGCAACCAAATGTAGCTATTGTTAACTTTTTTCTTCATATTTTGCATTTGGAACTAAAGAGCGCATTCTACTCAGGTACATATGTTTTTGTTTATATAGATATACATATCATAGTCGCCATTTAACAAGCATACGCTCGATGTTTACCTTTTAAAACAAGCATTCTGAGAGTATTGCATAAGCAATACACGTCCCCTACCGGTTTGTATTAATCTATGAAAGGTTCCAAGCACACAACTATTTCAGAGCTATTGTAAACGAGATGTCATGCTTTAATCAGACATAAAAGAACAGAGGAAATTAAAACTATATAGTTGATATAGAAATTAAATAGGAAATAGGTAAAATAATACTCTTTATTTCATCTCCTGTAATTTCGCCAAGTCTATTCTGTATTCGCTGGTAAAAATTTGTGAAAACAATGCACTGTTATGCACAATATCATTTCTTACCGTCTTCTGTACCCCGAATCAAACCAAACAGTTAAACAGCCCAACCCGACAACGAACCCGATTGTAATAATACTACAAAAAAACCCTGCCGATTAAATTTACAACACAATGCTTGACACTGTTTTATAGAATTTATTTGTTTGTTAGAAATGATAAAAGGAATGGTACAAGTAACGCACGATATTATTACTGACTACATACTGACCTCGTTTATTCAGGTACACACCGAACCCGATAACGAACCCGAACATTAAAAAATTGGAATATAAAAAATTAATTTTCTCGAAAATATGTCAATCAGACGCTACAAAAGTATAAACTTGATCTGTAGTTTGACATTTTGAAGCTGTTCAGCAAGTTTCATATTATTCCTCAAATGCATAAAGAAAAAAAGTGTGGAAAACTGAAGTGGGACAGACAGACGGACTGACGGACGGACAGACAGACGGACGGACGGACGGACGGACGGACAGACGGACTGACGGACGCAGAGGAAAGCTATAGTCCCCTCCGGTGAAACCGGTAGGGGACTAATAATAACCATAGGAATACACCCATACTTTGTTCCAAAACAACAATTTATTGAAGCAAGACAATGTCATTGTAACATTATGGGATCACTGTTGTGATAAATTTTTACATACTTTTTTAAATATTATTTTGAATATTATTCATCTTATTTTAAAAGATTTTTATGAAATTTACGATTTACGACCGAAAAACGCATAATACACGTACATGTACCATATGAAATCATTTAAAATGCAAAATTATACTAGACTAAGTATAGTGATTTGATCAAAGTCAATAAAGCTTGAAGTAAGTAAGTAAGTTGATAATTTAACCAAAATGTATCGCTTTTTGTTATCTAATTGTACAAGATGACATAATTTTGACATTATAAACATTTTAAAGCAATATGAGCTGTATTTTTTTAATAATTTTATATATATTTTGCTGCAAAAACCTGCTAGTATGCTAAGTTTACATGTAACTTAAACTTTTATGATAAATACGATTATACAAATTCATTTATTTTTGTCAGAAGAAAGATTTCTCTTCTAAGAAATGTAAAGCAGTTCAATTATTGTACAATAATTCAAATTTGCTTCAATTAAGGCTTCTTTACGGTTTTTCACACCTATATCGTACTAGGATTTCGCTCAATACGATATTTCAGTTAATTTGATCCTCGGGACCTTGTTCGTCCTTGACCAGACACCTGGCGTTGTCTGTGCCACGTTATATAACCCAGAATGATCTCCTCCTCGACCTGGGGAGTAGCCCTTTTCCTGTATAAAATATCGATATAAAGAGGAGGCAAAATACAGCTTCCAGTTGATTACAGGAGAGCCGCTTTCCCCGCACCTCCTTTTTATACGCACGGACACTACCTCCGATCTCCGGACTTTATAAGTAAATGCGATTACAGCAAAACTCGGTTATAACGAAGTCACTGGGACCTAAGAAATTACTTTGCTATATCCGTAATTCGTTATAACCGTATAAGAAATTCATTAAATTTACATACCTGGGGATCCAAGATGACTTCGCTATATCCGTAAATTCGCAATATCCGTGTTCGTACTAAACGAGTTTTACTGTAATTGCATACTAATGATCTGACGCACCGTGGTCAGTAGAAGCGTTTTATTTAGATTTCTGACCCGGCATCGACAGGCTCATCAGTGGACTTAATAATACATTTCTCCATGAACCTAAATAAACATACTATATATTATATATTTACCGCATGTCCTTTAACCAATTTCTGTAGAATTTCCGTTATGATAAATTCCCCCTACTAACAAAAAAATCTTGTCCTCAAGATGCCGTAAATAGAAGTTCCAAATAAAAATGATCATGGTCAGGAAATTGAACAGTGTCCGGATGATATTTTAAAAACTCTGATTTGTGTAAAACAATCGTTGTCCTGAGCATTGCCCTTGGCACATGATAAATAAGGTGCCAGAAGGTTACCGTCCCACAGAATGCACACTGTGTGTCTGCGTTAATTTTGTCTAGACACTGCCTGTGCACCCGTGCAAAACAGAATTCGGTTGTTGCACACAGCTGTGTTGCTGGACAACCAAACATACACACAGCACAATGAATGTTAAACCTATCATCAGTAGGTTGATCATACCCAAGATGACCTTTATTGTTCTCTCACCGATTTTTTAAATTTATTTTTTCTAAATCGCAGAGGGATATATCCATCATCCAAAATTAAGTCGAACATGAATTGCTTGGGTAATCGATATAAATGAAAAACTTTCTAAATAATTATTTGCAATTGGTGAAAGGCCAAAATACTCAAAATATAAAACGAGTAAGTCGAAGGTTGTTCCTTTACTAAGTGTTAACGTATATTCCTCCACCACTATATCGTACTAGGATTTCGCTCAATACGATATTTCAATTAATTTGATCCTCGGGACCTTGTTCGTCCTTGACCAGACACCTGGCCGTGTCTGTGTCACGTTATATAACCCAGAATGATCTCCTCCTCGACCTGGGGAGTAGCCCTTTTCCTGTATAAAAAGAGGAAGCAAAAGACAGCTTCCAGTTGACTACTGGAGAGCCGCTTTCCCCGCACCTCCTTTTAATACGCACGGACACTACCTCCGATCTCCAGACCTTATAAGTAAATGCGATTAAGTTCATACTAATGATCTGACGCACCGTGGTCAGTAGAAGCGTTTTATATAGATTTCTGACCCGTCATCGACAGGCTCATCACTGGACTTAATAACACATTTTTCCATGAACCTAAACAAACATACGTTATATATTTACCGCATGTTTTTTAACCAATTTCTGTAGAATTTCCGTTATGATACATAAATAAGGCTAACAGAAATTAAAAAACAATGATATTTTTATCATTTTAGTAGAAAAAATATTTTTGTGAAAAACAAATCAGCATGAAAATTGCAGCTCATATTGCTTTAAAGGGAGATGATGCTAATTTTTTTTTGCCGTTCGACGATAAAACGGCGGTTACATGTTTTCGTAGAATACCTATAAAGAAGACATAATATCTTAGTTATTATGTTAATGTTTACTTGTCAGATGTGTTGTCGTTTAAAGATAAAATAATGTCGATCTGCAGATAATTTTGACTTTTTAAAAAATGATTTTGACTTGAAATCTGAATATATTGACTTAATAGAGCATTATTTCGACGTTTCAGCAACACATGTCAACTGGATGGTGCATATTGACCGTTGATATGTTTTCATGTTTAATTTTTAAAACACAACATAAATATCTGACAAGCTGACCTAATCATCTGACATGTAGTGGAAGAACTATGCGTACATATTTTTTTCTATCGAACGTACTGATATACATTTTCAATTATTTATGCATACGCTTTACGACTTCAGAGAAAGATGTCGACGTTGACTAATTTATTGTATTTTTCCTTTATTCTTTTTATTTTGAACACCGTCCGTTATCACCACATGTCATGTATTTTTGATATATCGTCTTTACATGAAGTATAAATAAGGAATAAGGAATCATTTTTGAGTATTATGAGGTGATAATTTTGGTCGGGGCGTGATCAAATCCAATAAAGCCCGAAGGGCTTTATGATAGATTTGATCACGCCCCAACCGAAATTATCACATCATAATATTCAAAGAACGATTCCTTATTACTTATATTTATATAATTTTAAGCCATTGTACGATTAAATATTTAAATATAAATAAGCAAACCCCGCCGGCGCCCCAATTTGACGTTATGTGTTATACAGGACAAAATCGATACGTAGTGTTATCACAGGCAAAGACACTGGAAAATACATGTACATTTACAAAGAGAACCCGGGTCTTAAATCAAAAAATGTTTTCCTGCTGAAGGGGTTGACTATCTATAAAGTAAATTATACCCTAATAGTTTCACATCCCGGAAAGTGGGTTTTGTAGTCTCCGATTCCGTAGTAAAAATTCCCTTAATCAAAGTGTGATATTACAGAAAGATCCAAAGGAGTCTAGTCTGATAGCCAGGGTGATAGTTTTATTTAACTTGTATATAAATTAACAATATATTATTCACTTGTCTTCTTTAAGATAACGTTCTAATGGCTACCAAGGTCAAAACTCCAAATGATTAGATAGATTTGTTTGTTCTTTGATAATTTTGTTAAAACAGGATAAAAGCTGTTTAGAAACACAAAGTACTGAAATATACACCATCCAGCTCTAGCAAGTTTATCTATCGGTCGAAACATTCAGCCATCAAAAAAAAAACTGCACGAATTATTCATGTTAATGTCAGACTCCAATTTCAATATAAGAACAATTGGCTATTTCTTTTATCAAACGTATGTGCATTTGCTTTGACAAAGTCTTTATAGTTGTAATTTATACGCCTCTGGGTAAATTTATCACTAGTTTATTATAAGATAAGTGATACATGTAGAAGGTGGTAAATATGGATTACCGTTACAGTGGTTATATGTTGACAATATACAGTGTATACGTACTTTGGTGAATATGAAGGTTTGAACAGACAAAAGCAATTAATTAGATGATAGGTGTACCAATAATATAAAGCATGTTTTAATTGCATGACTACAGGTAAAGTGTTTTTAATTTTTAAAAAAAATCATCTCTCTCTCTCTCTCTCTCTCTCTCTCTCTCTCTCTCTCTCTCTCTCTCTCTGACTTCCATGTTGGAGAAGTGCCTAATTTCATTTACCCTAAAAAGATCAGCCTCGATGCAGCAATGCTATCATTCTTAAATAAGAAAATACTTAACCAAATTAACACCTGTTTAAATGGACTTCCATTTAATAATAATCTAATAATAATAGAAAGGGCCTAACATAATGGCTCGAAAAGGGGTCTTCCTGTTGAAATGTTGGATGTAGATGTATAATAATAATATTGATACTTGCTTTGAGTTACCCCGATGATCTAATATTACGGCTCAAGAGAAGGTCTACCCCTTAAAAAACATATTAATACATATAGTTAATCAAGGAATGAAATAATAGGAGTTAATACATGTTGGTAACGTATTGATGTTGATTGATATCTATTTTTGTTTATTCAGATGGTAGGACACAGTTTAATAGCACAAGAAAAGGTCTGTTGCATTGAAATGCTGTATGCAAATAAATCACAGTATCTTAACTGGATGACCTTTTGTTTCAGAGGTAGGACCCGATATTATAGTTCAAAAAAAGGTCCGCTTCGTTAAAAAAAACTGGTCATAAACGGATGTAGTGAGTTTAATATAGATTCTTGTAGTGATATTTTTCAGTTCATCATCTAAATGTTGGAGTTATCATGAAATTGACTTTAGCATAAGTTTTATTTTTAAAAATGTATTCAGAGACGTTTTACATTATCTATAATAATATTTATATTAATGATTTTCATCGTAAAATATTAAAAATATTAAAAAATTAAGGTAGGATTTTCCTATTTGTCTGACGGTATCGATTTTCAACTAATGGCAATAAGAAAAAATATCAAAAATGCTGTATGTGGGGATAGCAGGCAGGAATCTAGAATACAATTTTACCGGGGAGTGAACATTTTTCACACAAATTCACACAAATATATGCTTGAGGACAGGACACAGCCCTCTCCCTATAAACCCCCAGTATAGGTGACTTTTTTAATAGAAATTCCTTTGAAGTCATGTACACAACATGTCAATTTTAAATATCTAAATATTAACGAAAAATAAACGATTTATGTAAACACCCCCAGTACATTTGGAAAGAGGATCTTTTATGTGCATGTTGGGATGTTTTAAATAAATCATTTATTTTCAATTCATTTTTAGATATTTAATATGTTACATGTTGTGTACATGTCTTTAAAGGAATTTCTATCAAAAGAGCATCAACCATCCCGGGGGTCTAGATCGAGGGGGGGGGGGGCCTGTCCTCAAGCACCTGTGATATTTTCTTTCTAAGAGAAAAAATCCACTTAAATTATTTAAAAGATGCAAAATGCATATACATCCAAATGAATTGGGTTCTTTACTAATCTAACATATTTTTAATTTCTTATTTAAAAAAACAATTCTTTAGGAACCTCCTCCTCTTTAATTATAACAAAGGCAAAGGGCCGATCAAAAAATATAATTGTAAAAAAGATGATCGTAAAACTGAACATTTTATGATAAATAGCACAATTTAATATATGCTTTAGTGCAAAAAATAGCAATGATATACCACTTGCAGGTATCGTTGTAATTAAGTTGTAAAGAATATTTAATTTAACAATGGGTAACGTCTTTAAGCCTGTTTCATATTGGAACGATGTGCAAAATTTGGGATGTGTGAAATGCCCTTTGTTTACATAATTATTATATAACTTCAAACAGTAAAACACCTGAAGGTGTGAATCCTTTACACAGAGTAGTGTGTATAAATAACACCTGGTTCAAGCCATTGAATGACACCAATCATTTTATTTCCTGTTTATAGAAGATCGACCCTTGATGAACACAATAATTATTACAGTTTAAAACTGGTTGTTCATTTCAACTTTAATTTTGCTGGTCGATCTTCTATAAACAGGAAATGAAAAATGTATAATTATACTATGTGCTTAACTCACTTCAAGTTGGTACTCTTTTAAAAGAACTACAAAATAATGCCACTTTTTACGTCCCAAAAAACTCAAAATTGAAAAAAAATAAATACAAAATACACCCGGACCTTTTAAGTTAAGCAGACCTTTTCTTATACGAGCTGGACCCTTTTAGAGCAAAGGCGGATCCAAAAAATTTTACGGGGCGCACCTTAAATTATATGACACCGGTCATTAAATCTTTAATATAAGATTTTTTAATAAGTTTTCTTGTTTTGTCATAAATCAGATAATTTTATCACTATGCCATGAAAATTGCTGAATCACACCGGAAATAGTTATATTTCCCTCCCGGAAAAAGTTATATTTTACAGGAAATGGTTATATTGCCCTCCGAAACTGTTATATCACCCTCGCGTGTAATCATTCTGCATATTAATTACGTCGGGTTCGAAATTTAGCTAAGCAAACGTAAACAGTTCCTCGAAATTAAAAGTGTCATGACAGTCTCGGCTGTTCAGAGAAACTTACTTTAATTGTTTAAATTTCAATAATTGTATTCTTTTTGAAAGCATCGATCGACATTTTACAAGAAAATTGATTTGTAAGATATGAAGATGCATTAATAATTAAAATCCACATCACGGTTTATGAGGTAAATATCGATTATAATAGCCCCTTTGGGACAAAAATATTGCCTTCCGCTTCTCGTCGGGCAATATTTCGTCCCTCGGGGCTAATATAATGAATGTTACCCACAACCCCAGTCAATATTTGTATAGTATATATATATTTTTAAATGGCAATTCTTATATCGCATGCTATATCAGCCCGAGAGCCGTCAGGCTCGAGGGCTTATATACAGCGACCAAGGGCTAATAAAGGATGCGATCTAAAAATTGCCATGTTACGATTTTTATATCATAAACTTATAGAAAATATCAAAGACACCCTGAAAAAAATCATGTAATGCATGATTATTGTTAACAAATCTCTCCTTCTCTATATATCCATCTCTGATAAACTTTCCTTGAATTTTGCGCCAGCTGTTTGTATACCAGTTTGACGTAGAAGTGCTATTTGATACATACTCGGAGATCGGAGTTGAACGGCGCATACCAAACTTTACGTCATAATAACCGATGATTAACGAAAGGGGTGTGATATGACATCCGAAGATTGCCGGAAAGGGGTGTGATATATAGAGGGTATCTATATTGTGTGTTAAAGGTGTGAAAGGTACTAAATAGATAAAACAATTATATCATATACTTATAGAAAATATACCCTTTTCAGTCCTGTGCGATATACACAGAAAATTCGCTTACCTGCGTGATATAAACCCTAGGGGTGTGATATATAGAGGATATCTATATTGTGGGTTTTTTTATATTTGCTTTATACAACGAGTTGAAATGGTGTATATATTCGAAGTCTTCGACAAAATCCATTTTATATCAATTTTTATAGTAGATATAGTTATGTTGAAAGTACTAGCAAATCTTCGAAAATAGGTCACTGAAGCGTTGAAGCGAGGGGCTGTGTCAAAAATAGTTCGGACAGAAAGTATTTGATAAAGCGTCACCCGTTTGATTTAGCAAAGGTTTATCACACGGGTATTATACTCCACACGTATGAGATAAAAGATTTATATCGTATACTTAAAGAAAGTATACCCTTTTCGGCCCTGTGCGATATATACCGAAAATTCACTTAGGGGTGTGATATAAACTCTAGGGGTGTGATATAAGATTTTTATCACATACGTGTGGTGTATATTACCCGTGTGATAAACCTTTGCTATATCACACGGGTGATGCTATATCAAATACTTCCGGTCGGTTCAACGCTTCAATGACCTAGTTTAAGTGGAGCTGTATGTTGAATACTACTATTTTAAATTTTTATGCAAAATTAATTTTAAAAACAATTATATTAATAAAAAATAAATTAAAAAGTATGAAAAAAATAGGATTATATGGATCTAAATCACGTTCGTGAAAATGACGTAACAATCAATTATCAAAAATCTTCTGCCTAAAAATTTGATGGCGTTTGGAAAATGAGTGAAGAAAAGGAATACGGAGTTTTGTTTGTCATTTGAAATGAATTATCGAAAACTCAAGACATTGACAGCGAAGAAAATATAAACACAGCTTTAGGTGAAGTTTCGGAAGGTGAGAAAACCCATAAATCAACACCAGTGCCAGTTATTGATTCAGAAATTTCCGATAATGAGCGTTTAGAAGTTTTGAGTGCATTATTTGAATCAGAGCTTTCAGAAGAAAATAATGATGCTAATGACAAAATTTTGAAAGAAAACTTGTCAAATCATAATGAGTCAAGATTTGTTCATTACGAGAATCAAGAAATTCAAAAATTCATTCAAGATAAAGAAAACAAAAACACATTGAGAAAAACATTGTATGATGTCAATTTGTTCAGTTCTTTCCTTCGTTCCAAAAATGAAATGCGTGAATTCTACAAAATGTCTCCTACAGAATTAGATGTGTTTCTTGCAAATTTTAAATTAAGTGTTCGAAAAAAGGGGGGAGAGGAGTTTGAACCGATATCGATATCATTGAGAAGTATGATTTCCAGTATTGATAGAGCCCTTCGACGACACCGCTGCGAAGCAAGCATCATGCAGTCGCCTGATAATATATTTACAGCAACCAAACAAGCTCTGAAAGCCAAACAAAAAGATCTTAAACAAAAAGGGAAGGGCAATATGCCACAAAAAGCAGATCCGTTATCTGACGATATTAATATTCTATATGACTCTGGAGTTCTAGGAGTTACCTCCCCTCAGTCGCGGTTGAACACGGTATGGTTTAACAATGCCATCCATTTAGGGTTGCGTGGACACCAGGAACACTATAACCTCTGTTGGGGTGATATTTCATTACATAAAAACCAGGACGGCACAGAATATTTACAGCATTATGAGAGACAAACAAAAACGCGCACCGGTGCTAACACGCGTGACACAAGAAAAGTTTTGGCAAAATATTTTCAATTCCCCATTTGAATGAAAACAACCCAGTTGAAATTTATAAGAAATATGCAACTTTAAGACAACAGGGGTTTTGTGAATCAAACGATCCTTTTCATTTTGTGACCCGCACTATTCCATTGTCGGACAAAAAAAGCGATAAATGGTTCATGAAACAAAAGCTTGGAGTAAACAAAATCGGAAAAATTATGGGGAAAATGATTGAAAAATATCCACAAATTGCAGAACCTGGAAAGCGCCCCACAAACACAAGCACGAGAAAATACTGTGTCCAAAAACACAGGGAAAACAATATAGCACTTACAGATATAATGCAAGTTACAGGCCACAAAAATGTTAATTCCATCAACAATTATTCCGAAATTACAGTTACAAAACAAAAAGAAATGTCCAAAATATTGTCTACAACAAAAAATACAGGTTCAACCACAAGTCCACACGGACACGCGTAAATAAACATCTCGTAACGTTTAGTTTCTAGTAACTGAGTCATTCAAATCCATTGGCATTCGCAACTCTTCAAAGTAATGAGGTCACGCGATCTAATTTTTAAAATCTTATCTGCAACATTTCTTTTGTAATTGTACGGCTTAATACAAAATAAGAGAAAAAAAAACTTAGAACAAAGTCCATTTCAGTGAAAATTCATATTTAGATGCGAAAAACTTTCTAATTCAAATGCGCTCTATTTTGAATAGCGCAAGGTTACATCAGCTGCTTACGCCGCATTGCACCATCGATTTGAAAAAAAAATAAATCGTCGCTTTTAGGGAACATTTCAAAAACTAAAAACTAATGTTCATATGTGATAAATAGAACATCTATAATTGTGTGATTTTATATTTGCTTTATCCAACTCGTTGAAATGGTTATATTCGCTCGACAAGCCTCGCGAATATATACACCATTTCAACTCGTTGGATAAAGCAAATATAAAATCACACAATATAGATATCCTCTATATATCACAACCCTATGGTTTATATCACATAGGTAAGCGAATTTTCTGTGTATATCGCACAGGGCTGAAAAGGGTATATTTTCTATAAGTATATGATATACATGTAATTGTTTTATCTATTTAGTACCTTTCTTTAAATATGATTTTTTTTAGTTTTGTGTTTTCTCTTTCTAAAAAAAAACAGGAGCCTAAAATTTAGCGATAAAAACATCAAAGAAGATCAGGTAACCCTTTTTAAGACTTAAAAAATGAATTATGAAATTTCTTAATAATTTTATAATAAATATTGTGCAGAGAATAAATTGCTTCATATATACTTAACGCTAGCCTAAATAAACCTTTAGGTGAGATTTTGTAAAAAACCGTGTCATGTGTCAAAAATAAAAATGATAAGATAACGACAATTTTATACCTAGGATAAAAGCCCAGAGCGGAGTAAGATACGCCAGTAGCGTTATTTATTTTAACGCCGCTTTATTGTATGAAATTCAAATTCCGATTAGGGTGAAGAAATCAAGGCAAATTGTGAAAATGAAGTTTCAGTTGTCGTTTTCTCTGATCATTTTATTTTGTTGGATTACATTGGCGAAAACATCTGAAAACTGCGACGGTATATATGATAGTAATCATTTTTGTTATCATTTTAAAATTATGGAAATGTTAGCAATTATCAGCATCTTCTAAGTTACGTTTATAATAATAATGCTAAAAAACAAAATGTATGTTAAAAAATATTTTTTCCAAACGATCATTGCGTTCTTTAATCGTATTAAAACATTGATATTAAAACATTAATACAATTTCTAAAACCAAATTGGGTTTTCATAATTAAAACTTATTACATGTGTAACTAATGTGTTTTGATTCTTTGTGAACAGGTGTTTCAAAAGATGAAGTTCGTATGATGCTCATTGGAAAAACAGGTTCTGGTAAAAGCACCACGGGAAATGCTATTCTTGGATACAAGGCTTTTGAAGCAAAAACTTCTGCATCATCAATTACAAGCCAAGTACAATTTAACACAAATGAACGGTTTGGGAAAAATCTTCTTGTTGTAGACACACCTGGTCTTTTTGATACAGAAAAATCTCTTCATGAAGTAAAACGCGAAATTATGAAGTGTTATGGAATCACCTCACCAGGTATTCATGCACTTCTTTTAATAGTTTCTATTGGGAGACACACAGAAGAAGAAGCAAAAACCATCAATTTCTTTGTAGATCACTTCGGGATTGGTATTAAAAACTATGTTATTGTTGTGTTTACGGGAAAAGATAGATTGGGGGAAAAAACTATTGAAAATTACATTGACACTTTGGAGGATACATCAACTTTAAAAAAGCTTTTACTTGATATTGATGGAAGATATATTGTTATGGGAATGGAAGAAGACCCTGCTAAACATGAGAGAGAAGTAAGACAGATTCTTCGAATAACTGAAAAGATGAACAAGATGAATGGATGCACAGGGTACACTGATATAATGTACAAGAAAGCTGAAAAAATCCTTCAGGAAAAAATAAGAAAAAAACTAAATATCCATGGAAAACTTACAGCAAAACAAGTAATAATGTTCATTAAAGAACGATATAAGGAACGAATCAATATTGCAAACGAAGATGAGGAGGAAGGTAGTTTTCTTTGGGTTTTTGCATCAGTTTTCGTGATGATCACTTTTTATTATTATCTTGGCGGTACAATGTTTGAAATAATATCATTTCATTTAGGTGTAGATCTTGCCTTTTACTATAACTTTATTTGGACATATCTGACATATATATATGGTATTATATATGACTATTGTTTTTATTACTTTTTGTGATGCTTTGTGATGCTTTTGTGAATAGTATTTTATGGGAAATAAAAATTACAAAATACTTTGAACAACAATCTGGTCGAAAAAAACCCTGAATAATTATATCAGATATAATCACTTATATTGAACACAGAATAGGAAAGTGACATGTTTGCACCCATCTAAAGTGCATTTTAAAAAATCCAATATGTCATATGAAAGACCATTGTTAAAGAGATTGTAACTACGTTTGTTACTGACGTAGCTTGCCTTAAGGTGAAACAATGTACTTTTCAAAATAAATCCTACGGAAAAGTTTTTTGTTTTTCCTTTTTGGAATTTTTTTTTTCTATGGGTAGATAAATTTTAAGGGTAAATCTCTTACTTTTAATGTGAACACAGGAAAACAAAAGTGGTTATTGACTTTTTTAGGTACCAGACAAAAATCATCATAATGATGGGACAGGTACAAAGAGGCATCGGGCTGTTACTTTTTTCATAAAAAATGGAACAAAAACTTCCTTTTGTGTTATGTACCCATAGGACGTACACTTTTTTAAATGAGTTCTTAACAGTTCTAACCTCAACAGGAAGATTTTTTAAAAATTAAAACACTCTATATTTTAAACACACGTAGTCTTTGAAAATATTCAAAAAGTACAAATATTTTCAAAAAGTCATTATTTCTTTTACGTAATTCAAACAAAGGATACTGAATACAATATTTAACAAAGTAACAAACAATAAGTTGAACATTACGGCGACATGGAAGAGCCAGTAATAAATAATTCTAATTTGTTTGGACGAATTAGGATTTGTTCGGACGAATTAGGATTTGTTCGAACGAATAAGCTACATGTATTTGGGTATAGTCCACTGATGCATTTTCCATAGGCGGTAATATTAACGTTAGGGTTCATAGCTCCGGCCCTAATTTCAGCAACCAGGGACCTCTTGAATGAAAACTCATCAAATTGTCCCCTTTCTGTTAAAATTTCGTGGTGTGAAGTCAGATTCGTTTTCCAGCAAAATGCGTCTGTATTGAAAAATAAAAGAAAGTAAAAGTAGGAAATTTCACAGTTTTGGAAAGGGCGTACATTAAACAATTTCAATTCTTTTCTTTAAATGATAATTCAATTTTGACACTTGCTTTTAAAATTGCAAATCCTCTTTTCTGGCAGGTGTCAAGCATTTTCATTTAAAATGTCACAATAAATGTATATACACTCTGCAAGTATAGAAACTATTTTACTTAAAGGCACTACTTTGTTGTCCTACCGATTCTAAAAATAGTTGAAGGGATATACCCATTTGTTCAGATGAATAAGTTTTTTGTTCGACAAATTACGATTTGTTCGGACGAATAAGTTATTTGTTCGGACGAATTAGGATTTGTTCGGACGAATTAGGATTTGTTCGGACAAATAAGTTACTTGTTCAACCGAATTAGGATTTGTTCGGACAAATTAGCTATTTGTTAGGTCAAATAAGTTATCTTAAACAACATTTTTGATGAGTACTATATAAGACTATTTGATCTGGCAATGATGTAGACGATGAAGGGAGAGACCCTGTGATGAAGCTAACCCTTTTTTTGGATATCGTTTTTCCTTCAAAAAATAACACCTAAATATTATACATGTACTAGTCACTGATATTTTAAGGGTGTTGGAACAGGGGCAGCAGAGGCAGTCGCCTCCCCAGTACTGTTACAAATACTTTTGCCAAAAAATGATTTTTTTAAATCAAGACTGAGTTGAAATGTAATAACGGCGATCTTAATTCATTGGAGCCGTAATAATAACGGCGATTTATGTTTTATGGAGAGGAGGAGTTTTAACTTTATTACACAGTCAAAAGTGGGGTATATTTACATGTTTCTGGCATTCAATAGTGCATTAATTAGATAAATTGACATATAAGAAATATCGTTTTTCAGCTTTGATGATCAATTACAGGTTAAGTTAGAAACAACTAATGTATTTTATGAGATATAAAAATATATATGATATGTAAGCACACAATTACGGAAATCCATTTAAAATTTTTTTAACGTTTTTGAGGTTAAACAGAGAGTGTTAAGTTGAATCAAATTTACGTGGACATAATCGGTGCTTAAACATATCCATGCGCGGATCCAGAATTTTTTTCAGGGGGGATGTTCCAAAAGATATCTATGTTTGCCGAGAGGGGAGGGATTTTTTAGGGCTTCTTTTGATAACTCTACTTGGAAATTTAAGAAATTTGAATTTTCTTAGGGGTAGGAGGTTCAAACTCCAGCTTATCCCACACCCTCTCTAGGTCCATACATGATGCTTAAATAAACTTCTTTAACATAAATGTGTGTTGCGTTATCTAGATTTATTTTGACATTTTATGTCGTCAGAGGTAATGAACAAAGATCAAGTACAATTTTGCTTGGTTTCATATAAAGTATCATCATATAAGCGATATTATGATTTATCAAATTCAAAAATAATTTGACACACTGCAGAACAACAATTTAAATCTGGTACAACCCCAACACCCATCCCCGAAACTTATCAATTAATTTCGCCGCCAAATTATGAAATATCTTTCGACGCCCGTGTATTTATACAATATTTGACATATTTTGCTGACAGAATATAAGCTCAAGTCTCAATATCTGCTTAACTGTAACATGATGATAAAGGGCGGGAGTAATATTATTTGCACTTGCATGGTGCGAAATTTTTACTAGCTACATAAAGTGGTATGGGACAATTTCAGTATATATTTCGTATATATATATATATATATATATATATATATATATATATATATATATATATATATATATATATATATATATATATATATATAAAAGCACTAAAAATAACCAACGACACGAACAATAAAGTAAAATAATGTCAAATTTTCGGGACGACCCGTCTGTTGCAACCACTATTATAAAAAAAACCACTATTGAAATAAATTATTTCAATAGTGGTTGGGAATGCATTTCATTAGAAAAATGACTTTGCAACCACTATTGAAAAAAAATCAATATTGAAATAGATTATTTTAATACTGGTTGGGAATGTATTTCATCTGAAGAATCACTTTACAACCACTACTGAAATACAACCACTACTAAAAAAAAAATTAAAATAGTATTCCGGGATGTATTCCATTTTGAAAATCAATTTACAGACACTGTTGAAGTACAACTACAATTATTATTTTTTTTTAATCAAAGCTTAGAAGAATTTTTTTCATTAATTTTTCTTTGAAAATGTACATTTTTTTCTTTACATTTCTCTTTTTACAAACATATCATGACCTATGATATTGTATATAATTTGCACAATTGTGGACATCTTGTTAATTGCCAGAACTTCTATTCAAACCTCCTGTATATTGAATAAGTATTTATTGATAAATATTATTATAAATATCACTATTAATATAAATCATTTCAATAGGGGTTGGGGGTTACTTCACTACGACCACTATTGAAAAACATTATTCAATAGTGGTTAAGGATGCGATTCATTTCAACCACTATTGAAATGATTTATTTCAATAGTGGTTGGGGATACCTTTTATTTCAACCACTATTGAAATAAAGTATTTCAATAGTGGTTGATGGTGCATTTCAGTTTTATGTCTATTATTATGTCTGTTTGTAACATTTCCTTTCTCCTAGGGGAGTTTCTTAAGAAAAGATGTATGTCTAAAGAGATGATGAATTCCTCTTTGATTATGAGGTTCTTTGATTTACCTCTATATGGTCATATTTCCCATACCACCTGTCATCTGGAACCGAAAGTTATGCACAGTCGGAACAATAGGCATTAAAATAACATCCTACCACTATTAAAATATTTTATTTCAATAAGGGTTGTAATGAACCGCTTTCTTAACCACAATTGAAATAAATTATTTCAATAATGGTTGTAATAAAATGCATACCCAACCACTATTGAAATAATTTATGTCATTGAATATTGGTCTTAATGAAGTACATCCCCAACCATTATTGAAATTATTTACACAGGACGAAAAACCACCTTTAAGCAAGTCCTTAAAGGTGGCTTAAAGGTGACTTAAAGGAGCTTAAAGGCTATACGACCTTTAAGCCGCCTTTAAGTCACCTTTAAGCAAGTGCTTATAGGTCCTTAATGTCCAAACTTCTTTAAGCCACCTTTAAGCATCTTTAAGTGGCATTTACGCTCTCTTTACACTGCCTTTACACTGTCTTTAAGTGGCCTTTAAGTCAATATTGATCAAGCTGAACAATAAACACATATATTAAATGCAAAAGCTCTTTTATAGAGATGGAAGGGGGTCATCCGAGTGATAATATAATTTCCAAGGAAGGGGGGGGGGGTTCCAGGCGGTTTTAATCGTCGCTCCATTAAACACAGATCGCTATCATCAGCACCGCTCCGATGGACACAGATTGCCGTTATAAAATTCTTTATAATTTTTTGGGGGTTTCAAACTTATTGTAGGGATGAGCTACAGTCTCTGTATCTTAATATGTGCATAAAACTAATTAAAGTATGTTTGTTTCCTATTATAAATTAATCGGTGAAAAATTAATCTCTCTCTCTCTCTCTCTCTCTCTCTCTCTCTCTCTCTCTCTCTCTCTCTCTCTCTCTCTCTCTCTCTCTCTCTCAGTTCATCCGGTTATTAAACATAATAAAGATAATGAACCAAAAATGCATGATTTAATTTGTTAATCGGTTTAAGGTTTGTATTTTTTTTCTTCAATTTTCATTATTTCTAACTCTAGATCTGCTAGATACATGTTAAAGATGAAAAGACTCTCAACTGCCTTTGTTATATCGGGCAGGATATTACTGCTTTGTTTGTCTAGACATAGTTTTGTTCGTTTGTGTATATCTAATTAGAGTCTATTGTTTGTACAACTTAAGAAAACCCCTGGAACTAACACAGAATATACAAGATATACACAACAGTTGTGTCGTGTGCCCATGTGCATGTTTGTGTATATCTAATTAAAGTCTATTGTTTGTCCAACTTAAGAAAACCCCTGGAACTAACACAGAATATACATGATATACACAACAGGTGTGTCGTGTGCCCAGGTGCACGTCAGGGTTTCTAAAGGCGTTGAATTTTAGTATGTACGAGTATACGATAAGTCTAGTGAATAAAAGTTAATTTACATTTTTAATTCATTTTCAAAGTATTATTTCCTAGCTCTGGGTTTCAAAGATGTTACGTCTACAAATTAACGATACATGTATGTAAGAGTAAAATCTTGAGGCTAAATAATTAATGTACCGGTGATCATAAATAGGGGTTGATTATTTAAATATATGTATAAGGGTAAATATGTCAAATATACCCGGCCTGGCACATCATACAATTGTGTGTACAAGTCATTTGCAATTGCCACATGCAGTAAATACGTCACCGGTAATTGGTAATTTTGTTTGTTATAGAATTGATAGTTTATAAATCATGTACATACAATTACATGTAAATATTTAAACATATTGGAACGGCGCCGCGATCATGAAAACCTGGAAATTGCGGGAAATTGAACAAATACCCTAATAGTATCAATGCATTTAATAAAAGAAATGATTTCATTTTCTTTCTTACATTTTTATAGCTATAAATAAGATGAACGTATATCTACTCGGTTTAAATTTATTAACTACATGTCAGAAAGCCTACTATAGTGAACCTAACGGTTTCCATTTAGGTATTGTATATTTTTGTTCACTGAAGACCAAGTTCCGTATTTCATTCTAAATACATGCATGCATGTAATTTATAAATTAGATATAATTGATTGTTACAAACTGAATGGTTTGTCAAAATCTTTTCAAGTAAACACATTCAATACAGTGATTCAATATCCACTGATATATATAGGATATAAAAACGCTCATAAATATGTAAGTTGCCGTGGCGCAGAGGATGTGTGGTGCTGCTAGTAAACTAAGGATCCCGAGTTCAATTCTCGCCGTGGCCAGTTTTTTTTTGTGTTTTTTTTTTCATTTTTCTTTCTAGAACAAAAACCGTTTTAATACCTTTTCTTTCATAAAGTTAATACATTTTGTTTGAAATTAAGCCCAACGTTGAATTAAATTTTTTTTTATGGCTTAAAGGTGGCTTAAAGGTAGCTTAAAGGTGGCTTAAAGGTGGCTTAAAGAAGTTTGGACATTAAGGACCTATAAGTTGTCCTTAAAGGTGGCTTAAAGGTGACTTAAAGATAGTCTTTAAGCTGCCTTTAAGCCATCTTTACGCTTTCTTTAAGCCACCTTTGAGCAATACATATAGCTTAAAGGTAGCTTAAAGGTGGCTTAAAGATCGTCTTTCAGCTACCTTTAAACACCTTTAAGCTATCTTAAAGGAGGACTTAAAGATGGTCATTCATCCTGTGTTATCTTAATAGTGATATTCATTGTCACATAAATCTATAATGATATATAAGCTATAAATTATTTTTTAATATGCAGGGGTTTTGAATAGATGTTCTGGCAATTTACAACGTTGTCTTCTAGTACAAATAATTTACAATCCATAATACATGATATATCTATAGAAAGAGAAAGGTAAAGAAATCCCGTCCGACGCAGCGGACGGTCTGTGAAGAAGTGCTGGAAGATAACGCGAACGATTTAATTTGTTAATTGGGGGTTGCTGTTAATGCTGTTTTATATATATATATATATATATATATATATATATATATATATATATATATATATATATATATATATATTTCTGGCATATGCAGTTTTGTATGGTAGCACTGATATGTATAATATAATTAAGAACATTTTGTTATATTCTTGTTTGTAAGGAATAAATGAATGGGAAAAAAAACTTTCAAAATTTTGTAAGAATAATTACGTATGCATTTGTGTTCATTATTTATTGGTATTTTATACAATACAGCGCCCATGACAAAAATGGTGCATAGTGTACATTACTTTTGATAAACCTTCGTATTTCCAAAAACAGATAAAAATCAAACAAATTCATCAACATAATCAAGAAGTTGAAGATATGTGAACCAAAGTGGAATTTTATACCTAATGAAATCAATTAGAGAATTGCGAAAGTAATAATTAATTGTTATCATGGTCATTATTTTTGCAAACTTCCAAAAAAAATTCACATATTTGTTTGTTTTTTTTTATAGTGTTGGCAATTTCAATTCGCTCGGCATGTCTTGCTGTGATGAGGTTCGACCAATATGGACTCTTAGGGTCCTCTAATCTCTGTTTCATATTTTCTTGGATTATTTTCTCACTTTAATGAAGTCATCATTGCTGAACCCAGTTAACCCTTTCCCTTTGTTTATCTCGGCTGTTATTTGAAGAATCCGTTTAACATCTCTCTCTTGTTCAGCAGGATCTTGTTTGTTTCCCATAACAACATATCTTCCTTTAAATTTGAATAAGAGTTTTTTTAAAGATGATTTATCCTGCAATGTTTGTATGTAGTCTTCTATGGTGGTTCCCCTCAACATATCTTTACCTGTAAACACCACTATAACATATTTTTCAATATATATTTCTGGCATATGCAGTTTTGTATGCTAGCACTGATATGTATAATATAATTAATAACATATTGTTATTTTCTTGTTTGTAAGGAATAAATGAATGGAAAAAAAAAAACTTTCAAAATTTTGTAAGAATAATTACGTATGCATTTGTGTTCATTATTTATTGGTATTTTATACAATACAGCGCCCATGACAAATATGGTGTATAGTGTACAGTACTTTTGATCAACCTTTGTATTTCCAAAAACAGATAAAAATCAAACAAATTCATCAACATAATCAAGAAGTTGAGGATATGTGAACCAAAGTGGAATTTTATACCTAATGAAATCAATTAGAGAATTGCGAAAGTAATAATTAATTGTTATCATGGTCATTATTTTTGCAAACTTCCAAAAAAATTTCACATATTTGTTTTTTTTTTTTATAGTGTTGGCAATTTCAATTCGCTCGGCATGTCTTGCTGTGATGAGGTTCGACCAATATGGACTCTTAGGGTCCTCTAATCTCTGTTTCATATTTTCTTGGATTATTTTCTCTGCTTTAATGAAGTCATCATTGCTGAACCCAGTTAACCCTTTCCCTTTGTTTATCTCGGCTGTTATTTGAAGAATCCGTTTAACATCTCTCTCTTGTTCAGCAGGATCTTGTTTGTTTCCCATAACAACATATCTTCCTTTAAATTTGAATAAGAGTTTTTTTAAAGATGATTTATCCTGCAATGTTTGTATGTAGTCTTCTATGGTGGTTCCCCTCAACATATCTTTACCTGTAAACACCACTATAACATATTTTTCAATACCAGCTCCGAAAAAATCTAAGTAAAAGTCGATTGTATTCGATTCTTCATCTGTGTGTCTACAGATAGAAACAATTAGAAGAATTGCATGGATACCTGGTGATGTGATTCCATAACACTTCATCATTTCGTCTTTTACGTCATCCTTGTCAAATCTTGGATCAAAAAGACCAGGTGTGTCAACAACAAGAAGATTTTTCCCAAATCGTTTATTTGTGTTGAATTGTACTTGGCTTGTTATTGATGATGCAGATGTCTCTGCTTTGAATGCGTTGTACCCAAGAATAGTATTTCCTGTGGTGCTTTTACCAGCTCCCGTTTTCCCTATGAGCAACATGCGAACTTCATTTGTCAAAACACCTGCAATAGCAGGAGAGTTAAGAATAAAATAATCAATCACTAGAATTTAAAGGGGCATGGTCACGATTTTGGTCAAAAATAATTTTAACGATTTTAGTTTTACAATGCTTCAGTTAGGCAATTCTAGTAGTCATTCAAAATTTGAGTATCATCCGTTGAGTTATAAGCGAATTACAGAGCTTTCAATTTTTTGCTATGTAAACAAAGTGTTTGTTTACATTTTAAAATGAGTATTAAAAAAATGCACAAATTAGCTTCAAAAATATTTTAATTGGTATATTGAACCTAAGTAAACAATTACAGTGCACGAGTCTTGTTTACATGACAAAGAATTGTGAGCTCTATATATTTCTTACAACTCCATGAATGACTCTCCAATTTCATTTGATCACCAAGAATGCATTTTAAAGCATTGTATATAGTAAAATAAGAAAATTGGAATTTGCCCCTTTAAAAGGAAAAACGTAATAATAGGAAAATTTAAGTTTTAATGCCTTAAAGAGTGTTTGGACGAATCGTATAATTAGTATTCGCACCACTGCTATTCTGCACAGTGCAGTGTATATACGAAATTCCAGAAGGCTGATTCGAGATTAGAGGTTCACAATACGAAATTCAAGATTCGAAATTCGAGATTTAATATTTAAAACAAACGATCAAACAATCAAATCAAGGATCTGAAAACCTGTATCCTAGCTACATCAAATTGTTCTACATAAAACAATCCGTACATGCTCTTATAAACAAACAATCTGATTAAAACCAGATCTTCGATGCGCCCGTTTTTAGCTCACCTGAGCTGAAAGCTCAAATGAGCTATTTGGATTACATTTTGTCCGTCGTCCGTCTGTCCGTCCGTCTGTAAACTTTTTTACATCTTGAACTTTTTCTCTAAAACCGCTTGGCCAATTTACAAAATATAGTACATAGCATCTTTATGGGAAGGCAAATATAAATTGCAGAAATGAAAGACCGATCTTTAGAAATCTGTAGAAAAAGGGGGTTGCATTTTTAAAAATCTTCTTTTAAACAACTACTGAGTCAATTTCAACGTAATTTTGCAAAAGTAATCCTTACGGGAAGAAAAATATAAATTGCAAAAATTATCGGCGAATTCTGTTTCAAATTTGAGTAATTTACGAAAATAAATATAAAGAAATAATCGATGTCAATCGGGTTCGGTATTCCATATCGAAAACGAAAGTTCATTGTATAAGGCAGCCATGTTTGAATGTTTAGACATGACAAACGAGTCAAACTGACAAAGATGAATTTGCTTGTTGTGCAACGGTTTACGTGCGAAGGGATACTTGAAACATGCTTAATATATTTGTGCCGATTTTGTGAAGTGGATTGAAGTTAAATCGTTCAAAGCGTTGACATTTTTGACTCATGACCGCGGTTTTACGTTGTTTTGAATTTCGTTTATGCTTTTTAACTTGAGGGGAAATATCGCCAATATTTTGGAATTTTTACTTATGGAATCAAATATAGACTTCGGTAAATCAGACAGTTAATTGTTTACCTGCGCAAGATGAGCAAAATCTGATGCACTAACAACATATCATATTATAAATACTATACATTCTATTGTTAATTTGGTACGGTCTCTACGTTATTGTTGATTATAATGCAACGTGTAGTGTTAAGATGCTCTGCATTTTCAGTCTAAACGGAGATTGTTTTTGCTGCTATATGAAAGGGATTTTTATGTATTTCAACTTTTACAATCAACGTTATAGCTAATATCTGCTTTTCAAGACAACAACTGGGTTTGCGAGAAAAATGCAGGAAATTTATCATGTGACGGAACATGTGAAGACGACAAAAGCTTTGTACAATTAAAAATGAAAATATTAAATTGGTAAATCTTGTACGAATTCATTGTGATTTAAAATAGTATATTTCTTTTCTTTGATGTGTGTGTATTGAGGAGGGGTGTACATAAAGTCACGCAACGAAGGGTTTGTGAAACGCCCCTTTACAAAGTTTCCACCAATCAAAAACTCTTCAGTGTTCGAGAAAAAGAAAAAGACTGCAATCTTAGCGACAATTTGCGATATTTTATTAGCTGAATAACCGGGTAATGTTCTATTTATTAATTTTTATTTTTTCTGACTCTTTCTCGGCTTTATATTTTAAAAAGTTTTCATCTGATTTCAATGAAATTTTTAAAGCTCTTGTAAAGTGACTGTGCTTCAATATTGTTTAAATTTTGGTGATTTCGTCTCCTCCGTTCAAAGGACTATATTTCGTATTGTTCAATATCTGCCCCAAATTTTAACCAATTTTTAAATAGTGCCGTATAAAAATCAAATCTCCATGAATCAGTGTACAGAGGATGTCACTTTTATCTTGATTTTAGTCATCATTATTTATTCGCTGTTTATCTATGACGTCACCTAAATGACACAATTCCCGCAATTTTGCAAAAAGTTAAAAAAAAATGTAATTTTTCTTTATATTTTGCATTCGGAAGTATAGAGCGCAGGTCTGCTCACTAAGTACTATTTTAACGTATGTTTTTTCTCCTACAATTACACACATCATACTAAAAGATGGTACTTGAGCAAGCCTGCACTCGATGTTTCTCAGTCAAAAAACCACCGGAAAACACCAATATTTTGCTACAAAACTTGATTTTATCAACAATTTTCATGACGTCATTTCTACGCTTTGACGTCACTGTGGTGATAGCCTTTTCCACACTTTTTTTTCAATATGTTCTCAACTATCTGCCAACTTATTTTTAAAGTTCTTCAAAAAACTTAAATTTTAGTGGCAAAAAATGCATAATACCGCACATAGTCCTTTGACGTCCTATTTTAATTTTCAAAAAAGTGATTTTTTGTTAAAGAAAAAACACAAAGAACGTTTAGGATATCACCTTGAACTTTCTTTTTACTGATGAAAGACTGGTGGGTTTACATTTTCATTTAATAATTTTGCTCGAAACCGGAAGAAATGCCGATTTTTCGAAATTTTAATTTTAAACAAAACTAGTTAATACAATAGTGTTAAAAAGTTTGTCATTTGAACTTAAATCTGAGATCTATTTTGAAATTGGATGATGTATTGCAGAGATATCGGAGTTTAAAAATAATTTTTTCCGGAAATTTGGATTTCGCAGTAAAGATTAAGAAATTAGTACATGATTCACAATCACACTAGCTCGTACCATTTATGCTGGTCATAAAAAAAAAACTCTGTTTTTTAAACAGTTAATCAGAGTGTTCATCGATAATTCAATTGATTAAAACGTTGAATATGCGATCTTGGTTTGGAAAGTAGTGAACATTTTCTCCACCAAAATCATAAAAAACGAAGCTATTGGAACACACATTTCCGTTTTTAACAGCGAAATACGAAGTAAAAGTTAAGAAAGTCTTTGCCAGGATTTGTTAAAGCTTAAACTGCAATATTAAGCCCAGCTTAATCGTCGCAAATTTCTTCAGTTGTTCATTAATCGAACAACACAAAGATTGGGTCTTTGAATGAAGAGTAGGTACAAATATGAATCTATATTTATTATAATATAATTTACTAAAAAAAACAACAACAAATGCAAAAAAGTAATGCCTATTAAACTTTATTCTGCATCTCAAACACAAACATGTTTGTTATAATCGAAATAATTATTGTACGATTCACCATGCTCAATCACCATGTTTTGATTGCGACCAGCTGACAGCGGTATATCAATAATTTCATAAGATGCATGGCCTGCAAGACGTCAAAGGTGGAAAATGCAGCTCAACGATCGTTGAGAGATTCAATTTTCATTAATGTCTTCCGTTTTTAACGGAAGACCTTGTACTGATTCTGTTGATAATTAGGGTCTTCCGTTTCCAACGGAAGACCTTATTGTTTTCGTACTGTTTATTATTTTTTTCCCCAAATTTTGTGCACGCGATTTCTCGAAAACTACTCAACCGATCTCAACAATTTTTTCACAGATGATGGGACATTATCTGAATTTTATATGTTTTCGAATTTTGTCGTCACTTCCGGTCCGGATTTACGGTCGATTTTGTAATTTTTTACGACCAATTTTGTGCAGAGCTGATCCCAGAAACTATAGGAGATATGACTTTGAAATTTTTAGGATAGTTAGAGCATGGTTTGAAGTTGTGCACTATTAAGTTTTTTTGCACCAGTGGCGCTATTCCTTGGAGCTCGCTTAGGCACGAAAATGGGGTACAAATTTCGAATCAAAATTTTCATATGTTTTGATCCGTATCTTTTTATCAGTTGATATTCTGTTAAGAATCTCGCAACGAGATCCTGTCTAGTTCTTTTTTTTCTCTCTAGACGTTTTTTAAAAATATCTTGCTTGTTTGTTGTCCTATAAAGTTCAAATTTTCAGGGCCAATTAGCAGTTACTATTTCTCAATATTTAGGGAAAGTTGTTGAAATCAACACTTCCGATACCGAGTTATTTCCCTTTTTGGAAAAAATATAGGCATTCTTGTGCACGCAAAGGCTCTGAAACCGCCCATAGCCTGTGTTACAAAGTCACAAATCTTGAAAATATTTACTTTCCACATTGTCCTCCGAGATTTGTTTTTACAATTTTCCACCTTTAAATTTCAAAAAATTAATTTGAATTTTGTGTTTCAAAAATGCCGATTTTTGGTTGTGTTTTTGTCATGTAGTTCTTTAGTTTAAAATTTTCTCTGAACACATACAAAACAAAATATGTGCAAAATATCAAGGGCTTTCACTTGACACCATTGAAAAGGGTTGACCCCTTAAATTAGGGGTCTAGAGCCCTTAAAAGTCTTCGCCTTATAACTCAAAAATGGTTCATATTTTGCTAAAGCTGTCGATAGAAAAGTTGTTTATTATGGTGTTATCAATGTTGTTATAAAATTATTTTGTACCAGTAATGCATAAAAAGATTTTAAAAACTTGTCTTGCTAACATGTACCTGTTTTCATTTGGCAAGTACGCGAACAGTCTTCGTGTGTATAACGAACATAAATTAACAGCTGAAAGTGTACCATTATATACGGGATGTTTTAATGCATTAGAAAAAGTGTCTTAAAAGTATACGTGTACATGTTTTTCTTACAGTCTTTTTTTTTGGAGTCACCTCTGTTTAGGTCTTACAGCGGACAACCGTTAAGAAAAACGAAAACTAGAAAATATAAACGTTCTTTTTCTTATCTAGTGAGATACATAAACTGGATTTTAAAAAAAAAGTATTTCTATGAAATAGATTTGAGTCAGTTCAAATCGACCTAAATTCGTAGTTGTGCGCGTCATTACGTAACCCATCCCTCGCCCGGGGCCAAGAAAATCAGTCGCCAAGGTCGCGGCTGGACAACCTAACGGTCAGCGGTTATCTAATACACAAGAGTCGCGTCTGTCATAGGTGATTTTATTTTGCCGCAAACACAAGAATCGTTTTTATATTGATTACACATTAAAGCTTACTCTTCTTAATTTGAATTAAACGATAGTGTCAATTAAGAAATCGTTCTGTTTATTCATAAAAGCAATGCCATTCTCAAACTGAAGCAGTATGAGACAGATAGATCATCTGTGACATTTAAGGAAGTAAACTTATATTAATTGGAGTTTAGTTATCATACTGCAAACATTTTAAATCTTCCTGGGTTCTGAGCTCTCTAATCTCTATGTGTGTTTATCTTTCCGTAAGTTATCCGATCCCGCATCCGCGGCCGAGGAGATCAGTCGCGGCTGCACTACCTAGAGGTCAGCGCTTATCTAATAGCAATATATACTTGTTTGAGTTTAAACACAAGAACTGTTTTCATTTTATGTTCTAAAAGTTTGTTCATCTTCAGTTTATTAGTCCCCTACCGGTTTCACCGGAGGGGACTATAGCTTTCCTCTGCGTCCGTCAGTCCGTCCGTCCGTCTGTCCGTCCGTCCGTCTGTCCGTCCGTCTGTCAGTCCGTCTGTCTGTCCCACTTCAGTTTTCCACACTTTTTTTCTTTATGCATTTGAGGAATAATATGAAACTTGCTGAACAGCTTCAAAATGTCAAACTACAGATCAAGTTTACACTTTTGTAGCGTCTGATTGACATATTTTCGAGAAAATTAATTTTTTATATTCCAATTTTTTAATGTTTGGGTTCGTTATCGGGTTCGGTGTGTAACTGAATAAACGAGGTCAGTATGTAGTCAGTAATAATATCGTGCGTTACTTGAACCATTCCTTTTCCTGTACCATTCCTTTAATCATTTCTAACAAACAAATAAATTCTATAAAATAGTGTCAAGCATTGTGTTGTAAATTTAATCGGCAGGGTTTTTTTTGTATTATTATTACAATCGGGTTCGTTGTCGGGTTGGGCTGTTTAACTGTTTGGTTTGATTCGGGGTACAGAAGACGGTAAGAAATGATATTGTGCATAACAGTGCATTGTTTTCACAAATTTTTACCAGCGAATACAGAATAGACTTGGCGAAATTACAGGAGATGAAATAAAGAGTATTATTTTACCTATTTCATATTTAATTTCTATATCAACTATATAGTTTTAATTTCCTCTGTTCTTTTATCTCTGATTAAAGCATGACATCTCGTTTACAATAGCTCTGAAATAGTTGTGTGCTTGGAAGCTTTCATAGAATAATACAAACCGGTAGGGGACGTGTATTGCTTATGCAATACTCTCAGAATGCTTGTTTAATTAAACATAAGAATATAAATTTAATTGATAAAAGCGATATTATTCCAAATCAGAAACATCGTCAGACATAAATCAATGGTGAATTTGTAAGTCTAAAGTGTTCTAAAAACTATACTAATCATGTTTTAGGTAAACAACGAAAAACCACAAAGATTAAACATTAAGATTATCACCCCTAACACATAGCCAAGAAGATCCCGCGTCCCGAATGGACAAGTTATCTGCAGTAGCTTCGTCTTCTTCTACATGTACTCAGACACATAAATAACGTTATTTATGTCGCTGATGTACATTATCACACGTGCATGTTTATTGATATGTTGTACGATCCCAACTACTAGTATTTGTTTATTCGAAATTTTTTACCGGTACATGTAAGATTGGCTTGTGTTTCAACTTACCCACGAATATTTCCGCTAAATACTGCTAAGAGGTTTTACAGATATCGTAGAAAGCTTTCAACCCAGACGTTTTCATAGGGTTGCACAAAAATGAGAGAGAGCACGCTCAAAATTGGAAGCATTATTTAGCAGAACTAAGAAAATGAAACACTCTCCAAGCGTTCAAGGCAGAATAAAAAATCAAATATCGAATTAACAAATGCGGTAGAGGCTGGCACGATAAAAGCATGGTCCGGAATTGAGGACTTTAGTGATTATTTTAAGAATGTTCACATGAGTTTTAAACAAGTTTTGTTTAGATTTTATCGGTTACATGATCACAGTATAATGTCTTTATTTTTTTTCTTCAAAATATGGCGAAAACCAATATTTGGCGACTACTTAACATGTGTACATTTTTCTCCTCAATGTGTATCACTTTCCCACCCGTGTGTTTAGTCGGTCAGTCTATGCTAATTCATTCCGCTCCACGTGCGACCGAAAATCTCGCGTCGCGTCAGCGCACATAGCTCAGAATATTGCCCCAGAACTACAGATCATCAATTGTTATATAACTGAGTAACATTTGAAAGGGTGCTTTCACTGTACTGGTGAATTGTTAAACAATAAGTGTCTAAATATTCGATGTCCATCATCGTCACATTAAAGGTGTGATATTGTAATCTGAAAATGTGGCTAAATAATTAACCTGTTGAACAGCCTAAACTTCTATAGTTATGAACAGAATAGAAGATATATTATCAGAGAGATAAATAACTTAATAAGTTATTTATGTCTCTGATATTATATGTTAAAGATTAAATAAAATTTGTTTTCAGGATTAGGAGTAATGATATACGACTACATTATGCAATGAAGTCTGTCGTCATAGAAATCATCAGAGTACTGCAAGTGTCGACCGTCTCTTATTTCTTTGAAATACCATAGTTCAATTGACTTGCAGACTATAATATAGTGACTTTTTGCCTCCCAAAAATGTATGCACTTAATTGCGATAGATATGTGTTCCTAGGGATTTTACTTATTGGTATATGCATATTGATAAAAAAAATCATTGAAGTTGTGTGGTATGATTTTGTAATGCAAATTGTAGCTTGTTAACTCGGAAAAAGTCTAGAACAGAAGAATTAAAAAAAGTCTTTATGGCTTTTGCTACATCTTCTTATTTACGAGTACATAAAACTACTATTTTAGATTTTGTTTCACTATATAAAAAAGTGTTGTTTTTCTTAACCTAAAATTTCGATCAGACAGAAAAACAGATTTTGATACCTTACCACTTGAAAATCATTAAGAGATGCAAATTGACAAATGCCAATGAAAAGACATCATTGGAACCCTATTGGTTTCCTATCCTTTCCGACGATGATGAGGAGAACTCAAATGTGCAGACGAATCATACATTTACATGTACATTTATGTGTGATATGAAAGAAATAATTGAAAAATATAGGTCGTTTTTGTGCCGCACAAAAAGGGCGAAAAGGATTTTTATACCCCGCGAAAATAAATTAGGGGGTTTAATAAAAATCACCCTGTCCGTCTGTCTGTGCAAAATTCGTGTCCGGTCTACATCTATCTGATGGAGAAACATTTGAAGTTCTTACATTATACAAATACTAATATTACTTATTACCTGACAAAGCGTCATGACCTTAACACAAGGTCATTTGGACAAAGTAAAGGTCACTGGCAGGAAAAGTGCAAAATTTCGTTCCGGTCCACTTTGGAATTTCTTACTTCACACAAAGATTGCTTATGACCTGAGAGTGTGTAATGATCTGTCCCTAAGTCATTTAAGGAGAAACATTGGGAGTTTCTATTTCATATAAAGATTCCTTATGACCGATGATGTGTCATGAACTTGTCCCAGGGTCAGTTGCGCAGGTTCAAAGTCATATTAAAAATGCTTAATTCCTGTCTGTGTCATATCTTGTATTAATGGAAATGAGTAACAGCTAAAGTTTGACATAAAGATTGCTTGTGACCTGTATATATACCCTGCCTTGTCTGACTCACTATAAGAATAAGAAGCTTTCTCGAAACCAACATTTCCCTTATGTTAACGTTTAGAAAATCAATTTTTGTGGCATTCCCCTTAACGCCACACACACACACACTTTTATTATGATTAAATTTATCATATACATACACATATATAATGTGCTTTTTAAATTTATCCTAAACGTGAAGTAAGTTAAACAATGAACTTGCCTCGTATGAAAATAATACTTTGAAATTGAGTCTCGTTTTTGATTTTTTGAACTTACTATTATCATATTGATAATCCAGTCTCATTACAACCATTTCCCTTCTCCATACACTTGTCAGGGTCTGATAGACTGTATCAATAACAGATCATCTCCATTTGACATCCACATTTGCATACAATCTAAATATACTTCTGCTTACCAAAGATATGCCTTTATCTGTTTCATGAGTAGTACAACTTTTCAATACTCGGTCTAAAGGTTACATAGAAAACAGGCATGAATTAACTTGTTTGTCTCCATTTGAAGAGTTCCAATCTATTTTCTAAAGCTCTTATTGGTAAGAAAAAATGGTCGTGTAAAGATTACCATTTCTATCAGGATCATTATAGGGTATATCAGCATCTGACAAGGCTCTAGTTTTTCACTGATTTTCTTATATACATGTATACGTGTTACCATTAATCCTCGCTTCGCGATGCGGACTTCGCCCGCCTTTCGCTGCGCTTAGTAATATGTTTTACAGTTCGACCGTTGTGGCGAGCGCAGCAAGAAATGCACATACCTTGCATCATTGTCAACTAAGTGTCATTTAGTTATCAACTAATTTCAAAGAATTGTTGAGATAGAGAGAAAGAAAGACAAACAGAGGGAGAGAAAGAGAATGAGATGGAATTATAAGATTTCTAAGTTTAACACTAATTCTTACAAAATACATAGACTTGCTTCCACCTAAAACCTTCTTTACGTTTGGAGAGAATTAACCAGTCTGTACAATGTAATTTATGTTTAATTTGGTCAAAGTTGTTTACGATAAATACAGTATTATTTTTTAACCTTCTTATTTGAATTCTATTTTCCCTGATAATTCATAATATTTTTAATTTCTTTTTTTTTTGCATTTTAATTCGATACATTATATCCGTGCCCGGGTCCCTGTTTGTATGTGTGTAATTTCCTGTTTTCAAAGTTAATGGTTTGACAAAGTGCAATATCTGTGTAGATTTTTAACCTGTTATTTTTTCTCTTTATTCTATTTTATTTAGTTCAAAATGGTTTTTTTTTAATATTCCCTTCTTATACTCACTTTACATGTATGCAAAATTAGATAAAAATTAGATCGCTATGACATTAAAGTATTGCTCTTTCTAGCATATGTATAGTCACTATATGAAAAAAATTACAAACATTATCTGAGACAGGTAACGCAGTCTATAGGGGCTGTAAGCTCGCAAATGAGAGCGCGTGAGATTTAAATACTTCCGGTGACAGGCACGTAGCATCGTTTTTGAAAGTGGGGGGCCAGACCCATCCAAAAAATCTTGACAAGCAAAAAAAAAAAAAAAAAAAATAAGGGAAATTTAAAGTTTCCAAAAATCTTCAAAATCCTAATCCGTGGGGAGGGGGGGGGGGGGGGGGGGGTAGACTCAACTATACTTCCAAAAAAAAATTCTTCCCTACCAAAAATGTTTCCCTCCAAATCATGAAATTCCTAATCCGGGGGGGGGGGGGGGGGAGTACCTTCAATTTGACTACTCATTTCCTAATTTTCATATCAATTTCTTACTAACCTCCAAAAAAGTGGGAGGGGCCAACTCCATTATAATTTATTTTTTTATATGTAAATTTTAAAACATTCGTTGCTGCGAGAAAAAGTGGGGGGGCCAGACCCCTCCTGCCCCCCCCTGATGCTACGTGCCTGGGTGACAAACAAACATGGTGATCTGCTTTGCGTTCGCATGCAATCATACAAGTGGCGCAAATAGTTGCAAGTTCTATCGTTTTCCGACTGACACAAAGAAAAGGACGTTATGGGGAAAGATATGCAGGTCAGTATTAATGCATCTAAATGTATTCAGCATGTTTTGAATGAAATATATAAGCGATCTTGACCGGATTTCAGGACATAACATCTAATCATACAACTTATTTCATTAATAAGCAAGGCGATACCTGAGGACGAATAGTGAGACTTTATTTTTAATGCGTTATACATCAATTTATAGATTTGCGTTAGTCTGTTGATATATTCACGAACCACATGTACATCTTATGTGGACCATTACGTACCAATCTGATTAAAATCAAACCTTCCAATACGACCATCAAAATAAAGGAGCTAGTAGAAGGTTTGATTTTAAACAGACTGGACCATTACAAGTGCAAGTGTCATCACCTGCGAAGTTCAAAAAGCATAGTGATACTGTCGATGAAAAATTAAAATTAAATTAGTAAATTATAATACTGCTATATTTTTATGCCTAATATAGTACAAGTAGAATTGTTAATACATGTACTCGTAACAGTCTAAGTAGTCATTATTCAGCTGTTATAAAGAGAATTCATGTTGTAAATTGTAAATTAAACTCTTGTTGAAATATACTGATACACATCATGATGTACATAGTCTACTAGTAATACTGATGTACATATAAATTTTGTCCGTCAAATTCAATACATGTATATTGAATTGCACCTCTATTTCGTGTATACAATGAGAGATAACAGTTGCGGTATATGCTGTTGCTTTGAAACTATACAGACAACTGACTTTTCTTTATTTAGAAGAGCTGATCGACAACCAGAAAATCAAAATGACAGGATTTGTTCTAATATTTCCTATAATTAATTTGTCAAATTTTGAATGCTAGATGTGGTTGATATTACAAAATAAACATTATGTACAAAGTTATGCTATTTAGATACAATTAATTAATATTTATATATTAATATATTAATTAAAAATGCTTCCAGGAAAAGGAGGAAGACGTGTCAGTCCCAGTCCTGTGAAGCTAAAACAATAACCCAGCGTCACTCCTGTGAGAAAGAGCAGATACAAGATGCTGTTGATTGTGAAGATGTAGAACATGTAACTTCCTCAATCATTTTGCAAATATTTTTAATCATCTTTTTTATATAAAAAAATAAGTAGATACAATATTCATACTTATAGTGAAATGAAAATATATTTATCTTAAGGTTGATGTATATCACAGCTACATAGTATCTTGCTCAAGAAACTGTTCAATAGAAATGCAACAACTCTCTACAGAGATTAAAAAGTTGGAAGAAGAGTTAGTTGCTCTAAAGATCAACAGCAATAAAAAAAAACCCATGACTGTAGCGGAAATTAGGGACAGCGAAGAAAAGGTTAATATATATTATTGTTGATGAGGTAAAATGAAATTTACATACTATAAAAACAAATTATCAAAGGGTCTTTCTTGTGAAATTTATGACTTATTTTGCAGATGCTGCTTTACACATCAATACAATATGATGTCTTTGAAGTGCTTGTGGGACTGCTTGGTCGCTTTGAATTAAATTACTTTAATGGTTGGTCACCATCACTAAATATTGAAAATCAGCTTCTGATTGTTTTAATGAAGCTGAAGCTCAACCTAAGAGACATAGACTTGGCTCACAGGTATAATAACTTACATTAATTTAATGAATTTTTGAATGTGAAATAAATAATAAATTATATTCAGTATATATATGTTCACCTGAGCCAAAGGCTCAAGTGAGCTTTTCTGATCAAAATTTGTCTGTTGTCTGTCATTGGCTATTGAGATCCCCGCCCTCAAACCATATATGTTTTTGTATCAAGATCTAAATCTTATTTTCCTATTGATGAATGTTCATTCATGGATATTGGAAGATGACAAAGGTTTACTTTTGTCCATACCCTTCAATATATACACAATCCCAAACCTCTGATCATCTCTATGAAGCAGAGTGCTCAGGTGAGCAATGTGACCCTTGGAGCTTTTGTACTTATTTTCTTGGATGGTAATATTTTGATAACAATATACATTTTATCTCTCAATTCGCAGGTTTTGTGTAAGCAGATCTACAATTTCCAACATTTTTAACACATTGGTTCATGCCCTCCATGAAATGTTGTATGTGGGTGTTGTTGACACATGTTTCCACAGTCAGCTTAAATGCAAAGGTTTGTATGATGATTTACATTCACATGAATAGAAAATCCTATTATGAAGCAAATATTGATGAATTATACTCTTTATCTATATTGCAAACATTGATTTGCTATCTAATCATGCAGACTGCTTTAACATAATATTCATGTAATAATTATAGAATGTTGCTATATTGTAGACTTAAATTATTTCCCTATAATTCAGAAAATATTTAGCCAACTTTACATCTTACTTAAAGTACTGTTGAATTAATTGATTTTCCCCCATTTTCATTTAGGCTCTATGCCAAAGTCATTTGCAGAGTTTTCCTCTGCAAAGGCTTCCATGGATGCCTATGAGACAACCTTAAGATATTCCTGGACACCTGGATACACAGGCCATGGCATACAGTTCATATAAGAGCCGTCACACTGTTAAAGCAGTGACTTGTGTCGCCCCAAATGGTGCCATCACTTACTGTTCTCCTTTATATCCAGGATCAACATCAGATGTTGCGATTGTGCGTCACAGCAAAGTTCTTGAGAAAATCAAACCTGGAGACCTGATTTTAGCTGACAAGGGCTTCACAATCCATGATCAATTACCCCAAGGTGTGTGCTTGAACATTCCAGCATTTTTATCCTCAAGAGGGCAGTTTACCCAGAAAGAAGCAGAACTGTGTTACAAAATAGCCAGAGCAAGAATTCACGTGGAACGGGCTAATGAGAGGATAAAGAACTTTGAAATACTTCGCCACATACCAGCAACCTACAGGCCATTATCAACCAAGATATTTCAACTTTGTTCCTCCTTGGTCAACTTGCAAGCACCTCTTTTGAAAGAAATTTCATAGAGCATTTACAATTATGAATCCATCTGATTTTTGATTTTTTCTGAAACAAATTATTCATGCAACATTGTTCACTTTTAAAGTAGAATGGGATGCATGTTAACATTTTTATGCTATTATGAGACTTAATCAGCATTGCTGTTGATCTATGTTTTGTATATGAAATCAAATGATAAATAAGTGGACTGCACTGATTTCTTTTGTTTTATTAGGTGTGTTATTTCAATACATCTTGTTAATTTTTAATTAGTTCTGGAATGAAAGTATTAAAATAAAATTCTATTAATTGTGCAATGTTCTTTGTCCACTCAGAGTCCTTGGTGATCCGGATAATTTTGCAGTCTTTAGTAGTCCAAACAATCAAATCACAGCAGTTCTTATTGCACAAATGGAGCTGGCCTTGTATCTGGTGAAAGTAAGGATGGTTGGACTTGAGGTAGAAAAAGCCCTCTCTGTATTCTAAATACAACAAAGAGTTTGCATAAAACATATATTCAAATACGGTTTACAACTTTATATCAATAACTGGAACAGCAGGTGAAATGTAGTTAATAGAGGTTCATATACAAATATTTTGAAAGAGTAATAGAACACAGAACTCTATAGATTGAGTGCTTTCATGAATTTAGATTGATATACATCAGTATATACATGTACTTACCAAGGTAAAATTCCTTTAGACTGTGCACTGCCTCATATATTGTTAAATGTGCTGCAGAGTAAGGTCATTTCACTTCAACTATATCAGGAACAGAATCTCGAGCCTCTGGTGTCTGGAAATTCACATCACATGTTGGTGGGTGCAGGACTAAACCATCTGGAGATGCACCTAAAACGCCAGACTCGTGCAGCCAAATCCCTGAATCAAAATAAATTTTAAATTTGCAATTTTCATGAAACGGGTATATTAAAGAAAATGTTGTTATATTTCATATTCATTTAATATTTATAAAATCGATAAATCGATATAAAGTAAGTTAGGTTTTTACCTCAAACAAAAAAAATATATATTCATTTCTCGAAAATTATATGAGAATGGACAATTCTCATGAGAAATTTGGGTAAAAGTTCCTTTCAAAATGGAGTCATGGTCAATTGAAGAACATGGCCGACTGTTCGGAAATGTTCAAGATTAAAGAACAAATATAACCAGTTTGTTGCACTGAAGCACTAAATTCATGTTCATATTTCTTCAGTGCATGTTCCTCATGTGCAATTCCCCAAGCAACTGCTTTGATGGATTCTAAGTTGTATGAGGACCTGAGACGTTTCTTGAGAGAAATGGTAATTCTGCAGTTAAAGACATCCATTACTAGCCATTTATAAGCAGTACACAGTTATTATTGAAACCTGTACATAATTAGTTTTAGAATTATCAAATGCTATTCATGATGCATAAATTCATGAATCATGCTGGATAAGTATATAATAATAATAGTTTTCTGTCTTCTCTTTGTACTGAGGACTGCTCCAAAATTGGATGCTGTTATCCTGTTTTTTCTGATGATTGACCACATTGGATTGTTTCTTTGACCCTTGGTTGCCAGTGCAGTATTTGTTATGACTTCTTCAGACAAAATCAGAGCTCGTCTTAACCATACCATGGGCATATCAGAATGAACAAATTCTGCACTGGTCAAGAGATCTTCTATGATGGGAGCAGGAGGGCCTGGCTCACATGGTTCTGGCTGAAGAATCCATTCCATAGCTGTGTATATACAAACATGTTATTGTTTTTCTAGTTCATATATGAATATGTATCTAAACATTTATGAAAGTTTTGTAATTGTAAAACATTTAGAAGTTTCTACAATAAGTCTACATCTATCTACAGGTAGTAAGCATCACAAATATTTTTATATATTTCAAAATTTCAGTGATCACATACACTTATTCTGTAATATTCTATCAAATATTACAAATTATTCTCTCATTTTACATGCATAACAATCAAACAACATAAAAACTTTATACTGAAATTTAAAAAAAGTATATTCAAATGAAAGCAACTCTGTCAGAAAATGAAATGATCAACACAAAGATATAACAAAATATAGATCAGAATACAAATTAGTAAAACAATTTTTTGCAAATTGGCAACAACCAATTATACCAATAAATCTGCCTAGTTTTGCTAACTCTTGTTGAAAAAAACTTCTGTCATTATCATAAAATGGCCTGCGCAGAGCACTTAAAATTCAAGAAAATTACTTCTTAAAGCATGAACAATTAATACATATTTTGTTTACTTCTTAATCCAATCTTTCACACTTACTGATAATCAGGTTGAGATGGTGGAGATAATTTTTCCATTGTCTTAACATCTGTTTTAATGGCTGTCTTTGGATTCTTTAGTCATCCACATTTCACATCAGTCTTACTAACACATCTGTACCTGTATAATTATGTATTCGAATTAATATTTCTCAATTAATAGTAAATCAGGCACATGTAGTAAACATTTTCATTAAATCCAATGAACATCAGTATGTAGTACTACTAAGTCAAGCAACATATTTACATCGCCTCCTATTTTCACATCATATTTACCTGCTTGAACTAGTCACAGTAGTACATTTCAATTGAAAACTGATTGAACTTACCCATACAACAGTGCTGCTGCAACGTGATGACAGACAGACTTCCCTAAAGGACACTCACAATTAGTCGAAGATACGGCATAGCCATCGCCTAGAGCTGCCTACAAATATGTCCAAAACGGGTTGTAATATAAAATTTGCAATTGTAATATCCCCATCAAACCCGAATATCCTCCAGTGTGACAAAATTTATTGGAAATAAAATTGAACTTTTAAGTTTGGAACGTTTTAGGAAGCAATACACAAATTACACTACGTTAGTTACATTAATAATTACGCACATTATCATACATTAAAATCACGAAATTAAAGGTAGACATGTATTTCCTTACTTACTGCTACTTTGTATGACTTGTTCTTCATCGACGCCTGAACCACTGCATTAACTCTATTCGTCTCGTTGTCGAAGAGAAACTTCAAAACATGATTGCTATATACAGCATTCTCTGATTTTCGCATAAGCTTCGGTTTGTCTGTAGTATAATTAGCCCAGTACTGTATCGATATCGCCATTTCTGCATTTGTTTGTCACCGGAAGTGCTTCACCGGAAATTACTAAAAAAACGAGACTTACAGGGCTGTAAGTCTCGTTTTGAGAATTGTAATCCATTTTAATGACAGGCCGTTTTTTGTTTACGTCCAAATTCGAAGAATATTTGCCTCCGTGTTATGATATTTGACAAAAATACGCAAGATACAATTCCTATTACAAAATATTTAATAAAGAAAGCCAAGCGTCTGCTTGCTTGTAAGACGCCATTTTGTTTGCAACCTGATCGAGGCGGATCAAAGATTTATCCACACGCACCTGCGGTGTAAATCAGAGGCGTTGCTATTAACTTTCACACACATTTTTTCTTTTACTGGACACATTGAAACTTATATTTAAAAAGCTTTTAATAAACAAACAATGTATTTCTTTAATTCCAAGACATGTGAAGCACATGTTCCCCCGTTTGTGTGCATGTGGCCGCAGGGACATTGAAAAGTATTGTTTATGATATGATTGAATTGCGTTTTTGATATAATTTTTATGTTTTATTCTTACATTTTATCTTAAATTGATAGATTCTTTTAAAAGTTTGACCTTTTTACCGATTATTTACTGGAAAATAACGAAAAGATATGAACGGCAATAATGGGTATTCGAACCTCCGGTAAATCGAAGGTCATGGACAGGGTTTAATTTTAGCCAGAAGTAGTCGATATTGATGAAAATAAAATAAAAATTATTCCTCAAATTCAGTAAATGATCAGTGCATAGATTTGCCCAGAAATGTTTACATGACAGCTTGCATGAAGAGAGTAATAGAGAAAAATTGTGTATTTTTCGGCAATAATGGGTACTTGCACGTTAGGCCTAGAAAACAATTCTTGATGAATCTGTAGGTTTAGTTCGTTCTTTTTTCCGCGTGCACTGGTTTTTAGTTCTGTGCTCGCTTAAAATGTATGTTTCAAAGTAGGATATGACGTGTATATTTGCACTTTTCAGAAATACTCTAATCCACATTGAATTTTTAGTGATCCATACTATTTAAACAAGAGGTCAATAGGCCTTAACGGTCACCTCAGTATAATAGTCCATACAAAAAGGTGTCAAGTAGACTCATATATGCATTTAATTAAGTTTTATTCTGGAGTAGAACATTTATAATAATGTAATTACGACCACATTCCTGTCTGAAATCCTTCAAAAAGGACTGTGAAACCTATAATTTTAGGGGAAACATAGAGATCATATTAAAGTACCTGACCTAATATTGAAAAATCGTGAACCCTCATAGAAAATAAGTTATCCATACTTATTAATATCCACAATATGTTTTATGTGTATATGTTTTCAGAGATAAAATAAAACAAGGTGGTTAGTATTCTTGTTATTACTTTACTATAAACAAGTCTACTTGTTTATTTAAAAAATTTAAAAACCGTTTTTGTTTCGAATGTTAAATATACTTGCATAACGTTTTTGATTATACAACTTCTTAATTACATTATATTATTAATTTCTAAATATGAACAAGCAAAGGATAACTCCATTAACTGTTACAACCCCCAGGCCCGAATTCTAAAAATGCAGTCAGTTTTCAATCTGTGTCACTAGACTTTTTTTAACAATTTATATACATTAACAGTAAATGTTAATTTTTGCCACACCCTGCAATAGGATTCCCTACCATATACACTGAATGATTGTTTAAGCCTCGCCCTAGATTCAAATCCCTACATTGGGAGACCTTAAATGTTAAAAATTTGATACATGGCTTCGTTTTCATTCTTTATATGCAGTAAAATATGTTCAGTATCAGCAGAAGTAAACAAGAAAATTTTTATTAAACATCTAATGCATTAACACTTTATGACCATTTTAGCCCCGCCCTAGAGGCAGAACCCCTACCTCGGTGGACGTGAAATAAATTTTATTGGTAAAGGGCTTCCTGGTTTACAAAATTATGAATTCAGTTTTCCATACAGGAGTGTGGAAGAAGTAGAGAAGATAATTTTTAAACATTATGTGCATTTACACTATACATCCATATTTGCCCCACCTTAGAGTCAAACCACATACTCCAGGGGACATGAAATTAACAATTTAAGTAGAGGACTTCCTTGGTAACAAAACTACAAAGTCAGTTTTTCTAATAATTGTGTGAGAGTAGAGAAGAAAATTTTTAAAAATTATATGCATTAACACTATTTGACCATATTGCCTCCCCCCTTACGACTCAAACCGCAGAACCAGGCCTAGGGGCCGTGAATTTCACAGTTTAGGTAGAGAATTTGTGGACATCATACATGTAAGCTTGCATTGATTTCAGTTTCTGTTCCCACATTAGTGGAAGTAAAGAAGATTTTCTAAGATTTAATACATTTTCACCTAATGGCTACATTAGTCCCACACTAGGGCATGAACCCCTGTCCCAGTGGTCATGAGTTTCACAATTTAGGTCGACAGCTTCATGGCCATTATAACAATTCATTCAGTTTTGAACAAATATATATGGGAGTAGAGAAGATTTACTACATTTTTATTATATGGCCAAATTGGCCCAACCCTAGAGCTTGAACCCTTGACTCAGGGGTCTTGAGCCTCATGGACATCATAACCATGCAATCAGTTTTTTCCTCACATGTCTGGTATACTCTGTCCCAAGATATCCTGGATTCACATTTGGCTTAATTGCTTGATATTTATAAATACCCCCAGGGTTCAAACGATTTTCATTCAAAAGTATGAAAATTTTCCGATTTCTCAGTCGAAACGCCCCTGTTGGCTTATCAGGTTTCAATATGTGGTAGAGGTGCCATATACTTGACTCTTCCACAAATACAATGGCAAAATTGTGATGTCTACTGAGATTTTGTATTTTAGCAAGCCCGGATGATAACGTTGAAAAATTGCCCGATGTATTCCGAGTGTATTCCGAGTGGAGAAAAGATGTAAACATTCTCCATTATAAATCTCCGTAAGGAATTTGTTTTCGTTCCTGTGGATTTTTCCGAGTGAAAGATGATAATGTGTCAATGAAATTATCTTGAAAAATATGCCTTTCAACTATTTCAATTGCACTCCTTTCACAGGTATGTGTATTAAAAAAAAATCGTCCAAATGTGCTGCATAAATATTTTGGGACAGACTATAGTAAATATTTTTGAAAATTTGCTCTCTTTTTTTTTTTTACATATTTGGCATCGCCTTAGGTGCCACCGAGGTTGTAGAGCCATGAATTTCACAAATTAGATTTCTCTTACCATGGGGATGATTTATATAGCAGCAATTGGCTGAGAAGTTTTTAAAAAGTTTAAAATGTAAAATTGTTAACGCAAAAAGTTTTATAAAGTGGAACAAGTGATCAAAGCATGTAATGTTAATTTTGAGAAAACCATACATTTTCTTAATATATAAACTTAAGGAAGGAGTCATTTCATTATCAAACATACTTCTTATAATAAGAAATGCATGAAATTTTGACACAGTCAAACGGATCATATTACTTATTGATTATATCAGTTTAATTAAATTTGACCTTTTTGTTTTCGGATAAAGGTCAGGTCAAGGTCACTACCTTTTTCCTCAACGTAAAGAATGATAAAAATAAGTGTAGCTCTTTATAGTTCTGTAGACATTTGTTTAAGATTTGAAGATTCAAATCTTCAATGAAATCATAGACCATGAGAGTGTCTATCAGTTTATACTACTAAATTGGAATAAATATTTATACTAAAATTGATATTACTTAGCCCGCATTTCCTCTAATTTTCTAAAATTTTGAAGAAATTTTGATTATTTTTTTTTATGCTTCCAATCATTAAATATTTCTAATTTTTATGTATTATGAAGACTTTATATAAAGATATGAATTGACAGAAAAGCTAATATATTGACCATTTCATAAGAGAGAAAAACTGATTTTAGTGATTTTTTCACAAAAATCCATGTATAGAATGGGCGCTTTTAAAAGCTTATAAAAATGTTATTTGATAGGCAAATCATATTTTAAAAACATATTCTGAAACCCAAGTATCATATTATTAGTTCACATTAGTAAAAAAAATCCAACATTATTGTTATTGTTTTTAAAATGCTAAAACAGACTCATTATATATATAATTTGCAGCAATTCTGAATTGCGCAACATGTGATATTTTCCTACGCCAAAAATATAGTCCTTGTTCCAATCTAAACATTGATTACATTTTTCTATGCCAAGTTGTATGATAGTAAAAAAGAAAGAAAAATATACTATTTTAATTTCCTTTCATCTTGATTTAATGAACAATTAATCAAATTTACGTTTGACAAGTCGACAACCAGAAAAGACTCCTTCCTTAAATATGGATAACAGTTTCAAAGGGGCATGGTCACGATTTTGGTCTATTTCAGTTTTACTGTTTTTTTTTATTAACAATGCTTTTGGAATGTATTTCTAATGATCCTGTGAAATTTGAAAGTCAGACGTAGAGTTATAAGCAATTGCAAGATACAATTCTCACAATTCATTGTCAATTGTCATGTTCACAAAACTCGTGCCCTTTTTTTGTTTACGTAGGTTCAATATACCAGTATAATTCTTTTTCAAGCTGATATGTCTATTTTTTTTTATTCATTTTAAGCATAAATTTAACGTTTAACACATTCATTTTAGGTATAAAACTGGAATTTTTACTTCAACATTCAAAATGTAAACAAAAGCTATGTTTAAATAGCTCATAATTGTAAGCCCTGTAACTCGCTTATAACTCAACGGATGATGCTCAAATTTTGGTTGCCTGTTAAAAATGCCTTACTTGAGCATTGTAAACATTAAAATCCGACAAATAATGTTTTTCCAAAACCGTGACCATGTCCCTTTAACGATATTAAAAAATACATAAAGTATATCAATTTAGCTTGTTTAACACATCTATCAAATAAATAACACCATAAAGCATTTTCTGTATTCCATTCCCTTCCGCTTTCCGTTCCGTTTACCGTTTCGCGATTTTGCAACACCCCTTTTGACGTGCATCACAATATAAGAGCGGGGGTTAGAGTCAGTGGAATCTCGGATTATTACCAGTTCAATGAATTTAAAAGTGTATGTTTTGCACATCACTGTTTTGAATGATTTATTTTTTTATTTAACTATATATGCATGCGTCTTATTTTGTTATAACTTTTGAAATAAACACGTAAACAGTGCATTTGAAAGAGATTGTGGTTTTGAGGTACACAAGTGTACTGTAAACAAAGTGAATGTTTGTATGATGATTACATGTACTTTGCCATATTTGAATTGAACAAATGTGTATTATTTTTTCTTTCACTAATTAATTTATATCTTCAAAATTTAGACAAACTTGTGCATTGAAATTATTAGATTTATATATTTGATATGTTAAATATTGTGCAGTTAGGCCTCAAAATAATAAACCTCAACCGGTAAAATATTGCATATGTGGTGGTCATTTAGACTTGGTCGCTTGATACCAGATAACATCGTGGTAAGAATATATTCAAAGGGCACATGCAGGTTTGAATACTGACCTAGCTGGTTCTATTTGTTAGGTCTTTCCACCTTTCAGGTGAAAGACCTTTTGTATTTCTTATGTTTTTTATTATTAGGTCTTTCCACCTTTCAGGTGAAAGACCTTTTGTATTTCTTATGTTGTTAGGTCTTACCACCTTTCAGGTGAAAGACCTTTTGTATTTCTTATGTTTTTTTATTAGGTCTTTCCACCTTTCAGGTGAAAGACCTCTTGATTTCTTTATGTTTTTTATTCTTCTTTTTTTCTATTTAGCTCGGGGTGACTTTTTTGTTATTAGAGTTATCCAAACAATTTAAACTTTAATTAATTGCTCATTAAAAGTTATGATATCAATTGACCCTGTGTCAAAGAACTCCCAGAACTTAGAGAGTCATTGCCCTTTGAGAAGGAAATGCTTGTTATCGCTACTCCTCTGATACCATAAGAGATAGAGATTTGGAACCTTTACCAATGTCTTCATTACACTTAGAGGGTTCTTCAATCTATTCATACCAAAAGGATCTGAGGCCCCCTTGTAGTAGTTATTGCCCCTGAAAGTATTTAAATGTCCATAAAATCACTTCCAGCTTTTTTATTACTTATCATAGAGACTTTGGACCACTTGGGATGGAAGCGTCTATCTTGGCCGAACAAATTGACATAAAGGTCAAAGGTCAAGGTCATTTGGAAATCTCTTAATTGATGAGTTTTTATATCTCTTTTGTTTAGGGTGGCAGAGAAATGAGTGTAGTAGGACATCTTAAGACATTTCAAAATGGAACCCATTGACCCTTTCCATTTAACAATTATAGAGTTATTGCCCCTATTGTACAAATGCTTGTTATCGCTACTCTTTATTAATCGTTAGAGATAGAGACTTGAAACGTTTACTGATGTATTCAGTACACTTAGACACTCCTTCAATTTATTCATACCGAAAGGGTCCAAAGTCCCTTTCTAGCAGTTATTGTCCCTGAAAGTTTCGAACATTTAATAAAAACACAAATAATTTTTGAATCAATAATCATATATACATCGGACCACATGGTATTGAAGCGTCTACCTTGTCAGATCAAAATGGCATAAGGTCAAAGATCAAGGTCAAGCAATAAAAAATTGCAAACTTAATCGTTTGACACTTTTTTATAAAATAACGCAGAAAAAATACTTTATTCTATTAAAGCAATCTTATTTCAAACATAAAAAACAATGAGGTGGAAAGACCTCTACTTGTTCGCGAACAATTAGTCTACTAGTTTTTTATTCAATCCCTGATTCATATGCATGTGCATGCATACCAAATTACATACAAATTCTTTCGTGAAGGTTCCCAGACCTTCAGCCTCAAAGTATTTTTTCATCATAAAAATGTTTTTTGGCCTTCAAATTTTATAAATGAAACGAAATATAAAAATAAATATTTACATGTAGATGGTATCCATGGATTTTATAAGGTTGTAGCAAATTTACCAATGATGGATATAATAGAATAAATATAAAAGTTGAGATTAATAAAAGTCTGTACCGGTGCCTCCGTAGCTCGAACTCCTTTACCTTGACATTGTAGACTTCCGTGGATCCACTAGGGCAACCATTTCATTAAATACCTAATCGTAAAAGTAACGCTAGAAGACCATAGTAATTAAATTTGTTAATATAAAAGGCGGTAAAAAAAACCGGATAACATGGCTGGGGATCGGAGATCGTTTACATTTTAATTTTATTAACCAATGTAAAATTTATGTTTTTTCTACAATTTAATTTACTTTAAGAAAACTTTGTATCTTCTGAAAAGAAGACTTTAAGCTTTATAGATTTGAAAACATAATCATATTATTATCATTATATAAAGTTAAGATTCCATGATATTCATAAAACAGTCTTCTTAAGATTTAACAATTTCACTGATAGAATCACTGTAATTTGTTATTTTTAACAAGATATAACTTATTTTTTATATAAATACAAATTGATTCACTTCTAGGCAAACTTTACATGTATATCACATGTACAATGTATATGTAAACAATTTTAAGATAATATATATATGTATGTTTGTTCAATTGTAACTGAGCTGAAGATAAAGTTAAAGGATGGGCCTTAGTAAATTAGAGCGATATGCCTGTCAATACAATGCAGTCTGAGGCTCACTGAGAGGGGTGGGGGGGGGGGGGGGGGCTAGACCTTATCAGAAATCTTGACACGCAAAAAAGAAAAAGATTTTGAATTAGGACCCCCCCCCCCCCTCCACTTAGTTCCGACACCTATGCATTGATTATACATGTAATAGCTCTTTAACATATCACATGATAACATTTTTCATTCGAGTGTATTCATAGATCAAGTGAGTAAGGTTATAAAACCTCGCATAGGATCTTATTTTTTGTAAAAAGTGGTATTTCATAAGGGTACAATTGCAAAGATTAAAAAACTTCTATGACTTCACCCATTGTATTTTGTCAACGTTTATTTTCACTATTCAATCAACAGTGGTTGGATATATAAATATCCAACTGATGGGCGGTTGGATATTTTTAATATCCAACCGCCCGTCAGTTGGATATTCAAATATCCAACAGTGCATAAAAGAAATAAAAATAACAAAATGTTAAAACATGTATTTCCAACATAAATCCAAATTTATAGAATATTGTCATCCGTAAATGTATATCCGATAAGCCACAAATGAAATTTCAGCAAAAATATCTCCTTTTCTTAATTTTGATAGATTTGGGATCACATATATATCACTTCCATAACAATATAGGGAATATTGTCGCACTTTGACTTCAGAAGACTCCTATAAAAATTTTAACAAATCATTGTCTGTTAATTTTCGTCAAATTTCTGATTTGTCCTTTCTCCTTGCAAGTCTAAAATACCATTCAAACGGTATTCGTGTCTTTCCCGGTAGTGTAGACCTCTAGATCTATATACATTGAATGTACTTTGCGTTAAAAAATTCATCATCTACATTTAAGTCTGCTCAGTAGAGTGATTGGTTTACCTGTTCACTCGTCCATGAATAAAAGGTGTGTTTGGTTAGGCTATTGTGTATGGTACTATTGGAATCTCAAATGAGCTTGATGCTTTTGTATTAAATCACAGTCGGATATTTGAATGGGTCAATGCTTCTTGGAGGTTCAATGGGGGGAATTTTTTTAAGTAAGATACGGCTCTCGGAGGGAATGTTTTCTCTAAACTATTCAACACTATCTCGTTATTTATCCATTACTTAAGTGTAGGAAAATAAGTGTTAAATTTGGATACAATTTATTTTATGGTATTCTTTTTTTTCTACCGAGGGGCCATATGGCAGAATATGCTTTGTACACCCATATAAAGCCACTGTTGCTCAGGTGAGCGATGTGGCCCCATGGGCCTCTTGTTTGTTTTGTTTCCAAGAGTCGGGAACTATGTTACAAAAATACCGTGCAGGGGGTTAATATGTAAACCATTATAAAAATGCACAACTTCTCAAAACTTCCCTGAATATGAATGCATCTGTTCTAGTGCCGAATGATGTGGTGCGCCCTTTATGGGGACAGATGTCACATCAAGTTCCCTGGGACTATTATATTGCTTGTACAATTGCATTATACATGTTCCATCTTTTCAGCAGATAAACTATCCCGATTTTTTGCCATATCTTATCATTTAGATCTTTATTTAAAAAAACAATCGATAGAAATCAAAATCGATGAATAGTTCAGAATTTAAATATCAAAGAAATAAAAAAAAGAATTTCCAAAAAAATTCATAATAGCTTGTCGTAATTACTCTGAAATATTTTTATTTGTTTCTGTTAAGCATCAACGCACGTTTTCATTGCTAAGGACTTTACCCGAACCAAAACGCTCAATAATGCAGTGCACTCTGATATTAAGGGTGTTGTTTACTCAGGGTTTGAGTTCTCGAATTCAGATTTTTATAAAGTTCAATGTCATGAGTAAAATTTGTTCTAAACACAAAAAGTATCCGTGAAATGAATTATTATTGACATAACATTCGATATTTCTACTACATTATGGAATTATGCCAAAACAAAAATAGACTTTTAGCCAAACAGAGGAAATTCGGACTAAATTTTGCAGATTTTGTTTTCTGCTAAAACTTTTTTGGTAGTACTCTAATATTAAAAGTTAAGATTTTATATTTTAGTCTATATAATTTTGCATATTTTCTGGTAGTTTTACCTCATTTATTCATTATAATAACCGTATGGCATGAATTTAAAAAATATTGAAATATGCTTAAAAACGAGAAAAGACACCATATCTCAAAATTTTGATCATTGACCTCATATTAATTTTATGCCAACAGAATAAGATCAATATAAGTAGTTTAATTCTATAAATGTTTTTGTATTATCATCATTCAATTTTTTGTAAAATTGGATCAAAAATGGGTAGGAATTTGAAAAGTGATAGAGGAAATTCGGACTGGAATATTTATAAAAATTGTGAAGGAAAACTTAATGCTTTGTATGTATTTAGTGTCACTGCCATTCATAAATTGTATTTCATTTTCAAAAGTGCTGAGCAATTTGTATTATTTTCACAATTAAGAAAATCTCAGTCATAGTGTAAAATTTTAAGTGATTTTCCTTTAATTTTCCAAAAATATACAATGGCCATTAACTCAAAAAGTAGGTCATTGACCTACTTTTTTGAAAATGAAAAATAACACTACAATAAAAGGTTTATAACACACAATAGTTGGTTTTTCATTATCATCAGTGGATTTTTTTTCATTCTGAGTAAACGTCATCCTTAAGATAGATATGAAAAAGGCATTGACGAGATAAATGTTTATTAGATTTACGTATGGAAAACGTTCAAAAGGCCTTGTTTATTGACACATAATGATTTTGGCACCTATTGATTTTATCAATTTGACCCCTCCCCCCTTTTCCAAATTGCTGGATCCGCCTCTGTAGTCAACTTTCCTTACTTTTGTAGCAAAACACCTTCCTCACCTGCATATGGTGTTTTTGTCTCACAGTTAATTCAATACACAAGGGCATGCTATTCGTATGAACAGTTTCTATAGCAAAGCAATTGACTGTAAAACAAGTCGATATAACAGAATTGTCAACAGTCTTGATAGTTTGAAAATCTCTGTCTGTCTGTCTGTCTGTCTGTCTCTCTCTCTCTCTCTCTGTAATCTTGCAGGTACGTAGCATCGTTTTTTAAAGGGGAGGGGGGGGGGGGGCTCGACTCCTCCCAAAAAAATTTGGAAGCAAAAAAAAAAGGGGGGGGATTACTTTCCAAAATCCTGAAAATCCTAAACCGTGAGGGGGGGTCCCATAAAAGTGGACGGCCAACTCCATCTTAATTACATTTGGGGGGGGGGGGCAGGCCCCCCTGGCCCCCCTGATGCTACGTGCCTGTCTCGAAAATGGCATTGATACCCTACAATACACTATTCCTATCTGGATTGTTGTCGTTGAGGTTGTAAATCATTATATCTTCTATGGTTAAAACTTTTTGAACCTCATCATAACTTATTTTTTGACATGTCGATTATTTCACTGAATTTCGTTTCATAACTAAAACCACACTCACCTTTAATTATTTAGATTTAATATCTTTTTTCGGGAGCCGATTTTTTTACAATTGGGCGAATATACTACGGGTTAAAATGGTACGGGGGGGATTACATACAGGGCAAACAAAATCACTTAGATTCGCAAAGCCCACAGTGTTATCACTAATTTAATTGTTTATACTGTGTGGGGTTAATTCATCAATGTTAATTTAACCATTTTATAACCACTATATAAGAGCTATTAAGACATTTATTTGTAGGAAAGAGCATGTACGAATGATCTTTATTTAGAACAGTTTGATGTTGCTAGGATACAGGTTTCAGATCCATGATTTGATTGGTTAATTTAGATATTAAATCTCGAATTTCGAATCTTGAATCTCGTATGTCGAATCTCGTATTTTGAATCTCGATTCTCGAATTAGCCTTCTCGGCATTCGTACGAATGAGTCTTCTGGGCTTTCATAATATATTTGAATTCCATTTGTTCTTTTTTGTTTTACTTAAGAAATAAACAGCAATTTGAAAAGATTGCCGGGACATGAAATTTGTCACATGATCAAATCCTGTGAAGCCCGAAGCACCAAAAAGACCTGTATTTTATTCATCTAGTGTTTCAAACATGTGACCGTTCTAAGGATTTTAGGAAAGAATTTTTTAGGTCATCCATACATGTACATATCTTCCGATTTGGGATGTTTAACGAAATTCGATCAATTTCAGAGAAATTGCGTGCACAAAAATCAGTAAGAGAAGAAATAGAAAAAAAAACAGATAGAAAAAAATGGTCTTCGGTTGGAAACGTAAGCCCTTAAATAGGAGGCTGGAAAATTCAATCTAATTGAAATCACCTTGTAAAATTACATAACATAGGCATAGAAATCTCCAAAATCTACAAATTCGTAGTTTTGTCAATCATGTGTCCTAAACACGCCCTTCTTCTGTCAGAATCAAAACAAAACTTTAACTCAACGAATATAATTTTTTTAAACTGACATATTTTCTCATAATCAATATTCGAGAAAACAATGCAATTTAATGATGAAATTAAAGAAATAAAATCAGCAATGGGCTGATTTTGAAGAAATTGCACGACCATTCATAAGAAGTTAAACCGATTGTGCGATCCTCTTTTTCCACGACCTGAATCTAAACAAATCTTGTTTACAAATTTATGTGTAAATTAACAAAAATCACTAGTTTCTTTAATCCCCTCCGTGTTAGCAGGCATCGGTTAGTTTTTTCGAAGATATGAAATATTTGTCAGATATAGACACGAAAAAATTTATTTATTATCTAAATCGCTCGAAACGGGAGACCTTAATAAGAAAAAGAAGAGAAAAAAAAAACATTACAATTACAAAGGAAACGAAAGACCTTAATTAACAAATATAAATACGGTAATTTTGATACATGTATTAGCCAGCATAAAACATTACATATTCTTTAACTAAAGTAGGTCATTTCATATGTTTTAGCACATTATATAAATAGTGCCTGTTTGGGAGGGTAACAGTTGAAATTGACAACCATTGTCAACCGACGCGGAGCGGAGGTTGACAATGGTTTTCGAGGGGTGTCAATTTCAACTGTTATCCCCCCAAACAGGCACTATTTATTTTGTTATACTGAATGTCTTAATTTTTAAGAAAATTTTACTGCTTTTATATAGCAATAACGTGAATTCTACAGCGAACTGTACGCGCATAATTTTCGCGCATGTAACAATTTTTAATGTTACCAGTTGCTAAGTGCGTTGCTAACGCTGAGGGTAATAGAAAGGATTATGAACTGCGTCTTAACCAATCAGATTTCAGTATTTAACATGAAAGTATAACAAATATTATTACTACACGCACGAACTGATGGTTTTGGTTTGTTTTTTGCGTAGTAGTAAACATTAAATATTTGATTTTATTATAAAAAATTAAAAATTTACCTACCGTTGACATGTTGAGGAATATTGAAGAGAACTATCAGAAAGATAACAAATATTAGAAGTAAGATCAACAACAACTTCATAATCACAAACTGTCCAGATATTTCAGAAGACCTGTATTGTAATTACTATAGCTCAGACGTTTAGACTGATGATGGTGAGATAACTCGCATAATTGTCGAAAGTTTTCCTTTACTTGGACTTTGATACATTATTAGTCTTATGATTACTTTATCTGAAACGTTCGGCAAATAACTGACCCTATTTGAAGATATGCATGATTTATAAAAAGAACGTATTTAGATTATATCATTTTATCTGTGGACACAACATACCTTTAGTTGTATTAAATAAAAAATCACAACAAGCTTTGCAGTTATCAAATTCCTTTTTAAAAAGAGTGGAAAAAAGCCATTTAGTTCTCAGTCTGGTTAGTGATTCTAAAAAAAAAACACACAATGAACAAACACAAATTTAAAAGTCCCATTAGCCCCCTCGTTTACCAAGCTAGCACTGTACCTTGGCACATGCGTGATTTTTCTTAAAATAAATAAACATGATAAATAAAAACGCCTGATGTATTTTCAATTCATATTCATATTGACATACAAAGACAACGAGGTAAAAGTTAATTGTTCTGAACGAGGTATACAATCTATTCCAGAGTTCAACGACACTGTCACTTACTGAGACTTGAGTCACAACGAAATTGCTGTAATCACTACCAATTCATTACCAAAGAGATTGAAACATCTTGACATTTCGTGGAACAGTATCAAGCATTTAAAGACGGCGTCCTTTAGATTTTTACCAAAGCTGGAATTGATAGACTTGTCGTACGGCAACCTACGTGATGTCGACCAAGGAGTGTTTGGGGAGCTGGTTAATCTACGGTATCTTAACATTTTACACAACAGAGAACTAGGATTTGCATCTTTGCCGAACATAACGTTTGATCTAAACAAAACAAATATTTTGAATTTAATGGAATTGACTGTGCAACTGGTGTTGGTACAATGATGAAATTGTTAATAACAGACTTGAACTTTTTGAGCAAGAAGTGATACATGGTTTACCAAAAAGTATAAAAATTCTTTCTATGGCAGAAAACAAATTAACAGCATGTGTATATCTATTGGAGTTTAACAAAATGTCTGAATTGAAAATCTTAAACATAAGATACCTAATACATCCTATATTTTATCCTAATTCTGTCATTGACCAATGCATTGAAAAGGCGGATGTAGGCATGAAAGGAATTGTTTACCAACAGACAAGTACACCATTTCATTTTAACTGGAGTATGCTATTTCCTCCAAAATTGGAAACCTTGTATGCACAGTCAAGTAGACTTTATATTGTTGATCCCCGATTTTCAGTTATTGCTCCAAACCTTCGACATGTTTACCTACAAAACAACTTTATTCTGTCTTTGAAAGGCAAAATACGGACAGAAGACAGCAAATTGGAAACCATAGATATTTCAAACAATTTTTGTAGCCATTTATTTCATTCAATTGATGGGAAAAATGTTAGACACATGAACATTTCTCATAATGATTTAAGCCAAGATTTAGAAAGATACACAAATGGTAGCATCTTTAAAATGTTAACAAATCTTACAGTGTTAGACATGTCCTTTAACAAAATATTGTCGCTTCCAAAGCTGCTGCTAAAGAACCAAAACAAACTGGAATATCTGAATGCAAGCATTAACCGGTTATCAGAGTGGCTTGTCGATGTAAAACACGTGTCAAATCTTACGTTATTGGATCTGTCTGATAACAAATTTGCAACAATTAGTCCAAGTGCTCGCAACCAATTAGAGAAGCTTTTTCAGATCAACTTAGCTATTGATTTGTCAAGAAATGGATTGGCATGTTGGCGAAAATCAAAAGTTTTTGATATGGATTTAAAAATATAAATCCCACTTTATGAATATCGATAACTACACTTGTTCTTCGACAAATACTTTATTCAAGTTCAAAACGTTCGAATCTTCTTTAAACATCCTACTAAACAATGTACATCATACTTGGGTTGGTACGTAGCCTGCTCAGTCACCTTAGCAATGTTTTGTATGTTTGTAATCAGTTTAGCACTTGTTAAAATTAAATGGAAAATAAGATACCTTATTTACAAATCCAAGCAAAAATTAAGAATTGTAACTCCCATTAATGGAAATTTACCAACTGGTATCTTTTATGAATATGACGCTTTCCTTTCATAAAGTGGACAATAATTGATGTTTGTTTTAAAGGAAGTTATACCTCGGCTCGAGGTCAACAAACGCCTAAATCTCATTGTCAGAGACCGAGATTATCTACCAGGCATTCCGAAAGTCGACAGTATAATGAACAGTCTTCAGGAAAGCAAGCGGACTATTTGTATAGTTTCCAAGAAGTATTTGGAGTCAAAGTGGCGTGACTATGAACTAAACATGGCGAAAGTAGAAGCCATTGAAGATCGTGGATCTCTTGAATACGTCATTCTTATAATGTTACCCGACGTTTATAACAATGAAATTCCGCATAAAATCATGGACCTTATTAAGAAGGACCGATTTATTGAATATCCTATGGAATCATGCGCGTATGATGACTTTTGGGAGAGGTTAATGGTAATGCTTGATCAATGATTTGACAACCTGTGTTATGTGTTCTTAAAGAATGACTGATTATCTTTATATTTTACTTCCAGAAATATGCTCATGCATATTTTCCCTTAAAATAGGTCACTAAAAACTAATGATATCTTCATCTGCGGATAACAAAAGTGATTTCTAATCATATTTTTTTCTTTAAAAACACAAATAATCAATTCTGACTATTAGGGCAAACATTTAATGTACGATGCCGAAAACCTATTTAATCGTTTTAAATAAAAATTTACTTATCCTATATTGCATTTAAGGTAAATAGTTGTTGATTTTATTTATGTGGATTTTTTAAACCTTAAATTGACTTTTAAGTCGTAAGTTGTACTCTTCCATGTCACAAATTATATAGCAGAATTTCATAAGTCATTTGTTAACATGATGAAAAAAAAGAAATTTATATATAACTATTAACAATAATAAATTTTTGAGCAACACAATTATTGTTTTTCATCAACGGTAGACAAAATAATTATATAATAGTGTTGTGTTGTGCATGTACTATGCCTAAATAGTAGTCAGGGTTTGATACATGGTGCACGAGCCGGAGGCGAGTGCACTATGTATCAAACCCTGACTACTATTTAGGCATAGTACATGCACAACACAACACTATTGTTATTATTATGCCGACTGTTAAATATACTGACGTGCTTTGCTATAAGTAGCTCTGACGTTTGAGTGTTGACAAGTCCCTTAAAATAATCACCGGAAAAGCAAGCGTTTGTTGTTGTTTTCAAATTACGTGTACGGTAATCAATTGATTTGATTGTTTATTTAATCAACAAGTTGCTGTACAATAAAAGTCAACAAAGGTTTATGTTCTTTTTAAGAAATAGAGAGACGTTTTGCCTTACCGAGAAAACTCGAAATGTTTAGCAGACGAAATCTCAGTGAATTTTTTTTCTTGAACATTCTTTATCAAGCGTCATTTAAAAAAGCGTTTTATTGATTCTCATGTAGAATTTCTTTGAAAAATGTTCAATCAATTTGTTCAAAAGTTTATAGGAAACTTTAACTTTAAAATTACCGTCAATAATGAAGTTTTTTTTGGAAAAATGAATAATTTTAATTGCTTGATATCAGTCGTATATATGTAGTTTTTATATACCTAAATACCGGTATTCATAATAACGGCTAATTTAGCGTAGCGGTAACGCGTTGGGCTTCATGCTAGGATCAATGATTTTAGCGTCGTGAGTTCGAATCCCGCTGTCGGCGCTTGAAAGATTTTCGTGGAAAATATTCGCCGTGCTCTATTTCGGCATAGTATGCTTACGCTATATAAATCCTTTGATACTATGCGAAAATAGATGAGTATTGAATATATAGTGACAAACTGACAGAAGGCATAATAATATACAATATTGATTGTTTGAATGTCAAAATAAACCATATTGGAAGATAAAACTTAATTGTATATAGAGTACCCTTTATTACATGATATCTTCAAAGGCTGTTAAATACTATTAGTGATGCAGAAGAGTGCTTGGTTAGAATAGAAAGAAAATAAATACAGTTTGATTTTTTGCTATTAGATTGATGCTGTTATTTCAATTATTTGTATCAGTAGGTAGTTGAGTAATACCCTTGATTTATTGTAGTCATTTTTTAGCGTTTGTATTTCCTTTACAGAACTGCAACTGGGAGTTTGTCTTGTTTGATACTTAAGGTTCTATGATCCCAAATGTTAAATAGTGCATCCTTTCTAAGTTACAATCTGTTTTATACGATTTATAAATTAAAAAAAAACAAGGTAAATTTCATTACTGTTTTCATACACTTTATGAAATTTTTCAAATTTACATGTACATGTTCGTACAAAGTCATGATAAAACGGGGAGAAATATTGGGGATTGTGTTGCGTCAAACGTTTCATTCTTTTGTTCGTCTCCTTGCGGCCAGAAAGATACATTCATGTAAATGTAGAAAATTATATTCCATCGATATTACAATAAATGGTCATGTTTTGTAGCTTTGTTTTTGTTTGTTTGTTTCTTTTTTTGGTTTTCTGGGTTTTTTGGGTTTTTTTTGCTGTTCTGTTGTCAAAAAAATTCAAGGTACATTGGATGCATGCCGTCGGCAAACTATGGTTACTATAATCATTTTTATGACAACATTAGATGTTTTACATAATAGAGATTTGGAGTTTCTTTCTCTTCTTCATTTGTAAAGTTGCATAGTGTACAGTGAATTGGCTTATGTTTATACGGCCTGATTCCTCAAACCCGGAGAAGATCGTCACTAAATAAAAGCAATTGATAAAAGACGTTTACCATGAAAACATTTGAGAAATAAAAATATTTAGAAAAAGTCAAGAGTTTCTTCATATTTGTCATATGTAAAGGAACATATCGTAGAGTGAAATGATTTATATTTGTACGGTCTGACTTAAAGCACGAAGAGGATCATCATATTTTTACTAATGAGGTTTTTAATTCTGATGTCATGGAATCGGTGGTTCGCGTGTGCATATTTGTTTATCTTACTAGGAGGAAGATAAATACTGTAAGAGCTATTAATTCACTTATTCATGATATGTACTTCCTGGTATACTGGTATACCGAAGCTTTAAATGTGGATGAGGATGTTGTCCCCAAGCCATATGGGACTTCGCACTAAATAGTTTCAAAAGGCATCATCATTTATTCAAACGTTTGACTATTTAAATGAATACAATGGCAGGTCTGCTTTATTTGATAATCTTGATAGGAAGTCTTTGGTCTGTGTTTTCATTATCTACCGATTGCACATGGACATATTATGATAATAAAGTAAAGGTCAACTGCTCTGGAAGAAATTTAATATCTATACCAAAGTTAAACGACAGTTTCACTTATCTGAACTTAAGTCACAACAAAATGTCTTCTATAAAACCACTGCCCAATGAAAAATATTACAACAACAAACCGTCAACCATCTCAAAAATCTATAAAACGAAATTCAAATTCAAAAAAATGTAAAATAAACAAATATTTTACAATTGTGATCTGTGACCGTGATATTTCAGGATTCTATAGCTAGTGTTCATCTAAAACATTTCAGTTACAATTCCTGGTTTGATTATGACTATTTCACATTGGGAACAATTCCCAGATAATTCAAATTAGCTTTTTAAACGTATGCGATACAGTGCGGGGTTTTGTTTATTAAAACAAAATTGTTTGATGAACGAAGTTTTACAGCTTACATCTGTGAGATACTGGGATGGTATTAATTGATTTATCCAAGCTCAAGTGATTAAATGCGTCAATTTATTTGACAAAGTCCGATAACTCGTTGTAATACTTTGCAGACGGTCTGAGAAAAAACTGGCCCTGAACAGCACTAGTACAAACTAAATAAATTACTTTGCGCCTGTGATGTATATCGGCTATTTATTACTAAAATCCAGACCTCGTGGGAGGGTGAAAAACTGAAAAGTACAATAATAAAAGTCAGATTTTGTCTAATATAACAATTTCCAAAAATATGGCAGTAATTAAGCTGTGACAATACTGAATTTTATATGACAAAACTTTACCCGACGACATATACACAGATAAATGTGTGACTAGAACATGCTAGCTAAACAGGCCTATGCCTATCCTACATTGCGAAAACGCGCTTACACAAAACAATGCAGTTGCAGAATTTAAACAAAGTAAGAGATATTGCATGACATCGTTAGATACACAAGATCATAATGGACATAAATTGACATGAATAAAATAAAACTTACTCCTTAGATAGGCCGAATTCCACAAAATGATGCAAACAAAAACAGCAGCCCAGGCTCATGGCTGCCATTACCGATAAAACAAAAAACCAAACCAGACAGAACATATTATTCCGTTACGAGAGCAGCACACTCCCCCTCTGATTTCTACCAGAAATCACTTAGCTCCCAAAAAATATACAAGATAGAATCAACTCTGCATTACATACTTCTGTAATTACATAATCCGATGCTACATATACTAAGCTAACTTCATGTAGCAGTACCCAAGTCTTGACTTAACAAATCTCAAATTATAAGTACACAAAATGACAATCAGTCTCCAAAAGGGTTATGAGTCGGGTGACTGGTCTCACATAAGTGACACGTTTATTGTCCTTAAAAACTGCAACCTCAGCTTTGCGGACCTTTCCGTCTTGGCTGGGGAATGTTCTTTGTATGATACCGGTGGGCCACTCGTTTCGCGGGGAATCATCTTCAATCAATAGAACTAAGTCTCCGTGTTTCAAATCCACAGCATGGCCCTGCCACTTCCTGCGATATTGTAGGTTATGGAGGTACTCAGTTTTCCATCTATGCCAGAATTCATCTGCCATCACTTGCACACGTTTCCAGGTAGATTTTAAGGCATCCTTGGAACCAAATGAAGGGAAAGGTTTAACATCATGTTTTGTCTTCATTGTCAACAGCATCGACGGGGTAAGTAGAGTAGGTGCTTCCGGATCACTAGAAACATCTGTTAATGGTCTATTGTTAACAATAGCACACACTTCTGCCATCAATGTGGTCAGTACATCATGTGTGGTGTCTCTTTGCTGGTGATCAAGTAACATAGCATTCAAAACTCTTTTTGAAACACCGATGAGTCTCTCCCATGCTCCTCCCATGTGTGGAGCGTGAGGAGGGTTGAATTTCCCCACAATCCGGGAATCTGACAGGAACTTGGAAACAGGACCATTCTCAATGAATTCCGCATTTATGGAGAGATCGCTTACAGCGCCAACGAAGTTCGTTCCCCTGTCGGAGCGGAATTGTGTGACTTGACCACGAATTGCGATAAAACGTCTCAATGCATTTATGAATGCAGCACTGGTAAGTTCATCGATGACCTCAATATGAATAGCCCGAGTTACAAGGCAGGTAAACAATATTGCCCAACGTTTCTGATTTGAACTTCCACCCTTTGTTTTACGATGCACAACTGGCCATGGGCCAAAAGTGTCAACTCCCACATACGAAAATGGGAGGCACGGTTCACAACGATCCTCTGGAAGATCCGCCATATGCTGCCATCCTGGCTGTCCCCGAAGTTTACGACATACAACGCAAGTCCTTATCACTGAAGTGGTCATCCGTTTTGAATTCACTACCCAGAATCCGGCAGAACGTACAGCTCCCTCTGTAAAAAGTCTACCTTGATGGAATACCTTCTGATGTAAATGACGTATGATGAGATAACTAACATGATGGTTCTTTGGTAGGATAATAGGGTTGCGCATGTTATCATTTAGCACATCAACAGACACATTGTTCAACCGTCCACCAACACGTAACAGTCCATCTGCACCAATTTTTGGGCATAAAGATCTGATAGTACTAGAATGTGGAATGTCCAGGCAGTTTTCAATGCATCGAAATTCTGTGCTGAATACATCTCTCTGAACTGACGCAATGATGGAACGTTCACTCTCCTTCAAGAGTTCCGAATCACTGGGACTATCAGGTATTAAGTTGTCAATGTTTTTCTGAGACTGTCGAATCATAAATTTCAGACGGGCGACTGCACGTATAAGCCTGTCCCACTTGGAAAATCTAGTGAACCTCTCAGAGAATACTTCTGTCTGACAAGTTGGTGGCTTTGTCTCATGATTTGACTGTGCTACATCTATTATGTCTGTCTTGTTGCTGATTAACAATGGGCGAATTTCCACATCACACCATGGGTCCACTAATTCAAAGTGTTCAATTGGAGCACTAAGCGGGCTGGTTGGTCCACATATCCAGCTTGTATCTTGCAGCATAGAAGGGTGTACAGGCCTGGTGGCAACATCTGCTGGGTTAAGTTCAGATTGAACAAACTTCCATTGGGTTGGCATACTGAAGAGACGAATGCGTGCCACTCTGTTTCCCACATACACATAGAATCTACGACTTTCGTTTGAGATATAGCCAAGTACTATCTGACTGTCCGAAAAGAAATGAAAGTCCTGTGGTGGGATGTTCAGCTGATCTCTCACAATCTCGGCAATTTCGGTTGCTAAAACTGCCGCACACAGCTCGAGCCGAGGGATAGTGTGCCCATGGGCGGGGGCAACCTTGGCTTTTCCAAGCAAGAAACTGATGCTTGACGTCTCATTTTCCTGAAGTTTGAGATATGCCACAGCAGCAATAATGTCCTTCGAAGCATCACAGAACACAAGCACTTCACGTCTGGTGGCGTTGACAAACGAACTGCTGTAACTCCTCGGCACACAAAAGCTTTCCAGGTGACTCAGGGAATCAACCCATGATGACCATTCATCATGCAGAAATGCAGGCAACGGTTCATCCCAGTCCGTATTTGTCGTCACAGACATCATCTCTCGTAACAGTAACTTGCCTCTGATGACGACAGGCTGGGCAAAGCCAATCGGGTCATATACACTGTTTATAGTAGACAACAAGCCTCGTCTAGTGTATGCTTTTTCTACTGTGTTGACTTTAAAGGTAAATTCATCCATCTCTGTGTTCCATAACAATCCCAAGCTGCGTTGTACTGGAAGGGTATTTGACCCAAAGTCAAGGTTTTTCAAGTTCTTTGCCAGGTCTTCTGGGGCAAATGAATCTAACACTCTCCTGCTATTGGAGCAAAACTTGTGAAGTCGAATGTTTCCGCCATCTTGTAGTGCTTCCTTGGTACGATGCACAAGGCTAATGGCCTCCTCTTCAGTTGCGCAGGATAAAAGGCCATCATCCACATAGAAGTTGTTACATACTAAATCCCTCACATCTTCTCTGGATCTCTCAACTGCCTTCCTTAGACCAAACGTTGCCACCGCCGGTGACAGGCTATTGCCGAAAACGTGAACCGTCATCTGAAAGTCCACCAATGGCTGGTCTAAGTCACTGTCCATGTGCCACAGGAATCGTAAGTAACGACGCTGGAATTGTGAAACATCTGCTCAACGTCCATGGTGACTGCTATCTTTTCTCTTCGGAATCTTAGCAAGACACCAAGCAGGCTGTTACACAAATCAGGGCCTTGAAACAAAACACTGTTCAAGGACACATCTTGAAACTTGGCAGATGAGTCGAATACAATACGCACACTGTCTGGTTTCTTGGGATGATACACTGCAAACATAGGTAGGTACCATCGCTCCACTGACATAGGTAACTCAGGTGCTAACTCAGCATGCTGGTTCATGAGTAGTCTCTCCATGAATTCCTTAACTTGTTCATATTTGAGGTGATTACATCTCAAGCTAATGTCCAATGATCTGGCTCTTCGAAGAGCAAGTGACCTGTTGTCAGGTAAGACAGGTCTACAATGGCGAAAGGGTAACGGAGCTTGCCACTTGCCATCAGACGTTCTTTGAAAACCAGCATCCATGATAAGTAGGAACTTACGATTTTCTATCGATAACCCTGGTTTCTCATCCCCTGGTATACGTTGAAAGATAGGCTCCTCTTCCACAATAAATTCACTTTCACAGGGCTGTAAATGCGTGGATCTTCCATTCATGAGAATTGAAGTCTTATTTACACTTATCACATCTGGTTGATGCACTTTGCCCAGACACACATCTCCTATGATAACCCAACCAAGGGGTAACTTCTGGCCATAAGGAAGTCCCTCTTCTCCAACACGTTGATCCAACACGTGGTGTGCAGTGACTAGATCCCTTCCGATCAGGAGTTCGATTTCAGCACCGTCATCAAGATCCGGTATGAAGGGTGCAATGTCACGAAGGTGCGTATAGTTATCTGCCACTGCAGGAGACGGTATTTCATGCCGATTGTTCGGAATGTCATTACACTCTATCAAACAAGGTAAACTTAGAGTACATGATCCATCAAACGATTGGACGAAATATCCAGATGCCTTGCGTCCTGAGGAAACAAACTTTCCGGCACATGAAGATAAAACATATTCAGTTTGCCCACCACACTCCCTGAAGGCATAAAAAAAGCGGATGTGGCTAACGTTTTGTTGCTCTGGTCATCTATCATGCAGTACACTTTGCGCGCACGGTATTGTTCACCAACTGGGTACACATATACTGGTACAATCTTTGCGCATGACTTGCTGGTGCTGTACTTAGTTCCACATACTTCAGTACAGTAGGTGCCTAAATGGAGACTCTCCCCCTCAAGACTCACTCTAGGCTGCTCCCCCTCATGCTCAGTTCTGGACTCAGGTTCAGGGTGAAGGATTGTAACATGCTCTGTAGATCCACACATGTCACATTTCACACTTTCTTTACAGTTTTTACGAAGGTGACGTCTTGAACCACAGCACTTCAAACAGTAGCCATTCTTGAAAAGGTAGTCCTTGCGTTCTCTGAACGTTTTTCCGCGGAATTTCATACAGTCTTTAACCGAATGACTTGAACTAGTTCCATGGATGGGGCATTTCACACTGACAATGTTAGAGTTCACATCTGTCGTAACATCCGTCTTCTTAGCTGACACAGCCATTTGATGATGAGCGTTGCGTAGTCCACTCTTGCTCCTCTGCTGAGCTGGGTGTGTGTTTCCATGGCCAGTATGGGTAGAGGAACTCTCAAACAGAAGACTAGGATCGTTGCGCACACGGGCGAGATCACTCAGAAATTTTGTAAACACAGAGAATGGTACTTGCGAAACATGATTGTTCATCTTATATCTGTCACATTCTGAAGCCCACTTTTCACGGAAACGCTTTGGCAGTTTACGTACAAATTCGTTGATGCCACTGGATGTGTCATAGTATGAAAATGCTGTGCTAAACACAGGATCGCACTTCACTGATTCCAATTCTGCAGCTAGATCAGACAAGTCCAGAAATTTCTTGCGGTCACCATCTGAAAGAGCAGAAAAACTGCTAATGCGCTGCTTAAGTGACAGTTCAATAGTCTCTGCACTACCATATTCACGGTCTAGACGCTCCCATATATTATTGACTGCTTTCTCTGGGTTCCGCGAATTTGTTGCTCGTATATTTTCAGCTGTGATTTTGGACTCTGGTCCAAGGTGATTCACTAACAGGTCCAAGTGTTCCAGAGTTGTTGCACTGATTTCACTCATGACATTCATGAAACTGTATTTCCATGTCAGGTATCGACCGGAATCATCATTAAAGTTCCAGAGTCTCCTAGGCAGTAACTGGTTCTTGGCAACTAATTTTGCCAAGTCAGCGGCTTCAGTCGGATTCTGCTTAGGAGTGGATAAAACGACACTTGGGTTTGTTTCATCTGTCTTATTTTCTGGTGCACACAAGGAGGGCTCGGTACATGGATGTGTAGGTTTTTGAGGAAGAGGTTTGTCATTATCATGTTCATGAACGTTCACTTCAGGAGGAACATCTGGAGGGGGGGTACGATCATCTCTGTTATCATCCATATAACGAAGCACATGAAACTTGGATGACACAGGGGGTTTGTAACTGCCATGATCACTCTCCACGGATTTTGTGGTAGACTGGGAAAAGTCCAACACTTTACAGATAGCACTCAACCCGGATTCAGCTTCTTCCAGTTCACGCTTCACCGTCAACAAATTCCTGCTGGCTTTCAAGGCAGCTTCCTGTTTGATGAGCTCAGCCTCCTCGGCAGCATACTTCAAACGTGCTTTTGCTTTCTCAACATTGGCAGAATGTTGCATCCAGACAGCAGTAAGTTGACTTGATCCTGATTTTCCCGATATGACTGAGGGAACAAGCGATGGGGCCTTGGATGATTCCATCTTCGGCAGTGCAGACTGCAACTGATTGACAAAGGCTGCGGTCTTGTCACATAGAGATGAGCGGACTAGTCTGTGAGAGGCCTCTTCATTTGAACTCTCCACGGTTCTGTGACCCCTTAAATAAGTTGTGTACTTGTCACTAAGAAGTTCGTAATACTCCAAGTGCTTATGGATATTGTCAATGATATTTTGACCCTGTGCTAAGTCCACATGTTTCGTATTGGCAATGATAGAGTCGATGTTTCTTTTAATGTCTAACAACTTTGATGTAAAGTTTGAAACACTTTGTTCATATTGCTGAAATCCAAGATCAGTCATCTTCCTAGTCTGGCGAAGATCCATAGGATATAGCCCGAATTAAAGGATTTTTCACTGTGATGTATATCGGCTATTTATTACTAAAATCCAGACCTCGTGAGAGGGTGAAAAACTGAAAAGTACAATAATAAAAGTCAGATTTTGTCTAATATAACAATTTCCAAAAATATGGCAGTAATTAAGCTGTGACAGTACTGAATTTTATATGACAAAACTTTACCCGACGACATATACACAGATAAATGTGTGACTAGAACATGCTAGCTAAACAGGCCTATGCCTATCCTACATTGCGAACACGCGCTTACACAAAACAATGCAGTTGCAGAATTTAAACAAAGTAAGAGATATTGCATGACATCGTTAGATACACAAGATCATAATGGACATAAATTGACATGAATAAAATAAAACTTACTCCTTAGATAGGCCGAATTCCACAAAATGATGCAAACAAAAACAGCAGCCCAGGCTCATGGCTGCCATTACCGATAAAACAAAAAACCAAACCGGACAGAACATATTATTCCGTTACGAGAGCAGCACAGCGCCTTTCCTTGATATCAAAATTTAGTTATCTTGTTCATTTCCGAAAAAAGGAAAAACCCAATATTTTCATTGGAGCTAAAATCCGGTGTAAATCTTAAAAACCCGTTTTTTCTTTCCTACGTTATTTGAAAATAAAAGCTTGATGATCAAAAACTCTCTCTCTCTCTCTCTCTCTCTCGACATACAAAGTTAATGGTGTAAATCGTGGATTTAGGAATATCTACTGGCGCCAAGACAATCCTGTATTATTTTGGAATAGTCCACTAATGTATTTTTATAGGCGGTAATGTTAACATTAGGGTTCAGAGGTTCATCCCTAATTTATATTTGGCAACAAAGAACACTTTGAATGAAAACTTATCAAATTGTCTCTTTTCGTGGTGTTATATCGGATTCGTTTATTGGCCAAATGTATCTGTTTTGAGCAAGTGAAAATGTTAATGGAAGTAAAAGTAGGGAAATTCCTACCTTTCAAATGCGTAGACATCAAAAAATTCAATTTCTTTTATATCAATGATTATTTGAATTTGGCACTTGCCTTTAGAATTGAAAATCTTATTTTATGATATTCTGATTTAAAATGTCACAATAAATGTAAATACACTCTGTAAGTTTTAGGAGCTCTTTTGCTTGAAGGCACTTCTTTGGTGTCCTACCGATTCTAAGAATAGTTAAAGGGATATACTCATTTGACAGACATTGCCTTGTAGAATGTCTGTATAATAATGGAATTTTTCCTTTTGAAACATATAAATTTTGATTGAAAGATTTATTTATCTAAAACACCTTAAAGTAAGTTCAGTGCTATTATATAATAATAATTCGTTACGGATGTTTTGGTTTACGTGTGTGTGTATCTTTTGAATTTCTTTTTCAATGTTTAACCATTAATAAATTGTAATCTTATAAGCATTTCTTAAGCATCTTATATTAATTATTATTTTATTTTCTGACTGAAATACAACAAACATTATTTTACGCGTGCTAAGATTCCTTTCTAAAGTCTATCTAGTAAAAAAAAATAAGGATACCAATCCCCCTATATTTTCAAGAAAAGGTCAAGGTCATAGCAATGGAGTAGGCCACACTTTTCAGTTCTCCCCTAAACCAGGCTGATAATGTGATATATACCATTCCAATTAGTTATTAATGGATTGTGTGATGAGGTTTAGGGTGACTGGTATGTGCCGTGCAGTCTTGAATTAAAATTTAGTGATAAATTGGTGAAATTCTTGGAAAAACAATGAATTCTGAGGCATTCAGGTATGTGAATACTTTTCACCAACCTAACTGTTAATGTAAGCAAAGAGATACCAGTGTGATCTATCAGTGTCTTTATCTGTGCTAATCCTTAATAACTTGCTACCAAACCAGCTGCAACTTACTTATCTAATGATGTCAAACAATAAACCCGCCACTAGAAACATTAATAAAGCTGGAGTCAAATCATCTGTAACAAACATACTCACTGATAGTGCTAAACTTGGTGAGGGAGCCGCAAGACTAGCGACTACACCAAAGAAACCTCCATTAAAGAGGGGAAGAGTTGAGAGCTCAACCTCAGACTCCATCAACAATGACTCAGTAACATCATTTGATGACCCCCAACTCAACCAATTAAGTTCTTTGCTTGATGACCTCACCAAGGATCAACGGGGCACCAAACAGGTTATCGATTTGATAATGCAGAAACCCCTCATCAAAAATTGTAAAAGTGAACTCTTCATGCCCCAAATTAATCACTTCAAAATGAGACAAAATTATTAAAAGACCGGATCGACGAGATTGAACAGTACTCCAGTAGAACTTGCATAAAATTCTCAGGAATTTCTGAAGAAGGAAATAGTGAAAATACTGTCAAACTAGCAATGAATGTCATCAACCTGATATTACCCAAGGAATCATCCAAAATTGGGTTGGACCGAATAGGAAGAACCCATCGAGTCGGCCCGCGCAAGAGGATTGAGAAACCAAGAGATATTATTGTACGGTTTCTTAGTTACAGAGATCGCGCCCCAGTTTTTTTTATCACAAGCGCAATCTTAAAAACTACAACCATAATCCGAGTACTTCATCGAAAGTCTTTATTAACGAGGCACTGACTAAACAAAGATCGAACATCTTGTTTGAAGCTCGCAAGCTTGCTCGTAGCAGACTTGTCGATAGTGTGTGGACGTATGATGGTCGCATCATTGTAAAAATGGACGAACATCGTGTAACACTTACCACAGAGGACGACCTCGAAAAGCTAAAAACGTGTTTGGAGCATCATTATGATGAACGTAACCTGACCACTTCTACCCCTGTCACTGAAAGGGACTAAGTCGTTGTTCGTGATTAACTTTGTTTAATAGAGCTGTTGCTCTGTAGCCACTCACGTGCCTTAGTCCATTTTCAGACTGGTCAACTTTATTATTTAATTTGCAAAAATCCAAGAAACGCTATGTACTCTTACTTAACCCACACATGTATATTCTTGATCAATGTCGTTACGAAGCATAATAATCTTTTTTCTCTTGTATGCTTTAAAATAAGGGATTCATCTAATTTCAGGAAACATGTTTAACTTATCACATTAGTTAGGGGAAATGGCTCTATCTATGTTCAGTGCAATCTATTTCCTCTTTATTTAAGACATTGTATTGAATTTTCCTCATGTAACCAAATCGACATTTCTATTGTTCGGAAATGCCTTGTAAATAAGTTTTCTGTTTATTTGTCACCTCGACAATACCCATGTGTATTTGTTATTTATTTCATTTATTTTCTACTGTAGTGGAAAATCATATTACCCATTATTATTATTTTATAAATCAGAACTAGAAGCCAATAGAAGTGAAAAAATATCGCTTATACTATGTTACTTGATTATCTTTGTTCACCAGAGAGTACATTACTATAGATGTAGACCATTTCGGTCATTAGCTTACACTCTGTGCAATACGAAAATTAAAGTAGATTTGTTTCGTTTTTTGGGATGAAGGCTGTGCATAAAAGTTAATTCTACATTTTTGATACTTATGACTAATATTTTTATGTAGAGTATTTATTATGAAATACAGCCGACTCATCCAATTCCTAAAGGTACGTTATTGTCTTACGCTTTATTGGTACTTACTGTTTTACTATTAATTGGTTGGATAGAATTCAATCCTGGTCCCGTTCAAGGTTCATTATTGTCAAATGTCAAAATAGTACATAATAATGTTAGTATTCTTAAGTCGAAGGCAGATATGATTTTTAACGAACTTTGTGATTTTGATGTGATAGGAATATCTGAGAGTCAACTGGATAGAACCATTTCTGATGAGAAAATTGTATTTGAGGGATTTCACAAGCCTGTCAGATAAGACCGCGATAGATTTGGAGGTGGAATTATAATTTATGTTAAGAACAACTTGCAGTTTTCTATACGCAACGACCTGAGTAATCCAAATATTGAAATTATATGGTTAGAAATTCACCGTGTTAATAACAAATTTTTAACTGGGGTCATTTATAGACCTCAAAATTCCAGGGCTGATGTACTTGACAACATAGCAATATCACTAGAAAATGCTATAGACACTGGCTTACCCATATTTTTGATGAGTGATTTTATCATTGATATGTTAGCTGATGGCAACCATGTATTTAAGCTTATGCTCCAAAAATTTTCCCTAACAAATGTTATAACCCTACCAACTAATTATACCACCTCAAGGGGTACTTGTATAGATCTTATTATTACAAACGCTGTAAAAAGAATAGAGAACACAGATATATTAACCCCATTTTGTACAAACAAAGGGCATACAGAAGAATACTTACAGACTACACCCATGCTGACTACACCTCACTTAATAGCGATCTACTACAAATCGATTGGGACAGGGATGTATATTAATGATGTGTATAAAAACTTCACAGATGTATTCACACAGCATGTGAACCAACACATTCCTAAAAAAGTAGTTGTCATTCGCCCTTCTGATAAACCATTCATGACCAACGCCATAAAACGTAAAATGTGCCAACGTAATAGGATCCATTAGAAAGCAAAACAAGAGGCCCATGGGCCACATCGCTCACCTGAGGAACAATAGGTATGATAAAATCAGCTTAATGGAGTCATAATACAAACTATCTGGACAATGTACAATAATACATGTAGATCCTGTATAAATAAAATCCATTTTCCCCTGGACATTCTTATGTTTAAAATCATTAGTCCCTTTTCTAACAGGATGATTTTATAGTCATATCATATGTTGAGTATTGCAGTTCTCAAAAAGATCCTTAACAATAGTTTATATATGGGATATAAACGTACATCAAACTCTGAACCTTCTCGTGAGGCCTAAGAATTGTCCTGGGGCCAAAGTCTTAACAATTGTAAAGAATCATCTAGCTGATTAGTTTCTGAGAAGATTTTTAAAGATTTACTTTATATATTCCTTTGTTAAACTTTGACCCCCCCCCTATTGTGGCCCCACCCTACCCCTGGGGATCATGATTTTCACAACCTTAAATCTACACTACCTGAGGATGCTTTCACACAAGTTTCAGCTTTCCTAGCTGATTAGTTTCTGAGAAGTAGATTTTTAATGGTTTACTATGTTTATTCCTATGTAAAACATCGACCTCCCATTGTGGCCCAAACCTACCCCCAGGGGTCATGATTTTCACAACCTTGAATCTACACTACCTGAGGATGCTTCCACACAAGTTTCAGCTTTCCTGGCTGAGAAAAGAAGATTTTTAAAGATTTACTTTATATAATCATATGTAAAACTTCGATCCCCCATTGTGGCCCCACCCTACCCCCGGGGGTCATGACTTTCACAACTATGAATCTACACTACCTGGGGATGCTTTCACACAAGTTTCAGCTTTCCTGGCTGATTAGTTTCTGAGAAGAAGATTTTTAAAGATTTACTCTATATATTCCAATGTAAAACTTCGACCCACCATTGTGGCCCCACTCTACCCCGGGGGACATGATTCTCACAACTTTCAATCTACACTACCTGAGGATGCTTCCAAACAAGTGTCAGCTTTCCTGGCCGATTAGTTTCTGAGAAGAAGATTTTTAAAGATTTACTTTATATATTCATATGTTAAACTTCGACCCCCCATTGTGGCCCTACCCCCGGGGGTCATGATTTTTTCAACTTTGAATTAACACTACCTGAGCATACTTCCACACAAGTGTCAGCTTTTTCTGACCGATTAGTTTCTGAGAAGAAGATTTTTAAAGATTTACTCTATATATTCCTATGTAAAACTTCGATCTCCCATTGTGGCCCCACCCTACCCCCGGGGGTCATGATTTTCACAACTATGAATGTACATTACCTGATGATGCTTTCACACAAGTTTCAGCTTTCATGTCTGATTAGTTTCTGAGAAGAAGATTTTTAAAGATTTACTCTATATATTTATTTGTTAAACTTCGACCCCCCACCCTACCCCCGGGGGTCATGACTTTCACAACTATGAATCTACACTACCTGAGGATGCTTTCACACAAGTTTCAGCTTTCCTGGCTGATTAGTTTCTGAGAAGAAGATTTTTAAAGATTTACTCTATATATTCCTATGTAAAACTTCGACCCCCCATTGTGGCCCCACTCTACCCCGGGGGTCATGATTCTCACAACTTTCAGTCTACACTACCTGAGGATGCTTCCACACAAGTGTCAGCTTTCCTGGCCGATTAGTTTCTGAGAAGAAGATTTTTAAAGATTTACTCTATATATTTATTTGTTAAACTTCGACCCCCCACCCTACCCCCGGGGGTCATGACTTTCAAAATTATGAATCTACACTACCTGAGGATGCTTTCACACATGTTTCAGCTTTCCTGGCTGATTAGTTTCTGAGAAGAAGATTTTTAAAGATTTACTCTATATATTCCTATGTAAAACTTCGACCCACCATTGTGGCCCCACTCTACCCCCGGGGGTCATGATTTTCACAACTATGAATGTACATTACCTGATGATGCTTTCACACAAGTTTCAGCTTTCATGTCTGATTAGTTTCTGAGAAGAAGATTTTTAAAGATTTACTCTATATATTTATTTGTTAAACTTCGACCCCCCACCCTACCCCCGGGGGTCATGACTTTCACAACTATGAATCTACACTACCTGAGGATGCTTTCACACAAGTTTCAGCTTTCCTGGCTGATTAGTTTCTGAGAAGAAGATTTTTAAAGATTTACTCTATATATTCCTATGTAAAACTTCGACCCACCATTGTGGCCCCACTCTACCCCGGGGGTCATGATTCTCACAACTTTCAATCTACACTACCTGAGGATGCTTCCACACAAGTGTCAGCTTTCCTGGCCGATTAGTTTCTGAGAAGAAGATTTTTAAAGATTTACTTTATATATTTATTTGTTAAACTTCGACCCCCCACCCTACCCCCGGGGGTCATGACTTTCACAACTATGAATCTACACTACCTGAGGATGCTTTCACACAAGTTTCAGCTTTCCTGGCTGATTAATTTCTGAGAAGAAGATTTTTAAAGATTTACTGTATATATTCCTATGTAAAACTTCGATCTCCCATTGTGGCCCCACCCTACCCCCGGGGGTCATGATTTTCACAACTATGAATGTACATTACCTGATGATGCTTTCACACAAGTTTCAGCTTTCATGTCTGATTAGTTTCTGAGAAGAAGATTTTTAAAGATTTACTCTATATATTTATTTGTTAAACTTCGACCCCCCCCCCCCCCCCCCCATTGTGGCCCCACCCTCAGGTGAGCTTTAAAGGTTAAGTTTACAATACAATAATTGTTAAAGTTGGTTTCTGGAAGAACAGACTTTGAAAATTTTCTTAATAAATATTGACAATTTCTTTACTTTTTTAATCTTTAGTTTTTAAGATCTGTGTACAAACATAGAATTGTGAGCAAATCTCTGTATCTTGCTTATAAATCGAAGCGTAACACTCAAATATGGTTAGTAAATAGAAATTGTAAACAATTAAACACAAGAAACATGCACTATAACAAATAAAGAACACAATTTATTTTTTCGAAATGAATCATATATATATATATATACCTACATATTTCCGTCAGCGATATCAAACTCTATTTAAACTGAATAAACTCGAGAAAATGCCGAGCGACTCAACAAAACCTATTGCATTGTAATCTACCATTACGCAAAAGATAATGCCGAATTACCGATAGAATGAATTGTATTTCAGTACTTTTTTGATACATCAGATTTTGCTTAATTTGCGCAGGTAAACAGTTAACTGATTGATTTACCGAAGTATCTGTTTGATTTGATACGTAAAAATCACGAAATACAGACGATAGTCTCCAAGTTACAAAGCATAAATAATGAAAACGAAACGAAAATCAGAACAAGCTAACACCAACGTCATGTGTGAAAACTGTCAACGCATTGAAATATTTAGCCTCAATTTACTTCACAAAATCGGCACCAATATATTTTGCATGTTTCAAAAATTTCCCTTCATACGCGAACTGTTGCATAACAAGCACATTCATCATAGTCAGGTCGACCCTTTTTCGTATAATGTCATAGCTGCTTTAAACAAAGAGCCTCGTTTTAGAAGTATGGAATACGAGTCTTGGTAAAATGGGTATGCAAACCCGGGCCGTGGCAAAATAAAAGCCGGGGCAGATCGGCAATCGTCAGTTCCAAATACGCATTATTTTGCGGCATATTTACAGCGAATACAAATATTACTGGTCCATCAAATATCCTGAAATTTTAATGAGATTGGCAGATTAATAACTGCCAATCTTTTGTTTTGCCCAGGCCAAGTCTTGCCTACCCATTTTACCGGATGCCGAACGCGAAGCTGAAACACGCCTTTCCTTTATTATTAATTTCGTAATAACTCAGATTTGAAACAGAATTAGACCTTAATTTTTGCAATTTATATTTTCCTTCCCATAAGGATAATTTATGCTAAACTACGTTGAATTGAAATCAGTAGTTCTTGAGAAGAAGATTTTTAAAAATGCACCCCCCTTTTTCTACAGTTTCAAAGTTTTCTCCGCTTTGAATACAGATCGGACTTTTATTTCTGCAATTTATATTCGCCATCCCTTAAGGATGCTTTGTGCCAAATTTGGTTGAAATTGGATAAGCGGTTTTAGAGAAGAAGTTCAAAATGTAAAAAGTTTACAGACGGACGGACGGACAGACAGACGGACAGACGGACGACGGACAAAATGTGATCAGAATAGCTCACTTGAGCTTTCAGCTCAGGTGAGCTAAAAACTAATAGTGCCTACAAATGGAACAAATATCGTTGCTTAAGAAATCAGGTTATTGACATGGTTTGTACTGAAAAAAAACAAGTATAAGCAGAAACTTACATCACAAATACATGTACTAGATAAATAAAATCTCCTGGTAAATGGTGGCGAATAGTTAAATCATTATCAAAGTGTAACAATAAAAAAAGTACCCCCTCCAATAAAATCAAATGGTAAAATACATATACACCCAGTAGATAAAGCATCAGAACAAACTTTTTGCAAGCATATCACATATAGAAACAACTAATGGGCCCAGGCTTCCACCTCAGTGCCCAGGACCCCCTCACAGCATAGAAAGAATTAACATCACAGCCCAAGATGTTGTTGATTAATTATCAAATCTAAATATCACCAAACCTCCAGGCCCAGACGGTATCTTCCCTAAGATTCTTAAAAACATCATACCTTCATACAAGCATCCAATCGCTAAATTATTTAACCTTACACTTCAAAATCAAGAATTACATTTTATATGAAATTTGTCAAATATTACACCTGTATATAAGAACAAGGGCAACCCAGAGGACCCCTCAAACTATAGACCAATTGCACTCAAATGCACCTTGTGCAAAATACTGGAAAAAATTCTTTTCAAAAACTTGCACAATTATAAAAGGACCACAATCTTTTATTAAAAAAACAATCATGATTTCAGCCTTCTGATTCCACTATTAATCAGCTTACTGAAAATTATACTAACCTTGATAAAGGTATAGATATTATGTTCATATTTGTGATATATCAAAAGCATTTGATAGGTCTGGTATAAAGGTTTCATCTATAAATTACAAAAAATGGAATCAGAGGAGAAATCCTTGGATGGATAGAAAACTATATTACTGATAGAACACAAAAGGTTGTCATCGAGGGCTATTCCTCAGGAATTGAAACCACTAATGCAGGAGTACCCCATGGGTCAGTGCTAGGACCCTGCCTCTTTCTTATTTACATTAATGATATTGTTGAAAATATATGCAACCAAATAAAACTCTGCATTTGCAGATAACACATCACTTTTTGTAGTAGTTAATGATAATGATAATAATTCAGCTAAATCATTAACAGCTGATCTTGAAAAAATCAATCAGTGGTCTAATCAATGGCTGCTGGATTTGAATCCAAATAAAACAATAAATATTAACTTTTCTAGAAAAAAAAACCCATCCCCAGGTCTATTTTTGTAACACTTTAAACAATATAATCAAAAAAACATTGAACATGCTACACATTCTTAAAAATAAAATAAATAGGGGATCATTGATTAAAATTTACTTTCCATTTATTCGCCCTGTGTTAGAGTATGATGATAAAGTCTGGGACAATTGTACAGATGAACAAAGTAATTTATTGGAAAGTATACAGATTTAAGCTGCACGAATAATTACTGGTCTTAGACGAAACTCATCTAAACAATACCTATATCAGGAACTCAGCTGGGAAACACTTAAGAAACGTAGAAATAACCATAAATTAATATTATTGTTCAAAATATTAAACAATTATACCCCTGAATACTTATCTAATATTGTTGGTGAATGTTTCCCTCCACATAATACCTACAATCTTCGTAACAATGTCATCTATCGCACTCCTGTTGCAAGAACAACATCTTACTTCAATAGTTTTATGTCATCTACAATTATATTGTTGAACAATCTACCTCAAAATACAAAAAATATAACTTCAGTTTCAGCATTTAAGAACAGCCTTAAAAATATAAATAGTAAAAAACTGAATATGCATAAATTATTTAAACATGTCAAAAGATTAGAAAATACCTGGCATTGTCAGTTGAGAAATAACAGTAGTAACTTAAATGCTGACCTTTACACACATCACCTTATTGCTTCTCCACTATATCAGAAGTGCTTTCTGGAAGTGGAAGACTCTAAACATTATTTCTTACACTGTCCATTATATGCCTCCCAAAGAAAATCTCTATATAATTATATGAACAACAATTCCATACCAATCACAATTAAGAATCTACTTTTTGGAAATGATAAACTAACATTTCAAAATAACTTACTATTATTTGATAAAATTCATTTTTACATAAAAAGTACAAACAACTTTAAGTAAGTTAGGTAAAAATGTACACATTGTATGAAAAATGTATCAAAATGGGTAACACTGACTTTCCTTAAACTCCTTTCTTTTCATTTTTTATTGCCTATTTGTTCTCCCCCTCCCACCCCCACCTCCTCCCCCAAACTTTCCATTTTTTCTATTCCGTTATCAATTTTTGTTTTGTTATTAATACATGTTTTTTTCTTTTCTTTTCTTTTTCCTACACAACATATACTTTTTTCTATTTTCATCCTTTGCAATTAACCAGTATTTTTCTACATTTTGATTTTCATTTTCCTATCATTAGCGATTTGTTTTGTTTATTTTTTTGCACTGTACCTCCTTCTAATGCTATTTATAATATTAATCTACTATACAAAATTCACTTGCAATATATATATATATATAAATATAAATATATATATATATATATATATATATATATATATATATATATATATATATATATATATATATATATATATATATATATATATATATATATATATATATATATATATCTTATATTAAATTATATAATTACTCATATTATACCTTGACTACAGGAGAGAACATAAATAGGCATTATGCCTGCTGTTCAATCCATTTCAATGTATCTACATATATACTTGAATAAAATACTTCTTTAATTAAATATCTTAAAGTAATTTAAGTGCTCCCGATACCACTAAAAACAGTAAACTACTTTTTTTAGAAGATATCATTGCAAGAAAGATTTATCTAGTCTGCAGACGCAGCAAATGTATTTTTCTTTCTTGACCACTAGTACTATAGTTGTTTGAATTATCACAACAATATGACATCAGTTTACCGGTATTTGTATATTCTACATATTTTATCCCTTCTATTTTTTTCATAAACGAAAAAGGTGATTTTTATTCCGTATAATATGTATGCATGTGTTTTTTTTAATATAAACAAATATTGATGACATTCACTGTCTATGTGCAATATCCTTGATAACTGTTTTTTTAAATGTTAGACCATGTTTTTCATTCTTTCATCTAATACATTTTGTGTCAGGTTTTAGTCGGGTCAGTTTGTAACTGAATCTACCATTTACATGATCAGTCGGAGTTCTCACGCAATATTGCAATCAACCATGTTTGTAAGTAAAACTATTTTATATATATTAAATGTGTGACAGATTGGTTTTTCCTACTAACTATCATTTCACAATTGAAGTTCAATCAAGAAGGTAACATGTTCCTAATTTGGATCACTCTGACGCTCTATTTAAGCATTGGCTTTGCAGCAAATCGTGACGTAAGGTCAAGGGTTAATTGTTCGACAATGCTCAACAAGCAGCTGTCCCATCTTCATTCAAATATGTGGAAAATCTCCAAGTCAAACGAGGTTTATCTTAAGGTATTTCACATATTTAGTACCCTTTACTTGAATTCTTTTTTAATCCTAAACATTTGTTGTACGTGTATACAATTTCTTAGGAGAGCGTTTTCCTAACAACTTTTGAAACAAGATGTTTCAAAGAGAGATGCTTCACACGGACTTCTTTGGCAAAACATGGTATGATATAAAAGAATAGTAGTAATTTTCTATAAATACAACTTTTCAATTAATCATACTTTTTTGGAATACCATTTTGGTATCAATTATCATGGCATTTAAAAAGAAAATAGGCTTTTTAAGAATGCCATTTTGCATTAAGATTTTACAGAAAGCTTGCAAAAATATTAATCAATATAGACTTACGTAAACACACGTAATAACAAAATGCCACATATTTATAACATATCATGGTTTGAGCAATCGAAGTGCTAAATTGCAAAGCCAAAATACACACTGATGAAGGAAAAGAATATCAAAGAAAATTGTTATATACAGGTTATTGTATATTTATAATATTTAATTTGCTGATTTTTTCACTTTTTATGACATTTTGATTTAAATAGTTCCAGTACCTAAATCTTGTCCAGATGGATGGAAGTCGAGAAAGGGAAGTTGTTATCAAGTGTTCACTGAAAAAGTGAACTGGTTTCAGGCCCAGGTAATCGCGAACCAATGAATAATGGTAAAAACATATACAATTCATTAGCTTTGATGTAGCCCAAACAATGACCTTTTTAAAAATACACTTTATACAGATGAATTGCCGAAGATATGATAGCACCCTTGCTCAAATTGAGGATGAACTTGAAAACCAATGGTTAAATAAACAATATCCTGATGTCAAAACAGGTAATTCTGAGCAAAAGATCACTTTAATTAATACATGTAGGATATTTACAAAAGAAATACAAATTCAGTTTTATATGTCATTGATACATAGAATTCGTAGTTTAGCTATTATATTTTTATCCTAACAATGCAATTAATTAAATTAACAACCAATCTCCATTATGCTGTATAATTCAATATTTGAAGAGGAAGAAAAAGCATAATCTTTAATCAATTTTAATTTTGCCTCATTCATTTTCCATTACATGTATTTGAATTGTGCATTTTTTGTTGACATGTCTATTCTATATGTTTAAGAATATGCCAAATATAAGGGAAATGATATTAAATATTTAGTAATTTTTTCGTTATATCTGAATGAAAGTACAATACAACTTCGGTATCTCGAACACCGATATTTCGAATACCACGGATATATCGAGATACGTTTGTGGTCCCCGCCATTTTTACTATATAAGTTTTTTAAAACCCAGGTATGTCGAACATGGAAATCTCGAATGCCCGCTTATCTCGAAGTAAATTTGCAGCCCCAGTCACTAAAAGACATGCGTTATCTCGAAATAAAGTCAATTAAGCGCCTCAATAATTTCACACCTTCAGAGTACTGTCGTTCCGTTACGCCGATTTCCCGGTCAATCGAACAGATCCTTTAGTTTTGCACGTGATATTACTGAGATCACCTGTGATTTTCACGTCTTAACAGCCCTAAGCTTTTGAAACCCTTTTTTAGTAATTACGCACGCCAGGTTATCAACGATGCTTATAAAGTGACTCTAGATGACACGACAATTAAACATAGCTTGTGGGGATTATTTCGTAAACACACTAATCGCATAAAAGTGAAAAATAAATCAAGAAATGTATTGACTGAATACTTTTTGAGGTATATAAATATGTACCAGAGAGTCAATTTTCAGTAAAGATCATATCTGTTAATCAATCTATCGAAGGACCTGGTCTCAAGCCGTGAATATTTAGACTATCTGGCATTTGTGCTTAACTCAAAGTTCAGATCAGACCATAAGAACATAATTCCAGGCTATATCGGAAGTCGAGAAAGGTATGGATAAATTGAAATTAAATTGTTAAGTTTCGATTTTCGGTCTTTGTTTTTTTTACCTTGATTGGTTTATCAATTTACATAATGTACTGTATATTTGGAAACAGAATTCCTGACAAACAAAGACGATCGCAAGTCTTCTTTTAAAAAGTGCCGGTATTGCTTTACAAAATAATTTAAAACATTTAGTGTGTTATATATTTATCAAAAATATAAAAAATCTTTTAGTGTTTTTTATACACTATGAACTACAATAACCGAAATGACTATATTCACGTGTGTATAAGCATGTATAGAAAATTTCATCAACTTCGATATCTAGAACCCTCGGATATCTCAAAAAGTTTTTTCTTAGTCCCGCCAAGTTCTAGATACCGAAGTTGAACTGTATAATATTTTATGTATTTGTGGTTATTTTATCAATTTTTATCTCAGCAACATGGATCGATGCTGTTGATTTAGGAAAAAATGGTGTGTGGATGTGGTTTTCATCCGGTAAATCTGTTACCCATCTCCCTTGGGACAATGGCCAACCAAGCAAATATAAATCATCGGAGAACTGTGCACTCACATTCCATCTAGGCAGAGCAAAATGGCATGATGCATTTTGTACATCTAGCTATAACTTTATGTGCGAGAAAAAGATTAATTTGTGAAATTTTTATTCTTTATTTCATATAATAAATTTACACAGATGGATAAAAAACAGACACATTTGTACTTTTTTGTATGCATCCTTTTGGATCTGCATAAACAATGATTCTTAAAATAATGCAGCTCGCCGGACAAAGCGCCAAAAAAGCGCTGCAAGCTCTAAGATCAAGTCATTTACGAAATAATCTGACCAGCTCTACATTGAATTTGCAAATTTTTTGGCATCAGAAATCGAACCCTCAATTTCCTGTACATTACATTTATATTGGTATTTATTTCACCTTTTTACAAGAAGTAGTAAAAACTAGAGACGAGCTCGTTGCAAGCAACGATTGGGTTTTCCGTCGTAGCTTACGTCATACTTGTGACGTATTACAAAAAATTGATAGCTGACCATAGTACAATATTAGATGTGTAAACACTGAGAAACAAAGTATTATATTTCTGTGACCGCGTAGATTTTACGGTGATAGAGAATTCGTCTGGATCTGCATCGGTCGTGTGCAGTACGAACCGGGTGAGGGAATGTTGGCGTAAAGTGTATAAGGTATAAGGTTGTGGCGCGCTGTGGGCCGTAAGCTAAAACGAAGGGTAGGTTTGCCGTATTCCCGAAGGTCCACCAGTATACAGTTCCAGAGAAATAAACAGGCAATTGATGCAGGATTCCACATTATTGGACGAGACTCAACGATGGCAACATTATAACAATTTAACAGACTGACATGTTACAAACAATTCGGATATGGCCAGTAGTGGCTTCCGGACTCAAGACTCTGGGAGAGTCGGACGTGGCCGGGGCTGGCCGCTGTATTCCAGACTGCGCATTGACAATTGTACATAACTATTTATAAGAATCTTAACAATGAGTATAAATTGACAGGTAATGATATAAGTAAGCTGAGTGAAAGGTTCACAGATATAAAATAATTAAATAAACTCAATGAGTCTTTGATGTCCAAGAAATGAAAATCTGATAATTGCACAATGTTGTTTTAAGAGATTAACAGTCCTTGAGACATGACACTCTGTCTCTTTGATATCACATATAAAGTCTAAAATTAAAAGTGTCAATCACTAAATAAAAAAGTAACTTTGTAAGAAATAAACTGTGAGAAAAAATTACGAATTTTACAAGTAAAGTCAAAATGAAATTTATAATTGAACAGTGCATTTTGCACGATGATACTACATGTTTATAAGCAAATGCAGATCTTAACACGTTGTCTCTAGTTTGATTCGCCGCATTTTATTCACAGAGTGGGACTGTGGTTATGCCCGGTACGAAGGTAAAAAGACCATTGGCAAACGTTTTACACGCATTTTTATCGAACGCAAGCGCCAATGAATCTCTTAGTATATATGCGGAGATCCTGGAAATTTTACAAGGGGTTTTGAAGAAGAATTTTGTATTTCGAGGAGGGGGAACATGCGCGGATCAGAAAATTTTTCCGGGGAGGGGGTTGACAAGTCAGACGGTAATTTGAGTTTGCCAAGGGATGTCCGAGGCATATTTGGTAAGTTTATAATGTACACGTAATTGAAAGAAATTTCGCTGGGGGAGGGGGGGTCTGGAACCCTTCCCCCTCTAGATCCGCGCACGGAGAAGACCGATGCCGGTAATTTTACTATAATTTTAACCATTTTTATTTTATTATTCATGTTCATAATTATCAGAAAACCAATATTATCTTTCAAAGCAGTTAAAACTTAAGATACGAACCATTTAGTCTCGGTGAGTATTGCGTCCGCGTACGAAAATAATGGCAATTTTCAAGAAACTCGGATGGACGATCTGTGTCCTAGGTCGTCCATCCAATTCTTTTTCTGACTAAAAGCTACAGATTTGCAGTTAGAGATTGTCAAACTCTTATTGATTATGTCAATTTGTTTGTCTCAAAGAATCATTTTTTAAATCAATAAAGTTTTACCTTAAAAAAAAGAAAGAAATCGTGCACAATTTTCAATGTTAGCATTTTACAATTTTATGGTCTAATAAAATTTCAAGAAACAACTCTTCATTGCTTTATCCGAAATATTGCATGAAAAAAAATTTACATCGCATTTTTTAAATTACAAAAGGATGTTCAAAATGAACTTGGATTAACCGCTAACAAACAGGCATAAAGAGAGACTGAGAACCAATTTCTTCTCTTTTTAGCTCACCTGAACCGAAGGTTCAAGTGAGCTTTTCTGATCACCCGTTGTCCGTCGTCCGTCCGTCCGTCCGTCCGTCTGTCTGTCTGTCTGTCTGTCTGTCTGTCTGTCTGTCTGTCTGTCTGTCCGTCCGTCCGTCTGTAAACTTTTCACATTTTCAACTTCTTCTCAAAAACCACTGGGCCAAATTTAACCAAATTTGGTACAAAGCATCCTTATGGAAAGGGGATTATAAATTGTTAAAATAAAGGGCACAGCCCTTTTCAAAAGGGAGATAATTGCGAAACAGTAAGTATAGGGTGCATGTCTTTAAAAATCTTCTTCTCAAGAACCACTGCACCAGAAATGCCAATATTTACACAAAAGCTTGTATATATAGTGAAGATTCTAAATTGTAAAAATTGTGACCCTCAGACCAAAACTGGGGCCCCAGGCGGGGTTCAAAGTTTAACATAGAAATACATAGGAAAATGTTTTAAAAATCTTCTTCTCAAGAACCACTGCACCAGAAATGCCAATATTTACACAAAAGCTTGTATATATAGTGAAGATTCTAAATTGTTAAAATCGTGACCCTCGGACCAAAACTGGGGCCCCAGGCGGGGTTCAAAGTTTAACATAGAACTACATATGGAAAATGTTTAAAAAAACTTCTTCTCAAGAACCACTGCACCAGAAATGCCAATATTTACACAAAAACTTGTATATATAGTGAAGATTCTAAATTGTAAAAATTGTGACCCTCAGACCAAAACTGGGGCCCCAGGCGGGGTTCAAAGTTTAACATAGAAATACATAGGAAAATGTTTAAAAAATCTTCTTCTCAAGAACCACTGCACCAGAAATGCCAATATTTACACAAAAAACTTGTATATATAGTGAAGATTCTAAATTGTAAAAATCGTGACCCTCGGACCAAAACTGGGGCCCCAGGCGGGGTTCAAAGTTTAACATAGAAATACATAGGAAAATGTTTAAAAAATCTTCTTCTCAAGAACCACTGCACCAGAAATGCCAATATTTACACAAAAGCTTGTATACAGTACCGTCAACGCGGATCCCGTATCTGACCGCGCTCCCCCCGCGGTTATTTTATCCTTTCCGCGTTACACCATCGCGGTTAATTCATCGCGGTCCTCGCTGCAGCCATGTTTAAACCGCGGCGGTGTGACCTACCGTTGAACAAGGTGATCGGAGATTTTTACCTGTACGCTATTAGACAATAAGACGGCCACCTAATATTAAAGATATGTACTGATGTCTGATGAATGGCTTCATTTCACATTAAATGATTACGTATTAAATGCACGTTTTCAAAACTCTCTATTGATTTTTAAGAAATAATTATATGCAACCGTAACAGTTTTCATGTAACGGTGGATAAAGCTATTATTTCGAAGACATTTTATTTTTATCATTTTCTTAATATAATCTACATGTAGGATAAGATAAAAACTAAAAAAAAATACCAATTTTTTAATGAGTTTAAACTTTTCCGATTCTAAATATTTTTAAATCCATATCAAGAAGTAGCACATCTTACGGCTTGGTCTCTCGATGCCAAAGACAGTAAATGTTATACTATAGTCCGTGACAAGCACATGCTTCACGGTGAACGTTTACCTTACGATCAATGGCATAAAATGAAAATTTTACTTTACTCTGAAAATACTACATGATATTATCATTTTATGTGTGTTGATTATAAATAAAGGTGCTAAAATATGTTGTAACAGTTGCGAATAACGTTTTTCGTAGCCCCCCCCCCCCCCCCATCTTGAACTTTTTATGACTGTCAAAGTAAACTGTATTTAACTTTAGTCCCAATTGTTTTACACAGAGGTGTGAAACCATCGCACTGACAGGAAATCCACTCTACGCTTGAACGCACAGAATACACAGGTATAGACTGGTGGGTCATCCGTGAAACGAGTGACCATAAGGATTTCTACCCGTATCAAACAATTTTACTAACAGTTACAATAATTATTGTGTCATTTTATTTCGTTCTTAAATTGTTAAACGTATTTTAAGATGTTCCTCTCCGCAAAAAAAAACCCATTAAAGCTTCAGTATAAACTAATCGAGAGAATGAAAATTAACAGAACGAAACTTTTTTCCTTTACCATGGAAGAAACGCGTAGTGCAGCTAGCAGGCTGATTTGATTGACAGGTGTAGCACGTGGACTCTAAACTGCATGTTGGATTCAATCACAATGTACCCTATTATTATATGAATATCAATTTATGAATATCTAAAATTGGTATAGTTCAAATGAAAGTAGGTAAATTACGCCTTAAACTAACTCTCTCTCTCTCTCTCTCTCTCTCTCTCTCTCTCTCTCTCTCTCTCTCTCTCTCTCTCTCATATGAAGATCATAAACAGAATATTTGCATCGACGACACTCTGTAAGCAAAATACTGGCAACATGAAAATTCAAATGTGTTTCCTGTTTTTCTTAAAATGTGTCAAATAAACAACCCAAGCACTGACAGGAAATCGTTCTCCGCTTGACTGCCCATAATACACAGGCCTGAGACAAGTCCGTGTATAAAATCACATGGTGATCGATGATCCCCGATCAACCAGTACTTTGCCATAACGATATTGTGAACAAATTAGTTAAGTCTTTCACTGTGTGTATGTCCACTTCTTTTTAATGAATTAAACAGTCATCATATTTGAGGTCAAACTACTTGACATTGTACTACCTCTTATCTAAAGTAAAGCAGTAATTTTAATTTAGTAGTATAAATGCCTAGCGGGTATTTATATGAAAACTTTACCTGTATCTTGTTCGCTTCATTAACTCTTAATAAGTTTACTCTTTATAAAGAATGTGTATATACACAGAATAACAACACAGAAAAGTTGTTTCACACATTTATCGCAAGATGAAAAAGCTTTCAAAAATGGGAAACTTCAATATATTTTAAATTTCACAGCATAGCATGTAAAAAGTTCGTCATAATGACAAGTAGTTAATACATGTATCATAAGACACACACAATCTCATTACACACACAAGTACGTGTACGCCGATCGTCTCTAATCCACAAAGTCAAAAACGTCGTCATGGCACTCGGTCAGCTGAGGGATAACGATGGACTTCCTCTTCAGACGCTTATCGTTCCTTCTCAGGCACTCGTTTATCTTTGGAACCACACGCTCCCTCCAAGCTTCGTGAGACTGGAACTCTGGGAAGAAATACACAACGTACTGTTTCACCACCTGTTTCCTCACTGGATCCAGTTCTTTCTTTGCTAACTTCCCGCCTCCATACCAATTATACTCGTATCGCAACTGTCCTTCACCGAACAGTTCAGGAAACAGTTTCCGTGTAAGGTTCACCGCGAAGTTGCCGGCATTCCTGGACTTCCGGACAAGGACGCGAAGTTCAGAGTCATCAATCTTGAATTCCGGAGGGATTCCTTCAGTTGTGGGCGTTGATGAAGGGGTCTCTTCTGCGCTAGTCTGGCTGTGCATCGCCGAATTCAGCTGCGTCAAAGTGTTGTCGCTGGACTGCCTCCTTATAATGTCAATAATGATGTTTGTATTGGCAATGGCTGTTGTCAGTAGAGTTTCTAGATGGGTTGTGCGCCTGTTGGTGGCATCTATCTTCTTATTAACAATGTCGACGGATTTACGCAGATCGGACACTTCCTTCAAAAGCCCGCCGACGAGAGAGTCACTATCACTGGTGGATAACCGGTGCGGACGGAATCTCACGACTGGTGTAGAAGCTCTCGGAGTTTGAAGTCCTATGGGCACAGATGCAGGCACAGCAACAGGCGGAGTCTGCGGTCCAGTTGGCACAGATGCAGGCACAACAACGGGCGGAGTCTGCGGTCCAGTGGGCACAGATGCAGGCACAACGACGGGCGGAGTCTGCGGTCCAGTGGGCACAGATGCAGGCACAACAACGGGCGGAGTCTGCGGTCCAGTGGGCACAGATGCAGGCACAACAACGGGCGGAGTCTGCAGTCCAGTGAGCACAGATGCAGGCATAACGACGGGCGGAGTCTGCGGTCCAGTGGGCACAGATGCAGGCACAACAACGGGCGGAGTCTGCGGTCCAGTGGGCACATTTGCAGGCACAGCAATGGGGAGAGTCTGTTCGTTTACAGTTGGAGGGGAACCTGATGTAATCATTGAAGCTCTGGGTTTCCCTGACTTTGTCTGCAATATATTAAAAAAGAGTTGCATTATAAATGAAAATAAAGTGCCATGCTATGAAAAAAAACCAAAATATACACTTATTATTAAGCCACGGGGGGGGGGGGGGGGGGGCTGTCACACGCACGACATTACAAAGTTAATGTCAGTTACACAAATTTAAATATGATATATTTTAATTAAATTAAGTAAGGTAAGTTAAGCAATCTTTTGAAATATCATTAGAGATATTGTATTATCTCGCACATACCCACATTACAAATGGAATACACGCATTTCGGAGATTTTTACATGTTATTTGAATAGCTGGAGAAAAGAAGACAATATGACAATTGTACATATCTATAGTCTGTTTAATAATTAACCAGCAATTAGGTAAGAACTACTTATTTTGCGGGAGGTGTTGGGGATGAGGGCTCAGTCCTGGTCTCCAACTCTCTCATCTTCACTCGAAGTTCCTGGTCGGATCCGGAATCAAGGACAACGGCTCTGTCAACTTCTTTGGCCCGGCCCCACTGAACATCATACTCCTCACCAACAGTGATCGTAATGTCACTCTCACATCGGAAGTATGCACGACTCCGCACTTGAAAATTGTCATCGCACAAGTACCGCACAAGAAAATGTCTATCTTCACGCACACTAGAACGCCTAGCCATTGTTTTATGAAAATCACAGAATATACGTGTATATATCTTTTCAGGGCAACACTTAGTTTAAAACTGAATAAAACCCGTGCGATGTGAAGAATCATACAATTTTAATTATGAGTACCTTTTGTGTTTTAATTAGGAGAACTGATTTTCCTTTGAACATTTAATTGTGAGCATGTGTTTTTATAAGGCTACAACTAGTCGGTCTACAGAGCTGGTTGAAATCAATTTTCCGAACAAATTATAAAATTTTTATCAAAACAATGACGCTTGTTACAGCAATTATAAGGAAGTGATTTTCCATAATATGAGCGATTAAGCCACTTTTAAAATTTGAATGAATTTTTAACGGTTTGATAGGATAAAAAGATAAAATGATATTGAAAATAAAAATATACATACCTGAATAATTATAAAGTAAAATATTTAATTTAAGTAAATAAGTCTTATTAATTTTACATTTTTTTTGTTAGATTTTAAAATTTAATTTCATTGTATATCGATATATCAATAAGTTAGTAAAGCATAATTTTTCAACCACCTGCGGGTATGGCCCAATTTTCCTTGGATTGTACAGATAACAGCTTTAAATGATTAGAATTAAAATATTATCCCAGTATTACCAAATAAACAGCTAATATTTAAAAAAAATATTTACCTTCAAAATATGTGATTTTCTATAAAAGGATCATGATTATCTTTATGCATTTGTTAACTTACATTTACGTTTAATGCATGTTATATTTTTTTTAATCGAGGGAGATAACTCGTGTTCCATGTCGATACTTTTTAACACCTGCAATCGATCGTTCAAACCGCGGGGGTGTTGTCATTATAGGTGATTGAACCGCGGGGGCACGCGGTTTTTACCTGAGACAGGTGTTTAAACCGCGTTGCAATTTGGACCGCGGGGGTGCGCGGAAAATACGGGATCCGCGTTGACGGTACTGTATATTGTGAAGATTCTAAATTGTAAAAATCGTGACCCTTGGACCAAAACTGGGGCCCCAGGCGGGGTTCAAAGTTTAACATAGAAATACATAGGAAAATGTTTAAAAAATCTTTTTCTCAAGAACCACTGCTCCAGAAATGCCAATATTTACACAAAAGCTTGAATGTATAATGAAGATTCTAAATTGTAAAAATCGTGACCCTCAGACCAAAACTGGGGCCCCAGGCGGGGTTCAAAGTTTAACATAGAACTACATATGAAAAATGTTTAAAAATTTTCTTCTCAATACATACACAAAAGGTTGTATATATAGTGAAGATTGTAAAAATCGTGACCCCCGAACAAAAATTGGGGCCCCAGTAGGGGTTTAGATTTTAACATATATAGGAAAATGTTTTAAAATCTTCTTCTCAAGAACTATAGTGCAACTGTTTTGGATATTACTATGCAAACATGTACATCCTTAAATAATGTAGATTCAAAAAATTGTAACTCCCGGACAATTGATGGGCACCAAGAGGGGTTCAAAATTTAAAAATTTTAAAAAACATAAAGGAAAAGTTTCAAAATTTTCTTCTCAAGAACTACAATGTTTTAGTTTGTGGAATTTCTATGCATGCATCCTTCGCTTATGTAGATTCCTAATTGGTAAAATCGTGACCCCAGACCAATACTGGGGCCCCAAGATGGGGTCAAAGTTTATTATAGAAATATAAAGGTAACATGTTAAAAAATCTTCTTCTCGAGAACTACAATGCTTCAATTTGTGAGATTACTATCATGCATACAACCTTGGATAATGAAGGTTCGACAGTTTTAAAATAGTGACCCTTGGACTAATACTAGGGACCCAAGATGGGTTTAAAGTTAAATGTAGAAGTACCGGTATTTATGGAAAATGTTTAAAAATCTTCTTTTCGAGAACTACAATGCATCAATTTGTCAGATAACTACGTAAGCACCCTCAAATAGTGTAGATTCGAAATTAAAAAGCCGTGACCTCAATCTAATACTGGGGCCCCAAGAGGTGTTCAAAGTTTAAATTAGCATAGAAATATAGAGGGAAAATGTTGAAAAATCTTTTTCTAGGGAACTATAATGCTTCAGCTTGTGAGATAACTATGCAAGCATCCTTAAATAATGTAGATTCCAAATAATTAAAACTTTAGCACTGGACTAATACTGTGGCCCCAAGAGGGGTTCAAAGTTTAACATAGAAAAATATATTGAAAATGTTTTTAAAAAGTTTTTCTCGAGAACTATAATGCTACAGTTTGTGAGATTACTTTGCAAGGATCCTCAAATTGTGTAAACTCTAATGTAGTGGAACCAAGAGTTATCTTTCTTGATGTTCTGTATAGTCTGAGAGTTATTCCTCTTGAAGTGGAACTCTTCTCTTCTTTTTCAGGTTGTGTACGTGCGGTCCCACCGCAGTGCTACACATTTTAATTCCTATGTTACTATTTATGTTGTTAAAGCCAACCATAAACCTCGGACCATAACTGGGTCCCCAGAAAGGGGTTCAATGTTTAAAATAGAAAAAGCATATGCTACGAAATGTAATGTTACAAGGAACTGCTGTTCAGGTGAGCGATGTGGCCCATGGGCCTCTTGTTATTTTACATCAAAAGAAATTCAAAAATACATCAAAATATATTTTTTCTTTCTATGCGTTAATGAAAATGTAGATCAGCAAGGGGTTCTTTGTCGTGCAAGCACCTACTTACATATATAATGTAACAGATTGTTACACGGGTCTACAACGATGACAAATATCGAAAAGGCAATATTGTGGGTGAAGGATGAATGTGTAGTTTGTTTTTTTAGTTTATTTTTGATACATGTAATTTTATTTATCTGGATCGGTTATGTTTGTTAGTTTGTTTTGTTTATTAAAGAGGGGAATAAAGAAATGAGTAATTTCCAAGCACGTAGCATCGTTTTTGAAAGTGGGGGGGGGGGGCAAACTCATCCAACAAATCTTGACAAGCAAAAAAAGAAATTTTTTTTTTTTTAGAATTTTCCAAAATTTTCAAAATTTCACTCATAATTTCATGATTGGGGAGGGGGGGGGGCAACTCCATGTTAATTCAATTTTTTATGTAAATTTTAAAAATATAGTTGCTGCGAGAAAAAGTGGGGAGAGGACATCTTTATGTCATATAACATGTGAAACTTATTTCATTCCACCCACAAGCTTGAAATAATGAAATAATTTTAATGAAAACAACATAAATAGACGTCATAAATCCCATATCAAACGACATATTACCACTTGATTCTGCGCGTCTTTTTAATGAATTTATAAACAGCGGCATATTCTAAAATGTATTTTTAAAGGTAATGTTAGCTGCAAGTCTGTAGACCTTGTATGAAAATTTCGGATGGTAGTCAATTTTTCCGGGATACAGACCGAGCGGTACATATATGCATTTAAGGTAACTAAGAATGATTCCAATAAAATACTTTGTTGAGTAATGCAAGCTTTTAAGAAAGCAATACTTATATTTGTTTAAAATATAACACCCAAATACTTCGTCTTACATTCGCTATTTGTAGAACAAGCAGAACCAGTATCAGTCTGACCGGCCTCACCATATACATTGTTCGAATTTAATTGTCCTAGCATTGCATTGCTCTGCATGTACACAATTTCTTTTAAAAATTAAACAGTTAAAGTGTTCATCTATATGGCTACACATAACGTACACACGTGATTCAAAATAAACAACACGGAAAACGGTAAAGAATTCAGTCATTGAGTCTACATTTTATAGAACTTGTAAAAAAACCCATTGCAGGTCTGAATGTTTGTTGATATGTCAATCTATCAATATACAGTTTGTTAATTATTTTCGATTGCTAAGGCTACAGCGTATTTGATGAACATTGAACAACATTTTTTCCATGCCACTTTTTTTCATGGAAGATAGCGGATGTATAAAAGTATAAAGCATTTATAAAATTCATTGAATTACCTCTTTAGAATTGTGTATGGAATAAATAATTTATAAGTTGCTGCTGAAGGTTGTTTGGTATTTTCGTTTGTAGATGTTTTGCAAGTAAAAAACCTGAAACGCGGGGCAAGTCATAATTAATATCCCTAATAACCGTAACTTAAAACTAGCGGCTTTGGATTCAAATATTATCGTATAAGAATATTAAGTTCACTTTTTAAAATCATCTTCACGATGATAATTATATCATATCCATCGGAAATCAGTATTTTTTTCTTTTTTTGCTTTAAAAGAATTGTTCTATCGGGAGCAATCCCGCGTTCGTTTAAATTGCCAGCGTACATTTGTCATGTCAGTAATACACATTGTGCTTTATAAGACGGCCGTGTATACGTATTGTAGAAAAGTTAAGTTCAATTACCATGTATTGGAACCATTTTATTAACACATCTCCCAGTACTGAAACAATTCAAAATGTCTCTGTTACAGTAACACAGTGGGGCGTTAACCGTGTACGTCCAGCTCTACAAGCACATGCACTATCGTCTAGGCGACGGCCTGAATACAGCTAGCGACTCTCCTATCGATCGGTTACCTGAGTCTCGTAATGCATCTAAATATAGACAGGGGCACAGTTACGAAACAAACAACAAAAATAAGGTCAAAGAGGTTCATCTATATGAAATGAAATTGTACATATGAATAAAAACATTTGGGAATTTTATGTGGAATTATTTTTGTGCACTACATGTATCCGTAAGTGCATTACAAGAAGCCCTTTCATAACCTCATAAACGTGCGCACCCCCACAAAAATGGACCAAACTGACAACAATTGTTTCTGCAAAAACTGACAATAAATTACGAAAACATTAAATTGAATACTATAGAAGGATTCAAAATTAATTTCTTTACAACTTTGCTTCAATAATGCATTAGAAATTTTTATTCCTTTTTAAGTTATTGACAAGAAACTTTGGACGCCTCTAACTCCCTAATTATAAGGGCCAGCCCTTTTTTCGGCATACCGAATGAAAGGTCTGAGTCAGACCAAACACTTTTAAAATACATGTTATAACAAATTTTTATCAGGTAGAAAACTAACACGGAAAATACGCGAATTTTTTTTTGATTTTTTTTCTTACTTTTATTTCAACATCTATACCACCCCTTTTATTTGCATTTAAATAATAAATAAAATATATCTCGCACAAATTCAATGTATTAGCTTCCAAACCAGCCCATCTTTGAGACTCTGCCAGTCATCGTTAAAGCTAAACCCCCTGGACAAAAGAAGTCGTTAAATTTTACTAAAAGGGGAATAACTCAAAACCGGATAGGGATTTTCCTCAACTAAAATATGCAACGACAACATCATGCGGCATGTTATCAGTCCTGAACATTTCAAAACAATCGGTGAACAAACGAGCGAGATATTAGGGATCAAAGTTGGCGTCTAGAAGAAAAAAAAAATAAGAAGAAATTTGAAAAATTTTCAGAATAATAGTAAGGTTTTCCGCTCCCAGCGGAAAACCTTAATAAGAAATAACGTATTAAAAAACATCATACATTATTTAAAAAATTAAAATATTCCTCTAACTGTAGTTTTTTCACATGGTAGTTTTGTTTAACTAAAAAGACAGATATTGAAATAAATATCAATTGGATAAACGAACTCTTAGGTTGACGATACAGTCAATTTAAAATATTTTATTTTGTCGCCGTAGGTATCATGTGTAACTGTTCCAAACTACAACATACGTAACGCTTACAAAGAGGTCTTTCGAGAGCTGGTGATCTACAGTACTTGAATATGTCATACAACAGAGGACTAAGATTTGCATCTCTGTCTAATATTAAGTTTCACAATGTTTTTGTGATTAAACTTGAATGGAATTAATTGTGCGACTGGTGTTTGCACTGCTATTTCGAAAAATCAATTAAAATACATTCGAACAACCAATTTGACAGAATCTACCAAGAAAGAGATTGGAACTATTTGAAAACGGGGTGATTTATCACTTACCAAAACTATCAGTGTTTTTTCTATAGCAGCAAATAAACTGACTGTTGGAGAATATCTTATCGACATGTACACAATGTCCAACGTCAGGGTTCAGAATATGAGTTATTAATTGCATCCACATGCAAAATATCCTTCCTCGGTACTAGATGATTGCAAAGAAAAAGTCGATAAGGAAAATGAGAATTTCTTTGATAATTTCGATACCAAAGTATTTGATTAAGGTAAAAATTTGACTTTAACTTTTCCCCAAAAACTAGAAACATTGTACTGGCAATCGAGTAGACTTTTTATTAAAAATCCAAGTTTTTCTATTTTAGCGCTGAGTCTTCGGCATATGTATCTACAGGATAATTTCATTATGTCTAGCAATGGTCAAATACGATTCATAAACAATACCATTACATGAGATATTTCAAACAATATGTTTTCCCATAATCCAGTAAATAACGGACCTAATGTGAAATACTTGAATATTTCAAACAACAGGTTCGATACAGAGTTTATGTCAGATATGGCGAAATATTTGAAACGTATACCAGTCTAGAAGTTCAATAAGATATTCTCGCTATTAAAGCTGCAGTTCAAAAACTCATGGAAATTGGTGTACTTGAATGTCAGTAACAACAGGTTGTCTGATTGGTTAGTGGAGATGAATGAAATGTCTGATCTAAGATCGATAGATCTGTCTGACAACAAATTTACAACACTATATAAGTGTCAGTGCACGCAACCAGTTTGAAAAGGCATTTGAACGCTCTAATCTGACCATCAATTTGTTTGGAAACTGATTAGCTTGTACCTGTGACAACCAAGAATTTTTACCATGGTTACAAGAACACAGAAAAAAATAATCAGCTTTGAAAACTTCATTTGTTTTACAAAAGATGCGCCTTTTGATTTCAGAAAGCTGAGATCTTCTTTAGCCATCTTGAGAAAACAATGCACCTCGTATTTAGGTTGGTACATTGGTTGTGCAGTAACCCTAGCAGTGTTTTCCAGTTTTGTCATAGGCATAGTGCTTGTGAAAAATAAATAGAAAATACGTTATCTGAATTACAAACCTAGACAAAGGTTTAAATTTGTTATTCCATACAATAAGCATTTGCCAACTAGCACGCATTCCTAAAGTTGACAGAATCATGAGCAGTCTAAAGGAAAGCAAACGGGCCATGTACATTGTGTCCAAGAAGTAGTTGGCATCTAAACAACGTGACTATGAACTAAACATGGCGAAAGTAGAATGCATCAAAGATCGTGGATCTCTTGTTTACGTGATTCTTGTACTGTTATCAGAGGTTTATAATGTTGATCCTCCGAGTAAAACCATGGATCTTATTCGGAAAGACCGCTACATTGAGTATCCAATGGAATCATGCGCTTATGATGATTTCTGGTATCGGCTAATCAGAATGATTGAATCGTGATAATGATTTAAAAAAACCAACATATAGTGTTATTTGAGGTCGGGATGCTTTGGCGCCCACTGGTTGATGTGTGAATGACTGCTTATTTCTTTTATAGTGATCAGATAGATATAAATTATACAAGGACGAAGTAAGTTAAAAGCATACCAATTAACAAGAATATCTGAACTTGTGTAAAAACATAAACAGCTGAAGTATTTCCAATATAAAGATACTTTAACTCTTACTAAATTGAAGATTGTAATTACGTTACATCTAATTGGATGCTTAGATTGGTTGTTTTATATAAGTGGGTTTTTTTTGGTACATTCTATTTCATTTACTGTGTTACCTTCTTTCATGTGTTTACGCATTCTCATCCCAAATTATTTATGTTCGCATATACATATGCATAAAAGAAAGTTATAAAGCGAGTATACATTACTAAAACAGTAGTAAATACTGATTTTTAGGATTTCTCATTTCTCGTACAAATATTTGGGACGAGTTACACAGGCTTCTATCTCTTATCCTTGCTTATAATAAAGATAGCTGAACGCGAAAGTAAAACTTGTTGCTAGTTTTACCATAACAATTTTCATTTTAAAGGATTGGTATCTGCGTATCCAGAACAAATTTATGTCAGTTTTAAGTAGTATAAGTGACTTTGACAAGTTTCATCATTCCATTTAACTACTTTAAGAGGGCTGGTTTGATCCATTTTCTAATGGCATTTACTACCGTAAAAAATATAGAAAAATTTAAATCTCAAACATTTTTATTTTTTTATCTTTACTAACAAAATAATTAACTACCAAATATATCATAATAAATCATTATACTTTCATGTAAAATACTGAAATCTGATTGGTTTAGACGCAATTGGTAATCCGTTCTATTACCCTCAGCGTTAGCATCACATTTGGCAACGGGTAACAACGAATTGTTACATGCACCTAAATTATGCGCGTACGGTTCGCCGTAGAATTCACTTCATTTCTATATAAAAGCAGTACAATTTTCTTAAAAAATTTACCCATAAGAACGGCTCTATGTTATATAAATAGTGCCTGTTTGGGAGGGTAACTGTTGAAATTGACACCTTTCGAAAACCATTGTCAACCTCCGCTTCGCGTCGGTTGACAATAGTTTTCTCGGGCTCCATTTTCAACAGTTACCCTCCCAAACAGGCACTATTTATATAACATAGAGCCGTTCTTATGGGTAAATTGTCGACTATCCAGCCTCTTATATATGCCTTTGCATTACTGCACCATATTCTACTCTAAGAGAAATAACTGTGAAATTTGAATGTGAGTGTGCTCAAAGTATAGGAGATGATCATGATAATAAGGAGAAAATAGAATTAAGAACTACAAAGAAATAAATGAATATCTAATGCAAATGAACTCTTAAATAATTTTATGACGTGATATATGGAATGGAGAAAATGATAAGTCTACAAGTAAACTTGAGGGTTAGACATGTTTATAAAAGGCATTTAGACTTCCGCGTTACAGAGCAAGTGAGCACGTTTTTTCTAGAATTAACGAGGAGATCCGTGCACATCGGAGATTTGTACGCTTACATCGAGATCAAAGGCAATTACTTCTTATAAAAAAAGCAAGAAATATTTTCTTTTCAATCTTAGTTCATACTAGTCTCCCATTATATTCTCCTAGATAAAATAATGGGAGAGTATTTAATTTTCAACATATCTAACACGTAATTTCCTTCGTTTACTTTTTTCTTCGCTCAAAATGTATCAGAATTTCAGAATGGGTTTTTGTTAAAACAATTCTTAAAGAAGATCCACAAATTTATCATATTATCTTTATTGTGTTTTCAGGCAATAATTTATTATCATCGTTATTAATTGTCATTTCGATGTTTGACAAAATATGTTTAAAAAGCCTATAAATGTGCGATTCTAAAAGACATCACACAGCACGCGCAACTGCACAACACATCTTAGACCACATCAATGACCTTAATGGGAAGATATAAACCCAAGCGTGGAAAAGTTCCTCGGCATCCAAATTTCGCAGAACTAGACCACATAAACAAAGGAAATAACCTTCCACAAAGGTGTTTTTATTCAATCATGGGATCTCTATGAGATGCTGCTACATGAAATAGTGCAAATGGGGAACGTATCAGGTATTAATGTTCAATGTGAATTTTGTTAAGGTTTAGGGTACCTGTAGCTTCTTGATTTTTTCATAAAGCCCTTAAAAATGTTGATTGAATTTTTCTTAAAATGCTTTATTATTCTTTAATTTTCATATTTGATCCTTGTCATAGTCAAACTATTGGAAATACGAACAGTATAATACAAACACCTGCCTGCGGCGTTCGAAAGCTTGACTAGTATATATAGTTTATGAGTTAGTAGAGCTATTTCTTATGATGCTGCGATTTGATGCACGTCTATGTAGCGGAAAATAAACAAGCCAAAGCTTACACAACGGATATCCGGGACAATACATACTTGAAACTCCAATGGCAAATGACAAGCGTACAAGTATATCTAAGTTTAAAAGTTTATAACGGAAAAATGAAAAAAGACAGCAATGTTTTATTCAAATAAATATCATAGAATGAGAGCTCTTCTAACAATCTATTCCAAAGTGACCACGAGCACTTAGGGGCTCAGAATGTCCCATAACTAACTTTTACTTTTTCAACAGAAAGGAAATACCAGACAGATCTAACATATATCCAATTACATGCATTATAATAAAAATAGTTTTGAAAATGATATTTGTATGACGAACAAAACTCTAAAGAAAATGTTGGAATTTTTTAAAAATAGATTTCGCTTATTAGTTTTTTTTTAATTCCATATTTATCACATGTACAGATATTTTAACTACATGTATTAATTGTAAAAATAAAATTTCTAAGCATATAGGCAAGTGTTCTCAAACTGACACAATATCATATGTCTATAAGACAACTTTAATACTAGGGTAATGATTATTAAAACTGTACAACTAACGTCATTAAAACATTATACGTCTGACTGCGTGACTTTTTATCACACACACACACACACACACACACACACACACACACACACACACACAGTTTAATAGTATATAAGGAAGCATAATCACTGTTCCATCATTCTGACTAATCTATTCCAGAAATCATCATAAGCGCAAGATTCCTTCGGATATTCAATGTAGCGGTCTTTTTGAATAAGGTCCATGATTTTATGCGGAAGTTGTTTACCGTTGTATACTTCTGGTAGCAATATGAGAATGATATAATCAAGAGTTCCACGGTCTTTGATGCCTTCTACTTTCGCCATGTTAAGTTCATAATCACGCCATTTAGACGCCAAATACTTCCTGGACACAATACAAATTGTCCGCTTGCTCTCCTGTAGACTGTGCATGATACTGTCAACCTTTGGAAAACCTGGCAGATAATCTCGGTCTCTGATTAGAAGTCTGAGGTTTTTGTTGACTTCGAGCCGAGGTATTACTTCATGTAAGACAAACATTAATTCTTGACCACTGTAGGAAAGGAAGGCATCATATTCATAATGCATGGTAGTTGGTAAACATCTATTATTAAACGGAGTTAAAAAACCACATTTTTGCTTAGATTTGTAAATAAGATACCGTATTTTCCATTTGTTTTTAACACATACTATACTTGTAACTAATGTAAGAAACATTGCTAGAAAAACTGCACTGCCAATATACAAACTTAAAAATGATTCGCATAATTTTTGCAATAATTCTAAAGAAGAATCTAAAGTTCTAAAGTCAAACAAAGCCTTCCCTGAAGAACAACTGTAGTTTTTAATGTACAAAAAATGTTTTCTGTATTTCAGCATCCATCTTAAGAAATTCTGATTTTCACAAGTACATGCTAAGTCGTTACCAGACAGATCGATAGTTAAATTAGAACGTTTGAATAACTCCTCAATCTGATTAAAAGCGCCCTCATCAAGGGTTTTTAATTTGTTATCAGAAAGATCTAATAACTTAAGCTTTGACACTGTTCTCATATCCACCATCCAGCTGGATATCCTATTGTTGCTTGTGTTAAGGCAACGCAAATGTTTTGTTTTCTTCAGAAGCAGCTTTGGTAGAGATGATATTTTGTTGAAGGATAAATCTAACACGTCAAGATTTGTAAAAGTTTCAAGTAATTCCCCATTTGTGTCTTCTTCCAAATCTTTGCTAATATCATTGTGAGATAAATTCAAATATCTAATATGTTGACCATCGATCGACCTAAATATATGAGTACAAAAATTGTTTGAAATATCTAATGTTTCGATATAATTGTTTTTTGCTCGAATTTCTCCTCTCAAAGACAGAATAAAGTTGTTTTGTAGGTAAATATGCCGAAGATTTGGAGCATTTAGGGAAAATCGGGGATCTATGATGTAGAGTCTGCTAGATTGTGCATATACTGTTTCTAATTTTGGAGGAAATGGCATACTCCAGTTAAAATGAAATGGTTTGGTTGTCTTCTGATAAAACTGTTTTTCTAATGTACTATTAAAATAGTCTTCCTTTTCAATACATTGGTTTGCAATTGAATTAGGAAACACGGGTGGATGTAATTGGTAACTCATATTGAGGACTTTTAATCCCGACAAAGAATGATACTCCAAAATATACAGACCTGCTGTAAGTTTATTTTCAGCTGTTGAAAGCATTTGTAGAGATTTTGGTAAATTATAAAGCACACCACGTTCAAAGAGCTCAAGTCTATTGCTTGCAAGTGACAACTCTGTCAAGTTTGTAGTTTTGATGTTTTCCAAATGAAATCGTTTTAGAATTGTACCAATGCCAGTTTCACAGTTGATTCCATTTAAATTAAGTGATAAAAGTTTTGTTTTGTTTAAGTCAGACGTTATATTGGGCAACGATGCAAATCCTAGTTCTCTGTTGTATGAAATGTTAAGGTAACGTAGATTTATCAACTTTCCAAAGACTCCTTGGTCAACGTCACGTATGTTGCAGAACGACAAATCCAGAAAGCTCAAATTTGATAACAATTCAAATGAACCATCTTTAATTTGCTTAATACTATTCCAAGACATGTCGAGGTAGTTCAACTTATTTGGTAGTACACCGCATGGAATGTGAGCAATTTCGTTGTGACTTAAGTCTAAATAAGTGACACTGTCGTTGAGTTTTGGAATAGTTCGAAAACCTCTTTCAGAACAATTTACTATTACTTTTTCTCTCTTCTGTGTCCATGTGCACATTTCTGAAAAGACACAAGAAGAAAAAATTCCTAAAGTTACTATCCAGTGAAACAAAGTCATTTTGTAGAGTTCAAAAGGAGTGAGTTTTTTTAGAGCCAGTTTGTTTATGATTTTAATTAACATAATATTCTTACTGTATATCCTGTTTTTTCACGTGACAGTTTGTCATTATGTAAACTCTATGCTGTTTATATGCATAGGAAGGAAAGTCATCGGTAAATTTGAAGTACATTTAGCCAAGGTATTTTCAAAGGTTAAAAAGTGCCATTTTGTTATATTAACTAAAAATACCTAAAACATTGAAGTACCTTTCATTGTTCAAAATTACTTAATATAAATTCAAATTAGAAATATTTATTTGATATTATTATTCTATGAAATTAATTATACAATTGTATCAGTTCTAAAATACGTCTGGGACAAATTTAAAAATTATTAGGAAACAAGGGCGGTTTCGCCCCAAAAAACAGATAGGTCTCTGTTTCTTTGCTGTCTCAAATTAAAAAAAACTCTTCCCTCTTTAAAGAGGCTAGATGATTAAAAAATTAACTATCATATCTTCCTTATAATTTTAAATTCAATATACGACGCAAAAGGTTACCGCCTGTTTCAACACATTATAAAATTTGCCCCAGACGTTCAATAATTTTTCAAAAAGTTGCTTTGTTTAAACAATGCACAACATGCGGGTTGAATAAATCCAAACATTCGGGGGACGAAACCAAACGGTTCCCTTATCTAAACATTCCCATGATGGTTTGGGTTTTCTCTTTGCCCATAAAGATGTTTTTATTTACATTGAATATTTCTAACTTTGAAAGGAGACCGATTCTGCTGGTGTATATAGGCAATATAAAACAGATATATAAAATATATATAAAAAGTTTTAATTAGTTAATTCATTTTAAAAATAAAATGCTTAATTTGGTGCGTCAGGCGAGTATGAAAATAATTATTTTGCGATGCTTTCTACCCTCAAGACTCGAATAGGGTACCAAAGAAAGCCTTACATCTTATGTTTATTTTTACATCTTCCTTTTAATTACCTAAACGGTTATCCATATAACAAATAAAATTACGTAAATCATATTTATTGTCGATTAAAACTTACAGAGAAAGAACAGCCAGTTGTGTGAATGTTGCCGTGGTACATGTAACTGCAGTCTACTTGGTCAGCCCGTGCAAATTTGTGGAGTTCGTACTCTCGGTGTTACTAGTTTTGATCAAGAAAAGCAAAAAAAGCAGCAAAATTATAAAGAAAAGAATATATCGATGAACGATGTAAAAATATTATCAGTTATAGCTATTTGAATCAAAGTTGAAATTTTGAAATGTTAACAATGCATCTATAATAGTTTTTGAAAATTAGAAATATACATTCTTACGCCTAAAGGTAAGTCGTCCTTTGGATTGAGTAGATATCTGTATAGTCATGCATGTATGAATTACAATCAGTTTCGGTAAAAAAAATATAGAGGGAAACATACTTAGTGAATGTAAATATATAAATATCATGAAGACACATAACAGCTTTGATATAATTGTATTTTGGTTTGCCGAGCAGCCTTACAAGCACAATATCTCAGTTACCTTTTCTGTAAATTTGTAGATGCAAATGCATCTTTAAACACAATTTGGAAAACAGTTTTGATTAATTGGTGTTTGACAGGAAGAAAATCTAAATAATATACTAGTAATATCTTAGTTCCATTGTTACCAAATAGAGATACAAAATAGTATACATGAGTAATACATCGATAAATTATCTGCTTTAGAAAACATACGCTATCATAGTAATACTACAAAATAAGTACTGGGATCAGTTGTACAAGATCTAAATTCACGAGACGTGTGTGTCTTTACGGTAAAATAAATGCGTTCTACTTATTTGCAATTAATTAGGGAAATTTGATCTTCCTTTGCTCTTCTTTTTCTCTGTCACCATCTTGAGCATTTCCTCTAGCTAATAGAACGAGGGTTTGTGCGTGACTATTAAGCGGAATACAATTAAGCAAAGGCTTACAAAAAAAAACCGGAAATCCGGGGAAAATCATTTCTTGAAGCTTCAATGAGAATCACAAGTTTCAGGTTTAAAAAATTAAATAGGATAAAGGCAGGTACATGTTTTTGCCATTCTGAACAGCTTAAAGAAAGGAAACTCTTCTTAAGTTCCATAACTGATGTTATTTTAACAAATTTGATTGATCTAAACTGCATTAAATAACTGTATGGTGTTTTTTTTCAAATCATCAGGAGGCTGACATTAACCAAACTTGAGAGTATGTATGTTGTCAAATGAACTGTTTGCACTGAAAACTTTTTTAAAAATTTAAACATATTTTATTGACGATTAAAAAGGAACTAGGCAACAGGCTAAGCCTATATTAACCCTCTCCGAAATATAAAGTCAAGCAGTGATTATACAGTATTAAATAATCTATAGAATATGATATTGCAAGGAATACTTGAACTTTAAATACAAATCTTGACTTTTTCCATATGTGACTTCTTAAATAATATGTAAGCTACCATATATGGGTGATACACCTACATTAACAACCCACCACATCATTCATACCCACAGACATGCAAAATTAGAATGGAGTTTTCATGATCCAGCCCATGTGAAAAGAACAGCAAGTAAAAAAATACTTAGAAAAAGATAAATACGAGGGTTGTTCGGAAATTATTGAGACAACTCGAATATTTTCTTCTCTAATTGACGAATTTTGGTGAAAATTGGCATAGACACTGAAGAAACGCCAACAAATAATAAAACAAAGTAATATTTAAAGAATATTTAATATTTTGTTTACGACGGTAGATAAACAAATCGGTGGTCGGGGTACCCGGCGCAGCCATGAACTCGGAGATTTAACAACTTAAGCATCTACTTTATAAGTGTCTGTAGAATTACAGTTAATGATAAAAGAAATCAAATTAAATATTTTCATTTTGCTATTCTTTGCAACTAACTTTTGATTAAGTTTGACTGATGTTCGAGTTGAAATACGGATATGGTACACATCTATTTTCCAAACAATAGAAATCTGACGACGATTTTACATTGAATTTTGACGTCAAGGCGGCGCATTGAAAACCGTCCAACCAGTGGAAATCTCAGAAGAAATCCTTTTAAGGCCAATCAATTGCATAAAAAACTATACGATGACAAGACAAGGTATAGAGCTTCAGTTCATCATATTTTTTCACCGATTGTTTAACTAGAATTAGGCCAAAGGGATTAATTATCGAGTACTTTTGACACACTAACTGTTGTAAACAGTTCTAAAATATATATATAAAAAGATGACAGAAGGAGACATTCACAGTAATTAGACTTTCGGGAAAAATAACTCGATTCATCCCCTAAAAATAACAAGAATGAGAGAAAATGTAAATGAAAACATCTTGATATGAAAACAAAAGATGAGAAATAAAGAATAAATCTTATTTCCGTTCGTTTGTAAGGTGTTTAAAACACAGGAGCAATCAGAAGCGTTAAAATGACGTTGCGAAAAGTTTGCGGTTGCGCCGGGTCACTGGACGAAGGCACGTTGGTCAGCTTACCAGGAATGATCTATTCATGCCATGGACAAGAAACTTTTCACATTGATAATCTCTATCCTTATTAACGTTATGGTGAAATTTCAAGGGTTTATCTTTTTTACTAAAAGAATAAGAGAAAATGTCTCAATAATTTCCGAACAACCCTCGTATATTATAATATTAACTGAATAAGTTTAGGTAGTGACTAAACAAGTTAAAGCAGTGAACTTAAAACTTCTTAAAAGGTTTGTCTGCCCTTTAGAAATTAGGAAACAATTATTTTCTAAAAACAAGTGTGGAAAATTATGGATATATTTGACAAAAGTCCAAAGAGAGGGAAGCTTTTTGCAACTTTTTAACAAGAGATTTGTGAGAAAACTTCTCGTACTTAAAATAAGTATCTAAAAATGCAATTTTCTCATAGACTTCATTGCTATTTTCAAGACGTAATAAAATTGTAAATAGTCAAATTTTTTTAAAATCTCAAAGGTGAATTTTCATTCTTTAAAAAAAACCCTGAAAATCAAACATATAGATGCATTATAAAAGGTATGGATGGACTATTAAAAGATAAATCGATAAAACACACAATCAATTAAATGTATATACATAGGGTCAGTATACTAATCCAATCTAAATATAATCAGATCCTCGATCCGCTCCTATCATTTTTTATTGTTGCAAAAGCAGCAGCAGATCAAAGGGATCTGGTTTAAGGTACCTCACTACACCTACAGTTATACTTTTTAAGACAGTACGTCACTAGATGGCGATTTAATGTTTTGTTAAACTGTTTATATCGTTCGATTGGGTTGTATATCGTCGTAGCTCAGTGGTATTGGGCTCCTGAACCGCGGATCAAGAGTTCGAATCCGCCAGGAGCTTTTCTTTATGTTAACTGAATTAAATTTTTTGAAAATGTAATTTTTCCTCCAAAATTGCACATTGTATGCCTATTAGACTTCAATACTTCTTACCTATTATGATATCTATCATAAACAAGTAATTTTCTGCTAATTTGAGAAAATATTTTACGGTATAGTGAGCCACCTTGATCAATTGCAATAGTAATCAAAATTAATGGTGATTATGTATACTTTTTAAAACAATGAGATATCTTCACTCTTTTGATAATTTTCTATGCAATACACAAATTATTTTCTTCCTTTGAATAAAACAAATAATATTTGTTAAGAAACTTAGCAAATAAACAATTGTACTTAAACTATCACTTAAGTATTATACAAATATTGACTGGGGTTGAGGGCAACATTCATTATATTAGCCCCTGAGGGACGAAATATTGCCCGACGCGAAGCGTTTTTGATAACCGATCCCAGAAATTGTTATATGCACACAACTCCCCCTGACACTCAATATACTGTAGTGTAAACGCATTGTATTATTGTATGTGTATTTTATGCATGACCTCTGACCCTGGTCCACCCCAACCTTACCTGGTCCAACCTACTGGAGCTCCAGTTCTGATCCTGCCGTATACCGCACCACACCTGTTACCCTGTTTTTCCTTATATATTTTTACCATTGTCTGTTGTCTGCCGCATATTGTCAGGTAAGACACCAGATATTTGAACTACATGTTTTGTAGTTTCTCGGCTACACAACATTGGCGTCGCCGGTAAACTTTTATCGTATTTTTGTGTATTTTTGGATATTTTTGTCCACACGATACACATATCGCCGTTTGGATTTTCTTGGTCAAATTCGTTTTTGAACAATATTTATTTGCATTGGACGTTTATTATAAGCGTCAGGTGCGTTATTCCTACAATTTGACCAGTAATTTCATGTTTTCATAGTTTTTTTGTCACGGCGTGCTGACAGTTAGCACGTGCGGCGTCGTGATATTTTCATATCGGAACTCAATATTGTCATTATTTTTTCTATTGTGTATTGTTGTTTGCTTGCGTTTTCGTAAGCGTACTTAGAGCGAAATTTAGTATTATTCGTCTTGTATTTTTGTCACTCGTGTTTCTGTAGACACGTGGGTGACCGTTTCTCATGCATGATAAGCGTGAATTGTAAACACGTGTTCAAGAGTATAAAATTTTCGTAGTTTTTCAATTATTTTTCGTATTTATGTAGTATATTGTCACACTAAAGCGTTTATCTAACTTTGAAAGTCATATTTGTAGTTATTATTACCTAGAGAATGTTTTTCATTTTTTTGACATTTTGTTTACTGTTTCGGTCGTCTTGTCTGTCGCCATTTTTAGCGCCAAATCGACTGTGACGTTTTAAAGTGAAAGTAACTTTCACTTTCGATTTCACTTTTCTGAAAACGTGTTTGTTTACATTAGACTAGTTAGTAGTTTATAAAATATATTTTCAAGCTTTAGTTATTAGTTTTAAGTAAGATTATTGTATTGTTTACATAAACATTTAGTTTATTCATTAGGAGAAGTAATATTTTGAAATATTTTCTTGAACTTTTTTTGCTGCTGTTGCAGTATATCAGTTGTGGGCAGCATTATTTGATAAGTTCACAATATCATAAGGTCTTTTCATATCTGTTGACAATTAAATTGTATTAAATTAGTTGAACATATCATAAGTTCAAGTAGTTTGGGCTGTTATATTTGTTAATTTTTCAGATTTTTTAAAATTACACTTTAGGGGGAAAATTGTTTAAAAAAAAGAGAGAGAATTTTTGTTTTTTTTCTAAATTTTTCAAATTGTTTTTTCACTGAACTAGGTTATTATTGTTCAGTCTCTGTTTTAAAACAAATTTTTGAGTTAGAGATATTTCATTTATTTGTCAAAATTAGTTCAGGCTTTGAAAATACTAAAGTTAGAACTGATTACTTAATGTGATCACCAGCATGCAGTCAACCATGCAGTCAATAATGGACAAATCATTGACTTACCATCAATATGATCAACAAGATGTATTCTAATCCAATCAACGTTGGATATATTAGTGAGGGGGTGAGTGCACAGAGTGCATTTCAGCAACCATTAGTAGGTCCAGTGTCTACAGGCCAACTTTCCCTGCAGACAGGTACAGTGCTACATGGTCATAATGCCCCTCCAGGATTCAACCAACATTACAGTGGAATCCCTGCACCATATGGAACACCATATTCAGCTCAATACCCTCCACAAAGTGCTATTCTAAATCCATGGGGGGTAATGTCAGGTGTTTCAATGGGACCAGAAAATAACACAAATATGTTAGTTGGAAGTTCTTCCATGACACAGGGAGGTTATTTACCGTCAAATGTCAATTGAATGATGCCAACTGGATATACCGTTTCAAGGGCCACTGGAACAAGTTACACTGGTACATTTTCCCAGGCACAGGGTGGTTCGACTGGTTCCATACCGCCAAGTGTTCAGGGGTTAATGATGCCATACCAAACAACATCAAGTCTAAGTGGATTTCCTTCCCAGGCAGCAAGCAGTTTCCAGTCATCGGTTTCTCAGGCATCAGTACTACCGACCACCAGTGTACCCATACCACAAAGCGGCAATATACCATTCAATAGTCAGGGTACTATTGTCAACATAGTACCATCTACCACCAATATACCTATACAACAGGGTAGTTATGTACCATTTAATGGTCTGGAAACCAATGTCAATATTGTACCATCTACCAACAGCGTACCTGTACCACAGGGCAGCTATGTACAGTTAATTGGTCATAGTACAAATCTCAACATGGTTCCAACTGCATATACCAACAGTACTCCTATACCACAGGGCGGTTACTTACCGATTAGTGGTCAGGGTACAAACGTCAATAATGTACCACCTACAAACAATGCATCCATACCACAGGGTGGTTACGTACCAATTAGTGATCATGGTACAAATGTCAACATTGTACCACTTACCAACATTGCACCTGTACCACATGGCGGTGTCATACCATTCAGTGGTCAAGGTACAAACTCAAACCTGGTAACAGCCACTACACCACAAGCGGGTTACATTCCATGTACTGGTCAAGGTGTTGATCTCAAGGTTATGTCACAAACATTATACCCACCAGTTCAATCAACACAGAACTCAAATACTTCCAACCAGTATGTGCCATGTACACCAAACCAGGCAATGCTAAACAGCACTAAACAACAGGTACTGACACACAATCATATTCAACCACCACCAGGATTCCAGCAACTACAGTCACAACAGGTTTCACAACAGAGATATGCTCCGACATTGACAACACAAAATCAGCTGACACAACAGGTTTACACTCAAGCATTACCAACACCAGTCAGCATTCAGCAGCAACAACAACACAACTTACAGACACTACTCAATCCGAAGACCACTCCAACACAGCAGTACACCATTCAACAATTGCAAAATGCAAGTCATCTTGGTCAAGTACATCAACAAACTCAAATGCGAGATGTACCATGTCAAATACTGCAAAATGTACCATGCCAAAATACATGTATGGCACCAGCTCTGATGCTGGATCTGACCCCAGGCCTAACAGATCAAGTCAGTCCGACTCTGTTAAATGGCAGTGAAATACCTCCCCCTGGAGCAGGTTTGACAGTTACGGGTAGCATTCAGTACCAAGTTAATCCGGCAAAGTTACATGGTGGTTATGTACCACTAATGGCTTCAGCTAGTACTGAATCTATTCCTGGTAATGTGGAGAAGATTTCAAAGATGCAGATGCCTTGCTACAATTCTGAGTCGGTCCAGACAGTGGGCGCTTTAAAACCGCTAACTGTTGAGGTATCTGACCAGGGTTCTTCATTGTCTGGCAATATCCTTGAAACAGTCAAAGCAAGCATTTGTTCTGACCATGCACGGATCACACAGCCCTATGGATCTAAGCAAACACTCATGTTATTGCAGCAGTGCCAACAACCACATTTGCAAAGTGTGCATGCACCACTTCTTGCGCTTCAATTGCCTTCTCAACAAAATGTGGAACAACAACCTCACCAGCAAATCATGTCGCTATCACCACAACAACAGTTTGCAGTTGGCTCACAAGAGCAGCATCTTCATATGGTGTCACTGAATACTATGGAGAAACAACATGCATCAGTGTTATCTGCACATTTGTCAACCCAGCAGTTAGCATTAGGTAACATTGACACAAGAAGTAGCGGAAGACAAGAATTTTGTGGTGAAGATGATAGGCAAGGTGTTTGCAATGAACATGAAATGTCAGATCTTGCTGAGGCACTGACTGAGGGAAGAGAGCAGCCAGAGGTGTTTGATACACATGAACAAGACACTTTGCTGCGGACAGTCAAGAGACACTATGTTGAGGTCTATCAACGGCTGTCTACCCTGAAGAATCATGTCGACTCTTTGGTCATAGACATGCAGACCATCACAAAGGGAATGGAGGCAATTGATCTTGAGCAGAATCATCTTAAATATGACTGCTACTCAGTCTGCTAGTGAGAAATATCTGAATATTTGTTAATAACTTATTGTGACTCATTAAGCAGAATGTTACATGTATCAAGACATTTGCAGCTGCTGATAAATTTATGTTATTGACAAACCAGTATGAACAACAATTAAATCCTATACAGTTGTAAGAGTAACTTAAATATGTAGATCTGACAATCATTATGTTTTAGTAAACATTGTTTCCAAGCCAGTTTTCCCATTAGCTAGATACTTGGCAATTATATTAGTTATGTAGTACAGTATTTGCTAGTAGTTTTCCTAGGTTAGTATAAACAAAATACTGGTACAATATGCATTTGTTTCAATATGTAAGATACACATCATGTTCTGAACAAGTCAGTAGAATGTTATATGTTCGTCATTTGCACTACTGAAGTTCAATATACTTAAATTATCATATTATTAGTATGTTATTCATGGACTTTGTATTTCAGTCGATGAAGAAGTTGAGTTCCAAAACCAGGGTCACGTCACATTTATTGTTTATTATTACCAGTAACAGTATACTTAGTCAATATGTGTCATGCAGCATTTTATAGTTAACATTCCCCGTCCATGTTTTCATATTTTTGGTTGTTTATATTTTGAAACAGTGTGTAGTTGAAAGAAACATTCCTTTTTATGTAAAACTAGTTTGTTTTGTTATTTATTATACAAGAAATAATTTGTTGGTCAAGAAAGGGTGATTGTCATAATTAGATTTAATCCATTTTGTGCTTTGAATAATTGGTATTTTGATAGCTCTCCGTTACTGTTAAGTTAGTTAATCTACCGGTATATATAGGAAACATCAGCTACTGCTTTAACATCCTCAAAGGCTTGTATAGACATACATACAAACAATTCCGGAATCTGACATAATGCAACAGAAGACCATTTCCAAGTTACAGAATGGTCAGCTAGATCAACAGGACTTTTCCGAAGTTCATGACGGAGCAGAATGTTCTACGGATCATGAGACGGCGGACTAAGAATGTTGCATCTTAAACTCAGCTGTAGATTTTACCATATGGATCAGAGCCTTTTTCCACATAGGCCCACATTAGTTATTGTTTATCTTGGTATATACCTACCTTCACTTCACCAGAATAAAGCTGCATTTAGACAATAATTTGTTGGTATATAATTGTACATACCGTACAAGTGTTTGTTAGTGGACTCTGATCACTCCATTACATAGAGGCCTTACCTTGCTCAGCATTGTCTGTACCCTAACTGTGAAAGGAGGGGAGGATCACCTTCAGCACCAGCACATCCTCAAGATATTTAGAAATATACGTCCCGTTTACTTAATTGACGAGACTGCATGCGATGAGCCAACTCCAGTACTCAAAATTCATATCTTTGATAATAGGTGCCTTAGGACGCTGATGTCCACAGCGCCATCACATTGTAATGTTCCTGCTAAATTTAGGGCTAGATATTGTTCTGCCCAATTCAAGTGGGATTTGTACTTAATCTCGTTGTATTTTCATATGGTAGTTTTCTTAAATAATTCCTCCAAAACTTGTTTAGAGAAATTTTAGCATATTTTTCAGTATCTTGTATTGTCAACCTTTTTAAAAAAGAGATTACCTACTGTAGTCTATGTACATTCATCTTTTTATTATAAAACGGGGAGGAGTGTAGTGTAAACGCATTGTATTATTGTATGTGTATTTTATGCATGACCTCTGACCCTGGTCCACCCCAACCTTACCTGGTCCAACCTACTGGAGCTCCAGTTCTGATCCTGCCGTATACCGCACCACACCTGTTACCCTGTTTTTCCTTATATATTTTACCATTGTCTGTTGTCTGCCGCATATTGTCAGGTAAGACACCAGATATTTGAACTATATGTTTTGTAGTTTCTCGGCTACACAACAATACCGTTTTTTCTGTTTTAGATCCATGACATAAAATGACGTAATCAAGAGATCCACAATTATCGATACCTTCTTCCTTACCCAAGTTCATACTCATGCCACTTAGAGGTAAAAATATTTTAAACACCAAAAACATTTGTTTTATGATAGGACTGCAAAACACTGATAAAGTAACCATACAATCAATGTACAATGTACCATGCTAGATAATATGTGTAGTTTCCTGGAATGGCTAGAGAATATTCCATATTCATCGAATCAAAATATATACTATGTGTAAAACATGTGTAGTTTTTATGGAGGCGGGCACTAAAACACAGATAACGTCCATCGTCCGAAAAACCTTTAAATATAAAGATAGGGGACTTAAAATGTTCATTCATTTTATTTGTGACCAAGGTCAAATGCCATTTTGTTAGAGTTTGGCCTAAAAATTTATTATTTAAGGAAATCGAACAAATATTTATAGTTTAAACTATAATTTAATTATGATTTATATAATATCGTATAAAGTTAAACATATGTATTGGATATATAAGTACATGTAATTTGAACTATTATTTGATTATGATGAAGTTAAACACATGTAATAGATATATAAGTAATATTTAAGTGATAATAAAAAAAAACCTTGCCTTAATGGTGGCTTTATATGCCAGTACATGATGAACACAAATATTTAGATTGAACATTTATTAAGATTGTTACAAAATGTTGGAGCAATCAAATTTTAACACAAAAAATATTAGTAATGCAATCTTTCCAAAACTTTCCATACAAATAAACATAAACCTAATATAAAATTTTAAAAAAGTAGGGGTCACATTTCAAAACTTTGAGGTATGGCGTAAAATGAGCTAATATTTTGCAAAATTCGAGTTATTTTTTTACTTTTATGAAATATAAGGTAAGTATACCAGAAATGCCTAATAATTTGGAAGCTAAAGTAACAGTTCTTTAAAACTATTGAGTTATAATTCATATTCATTTCCTACCTGAAAACCGTCCGCCACAAAGTACAGTCCATTATGAATCTCTATTAATGTGTAATTTTTTCTTAACTATTCTATTCAAAATAGTATATTTGGTATTCTGAAATATAAACTTACGATTAGGATTTTTATACGAACCAGAATTTTCAGAATAGAGATGACCCAAAATAGTTAGCAAGAAACAGGGTGATGATCCTCTTTATTCCTGAGAAATTGACTGTTGTGTTCTTGAAACGATATTAAAAATTCTTGGTTGTCACACTGCAAGGCAATCCGTTTCCAAACAAAGTGATAGTTAGATCAGAGCGTTCGAATGCTTTTTTGAAACTACTTGTACATGTATGCCCTGACACTGAGTGTTGTAAATTGTAAAAGGGTACCTGCAATGCCATTGAATTTTTAATATTATGGAGATCTATGTTTAAAACACCATTCTGAATATTTTACTTCGATTGTATAAGTACTTTTTCATATATTTGGGGAAAACCCCATTTCACACCTGAACGATTTTTGAATCAAGGCGATTTGGCGCAAGATGAAATTTGAGGTCACGAGTTCAAGGCTGCTGTTAGAAAAACAAGAAAATCGTATGAGAACTGTTCGCTTTTTTTCTTGCATTGTTTCATAGATAAATGAACAATTGGTTTGGTATTTCTGATCCCATATCAACTCTGAATGCATATATATACTGTTGTTGAGTTCAAAGCGTTATTCATTTCGGCTTAAAAATTGTTGACTTCGTGACCTCACCTCCGCATAAGTCACATTATTGCTTAATTTTGTTTTTTTTTAGATTGGATTCTATCTCTATTTCTATATTTTTATTCTATATATTCTATACATAACTTTAAAATGGGTTATGCTGCAGGTACCCTTTAAAGTAGATCCAATGTTCTGTGATGTCATGCTATTTTGTAAAACTTTGAGTTCTTTAAAATTTGTGCAAGATAGTTTTATCTATTTTGTGTGAATATAATCACATGGATGTAATAAGAAGTACTGTTAAGTTCAAGATATTTTTGCAGCTCAGTTTTATCCTAAATTTCCTGTTTTTTATACATTTTATCGATGCTAAGGGGAAATAACTCTTTTTCTGCCTTTCTTTCAGTTGTATGTCTAAATGCCATAGTTTTTCTTATCCCAACGATTAATTTTAAAATATTTTTGTAGTTTTAGTTTTCTGATAAAGTTGACAATAAAATTAAACAAGATAAAGAAATTTCTGCGTACCAAAATTTTACTTTTAACAAAAAAAATACAGTTTTCTGATGCTAAAATATGCTTTAGTTTATGTTTATCTGGCATCTCAAAAAGTGTGATGACATGTATATTTTTTCTTACAATTGATGAACTTTAAGTCTATTAAGTTGAAATCAGTTCGGTTTTTCAACTTTCATCAGAGAATTTTACGAGTATGGAGTTACCTTAAGATTCACTTTTTAGCTCACCTGAACCGAAGGTTCAAGTGAGCTTTTCTGATCACCCGTTGTCCGTCGTCCGTCCGTCCGTCCGTCTGTCTGTCTGTCCGTCCGTCTGTAAACTTTTCACATTTTCAACTTCTTCTCACAAACCACTGGGCCAAATTTAACCAAATTTGGTACAAAGCATCCTTATGGAAAGGGGGTTATAAATTGTTAAAATAAAGGGCACAGCCCTTTTCAAAAGGGAGATAATTGCGAAACAGTAAATTTAGGGTGCATGTCTTTAAAAATCTTCTTCTCAAGAACCACAGCACCAGAAATGCCAATATTTACACAAAAGCTTGTATATATAGTGAAGATTCTAAATTGTAAAAATCGTGACCCTCGGACCAAAACTGGGGCCCCAGGCGGGGTTCAAAGTTTAACATAGAAATACATAGGAAAATGTTTAACAAATCTTCTTCTCAAGAACCACTGCACCAGAAATGCCAATATTTACACAAAAGCTTTCATATATAGTGAAGATTCTAAATTGTAAAAATGGTGACCCTCGGACCAAAACTGGGGCCCCAGGCGGGGTTCAAAGTTTAACATAGAACAACATATGGAAATTTTTTAAAAAATCTTCTTCTCAAGAACCACTGCACCAGAAATGCCAATATTTACACAAAAGCTTGTATACATAGTGAAGATTCTAAATTGTAAAAATCGTGACCCTCGGACCAAAACTGGGGCCCCAGGCAGGGTTCAAAGTTTAACATAGAAATACATAGGAAAATGTTTAAAAATCTTCTTCTCAAGAACCACTGCACCAGAAATGCCAATATTTACACAAAAGCTTGTATATATAGTGAAGATTTTAAATTGTAAAAATCGTGCCCCTCGGACCAAGACTGGGGCCCCAGGCGGGGTTCAAAGTTTAACATAGAAATACCTTAGGAAAATGTTTAAAAAATGTTGTTCTCAAGAACCACTGCACCAGAAATGCCAATATTTACACAAAAGCTTGTATGTATAATGAAGATTCTAAATTGTAGAAATCGTGACCCTCGGACCAAGACGGGGGCCCCAGGCGGGGTTCAAAGTTTAACATAGAACTACATATGAAAAATGTTTAAAAATTTTCTTCTCAAGAACCACTTCACCAAAAATGCCAATACATACACAAAAGGTTGTATACATAGTGAAGATTGTAAAAATCGTGACCCCCGAACAAAAAGTGGGGCCCCAGTAGGGGTTTAGATTTTAACATATGTAGGAAAATGTTTTAAAATCTTCTTCTCAAGAACTATAGTGCAACTGTTTGGGATATTACTATGCATACATGTACATCCTAAAATAATGTAGATTCAAAAAATTGTAACTCCCGGACAATTGATGGGCACCAAGAGGGGTTCAAAATTTAAACATTTTAAAAAACATAAAGGAAAAGTTTCAAAATTTTCTTCTCAAGAACTACAATGTTTTAGTTTGTGGAATTTCTATGCATGCATCCTTTGCTTATGTAGATTCCTAATTGGTAAAATTGTGACCCCCGGACCAATACTGGGGCCCCAAGATGGGGTCAAAATTTATTAAAGAAATATAAAGGTAACATGTTAAAAAATCTTCTTCTCGAGAACTACAATGCTTCAATTTGTGAGATTACTATCATGCATACAACCTTGTATAATGAAGGTTCGACAGTTTTAAAATAGTGACCCCTGGACTAATACTAGAGACCCAAGATGGGTTTAAAGTTAAATGTAGAAGTACCGGTATATATGGAAAATGTTTAAAAATCTTCTTTTCGAGAACTACAATGCATCAATTTGTCAGATAACTACGTCAGCACCCTCAAATAGTGTAGATTCGAAATTATAAAAGCCGTGATCTCAATCTAATACTGGGGCCCCAAGAGGTGTTCAAAGTTTAGCATAGAAATATAGAGGGAAAATGTTGAAAAATCTTTTTCTAGGGAACTATAATGCTTCAGCTTGTGAGATAACTAGGCAAGCATCCTTAAATAATGTAGATTCCAAATAATTAAAACTTTAGCACTGGACTAATACTGTGGCCCCAAGAGGGGTTCAAAGTTTAACATAGAAGGATATATTGAAAATGTTTTTAAAAAGTTTTTCTCGAGAACTATAATGCTACAGTTTGTGAGATTACTATGCAAGGATTCTCAAATTGTGTAAACTCTAATGTAGTGGAACCAAGAGTTATCTTTCTTGTGTTCTGTACAGTCTGAGAGTTATTCCTCTTGAAGTGGAACTCTGCTATGTTCAGTTTTTCAGGTTGTGTACGTGCGGTCCCACCGCAGTGCTTCACATTTTCATTCCTATGTTACTATTTATGTTGTTCAAGCCAACCATAAACCTTGGACCATAACTGGGTCCCCAGAAAGGGGTTCAATGTTTAAAATAGAAAAAGCGTATGCTACGAAATGTAATGTTACAAGGAACTGCTGTTCAGGTGAGCGATGTGGCCCATGGGCCTCTTGTTTACACAAAGCTACCAACTAGTCAAATAAATTGTTGTCAGTAACGTTTACAAACAGAAACATATATGTGTATGTAAAAGCACGGTCAATTATTTTCTTGAGTCAAAAATCTCTCTCTGAAACGTTAAAATACTTCTTAAGACAAAGGGGCAGTAAAAGACGGAAGGTCGGGAGAAAAAAACTGCAAAGAGACATGTATATGATTATACATGTACACTTATGATTTCAATTACATTTAGAGCTTTCATCATATTTAAGTATTAACATTATAACAATAATGAAAGATACGTTTTTGATTTATCTTTAACTACCTTAGTATGACACTTTTCACCCATCAAATATGAAGTAAAAGAGTGTGAAAAATGTAAGCCTATAAATTCATTAAGTGGGTTTAAAATTTCAAAATATCCCGTTCGCACATATTTTGCATGGAAGTTGGGAAAAATACAATGCTTCACATATCTTAAACAAAATCACATTTGCACTACATGTACATCATATATATTTTCTGCATTATTCATTACTAAATCTACTCAAAATATTTGGAATGTAAATCAAATTATTGATTACAAATATATTAATCGAATGAAAAGTATCGATTATTCGTTTAGATATGTCGTTTTAATATGTATAAGGCAAGTGCGAATATTAATAATGTGTAAACCATGGTAAGAATATTTCTTTGTGAGAATTGATACCATCTATCAAAACTTTCTATTTTATTAATTTCATATCAATTCAATCAAATTTACTTGACAAATTGTACAATTTAACATTAAGGACAGCAACAATATTCTCAGCAACATAATTAACAATCATTTTATGTATATGCTAAAAGTTACGAATACCCTTGGCTAAGTGTTGAATTTTTGGCTTAACTTTGGTGCAAATATCCGCCTTTTAGTGAAACGGTTCAAATGTTTGACATAAGTCCATATTTACGCGAAGCGTAAGTTTACGCCGGGCGTAGGCCTTTTAATGGCCCCTGTCGTACAGTTAGAGGAATATTTTAGTTTACTTTATCATGCACGGTGTTTTTAATTATAATTTTACAATTTGTTTTGGGAACATAAAATAAAGGAAATTGAGTTTTCGATTTTCTGAAGCCAAAATATACAGGATTTTCAGCTGGTCAGATTTTTTTTCGCAAACGTCTGGTCATTAGAGCTGGAAGTGATTTTGGATTCTTTTCACCTGCAAGCTATTTAAGAACCAGTGTTTATGCAGCTCCGATGATTAATATAAATAAATGACTAATATACCTGTTGTTTATTTATTCTTAGGGAATCTTGAATAATATGAAATCACATGAAAATAAATAATGAAAAATTCACACACTAATTTATTTTTTTCTTGCACATAAAGTTAAAGCTGCTTATACAATTTCCATCATGCCATTTTTCTTTGCCAACATGGAATATGGCTGCACAGTGCTTCGATGAATTATAGTTGTTTGGTTCGCCATTGTCCCAAGGGAGATAATTAGCAGTTTTTCCGGATGAAAAACCACATCCATTTACCTTCTCTTCCTAAATCAACGACATCTCTCCATGTTGCTGAGATGAAAATGAATTAAACAATAAATTCAAAAACTTATCCTTGCTTTAGATAGAATGTTTTAAATAACAAGGTATTCTTTATCATCGGTTTTACAATTAGCATAATGTTAAATATATAAAAAAGACCAAAAAAATCAAAACTATAATAAATGAAATTAAAAATGACTGAGAAAGAATAAAAAGAAATTCAATATTTTGGGTTTTTTCCCTATCAATTTTTAATCATACCACATATTGGAAATCTGATCTTTATTAGTTCATCTTTCCTTGTTTTGTTTTGACATCGAGATAAAAGGAACACAATGCTTTTCATATAGCATTGGCATATAAAAATTGAATCTTTAGCTCCTCTACAATAGCCCTACATGTATCATTATAGTGATTTTTAGGTTTGTGTTAAAATTACCTGTTTTGATATCAGGATATTATTTCTTTAACCATTGGTTTTCAAGCTCATCCTCAATGTGAGCAAGGGTGCTATCATATTTTCGGCAATTCATCTGTAAGGAAAGTGTATTTTTAAAAAAAAAATCCATATTTAGACAAGATCAAATAAAACAAATTGTATTTATATTTCATCTTTTTAAAATTATTAATCTTCAATAACCTGGGCCTGAAACCAGTTCACTTTATCCGTGAATACTTTATAACAACTTCCCTTTCTCGACTTCCACCCATTTGGACAAATTTTAGGTACTGGTGCTGAATAAATCGAAATGTTTTTTATATTAAATAAATCAGCAAATCTGAATCTTTTGCAAGCTCTTTGCAAAGTCTTACGCAAAATAGCATTCAAAACTATTCTTCAAAAATCATTAAAAAATGTCGTTATATTTTCCTTAGTAACATTTTTCATAAATTAGTATAAACATGATAATTTTTAAAATATATGATTATTGGACTCTAAATCATACCCTGTTTTGCCATAGAAGTCCATGTAAAACATCTCTCATGGGAACATCTTGTTTCAAACGTGGTAAGGAAAACGCTTTCCTGAGAAATTGTGTGCAAATACATCAAATTTCTATTACTTGATGAAAAACACGTATACACACCAAAAGGAAAAATAAACTAGGTGAAGTACCTCGTTTGACTTGGACACATTCCACAGATTTGAATGAAGATGGAATAGCTGCTTGTTAAGCAAAGACGAACAATTAACCTTTAACCTAACGTCACGATTTGTTGCATAGCCAATGCTTAAATACAGCGTCAGAGTGATCCAAATTGTGAACATGTTACCTTCTTGATTGAACTTCATTAGTGAAGTGATAATTAGCAGGAAAAAAAACAATCTGTCAGACATTTAATATATATATGATATAGATTTACTTACAAACATGGTTGACTGCAATATTGCGTGAGTACTCCGACGACTCATGCAAATGGTAGATTCAGTTACAAAATGTCCCGACTAAAACCTGACACAAAACGTATCAGAACAAAGAAGGGAAAATATTGCCTATCATTTTGAAAAAAACAGGGTCAAGTTATCCAGAATATTGCAAATATACGATGAATCTATAAATAAATGATATCTATTTTAAATAAATATCTGTTTATTTTAAGAACAGTTTCAACAAACAGCATTTATAGAAAATAGATATGATAAACTATATAAAAATGCAAATACCATTAACCTTATATCACATCGAAAATTTAAAAAGATAATCGTTGTTATATATTGTACTAGTGGTCGAGTGGATGTTTAGAAAGTAACCATTGCAGTGAAAAATATGTAAGGTTCGTCTGTAGATTATATAAATCTTTTTTTGCAATGATCGCTACCTTCAAAGCCTAAATCCTTGTTAACTACCAAAAAAGTCATTTTGCTGTTTTAGTGGTACCGGAAGTGTTCAATTCTTTGAAAATATATATGAGGATTGTTATAATTTTTAGGAAATAATTTTTAAAACAGAGTATCGAATGTTTCAAAAGATAAAGGTTGTGATCTGATGTACTAGTGGTCAAGTAGGTGTTTAGATAGTAACCACTGCAGGGAAAAATACATATGAATTGTTCCCTATATGAAAAAGTCAGAGGCAAAACAGGAATTGTAACTGAAATGTCGTAGATGAACACTTACTATAGTATCCTGTAATTATCAAGGTCACAGAAAAAAATTCTTAAGGTTAATAACACATCATAACAAAAGCCTGAACTCTGATCGAAATAACATTTTGTTTTGTTAAAACAATTTTATCGACGGCAACATGTAACTTAGGCCTATTTCATATCCGAGCGAATAAAATGTCGGGCTTGTGATCCGTACATCCCGAGTTCGTATCTCAGAGGGGCTTTTGTTGTTACTTACAGAATCAAATTTGTTAGATATTCATTTTTCATCCCAGAACAGCAAATTATTTCGCTTATTTTACGTATGTTAAGTTTATTTATCCTTATATCTTAAATTTTAAAATAATTTACACAGGTGCTTGTGGACTGGACCGTGCACTACCCCCCCCCCCCTTTTTATATTTTTTTTAATTTCTTTTATTAATTATCATTAACAACCCCTTATATATGTCTCCAGCCGAAAAATAAAAGAAATATCACGACTTGGTAGCATTTTATAATCACACTCGTTTCCCCTATATATATAAAGAGAGAAGGTAAGCAACTCCCGTTTGTTTACATTGAGGTACCACCTGGGAAATTCAAACGATTACTATATAAAAAATCGCTATACCTTTGGTGTCATCTATTTTTCTCACTTCCACACATATCATTCTATCTGAAAACATATATAAATTAGCACGCTGAACCGTAATCTATCCAATTAATAAACATTTGTCACTCGCGACCACGATATTCATGATATTTTGAAACGTTCCAAGGAGAAGCTACGGAAGTTAGCTGCACAGCGACATCTATGCTAAGAACGATAACTCTTCCCGTGTTCCGAATGTCATTGACTTAAGAGTAACGCACGAGAGGCCCGAAAAAAAGTTCGTGACAAATGTTTATTAATTGGATAGATTACGGTTCAGCGTGCTAATTTATATAAGTTTTCAGATAGAAGGATATGTTTTATTTTCCATCTCAATAAACACGGGTAAATCTATGTAAAGGATTATAGATCTACTCGGGGAATCCATTAGTGCCAACTGTGGAAATGAAATTTTTGTGAATCCATACCAATGCCATCAATGACGATTTCTGATTCGCTTTTTAGACAGAAAAGATCAACTACAAAAAACAGTATACTATGGCAATTTGTGTCACTATAATTTATTAGTAATTGTAATTTGATTTTTGAGTTAGATAGGATGCGTAGATTTCTTTTTTAAATAATATTAATATATTAATATGATAAGTTATTTTACCTCATGCAGTTTAAACAATTTCACAATTTGAAAAAAAAACTCAGCCTTTCCACCAAGGTGTCACTGAACCTTTAATCGCACAGTTAAAGGAAGTGAACATGAAAAAATTATCAAGGGCTCAAATTTGTCTGTTTGATGTGTATAATGATATCTGAAAACGGTTTAGACAGAGCTTTCCTCAGTAAGAAGATATGCCACTTAGAATAACTAACTCTTGCAATCCATGAGCGCTGCCATATTGTTAAAATCATAAACTCCCTGCTGGGTTATCTCTAAGCATCTAAGAGAGGGCAGCACTGATGCTGACGTCAGTGAGACACATTGCATTTTTACACACGTTTAGTAACAGAGATACATGTAAAATGCCATCATCAAAATGTGAATTGAAACTTGCAATGGATGTAAAGAGTTGTCATTTTTAAACAGTGTTTATGGAGGAAGATTTTGGATCTCAGAATGATGCATTCCCACCAGCAGTTAATGTGACATGTAACTAGAATGAAATGTCCGTGGATCAGTGTTATTGTGACCTATTTTTTCTTGCACTCGGGAATTTCTTGTTTATTAGTTTGAACATTATGTGTGCTACATAAATCAGCACACAAGGTCAGCATCCTGACTTTTAAAAAGTGTCTTAGTCCTGTTATTCTTCTGACAGCATAAACAGAACCGGCGTACATATATCATCAAGATCTAAGATAAAAACATATCAGGAAAATTTTCAGGGCGTTTAAATAAAAAGTAACAGTAAGAAACCCCACGAAGAAAATGAAATTACATTTTTATATTAATTTAAATTGAAATCTACAAACAGTATTTTATTTATGTAAACACTGACTGCCCCATCTCCGTACAAACATCTGGAATGCGGTGGTCTCATATTTCACATATTAATTTATCTCGTCATTTTTTGCACAAATCATATATAGTTATCTGAGGTTCATTTATAGAAAATAATGTACTAAATCCTTGTCTTCTCATGACGGTACACAAATTTTTTCTTCACATCAAGGCATATTTTTTCTTGTAACTTTTATCAACCCTGTACATAAACACTGGCCTATAGTTCCAACATTGACCCAGTCACCAGCAGCAATGTGGCTTATCTACGTCAGAGAACAGATGCATGCTGGGGAATAATGGATTACCTCCATAAACCTTTCACTAAGAGTGTTAAATTGATAAAATCTCTTGATAGAAATAAATGAAAAGGTAACAGACCTCATTTTTAAGTTTCAAAAGGCTTTTAAAATTGATTAAGCAACAATTATTTTTTTCATGTTCACTTCCTTTAACCTAGATATAACGTTTTGAGCATTCTTTGGCCAAGTTTACTTATTTGATTTATTTTACAAATGTTAAAAAATTGCTTTAACAATAAAAATGATCCTTTTAAATCAATTTGAAGTTATTAAAACTTACGTCAAATGTTTTTTTTTTAATTAAAAAACATATCCTAATTGTATATCTGTGCGCTTAATTGCACGAACATGTTTAATATGACGTTCAAAATACGATGAAAAGTTATTTAAACTCAATTTAAGTCTTCTTAAGTATATCTGTGCGCTTAATTGCACGAACATGTTTAATATGACGTTCAAAATACGATGAAAAGTTATTTAAACTCAATTTAAGTCTTCTTAAGTTGTCTCATAATTGTGAAAAAAGTAATATTTCACGTCAAGTTTTAACGACAGTAGCCTGAATAGGATGTTTTAAAACCGATTTGTAATTGAATTCGAGTTATTTAAGCACAATATATTAATACAAACTTGAACTGCAACAACACAATTTAAACTATGATTTCAGTAAACATTAAAAATAGACAACAGATAATTGATGTTTTGAAATCAATATGAAAACATTAAGACCCAATATAAAGAAGTGTTACATTATGAAAAGTATAACATTTATTCGGTTTCTTTTTATATAATTCTATTGTATGCATAATTGCAAGAACAATAGAAATAGACTGGCTTTAATCCACTTTAAATATCATTTTCAGAAATTTCAGGCTTGATATAAATCCAGCTATTTTACATAACACGTTATCTAACTCAAGAGCAACAGAATATTTTAGCTTACACATCAATTTGACACTTTTAAACTCGATTTAAAAGTTTTTTGATATAATTGAAAAATCAAAATTTAAACAAATCATTTCATCAATAATGTTTTTCAACAAAGACTTACAAAAGTAGAAAATTAATAAATAATGAAATGAAAATAAAGAATGATCTATATATATGAGGTTGTTACTAAGAGTATAAATAAATCAACCAAATTTATAAAATGCAATTTTAAAGACCACATTATATGTCAGAGACTATTGCCATTTCACAAAGATTGTTTATCACTAGCATTCAAATTCCTAAAATCTACCGTTCTTTGAGAGCAAACATTTCTTCAATATGATTTTTTATTGAACGTTACAACATTTAAGTTGAGATAGAATTTTAATTGTTTCGATACTTTGGTACAAACTCAAATTAAAAAATGACCAGTCCTTAGTTAATAATATATAGTCATTTTAACTATAAATACAAAATTGCATTAAAAATTATCAGTAACATTAGACGGTCTTTGCTCAAATTTGTAAGATTTAGATAAAGTCCTTAATTAACAAGCATTCTGAGAGAAATACAAGTCCCCTACCGGTTTGTAGAAATTTGTGAAAACAATGCACTGTTATGCAGAATATCATTTATTACCGTCTTCTGTATGGGAAAACTGAAGTGGGACAGACAGACGGACGGACAGGGAGACGGACGGACTGACGGACGCAGAGGAAAGCTATAGCCCACTCCGGTGAAAACCGGTAGGGGCTAATAATAAGTAGCTATATATGATAATATACAGTCATTTTAACTATTTCAGGTGGTTTTGAAGGGTAATTTGTTATACAACCAGTCTATTTAGATATTTCTAAATATTTCTGACGTAGAATTCACTGTTATTACACCACATTATTACATATAATAACATTCATTTAAACAATAAAATGTTTTCTTTGATGTGATTCAGGCGGGATATGAAAGTGGCGACATTGCAGAAAAAATACATAATCTGCGTTAAATTCATTAAAAGATAGTGTAAAATATCATGCAATAGAGACTGATATATATAGCTACATATTTATAAATTATTTAAGGAGTAAGAAATCATTCTTTGAGTATAATGAAGTGATAATTTTGGTCGGGGTGTGATCAAATCCAATAAAGCCCGAAAGGCTCTATGATTTATCACCTCAGAATATTTAAAGAATGATTCCTTTTTACTTATATGTATATACTTTAAAGCCGTCGTACGATTAAATATTTTAATATAAATAAGCAAACCCCGATGGCGTCTAATTTGGCATCATTTGAAGTTATGGGTTATATAGTACAAAATCGATACTTAGAGTTATCACAGGCAAAGACTGGAAAATGTAAATGTATACGGTGAAATACTTTAATTTTTTTATGATGAAATTCATTGTTATTTCTAATGTAAGCATAAACAAAAAAATATTTTTTCATTCAAAGAAAGTTCCAATTAACATGTATACTGTGGAATCATTAGATTTCGTGGTGGCTAAAATTTCGTGGAGTTTTTGGGTATCTCTCATCCACGAATTAACATCCTCCACGAATTGATTAATTGGGGTAATAAAATCATATAAAACCGTACACGAAATTACCTCCCCATGAACCTGTAAAATTTAAGTAATCCACGAAAATTGGCCATTTTTCACATTGTCAAGGTCTGTACAGGAGTTGGTGTAAGGGGGGCTGATAACAGGTCATGACATTGTGTAGAGTGTAAACTGTTCTACGGGCATTTTCAAAATCCTGTTGTTCTCTCTTCGTCACTAAAATTTGTGCATACATGTATCTATTTCTATGTACACCAATGTCGGAGTCAGTAAGATTTTAGTTTAATAAAAGCAGGGTTATCTTATGCAAGAAAACAATTATAAATTGCATTTTGTCTTGTATTACTAGGTCTTCTTCTATAGCGAAACATTATCTAGCTACTTGTGATAAATTATTTCTGTAAAAGTCGTTATTGACACAGTCCTAAATTGGTTTTTTTAATGTTTAAACGAAGATTAGTATGCGATAATATTCAAAGATTTATTTCGTTATGCACAAAATATCCGCCAAATAAATCAAACATTTTGAACAGCGATCTCAAACTTTCCTGGGAAATCTTAAATCACGGAAGAGTTTGCGTGCCAAATCCCCCCTTCCAAAGTATGATCAAGGTAACTGACTTCGTAAAAACCTAGAAGGTTGTTAGCACATGAGTTTGAACGGTTTGATTATGATTATACAATGAAATATGTTAAAATTAAAATTAATTGGCGTTTATCCAGTTTTCTTCTTCTTTCTTACTTTCAGAACACATCAACGTTTTTAATATACATAATTTTTCCTTACACAATTTTCCAATCTATTAAAACATCATATATCAAATCACCTAAAGCATTTTAATTGCAAAATTGTGTAACATTTCATCTTGCTTATTGTATAATCTACCTTAAGTTTTGCAATCTTTAAGATTTCTAGGTCGTGAATTTAAAAACAAATAAGATTGACGGGAGACGGAGAGGCAACCGTCTTATCTGGAGTCTTGAAATAAAACTGATTCATTCGATATCAATTTTAGAAGTAATCTTAACTTCCTACTTTTAATATCACTATCACGAGGCCAACTTATTTCATGCAATTTATAATCTGTAAGATAGGATACATAGCGTCACTTGAAATCCTAGTGAAATAGCTACGCACGTGTTCAATATTCTTGAACATAAAAAAATGAACGATTTGCCTTACTTCTTTTTTTGGATTATCACGTTAGGATATGGAATATCTTCACGTGCTTTTTTGGAAAATTGCAAATGGACTTACAAGGACAACGAGGTAAAAGTTAACTGTTCTGAACGAGGTTTAAAATGTATTCCAAAATTCAACGACACTGTCACTTACTTAGACTTAAGTCACAACGAAATTACTGTAATCAATGACAGTTCATTACCAATGACATTGAAACATCTTGACATTTCGTGGAATAGTATTAAGCATTTAAAGACGGCTTCCTTTGGGTTTTTACCAAAGCTGGAATATATAGACTTGTCCTACTGCAACATACGTGATGTCGACCAAGGAGTGTTTGGAGAACTGGTTAATCTACGGTATCTTAACATTTCATACAACAGAGAACTAGGATTCGCATCTATGCCTAATATAACGTTTAATCTAAACAAAACAAGTATTTTGTCCTTGAATTTTAATGGAATTAACTGTGCATCAGGTGTGGGTACAATGATAAAAAGATCTTATTTAAAATACATCGAAAGAACAAATTTGTCTGAACTGTTTCTTGCTAATAACAGACTTGAACTTTTTGAGCCAGGGGTGATATATAATTTGCCAAAAAGTGTGCAGTTTCTTTCTACGGCCGAAAATAAATTAACAGCAGGTGTATATCTATTGGAGTATCAATCAATGTCTGGATTGAAAATCCTAAACATGAGTTACCAATTACACCCACCTGTTTATCCCAATTCTGTTGTAGACCAATGTAGAGAAAAGGTGGATGAAAACATGAAAGGAATTGTTTACCAGCAGAAAACAATGTCGCATCATTTTAACTGGAGTATGCCATTTCCTCCAAAATTGGAAACCTTGTATGCACAATCAAGTCGACTTTATATCGTTGATCCCCGATTTTCAGTTATTGCTCCAAACCTTCGACATGTTTACCTTCAAAACAACTTTATTATTTCTTTGAAAGGCAAAATACGAGCGAAAGACAACCAGGTAGAAACCATAGATATTTCAAACAATTTTTGTAGCCATTTATTTCGTTCATTTGATGGGAAAAGTGTTAGATACATGAACATTTCTCATAATGATTTAAGCCAAGATATAGAAAGAGACACAGATGGTGAAATTTTTAAAACGTTTACAAATCTTGAAGTGTTAGACATGTCCTTTAACAAAATCTTGTCGCTTCCAAAGCTGCTGCTAAAGAACCAAAACAAACTGGAATATCTGAATGCAAGCAATAATCGTTTATCAGAGTGGTTTGTCGATGTTAAACACATGTCAAATCTTACATACTTGGATCTGTCTGATAACAAATTTGCAACAATTAGTCCAAGAGCTTGCAATCAATTAGAGAAGCTTTTCCAACGCAACTTAACTATCGATTTGTCTAGAAATGGATTAGCATGTACCTGTGAAAATCAAATGTTTGTGATATGGATGCTTAAATATAAATCCCACTTTAAAGATATTGAAAACTACACTTGTTCTTCAACAAATGCTTTATTCAAGTTCAAAACTTTTGAATCTTCTGTAAACACCCTGCAAAAACAATGTGCATCATATTTGGGTTGGTACATAGGTTGTTCAGTAACTTTGGCAATATTCATTACGTTTGTAATCAGTTTAGTACTTGTTAAAAATAAATGGAAAATACGATACCTTATTTACAAATCCAAGCAAAAATTCGGAATTGTAACTCCCTTTAATAGATATTTACCAACTGGTATGCATTATGAATATGACGCCTTCCTTTCATACAGTGGTCAAGAATTAATGTTTGTTTTAAAGGAAGTTATACCTCGGCTCGAGGTCAACAAAAGCCTAAAACTCATTGTCAGAGACCGAGATTATCTGCCAGGCATTCCAAAAGTCGACAGCATAATGAATGGTCTTCAGGAAAGCAAGCGGACCATTTGTATAGTGTCAAAGAAGTATTTGGAGTCTAAGTGGCGTGATTATGAACTAAACATGGCGAAAGTAGAAGCCATTGAAGATCGTGGATCTCTTGATTACGTCATTCTTATATTGTTACCCGAAGTGTATAACGATGAAATTCCGCATAAAATCATGGACCTTATAAAGAAGGACCGCTTTATTGAATATCCTATGGAATCATGCGCGTATGATGACTTTTGGGAGAGGCTTATGGGGATGCTTGATCAATGAATTGACAGTCTGTAATTCAAGGCTGGTAGATAATTTTATTCTTTACTATTAGGAAAATGCTTATGCGTAGTTTTTCTTATTTCTATCCGGATTATTGAAAGCTACTGGGTTTTTTCTTATGTCTATACATGTCAGTCGGGGTTTTTTTTACTAGTTATTTTTTTCCCTTCATTTGCTGACGATGGAAATTATTTCAGAATTCTATCTTTAAAAACACATATGATCAATTCTGAAGATGTGTGAAATTATTAAATACACTAAATAGAAAAAATTTTCAATCGTTTGAAATGACGATTCACGCATCTTATGGTGCAATGAAGGTAAATGAGTGTCTATTTTTTATGCGTATTTTATTTTACTATGGATCAACGTTTTAGAGTAATAGTAATTCTTCTCCACGTTACAAATCAAACTGAAGAATTTGATGAATTATTTGTTAGCATGTCAAACCAAAGACATTTTTGATATTACTTTTCAAAATAATAGATATTTGAAAGCATTTAAAATATCTATATAAAAAATTAACTTGATATAAGCATGTATTTTTTTGGCACCAGCTTTTAATAAAATGTTAGACTGAAATAATTGTTTGATGATAAATATAAACCATATTGAATGAAAGGAATTGTAATCACAGTAATCTTTATATTGATTATAACTAAAAGGTTGTTAAATGCTATTAGTGAGCCAGAAAAGTACTTGCCAATGGTCAGAATAAATGTAGATATGGTTTGCTATTTTACCATTAGATTGATGTTGTATTTTCAAGTATTTGTATTAGTTTAACAGTTTAACACTTAATTTATGTTATATATTTTTTTAATCATTTGTATTACGTTAACAGTATTATCACTAGGAGATTTCTCTCCTTTGATACCGTAAGTTCTATAATGCCAATTTCCGTATCCTTCCAAAGTTGCTATATTTTTTTCATACGTTTTAAAAATCAAAGCAATATGAATTTCATCACGGATTTTCATAAACTTTAAAACATTATTGCAAGTATACGTCACAATCATGATAAAATTGGGGGAAATATTTCAGTATCTCTTTGTGTCAAACTGTTTTTGTTCTTTTTTATTGTTATTTTTTGGTCTCCGCGTGGCCACATAGACACATATTTTGTAGAAATTAATGTTCCACAAAACACTTAAAATCACAAAAATTTCTATTGTTGTTTTGCTCTTCTGTATAACAACACTTTTCAAGGTGTATCGGGTTTATGCCTTTGTCAAATTAAACTATGGTTACTATAATTATTTTGATGAAAACATTAAATGTTTCATATATTATTTACATATGTTAGCAGAACTTTTTTCAATAAAATCAAAAATCAAAACCTCACAAAACAAGTCAATAAATCAAAAGTTTTTGCTCACTTTTCAGTGCTGTATGTTACAAACTTGATGATAGATTGATATTTGATAGGGAAAAATTGGCACTGATCTTTTATCGATATCAATGACGTATTTTCTATATTTTAAAAATTCAAATCTTACGAAAATCGCTTGTTTTATAGCTGAAGATTGCAATGCTTGTAAATAGATTATAATCATTACATGAATAATGATATTACGCAGGATTATAAGCGTAATTTTTCATTTTTTTGTTTGGGGGGTGTTTTTGTTTTTGTTTAATTTTTGTTCTTCAATCAATCTGGAGTTATTAGATTGGGTAAGTAATTTTGGTTTTAGTGGTTTCTTAAATTCGATTCAAACCCCCCCAAAAATTAATATTTTTTAATACGTAAATTCATGAGTTATGGCTCTGAATTTAGTAGGATTGTCTGATTATTGTTGGTTTTATTAATTATTCGTATTTCTTTTATTCTATAATACATTTTAATTGATATTCTAACGTGAAAGTAAATCGAGATGGTATGCTGTATTGTTTAGGAATAGAAAACTGGGTTATGGATTTCAAAAAATCTAGCTTAGATCGGTTGCAGGTTGCACATCAGATTTAAATTTTATTATATATATTTTATACCAAAATTGCACAACTTTACATACAGATTAAAAATCTAAAACGAACTTCTGGAAAAAAATCCTCTTGACATCTTTTTAAACAACGTTTATTTACAATTTTCTAGCAAAATATACACGCGCATCCAGCAAGGCGTGAGACTTTGTTTACCTCGAAGTTAGTTGAAAATCAAGCCTGGGCCTTTTCACACCCCCCCCCTCCGGAAACAACACGCATCAAAAATTCAAAAGAGATCGCATTATTACAAAACTGGCATAGTTAGACCTCTTACATATTGTTTTCATCAGCAAATCAGCTCATGTCGCATGAACTCCCCAAATTCAAAGGGAAATTCGGGAATTAATTTGCCTCAGTCATGTTTTTAACCTTCAGTGAAATACTGTTATGACACCTATATTGCTTATTGGAATAAGATGCTGTTGTAGTCAATAAATTTAATCCATGGTTAATATTTTAGAATAGAATGATGGGATTGCTTATTGATATGATGTATTTTATATTTTTGAAATATATATACGAAATTGTTTGTGCAAAAATAAAGAGTATTTGTACATGACCTTTTTTGTTTCAGTAAATTGTTTTTAAAGTAAACCTATGCGATTCATGTAAAAAAAAAAATACAATCGAACATTATAAAAATCATTGAGCAGTTATTGTTAAAGACTAAATAACTTCTACGTTACCTCAAGATTATAAAGATTAATTGAGTAAAAAGTAGCTTTATGATAAATATTAATGCGACCAATCACACAGAATGAATACAGTATGTTTAGTCAACAACTTTTCAAAAACATGTTTTGTTAAAGTTGGTGTTAATACTCCTTTCCTTTTTGGTGCTTTAGTTTAGCTACTTAATGCCTCTTGTCAAAATGAAACCCTTATACAAAATTCTGTTTTACACTTAATTATTCCAAGTACTTCTTAGGTGCATACGGGAAATACACATTATACTGCTAACGTGGATATGTTGGTGATTTCCACGGTAGAGCTACAACATATTCTGTTATTTTTTATAATGCTAAAACGATGGCCTTATGAAAAGCAGTGCATTCGATAAAGAAAATAAAGGAATAGTCATTGTTTGTCGTTTTGTTAAACTGTGTCATTTCGAAATTACAAAAACTGGATAAAATGAGAAGCTTCGTCATTTGGATTCTCGCGGCGGAAAGTTTATATTCTGTGTTTGCATTATATACCGATTGCACATGGACATATTTTGATAATGAAGTGGTGGTAAACTGTTCTGGAAGAGGTTTGACATCAATACCTAAGGTTCAACGACACTGTCACCTATCTAGACTTAAGTCACAACAGATTCTTATCCATTCCCGTGAAATCATTGCCTAATAATTTGAAACATCTTGATATTTCTTGGAATAATATAAACAAATAAAAGGTAGGACCTTTGAATTTTTATCAAAGCTGAAGTTTCTAGATTTGTCTTACTGTAATCTACAGGACGTTGATAGAGCAGTATTTGGAGAGCTGATAAATCTGCAGCACCTTAATCTTTCATATAACAGAGAACTGGGATTTGCCTCTTTGCCTAATATAACGTTTCACCTAAACAAAACAAACATTTTGTCTTTAATCATTGATGGAATTAATTGTGCGACAGGAATTGGTACATATATCAGGAAACATCATTTGGATGGGATTCGAACAACTCATTTGAGAAAACTGTCTCTTGCCAATAACAGGCTTGAACTTTTTGAACGTGGTGTAATTTATAACTTACCGAAAACTTTAATGGTTTTTTCAATAGCAGGGAATAAGGTGACTGCTGGTGAATATCTTATTGAAATGCACACAATGTCAAACGTCAGAGTTATCAATATCACCCACAAGTTAAACTATCCTTACTCAGTACTAGAGAATTGCGAAGAGAAAGTTGAAAAAGAAATCGAAAACTTGTTTTACAGGTTTCAATACTCAAGCGGTACTAAGCAGGCCAAATTGGAGTATGCCTTTACCTCCAAATTTAGAGACTTTGTATTTGCAATCTGACAGATATATAATTAAAAATCCAAGTTTTTCCCTTATAGCACCGAATCTGCGGCATGTATATTTACAGAATAATTTTATCATGTCTAACAGTGGTCGAATAATATTCCCAAACAATACCATTATTACATGTGATATTTCAAATAATATATTTTCTCATAATCCAGTGAATGATGGGCGTCACATGAAGTACTTGAATATTTCAAACAACCGGTTCGATAAAAGTTTTATGACAGACACAGATGGTACAATATTTGCAACTTATACTAGTTTGGAGGTAATAGATATGTCTTTCAATAACATTTTCTCTCTCCCAACGATGCTACTTAAGAACTCACACAAGTTGAGGTACATAAATGCTAGCAACAACAGACTGTCAAACTGGATGGTAGATCTGACTGAAATGCCAAATCTAATATCATTAGATTTGTCTGAAAACAAATTTACAACTTTAAGTGAAGGAGACCGCAACCAGTTTGAAAAGGCGTTTCAGAACTCTAATTTGTCTATCAATTTGTTTAGAAATGGGATAACTTGTACGTGTGAAAATCAAGAATTCTTGATTTGGATACAAAAACACAAAAAACATTTTCTAAACTTTGAAAACTACACTTGCTCTACAAAACGTACTTATTTTGATTTCAAAAATCTAAGATCTTCCTTGGCCATCCTGAAAAAGCAATGCGCGTCATACTTAGGCTTATACATTGCTTGTGCAGTCACATTAGCGACATTCCTAACTTTTATAATAAGTGTTCTACTTGTTCGAAACAAATGGAAAATACGGTATCTTATTTACAAATTCAGGCAAAGATTTGGGTTTGTAGTTCCATTCAATAAACATTTGCCAACCACAATGCATTATCAATATGACGCCTTCATTTCCTATTGTGGGCGTGAATTGATGTTTGTTCTCAAAGAAGTCTTACCTAGGATCGAGGTTGACAAAAATTTAAGACTCCTGATCAGAGACCGGGACTACATACCGGGTATTCCTAAAGTTGACACCATTATGAGCAGTCTACAGGAAAGCAAACGGACAGTTTGCATAGTGTCCAAAAAGTATTTGGAGTCTAAGTGGCGTGACTATGAACTAAACATGGCTAAAGTAGAAGGCATCAAAGATCGTGGATCTCTTGATTATGTCATTCTTATACTGTTACCTGAAGTTTATAACGATGAAATTCCGCATAAAATCATTGATCTGATTCGGAAAGACCGCTACATTGAGTATCCGATGGAATCCTGCGCTTATGATGATTTCTGGGATCGATTAATCAAGATGATTGAAGAATAACTGTTGCTTGACTTATCGATTATGATTATTTTGAACTTATTTTATAAATACATTTCTTCACATTGTTACATAGAAGATACTTACTATAACATTTGTTTAGTTTTCTATTTTTGGTGATCTATATTTTCTTATCATCTCTTTTTTTTAACTGAACTTTGGTGTTACAGATTGAATTGAACGTTTATTGATCCTAGAGTTATTCAACTTTCAACTAATTGGTATTTGATTTTTATCGAACATTCATGTATAGGCAAAACGAATTTATCCATATACAATCTTTATTAAACAATTTTTTTTATTTAAATTTGACTAATTAATCTGCCCGGATTAATGTAGAGATCAAACATGATTCCAGTGATAACTTATTCATATAGAAGAATTGGATGTCAAAATTATAAACATTTAACCAATTGATTGGTAATACGAATGGTTTAAGCACATTTGCACACTTTACATGAATACATGAAGAGATATTAAAAGAGATGTAGAAAGGGTATCATCATTGCAGAAATGATTTGTTCAGTCTGCAGACGCAACTTTTATTGCTGTCTCCACACTTATTTGACCACTAAAGATGTTTGATTTATTGCAACAATTATCTTTTAGAACTTCCGATGTGATATAGGTCCAGTGATTTTTGCATATTCTATATACTTTATCATATCTATTTTCCATAAATGATAAGCCCTGTTTCTATCAGTATATATGTATGTGTTTTTTAAATAAACAAAAAAATGATAACATTCACCGTTTTAGTGCATATTCTGGTTATATTAACTGTTGAATTTTTTCAGAATTGTTGGGTAAATATTTTGCCTTTTTTCCATCTGATAAATTTTGTGTCAGGTTGTAGCCAGGACAGTTTGTAACTGATTCTATCATTTGCATGATTCGTCGAATTTATCACGCAATTTAGCAATCAGCAATATGTGCAAGTAAAACAATATCGTGTACATATAATATGGGATTGGGTTTATTCTAACTATTACCACCACATCTTTTTTGAAGTTCGGTCAAGAAGGGAGTATGTTAACAATCTGGATCACTTTGACGCTCTATTTAAGCATTGGCTATGCAGCAAATCGTGACGTTATGTTAAAGGTTAATTGTTCGACCTTGCTTAACAAGAAGCTGTTCCATCTTCATTCAAATCTGTGGAATGTGTCCAAGTCAAGCGAGGTTTACCTTAAGGTACTTTACCTAGTATTATTTCATTTATTGTTCGTATACGTGTTTCCGATAAATTTAAAAAAGAAGAAATATTCATTTGTTGTAGTTGTATATAATTTTGTAGGAAAGTGTCTTCTTGACCACTTTTGAAACAAGATGTTCTAATGAGAGGTGCTTAACACGGACATCCATGGCAAAACATGGTAGGGTGATTAAAATAATGGTATTTCATATATACAACTCTTACATAAATCATATATTTTGGGAAAATTATTTTTCTGTACAAGTATTACTGAACTGTTTGAATGAATTTTTCAGAGAATACTGCTAAAATATCATTTTCCCATTAGGATTTTAAAGGCCTGTAAAGGATAATTAAATAGAACTAGATAATTATGTTGATAAAAACGTCATATTTTTATAATAAATTAATATCCTGATGTGGTCATTTTATGTTGCAGTAGCACAATGTAAGATACAAACAAAAAGTCAAACCTAAAATTAATACTGTATTTAATTGTAGAATTCTGTTATTTTATAAAATGTATAATTTTCTTGCTAATTTATCATGCATTTTGAATTCATCAGTTCCAGTACCTAAAGTTTGTCCAAAAGGGTGGAAATCGAGAAAGGGGAGTTGTTATCAAGTGTTTTCGGAAAAGGTGAACTGGTTTCAAGCCCAGGTAGTGACAGATCAATTTATAAATGATAAAGAAGTGTTTAATCATATTTGATAAATTTATTTATTTTATGTTTTGGTTGATATTCTGAGAGTACATTTTCCTCACAGATGAATTGTCGAAAACATGATAGCACGCTTGTTCAAATTGAGGATGAACTTGAAAACCAATGGTTAAAGAAACAATATCCTGATATTAAAATGGGTAAACCTTCGCATAAGATAACAACTTAATTTTAAGCATAATGATTTTCTTTATGAGTGTTAAGATTATATCTCTGTATATTATACAAATCAAACTTTATTACAGAAGAAAAGAAATTAAAATAAAATTATTTTATTTTATTTCTTTTGTTTTTTACCATAGCAACATGGATTGATGCCGTAGATTTAGGAAAAGAAGGACAATGGATGTGGTTCTCATCCGGAAAAACCGCAGCCTATCTCCCTTGGTTCAGTGGTGAACCAAACAATCACAACTCAATTGAACACTGTGCTGTAATATTTCATAATGGCAATGAAAAATGGGGCGATACAAAATGTCACTACAGCTTTTATTTCATGTGCGAGAAAAAAATATACTAGTCTACAAATTGTAATTGTGAAAATTTTATATTATTCAAAATACCCAGAGTGATTGAATAAACTAGACATATGCATATTAAATGATTCATTTGTAATTGATAAATCATAATAATTCCTAAACAACGAAACACTGATTCTGATCGCATTTTTCCAATTTGTTTTACAACTCCAAACGTCTGGGCAGGTTGTATTAGAAGGTTTCGGCCTCTAGTCAGTTGTTTTATAAAATATGTATAATCAATCAAAAGTAACATTTGACAGCAGTTTGACACAATCAGTATTCTATGAATTCTGATTATATACACACGTATACAATGTATCAACACACAACATATAATTAAAAGTTTACTTTTTAATTTTGTAAATAGAATCAACACGTCATGTTCAATACTTTTGTATTAATTTCATGCAAATTATGTAGAGGAAGAATATTATTCGAAATAAAACAAATTACTGTCCTTACTAATATGATTACACCGTATTTTTAACTTTATTTGGATGTGATGAATTATTACGATTCGAATTTAACAATATAAAAAACGCAATAATAAAATGATAGCTTAAATAAATCATTTATCAAATGAATTTTTAAGGTATCAGTGAAACTCTTACTATACCTACTTGAGTTTTATTTTATAATAAATCTTAATTTTCATTTTATAAATTTTACCACAAAGTGTCTACAACCTTGCTAAAACACACATTTCTCTATACAACAAGCTCTAAAAATGAAAAAATAAATATATATGAAAAGAAAGACCAAATATGAAAAAAATAAAATATTAGAAATAGCCCAGATTTGGAGTTTTTTCTTCTTCTTTTATATTATATGAAGAGATGCATAGTGTAATGTGAATTGACTTCTATTTGTACGAACTGACATTTTAAAACACAAAGATCTAGTACATATTCTCTTATTTTGGGTTTCTTAAATACTGTTACCATGGAGTCGGCTGTTCGCGTGTGTTACGATTCAACAATATAGTTTGTCTCATAAGAATAAAAAAAAGTACTTTTAGAGCTGTTACTGCATATTTGTTTTATTATGATAAGTACTTCCTGGTACACTGGTACACGGAACCTCTAAGTGTGGATAAAGATGTTTTCTACATCTCACTAATATAAGATGTAATATGGGGCCTTGCATTCGATAGTTTCAAAGGGAATCATCATTCATTCTTCTTTTCTTTCGAAAGTTTTTTTTTAAAGATCTGATACAATGACAGGTCTGCTCATTTTGATAACTTTGATAGGAGGTCTTTGTTCTGTGAGTGTAGTTTGCACATTGGCACATTTCGATAACAAAGTGGAGGTAAACTGCTCTGAAACAAATTGCACATGGACATATTTCGATAACGAAGTGAAGGTCGACTGCTCTGGAAGAAATTTGACCAGTATACCAAGGTTTAACGACAGTGTCACTTATTTAGACTTGAGTCACAACAAAATCCTTTCCATTCCACCAGTGAAACCTTTCCCTACTGATATAAAACATCTTGACATTTCGTGGAATAACATTAAGCAATTGAAAGGTAAGTCCTTTGGATTTTTACCGAAGTTGACATACCTGGATTTATCATATTGCAACTTACGCGACGTTGACAAAGGAGTCTTTGGAGAGCTGGATAATCTACAATACCTTAATATTTCATACAACAGAGAATTAGGATTTGCATCTTTGCCTAATATTACATTTAACCTAAACAAAACAAAGATTTTATCATTAAACTTGAATGGAATCAACTGTGCGACTGGCGTTGGCACTGCTATTTCCAAAAATCAATTAGAAAACATTCGAACAACCAATCTAACAGAATTATTTCTAGCAAGCAACAGATTGGAGCTATTTGAAAACGGAGTGATTTATCACTTACCAAAAACTATCACTGTATTTTCTATAGCAGCAAATAAACTGACTGTTGGGGAATATCTTATCGAAATGCACACAATGTCAAACGTCAGAGTTATGAATTTGAGTTATCAACTGCACCCACAAGCAAAGTATCCTTCCTCGGTACTAGATAATTGCAAAGAAAAGGTTAATAAAGAAACTGAGAATCTGTTTGATAATTTCGATACCAAAGTATTTTTTAAAGGTATAAATTTGAGTATACCTTTACCCCCAAAACTAGAAACATTGTATTACCAATCGAGCAGACTTCTAATAAAAAATCCAAGCTTTTCTATTTTAGCGCCGAGTCTTCGGCATATTTATCTACAGGATAATTTTATTATGTCAAGCAGTGGTCAAATACGATTCATTAACAACACCGTTACTATATGTGATGTTTCAAACAATATGTTTTCCCATATTCCAGTAAATAACGGACGTCATGTGAAATACTTAAATATTTCAAACAATAGGTTCGATAACTATTTTATTTCAGAAAAACATGGCGAAATATTTGAAACACTTATTAGTCTAGAAGTAATAGATATGTCGTTCAATAACATTTTCTCGCTGCCAAAGCTATTGTTTAAAAACTCAAGGAAATTGATGTATGTGAACGTCAGTAACAACAGGTTGTCTGATTGGTTAGTGGATGTGGGTGAAATGTCTGATCTAAGATCGATAGATCTGTCCGACAACAAATTTACAACACTAGGTGTCAGTGCCCGCAAACAGTTTGAAAAGGCATTCGAACGCTCTAATCTGACCATCAATTTGATTGGAAATGGGTTAGCTTGCACCTGTGACAACCAAGAATTTTTACGTTGGTTACAAGAACACAGAAAACACTTAATAAGCTTTGAAAACTTTACTTGTACTACAAAGGATACGTCTTTTGATTTCAAAAGCCTAGGATCTTCTTTAACCATCTTAAGAAAACATTGTGCGTCGTATTTAGGTTTGTACATTGGTTGTGCAGTAACTCTTGCAGTGTTTTCCAGTTTTATTATAGGCGTAGTGCTTGTGAAAAACAAATGGAAAATACGTTATTTGATTTACAAATCTAGACAAAGGTTTGGATTTGTTATTCCATTCAATAAACATTTGCCAACCAGCATGCATTATGAGTATGATGCCTTTCTTTCCTACAGTGGACGCGAATTGATGTTTGTTCTCAAAGAAGTTATACCTCGGCTCGAAGTAAGCAAAAACATAAGACTCCTAATAAGAGACCGGGATTATTTGCCTGGCATTCCAAAGGTTGACAGCATTATGAGCAGTCTACAAGAAAGCAAACGGGCCATTTGCATTGTGTCCAAGAAGTATTTGGCCTCTAAATGGCGTGACTACGAACTAAACATGGCGAAAGTAGAAGGCATTGAGGATCGTGGATCTCTTGATTACGTCATTCTTGTACTGTTACCAGAGGTGTATAATGGTGATCTTCCAAGTAAAATCATGGACCTGATTAGGAAAGACCGCTATATTGAGTATCCAATGGAATCTTGCGCTTATGATGATTTCTGGGATCGGCTAATCAGAATGATTGAATAGTGATAATGATAAAAAGGTAGAGACTGTCATCAGAGATACAGGGATGGAGTTATCTAAAAATACATGAATAAATCTTAATATCTAAACTTGTGTAGAAACGAAAACAGCTGAAGTATTTCCAATTTGAAGATACTTTACCTCAGACTAAATTAAAGATTGCAATTACGTTACATCTAAACGGATACTTAATTTTAATTAGTGGTTTAATGTTAAGGTTTTTTTTTCGTTACATGTTTTGTGCTTAACTGTATTTAATTTACTTTCTTTTATGTTTTTACGCATGCTTATTCCAAATTATCTACATGTGATTGTACATATGTATAATAAAAAGTTATAAAACGAGTATATTTTACTCAATTTAACAAAAATATACAGTAGTGAATACTGGATTTTATGATTTCTCATTTCTCGTACAAATACACGGGACGAGTCACATACACTTCCATCTCTAATGCTTGTTCATAATAATGAGTGCTGAAGGCGGGGGAAAACTTATTGATAGTTTAACGACTGACATTCTAAAAGAACAGACCATTAAAGCAATGTTAAGTAATATAAGTGACTGTGACAATTTCTATGTTCCATTTATCTATTTCAATAGAGCTGGTTGGTCGTGGCCATTTTCTGACTATATTTACCGCCTTTAAACAAAGAGCTTTGTATAAAAATGTATGAAAATGTTCGAAATCTAAATCTAAAGCTTAAACATTTTCATTTGTATTTCTTTACTAAAACAAAGTTCATGGCCAAATAGATCATAATCAAATATTTAAGACAGATATGATTGGTTATTTGTAATTTGTGGACCACCCAGCCTGCTTTTATTATAAGCCTTTGATTTAGCCTACTGCACCATATTCTACTCGAAGGTAAATAACTGTGTAGTTTGAATGAAAAATACCATAATGTTCTAATGACAAAGTATATGAGATGAGATTGATGAGAAAATAGAGCTATGAACTTCAAGCAAATAAATGAATAGATTCTACAAACAAAGTCTTAAATGATTATATGACATACTTACACTTAATGTTTATTGTGCATGCTTTTGCGAATTTTTATTAAAAGATGTGTGTTACAACTTTTACGAAAATATACAATAATCACAATAATTACAATAAACGAAGTACATATAAAATTTCTCCATGTTTTGTTTATTGTTATTTGGTTGGTGAATGTTGCCATTTTTCTTTCAAAGGCAGCTTACATTCAAATTTCGGTAAACTCTACCCTGTACAATTTTTAAGGGTTCTTAAATATGAAATCTTGTTTGATATATTTTTGTTTTATTTAAAAACAGCTTGGATTGATTCAATAGAATTTAAAAGACCGAGTCGATCGTTGGATGTTGTTTCCATCCGGAAGGACAGCATATTATCTTCCTTGAAACATGGAGGATCCTAATTCAGTGTTATCTTGTCATATCGAACTATTTGTAGATATATGGGATGGTGAAAACTAAATATCAACCATTATATTATCTGTAAGACTTTATTGCTCTTTGAAAATGAAAAAGAAGATATTTCTCTCTTTTATTTTAGGAGCAATTTCGTACGCTGTCGACACTTGCGTATGAATCACCGGTGTTTTCTATAAGTTAGAATTGGAAATAAAGAGCCGTGCAAATGCTCTGTAACGCAGAAGTCTAAATACCTCTTATAAACATGTTTCATTCTCACGTTTGCTTGGAAAGTACTAACGTCACTTCAAGCGTTATTGCTAGATTTAAGATATCCTATCCATATTAGGACCAAATTTGTCCAACCTTGAATATCCATTATGTATTTAATACTTTGATATTATTTAAGGCATTTAAGAGTAGAAAAAGATTTACCGAGAGAAATATTTAAAACATTATTAACTGAGCAGTAATTAATTAATGAAGATTGCATTAAGGTCTATGGAGACAAGCATATTTTTTAAGATATAAAAAGTAATTACTAGAAATGTCAAAATATGCTTTAGTGGAAAGATGTATTTTATCATTAGGAATACTAAAACTATTGAAAATAAATTTTATACCGTGTACATTTTTTTAGAATTAGTTTTTATAAAATAAAAGCAAAGGGGGACAACTCTTCAAAAAAGGAAAAGGTCATTAATTAGGACAAATTCCACACTTACATATTGATACTTAGATAGGAAAATTATGTCCAAGTATACTGAGTATTAAGCCCATACATATCTGCTATGCGCCCAGATTCATTGAATCTGAATTATACCTTAAGTGCGAAGGAGCGGAAAAGACGTACATGTATTCGTATTATAGTTTATCATACGCAGTATTGATCAATCAAATTTTCTTTTGCAACCACAATTTTACTATAGGTACTTCATGTTTACCAGGTTATCAATGTATATTGAACTCAGAACACACATGTTTAAAATATATTCTGAAAATGTCAGAAAATACCTATCCATATTTTGTTTCGTTCATTTTTTTTCTTGATTCAAAATTCATCGATAATTTCATGAGTTTTAATTTGTTTAAAACAACACATAAACAAGATCCACAAATTGATACCAATAGCTGTATTGTGTCTTTGGCGTTTCTAATTATCGTTATTTATTTGACACCATAAGTCTACAAAGCCTATAGTTATGCAATGATCTTCCACATACACGTACCAGTGTCTATTAAAAAGTTTCAATTTACATTTGTTATATGTGACTTTCAGATTACTATAGGTATTATCTGTAACATTTGTGTTTCAATTCCTCATTTGAATTTTTCACAATACTTGAACGATTCACAGATAATTCATATGAAGTTTATAAACGTATGCGACACAGTGTGAGGTTTTTTTAATGTAAACCGTTCACTTCTGATCATCAAAGGTTTACAGTTTACATTTGTGAGATACTGGCTTTGTATGAATCGAGTCCTCCCAGTTGAACTGGCTTAAGGCGTCAACTAATTTGACAAAATCCGATAACTCGTTGTAAACGTTCGCCGATAGTCTGAGAAAAAACTGGCCCTGAACAGCACTTAAACAAACTACTTTGTGCTTCTCCATTATATCTTAATTCAGTTTTTTTTGCTCCTTCCTAAACAAAAAGAAGCAAAGATTATCAAACCTGAATTACAAATCCGGTTAAATTGTTAAAAACTTCATCTCTCTTATAGCTATAAGAAATTTTAATTATAATTTAATATAATCTACAGACAAATCTTACGTATTTTTCTCTGCAATGGTTACTATCTAAGCACCCTCTCGACCACTAGAACAATAGATTACAACATCTTTTTAAACTTTCGATGTGATATAAGTTAAGTGGTATTTGCTTTTCTATAGTTAATCATATCTATTTTCTGTAAATTGTAAATGCTGTTTGTAGACACTGTTATACGCATGTTTGTGTTCTTAAAATAAACAGATATTTTTAACATTCACCGTTTATTTGCAACATTATGAATAACGTGACTCGGTTTTTTTTTTTTCAAAATGTTAGACACTGTTTTCCCTTCTTTCATCTAATACTTTTTGTGTCAAGTTTCAGTCGGGACAGTTTGTAACTGAATCTACCATTTGCATGATACATCGAATTTATCACGCAATATAGCAATCAACCATGGTTGTAAGTAAAACTATATCATATATATTGAATGTCTGACAGATTGGTTTTTCCTACTAATTATCACATCAGAAGGGAGTATGTTAACAACCTGGATCACTCTGATGCTCTTTTTAAGCATTGGCTATGCAGCAAATCGTGACGTAAGGTCAAAGGTTAATTGTTCGACCTTGCTTAACAAGAAGCTGTTCCATCTTCATTCAAAATTGTTGAATGTGTCCAAGACAAACATGGTTTTTCTTAAGGTACTTTACCTAGTATATTTTACCTTATTGTGTGTTTACGTTTATTTCGTCAAGCAATAGAAAACTACATATTTGTTATATTTGCCCAGGAAAGCGTTTACCTTACCACGTTTCAAACACGATGTTCCCGTGAGAGATGTTTTACAGGGACTTCTATGGAAAAGCATGGTATGATTAAGAGAATAGTGGTAAAATTCTAGATTAAATACGACTTTTCCAATAATCATATTTTTAGAGCATGTTAATACTAATTTAATAAAAAAAAATGTTTCTAGATAAAATATCCCGAAAGTTTTAATGATTTTTTAAGAATAGTGTTGAAATGCTATTTTGCGTAAGATTTTGCAAAGAACTTGCAAAAGATAAACTAATAGAATTGGTTGAATTTATGTAGTGACACAAAATTTATATTTTATAATATATCATGATTTTATCAATCAGGGTGTTTTAAATTACAAAGCCAAAAACACAGGTAGAAAGAAAAATATTAAAATAAAACTGTTTTATGTAGAGATATTTATATTAATAATATTTATTTACTGATTTATTAATATAGATATTTTTATTTAATTAGTTCCATAATATTTATTTGCTGATTTATAATATAGATATTTTGATTTAATTAGTTCCAGGACCTAAAATTTGTCCAAATGGGTGGAAGTCGAGAAAGGGAAGCTGTTATCAAGTATTCACGGATAAAGTAAACTGGTTTCAAGCCCAGGTTATTGGAAATTATAACTTTTTAGAGATTAATTACTTAACATCAAACTTCGGTATCTCGAAATTGCGGCACTGAGTAAAAACTTCGAGATATCCGAGGGTTCGAGATATTAAAGTTGATGAAAGTTGGTCTTTAATGTTTCTAGACACGCAAATGCACATATTTTTCTATACATGTATACACACATGTATATAGTCAGTTATGTTATCGTAATTCACAGTTCATATTAATACACTTAAGGATTTTAATGTGTTTTATTTCATTTGTAAAATAAATATATAAATCTGAAATGTTCTTAAATTATCTAATTACTTTTTAAAAGAAGACTTGCGATCGTCTTTGTTTGTCAGCAATTCTTATAACCGGATATACATTACTCTAGAACAAAAACGTAAAACAAAAGTCAATATTACTTATACCTTCTCGACTTCTGTTATAGCGTTGAATTCTGTTTTAATGGTAAGTACCTTTGCCAGATCATCTGTCTCCGGGAATTAAGACTGGGTCCGTTGTTTAATTGTTTATCAGAGATGATGGTTACCCCGAATTAAGTCTCTAGTGTGGATTCATATTACTCAAGAAGAATTTACTTAATTTATTTCTCGATTTCTTTTTCACTTTTATTTGTTTAAAAAATAATCATTCTTAGTTATGTTTAATCATCGTGTCATCCGATGTCACTATGTGAGCATCGTCGATAACCTGGCTTGCGTAATTATGAAGAAAGGGGTTCAACAGTTTGGGGCTGTTAAGGCTTGAAAATCACAGGTGACCTCAGTAATAGCACGTGCTGTACGGATCTGTTCAGTAGGAAAATCGGCGTAAAAGAGAGACAGTGCACTGAAGGTGTGCAGTTACCGAGGCGGTTAATTGACTTGACCTCAAGATAACGCATGTCTTTTAGTGACTTGGACCATAAGTTTACTTCGAGGTTACCGGGGTATTCGAGATTTCCGTGTTCCACATTCCAGGGTTTTTTAATAATCATTTTTATAGTAAAACTGGCCGGGACCACAGATATACCTCAAGATATCCGTGGTATTCGAGATATCGGTGTTCGAGATACCGAAGTTTGACTGTATACAATTTGTTTTAATCGATCTAGTCTAAACATTGATTTTTTTTAAATATACAATTTCCTTTCAGATGAATTGCCGAAGATATGATAGCACCCTTGCTCACATTGAGGATGAGCTTGAAAATAAATGGTTAAAGAAACAATTTCCTGATATCAAAACAGGTAATATTAACACAAACACAAAATCACTATAATAATACATGTAGGGTTATTATAGAGGAGCTAAAGATAAAATTTATATACTAGTATCTCAATGCTATATTAAAAGCATTGTGTTCCTTTCATCTCGGTGTCAAAACAATAGAAGGAAGGTGAATTAATCAATCTCCAATCTCCCATCTGTGGTATATTTCAAAATTGATAGTTAAAAACCCAAAATATTCAAATTGTTTTGATTCTGTCTCAGTCATTTTTAATTTCATTTAATTAAGTGATGGGTTTTTGGCATATCTTTTCTATATGTTTAAAACAACATTATGCAAATTATAAGAATAATGATATAGAATACCTTGAAATTTAAAACATTATATGCAAAGCAAGGATGATAGTTTTTGAATATATGGTTTCATTCATCTTCACCTCAGCAACATGGATAGATGTCGTTGATTTAGGAAAAGAAGGTAAATGGATGTCGTTTTCATCCGGAAAAACTGCTAATTATCTCCCTTGGTATGATAGCGAACCAAACAACTATGATTCATCGGAGCACTGTGCATTCATGTTCAATTCTGGCACAGAAAAATGGTATGATGGAAACTGTACAAGCAGCCTTAACTTCATGTGCAAGAAAAAAAACTAGTGTGTGAATTTTTCATTATTTATTTTCATTGAATTTCATATTATTACAGATTTTTTAGAATAAATAAACAACAGGTGTATTCGTCTTTAATTTATATTCATCTTTCGGAGCTGCTTAAACATTGATTCTGAATTATAGCTTTCAAGTGAAAAGCATCAAAAATCACTTCCAGCTCTAACGGCAAGACGTTTGCGGAAAAACTCTGACCAGCTGTACATTGATCCTGTATATTTTGGCTTCAAAAAATCGAAATCCTTAATTTCCCTGTAAACCACATATCGTTTTATATTCAAAGAAATAGTAAAATTATAATTTAAAAAACGCTCATTATAAAGAAAACTAGCATATTCCTCTAACTGTACTTCATTCACAACAGGGTCATGTTTCACCAAAAGGCGTTACGTCCGTCATAACCTTACGCCTGGCGTAAATCCGGACCTAAGATAAACATTTGAACTAAGGACCGTTTCACTAAAAGGCGTAACTTTAATTTGCGCCCGACCTAAGTTAAGCCTAGCCCAAGGTTAGTCGTAACTTTTAACGAATACGTAAAAGGATTGTTAATTTTGTTGCTGAGAATATCGTTGCTGTCCTGATGTTAAATTGTACCTCTTTTCATGTAAATTTGATTAAGTTGAAATGAAATTAAGAAAATAAAGAATTTTGACAAAGGTATCATTCACGCATAGTAATATCCTTACAATGCTTTAAAAATTATTCATGTCTGCATTTGCCTTATACAAGTTAAAACGACATATTTAAACAAACAATCGGTTGTTTTCATTCAATTAATTTATTTGTATTCAATAATTTTATTTACATTAGATTGAGTAATGAAAAATGCAGAAAATATATATCATGTACATGTAGTGCAAAGGTGTATTTGTTTAGGTAATGTGTAGCATTTCATTTTTTTCCAACTTCCACGAAAAATATGTGCGAACGGGATGTTTTGAAATTTTAAACTCACTTAATGAATTTAAAGGCTTACATTTTTTCACAATTTTACTTCATATTGGATGAGTGAAAAGTGTCATACTGAGGTAGTTAAAGGCAAATCACAATTGTATAGTTCATTATTTTTAAAATGTAAATACTTAAATATGATGTAAGCTCCAAATGTGTTTCAGACTTGTCAAAAGTCCTTGATTTTCTTTGAAATACCAGATAATGTATTTATCATACAACCAATGTAAAACATTGGAATTTTTTTCGTAGATTACATACACCTTGTGTATTTTATCTAAATTTATATGAAGCATTATTCAAAATACTTAATATACATGTATGAGCACTTGGGTAGTTTAAGTTGAGTTCACCATACTTCGGACACATACATCTGCACCGTGAATGTAATAACCTTTGTTCAACATTTACAAAAAATGTGCATGCACGTTTAAGTTGTTCCATTTCTTCCTGAATAAGACCCGATGAACTTTATCATTATCAAGACTTTGACCATCACATTGTCAAAGATATATAGCACATATAGGCATCGTAAAATGAATGCATAAACGCTATAAAAAAAACTTCTGTACATACATTTTAACACAAAGGCTTAATTTGAATACGCCCTGAGGCCGTCGTATCTTACGCCCTTTATTGAAACGGGAAATTTTGTTTACTAAAAAGGCGGACACGCAAATTTCAAATTTCGATCGAAGAAATGAACATCAGTGTGACATTACTAGTCATTCAAAAATGTTTATGTCAGATATATATGGCTAAATATTTGAAACATGTACCAGTCTAGGAGTAATATATACGTCTTTCAATAACATTTTCTCGCTACCAAAGCTGCAGTTTAAAAACTCATGGAAATTGATGCACTTGAATGTCAGTAACAACAGGTTGTCTGATTGGTCAGTGGAGATGAATGAAATGTCTGATCTAAGATCGATAGATCTGTCTGACAACAAATTTACTACACTATATAAGTGTAAGTGCACGCAACCAGTTTGAAATTGCATTCAAATGCTCTAATCTAACCATCAATTTGTTTGGAAACTGATTAGCTTGCACTTGCGACAACCAAGAATTTTTACTATGGTTTCAAGAACACAGAATAAATTTAATCAGCTTTGAAAACTTCATTTGTTCTGCAAAGAATGCATCTTTTATTCAAAAAATCTGAGGTCTTCTCTAGCCATCTTAAGAAAACAATGCACCTCGTATTTAGGTTGTTAGATTGGTTTTGCAGTAACTAACGCAGTGTTTTCAAGTTTTATCATACGCGTAGTGCTTGTGAAAAATATACAAAGGTTTGGATTTGTTATTCCATTTAATAAACATTTGCCAACCAGCACGCACTTAAAGTTGACAGTATCATGAGCAGTCTACAGGAAAGCAAACGGGCCATGTGCATTGTGCTCACGAAGTATTTGGCCTCTAAATGGCGCGACTATGAACTAAACTTGGCGAAAGAAGAAGGCATCAAAGATCGTGGATCTCTTGTTTACGTGAATCTTGTACTTTTACCAGAGGTGTATAATGGTGATCTACCAATTAAAATCATGGACCTGATTAGGAAAGACCGCTATATTGAGTATCCAATGGAATCGTGCGTTCATGGTGATTTCTGGGATCGGCTAATCAGAATGATTGAATAGTGATAATGATTAAAATAATGTATACTGTTATAAGAGATTAGGATGCTTTGGCGCTCTCTGGTTGATGTGTGAACGACTGTTTATTTTTTTATAGTGATCGGATAGATATAAATCATACAAGGACGAAGTAAGTTAAAAGTATTTCAATAAACCTTAATATCTGAACTTGTGTAAAAACATAAATAGCTGAAGTATTTCCAAGTTAAAGATACTTTAACTCTTACTAAATTAAAGATGGTAATTACGTTACATCAAAACGGATGCTTAGATTTGTTGTTTTATGTAAGTGGTTTTTTTCCGGTACATGCTTTTTCATTTACTGTGTTACTTTCTTTTATGTGTCTACGCATGCTCTTCCAAAATTACCTCTTATATTCGCATGTACATATACATAAAAGAAAGTTATAAAACGAGTGAACATTACTCAATTTATAAAAAACAGTAGTTTTTTCATTTCTCGTACAAATACTAGGGACGAGTTACACAGACTTCTGTCTCTAATCTTTGCTTATTATAAAGATAGATGAACGCAGAAGTGAAACTTGTTGCTAGTTTTACCATAACAACTGTCATTTTTAAAAAAGATTGGTATCTGCGTGTACAGAACGAATTTATATCAATTTTAAGTAGTACAAGTGACTATGACAAGTTCCATCATTCCATACAACTACTTTAAGAGGGCTGGTTTGATCCATTTTCTGACTGTATTTACCACCGTACAAAAAAGAGCGTTGTATAAATACATGGAAAAATGTTACAAAATTGAATCTCAAAAATTTTAATTTGTTTTTCTTTACTAACAACATATTTAACTACCAAATATATCATATTTAAAAATATAAGGCAGTTCTGATGGGCACAATGTTGACCATCCAACGTTCTTTATATGCCTTTGTATCACTGCACTATGTTTTACTCTATGAGAAATAACTGTGTAGTTTGAATGTGAAATACCACCATACTCTAATGACAAAGTAACGGAGATAAGAATGAGGAGGAAAAAGATCTATAAACTACTAATATAAAAATCAATATATAATGCAAATGAACTCTTAGATAATTTTGTGACATAAAATTTAAGTGTCTGACTTTAGTTTTCATTCTGTATACTTTTTGCGAATTTTAATCGAATAATGTGTTTACAACTGCAAAAAAGAATTCTTTTAATTCAAATTACGAAATTGAACACAATTAACATTTTCGAAAACAAATCATGTTTTCCGAAAAAATTTCCATTGTTGGGTTGATGAGTTGCCATTTAAGGGAGATTAATAACACTTATTGCACAGGCTCATTTCAGTAAAAAAAAAAATGAATGATTTTAAATTGTAAAAGCCTGTTCGATTGATTTTTGTGATGCTAAGAAGTAGCTTTAATTCAATAAATGTGGTATTAGAAAAAGACAAATGTTGGAGGTTGTTTTATTACGGAGCGACAATATATTATCTCCCTTGACAATTCGGTGATTGCAAGTCAGTTTTATCTTGGTATAATGAATAACGTGTAGAAATATTGAATGATGAAAATGATTACCTTACAAATAAACTTGAGGGTGAGACATGTTTATAATAGGCATTTAGACTTCCGCGTTACAAATCAAGTGAGCACCTTTTTTTTAGAATTAACTAGGAGATATGTACGCTTACATCGAGACCAAAGGAAATCACTTCTTAAAGGAAAGCAAGACATATTTTATTTTCATTCTTAGACGTAACATTCTCCCATTCTATTCTCCCAGATAGAATAATGGTTGCTATTTAATTTTCAACACTTCGACACGTAAATGAGTTGCCAAGATAACACTAAATATTTTTTTTTTGGTTCAAAATTTACAAGAATTTTATGATGGGTTTTTGTTAAAGCAACACATAAACAACATCAACAGATTTATATTATTGTCTGTATTATGTCTTTAGGCAATACTTTATCATCCTCGTTATTAATTTTTCTTTCGATATCTGACAAGATATGTTTAAAAAGCATATAAATGTGCAGTGTTCTTTTACCTACATGTAACAGTGTCCATTGAGGTGGAATAACCCACCATCTAGAAAAGTCAATCAAAGTAATAGTAAATTATTTGATAATGAAAGATATAATGATAGCTTAACAATACATATGTAAAATAAGCGAAATATGAGGGTTGTCCCAAAATAGCGTAGACAGAACACATAACTTAAAATCTATTCATTGCAATTTCATTAGATTTCTATGTTTTCCTCAACGGCCCTTTGGCAAAAATACTGAAAAATTCAAATCTATATACTTAAGTAATTTCTTGAGAAAAGGAATAATTAGTAACAACAAGTTTTGTATGGCGGTGCAATGTACGACGTCAAAAATTTCCAGTCTTAACGTTGTTGCTTCACCCTCCACTTCATTTACGATAAAATCTAGGTTTTATTTCCAAAAATATCTTGAAAACATAATTTCTTTGAACATGTACCGTGAGTGCACATTCAACATGCGTTTCTAGTTTTGTTTTTAAAAATATATATTTACTAATTACAAACGATATTCCGACTCCAAACGTGCCCTGTATTACTTGTCTAACGTTCGTCCTACCGAAATGTGTTGTTTAGAATTTTCACGTCAATTTCTATCGGTCTGGGTTTTTTTTCTGTAAGTGTCATCATACTCGTCCAAATATGTTCAATGTTGTTGGACTCCTAATTCACAAAATGCATTTCTAAGCGACTTTGTGAATTTATAACACTTCAAAAGCCACTTAGGATTTGTTTTAAGGTCTTTACAAAACTTTTTCCCTTACCGCTGCGCCGCCTTAAACGCCGACATCGTCATTTTATTATGAGTCAACAATTCAATTTGTCACAGAATGCGCTATAAAATATTTAAAAGCTTTGTTATAGCCAAAAAAAAATTCTGAGTATATAATTGAATTATTGAAAAATATAAATGTGATTTTTATTTTAAGTTTTTCATTCGAAAAGTACTTTTCCTCGTAATTTTGATTTCATCATGTTGATTTTAACTTTTCGTTTTTGACATTGCGCCGCGTGGCTAATTTATGATTTAATTTTCTTTTATTTCACTTATTTAATCTCAAACAATATTTAATTTTAAAACATAATTTAAATGCAAATTACTTAAACCCTTTGTGGCACAAGTTTTATCTTTCTGTGTCTTCGATTAACTGAAAAACGCCACTTGTCTACGCTATTTTGGGACAACCCTCGTATTTGCATTTTGGGGATAAAAAAATGAATTTCTAAAAATTTACTTCAGTAAGTAAAAACAAAAGCCCCCTCTGCGATACAAACTCAAAATCACAATGAATCACAAGTCCGACACTTTATCCACACGGCTTTGGAGTAAGTTACATTTTGCCGTCGATGGAATCAGTTTAACAAAAAGAAATGTCTTTTCGATTAGAGGTAAACCATTTTTGTGATGATGTGTTATTCCATCTTTAAGAAATCATTTTACATTTGTGATCTGTGACCGTGATATTTCAGGACTCTTTAGCTAGTGTTCATCAACATTTCAGTTACAATTCCTAATTTAGTATTTCACATTGGAAACAATTCCCAGATTATTCAAATTAGCTTTCTAAACATATGCGACACAGTGCGGGGTTTTGTTTAAATTAAAACAAAAACGATTGATGAACGAAGTTTTACAGCTAACATTTGTGAGATACTGGGTTGGTCTTAATTGAATTTTCCAAGCTCAAGTAATTGAAAGCGACAATTTATCTGACAAAGTCCGATAACTCGTTCTAATCCTTTGCAGACAGTCTGAGAAAAAAAAATGGCCCTGATCAGCACTAGTACAAATTAAAGAGAATACTTTGCACCTTTCCTTGATGCCAAATATTAGTTTCCTCGTTCATTCCCCAAAAAAGGACAAAGCAAATATTTCCAATAGAGCTAGAATCGGATGTAAATCGGGTGTAAATCTTAAAAAACCTGAGCTGTTAGGAAAAAAAAGCATGTTAATCAACCCCATTTTCTCTCTCTCTCTCTCTCTCTCTCTCTCTCTCTCTCTCTCTCTCTCTCTCCATATAGATTTAATGGTGTAATTATCCATTCTATGATAAACAAGACTTCTGTTTAGAGCCATTGTGGATTTAGGAATATCTACTGGCGCCAAAAAAATCCTGAAATATTTTTGAATAGTCCACTAATGTATTTTTATAGGCGGTAATGTTTAACATTAGGGTTCAGAGGTCCGTCTCTAGTTTATAGTTAGCAACGAAGACCATCTTGAATGAAAACTCAATGAAAATTGGAAGTAAAATAAGGGAAATTCCCATCTTTCGAATGCGTAGACATCAAACAAATCAATTTCTTTTATATCAATGATTATTTGAATTTGGCACTCGCTTTTAAAATTGCAAATCCTATTTTATGATATGCGTCAAGCCTTCTAATTTAAAATGTCCCAATAAATGTAGAATAGTTTATCCCTTCTATCATAAAAGAAAAAAAACTGTTTGTGTACCGTATACTATGTATGTATGTGGTTTTTGATATACCCATATTGATCACATTAACTTTCTCTGTGCAATATCCTGGATAACGTGACTGTGGTGTTTTTCAAAATGTTAGACAATGTTTTCCCTTCTTTCATTTGATACGTTATGTGTCAGGTTTCAGTCGGGACAGTTTTTAACTGAATGTACCATATGCATGATCCTTCGGAGTACTCACGCAATATTGCAATCAACAATGTTTGTAAGTAAAGCAATATCGTATATATTATATGGCTGGTCAGATTTCTGTTTTTCTAATTATTATCATTACTTTTTTAAATTCGATCAAGAAGGGAGTATGTTGACAGCTTGGATCACTCTTACGCTGTATTTAAGCATTGGCTTCGCAGCAAATCGTGACGTTAGGTTAAAGGTTAATTGTTCGACCTTGCTTAACAAGCAGCTGTTCCATCTTCATTCAAATTTGTGGAATGTGTCCAAGTCAAACGAAGTTTTTCTTAAGGTACTGTACTTCATTTTTTTTTCTTTATTATTTGCGTTCGTGTTTCTGATAGATTTAAAAAAGAAGCAATATACGTTTGTTGTAATTGTACATTATTTCGTAGGAAAGCGTCTTCCTAACCACATTTGAAACAAGATGTTCTAATAAGAAATGCTTCACATGGACTGCTGTGACAAAACATGGTATGACAAAGAGAAGGGAAAATACGATTTGAATAACATGTGGATAAATCTTGAAAAATTCAGTTTATTAGATTATTGAGTTTATCATATGCAACTGGTGTATCGTATGCTTTTTTCCCCGAAAAAAAAATCACTTATTTATGAAAGATAATACGCAAATATTTTGAATTTAAATATGTTGCATGTTCTTTCAAATTATTTCATACACAATCTTTTCATTCAGCTCCATTACCTAAATCTTGTCCAAAAGGGTGGACTTCGAGAAAGAGTAGTTGTTATCAAGTATTCTACGAAAAAGTAAACTGGTTTCAGGCCCAGGTAATGGCAGATAAATTATTTAATAGGAATGAATGGTTGTGGTCATTTTTAGACTATATTAATCCAGACTCGTAGCATCGTGGGGGGGGGTGGCTGCCCCCTGCCCCTCTCACTGTTATCTAACAACAAGCATTGTTTTTAAAATTAAATATAGAAGAGTCTAATTTTGTCGGAGTTTGCCCCCACTTTTTAGGTGCAGATGAAAATAGAATCGTCCTTGGCAACCCCCCCCCCCCCCCCCCACGGATTATGATTTTAACGAGCATGTGGAAAGGGTTTTTTGTTCTCGCTTGTCAAGATTACAAATAAAAGCCCCCCCCCCCCCCCATTTTTTAAACCGATGCAACGTACCTGTAATCTCCTTGAGATTAAAAGCTCTGTATATGAATTTAGCAAAATATCCCAGAATTAACACAAGATCTGATGGGTAATGGGTTGACCATCTAGCCTCCTTTATAAACAATATGTGTGTATTTTGTTATATTTGTTGTTTTTTTATACGAGTTTACCTATAATTGATATAACATACGTTTGCTTTCCTTAAAGATGAATTGCCGAAAATATGATAGCACCCTTGCTCACATCGAGGATGACCTTGAAAACCAATGGTTAAGAAAACAATATCCTGATATCAAAACAGGTAATTCTAGTCAAACCATTAAATCCCAGGATATAGATAGTCTTGAAGTATTTAAGGTGTGATTGTATTTATGGTACTGTTTGTTTTCTTCTTTATGCTGGGTCGAGAGAAAAACACGATATGATGAAATAATTTATAAAAAAATTCCTTTATAATGTTATTGCTCTCTAGGTGAACGTTTCGTGTGATTATCTATTTTATATTATATGCTAACGACCATCTGTGACATCGATCGGTATGTTTCATATATGTAAATATTCAAATATGTTGAGTTATAATATATATACTACCCTATACCAGATAAAATAATATCCATGGAATCGTATCATGTAAAAATTATGATTGTTTCACTGAAACTAAAATATACATTTAAGAAACATGGATTGATGCCGTAGATTTAGGAAAAGAAGGTGAATGGATATGGTTCTCATCTGGAAAACCCGCAACCTATCTCCCTTGGAGCAGCGGTGAACCAAACAATCATCAATCGATTGAACACTGTGCAGTTACCTTCCATAATGGCCAAGAAAAATGGCATGACTCAAAATGTCATTTCAGCTATTACTTCCTATGTGAGAAAAACATAAATTAGTTTTTTCAAAATCTTTGTTTTTATCATTTAATGTTATTTTCAATTCCTGTATTTATGAAACAATACATGTAATTCATTAATCTTGTAATATTTACATTTACAAATATGTTTCTTAAATGAAACATTTGAATAGCGAAAACTTTTTGTATGCGCGTGTGAAATTTTTAATGGCAATACAATGATAACCATACGCGCTTATCTTTTTTTCGGATTCATTACTGTACTGAAGACATAAAAACACAGTTATGTAAATATTTTAGGCGAGTTGCTTTTCTCAAACCTAAATAGAAGTAACAATTAGCAATATTATTAAATTCACCGAAATATGAACTTGGTTGGTACGCGATCAAACTTTCCTAGAATCTCTTTGGCATTCAAAGAATTTGATCAGTTCATTTCATAGTGAAATTTAAGATTGCTCTTTATTTTCTAAATAAATAGATAGTTATGATTTCAAACTATGGCAGGACTCTAAGGAAAATACTAATGACTGGTAGTAGGGGCTTTTTTATAAGTACAATTCCCTATTATTACTTTGGTAACAGTCCACGCAACCTATCTAATATGTACATAATATTCAGTTCACGTGAAAGTTCCTCACACACATTCTTAAACTAATGCCCACAACAGACGCAATAAGAGACAAACCTTTGCAACATATACTAACTACTTCGTTCATATGATGTTCTAACCAAATTAAGAAAATGCCTGATTCAGTTTGATATATTTCTTACAATGGCATATGCATGAGTTTGAACTTTGTTAATTCAGAGAAATAAATGCCCTATATAACGTTAATATAAATATATGAACAAAATTTATATTATTGGAAAATGTTCAAATTGAATAACACATTTGTTAGAATATTGTGCGCTGTATTCTAAAGCAAATATTAGTGCGTGAACCGAAAATCATGATAAATGGAAGTGTCTTTAAAAACACAAGACCCAATAATTTTTTAAGTCGGTAAATTTAGGAACTATAATACACCTACGGTCTTTACAGTATTTTTTAGAAATAGTTATCGTTCAGGTTTTGTTAAGTTCTTATGTTTTCCGTTATCGTGTTGCACAATTGTTAAAATTGTAAATAATTGTTTTTTTATTTCATAATGAACATTTTAAAAAATCTATAGATTATAACTCTCCTGCAAATAATTTAAACTCAATCGTGTTCAAAATTAATAGAAATATAAAATTGTGCTTTAAATAACTAAACCTAAACTTGGTCACGTTATTTTGTGAAGTGACAGAAAGTTTGTGTCATATTTTATATACTTTACTTGTCTCACGGGTAGAAATATAAGTACCAGCTTTCACTTCATACTTATGTATGTTGTGTACTTCCTTATATACTGGTTTTTTAAGTGTAGATGAAGATTTTTACTACATATAACTAAAATCTGTTCATATAGTTTGCTTTTGGGCAATAGTTTCCAAAGAACTCATCATTCATCATTTCTTCCAAGGTTTTGTGTTATTAAAAACTAAAAACGATGACGGGTGCTCATTTAGATAACCTTGATAGGTAGTCTTTGTTCTAGATTTACAGGTTGTACCGAGTGCACATTTACATATTTTGATAATAAAGTGAAGGGCAACTGCTCTGTACGGAACTTGGCATATATACCAAGGTAAAACGTAACTGTCACCTATCTAAACTAAAGTCACTACAAACTAAGCAACAAAATAATTGCCGTCTGATTTGAAAGATCTTGATTTTTCGTGGAATAATATCAAGCAATTGAAATGAAGGTAATCAAATACATGGGGTTGAAAAAAAGTTTATGGTCGCATAGTGAACAATAGTTAATAATAAAACTGATAGTCTGAGCACCCATGCTTTTATGACCAAATATAGTTTGGATCGTAAGAACTTCAAGATTCCCTTTCTTTAAGCTTTTCAGAATGGCAAAAACATGTACCAGCCTTATTCTGTTAAACTTTATAAATCTCAAACTTGCGATTGTCTAAAGTTTCAAGAAAGCAGAAAAAATGTTTTTTTTATTAGTCAGTCTAGGCTTGTATATTTTCCGGCTAGGAGACAAGCACAAACTATCCTACTATTGGAAAGAAGAAATACACGACACGAGATAGTGTCTAAAAAAGAAGGAGAATTTCACGTCATCTGAAATTTGTACCGCCGCGAAAGATTTTTAAAATTCACTTTCGGTCGGACATTATCGTCCGTTTACGATTTTAAAAAGTCAATTTTGTCTGTCAGGTTTCTCAAAAACGATTTCAGATAAAGGGCTGAAATTTTTCTTTTTGTAACAGGTGATTTTGTACTTCCGTTTTCTCAAAAACGAGTAAAGACAGAAAATTGAAAGTTTCAGGAATGATAGATTTCTGAAGTCCTTAGGCCGATAAGGTAAAATCACGATCGTCTGTCACTTCCGTTCCGCTCAAACAGCATTTTTGGACAAATTTTTATCCATTAGAATATGTTTTAAAATTACCAAATTTTAATATGAGCAGGTCGTCCGTCACTTCTGGTCGTCAAGGTAAGATTTCCGGAAATCTTAATTTTGCAGTGTAGGTCCAAAAATTAGTTTAAAAGGAAGTTATTATAGTATCTCGTACCAAATATCATCATTTTAATTCAATCCTACCAATAATTATAATCAAATGGAAGACCCACTTGTTGCTCGCAACAGGATCGTGTCTAGTTTAACTATATTTTGGTAAAAATGAAATATAGATGTAACTAGCATGTGATTTAGAATTTTTACCTGTCAAACAACAATAAATGACAACTGTTTTCCGAAAAAAGGTGTTGCAGCTCCTATGCTAATTTTACCCAAAGGAGTTGAAGATAAAATGGTAAAATCAAAGTAACTGTTACAGAATTTAATATAATTCTATATTTGCTTGCTACGTTGTATATAAAGCAGTATATAAAGCAGTGTAGAATTCTATCTGGAAAGTTTACTGACTATCATAAGAACATTATATACATGTAATCTGAAATTGTTTGCACTGACAAATGTGGCAGATATCACGCTTTATAAAAGGGGAGTCTTCATTGTTGTGAAAAATGCCTCCTTAAAACAAAATTAATCTTAATGTGTAGAGTTAGACGATTGTTTTCAAAACTGCTATTTCTGATTTTAATAATCTAACTTTTGGAAAAAATTGTTAATACCTCTGAAATATAAAACGCTTTGTTAAATTTTCCCACTATTAGTCAAGTCTAGATTAGTCGTGTGGTTACGCAGATAGAGTAGATTGTAATTTTTAATGACTTGTTTTAAATGGGTACGAATCCCAAAGCAGGTGCATTTTTTAAATATACGTATCATTTATTCGCAGAAAAGATGTAAAGATACTTTCAGAATGTCAGATTAAGCATGAAAGCATCGATAGTGATGCAATAGGTCAATGAAAGTATGTACGGATAAAATGTTTCCACCTTTTTATCAGAACTAGGCGTTTATCTAGATACTATAGAATCATAGGATGATTTAAATTACAATTCTGACGGTTTTGATGAGCCAGAATTAGATTTATTGATGTAGCTATAAAGAAGGAGAAGAAGAAATCAAATTGATGTATGTTAACATTAAAATAGAGAATATATTGTCATCTTCCTTACTTTTTTTTTGGTTGTTGCCGTGTTCGATAGAAATGCGCGTAAAATGTTTGACGTTGTTTGCCTACATACGAAACATACTCGCTATGTAAATATAGCCGTCTATGTAAATATGTGTTTATATTTAGAGATATGACTTTTCAATCAATTCGTGTTGGATATATGCCGAAAACAGTTCTGTATGAAAAAAATATCAAAGAGTTTCGAGGCCCGTTAGGTCGGAGAACTGTCTAATATTTTTTCATACAGGAGTGTTTGAGGCACATATCGTACTTAACCACTGTTATTAAATTTCATTGTTGATTTATCTGAGACAGTCCGACTTTAAAGGATATCAGTATTGTAACCACTGGTAACGGTCTGATATAAAGAAGCTTATCAACATCGGACTGTCACAAGTAAAATTTTAGACTGCTGGAATAAAGAAATGACATCACAGCAGTGTTTTAAGGACATTGAAAGGTCCTTTCTATGTTAGGGAATATTCCCGGGTTTTTTTAAAAACCTTTTATTTATTCACAGAGAACAAGGTCACTTAGCATAAATTTGTGCTTTTAAGGCTGTTCGATGCATCATTATATTATTATATCAATCTATAATGTGTTTTTAATGATAAACATACATGTATTTACATCCATGAAATATGTTTATTACTTTCTCCAACAGAAATTGATTATAATTCATGCATGACGGGACAAAAATATACACAATCCAAAGCACGACTTTCCTATGGGAGTAAGAATGTCATAGATACATTGTTAACCTTTTAAAATGTTAACTTCGATTCAAGTAGTTTTATTTGATAAGTTTTACATTGTTCATGGATGTCTTTTTTAATACTTTTGCTGATTATTTTGCGTGAGAAAATTCTTGATCAGAGCTACAGCTACATTGAGAGCACTAACTCTACTTTACACACGCTGTTCTTTGACAATCAAGTAGACTGTTGATACAATGACAACATTCACATATAGGGAAAATGACTGTTTCTTCTTTGCAACGTCGTAAACGACAATTTACGTTATTTTATTCGTTTTATGGGGAACTGATCAAATAATAAAAATGTAAATGTGAATATAAACATAAGGTGTAGTTGTTTTCTTTAATGCCTCATTACTATCAATGCAGATTGCATTGCAGAAAATTCAATTCGTCATCATTTTAAAGAGGAGGTCAAGAGCTTATCTAATTCCGTTTTTGGAGAGACTGTAGGTATTCTAAATATATTTTAGTAGTAAAAAATGGAAAATCCGAAATTTGTTCCTTCTTTCCTTTGTATTACATAGAAACTGACAGTTTAAAACATGACTTTTTATTGTGTTTACCAAAACGTTTAGCCCCAGTACACCATATCAAACAAATTAAATGTTATAAAGCATCATTGAAAGAATTTATATCTTAAATCTTATAAACCCGTAGGCACCTATCATTTACTAGATCTTGACCTGAAGGCCAAGAACTAGTAAACAATTCCAGACTGTCTTTTTGGTGCTAAAACCATAATAACGTCATAATTGATGGCTGCCATAATTGATTTGATGAATCTTTTCCAGTATTTTACAGCTTTAAAGGAATCATGTAGAAAATAAAACAAATGTTGACATTCTATATTTAATCACGGGAAAAGTTATCCCGGTACCTATATTCAGTTTGACATCATTGTAAAGAGGAGGTAAAGAACTTGTATAATGCCGTTTTGGAGAGACTATAGGCATTCTAGATAAATTTCTTTAGTAAAAAATGGACAAAATTCTGAGGACTGTTACTTTTATCCTTCATATTTCATAGAAATGGTTGTTTAAAACATGATTTTTTCATTGTGTCTTCCAAAGATTTAAGCCCCGCTACACCCTATGAATCAAAGCATCATTAAAAGAATTTATATCTTAAATTTCATAAACCTGTAGGCACCTTTCATTTACTAGATCTTGACCTTAAGTCTGTTTTTGGAAGAGCAGACTTTGAAAATAGCATTTTGTCTCAATATGTCGGCGATTATTTTCGGTCTTTATCTCAACAGAAATCTACCTGAACAGTCCAAAGGTGGCTGCAAAACAGACATTGATGATTTAAAATCCAAAACGGAAAGTCTGGTGAATGGGCTTTCAGAAAATCCTGTTTCAAATGGTTTTCACACTGACACTCCAGAAGTGAAAAATGACAGTGAAGCTAATGTAAACAGTGATGATAAATTGGAACTCAATAGTCCCATAGCAATGTAAGTGTCTTGTAATATTTCGTCGTTGATGATTTCTGTTTCTTTTCCTTGGGTTTCTTTTACGTAAATGAATAAATAATTAAGTTTGCTTAAAATAATTAATATAAAACAAAAAAATATATATATATATATATATATATATATATATATATATATATATATATATATATATATATATATATATATATATATATATATATATATATATATATATATATATATGCAACAAAAGTGAATTTCCCTGTGCTTTATATATATCTATATCATTCACTATGGGCAGGTATATGTCAATTTGAGGGTTATTGCAATGTTTGTGCTTATTATATATGTGTGTTTCTATGCAATGTGTATCGTTCCGATCCTATCGAATTGTCGTTTAACTGTATTTCACCTGTATCTCAAGCGACTGTGTAGTGCGCGGCCAGTGCGATAGGTTCTTTTTGTCATCGAAAGCAAGATTTTTGTCTTGCCTTGATGGCCGAGTGGGTAGCGCGGTGGCCGCTCACTGCTAGGTGAATGGGTTCCAGAGGTCGAAAGTTCAATCCTCGGTCGGGGCGGAGGTGGAGCTCCAACAAAAAATATATATATATATATATATATTCACCTCGTCTTTCACGTTGCTGAGCCTTATCGTACCGCGTTCTTTTTTCATTCTGTGTCGAGGCCAAAACAGAAAACAATAGATCAAAAGCAATAGATCAAAAGCATTGACACCTCCTCGCTTAGCGTGGATTCTTATAGAATAGTGCTTATAGAAAAAAACTAAAGTCTGGTTATCAGCCTCTCTATCAGCGTTGATAGCGTTGTTGACGTAGATACCGATAGATTAAAACGTTATTAATGTCGGTAAAATATTAATTTCCGAATTCAGTTTTTAAAGAAGTTATACTGTGGTTTCATCAATATTCGTTGAATACCAATTTTCGTGGATTTCGTTGTTTAGTTGATCCACGAAATTAAATGTTCATTGAAATGCAATTTTTAATATGTTTTACGGTGCGACCGTTGGGGCGAGCACAGCATGTGATCAAACAATGAATTATAATAAATTAATAAAATAACATTAACAACGTGAAATTTGAATGCCAAAAAATAAAACATACCTATTTTTCGGTAAATTTTCATTATTCATAGTTTATAAGATTTGTAATAATTTATTTATTTATATGTAGAACAATAGTTTAATCTCAGATACAATGTTGTTAAATAATAAAGATTTTAATATATAAATATTCATTGCACTGCATCTCCTCTTTTAAAGTGATTGTGATTATGATTGATTGATTGATTTCCCCCCTTTTTTTGCAGTAGACATTTTTTCTTAAACTTACATATAAAACTTGACTCATCATAGAGCTCCCCCCATGCTAAAAATTTTTTCATTTTTGTCAATTTATACATAGAAAATCGACTTACCATGGATTTGCCCCTCCACTTAAAAAAAATAATTAATGTTTAATTTAATTTTTAATTTACGCTTAAAAATATTTGCTAATCATGTTAAAAGAACATGGTGTTGTCCCCCCCCCCCCCCCCCCCCCGCATGTAATAAATGGAAGTGAAAATAAAGAAACCATTGAACTGCTAAAGAGCTGAAGGATTAGAATTTTCATGATTTATTTTTCTTTTTGCTTGCAAAGATTTTTTGGATGAGGCTGCCATCCACCCACCCACCCCCTTTAATAAAAGGCGCTGCTACGTATAACGTTACGTATCAGGAAATTACCGTAATTATAGTGAATAAAATATTTGTGAGCATTCATCCAAATTAGTGCAATTTACAACTGTTTCCTGTATCTGAAGAAATGTCCTTATTCGTCAGCTGTTCTTTATCTTAGCCTTTGCAAGATTTTAAGAGGAATATGGTCATTTCAGCAGATTTATAATAGCGAGCGCAGCTCGCCGGCGCGCAGCGCCGGCGCGAAGCGAGCTCTACCGGCAAGCCGTGTGTGAATAGAAAATTCGGACTAGTTGCACATTCATTCAACGGATTTTTTTGGCGTCAGTAAATCGGACCAGTAATGCCTTGTTTTAATCGTCCCAGTACTTCCCTGTAAATATGGTTTCCCATTTCACACTCTCACGAGAACAAGATAAAAGACTACGTACATCATGCATTGTAAATAAAATAATTCCATTACATAAGATTAACAGAGTTGTCGTTCCTTGTGACGTCACAATGGATTTCTTGCACATTGATCCCACAGAATTTTTCGGAGTCAGTAAATTTCGACCCACAATGCAATTTATCAATGTCGGACGATCTCACTATAGACTTGATTCCTTCTCGCGAGAATCAAAGTAAAACTTTTGAGAAACAGATAAATTGTGTAATTTCAAGAATATCATGCTTTTTAAGTAAACAAAACAGCCTATTTCACTTTTTTTTCCCAGAGTTTTTTCAAAGAGACAGACGACACTTGACCGACGTGAACTTTGACGTCACAATAAGGAGAAATTACTCTAAGTAGTTATTGTAAATCTGCTGAAATATAACTACCAAAATCTTCTCAAAATCTTGCAAAGCTAACGAATGGGGACGTCTTTTTTTTTTAATAGGAAACAGTTGTAACTTGCTCTCATTTGGATGAATGCTCACATTTATTTTATTCACTATATATTTACAGTAATTTCCAGGAACGTTTTTTAAAAGGGGGCGCGGCAGCATCATTCAAAAAATATTTACAAGCAAAATGAAAAAGAAATTCTCAAAATCAGGGAAATTCTAATCCGGGTGAGGAATGGTGAGTGCGTAGTATTCATTTAGCTTTTTAACTGCTCAATGGTATCATTATTTTCACATTTATTACATCCTCCCGGGGGGGTGGGTCCTTTTTTCCTATATGTGATGAGTAAAATTTTTTATACGTAAATTATATTTTTTTAAACGGGGGGGGGGGGGGGGGGGTGGCACTCTATGATAAGTCAATTTTTATATATGCAAGTTTAAGAAAAATGTCTGCTGCAAGAAAAGAGGAAATAAACTGCAATAAACATTATGTTAAAATCTTTATTATTCAACAACATATTGTATCTGAGATAAATTCTATTTAAATAAATAAACAATCTTATAAATTATGAATAATGAAAATTTACTAGAAAAAATAGGCATGTTTATATTTTATTTTGCATTCATTTACGTTACGTTGATACTTTTATTTTTATTGATTTATCATAATTCATTATTTGATCACATGCTGCGCTCGCCACAACGGTCGCACCGTAAAATATATTAACTTCAATTAGAGTAATTTCCCCTTATCAGTGCTTATTGTGACGTCAAAGCTGACGTTGGTTAAGTGTCGTCTTACTCTTTAAAACTCCCCTGAGAAATAAAAGTATGCGAAGTATACTGTTTTATTTACTTAAAAAGCATGATGTTCTTAAAATTACACATCTTATAAGCTTTCCAAAGGTTTTACTTTGATTCTCGGGAGAACGTGATGTTGGAACGTGAGGTTGGAAACCATTGGTACTATGAATTGTGGGTCAAAATTTACTGACTCCGAAAAAATATATCGGATCAATGTGTAAACGTTTGTGACGTCACACGATTATTTTTGATTGAAAGTGTACTGAGGTGAACTTTAGAGGTAACATTGACTGTATGTCGCTTACATCGTTATTGTTTTTACTGTCTAAATTTGTCTTGCTGATTCTCGTGAGAGTGTGAAGTGATAAAAATTGCCATGATTACAGGGAACTACTGGGACGATTAAAACGATGCATTACTGGTCCGATTTACTGACGCCAAAAAAATCCGTTGAATGAATGTGCAACTAGTCCGAATTTTCTATTCACACACGGCTTGCCGGTAGAGCTCGCTTCGCGCCGGCGCTGCGCTCGCTATTAACATTTTGTATTAATAGGGTCATTGGCCACGAATTTACGTATCCTTGAAACTGTGATTTTCACTTTATCCACGAAAATTGATGCCCTTGAAAATTAATGAAACCACAGTATTGTTCACATGTGACAACCAACACCATTTTGATTGGATGAATAAAAGATGAAATTATGAACCTTTAAGTAAAATATAAAAGTGCGTCAGTTGTTATCGCGTGTGAAAGTGTCTTATACTCATAAAACATCATGAGCGAGCATCCCATGTTTAGCACACATCATGTGTCTGTATGATTTAGCTCATATCATACTTAGTTCAATGCACATCAATAACACAGACGAAGGCGTCAAAAATATCGTAAAGTTTGCGGTCAAATACTGCCATTACCGTAACTTGTTTCAGGGAGGGGGGTCCAACGCTTTTTTCAAAAAAATTTCTATAAGAATATTTTTGAGAGGCAGTAACAAATATAATTTAAACATCTAATTTTAATTAGGGTATAGAAATAGATTTTATACGAATGAATAAATAAAAAAGAAAAGATGAAATGAATGACCTAATTAACAAAATGAAAGTACTAAGAGATGTAAATATAAATAATAACGTTATGCATAGACATAAAAATAGCTGGTGGAAAATGATTTATAAAATCTGCGTATTCAATTGCATTATTTATCTGCAGTAAAAGATCTGTATATGCAGTCTTATCGCTTAACAGCATTTTATTAAATTTTTACAATATATACAAAAACAGAAATTCATATTTTATGCAATATTAATAAAAAAGGTTAGGATGCTAGAAGTGTCTCGATTTTTAAACAATAATAGTATTCTCCGAAAGAATCTCTAATTTTATGCATCATCGTGGATGTAAGTTTTTACCTAAAATCCACTAGATGGCGCAATTTAACTTTAGCCTGGTTTCCAAGGCTTTAAGCCTCCGAAGTGCAAGCTTCGTGCTTGCACTTTGGAAGACTTCGGGAAGTAGGCTAAATTTTATTTCCGTAAATTTAGACGAGAAAGGAAACTCAAGAAAAATGAGCAACAACTTGTTTATAATCTTAATTTTAGTCTGTCTGGTCCCCTTAATCAGTATATCATCTGGTAAGTTTTGTAATTAAGTAATATTGTCAAGTTTTTTTTGTATTTGGGGTGGGGTTTCTATGTTAAGATAAACTTAAAAGAGATCATTGAAATATATGAGAATGTATATCGTAAAATTTAGTTTGAATTATGCAATGTATATTAAATGGTAAGAGGACGAACTTAAATCACTATTTGCAATTTTTGTTTGTATGGCAATATGTTCCAAGCATTATTTTATTGTTTGAACCAAGTTCTCGGTTCATCACCTTTTATTCATAAATACCTTTAAGCCTATTATCCGTTTCCTTGTTTTAATTTAGGGAATAATAGCGTTATTAAAATCCTCACGAAGGAGACGGGGTATACTGTTTAATCCTTGTGTGTGTGTCTGTCTGTCCGTCCGTCCGTCAATCCGTCCATAACAAAATTTTGTCGCATTTTTCTCAGCAACTACTAAGTGGGGATGCTTAAAATAATACGCTCTTTGTTAAGACATGCCACATGGTCGGATTCATCTTAATACAGATTGGACGTCAACTTCCCGTTAAATGACGACTTTTGATTATTTTAAGCCAAAATTTTCAACAAATTTTCGTCAAAGATTTCTCACCAACTATTTAACACAGATGCTCATTTGAAATTTTTACGCACTTTTTGTTTAGGCAAGCCATGTATTGGGATTTTTTGTACCAATCGCACGTCAACTGTAAAATTTTAAAAAATTTGTGAAAGATATCACAGCAAGATGTCGCAGATGCTTGAAATTTTAATACACTTTTTGTTTAGACATGCCACATTTTGGGATTTATTTTCGTACCAATCGCACGTCATTTTCCTGTTAATTGATGCCGGTGTTTGTGTATTTCTTGCTTAAAATTTTGAATACATGTTCGTCGACACACTCTGTTGCGGAAGGCAACATGGTTGAATTCATTTTTTCACAAATTTGATGTCAACTTCCTGGTTAATTTCCGCTACTGGAAATAGTCTTACGTTTTCCTAGTTATCCGTTTCGTCGGTGTCTCTCAAGCATTGGAGTTTCCTTAATTACATGTTTGGCTCTTATTTCAATAGTTTTAATAAAGTCTCTTCCTTGGACTCACACAACAATTAAAAACGTCTCTTGAAGAACCCTTTTAAACTCTGTCAGTGCCCGTCTTTTGGACAACCTGGATTGCATCTACCATATCACATATCTCCTAACATGTAAATAGTTTTACGATTTTGAATACAAAAATTAACTGCCACTGTCAAAATACATAAAACCACGGATTTCCACCCCACAATGATGATTCTTTGAATTGTAGATTCGTGTTTACTGGAAATTCAACCATACGTCCGCACAAATCCGCTAAATGCTGAATGAGGGATACATGACTGACTTCTAATTAAAAATTGTACAGGTTTCTCCCCAGATACATGTATTTTAAAATACTTGTACTGGTATATGATTTAAAAAATAAATTTTTGGATTGACGTACCAACGGATAAATTTAGTGAAAAATTGCAAGTTCTTTGTGCTTTGTTGTAACAGTATATTTAGCCGGGTTGATTGCTTGAAGAGCAATTGCCAGCTATTATCGTCCTGTTCATTGGCCGGAAACTTACCATTACAGTGCTAAATTAAGCCTACGTTCTTAATAGATGAGCACATATTCCCGATTGCTGTTGAAGCTAGACTTTTAATATCTGGCACAGGACGAAAAACCATCTTTAAGCAAGTCCTTAAAGGTGGCTTAAAGGTGACTTAAAGGAGCTTAAAGGCTATTCAACCTTTAAGCCGCCTTTAAGTCACCTTTAAGCAAGTGCTTATAGGTCCTTAATGTCCAAACTTCTTTAAGCCACCTTTAAGCATCTTTAAGTGGCATTTACGCTCTCTTTACACTGCCTTTACACTGTCTTTAAGTGGCCTTTAAGTCAATATTGAACAAGCTGAACAATAAAAACATATATTAAATGCAAAAGCTCTTTTATAGAGATGGGAGGGGGTCATCCGAGTGATAATATAATTTCCAAGGAAGGGGGGGTGTTCCAGGCGGTTTTAATCGTCGCTCCATTAAACACAGATCGCTATCATCAGCACCGCTCCGATGGACACAGATTGCCGTTATAAAATTCTTTATAATTTTTGGAGGGTTTCAAAATTATTGTAGGGATGAGCGCAGTCTCTGTATCTTAATCTGTGCATAAAAACTAATTAAAGTATGTTTGTTTCCTATTATTAATTAATCGGTGAAAAAAATATCTATCTCTCTCTCTCTCTCTCTCTCTCTCTCTCTCTCTCTCTCTCTCTCTCTCTCTCTCTCTCTCTCTCAGTTCATCCAGTTATTAAACAAAATAAAAAATAATGAACCAAAAATGCATGATTGAATTTGTTAATCGGTTTAAGGTTTGTATTTTTTTTTCAATTTTCATTATTTCTAACTCTAGATCTGCTAGATACATGTTAAAGATGAAAAGACTCTCAACTGCCTTTGTTATATCGGGCAGGATATTACTGCTTTGTTTGTCTAGACATAGTTTTCTTCGTTTGTGTATATCTAATTAGAGTCTATTGTTTGTCCAACTTAAGAAAACCCCTGGAACTAACACAGAATATACAAGATATACACAACAGTTGTGTCGTGTGCCCAGGTGCATGTTTGTGTATATCTAATTAAAGTCTATTGTTTGTCCAACTTAAGAAAACCCCTGGAACTAACACAGAATATACAAGATATACACAACAGGTGTGTCGTGTGCCCAGGTGCACGTCAGGGTTTCTAAAGGCGTTGAATCTTAGTATGTACGAGTATACGATAAGTCTAATGAATAAAAGTTAATTTACATTTGTAATTTATTTTCAAAGTATTATTTCCTAGCTCTGGGTTTCAAAGATGTTACGTCTACAAATTAACGATACATGTATGTAAGAGTAAAATCTTGAGGCTAATTAATTAATGTACCGGTGATCATAAATAGGGGTTGATTATTTAAATATATGTATAAGGGTAAATATGTCAAATATACCCGGCCTGGCACATCATACTATTGTATGTACAAGTCATTTGCAATTGCCACATGCAGTAAATACGTCACCGGTAATTGGTAATTTTGTTTGTTATAGAATTGATAGTTTATAAATCATGTACATACAATTATATGTAAATATTTAAACATATTGGAACGGCGCCGCGATCATGAAAACCGGGAAATTGAACAAATACCCTAAAAGTATCAATGCATTTAATAAAAGAAATGATTTCATTTTCTTTCTTACATTTTTATAGCTATAAATAAGATGAACGTATATCTACTCGGTTTTAATTTATTAAGTACATGTAAGAAAGCCTACTATAGTGAACCTTACGGTTTCCATTTAGGTATAATATATTTTTGTTCACTGAAGACCAAGTTCCGTATTTCATTCTAAATACATGCATGCATGTAATTTATAAATTAGATATAATTGATTGTTACAAACTGAATGGTTTGTCAAAATCTTTTCAAGTAAACACATTCAATACAGTGATTCAATATCCACTGATATATAGGATATAAAAACGCTCATATATATGTAAGTTGCCGTGGCGCAGAGGATGTGTGAAAAAAAAGAAAAAAACAAAAAAACCACAAAAAAAACAAAACAAAAAAAAAAGAGAAAAAAAAATGTGTGGTGATGCTAGTAAACTAAGGGTCCCGGGTTCAATTCTCGCCGTGGCCGGTTTTTTTTATGTGTTTTTTTTTTCATTTTTCTTTCTAGAACAAAAACCGTTTTAATACCTTTTCTTTCATAAAGTTAATACATTTTGTTGGAAATTAAGCACAATATTGAATTAATTTTTTTTTAAATGGCTTAAAGGTGGCTTAAAGGTAGCTTAAAGGTGGCTTAAAGAAGTTTGGACATTAAGGACCTATAAGTTCTCCTTAAAGGTGGCTTAAAGATAGTCTTTAAGCTGCCTTTAAGCCATCTTTACGCTTTCTTTAAGCAGGACTTAAAGATGGTCATACATATAGCTTAAAGGTAGCTTAAAGGTGGCTTAAAGATCGTCTTTAAGCTACCTTTAAACACCTTTAAGATATCTTTAAGGAGGACTTAAAGATGGTCATTCATCCTGTGTGTCTTATAACATCAAGCATAATAGTTAAGAATTACATTCATGTTAGAGATATCCTCTTTTATAAACCTTAAACATAAATGCAAAGTGAAAATACAACGCAACATTTTTCGCGAAATGAGCGATAAATACAAATGGAAAGGAGACATCCACTGGTAGTTTTAAATTCTTCGATTCATTGGTTTGTTAAATGCAAAACTATTCTCAAGCATAACAATTTAAACGACAATCAAGAGAAATTAATTTTATATATAGTCAATAGATTTGGTCTAGATATCGTGTATTAAGTACGACTGTGATAAAGCAACCAGGGTAGGTATATTACTTTTAAAAATGCATCTGGTGGACGAGTTCACAAAAATTAATTGCTATTAATTGAAATTAAACATGATATTTATTTAAAGTGAAGATCTAGTAAATGAAAGGTGCGTAATGGTTTACGAAATTCAGGATATGAATTATATCAGTGATGCATCATAACAATAGCAATGTTTGATAGGGTGTACCTGGGCTTGAATATTTGGTAAACACTATGAACAATCATGTTTATAACTGTCAATTTCTGTTTAATATTAAGGAAGTAAATAATAAATATCAGAGTTCTGTCCATTTTTGGCTAATGAAGTTTATTAATAATGTCTACAGTCTCTCCAAAAATGGCATTAAACAAGTTCTTGACCACATGTAAGTGATTCTTATACACTTATAAATTACGGGAAGGGGGGATTAACAATTGACGAACTTTGATTACTTCTAAAAGTATAAGTTAAATCAAACATATCATCTTGTGCACTTTTCCCTTGAACAAAAATATATTAACATCAATTGACCATTTTTTTTAAAAAGAATTATGCTGATCTTGTAACTGAATGTAACTGAGGGGTTGTGAATGAATACGCAGTAATAACAGCGACAGTATTCAAAATCAATGCACTTTCAGCTAATGTGAGCTGAATGTAATGAATTTCTAACGAAAAGAAAATTGTTATATGTATGGAGAGCCAGAGGATTCAATATTATATCTTTGTGATTAAAATATATTTGATTTTTTTTTAAAATGTGTTACTCGTTAAATGTTAATGAAGAAATTTAAATTTTCAATCATTCATTGAGTCTTCGAATATTGTACATATAACCATCTGTAAATCGTCATTTGTAAGCTTTTAATTTAGTAATTTGTTGATTCATAATCCGTTTGATGCAATTGTGAAATTTGAACTTGCGTCATTCGTGATTTGTATTTCTAGATTTGTAAGGCAATGTACATTTATGACAACGGGGGCACTCACTACATCAAATCGTATGGGAAACGGATTAAGAATTATCTAAATATTTTAATTCTTAAATTAAGGAATTTCATAAACTTTTAAGATATTATCTCTGAAGTTCAGAGGATATGTTGTAGGAATCTTTTTAAAAATGAACATGTTCTTTGTTTCAGCACAAGTGTGTCCCTTGGGCAAGTTCGGATGGCATTGTAAGTTTGTATGTTATTGTGCGGGAGGAGACTGTGACTCAGACACTGGATACTGTCCCTCAGGCTGTAAAAAGACTCGTTACGGACCAGGATGTCAGCTTCGTAAGTTCCAGGGAGTGTAAACATTTATTTTAGTATGTAATTCAAAAACATAATCAATAGCTTATAACATGTGAAAGTATTGTGAATCAATGTAATAAAAGTTTGTGCTTGTTACTAATGCTCTATTCCTCAGTTTCTTTACCATATTTTTATTCCAGTGTCATTGTACCGATACTCCAAGCTAGCACATGGTTACCTTGGAAACATTGATAGAACAGAATCTGGTAAACAATGCGTGCCGTGGAACAGCCCTATTTTTGTTATGCATTACGGGCTACATGCGTCGTATTTTCCTGACAAAGAGATTCCTGGGGCCGTATGTCGAAACCCGCTGGAAAAAGTTTTGGATAGACTTGGACTGAAACACAAAGGGCCTTGGTGCTTTACTAACTACATAGAGGAAGCAAACTTCATGGAATCATGTGACCTTCCTCTCCGATAACTCTGGATAACATGTACATACACTCTGGTTTCAATAATAAATCTATTTATGGGTACCTTTGTAAAATTATCTCGCACTTTGTAAAATTCAAAATTAACGTCATTGCATGGATATAATGTACAATGGCATTCTTGGTCATCTTTCTTACCCATTTAAGCATTTGAATTTGTATCACTAATATAACAATTAATAGAATCAACAAAATTTAATTCCCATGAATGATTATGTTACAATTTAAGATATACACGTAGATAGAGGAATGTCATCGTGAGTTCACCCGGGCTGGATGAACACCACGTGCCAGACAAGTATAACTCGGCAACACAATCTTCACGTTCATCTTCTTATTGTCCAGTCTCTATTCCTCTATTTATGGTTTGCAAACAAAAAGACATATGAAATTTTAAATCCTTAACTTTTTTAGTAAACCTTAACAGCCTAAGTGTTACATTTAATTTTTAAAAAATAATGAGTGGAAGTAAAAATGAAAGCTACAACACAGTTCAGTTTAATTAAGTGAAGTGATGGACACTGTGTGCAACAATTAGCCTCGTTTTGCGAACTGTAGAATGCGAGTCTGGTCTCTATAGTGACGGCTGTAACTGGAATTGTGGAGAATGCAAGTCAAGGCCATGTAACATCGAAACAGGAGAATGTGAGGGTGGGTGCGCTGCAGGATGGAAGGAGCGCTCTGTAAAACAGGTGAGTGACAGGAGAAAGTGATTGTCGTGTGATTTTAATTTGTTATATTTACATTTTTCAGTGTCTTTGCCAGTGATAACACTACGTATAAATTTTGTACTATATAGTATAATAAATTCAAAATACGTACAATTGTGGCACAAAAGGGGTTTGCTGATCTGTATTCTAATATTTAATCATACAATACCTGAAAATTATATTAATCTTAGTAATAAGGAATCATTCTGTGAACATTATGAGGTAATGATTTCTGTCGGTGCTAGATCAAACCTTCAGCCTTTATTAAATTGACCCGACCAAAATTATCACCTCATTATACTCAAAGAATGATTCTATATTCTCTAAATAGTTAGTGATATCTCCATATGAATCATCTAGATTTAGTGAATTTCAGTATTTGTAATTTAGAGTCCGAATTTTGAAGATTAATTCAAATGAACTAAACGCATTAGTTAGAAGATTATACTTAATGCAGTCAATTAGTGTTACAAAAACACATGCACTGTGTGGTTTCTCTTGTATGTTGTGACCTGAAAGAATAAAAAGAGAACTATCAGAAAGTGTGTAGGGCGTGCATCTGGGTGACAAGTGACTTCCGTACTTGTCAGTGTACAAGTGGGACATGTGACATCCGTACCTGTCAGTGTATCTGGAGGTCATGTGACACCCGTACCTGTCAGTGTACCTGTGGGACATGTGACCTCCGTACCTTTCAGTGTACCTGTGGGACTTTTGACATCTGTACCTGTCAGTGTACCTGTGGGACATGTGACACCCGTACCTGTCAGTGTACCTGTGGGACGTGTGACCTCTGTACCTGTCAGTGTACCTGTGGGACATGTGACATCTGTACCTGTCAGTGTACCTGTGGGACATGTGACATCCGTACCTGTCAGTGTACCTGTGGGACGTTTGACCTCTGTACCTGTCAGTGTACCTGTGGGACTTTTGACATATGTACCTGTCAGTGTACCTGTGGGACATGTGACATCCGTACCTGTCAGTGTACCTGTGGGACGTGTGACCTCTGTACCTGTCAGTGTACCTGTGGGACTTTTGACATCTGTACCTGTCAGTGTACCTGTGGGACATGTGACATCCGTACCTGTCAGTGTACCTGTGGGACGTGTGACCTCTGTACCTGTCAGTGTACCTGTGGGACTTTTGACATAAGTACCTGTCAGTGTACCTGTGGGACATGTGACTTCCGTACCTGTCAGTGTATGCGTGGTTTTTACATTTATCCTTAATACACGCTCTTAATGCTTTTTGAAAGTTTGTCGTAAACTTATTGCATATAAATAAATGCTGCTAAAACAATAGAAATTGCTAGTCCTTTGTCCCTGGTGCTATGCTGTAACAGTATATTTGTTAAGATAACATTGTGTTACTGCAATTGTTCGGTTACAGAATGTGACCCCGGTCGGTATGGAGCTAACTGCAGCGAGGTGTGTGGACATTGTTTATCAGGGAGCTGCCGTTTTGTGACGGGGGCGTGTGTGGGAGGATGCATTCCAGGCTGGCAGGGAGAGAAGTGTCAGGAAGGTAGGTGTCACAGCTCCTCATCGAGGCAGCTAAATAATGTGTCAAATACATTATATCAATTAAAAACATTGTTATATACTTAAAATGTCAAATATAGAATTTGTCAACAATAACGAGATCATTAAAAATCATATGACAGTCGCACCTGTCAGTGGACGTGTGTGACATGTGACCTCCGTACCTGTCAGTGCTCCTGTGGGACATGTGACATCCGTACCTGTCAGTGTACCTGTGGGACATGTGATCTCCGTACCTGTCAGTGCACCTATGTGACATGTGACACCCGTACCTGTCAGTGTATCTGGAGTACAGGTGACATCTGTACCTGTCATTTTACTTTGAGGTCATGTAATATCCGTACTTGTCAGTGTACCTGTAGGACTTTTGACATCTGTACCTGTCAGTGTACCTGTGGGACATGTGACGCCCTTATCTGTCAGTGTACCTGTGGGACATGTGACCCGTACCTGTCAGTGTATTCGTGGTTTTTACATTTATCCTTAATACACGCTCTTCATGCTTTTTGAAAGTTTGTCGTAAACTTATTGCATATAAATAATTGCTGCTAAAACAATAGAAATTGCTAGTCCTTTGTCCCTGGTGCTATGCTGAAACAGTATATTTGTTAAGATAACATTGTGTTACTGCAATTGTTCGGTTACAGAATGTGACCCCGGTCGGTATGGAGCTAACTGCAGCGAGGTGTGTGGACATTGTTTAACAGGGAGCTGCCGTTTTGTGACGGGGGCGTGTGTGGGAGGATGCATTCCAGGCTGGCATGGAGAGAAGTGTCAGGAAGGTAGGTGTCACAGCTCCTCATCGAGGCAGCTAAATAATGTGTCAAATACATAATATATCAATTAAAAACATTGTTATATACTTTAAATGTCAAATATAACATTTGTCAAAAAAAAGTGATAACTAAAGAACATGACAAACACATACTTTAATTATGTTTCAAATACAAAAATTAGAATGTGTTAAATAAAGAAAAAATTGATACAGAACACCTTAACTACAGACCATGCCATATGCATAATGTGGCATACAGCCTTTATCAAAGAAGGTTTCTTTACCTGACCTGAATACCAATAATTTTTTTTTACTAAATAATAATGTTAAGGTGCTTTCTTTGACAGCCTGTGATGACTTTACTTATGGAGACAACTGCTCCTCTAAGTGTGGGGCATGTCGAGGCCTGACTTCGTGTGACAAAGAGACCGGACTGTGTGCAGAGGGCTGCGAGCCCGAGTTTGTGGGACAGCTTTGTCTGGGTAAGTTGATTACATGTTAACACTGTTACAGCAAGCAAGCTTTAAATGAATTCAAGTTTCACATTTAAAACTTAAAATTCAATATTAATGAATGTTATGAATTTTTGTTAAAACAAATCAAAATCGCATGTCCCTTGTGCTTTGCTGTATATAATTTTTAACCGGGCTTATTGTTCGAAGAGCAATTGCCTTTTTAATACCCAAAAGCTGGCCGCTTTACGACTATTTTAATTCTAAGTACTAAAATACAGTGCACATACTTCAAATTGCTGTTAAAACAACACATTCCATATCCGGCTAATATCAGGCAGATAATCTAACATAATTGATCAAAAAAAGCACAACAAAAACTGCATTAATTTTATTTACAAGACATGTTTTCTGACAGTCTTTACACATAACAGAGAGCTAAAAATATTATGCAACATCTTCCGCAAGATGAGCGATAAATACAAATGGGGAGAAGATAACAAAAAATTATAAATGCACAGTCCTGTGTGGTTTGTTATATACAAAACTATTATCAATCATAAAAATGCAAAGGACGTCAAGTTTTAAAGAAATAGTAACTTTTATTCATCAGAGTTGGCTAAAATATGTGTTATGGGTGCAACTGTAAAATAGCGACCAGATGGGATATATTACGTAAATGTACAATATGCACTTGGTGGTTGTGTTGACAAATGTATACTGCGCAAATACAAGTAAAACAGTAAAATTTCTCTCTACATGCATGCCACAACACAGTTATGCAATTTTTCAAAATCAAACATGGCATTTATATAACAATATTTGTTAATATTCTTTATAAAATCCTAAGTAAATCCGTCTATAATTTTATTGATGCAGGTATCAAAGAAATTTGATGACCAATCGGTAGCGCCTTTGTTTAGTCCATCTAATAAATATCTCAAATAATACACAAACAAAATGTCCACATTTGAAAAATATATGTTAAACTTTACATGTTTATTGTATATGTTAAACACATAATATACACATGTGCAACATATGCATTATTCATGTGTTTTACACATATCTAAAACATATACATGTTCAATACACGTTTCAAACAACATAAAAATACTTATAAAACTAATAAACTTTTGCCAGCTAACCTATTGAAAATTTATTTGCAACCAATTCCGAATTTAGATTATAATTAGCTTTTATTTTGTCGTTCACAATCAATCGTGATTTTTTACGTCACGGAAGCAGAAGATGATTTGAAGCTTTAGGTAAGGATGATGCTTTTAAAGTCGGGGCTTAATGCTTTTCTTTTTCAGCCATCTTGAAAACTGTCATCAATTGACCGTAGATAATGCAGATGACAGTCAAACTTATGGCACGTGTCTGTATGTCGGTAAACATTTTCCACAGAGCGACAACTCAGCAGCTATAGCTAAAGACTATTCAGATTGCTTAAAGATTAAGCTTAAATAAAATACAATGTACATTTTTATTTTGAGAAGTGCAAGAAGAAAAAAAACAAATAGAGTACAGCTCGTTGCAAAGTAATGAGTAGGTTTTCCATGAAGCAAGTCGAAATTTTAATACATTTATTTGTTAATTTGTCAACACTGAACATATTAATTTGATTTTAAATATCTTCAACTTTTCAAAATTATTCCCTGAAATTTCAGTCGATTACTTGATATATTAATAGTTTTCTTATTAAGCTATTTTCTTTATTTTCAGACAGGTCAAAGAGGGCATGGTAATTGTGTAATATGCGTTTGTTTTGTTTTGTTGTTTTTTTTTGGGGGGGGGGTTGAATATATTTTAACTAAATATTGTATAATATTGAAAACACCAGATGTCTGTAAAAGCTCTTTATTGGTGGCAAAATCGTAAACTAAGTGCGCTAAACCTCTTATCATATACATAAAATATAAATTAAATATGTCATGTTTCCATAGTTTTTGTATTAAAATATATGTAATACAGTATCTGCAAAGTACTATATGATATGCAGCTCGTTGTATATATATCCAACAATTGTGTGTATGTTTTGGAGCAAACGGCTTTAGTTCAAAAATTACTAATATTTGGTTAGTCAGGTAGTCCGTAGACATATTACTATAATGAACTTTTCAAAATCCAGACGTTCTTCTTGAGTTCATACATAGTCCTGTACTGTGGCTGGTTATCCATCGACAAATCATGGTAGTGAAATCTAAACATGTTTCTGACTAAATGGTTTACAGGGTTGGAAATCATAGACCACCCGAAACGATCTGTTTCTGAGGCAAGCGGGGGCGATACATCAGATGACAGTCCAGTGGTCGTTCAAATTTTAATAACCAGTTCTTATCTTTAAACCGAGAATTTCTATTTTTAAATTGTTTACCTCATTCTCAAAATGACAACCCCCCCCCCCCCCCCCCAACTTTCAAAAACCGATGCTACTTGTCTGAAACACTACATTGTAAACATAACCAAGAAAAAATATTTTCCATCCAACGAAATAACAAGTTACACGTGCGAATGTTATTGTCATTTAAATTTTAGACCACGTGATTTTATTTGACCCTTACAGTTTCGCAGTAAAAATCATGCCTCGTGTTTATAGTGTATTTCATAGAATTGTAGTCAAATATAAAATCTAGAGGTTTATTGATTTTAAACTTTAATTTCATTAATTGGTGGATAAAATGTGTTCTAGAAATAAATGCGACAATACAAAATATAGTTTTTGTCGCTGTTGCAACAATTAACATGCTTGTAGAGATCCCCCTGAGGATTAATTTTCGATCCGCGCCTGACCTAGTAATAGCGTCAATAGTGAAACAGACTATACTATTTTATGCAGAATGTTCCTTGAAAATGGCTCGATATACTTAGTTTTTATGCAAAACAGACACCCATTATTTTTCTAAAAACATGGTATTGCACACAACAAGCATCAAACATGGCTATGATTTTATTAAGCAACCCTATGTTTATATTTTCAACCACTCTACACGTGGTTGAACACGAACGATAACTCTGTTCTGAATATTATCGTTTAATGTAAATAACCGCTAGATGGTGAAATAAGACTTACATCTTAAAAGGCTTTCATGTTTTAACATAAATCCAAGTAGGATATGATATGAAAAACTTACGTATTTTGAGATTATAATCCGAACACTTATACTTCCGCTCGAAATTTCACAGGAACTGAACAAATCATGGTGAAGTCTCGTAAACTTTGATTCGAGCACCTCTGGATTTATTACATACTAAGCAACGATAAAGAAAACATTCCGAACACATTTGCAGGGTGCGTATATTCGTAGAATCATATACGTAGGGCTTAATAAATTACTTAAAATTCTTTTAAGACTTTTGGATTTATTAAAACAATAATATTAAGAAGGCCTACAAATGTTTCTCAATGAATGCTTATGTCTGCTATTCAAATACATTTTCACATTGTCAAAGTCTGTACAGGTGTTTGTGTAAGGGGGGGGGGGCTGATAACAGGTCATGACATTATGTAGAGTGTAAACTGTTCTACGGGCATTTTCCAAATACAGTTTTTCTGTCTGCGCCTCTAAACTATTTGCCAATCTATTTCTATGTAAATCAATGTTTGAGTCAGTAAGATTTGAGATGAAATAATGCAGGGTTATTTTGGGCAAGAAAACAGTACATTTTACTAGTTAGTGTTACATAGCGAAACTTTTTGTAGCTGCTTGTGATAAAGTATTTCTTGCAAAATTCGTTATTGACACAGTCCTAAATTGGGTTTTTTAATGTTTAAACGAAGATTAGTATGCGATAGTATCTTAAGATTTATTTCGTTATGCACAAAAGCTAGCAAAATAAATCAAACATTTTGAACTGCGATCTCAAACTTTACTTACAAAAGTAGCAATGAAATATGTTCAAATAAAATCAATTGGCCTTCTTTCAGTTTACTTCTTTATCCTAACTTTCAGAACACATCATCTTTGTCTTTAACTTACATTTAATTTACATAATTTTCTCTTACAAATGTATCTTGCCCTAAAATACAAAAAAAGTTTAATATTATGAAATAACATATTGCATACGAAGGATTTTAATATTTGTAACATAACCTTATCAATGATCAAAATTGATAGGCCTTTTTTACTTATACAATTTTCCGATCTATTTAAACAACATATATTAAATCACACGATGTAGGATTTCAACACATGCACTCTAATTGTAAAATTGTGTGACATTTCATCTTACAAATTGTATAAGTCTCACTTAAGTATTGCAATCTTAAAGTTTTTAGGTTGTGTATTTAAAAACAAAAAAGATAAGCGTGAGTAGGAGAGGCAACAGTCTTATCTTGAAACTTGAAAAAAAATATGACTCATTCGATATCAATTTTAGAAGTAATCTTAGCTTCCTACTTTTAATATCACTATCACGAGGCCAACTTATTTATGCAATTTATGATGTGTAAGATAGGATAAATAGCGTCACTTGAAATCCTAGTGAAATAGCTACGCACGAATTCAATATTCTTGAACATTAAAAAAATGAAAGATTTGGCGGGGTTTTTTTTTTTTGGATTATCACGTTCGGATATGGATTCCCTACCGTGCTTTTTCGGAAAATTGCAAATGGACATACAAGAACAACGCGGTAAAAGTTAATTGTTCTGAACGAGGTTTTAAATCTATTCCAAAATTCAACGACACTGTCACTTACCTAGACTTGAGTCACAATGAAATCGCTGCAATCGCCTGCAATTCATAACCAAAGAGATTGAAACACCTTGATATTTCGTGGAACAGTATCAAGGATTTAAAGACGGCGTCCTTTGGATTTTTAACAAAGCTGGAATATATATACTTGTCCTACTGCAACATACGTGATGTCGACCAAGGAGTGTTTGGGGAGCTGGTTAATCTACGGTATCTTAACATTTCATACAACAGAGAACTAGGATTTGCATCTTTGCCCAATATAACGTTTCATCTAAACAAAACAAATATTTTGTCCTTGAATTTTAATGGAATTAACTGTGCATCTGGTATAGGTACAATGATAAAAAGATCTCATTTAAAATACATTGAAACAGCAAATTTGTCTGAACTGTTTCTTGCTAATAACAGACTTGAACTTTTTGAGCCAGGGGTGATATATAATTTGCCAAAAAGTGTGCAACTTCTTTCTACGGCCGAAAATAAATTAACAGCAGGTGTATATCTATTGGAGTATCAATCAATGTCTGGATTGAAAATCATAAACATGAGTTACCAATTACACCCACCTGTTTATCCCAATTCTGTCGTAGACCAATGTAGAGAAAAGGTGGATAAAAACATGAAAGGAATTGTTTACCATCAGAAAACCATGTCGCACCATTTTAACTGGAGTATGCCATTTCCTCCAAATTTGGAAACCTTGTATGCACAATCTAGTCGACTTTATATCGTTGATCCCCGATTTTCAATTATTGCTCCAAACCTTCGACATGTTTACCTTCAAAACAACTTCATTATTTCTTTGAAAGGCAAAATACGAGCAACAGACAATCAAGTGGAAACCATAGATATTTCAAACAATTTTTGTAGCCATTTATTTCGTTCATTTGATGGGAAAAGTGTTAGACACATGAACATATCTCATAATGATTTAAGCCAAGATATAGAAAGAGACACAGATGGTGAAATCTTTAAAACGTTTACAAATCTTGAAGTGTTAAACATGTCTTTTAACAAAATATTGACGCTTCCAAAGCTGCTGCTTAAGAACCAAAACAAACTGGATTATCTGAATGCAAGCAATTACCGTTTATCAGAGTGGTTTGTCGATGTAAAACACATGTCAAATCTTACCTTATTGGATCTGTCTGATAACAAATTTGCAACAATTAGTCAAAGTGCTCACAATCAATTAGAGAAGCTTTTCCAACGCAATTTAGCTTTAGATTTGTCAAGAAATGGATTGGCATGTACATGCGAAAACCAAAAGTTTTTGATGTGGATTCTAAAATATAAATCCCATTTTATAAATATTGATAACTACACTTGTTCTTCGCCAAATACTTTATTCAAGTTCAAAACTTTTGAATCGTCTTTAAACATCCTGCAAAAGCAATGCGCATCATATTTGGGTTGGTACATAGGTTGTTCAGTAACTTTGGCAATATTCATTACGTTTATAATCAGTTTAGCACTTGTTAAAAATAAATGGAAAATACGATACCTTATTTACAAATCCAAGCAAAAATTCGGAATTGTTACTCCCTTTAATAGATATTTACCAAGTGGTATGCATTACGAATATGACGCCTTCTTTTCATACAGTGGACAAGAATTAATGTTTGTTTTAAAGGAAGTCATACCTCGGCTCGAGGTCAATAAAAGCCTAATACTCATTGTCAGAGACCGAGATTATCTGCCAGGCATTCCAAAATTCGACAGCATAATGAATGGTCTTCAGGAAAGCAAGCGGACCATTTGTATAGTGTCGAAGAAGTATTTGGAGTCTAAGTGGCGTGACTATGAACTAAACATGGCGAAAGTAGAAGCCATTGAAGATCGTGGATCTCTTGATTACGTCATTCTTATAATGTTACCCGAAGTTTATAACGATGGAATTCCGCATAAAATCATGGACCTTACCAAAAATATCGCTTTATTGAATATCCTATGGAATCTTGCGCGTATGATGACTTTTGGGAGAGGCTTATGGGGATGCTTGATCAATAAATTGACAGTCTGTTATTCAAGGGTGGTAGATATTTTTGTTATTTACTGTTAGAAAAATTCTTAAGCGTAGTTTTTCTTATTTCTATCCGAATTACTAAAAGGTACTGGGTTTTTTCTTATGTCTATACATGTCAGTCGTTTTGTTTTTGTACTAGTTAATTTTTTCCCTTCATTTGCTGACGATAGAAATTATTTCTAAATTCTATCTTTTAAAACACATATGATCAATTCTGAAGATGTGTTTAATTATTAAATACACCTAAGAGAATTTTTTTGCAATCGTTTGAAATGAAGATTCACACATCTTATGGTGCAATGAAGGTAAATGAGTGTCTATTTTTTATGCGTATTTTATTTTACTATGGATTAACGTTTTAGAGTAATAGTAATTCTTCTGCACGCTACGAATCAAACTGAAGAATTTGATGAATTATTTGTTAGCATGTTAAACCAAAGAGATTTTTGATATAACTATTCACAATAATAAATATCTTAAAGCATTTAAAATATCTATAAAAAAAAAAATAACTCGATATAAGCATGTATTTTTTGGCACCAGCTTTTAATAAAATGTTAGTCTGAAATAATTGTTTGATGATAAATATAAACAATATTGAAAAAAAAAGTGAATTGTATTCACAATATTTTTATATTGATTATAACTAAAAGGTTGTTAAATGCTATTAGTGAGCCAGAAACGTACTTGCCAATGGTCAGAATAAATGTAGATATGGTTTGCTATTTTACCATTATATTGATGTTGTATTTTGAAGTATTTGTATTAGTTTAACAGTTTAACACTTAATTTATGTTATATATTTTTTTTAATTATTTGTATTACGTTAACAGTATCATCACTAGGAGACCCCTCTCGTTTGATACCTTAAGTTCTATAATGCCAATTTCCGTATCCTTCCAAAGTTGCTATATTTTTTCATACTTTTTAAAAATCAAGGCAATATAAATTTCATCACGGTTTTCATACACTTTATAAATTTAATGGAAATATAAGTCACAATCATGATAAAATTGGGGGAAATATTTCAGTATCTCTTTGTGTCAAACTGTTTTTGTTCTTTTTTATTGTTATTTTTTGGTCTCCGCATGACCACATAGACACATATTTTGTAGAAATTAATGTTCCACAAAACACTTAAAATCACAAAAAATTTCTATTGTTGTTTTGCTCTTCTGTATAACAACACTTTTCAAGGTGTATTGGGTTTATACCTTTGTCAAATTAAAGTATGGTTACTATAATTTTGTTAAATGAAAATTAAATGTTTCATATATTATTGACGTATGCTAGCAGAACGTTTTTAAATAAAATCAAAAATCAAAACCTCACAAAACAAGTCAATAAATCAAAAGTTTTTGCTCACTTTTCAGTGCTGTATTTTACAAACTTGATGATAGAATGATATTTGATAGGGAAAAATTGGCACTGACCTTTTATCGATATCAATGATGTATTTTCTATATTTTAAAAATTCAGATCTTACGAAAATCGTTTGTTTTATAGCTGAAGACTGCAATGCATTGTAAATAGATTAAAATCATTACATGAATAATGATATTACGCAGGATTATAAGCGTAATTTTTTTTCATTTTTTTTTTGGGGGGGGGGGGGTTTGTTTTTGTTTAATTTTTGTTCTTCAATCAATCTGGAGTTATTTAGATTGGGTAAGTAATTTTGGTTTTACTGGTTTCTTAAAATTCGATTCAAACCCCCCAAAAAATTAATATTTTTTAATACGTAAATTCATGAGTTATGGCTCCGAATTTAGTAGGATTGTCTGATTATTGTTGGTTTTATTAATTATTCGTATTTCTTTTATTCTATAATACCTTTTTAATTAACATTCTAACGTGAAAGTAAATCGAGATGGTATGCTGTATTATTTAGGAATAGAAAACTGGGTTATGGATTTCAAAAAATCTAGATTAGATCGGTTGCAGGTTGCACATCAGTTTTAAATTTTACTATATATATTATATACCAAAATTGCACAACTTTACATACAGATTAAAAATCTAAAACGAACTTCTGGAAAAAATCCCCTTGACATCTTTTTAAACAACGTTCATTTACAATTTTCTAGCAAAATATACACGCGCATCCAGCAGGGCGTGAGACTTTGTTTACCTCGAAGTTAGTTGAAAATTAAGCCCGGGCCTTTTCACACCCCCCCCCCCCCCCCCTCCGGAAACAACACGCATCAAAAATTCAAAAGACCTCGCATTATTACAAAACTGGCATAGTTAGACCTCTTACACATTGTTTTCATCAGCAAATCAGCTCATGTCGCGTGAACGCCCCAAATTCAAAGGGAAATTCGGGAATTAATCTGACTCAGCCATGTTTTGAACCTTCAGTGAAATACTGTTATGACACCTATATTGCTTATTGGAATAACATGCTGTTGTAGTTAATAAATTTAATCCATGGTTAATATTTTAGAATAGAATGATGGGATTGCTTATTGTTATGATGTATTTTATATTTTTGAGCTATACGAAATTGTTTGTGCAAAAATAAAGAGTATTTGTACATGACCTTTTTTGTTTCAGTAAATTGTTTTTAAAATAAAAGGGAGGAACCTATGCGATTCATGTAAAAAAAAATACAATCGAACATTATAAAAATCATTGAGCAGTTATTGTTAAAGACTAAATAACTTCTACGTTTCCTCAAGATTATAAAGATTAATTGAGTAAAAAGTAGCTTCGTGATAAATATTAAAGCGACCAATCACACAGAATGAATACAGTATGTCTAGTCGACAACTTTTCAAAAAACATGTTGAGTTAAAGTTGGTGTTAATACTCTTTTCCTTTTTGGTGCTTTAGTTTAGCTACTCAATGCCTCTCGTCAAAATGAAACCCTTATACAAAATTCTTTTTCACACTTAAATATTCCAAGTACTTCTTAGGTGCATACGCTAAATACACATTATACTGCTAACGTGGATATGTTGGTGATTTCCACGGTAGCGCTACAACATATTCTGTTATTTTTTATAATGCTAAAACGATGGGCTTATGAAAAACAGTGCATTCGATAAAAAAAAATAAAGGAATAGTCATTGTTTGTCGTTTTGTTAAACTGTGTCATTTCGAAATTACAAAAACTGGATAAAATGAGGAGCTTCGTCATTTGGATTCTCGCGGCGAAAAGTTTATATTCTGTGTTTGCATTATATACCGATTGCACATGGACATATTTTGATAAAGAAGTGGTGGTAAACTGTTCTGGAAGAGGTTTGACATCAATACCAAGGTTTAACGACAGTGTCACCTATCTAGACTTAAGTCACAACAGATTCTTTTCCATTCCCGTGAAATCATTGCCTAAAAATTTGAAACATCTTGATATTTCTTGGAATAATATAAAACAAATAAGAGGTAGGACCTTTGAATTTTTATCAAAGCTGAAGTTTCTAGATTTGTCTTATTGTAATCTACAGGACGTTGACAGAGCAGTCTTTGGAAAGCTGATAAATCTGCAGCACCTTAATCTTTCATATAACAGAGAACTGGGATTTGCCTCTTTGCCTAATATAACGTTTTACCTAAACCAAACAAAAATTTTGTCTTTAATCATTGATGGAATTAATTGTGCGACAGGCATTGGTACATATATCAGGAAACATCATATGGATGGGATTCGAACAACTCATTTGAGAAAACTGTCACTTGCTAATAACAGGCTTGAACTTTTTGAACGTGGTGTAATTTATAACTTACCGAAAACTTTAATGTTTTTTTCAATAGCAGGGAATAAAGTGACTGCTGGTGAATATCTTATTGAAATGCACACAATGTCAAACGTCAGAGTAATCGATATGAGTTATCAATATCACCCACAAGTAAACTATCCTTACTCAGTACTAGAGAATTGCGAAGAGAAAGTTGAGAAAGAAATGAAAACTCGTTTTCCAGGTTTCAATACTCAAGCGGTACTAAGCGGACCAAATTGGAGTATGCCTCTGCCTCCAAATTTAGAGACTTTGTATTTGCAATCTGCCAGATACATAATTAAAAATCCAAGTTTTTCCCTTATAGCACCGAATCTGCGGCATGTATATTTACAAAATAATTTTATCATGTCTAATAGTGGTCGAATAATATTCCCAAACAATACCATAATTACATGTGATATTTCAAATAATATATTTTCCCATAATCCAGTGAATGATGGCCGTCACATGAAGTACTTGAATATTTCAAACAACAGGTTCGATAAAAGTTTTATGACAGACACAGATGGTACAATATTTGCAACTTATACTAGTTTGGAGGTAATAGATATGTCTTTCAATAACATTTTCTCTCTCCCAACGATGCTACTTAAGAACTCACACAAGTTGCGGTACATAAATGCTAGCAACAACAGACTATCAAACTGGATGGTAGATCTGACTGAAATGCCAAATCTAATATCATTAGATTTGTCCGAAAACAAATTTACAACTTTAAGTGAAGGAGATCGCACCCATTTTGAAAAGGCGTTTCAGAACTCTAATTTATCTATCAATTTGTTTAGAAATGGGATAACTTGTACGTGTGAAAATCAAGAATTCTTGATTTGGATACAAAAGCACAAAAAACATTTTCTAAACTTTGAAAACTACACTTGTTCTACAAAACATACTTATTTTGATTTCAAAAATCTAAGATCTTCCTTGGCCATCCTGAAAAAGCAATGCGCGTCATACTTAGGCTGGTACATTGCTTGTGCAGTCACATTAGCGACATTCCTAACTTTTATAATAAGTGTACTACTTGTTCGAAACAAATGGAAAATACGGTATCTTATTTACAAATTCAGGCAAAGATTTGGGTTTGTAGTTCCATTCAAAAAACATTTGCCAACCACAATGCATTATCAATATGACGCCTTCATTTCCTATTGTGGGCGTGAATTGATGTTTGTTCTCAAAGAAGTCTTACCTAGGATCGAGGTTGACAAAAATTTAAGACTCCTGATCAGAGACCGGGACTACATACCGGGTATTCCTAAAGTTGACACCATTATGAGCAGTCTACAGGAAAGCAAACGGACAGTTTGCATAGTGTCCAAAAAGTATTTGGAGTCTAAGTGGCGTGACTATGAACTAAACATGGCTAAAGTAGAAGGCATCAAAGATCGTGGATCTCTTGATTATGTCATTCTTATACTGTTACCTGAAGTTTATAACGATGAAATTCCGCATAAAATCATTGATCTGATTCGGAAAGACCGCTACATTGAGTATCCGATGGAATCCTGCGCTTATGATGATTTCTGGGATCGATTAATCAAGATGATTGAAGAATAACTGTTGTTTGACTTATCGATTATGATTATTTTGAACTTATTTTATAAATACATTTCTTCACATTGTTTAAATAGAAGATACTCACTATAACATTTGTTTAGTTTTCTTTTTTTGGTGATCTTTATTTTCTTATCATCTCTTTTTGTTAACTGAACTTTGATGTTACAGATTGAATTGGACGTTTATTGATCCTAGAGTTATTCAACTTTCAACTAATTGGTATTTGATTTTTATCGAACATGACATGTTTAGGCAAAACGAATTTATCCATATACAATCTTTATTTAACAATTTTTTAAATTTAAATTTGCCTAATTAATCTGCCCGGACTAATGTAGAGATCAAACATGATTCCAGTGATAACTTATTCATATAGAAGAATTGGATGTCAAAATTATAAACGTTTAACCAATTGATTGGTAATACGAATGTTTAAGCACATTTGCACACTTTACATGAATACATGAAGAGATATTAAAATAGATGTAGAAAGGGTATCATCAGTTGCAGGAATGATTTGTTCAGTCTGCAGACGCAACTTTTATTGCTGTCTCCACACTTATTTGACCACTAAAGATGTTTGATTTATTGCAACAATTATCTTTTAGAACTTTCGATGTGATATAGGTCTAGTGATTTTTGCATATTCTATATACTTTATCATATCTATTTTCCATAAATGATAAGCCCTGTTTCTATCAGTATTATATGTATGTGTTTTTTAAATAAACAAAAAAATGATAACATTCACCGTTTTAGTGCATATTCTGGTTATATTAACCGTTGAATTTTTTCAGAATGTTGGGTAAATATTTTGCCTTTTTTCCATCTGATAAATTTTGTGTCAGGTTGTAGCCAGGACAGTTTGTAATTGATTCTATCATTTGCATGATTCGTCGAATTTATCAAGCAATTTAGCAATCAGCAATATGTGCAAGTAAAACAATATCCTGTATATATAATATGGGATTGGGTTTATTCTAACTATTACCACCACATCTTTTTTGAAGTTCGGTCAAGAAGGGAGTATGTTAACAATCTGGATCACTTTGACGCTCTATTTAAGCATTGGCTATGCAGCAAATCGTGACGTTAGGTTAAAAATTTAATTGTTCGACCTTGCTTAACAAGAAGCTGTTCCATCTTCATTCAAATCTGTGGAATGTGTCCAAGTCAAGCGAGGTTTACCTTAAGGTACTTTACCTAGTATTATTTCATTTATTGTTCGTATACGTGTTTCCGATAAATTCAAAAATGAAGAAATATTCATTTGTTGTAGTTGTATATAATTTTGTAGGAAAGTGTCTTCTTGACCACTTTTGAAACAAGATGTTCGAATGAGAGGTGCTTAACACGGACATCCATGGCAAAACATGGTAGGGTGATTAAAATAATGGTATTTCATAAATATACAGCTCTTACATAAATCATATATTTTGGGAAAATTATTTTTCTGTACAAGTATTACTGAACTGTTTGAATGAATTTTTAAGAGAATACTTCTAAAATATCATTTTCCCATTAGGATTTGAAAGGCCTGTAAAGGATAATTAAATAGAACAAGATAATTATGTTGATAAAAACGTCATATTTTTATAATAAATTAATATCCTGATGTGGTCATTTTATGTTGCGGCAGCACAATTTAAGATACAAACAAAAATTCAAACCTAATTTAATACTGTATTTAATTGTAGAATTCTGTTATTTTATAAAATGTATAATTTTCTTGCTAATTTATCATGCATTTTGAATTCATCAGTTCCAGTACCTAAAGTTTGTCCAAAAGGGTGGAAATCGAGAAAGGGGAGTTGTTATCAAGTGTTTTCGGAAAAGGTGAACTGGTTCCAAGCCCAGGTAGTGACAGATCAATTTATAAATGATAAAGAAGTGTTTGATTATATTCGATAAAGTTATTTATTTTATGTTTTGGTTGATATTCTGAGAGTACATTTTCCTCACAGATGAATTGTCGAAAACATGATAGCACGCTTGTTCAAATTGAGGATGAACTTGAAAACCAATGGTTAAAGAAACAATATCCTGATATTAAAATGGGTAAACCTTCGCATAAGATAACAACTTAATTTTAAACATAAAGATTTTCTTTATGAGAGTTAAGATTATATCTCTGTATATTATAAAGATCAAACTTTATTACAGAAGAAAAAAAGTTAAAATAAAATTATTTTATTTTATTTCTTTTGTTGTTACCATAGCAACATGGATTGATGCCGTTAGATTTAGGAAAAGAAGGACAATGGATGTGGTTCTCATCCGGAAAAACCGCAGCCTATCTCCCTTGGTTCAGTGGTGAACCAAACAATCACAACTCAATTGAACACTGTGCTGTAATATTTCATAATGGCAATGAAAAATGGAACGATACAAAATGTCACTACAGCTTTTATTTCATGTGCGAGAAAAAAATATACTAGTCTACAAATTGTAATCGTGAAAATTTTATATTATTCAAAATACCCAGAGTGATTGAATAAAGTAGACATATGCATATTAAATGATTCATTTGTAATTGATAAATCATAATAATTCCTAAACAACGAAACACTGATTCTGATCGCATTTTTCCAATTTGTTTTACAACTACAAACGTCTGGGCAGGTTGTTTTAGAAGGTTTCGGCCTGTAGTCAGTTGTTTTATAAAATATGAATAATCAATCAAAAGTAACATTTGACAGCAGTTTGACACAATCAGTATTCTATGGAATTCTGATTATATACACACATATACAATGTATCAACACACAACATATAATTAAAAGTTTACTTTTTAATTTTGTAAATAGAATCAACACGTCATGTTCAATACTTTTGTATTAATTTCATGCAAATTATATAGAGGAAGAATATGATTCGAAATAAAACAAATTACTGTCCTTACTAAAATGATTACACCGTATTTTTAACTGTATTTGGATGTGATGAATTATTACGATTCGAATTTAACAATACAAAAAACGCAATAATAAAATGATAGCTGAAATAAATCATTTATCAAATGAATTTTTAAGGTATCAGTGAAACTCTTACTATACCTACTTGAGTTTTATTTTATAATAAATCTTAATTTTCATTTTATAAATATAACCACAAAGTGTCTACAACCTTGCTAAAACACACATTTCTCTATACAACAAGCTCTAAAAATGAAAAAATAAATATATATGAAAAGAAAGACCAAATATGAAAAAATAAAATATTAGAAATAGCCCAGATTTGGAGTTTTTTCTTCTTCTTTTATATTATATGAAGAGATGCATAGAGTAATGTGAATTGACTTATATTTGTACGAACTGACATTTTAAAACACAAAGATCTAGTACATATTCTCTTATTTTGGGTTTCTTAAATACTGTTACCATGGAGTCGGCTGTTCGTGTGTGTTACGATTCAACAATATAGTTTGTCTCATAAGAATAAAAAAAAGTACTTTAAGAGCTGTTACTGCATATTTGTTTTATTGTGATAAGTACTTCCTGGTACACTGGTACACGGAACCTCTAAGTGTGGATAAAGATGTTTTCTACATCTCACTAATATAAGATGTAATATGGGGCCTTGCATTCGATAGTTTCAAAGGGAGTCATCATTCATTCTTCTTTTCTTTCGAAAGTTTTTTTTTAAAGATCTGATACAATGACAGGTCTGCTCATTTTGATAACTTTGATAGGAGGTCTTTGTTCTGTGAGTGTATTTTGCACATTGGCACATTTCGATAACAAAGTGGAGGTCAACTGCTCTGAAACAAATTGCACATGGACATATTTCGATAACGAAGTGAAGGTCGACTGCTCTGGAAGAAATTTGACCAGTGTACCAAGGTTTAACGACAGTGTCACTTATTTAGACTTGAGTCACAACAAAATCCTTTCCATTCCACCAGTGAAACCTTTCCCTACTGATATAAAACATCTTGACATTTCGTGGAATAACATTAAGCAATTGAAAGGTAAGTCCTTTGGATTTTTACCGAAGTTGACATACCTGGATTTATCATATTGCAACTTACGCGACGTTGACAAAGGAGTCTTTGGAGAGCTGGATAATCTACAATACCTTAATATTTCATACAACAGAGAATTAGGATTTGCATCTTTGCCTAATATTACATTTAACCTAAACAAAACAAAGATTTTATCATTAAACTTGAATGGAATCAACTGTGCGACTGGCGTTGGCACTGCTATTTCCAAAAATCAATTAGAAAACATTCGAACAACCAATCTAACAGAATTATTTCTAGCAAGCAACAGATTGGAGCTATTTGAAAACGGAGTGATTTATCACTTGCCAAAAACTATCACTGCATTTTCTATAGCAGCAAATAAACTGACTGTTGGGGAATATCTTATCGAAATGCACACAATGTCAAACGTCAGAGTTATGAATTTGAGTTATCAACTGCACCCACAAGCAAAGTATCCTTCCTCGGTACTAGATAATTGCAAAGAAAAGGTTAATAAAGAAACTGAGAATCTGTTTGATAATTTCGATACCAAAGTATTTTTTAAAGGTATAAATTTGAGTATACCTTTACCCCCAAAACTAGAAACATTGTATTACCAATCGAGCAGACTTCTAATAAAAAATCCAAGCTTTTCTATTTTAGCGCCGAGTCTTCGGCATATTTATCTACAGGATAATTTTATTATGTCTAGCAGTGGTCAAATACGATTCATAAACAACACCGTTACTATATGTGATGTTTCAAACAATATGTTTTCCCATGTTCCAGTAAATAACGGACGTCATGTGAAATACTTGAATATATCAAACAATAGGTTCGATAACAATTTTATTTCAGAGCAACGTGGCAAAATATTTGAAACACTTATTAGTCTAGAAGTAATAGATATGTCGTTCAATAACATTTTCTCGCTGCCAAAGCTATTGTTTAAAAACTCAAGGAAATTGATGTATGTGAACGTCAGTAACAACAGGTTGTCCGATTGGTTAGTGGATGTGAGTGAAATGTCTGATCTAAGATCGATAGATCTGTCCGACAACAAATTTACAACACTAGGTGTCAGTGCCCGCAAACAGTTTGAAAAGGCATTCGAACGCTCTAATCTGACCATCAATTTGATTGGAAATGGGTTAGCTTGCACCTGTGACAACCAAGAATTTTTACGTTGGTTACAAGAACACAGAAAACACTTAATAAGCTTTGAAAACTTTACTTGTACTACAAAGGATACGTCTTTTGATTTCAAAAGCCTAGGATCTTCTTTAACCATCTTAAGAAAACATTGTGCGTCGTATTTAGGTTTGTACATTGGTTGTGCAGTAACTCTTGCAGTATTTTCCAGTTTTATCATAGGCGTAATGCTTGTGAAAAACAAATGGAAAATACGTTATTTGATTTACAAATCTAGACAAAGGTTTGGATTTGTTATTCCATTCAATAACCATTTGCCAACCAGCATGCATTATGAGTATGATGCCTTTCTTTCCTACAGTGGACGCGAATTGATGTTTGTTCTCAAAGAAGTTATACCTCGGCTCGAAGTAAGCAAAAACATAAGACTCCTAATAAGAGACCGGGATTATTTGCCTGGCATTCCAAAGGTTGACAGCATTATGAGCAGTCTACAAGAAAGCAAACGGGCCATTTGCATTGTGTCCAAGAAGTATTTGGCCTCTAAATGGCGTGACTATGAACTAAACATGGCGAAAGTAGAAGGCATTCAAGATCGTGGATCTCTTGATTATGTCATTCTTATACTGTTACCAGAGGTGTATAATGGTGATCTTCCAAGTAAAATCATGGACCTGATTCGGAAAGACCGCTATATTGAGTATCCAATGGAATCGTGCGCTTATGATGATTTCTGGGATCGGCTAATCAGAATGATTGAATAGTGATAGCGATAAAAAGGTAGAGACGAAGATACTTTACTTCAGACTAAATTAAAGATTGCAATTACGTTACATCTAAACGGATACTAAATTTTAATTAGTGGTTTAATGTTAAGGTTTTTTTCGTTACATGCTTTGTGCATAACTGTATTTAATTTACTTTCTTCTGTGTTTTTACGCATGCTTATTCCAAATTATCTACATGTGCTTGTACATATGTTTGATAGAAAGTTATAAAACGAGTATATTTTACTCAATTTAACAAAATATACAGTAGTGAATACTGGATTTTATGATTTCACAAACACACGGAACGAGTCACATACACTTCCATCTCTAATGCTTATTCATAATAAAGAGTGCTGAAGGCGGGGGGGAAAACTTATTGATAGTTTAAAGACTGACATTCTAAAAGATTGAAATCCCCAGGTACAGAACATGAAAGCAATTTTAAGTAATATAAGTGACTGTGACAATTTCTATTATTCCATTTATCTACTTCAATAGAGCTGGTTGGTCGTGACCATTTTCTGACTAAATTTACCGCCTTTATACAAAGAGCTTTGTATAAAAATGTATGAAAATGTTCCGAAATCTAAATCTAAAGCTTAAACATTTTCATTTGTATTTCTTTACTAAAACAAAGTTCATGGCCAAATAGATCATAATCAAACATTTAAGACAGATTATGATTGGTTATTTGTAATTTGTGGACCACCCAGCCTGCGTTTATTATAAGCCTTTGATTTAGCCCACTGCACCATATTCTACTCGAAGGGATATAACTGTGTAGTTTGAATGTAAAATATCACAATATTCTAATGACAAAGTATATGAGATGAGATTGATGAGAAAATAGAACTATGAACTTCAAACAAATAAATAAATAGATTCTGCAAACAAAGTCTTAAATGATTATATGACATACGTACACTTAATGTGCCTGACTTAAGTTTTTATTTTGCATGCTTTTGTGAATTTTTATTGAAAGATGTGTGTTACAACTTTGACGAAAATATACAATAATCACAATAATTACAATAAACAAAATACAGATAAAATATCCACATGTTTTGTTTATTGTTATTTGGTTGGTGAATGTTGCCATTTTTCTTTCAAAGGCAGCTTACATGTACATTTAAATTCGGTAAACTCTACGCTGTACAATTTTCTTTTTTGATATATTTGTGTTATATTTAAAAGCAGCTTGGATTGATTCAATAGAATTTAAAAGATCGAGTCGATCGTTGGATGTTGTTTCCATCCGGAAGGACAGCATATTATCTTCCTTGAAACATGGGGGATCCTAATTCAGTGTTATCTTATCATATCGAATTACTTGTAGATATATGGTATGGTGAAAACTAAATATCAACCATTATATTATCTGTGAGAATTTATTGCTCTAAAAAATGGAAAAGAAGATATTTCTCTCTTTAATTTTAGGAGCAATTTCGTACGCTGTCGACGCATGCGTATGAATCACCGGTGTTTTCTATAAGTTAGAATTGGACATAAAGAACCGTGCAATTGCTCTGTAACGCGGTAGTCTTAATGCCTCTAATATACATGTTTCATTCTCAAGTTTGCTTGGAAAGTACTATAAGTCACTTCAAGCGTTATTGCTAGATTTAAGTGCGAAGGAGTGGGAAAAGGCGTACATGTATTTGTGATATAGTTTAATTGTTTAAGTGCTTAGTTTTATTGTCATACGCAAAACGAATATTGATCAAACTAATTTTCTTTTGCAACCACAATATTGCTATAGGTACTCCATGTTTACCAGGTTATTTAATGTATTTTGAACTCAGAACATACATGTTTAAAATATATTCTGAAAATATTCAGGAAATACCTATCCATATTTTGTTTCCTTCCTTTTTTTTCTTGATTCAAAATTCATCGATAATTCCATTAGTTTTGTTTAAAACAACACATAAACAAGATCCACAAATTGATTACATTGTCTGTATTGTGTCTTTAGTGTTAGTAATCATCGTTATTAATTTGGCACAACAAGTTTACAAAGCCTCTAGTTATGCAATGATCTTCCACTTACATGTACCAATGTCTATTAAAAAGTTTCAAGAAGATGGGGGAATAAGATGGCGCAAATGCCCATTCGGTTTAGTCGTGAAATATAATTTTGAATTTATTTTATCCCAATTAATATATTCAAATTTATTATAATACAAGTTTGCAAAAGCACAATTTCTAACTGTATTCAGTTTTTAATATATTTATCAAAGGATAAGAAAAAAAATATTCTCTGAAATGTTGCTGGCATCGAACCCATAACATAAAAACTCTAGATATTAAGGTTAGCTTATGTCAGGTACTCTAACCACTAATCCATTTCAGGCACAACAAAGTAGGCTGTTTAAATACTATGTGTGACTTTGGCCACGAATTTACGGACTTGTATTATCTTTTCAAATCGTTAATTGTTTGGATACAAAATGATATTTTTAATGTATAGTGGGTCAGCTCTCCACGTTTTTATTGATTGAAATCGGTTTGTTTTCCAATAGACCTAAATTAGACGATGAGAAAAATATGGAGCACAGACCCACTCTATAAAAGAAGATGCCTTGAAGTTCCAAAATATGACACTATTTGCAGGTTTTGATACGTTGACGCCTGTCTGAGTCAACATATTCCAAGTATTGAACATATTTATTGGTTAAAAATCAATGATATGTTAAATATGTATTGTTTTAAATGATGTTTTTTTTAAATATCAGATTTATTGACATTTTAAATTTTCAGTAACTTGTTCGACCGTGTATGGGCATTTTACACGCCTTATCCACCCATCTTCTTTACATTTGTGTTAGGTGACTTTGATTAATACAAGATTACTATAAGTATTATCTACAATATTTCTGTTTCAATTCCTCGTTTGCATAAGACTTTTTCACAAGCTACATGTAGAACAATTCACAGATATTTCAAATTAACTTTATAAATGTATGCGACACCGTCTGAGGTTTTTTTCTATGTAAAACGTTAACTTCTTATCATCAAAGGTTTACAGTTTACATTTGTGAGATACTGGGTTTGTATGAATCGAGTCCTTCCAGTTGAACTGGCTTAAGGCGTCAACTAATTTGACAAAGTCCGATAACTCGTTGTAAACGTTCGCCGATAGTCTGAGAAAAAACTGGCCCTGAACAGCACAAATTAAACAAACTACTTTGTGTTTCTCCATAATATCTAAATTCAGTTTTCTCGCTCCCTCCTAAAATATAGAAGAAACAAAGATTACCAAACCTGACTTACAAATCCGGTAAAATTGTTTTAAAAACTTCATCTCTTTCAGCTAAGCTATTAGAAATTAAGCCCATCTCTCTCTCTCTCTCTCTCTAACTCTCTCTCTCTAACTCTCTCTCTCTCTCTCTCTCTCTCTCTCTCTCTCTCTCTCTGAAAACATCTATACAACCATATAAACGGTTGTGTTAATTAAACTTAGATACGTACGATATTTTTCATTAATTTTCATTAATAATCAAAAGATACACAAACAAATATTGAGATTGTGTCTTTTATCATATAAATAGTGATAAGGACTTTTTACGTACAAAGTTAATTGTGTATCCTTTGAATCGAGGAAGATGAATCAATCTCATGTTGGGAGCCTTCATGGATTCAGGAACCTCTACTGGTCTGGCTCCCAGACGATTCCACAGCATTTGACAGGCACTGTCTAGAAGAGTGTCCGCATAACAGTGAATTTTTTCCTTATAATAAAAATTTGAATCTTTTAATTGAAATATTTATCAAAAACAGCTGAAATTAAATTCAGTGTTTTTTAAGATGACGGAAGCATGTTAAGAAATAAATATTTCGTTTCAGATTTTTTGTTTGTGTGTGTGTGTGTCTGTTCTGAATTTCTTTTTCATTTTATTGTAATCTCAAAAGTATTTCTTAAGCATATTCTATAATTATTCTACTAGTATTTTCTAACTGAAGTTTAACACACATTATTTTTCGCGTCCTAAGATTCATTTTTAAAGTTTATTTCATAAAAATTTTATACCAATCCTCCTATATCTTCAAAGAACTTGAGCACTTCCGGTACCACTAAATACGGTATATTGTCACGTGTTCCTTGAATTTTGAACTCCTTTTGATAACCTTTCTTGTACTGCAGTGAAATTAGTAATGGGGCACACCATTTCTGGTGTTCCTCTGCTACCCATAGTATGGCACATCCTCGTGGTGTGTATAACCATTTATGAAAATTTCCGGTATAAAAATCTGGTCGAAGGTCCTCTAAATTAACTTCAACTTGTCCTATGGCGTGCGCACCATCAACCAATGTTAGAACGTGTCTTTTCCTGCATTCGGCTATCATCTCCTTCACGGGGAAAACAACTGTAGTTGGACTGCTGATGTGATCTACAGATCATTTAATAAAATTAGCTAAACTCTAAGTATATGGGTCCATTTTATGGATATCTATATAAAGGTTCTGGAAAACATACCAAGCACAACCAATCGAATTTTCTGGAAATTATCGAGGTATGACGTCATGCTTTTGACGATTTCTGACGAATCTTTTATTGGAAAGCGTATTTGAAATTGGTGAAACTTTCCTATAAAACAATTAGGAAAGTAAATAAAATATGTCTATAACAGCACATGCGTGAGACGAAATAATTTCTAATAATTACATAATGAATAAATTCTCAATTTTTCTACCATTTATGGAATCTGCAACACTGCGGCAAGCATTAACGTTGGAGGTAAATGTGAAGTTTGTCCCTAGAATCTCGTCACCATCGTCCCAGGGTAGAGACCTCAGAACTGTGTTGACACCTTAAAATACAAGCAAAAATCCAATAAGCCAAGTGATCCAAAATTCTTTAATGTATTAACTAATATATCTAAAAGTTGAAAACTTTTATAAATCATTTTCCTTTCTTAGTTTACACCGTAACAAACACTTCTGATTTATTCGTTTCTTCCTATGATACATTGAGGCTTCACTATATTGACGTTTGGTTTATAATATTCTTACTGAAATCCGCGGGTAAAAGTTGGAATTGCTTTAAAATTTATGTCTTAATTAAATTAAAAATTCAATTCTTATAGACACAGTGGTTATCTTATAAGTCTCGCGTTACCTGCAGATATTACATAAACTATCTTCAAATTGCTTAAGAATCTGAAAAATGTCTAAAATCAAACATTAGACATTTTCGTAAGGTTTCCATATATTTCTCTATAGTTATTATAAATCTTAGACATTTTTTCCCTGATTCCCAAAACGGAAAGTAAAATACATAGACTTGAACACGTTTTTATATAATATACATGTATGTCTTGCCTGTGGTTGCATTTGGAACAAAGACCAGATTCTCTGCTTTGGCGCCTAAGAATGCTGAGGCCGCTCGTCGTGCTTCATCGTACAGCCTGCCCTCGACGATCTTGTAGAATCGGTCAGGGTTCTCATTCATCAAATCCAACAATCTGGTCGAAGTAGAAAGGAAAAGGTGTGGCGACACACATCACATTATCGTCGATGTATGTACAAAAGTATACACTACATGTACTTACACTGTCGTCGGCGATATCATGTACTATACACATTGACCCTGGCGACATGATATACTAAGTACACTACAAATATTATCGCCGGCGACATTGTGTATAAATATACAAATGACAAATGTACACTACATAATGGCACTAGCGACACGATGAACAAAATCCAGAAGTCACGGTTTAGGATATGGTAAATAAGCAATATGTCGATGTATTCCATTTAGTTGTATTAATCTCTCTCTCTCTCTCTCTCTCTCTCTCTCTCTCTCTCTCTCTCTCTCTCTCTCTCTCTCTCTCTCTCTCTCTCTATTTGGATGTTCCCTAATAGAAAAAGAAAGTGTAACTGGGATTTAGGGGGCGGGGGCTGAATGAGAATGATTCAGGTCACTAGGAAAAACAAAACAACAATCAAAACCAGTTTCTTTTCCTCCAATTTCTGTTTGTTACATTGGGGTTGGATATTTTATGATGAACTTTAGTTTTTATTACTCCTTATTTTATAAACCTAAATTTGTTTTCTAACAAAAATTACTCACAATATTTTAATATTTCTTGCTCAAAAATGAGATTTAAAAAAACTTACCGTTCTTCTAAGATAAGTTTTATGCAATTTAAAATAATAACATCATTTCACCCAGTTATAAATGTATCTATTCTCTAGATTACTCACTCTTTTTGCCTCTCTCGCACAGGCACAGGGACCGCTCCGTAGGACCCATGATTCAGAAAAAAATACCCCTCCTTGAAACCAAAACATGTCCGCCTTATAGATCTTCCGAACTCTATCTCGGTCATGCTTGTGTACTGACTGTATTATTACATGTCTGCATATCCTTTCTTCTCGGATATGATTACGGTAATGCATGGATTCAAATTGCTTGCTTTCAAATACCGGTATTTTGAACAAATACACACTTATACCTGGTTACCGCTGATTTTAAAAATAAACTAATATAACAATCATGAAAATCAGTGGCCAAACACCTACATTTAAAACTTTTTTTGTTTTGAATCCGTTGTTCTTTTTGGCTTTTATACATGATAAATACTTCTGAATTTTATAACAATCCACTAAGTTATTAGCAGGTGTCCATTCTTAAAAATAATGGATAGAAAACTGTCAATTCTTTATAATAATGGACAGAGACAGGTAAAACTGTTAACTTATTGGACGTCTACAGATAAGTTGAAAACAAGAATCACATTTGCAATAAAGAAACAGATTTAATGTTTAACACCTTGAGAATGAAACAGATGCTAGCATGATAGAGCGAAGAAACACTAAAAACTGGTAAATATTATTCAGATTTCAGATATATATATATATCTGCTCCATTTTTCCGAATCAAAATTATTCCATTTTATCATATCAATAACTTGTAATTACAAATCACATCAGATATGATCAGAACTAAGATTGAGAAAAATTTCACTTTTTTTTTTTTTTACTATATGAAAATCAAGTCCCCAAGCGACCACCCCCTCCCCCCTTGAAAAAAAATCCAAGAGCTTGCATGGTACTTCCATCATCTCAAAACATGCCCAATATGTACACTCTGTAGAATCCGCTCCCACGTACATGTACGTGGACTCCCGACCATGGCTTGAGACGACGATGTTCATGTTCCTCATGCCAGTCCCCTCAACGCCGACCCCCCCCCCTTTTTGAAAAATTTCTGGATCCGCGACATGATGTGGTGTTGGTCCTTCACTTAAATTGTGGGTCAAATTGCCAGTACATGTACAGGTACATGTATATGCATCCTCCACCCACTCCCACGAAATATAGGCTTTTTACGATTCGCAAACATGCTTTTTTATCTCTTTTTTTAAACGATGCCATGCTACGTGCCTGTAGAAGTATGTAGCGTTTTCGTTCATTAGCCTCCCACACCATGAACATGAAAGTGAAAGTAGCAAAAATGACACAAAATGTGGGTCGGCTGCTCAGAAAGGCGTCTCTTGGTTTTAACAGGTAGATAAGGCTGGGAGATAGTTATACTGTAGTCATTGAGAAACTAGTAGGTTAATTTAGCCATATATGATAATATTATTCAATGTTTATTTGGTCTGTGTTTTTGTAGAAATCTAGGCCTAGTAAGTTTACATTTGTACAATTCTTTTCAGACTACAGCTGATGTCGGGTAAATCTGACCATCTGCAGAGAACAGCGGAAAAATCCAGAGAGAATGCAAGTATTTTTTTAAACTATGATTAAATGTTATAATAAGGACCCATGTGTCTTAACTTAAAAGATAACAACAACACTCTCCCTCACCTAATGCTTTGAATCTATTTAAATAAAATATTGAAAATGTTAAAATATAGTCTGTCCCAAGATATTTATGCAGCACATTTGAACAACAAGAAATACACATACCTGTGTAAGAAGTGCATTGAAATAGTTGAAAGGGAAATTATCCAAGAAAATTTTATTCACACATTATATCATTTTTCACTTGGAAAAATTCATGACAGCAGCAGACTGATTTCTTATGGAGATTTATAATGGGGAATGTTGACATCTTAAAAAATTCTTTTCTTCATTTGAAAGTCACTTATAAATTTTTAACGTTATCATCTAGGTCTGTTGATATTCCAAATTCCTGAAGACATCACATATTGAAGCCATGTACTGAAACCTGATAAGCTAGATTTGGCATTTCAATTGACAAAAGAGAAATCTTGGAAATTTTTCATACTTTTGAATGAACATTGTTTTAACCCTGAGGTATTTACAGATATCAAGTAATTAAGCAAAATTCGAATGGACAGAGTATAACATGATAGAATTAAGTGCCTTTGTTAATGTTACATGTACTTGATTACATGAAATAGGGTGTCCAAGTAGCGTAGTGGACAATGCACTCGCTTGTCACCGCTGCGACCCGAGTTCGATCCCCGTGATCGACAGTGGTGGTATGTGATAGGGTATGGTGGTCCCCTGCTTGGACACGTGGGTTCTCTCCGGGTACTCCGGCTTCTTCCCACACCAATGACCCCCTCGCGCTAACATCCGTGCCAACGAGAGATATTAATATAAGTTGTAGAACTTGCTCATCAATCGTTGTAAAATAAATAAAGTTCATTTCAAATATGTATAATAGGTTGTATCTGTGGCCGAAGTGATAGCAATGAGAAATGAATCTACAACAGTGAAAAGTTTAAGACTAAAAGTACAAGACAAAAACCTGACATTCAAAGCTGGACAGTGGTAAGCAATCTCTCTCTCTCTCTCTCTCTCTCTCTCTCTCTCTCTCTCTCTCTCTCTCTCTCTCTCTCTCTCTCTCTCTCTCACACAGGATTTATGAAACAAGAATGAAGAAACCTTCTGTTTTGTTCCTCTGTCGACAGGGTTGACACTTTTCTACCAGGTTTAGAAAAGGTTGGTGGATTCTCAATGTGTTCATCCCCTGGAATGCTTAAAAGGGAGAGAACTCTGGATTTAGCTGTCAAATACAGTGAGCATCCTCCAGCAAAGTGGATCCATGAAAAGGTAAGAAAACCTAACACCCCTACCTTGATTTCTCAGTGTTTCCTTTCCATCACTTTTTGTTTAATTTGTTTCTGATTTTTACTTGAACACCTCTGTGCTGCTTTCAAAGTTTTAAGGTTCATTGTAGTTATTTTAAATGAACTGTCATCTTGTATTTGTCTCTTGCTCTAATATAAGTCATTTAGAAATACTGGTACATTATTTGAATATATCTTTTATATGTGATATGCATGCCATTTTCAAGCAGAGAAATGAATAAAAGGATGTTATACTATAGTATATTTTACAAAGGTACTATATCTGATTAAATTATGAAGTAAGGTTGAAAAATTGTATAAAAACCACCATATTAGATAACTGTGAGTTATCTTATCTTCAAAATACATGTACTAGGCTAGATTATTTTATTTAAGGGCTAAATTGGATTTTTCTAAAGGATCAAAGCTTCTACTTTCTTGATCCTTTCTGTGACATTTTAATTATCAACAGAATAGACAAAATACTAGACATGCCTTAATTATAAATATATGTACTGTGATTTTGGGAAATTCAGTGCACAGTTGGAACGGAGCTCAAGATCCGAGTGGGAGGAGACGTGTACTTTGATCCAGATCCAGATAAGCCATGTCCCGACCTACTTTTGATTGCTGGAGGTATCGGAATCAATCCCATCCACAGCATCTTTTGTCATGTGACAGATCTTCTGGATTCTCATTGGACACACTCTCCTAAACATGTTTCTCTTCTCTACAGTGCATCTTCTATGGATGAACTCATCTTTCATGTAAGTTTTTGATATTTCTGGGTCTTAAGTATAAAAAACAAGATTTGAAGACAAAAATGATGAAATTTTAATATTATATTTAATATAATGCAGTAAAATGCATATGTTCTCTCATATTGATTAAAATTTCTTAATAGCTAAGGTTTAATACATACATGCATTTAATTTGTAGATATCTACATTTAATTAGTTAAGTAATAAAAGTATAAATAAGAAATTCATTATGAAAACTGCACACATTTGCTTGTGTCTCATAATTGCATTACAAGTGGTATTTTATTTCAGGTGGAACTATTACAATACAGGATTCCTTTTTATTTTCTAGGAGGACATTTTGAGACATTGTAAACAGAAGCCACATATTCTATCTTACCAAAGCTTTGTGACAAAAGAGTCATCCTTGGTTAATGATGAGATCTGTGGTAAGAAAAGAATCTCATGTAAACAAACAGGTGCCTTCTTCCAATTTTAAAGTCCAACTATTCATGTAGAATTGGGTATAAAAATATGTTTCTTAACTAATATTTTTTTTCAATATTGCTTTCATTGTTATCTGTGTTCAACAATTTTTGTGGATTTAGAAAATTCAATTTTGAGAATACATAGATTCTTGGGACAATGTATATACCAACACAAATTGTTGTTAGTTATCTTCTTTCAACGAACATTTGATGTAATCCAAAAAATGAAAAAGAGGGGGATGGGGTCAGGAAACTGAAACAATACAGAGATTTTCTTGCACAAAACTAAATAAAAGTATGTTAATTAAAGCCAACAGAAACTTTTTGAAAGAAGAATGAAGTTTTAGCAATATTTCAAACTACATGCATGTACCTTCAAACCTCATGAACTCTGGAAAATAGAAGAAGTTGAAAAATCTGAGGATTCTACAGAGTACATAGTAAAATATATACAGAAACAGTTTTTGACTAATGGTTTGCTGAATACATATCTTAACAACCTCACTGACAAGCCAAAATGGAATCCTGGCCAGTTCTTCTTTATTTATAAAATATTTCTACAATTTCTTGTCAGGTCGGAGGATTTGCAGGGAGGATCTCCTGAAGGAGGTAGAGAGGCTGAAGTCACATGACCTGATGGTATTTATATGTGGGCCACCTCCTATGATTCACAGTCTAGAGGAAATGCTTGTGTCAGTAGGAGTTCAGAAGGAGAAGGTCCGATATGAGAAATGGTGGTAGTGAAAGACCAACTGTTAGAGGAGTAAAATTTGTGGATTACAAAATTAAAATCCTATTGACAGACCTCAGGGATTATTTTTATTGTTGATGTTGAATTTATTTCGTGTTTGCGTGAGTTTTTGATGCTATTAAAAGTTTGATAAAATTATGTTTTCTCACTGTTTTCTCTTCATCTTTGTGTCGAGTGCAATATATGATCTGTAATTTTAGACTTGCAACACTGCAATGTGTTCACCTCTTTTAGGAAAAAAGAATATTTTTTGCCATCATCGGTACCCACGGTTGGTCTGGCTTCTTAGAAGCGAGGGCAGGCCAACCATTGGTTTCCTATGAGGATTTTTTGCACCTGTAGATCAGTTGGTAAACTAATTGTTGCATGATCAATATCTTTAGAACACTTTGTAGGAGAGTCCTTGAACCCTTCAAGGAGTAGATGACCGATTGAATTTTAGATCAAAGGTCAAACTACTCTGTTAGATATATTATCCATGCACTTTATATCTTGAGAAACTTTTGCTGGTTAGTATTAGACATATTGTGCTCCTGATGCATATACCAGATAGTGACAATGTATTATATGTATTTCATATTGTTATACACTCCAGAACATCTCTGAAGTTTATATGTATGGTAACAATTATTTAAATAATGTGGGATTGCTTCGGACCCTAGCTTTAATATGGTTTTGGTGATGGGGATAATGAAACTTAAATTGATATGAAAAATGCATTTTAAATTGATGTATATTTCTCTCTATACTCCTGGACAAGATCTTTAACTGTTTCACCTGCATTTGGAATGGCAGTACACCAGGTAATTTCAGACTTACAAGATAAAGACTAACAGTATCCTATCCTTGTGTTTCAAATTGTATTTTCCACAAATTATAAGGATATCCTTGAAATTACAAGTACATGTGTTCATTAGACTAAGAAAAAACATAAACAAAGGGCAATTTCCAATCAGTGATAAAAGATATGATAGGGCCAAATTGATTGGGGGTCAATACCACCAGATGCCGAGGTTGTTAAAAAGATCGGGTTCGGTATTCACAAGCTTTGACTAACATTGCGGAAGTGGGAAGTTTCTGTGTACAGACACTTATTTACTTTTGACAGGGAAGAAAATTGAGGTTTCTGTGAGTTTTCCGCTATTATCAGGTAAGTGAACATTTATTTGGCCCATCTTAGACATATCTAAATTATGCATCGCTAATTTTTGGCAATCGTGCGTCTCTAAATGAGTCAGCCGGGTGATGTGCGCGAAAACATGTAACACACCTTTGCTTTTCTGTCATGATTTTCAAAACAAACTTTAAGACGGAAGAGTAAAAGTCATATATGTTCCTGTTTGTGGTATAGAGAGCAATATTGTAGTACTCTAATTTTTTTTTTAATTAATTAAGAATTGTGTTTGCTTAAGATGACAAGGCCTATAAAAAAAAATTGTATGTTTAGGGTAACACTGATGAAAAAATTAGGTTAGGTAGGTAGGGATTTTTTTTATTTTATCATATTTTTTTTCTGCATGAATCCTAAGAATTCTTGTTTGTGTCATATTTAAAAAATGGATTTTTTAATAGAAATAATATAAAATTCACAATCGGATAAAAACAAGCATCTAAAAATGGTAGGATCGGGGCATTTTTGTAGGTTAGGTCGGGTTACCCTAAACACACAACTTTTTTTTTTAGGCCCAATAATGCCACTGATGATAATGAAAAACCGTCAATTGTTTAATATATAAACTACCTTTCATTTGCAATCTTAAAAAATCTTGGTTAGTGATCTACTTTTTATAAATGATAAATGTGTGGCACATGACATAGATGTGGGAATGCATTATATATCTGTATTAAATCAGGTTATGTATATGTTTGCTCATTAACCAATCAAAGGCCCTCAGGTGGGCATATACATTAAATTTACTTGTTTGCCTGATTAGAATAAGTCTATTACTTTGAATTTGAATTAAATAGAAATAATAACCCCCAAAACTATATTCAAAAGTCACTGCCATTAAACTGGGTCAGTTGGACATTATCATTTCAACATCTATACTATTATATTAAAATAATAGACTCAACTTTGGGGGCTTTAATACCGATAAATCGGAAGAGTACTGTCTTTTGTTTTATGTATTTTAAACATCATTAATACTTGAAGACTACCACTTTGTTTTTTTCAAACAAGCTTCGTTAATTATTAATCAACGAACATTCCTCAATAAATTCCGGAAATCATCTGAATTTTTTGGATTTTACAATCCTGCGCATGCGCATTACATTCACGCTAAATCAAGGGAGGCTCTTTAGTTTATGTTTCCACAATATTATGCATGGATGAACTTGGAAACAATAAAACAAATGCGTTTTAATTTTCATTGGAAATTTTTCTGTTCCGATATCAAAGAAAATAGGGAGATAACTCTAACACAGTGCATTTACTAAAACAAAATCCCGAGAGTTTCGAATGTCAACATGGTGTGTAAAAAAATTATAGAATTAAACTTTTCGAAGAAAGGTATTTACAGCTTCAAAATGGTTTGTTATGAACAATTTGACTGTTATTTTCAATGTAATTTTATTGATTTTTTCCAAAATCGTTTTGGAGGGATTCTACAATTTTCTGCTACATTACGGGTATATGGGAGGCATTTTAACTGTGATGAAGGCGTTTCCCGAGACACAGTTAGATTATTCCAACTCTGCAGAGTGTTGTGAAATTAATTGCATTATTGTAGGCTTGAAGTTTGGTTGTGCAAATGTCAACAATATATGGTGTTTCGATGTATCTATTTTGTAAATGCCCGATATCATATGCAATCTCAACCTTGCACGCACGGGTCAATGACTAGTTACAATATAATCTTTTAGCTATCTATGGAGTTCAAGTTAATGTACAAATTGTTTGGGGTTTTTTTTTACATTTAGTTTATCAATCAGTGAATGTGGTGTTGTAGTCATCATGCAGTTTGTTGATATATATTAATATATTTTTTGTGACATTGTTACACAGTCATCAATCATGTGGAAGGCCGCTGCTGGACACAGCGTGAAGACAGGGAAGCCCCCGGTAAATGATGACGATGACGACTGGGAGACGGAGGCCGACTTTGTGGTTTGTATTTATTTCTATAAATATGTGTAAATCTTTTTTGGTTGGTAGGGTTAAAAAAAAAATTCAAAATTGACAGAACATTTTACTGTAAACTAACTACATTTGCTGTGTATTCTATTTAGCGTTTTTGGCGGAATGCAACCTCCGCTAAATCAAATTCATTGCTAAATGCCATGCCTATATTTATAATTAAGAATAGTCAAATTCAGGAAAACACTTATTCAAATCCACTCTAACTTGTTCAAAAACTATTTTCTGCCCAATATCTTACACGCCAAATATAATACCCTTACAGTATTACTAAATCATTTCTGATTACTTAAGTAAAATATAGATGTATAAACAACTTAAAATTTTTAATGATACTCAAAATGTTGACAAGTATATCAGAGTTGGATTGTTTTTTAATCCATCGATTAGAAGATGGTAAACAAAATAATTTTTAAAGATTAAGAAATTTAGGAAGTTACATTTTGTCCATCTGAACAGAATGATGTCAGTGAACAAGAACAGAGATGGGGAGCCAAGACAATTGAGGGCTCAGGTCACAAGGGGTCACTGAACCTGGACCAGCTCAGACAGGAAGTGTCGACGGATGACAAATCCGTCAAACAAAAACAAATGGAGGAGGGGCCAAAGGCATCATATGGATACGGAGGGAAGTTTGGGGTGCAGAAGGACAGAATGGACAAGGTGAACATGTCCGAGTGAAGTTTTATAAGTGCTTAGAATCGTTATTTCTTTGTGTGGGATTCTTTTAAACTGGGTTTGGTTTTTTTTTTGGAAAACAAAATACAAATGTTATAGTACATGTATAGTTCAAGGTTTTGTGTTTTATTATTTTTTAACCAGTCTGCAGTTGGAAGCAACTATGTGGCAGATGTAGAAAAACACAGCAGTCAAACTGATGCTGCCAAAGGATTTGGAGGGAAGTATGGAGTCCAGAAAGACAGACAAGATAAGGTATGCTACCCCCAGAGTTAGTGGCTAATATACGGTACTTTTGGGAAGAGGGAGATCAGTAAAGGTACAATTACCCTTTTAAGAGAGAGAAGTTATTCTTACAGGGGTAAAAGACAATTTTGAGATTGTAAATAATCGTAATTGCCTCGAAAGCTGTTATTGATATTCTGATATGGTGTGTGTTTCAGCTGTTCGTAAGATTCCTTATGTAAAACTCTTTCCAACATGTGTTTATTAATGCCTTTTTTGCACATTATCTTAATAGTATTATTTTGTAAAATTCAAAAGTGGTGGATAAGAAGAAAGAGATATTTTGAAAAAATTGTTTTTTTGACTCATTAAAATGACCCAAAAATGAAGACTTCATAATAAATGTATATTTGGAATACGTGCATAAACAACACTTATGAATTGAATTTCTTCACAGGCTGCTGTTGGTTTTGACTATGCTGGTAAAACAGAAAAACATCAATCACAAACAGGTTTGTCTCCATGGAAACAAAAAACAACAACAAAGATTTTTTTTTTAAATACAGTAATTATTAATTTATGTGTGTACTTTATGGTATATCATTTTTGGCAATAAATTGGAAAAAAAAACATAACAAATCCTCTTAGTAAGCTGCATACCATATTTTAAATGTGACATTTTAACAATAATTTGAATTTCAAATCAATTTTGTCAAAATGCATATAAAATCTTTATCCAATATAACTGAATACTGCATAGCTTTTTATTTTTCTGTAAATATCAATTTTAAATTCCAAGTTGCATTCTCTATCAGTTTTAGAGGAATTCTTTGTACTCCAAAACTTACCATAAATGCCATGAATTTCTCAGAAATTGTATTTGCTACATCTTCTGCAGTTTATATAAATGTCATTTGTCCATATCCATATTACCGATTAATGCAGATATACCGGTATGGGACATGAATGGTCAAAATGAAAGAGTACGGGGAAAGAAAATGTCTACCAACACAACATTCTAGATCTTTATAACATCTTAATATGAATTTACTTAGCATGAAACAATTTCAAAACAGATTAATGTTGTTTGAATGATATTAATTAATTTTGTATGCAAAAATTGAATGGATGTTATAGATTTGAATCCTATCAGCTAGTCACTCATGCTAATAGGGCACCAAGAAATTTTTTTGCATCTTACTGGGTCATTATTGATTCATATCTTGTCATGTGCTGACATGCATGTAAATATTTTGCATATTAATTATGAATGTTAAATCCAAGAAGTTTTGATGATAATTTCATAAATCTATTGGAAAATGATTTAATGTGAATATGCATGAATCTGTTGCATGTTTCCTATGTTTCTTGAATCTCTTTGACTGTGAATGTAGATTATTCCACGGGCTTTGGAGGGAAATATGGAGTTCAAACTGACCGCAAGGATAAATCTGCTGTTGGATGGGAGCATCAAGAAAAACTTGAGAAGCATGAGTCACAACAAGGTTTGCCCCCCAACGCCCCCGCCCCCCTAAAAATTATTTCATACGCTGTTGGAGTGTGGAGTGCTTAAATTTACAAAATAATATCAGATACAATTAAAAAGATCTTATACAGTGGATTTTGAGAGATTATTGGAGGGGTTGGGGTGATTTTTTAAAGATAGTGATAACAAAAAATTCTTCAACAGATATTTTAAAGAAGATACACTTACATGGAAAAGTGGCATTTAACATCTTCTAGTATGTGTGTGTATGCATATTTCTTAGATGTGCGGATTGATGTGAAAGCTTTTCAGAGCTTATCCAGTTCTTGGTGGCAACTGTTTGCAATGGGATTCTCTGTTTGCTTGATTTACAAAGATTTAAAGCATGCTTAAATATCAAGTTGTCATTATTAATAATAATTCTTTCAAGTGTTTGTCTAACTCATCTTGAAACCTTCATTGACAAAGACATAACATCAACAATTTGCAACACCTATATCATTGGTTTTGGGGAGTTTTTTTTCATTTAGAGCACATATTTACATGAATTAAGAAAATCATCTTTGGAAATTGTATTCATCAAGCCCCTGAATTTTTGTAGATTACTCTAAAGGATTTGGAGGTAAATACGGAGTACAGAGGGATCGCCAGGACAAAAATGCCGTTGGCTGGGAGCATCATGAACAGGTCGAAAAACACGAGTCACAAAAAGGTAACTAGACAATATAAGCATTGAATACATTACAGTGGTATTAACTAAGCTATGTTCACAAACTAAGCAATGTTCACAGTTAAAAGAACTTTGGGGAGGGGACAATAAATCAACATTTCTGTTTGTGTTATACCAGTTTTATATCTTTTAAAAGTTTTTGAATATACTGATACAGTAAAACACGGTTATAGCAGACCCGCTTATAATGAATTGATTCTTACGGCGAAGTGATTTTCATTCCTAGTGACTATATTACATGTTGTAAACTTGAAGGATATTATACATATATTACATGGCTTCGAGGGCGACATACCAGAATATTTGCCCCGAGGTGACAGGAAAGCCCTGGAGTGTTATGTCGCCCGATGCCGAAGGCAGAGGGCGACATAACACTCCGGCTTTCCTGTCAACGAGGGACAAATATTCTGGTATTGTTGCCCGAGACGACATGTTATATATGATATATAACATTTTTAAACAAATCAAACTTAAGTTATCAATATATTTATTTAATTCACAAGAGTATTTGATGGCACATGTTCATATTAAGTCAATGTACAATGTAAAACGTCAAGTAATACGGTGACGCTGATCATTGATTCTTAATCAATAATAATGATAGTTCCTCTGAATTTAGATGAACAAACCGCAGACGTTGGCCTGACATGTTTAAAATTCGCTGATCTGTTTACGTTTGCTTAGCAACTAGCTCGTTGAATTTCGAACTTGACGTAATTAATATGCAGAATTCTTGCAGGCGATGGTGATATTACAGTTTCGGGAGGGCAATATAACTATTTCCTGTGAAATATAACTGTTTCCGGGAGGGCAATATAACTGTTTCCAGTGTGATTCAGCAATTTTCAGGGCATAGTAATAAAATTATCTCATTTGTGACATAACGAGAAAACTTATTCAAAAAATGTTATAAAATGAATTATATAATATATATATATATTATAAGGAATATATTGTCTAACCTTTGGTTAAACTGAAATGATTTGCCCTCCTTCTTTTGATAAGGATTTCTTTGTCGGAATATTTAAAAGTCTAAAACTCAGATTCAAAATATTTTAATTTAGTGATTTTATCTATTCAGTAACAACAAATTTTGTGTTATTTGATTATTACACACATCAAGTAAATTATGACTATAAGTTTCAGTGTTTTTGATTTTGTAGATTATTCCAAAGGATTCGGTGGGAAATATGGCGTACAGACCGACCGGGTTGATAAATCGGCCCTGGGGTACGAACACCATGAACAGGTGGATAAACACGAGTCACAGAAAGGTAACTACCTGTGTGTCAGCCTTCAAGGTACTTGAGTAATATTAAGTTATGTTAACATTATGTCAATTAATGATGATAGGTGGTATGTGACATCTGTCAATATTTATATGGATTAAAGTACATTTATAATTAAACTACTTTCACTGGTTTAAATTTTTCAGACATTACAATATTTAACAAAAAATACCTTTTTGAATATTGTTTGGAAGGTTAAAATTTTAAATCCCCATTGGGATTCGAACTCATGACCTACAGATTCGTAGTGAACCCTCTAACCCACTGTGTTATGCTGTTAGATGACAGTTTTGGGAAAGAAACTATTTATAAAATTACACTAGATTTCGATGAATTGTAGTCACAATATGGAGGTGTCCCATACCACCCTAGAGTAACAAGTACTGTTAGTTTCATTCCAGCAGTCCATGCTCAACCTTTCCTCTAGCTCTAATGGCTCTAATTTTAATTACCGTAATTAATCTCAAAGATCCCAGTAGAAACAGTCTACCTGGTAATTAACAATCTGACTGCTATCTTTAATATGTTTTGGTACTTTTGATTTGCCTTAGTATATCAAACTTAAAATTCTAAATATTAAAAAAATAATTTTAAAAACTTACATTGATATAGATGCACTAGAATGTGTATTTTTGAATTGATAACATTGTATACAGGTTAATTCAAGATTTAGCGCAAGAGCCATATTGGAGATTTTGATGAATTGTATCGCATGTTATGGTATCGTTGCTGTACAAACTGAATTGTTTCCTGTCAGATTACTCTAAGGGTTTTGGAGGAAAGTTTGGCATCCAGACGGATCGTGTGGATAAATCCGCCGTCGGATTTGATCACCTAGAAAAAGTTTCAAAACACGAGTCCCAGCGAGGTTGGTCGGTGTGACCTGCATGGGTGTTGTGTTTACTTGCTTGTTGTCTTTCTTTGCAGAGAACTTATTTCAAACCACCCCCACATGAGAATTTATCAGTTCAGTGCTGTGAAACTTTTGTACCACTGGACACACGTAGATGGAATTTTTGTTTGCAGATTAGGAGTGTTAAAATTGAGGTCCCAAGTTTCACTTTCAAAGCATCAACATATACAATATGTTATAATGATAATTTCATTACAAACCTGTTTTAGTTGTAAAAGAACACCAAGGTTACAATCTATTACATGTATATAAAACTGCACAAAAACATTTTATTAAATTTCATCACTCAGGGTTATATTTTATCACAAGTCAATTGGCCTTTCATCTCAAGGTACCTCACCACATCAATGCTTATACTTTTTATGACGCTATGTCACAAGATGGCAATTTAATAGTTTGTTAAAATTTTTGTAATAGTCATGAAAAAGTATGAAACTTGATTGGTCTAAAGGGCAACTGATCTTTACAGATCACTAGCTGAAACCCCAAATTTATTGGACCATCAATCATTTTATGCCTTGTTCACCGCTCTTATGTGATTAACTGTGTTTTGTGTCTTCTTTAAAACAATAATTGATGCTATGAAGTTTAAAATGAGTCTTCGATGTTGTTTTGTTTGTTGTGCTAGTAGTTTGAGTGAATTAATAAGACTGTGTATTTTCTGTTATCATACCTTTATATATTATGTATAAAAAAAATTTTTGTACAGGTACATGAACTTACAGTTTAATGCTGAAAGAATACTATAAAATTTCATACCAATTTAACTATTTCTTTGTATATTTTTTATTTATAAGGATGGATACAATTTTGAAATAAAAAAAAAAAAAACAGGGCCCTATTAATCTTTAATGTATGCGTCTTAACTTTCCATTATCGATAAAAAAAGACATGTAAAAGTATTTGTACTAGCTTAACTCTTGAATTCTTACAATGCTGCTTTATCAGTTTGTCAAAACTTAACAGTTTTATCTGTATTGCTTTCGTGACATTTCAGACTACTCTCGTGGCTTTGGAGGTAAATATGGTGTCCAGACAGACAGACAGGATAAGTCAGCCCAGGGCTATGACAGTCAGGAGAAGGTCGCCCTCCACCCCTCACAGACCGACATGAGCAAGGGCTTTGGCGGGAAATTCGGTGTCGATGCCGAAAATAAAGACAAGGTCAGATTATTTTCTGTGGAATCAGTTTCTCAATCCATGGAACTGCATGTTTTCAGAAAGTTGGTTTTTATTAAGAACATATTATCTTGGAATCTAATGGACCCAGAATTCTCCATTTTTCTGGTTGGAAAATTATAAGGGACCCATGTATCTTGAGGTACATAAAAAATATTCTAAGTGGTTTGATATGTATATTGTGATCTACATAAAGGATACAGTTTTTTGTGTCACATGAAATGTAGAAATGTATTATGCTTTATGTGCATGTATGTTCCTTACCTGCTTACATAAAATTTCTCAAAATGAACCTCTTTTTGTACAATAATTAGTTTAAGCTCTGTTACCGGTACAAGAGGCAATGCGTATTCCTCATATTAGTAAGAGCATATAACAATAGAGAAGAAGCAGTTAAATACAAGTACAGCCCTGCATATTTGTCTGAATAGGTGAGTTTATCAGTCGTTGATTTCCTTTCAGTCTGCTGGGTCATACAATGACATGCAGGGAGTGTCGTCTTCATACACCAGAACACAGGCTGATGCTAGTGAGTACTCACATGGAGTCTAAAAATAAGTATAATCAGGGTTTGACATTAAGTTTTTGAATTACTAGACCAGTCGGGCTACCTCAGCAATGTTTCACTAGCCCTGACCAATTTTGACAAAAATAGACTAAAAGTAACAACAAACACCAAATATTAAAGACTTTTTTCAGTTTAATTGTATTGGTTTATCTTTACCAATAATGAATCATTCAAACCGTATTTAAGTTTCAATTTAATCAACTCGTATGTTGAGGATCTTTTTTTTTTAAGATAACTGTAATCAAACTTTATGATTATTTAGCATTAATTTGGCAGAGTTATTAACTAATTACAACTTACCAACCAACTGAAATATCAACACTGGGTCTAGCCTAAAAGTAATCAACATTGTTTTGCACAGCATGTGGTTGCATCACCCGTCTCGACTTATTAATCACAACATGCATTAAATTAGTCTGAGAAGATGTCTTTAGAATTAGATAATTATTAATTTATTGCATCTGGGTTAACATACACGATTGTGAACTCAGTGTACAGGGTGACTTGAACTTTTCTTTCGGAGGAAATTCCGGCGAAGTAACTGATCAAAAAGCGAGAATTTCGCCTACTTCATCTCGTAGGTTAGTCATTGGGTTGTACTTAAATTACGATAGTTTGTAGAATTTTTGCCTTTTATAGGAAAAGGTGCTTTTAAAGTTATGTGCACATTTATTCAGTTTTTCACACGACCAGTCGGGCTAGTACACAGACATTTTACCCCGACCGGACCTATCATTTACTAGACAAAGTCGGTCGGACGTGCCTTAGTGTCAAACCCTGCTAATGTAACATAAATCAAAATTATAAGATTTGGGATTTAAATTTCATTGCAAATTCACTGCTAAGTTTTATCACCATTATATGTAAATATGGTGGTAGTTCCAGACAACTGATGAATATTAGAGAATAAAATCAGACTTGCAGAGATTGAGACTGAACTAGTGCAGAAAAGTTGCTTTTAATCCAGTCATTTATACAGAAATCAAATGTTTAAATGAAATATTCTCCAGCTGTTGCAAACAAGCAATACATACATTAATCTGTGATGATACAACGAAAATCGTTAATGATCATTTTTAAGGCTACTGCATGCATACCAAATTATCAATTGACATTTACAGTATCAATACAAACCATTCAAAAAGTTATTGTATTGAAACCATGACCAAATTGTATGATCCTCTCCGTATTGAAGAAGACCTAGGGTACATATGTACTCCTGACCAAGTCTTCATATGAAGCAATCTTTCTTTCTTGTACAAAATTTACAGAATAATAAATCTAAACACCTGGTAATTTTTCATATTCAGGTTCAGAAGGAGCCAGAAATATCAAAGCCAGGTTTGAGAACTTGGCCAAATCTGGGGAAGAAGAGGCGAAGAAGAAGGCAGAAGAGGAGAGGAAGAGGAGACAGGCTCGTGAGGAGCGGGAGAGGGAGGAACAGAGGAGACAACAGGAGGTGAGGGGCCATAAAGTGTACAGTGCGTATTATAAGAATAATCTTACCGTGACCAGGCTATGCTCAGGTCACAGTAAGAATTCATCCCATTTACTTGCAATGTAGCAGCTATGAAGCGGATCTGCCATTTTGTCAGAAATCGCTTTCAGAATGTCTCTGATTTTATCATGGCGACTGTAAACAGCAAATTTTCAAATGTGATGTTACAGAGGAAGTGATTTCATTGCAAATACAGTTAATGTGGTAAAGTGAAAATTTAGGAGATATACAACATGATATTTTTTCCATTTGCCATGAAGCAAGTATAGGGGACAAATTCTATCATTAAACCTGGCTGTTGAACATCTATCATTTTAACGATAGAACATTCTATCTAAGCGTGTGTATAAAGTATGTTGAAAGCAGGAGTGGAGATGAAGGTCCTATAGTGTAAAGATAAATTGTGTGAATAACAGGGTAGGATCAAAACAACTTTATGAAGGGGTTCTTCATACTGTGAGAAATGCTTATTAATAATTAATAATTTTTTTAGAAGGCAAGATATACATGAACTAGCATATGTACAATTGGAAAATTTCTCATTAAAAGCTATTTTTTAAGGAGAGGGGGGCATAATTTTCAACAAAAAATTGTAATTTGACATACTAAATCCCTGTTGGATTCAAACATAAGATCTGTGGTCAGTAGTCTGATGCTATAATCACTGCACTACAAAGTTATACACGAATAAGAAAACATGTGGATCTAAACAATTTGCCAATGCAATTTATTCATCATGTACCGTAATAGAAAGAGTAAGTCTCCATATGTGCAGAACCCTTAAGCAAACTTGATTTTATGCATGGTGTACCTAAAATTATGAAATATGAATAGTTATAATTGAATCAAACATATATTTTTTTAATTTATATAAGGAGAGACTAAACAGAGAAAAATTGGAGGAGGAAGAAGAGGGTGGCCAGTCAAGCGGAACCACAACGAGAACCAGAGCCTGAACCGGAACCAGAACAGGAGGATTACGGAGATGTGTCATATCAACCGGAACCGGTTCACAGACAGGTGCCGGTACGTAGAGGTGTCACATACACAAGGCTCTCAACATTGCAGAAAAAAATTACTGCTATCACAGTTTATGTATTTTTTCTGCAATGTCGCCACCTTCATAAACCGTATGAATCATCAATGAAAACATATTATTGTTTAGATAAACATTTCAGTGTGACATTTACTGAGGTATTTGAAGTGTAATATGGTAGATTCTATCCCCACTATTTTTGCCTGTTTTTGTGGTTTACAGGAAGAACCTCCAGCTGAGGAGCCAGAGGATGCATATGAGGACACGACTCCTCAGGATGCTTATGAGGACATAACGCCTGAACCAGCGAAAAGTTCTGGGGGGCTAACTGCTGTAGCAATATATGACTATCAAGCTGGTTAGTGGAGAGAAGCAGAGTTACTTCTCTTTATGTAAAGGATTAAATACATGTAGTGATTGATTTAAATTGTTGAATAAATAATTGGTTTTTGGGGGGAAGTTCGTGAATTTTTTTATTGGTTTACCTGTAGGTGAATGCAATGACGTTGGGACAACATATATATTACAATCCTCATTTTTTTTTTCAGCTGATGATGATGAAATAACCTTTGACCCTGATGACATCATTACAGATATTGAACAGGTAATTGCCATTTTATGAGATTAATGTTTGCATCTAAATGAGTAGTTTTCTGAGGAATTCTCTCGTGTGGAAGTGGTAATTAAACTGCAAAGTATGGAGAAAACTGATAGCCAGTGAAGTAGAAAAGTAATTAAGGAAGACATGTAGCATCATGATGTTCATGTAATTAATATCTGTTATCTTTTATCAGTTGACTGATTTAGAAAATTGCTGAATGTGGTACTTAATGTTTGTACGTACTTAATGTTTGTACATACTTAGTACAGAGTAACAATCGTACATGTATTCAATATCTTCTCTAAAATTATAAAAATTGGCCTAAAAATTTCTTTTATATATTAACTACCCACCTATTCCTTTGTCTTTCTAAATGTTTAGTCAGAACTTTGAGTTGACACACACATCACATTTTAAGTTGGTTCATTTTGTGTAATCTTGAAGTGTAGATAACATGTTCCGAAATTCCACAGGGAATTAACCATTAATAACCTGGAGACATTTCCAGAGACCATATCCTTCTTAGAAAATGTTATTTTTATGGCTTTCAATCAGTCAGCGTTAAGAAACTATTTCCAATGACAAAAGCAACCAATTTCTGGCCGGGGAAAGACCACTGCATTTGTCAATGATCTGGATAGCTTTATTACCTTCAACCATGGAAGTGTTGTGCACGACCATGAAAGTGGATAGCACCTAAAGCACATCAAAATTAATGAACGAATCAAAATGTAGATTGATGCCTCCAAAGGCAGGGTCGCTCGTACAGAGGACGTTCCTCACGAGACGGAAAATTACTGGTGCTATCCCGAGGACAATTTCTTCGCTACATTCGAAGATCATACACATGGTTGCACTTTTTTTATTTCATGTGTCACTGTATGCAATATATTTTCTACCAAGTTTGACAGCATGTTTTATTTGCTTTATAACTGATGAAATTACTATTGCTGTTTTTCTTCCTCCTTTGAATTGTTTCGTTGCCCTAAGATTAACGACGAGGGGCAAATTAATGTTTGATGTGTCTACAAGTTTGTTAACCTGCAGCTTTAATGTTGGCCATATCATATGAACTTAAGAGTTCAGAAAAGAGACTTGATAATTATTTGGTTAAAATAAAGGTCAGAGGTCGAGATATTAGAAGGTCAATTTTTTTTTCATTCAGACTTCCTTATCAAACTTCATAAATACCTGTACATATTGTTGGGATTTATCTTTAAGGTGCATCTATATGTCAACTTAGGTTATCAATAATCTCCTTTCGGTAAAGAGTTCTGTCAATGCTGTGTTTGGTTTCTTCTTTGATGTGTTTTTTATGACACCTGCTTGTTGACAAGATCTTACCTTAGTCTGTTTTTTTACAGGTGGACGAGGGATGGTGGAGGGGATCGTGTCGAGGTAAAAACGGACTTTTCCCAGCCAACTATGTGGAAATACAGCAGTGAAAATCCAGGGACAAAGTTTCTGCTCGAAAGTTCAAAGTGCACAGATTCCAGTTTTTCATACAAACAGATGACGGAGATTAAGGGTTCAAGTCATGGTATAACCATTATATGCAACGATATAACAATTTTCAAAGAAATAGTCATTCATTTTTTTTTTAATAAATGTTTAATTGCTTTTTCCATGAATTTAAAGAATGTTTGGAAACCCTGTCTTCCTTTGAATGTGTTTGATAAATGGTTATATTCATTCATACTTATTTTATGTGGGTATCACTTTTTTTAATGACGATGTATACAAACAGTTTTTAAATAAAGATATTATATATGTGTATGTATTTTGTAAAGCATTTTGAAGTCAATAATAATTTTTTGATTTAATGCATAAACTTTATGTGTTATGCTGTCTGTATAGAAATTATATGGACCTCAATGAAAAAAATGATATGCTTTGAGGATCAAAACTGTCAGTTTATTATGATTCTTTGATACATGTATATTGTAACATTATACACTCATATTACATTTTCCACTTATGGTGATATTTTTATTATTTTGAACAAAAAAATGTATTAGGTTTGAATGTATTCCATCTCTTAGATTTATTTAAGTTCATAGGTTTATACTACCTGTTTTAGTGTTTCATAATGGTGAATACTTGGATGTTGCATTCCAACAAAGATACATGATTAACGCAAGCCTAAAGAATCAAGACTATATCCTGTCATTTACATTTTTGTGTCCCTAAATGATGCTGAAGGCCGATTTCTGAAATCAATAAAATTTTATATTTATATTCATATTTTTTCTTTAAGTTGATTGCACCCAGAAATGTGGTATTCTTTAATAATTTATGTTTTTACATGAGCAACAAAGCAGAAACAACAGGGTTTATAATTATTCAGATATATTTATCAGGTAGATCATTAAAAAACCAAGAAAAAGGCAAGCCATTACCCTGATGTAATTCTGCCAAAAAAAAAAAAAAAATTATCACGTTTTGGAGAATAGCATAAATATTAGATTAATGATGATTTTGGGTGAGCGATCTGGGACAGTTAATTTGTCATTTGCATAATATGTCGTCTGATATTGACGTCATCAACAGCCACGTGCGTGCCGATCGTCTGCTGTGCTCCGGAAACAGTGAAAGCGAGGTGTTGCGTGAGTAACATCTAGTCTTTATTGTTTTCATGTGGATTGGGAGATGTATCTAAGGAAGAGGAATATTGTACACCTAAAATCAATGTCACCTCTCTCACGGTAGTCTATATTAGATAGAGATGGCTATTTATCGCGCCACAAGGGAATTGGGGGGGGGGGGCTCTAATTTTGGGACAAAGCAATATTCGGGCAGAATAATATACGTTTGGATTTGTTGAAAGCAGACATCGGACTGTTTATCGAACTTGCCGAAATAAATGTGTTTATCCCGACGTCCCCCCATGCAAGATCCAACATGTTGATATTTCCATAAAAGTCTAGAATTTGAACATGCAAATTGCATTAAGTTATTCACGAAATGAGCATTTAATGTATACTCTTTATTTGCTGATTTTGAGAGAAATTAAAAAAAATCGCTTTATAAAGAAGGATAAAATATAATTTGACACGTACATGTTTCCTCACCAATAGACACACGAAATATGGGAATTTTGTGTATACTAAAGCAAGATTTAAGATGCTTTATCAGTTAATGTGAGAAAATTACTCGAACCCTTATGCGACTCAAATAGATTATTTTAACAAAAACTTTCTCTCAAAGGCCCATTTGGTGTAATAATTCCCATTTCTATCGAATTTGCTCCCAAAATATTTGATATATAGCGACGTTGAGTAATTAACACTGCGTCACCGTGTGCTGGTGGGTCCAAATTACAAAAGCAGAGAATCCAAAGAGGTGCAACATTAAGTTGTCGGCCAATCGATATATTCGAGAAAAAAATTATAGTAAAGAAGTTTACAATTCTTAAATTAACGTATTTATTGAAAGGTTTACGAGAACAACAAATAAACACGTAAGCTATCCAGCTTCTTGCGTTTTTGGATGGCCGATCTATAAGCATATAATATTGATAATTACATCCTGTATCGAAAATGGCTTCGTGGATGTAGAAAATATTTATGGATCTTTGCTTTGAATTTAAATGCGTATTTTCAACAAAAAACAAATGCACATAGAATAGATTATAGTTGATTAAGGGATAAATTTAACACGAAGAGCGACATCAAGGAAAAACCACGTTTTCCGCAGTTATTTCCGAATAGTCCCCCGAGCTATAAATAATTATAAATATGAGCCCGTTGCTGCAACAACAATGACGTCAATCAGCGATTTTTTACAATATTGTCAACTCTTTTTCCGACAAAAATTTCAATCATTTAAGCGCTACATTATCCTTTTTGGCGATATCGAGAAACGAGGAAGATATTGAATTAAATGCGCTTCAGCGACTCTGCTAGACTGAGTGTAAAATGAATGAAAACCCCTCTCTCTCTCTCTCTCTCTCTCTCTCTCTCTCTCTCTCTCTCTCTCTCTCTCTCTCTCTCTCTCTCTTAAAGCTTTTAACTATACTTTTATTTATTTATTTATTTTTTTAAAATCATAACCATTGTACATATAGAAACTTTCAAACAGAAGGTAACTATCACCATGAACATAAATATATAACTGTAGGGGGTGTTCCTTCTATTACTAAACCATGCAAGTTTATGTTTTACAAGGACGTGGCTGTCAGGCCAAGTGGTATAACTAGTAATACTTGGAGAACTAGGTTCGAATTGTAGCATGTTAGTTGTTAGGTTGTGTTTTGATAGTCTTCCCTATATAATTTATGTTGAACTCAACATCTTTTCGAGGGATCCATTTTTTATCCCGGTAACTTCACTTTATAAAGTAGCTTTTCTGTAAATATCGCATGGTAATAGTGTTGCATTTCTTTGCAGGTTTTTTTTTCTCGGGGAATGGGGATGTTGTGTGTGATTTATTTAATTAATTACGTATACTGTATATCTTATTGCAGGAAAGCATGACTTTTTGTTTTAAAAATGCTTAAGCACTTAAATACTAATTATGCTTTTTGCTGAGTTTGCATTCTCTAAATTGCATGGTCCAGAAGACCTAGAAATATTGAAGGAAGAGTAAAAATTAAACCGCGCGCAACAACGACAAAAGCTGTAAAAATTTGAATTTCATTTGTAGAACGGGCTTTGTGTTCAGTAATTTACTCATTCATGTGAACACGTGCATGATTTGTGAAAAAAAATGCATAAGATGTAGATGGGTCAACGGTTGAGATATACCTTATCTACAGAACGAAATAAAAGTGGGCGGAATATTTTGAACCAACGTTAATTACACATGAACAAAAAAAAAACTACCCGAATTATTCAGTTCAATAGTTCAGTACTTTTTCCGTTTTTAATAAGTATTGATTTGAAAGTTTAATTCCTGTGAGCACGATCTGTACCTCTTTAGATAACAAACAGATAATAATGAATCAATTCTGTGTAAACTCGACGCATGCACACATGTATAAAGACTCTCCAAGTCCCTTGTCGGATGGTGCATTAATTTTGCATGTGTAATTTTCTGATGGTTTATTTTTGGTTTATTTTTTTGTACTGGTCGATATACGTGTAGATCTGTATATATCGACATTTGTGTCAATGCCATTTCTATTCATTTCTGATTTCTTAAAACAAGTCTGATCAACAAAATATTTTTTTTTACTAGATTATCTGTAAAACTTTTTACTTGATTCTGTACAAATCATCAAACGAAAGACAATATTTTCAAAAGGTCCAACAGTGTGTTATTTTTTAATAATAAGCACGTGCATATAGATGTAGGCCTATGCAATAATAGCTGCGACGCTGCCTTGCGTAAACCCATCAGGACTATTAGTACTTTGATTTTGTAGACCTTTTACGCGTTGAATGTTCGCTCCCCTGTGATATGGTTTTAAGACTGTCGTTCAATCAGCTGGGGATTCCGGCCTTTTATTTCAACTTTTTCGCACACTACAGTCGACCTTGCACTGATGGTCGCCTCCTGTAATCGCTATAATTACTGCTTTCCAATGAACTACTGACGTCAGTGAAATCCAATTATCAAAAAATTATAGAAAAGTGACTACTTTTTTGTAGACAAGGCCGCGAAAAGGCGCAATTTCTTCCTCGTCTTCTTAGGAAATAAGAGAGAGGAAAAAAATCGATTGTTTGATTAGCTGATGTCTTTATAAAATATTGCAGCGCAGGGGAAGATCTGCGATAGCTGCATAAATACATAATTATATACCGCTTTTGCGTGCATCCCTTTGATGACGTCAAACATAAATGATGTGGTAAGGGTCAATAAACTTATTTCTTCGGTCATAAAAAAATCAGAGTGCACCGCTGCATTGTACGGTGCAATGTTCCGGTTGAACGGACAGGACAGCGTGCGCAGACGCGATTAGAGTTCACAGATTGCATAATATACCTTTGCTTTTTCAGCAAAATAAATTACCGGAATGTTCAACGCTTGCACTTGTGAAAGTTTGCAAGATACTATGTTTCCTCTTATATTTAACGTCGCCAATACGTTTTTAATTGTTTTCATGAGAGAGAATGAAATCAAAAGATAGAGGAAATAATTAATTTAATAAGTATTTTATTCAAGTATATAGATACATTGAAATGGATTGAACAGCAGGCACAATGCCTATTTATGTTCTCTCCTGTAGTCAAGGTATAATATGAGTAATTATATAATTATATATAATATATATATACATATATATTGCCATGGAATTTTGTATAATAGATTAATATTGTAAATAGTATTGGAAGGAGGTACAGTGCAAAAAAATAAACAAAACAAATAGCTTATGATAGGAAAATGAAAATAAAAAAATAGAAAAATAATGGTTAATTGCTAAGGTTGGAAATAAAAAAGTATATGTAATGTAGGGAAAAAATGAGAAAGAAAAGAAAAAACATGTAATAAAAACAAAACAAAAATTAATAACAGAGTAGAAAAAAATGGAAAGTTTGGGGGGATGGGGTGGGAGGGGGAGGGGGAGAACAAATAAGCAATAAAAAATGAAAAGAAAGGAGTGTAAGGAAAGTCAGTGGTACCCATTTTGATACATTTTTTATACAATGTGTACATTTTTACCTATGCATTTACTTAAATCTGTTTGTACTTTTTATGTAGAAATGAATTTTATCAAATAATAGTAAGTTATTTTGAAATGTTAGTTTATCACTTCCAAAAAGTAGATTCTTAATTGTGATTGGTATGGAATTGTCGTTCATATAATCAAATAGAGATTTTCTTTGGGAGGCATATGATGGACAGTGTAAGAAATAATGTTTAGAGTCTTCCACTTCAAGAAAGCACTTCTGACATAGTGGAGAAGTAATAAGGTGGTGTGAATAAAGGTCAGCATTTAAGTTACTACTGTTATTTCTCAACTAACAATGCCAAATATTTTCTAATCTTTTGCCATGGTTAAATAATTTATGCATATACAGTTTTTTACTATTAATATTTTTGAGGCTGTTCTTAAATGCTGAAACTGTAGTTATATTTTTTGTATTTTGAGGTAGATTGTTCCACAATATAATTGTAGATGGTATAAAACTATTGAAGTAAGATGTTGTTCTTGCAACAGGTGTGCGATAGATGAAATTGTTTCGAAGATTGTAGGTATTATGTGGGGGGAAACATTCACCAACAATATTAGATAAGTATTCAGGGGTATAATTGTTTAATATTTTGAACAATAATATTAATTTATGGTTACTTCTACGTTTCTTAAGTGTTTCCCAGCCTAATTCCTGATATAGGTATTGTTTAGATGAGTTTCGTCTAAGACCAGTAATTATTCGTGCAGCTTCAATACTTTCCAATAAATTACTTTGTTCATCTGTACAATTGTCCCAGACTACATCACCATACTCTAACACAGGGCGAATAAATGCAAAGTAAATTTTAATCAAAGATTCCCTATTTATTTTATTTGTACCTCTTTATTATGACGTTATACTGACGTCATGAGGAAATAATGGAACTCGGCAAAGGACGTTGCTGTGATCAACAGTCGTGTATCTATATTAGAGGTTATAGTAATATATTTACATTCCAAATATTTTTTGCATGTAAAGTGTGTGAAAAGATACTGCAGTTATAAGACTGTAACACACACAGGGTACTCAAAGGTTAGAATGACTAGTTTTATTATGACGTCACAAACGTTGAACGCTGTAAAATGCAACGTCACAAGCGAGAATCAAAGTTCACGCTTGTGGCTGTTACAGTGGCTCTTCCATTAATTTAAACTTACCCTTAAAATAAAACAGAAATTTTGACGTAAAAATCACATTTGCAGACAAGGAAATAAGTTTTTAAAAATGTAAATATAAGCATTAAATCAATATTTTTTGAAAGATATAGGCCTAGTCTCATGACTGCAGCGATGTGTGAATACAAATTTTTATAACGCGCTAGCGCGCGTTATTCAATTTGTATGCACACACCGCTGCAGTTATGAGACTATGCCTATATCTTTCAAAAAATAATGATTCAATGCTTAAGTATCAATTTCTTAAAATGTAAAGGAAATTAGACTTCAATCCTTGGAAATGATATCATTGAGGTTGTGTTGATTTTCAATACCAAAAAAATAAAAAATACTATTCAACGCCCAAGACACATACATTCTATTACAGAAAAATAAACTTCCCTTAAATTAGTGACCTGTAAGATTGACCTGTAACCTTTATTTGACAGGTGATATTGATAAGTAGCCTTTAATTGACCCATGATATTGACATTTAATATGGCCCTGTAATGTCTGACACATCTCTTGGTAGTATATATAATATAGTCTTTGGTAGTCAACTCTAAGCCATCGCGGGGGTGTTAAAGTGAATGAAATCTGAGTTACATGTAATTATTTCCGCGAAATTACTTATCATCTCCTCAAAACAGTCTTCACCCAGATCTACATCAGAAGATAAAATATCTTCACTCCTGTACAATCAAATCTAAAATACATGCAACCCCCGCCATTTCAGTATATATGTTTTTATCGCAACATGAAGTATAGGGCTCGTCCATGTAAAGAATCTTGTCAAATGTAGTGGATATAGACCTTTAATTCTAATATGCTAAGACTGAGAAAAAAATGGGGGAACATGCCACTAAACTGCCTAAACCTTAAAACTAAAAAAAAATAAAGACAAGAGTGACGTGAATCCGAGACCCATCATAACAGCAATGGCCAGATATATTGACCATGCAATAAACACTGGGTGCGTTCAGGGTATTTCAAGTGGTACCAATACCTGTTTGCCAATGGTAAGCATTCGTGCCATTGGTGCCATTGGACCCATATATACTCTGAACGAGTTTTGGGGTGAGTCATTACTATGCGATTACTATACCATCAAATATACACCCGATGATTGTAATTAATACCGTTTGTCCAGGGACACATTTGAAAGTCAATGCTATGGTTAATGCCAACAAAAATCTAAAGGGTCCTACCCCTAATATTAAAAAAGGACCGTTGGTGTTTTGTGGAAACTACGTTTGAGAGCTTTAATGTAAACAATATTTAATTCAAAATAAAGTAGGATCAAACAGCAGGCATGGCCTATTTTTGTTCTCTCCCTACAAACAAGATCAAGATAACACTGTGTAATTAGATTAATAATATAAGTATGGTGCATGAAAATAAAAAATGTTTAAACAGGAGATGCATAAACAACAACATTTAAAGAATGAGAAAGGAAAAAATACAAAAAAATAGTAAAGAAAACAAAAACAAAAACAAAAGAAGTGTTTTAGAACATCTATTAAAAGAAAGATTTTATAGAGTATATTTTCCTCATAAAATATATAGAATAGATAGACAGTCTACATCACAAGCAAAAAATTGGAGAAGACTTTCAATTTCAAATTGTTTTTGGTGCTTTAGATGGCAGTCATATTCCAACCAATGTCCTCAAACACCTGCAACATGCCTACATATACTGAAAGAATTTTTTTCAGTTGTACTTTTGGTATGTTACAATGCTTAGAAGGAATTGTTCAGCTACAACGAGATTTAAGGTGGAAAAGCTGTGAAATTAATCTGTTGCCATCACTGCATAAATAATATCCGCCATTTTTGTGACGTCATAAAAAAGGTTACCATCGCTAACAGAGCTCTAGATCGTCTGCAGAAATGTCTACCTATGGTAAATTTTATCAACAAACATTGGTACCGTCTGCATACCAATGGTAAAAAAATTTACGTGGTAACATCTGTCTGCCAACCACAGTACTCTAAATGCACCCACTATAAACAAAGAAGTAAGTCCTATGGGTATTTTCAGTACTTTGATTGTATATTACAATATAGTAGACTTTAGCCCATACTGAATGATGATAAAGCACACAGAAAATCACTTTTGTTGGAGCTCCAACTCCGCCCCGACCGAGGCTTGAACTCACGACCTATGGAACCCATTCTCCTAGCAGTGAGCGGCCACCGCGCTACCCACTCGGCCATCTAGGCGCTACCCACTCGGCCATCTAGGCAAGACAAAAATCTTGCTTTCGATGAAAAACGGAACTTAGCGCGCTGGCCGAGTGGGTAGAGCGGTGGCCGCTCACTGCCAGGAGAATGGGTTCCAGAGGTCGTGAGTTCAAGCCTCGGTCGGGGCGGAGGTGAAACTCCAATATAAGTGAATTTCCCTATATGTATATATATATATATAATTATATAAGGATTTATGATGTCAACTTTTTCAGATATTTGATTTGATTAATACATGTTCATTTTGCACTTCTTGACACACATTAATTTTTTTTTTGGTCAACTCCTTTGTAAAATTTGGTATTTCAAACACAATATTAATTAATTAGAGTTCTACTAATAATAAATGTTTGTAATTCTTTTGCTATATGCAAGCCGCAAAAATGCTTATTTGGTATAGTTATATAAAGTCTCAGGAACACCATGTTGGGAATTTTCCTAAATGTATATGTATCACAATATTATCCATATTATCCATTATATTTCTTGGAATCTGCAGAATTATATAATGACCATTTTCTTAGGATATCAAATGATGACGTGGAAATGTAATTACATCCACGTGTTTGGTGGACCCGTCCTTACAACAATATAGTATCGCATAGCCCCCTAACTCCGTCACTACCCTAACTCCGTCACTTTCGGGAAACTCCTCGCCGTTTGAAATCAAGTACGATTATGACGTCATTTTTTACATGTCAAAAATCTTTAATCAAATGTCAACAATTTGCAACGGTTAAATTTAAGAATATGTCAAAAAATAACAGAATTAAACCTTGTTCATTTTATGCACCATTAATTGTGTGAAATCAGCTAAAACTTTTTCACGGGTGCACTAAAATATCGATATTTCTGACATGCGGGCCCATTCGATCATTTACGGTGGTCAGCCATTTTTAGAGAGGTCAAGATGAAACATTTCACATGTAATACATTTTTGATTAAGGTAATTAATACATTTTTTTCAGACTGCAATAGCCTTTATGCACTACTCTTGATGATAACGTCAAATCGCTCATGCCGATACTTTTGCCTTATACAGGGTATAGAAATATCCGGTATATTGCTATTTAAAATATGCTACATTTCTAAAAATGTAATAAATAAATAATTTAATAAGTAATATATTAATTAATGATATAAAATATTTTAAATATATAAGGACATAAATCAAACGGCATCCATAAATTCTGAAAAGGCCATTGTGATTGTTGTTACATGGACCCATTTTTTATTCTGGCGATCATTTCATTTCGATGAAATTAAATACAATTTAAATTGTATGCACCATTTTTACTTATTATAACTTGACCTAGATACAAATTGAGTTTTAACTAAATTGTTAATGTTTTTTTATTCCCTGCCATATCATAGAGCATGTGGGTGACGGAGTTAGGTTCATAAGTTATGATAGCACGTGTGATAAACGTGGTATTCAGAGGGCTTATTTGAATAAAAATAAAAATATTTTTGTTAATAATTTTATAAATTATATTGTTTCAGATTATATTTAGTGATTGCAAATGATAAAAACCACAAAAAATAATTTACAGAGAAACGCAGGAGGTTTTCTGCTTATGGTGACGGAGTTTGGGTACTCGGGGATACATGTATTAGCATCCACAAACAGAGTCACGTCATAACGTAACGCTATGTGACTCTATACAAAATTAAGTGTTTTTAAACAGCAAATTCATAAGCTTGTATTCACTCAATAATCATAGAACAAAAATATCTGTGAAATGATTTACCTTAAAATACTTAGTGTCTGTATTTAAATTCATAAAACCTCGTCTAAAATTAAATTAAAATGAAAAGAATATCGCGCTTGTTTGCGAAAGCTTCGCCTGAAATATAACAGTTAGTAAAAGTCGCGTTGTTTTATTCGGCCGTTACCAGGACAATAACGGTGCATGAGACCGTTCTTTGTAACAAACAGACGCTGGAGAACTTGCAGAACAAAATGATACCAAACAACGCACGAAAAACGTTTATTCTGCCATGATAAAAGACTACAGAAAGTAAGTAATTTTTAATCAAAAAATCCCCCATTTTCTCGGACAGGTTGCATATTTGTTACAGCATTTAATGAAATCGATATTAACTCCTCTTCAAACTAATACATATACTTCTTTAGTAAACATCCGCGCTAACGAGCGCTTTTGAAAATAACATGATACATATTTTGGCTGTAACTGAAATTTGACGTCGTCTATGCACAGAGAAAATCACGGATGGAGTTTGTTTACTGTTACCACGGATATATTACGGGGAACAACTCTAGCAGGTTCAAATATGGGGCACCCTACGGGGAAATGTAGAATAATATCCACATTTTCACTGTTATTTTCCACTCCTTATTAGCTATGCATTCATAGATTTTATAACCTGTATTATTGGAACTAGTTTTATTGCAACACATGTTTAAGGCCATGCTATTATTAGAATATTTTAGAGAAAAAAAATAAAACATTTAACAATGAAAAATAAAATGAAAATTGCACTTTGTATTGTACACTGATAATATAATAATAATTAAAAATAGGTTTAACACTCATGCAGAATGAACATCATTCAAATATATTAGTTGAAAAATAGTTTTTATCCTTTCAAATACAATTATATATTTTGAAAAATTAAATTAATATCTATCTATATTTATCAACTTCTCTCTAGTACTTAAGATTTATGAAAACACCAGCTTTCAGAGTTATAATATAAAACCATGTAATTAATTAATTTACAAATACTTCTAATCTGTATAATATAGAAATTTTCAATGTTATAGAATATTTATTAAATCATATTTACACAAACGCAAATTACACAACTGATAATTGAAAAAAGCTGTCACTACATCTTTAAAACATTTGACTTAAAAAAAATTATTCATAGCTACGTATATAAAGAACATGCAATTAATGTGTTGAATAAAATGCGTTTTGAATAGCCAAGTGGTGATGCAAAGTTTTTTGCGGTCGATTAATTGATTTCCCGAAGAATCATAAAGTGACACATATTTTTTCTTTAAGTATAAGAATTAAGGATATTAATTACATTTATCTAAACTGCTTGAATTTTTTTCAATTTCTCTTGCAAAATTCTGAGTATGAGCACATCGAGTATAAACATTTTTTTAAAGCACTACATTTTGTTTACACTTGCATAAGTAGCATTCATTGCATTATGCTGGAAGTAATCATGATTCAGAATATTAACTGAATTTAAATATATACAATGTTATGTATATTCATTTCTCGATGCTCGTTTTAATAATTTATTACAAACTAATGGATACAAACACCATTATGAAATATGTACCTAGGTTTAGAAAATCATATTACTACAGGCACCTGTATCATTGCTTTTTGTAGAGGGTACTTTCCGTACAAGCACGGGTATAGGCGAAATAATAGTAAAGGACACAAAACTCATTTGTATATTTACTTTTCTAGTGTAATTTCTTTGATTAAATCAAGTTACACAAAAGTTAAACCACACGTGTACATATGCACACATGCGTGCGCGCATGCATGCACACTGCAGGCACGTAGCATCGTTTTTTTTAAATGGGGGGGAGGGGGGCAGACTCATCCAAAAAATCTTGACAAGAAAAAAAAGGGGAACATTTTAAGTTTTCCAAAATCTTCAAAATCCTAATCCGTGGGGAGGGGGGATTTATAACTTCAACTTCACACCTCATTTCCTTATTTTTAAATCAATTTTTTACATACTCCCGAAAAAGTGGGGGAGGGGGGGCACTCCATGATAATTCCATTTTTTATATGTAAATTTTAAAAATGTTGTTGCTGCGAGAAAAAGTGGGGGGACCCCCCCCCCTCCCCCCCCCCCCCCCCCGATGCTACGATACATCAAACATAGTACATTATGCGATATGAAAGTTTTAAAAAAAATTAACACACATGGATGATTTTTTTCTGATCGATTGTTGTAAACGTTAATACATGTAATTGATTAAAAACATTTATATATTCCATTTAACGGGAAAATATTTACACTCATTTTTTTAAACTCTGAAATCAAAGCCAGCCAAAAACTAATTAGTTATATATTTTAATACCGTGGTTCCATGTAACATGATTTGTAAATCTGATAATATACCGTTATTAAATTTTTACAGTTACTAACATCCAAGAGTATATTTATTTACGATTGGTTTAATTTTTATTTCAGAACTTGCTGGATACTGCTTATCGCTGTTTTTATTCAACAAACTCTTCGTCAGATGTCTTGCTCTACCCAAATGATTCGGAATTCTGATGTTATTAGCTCTAAAATATCAAATGGGACATCCAAAACTGCTGAGTGGATAGTAACACAGTCAGAAAATTGTAATCCGACATCAACTAAGGTGGCTATTGGTCGATTATGGTCAGAATATGAAAAGCTTCGTAAGAACAAATCTAAAACTGACGGCAGCAGAAAGTTTACGGAATTCTTGGAGACAGAGTTTGCTCCACCCACATTATCAACAACAGTAAAGTCAAAATTGCCCGAAGCTACATGTCTGATTAACTCTAGCGGCGATGCCACGTCAACTGCCATATCCATATCAAACTCTCTTTTTATGGAAAACCAGAATCTAATTCAGGAAAAATTTACATTAAAGTCCGAGTTATCTGAAACTATATCTAACTTGCAAACGCTGAACATAAAGTCTGAAAACATATCAAGGAAAAACCGAGTGCTTCAAGAAAAACTTGTATCATCAAACAAAACAGTCAAACGCACTAAACGTAGAGAGGATTACTGGAAAACCAAATGTACAAAACTGGAGACAACAACTGACACAACAAAAGAAGACTATCAACAACTTATTTATGAACTGCAGGCTGATAATGATCAACAAAGAACGACTATCACCGAACTTCAAACTGCATTAAAGGAAAAGGATGATCAGATCGCTTATCTCATCGAACAGCTACAAGAGGGGGATGAAACGAGAGTCATCCATCTATTTGACAAGAAAGAAAAAGCATTCACCCCAGAACTCCATTTATGTGTGTACTCTCTTCTCGAACACAATGTTCCTTCAACGCAAATTGGTAAGTATCTCATTTTCATAAGGATAAGGACATAGAACTACTACGGGTACATATTCCTGATTTTCTTCATCATTAAGCAAGACACACATGTACTGGATATACATTTAATTTCTTTCATATTTTTTTTCAGGACCAACCATAGAAGCATGTTTAAAGCTGGCTGGAAAAGAACCTGATCGACTTCCATCTCCTTCAACTGTGGCCAATATGAACATTCAAAGACTCTGTCTCGTTAAAAAGCAACTACAAGATGAACTACCTGAAAAGATAAACACTACTCTACACACTGACGAAACATCCAAAGTTGGCATCAAGTACGGGGGATTTTCTGTTCGTGATGAAGAAGGTAATTACTTTGCTCTAGGACTTCGTGAAATGGCTACAAAATCAGCACAGAACACACTGGATACTTTCAAGGAGATTTTGCAGGATATTGCTGACAACAGAAAAGAAAGTCATCCTCAGAGTGCTGGAAACGAGATTTTATGTAACATTCAAAATACTATGAGTGATCGTGCTGCAACTGAGTTAAAGTTCAATGAGCTCTTAGAAAGTTACAGAGAGGAGGTGTTGCCACAGGTACGAGCAGATTACAACACCATGGATGATGAAGAGAAAGAAACAGTCAGTAGACTTAACAATTTCTTCTGTGGTCTTCATGGTCTTGTTCATATGGCAAATGCTGCACAGAAAGGATTATATGAAGCAGAGGTAGGGAATTTTGCAGGAAATCCTCCAGTATTTGACAAAACGTTCTCTAAGAGTGATGAATCTGGTTGTTTCCGTTTAATCAGAAGTGCGTGCAAAGCTTTTGCTAGAAGAGGGGATGAAAAATGTGGGTGTTATGGAGCCTTCCGAACATACATGCAGCCTTTTCTAACTGAAAATAGAATGATGTCACTTCCTCTTCAACCTTTCAAAGGCCATAGATTCAATATTCTGTTTCAAAATGCGGCCTGTCTATACTTTTTACACCCCCACATGATTGCGTTTCTGGAAAAATCAGATACAGAAAAACAAAAGACTTTTAAAATCTGTTCTGTCGGATCTTCATGTCTCCTTTTATGTGGCTGGACTGAAAGCGTTGGGTTTGATATCAAAGATGGTTACAACGCCCTTGTGGAATCTTCTTGAGAACAGCGACACATCAATTGAAGACATGACACAGCATTATCTCCATCTGTCTTTGTATTTGGTAGATGCTTGCGAAAACATCGTCGATTTCATGAAGGGAACCTTTCCATCTCTAACAGGAGTAGCGTTTCATGGTGACAAAATTTTCGAATCCTTAACTAAAGAGTCAACATATGATACTGACGTGGAAGTCATTCTCAGAGTCCTGTTACCATCAATCCGAAAAGTAGTACTTCATGTCTACAAGGATCATTTGCCAAATGGTAGATATGAATCATTCACAGAGGAACTCTCACAAGCTACCAAGAGTGTGGACAAACACAACTCCTATTCTGAGCGACTTTTTGCCTACATGGACCAAATCCTGAAATCAAAACCAAATATATCAACCCTGGCTATCGAGGCGTACACTCTCTTCTTAATGAACAAAACCTCCACATGGATAATGAGAAACAGTGAAAATACCGAAGTTCTTATTTCAGAAGCAAGGAGATCAGTTATTGATGAAAGGGAGCTATTCAGCCGAAGAAAAGCAGAAATACAACGACAGAGAGAAGAAAGACAAGAGGAGGAGTTCCAAAAAAGAGCTGAAAAAAGGAGAAAAAAACGAATGCAGCTGGAAAAACAAAGTGATGACATTGTTAACTATGGCTTGTGGAAATCACCCCGAGAGTGCAAACTGAAACTGAAAGAGCTGAATCGTACATCAGACAAATGTAACGCTTTGAAAGCACAGCTTCGCTACAGGAAAAATGTTTTAAAGCAGACTGATCTAGACAAAAAACTTTATTCATTTTCTAAAATAGGCAGCAATGGAAAACGACACCCACTGACTCACATGGAACTTATGTCTAATCTGTTGAAAGTTCTAAAAACTGTTTAAATTGACCACCTGCAAATCATGTATGAAAACATTAATTACATTGATCGTTTTTTGTTCATATTTGATTTGTAAAATAATTTATAAAGATTAATTTGTGCAAAACGCTTACTATTGTTTTACAGATAATGCAGTTTTGTGTCTTGTAACTAGTATTATGTAGTACATGTATTAGTAGTGGCAAGATGTATTACCATGTATTAAATGAAGTAAGTAAATAATTAAAATATGTAAATGTATTTTAATTTGTCCAATTTAATCACAAGCAAAGTTATTGCAATAATTTGAACTGTTTATATCGGAATTACAAATGTTTATTTGTTGACGTTTTGACGTCGTTTTTGTCAACGGGACGTTGGCGTAGGAATACGTTTAAATCCGAGGTGCGGAATAATAAAGGGATTTGGATATCCAATTAAAATCAGAATAGTATGCTTAAAAAAGTGTACATTACAATCCTATTGAACTTATTTTGATTTGTGATAATAATTTATCTTGTATATATGCCGATTATTAAAATTAATAGTATTCCCAAGAAATGGTCACAAAGAATAACATAAGCACTACTTTTTGTGGTCTATTTTTAGTAACAATATATGACCAAAGAATTCCAAAATGTCATTTTCTTTTAATACTTTCTCCAAGCTTTAAAATGATATGTCACACTTGTGGAAAATAACTGATATAAAATTTGACTTGTGGATACTACATGTATACTAAAACTCTCAATCAGGGCATAATCCATAATTCATAACAGGGGCACATGTGCCTATTCGAAAAGTATACAAAACAAGGCAAATCATGTGTAAGACTTTTAAGAGAGTTATCTTTCCTTTGAACAACTATTACATGTCAGAGTTTAAAAAAAATTAATTTGAAATAATTAAATATCTAAATAGTTATGAAAAACATGCACTGTCATACTACAATCACAGACATCACAGACACCCCCCCCCCCTCTCTCTCTCTCTCTCTGAGAGAAGAGTATGGTTGAAAGGACAAGATCAAACAATGAACAGCTCTAAAATTGTGCATGTGTGAGCTTAGCGACAGCCTGAATTCCGTCATTCTTACGACACTCGGCATTCAAAGGCAATAATCCTCTATAGAAAGCCGGATAAATCGGTTTAATCCATGTCTGACGTCTGTGATAATCCTACATGCTTTATCACCCTCGGTGCTGCATTAAATGTATCGTGGGGAGTTTTATTGCTAGACAACTATTGAAACAGTCCCAAGTTAACCAACAAACCAGAAACTGACCATCTTTTTCGAATTTTTGAACGCTCAGCTGTTGGATAAAAATCTCATATAAAAATATTCGTTGAGTATTTCATTTAACATTTTGCGTTTTTGACCATTTAGAACTCGTTATTGTTATCAGTTTTATAAATCTTATTTATGTGCATATAATATTTGAGAGAGAGAGAGAGAGAGAGAGAGAGAGAGAGAGAGAGAGAGAGAGAGAGAGATTCTTTACTTGGAGTAATCAATAAATAATTACGAAAAAATTGTCTTCTCATTTAAAACACATTAGTTCTTAATTCATTTTTCACTGAACCCAACAGCAGTGTGTGATGGAATTCACTTCGGCTGAAAGTTCGTGATATCTGTCTATCTCTTTGCCAACGAAATTACTACCAGCCTAATTGAGGTTACTAACAAGATTTTGAAGGATTAACTGTTGGCTACATGCAAGCATTGTATGGACATGTCCATCTTTGTATAAAAATGACCGGTCTTTTTTTAACACAAAAACTGTACTCATACATGTAAATTACCGAAAAAGGGGTGGAAAAAGCTTTCCAGGGTGTATTATATTTCTCAATATTTTCGACAATCAATGAAGCTTTACGTGTGTGTATGTATTCAAAATGTTTATTCTGTATATCATAGTTCATCAATATTTAGGAGAGGAAGTTGTAAGTTTGTATAATGTAAGAACTTGTTTCCAAACCTTTTGTGTAATTTACACAATAAAATATGTTCAAATTAAATCAATACTTACAGATTGTAAAATATATGCAGTCATGCATTGTTTTCTATTTGATGAGGCCAAAACATATGTACCACACTGACGGGTTTGAATGGGTATATATAGAACTTCATGACTGTCGTGTATTCTCTAAAACCAACCGTGAAAATTACATACAGAAATGATGGCTTATTGAACTAAAAAAGAATAAAGAATGGATTTCAAACCATTAAAAATATTTATATGACATGCTATGTGTGAAACACGCCTACATAATTATGTACATAATATAGGCCTACATGCATTTTTATGGAGCCAAAAAGAATAGAAAATAATTAATCTAATATAGTTATAAATCTAAACCGGTGGAAAAAATCTTCATCCGTGCACTGTTGGTTAATAGAACTGTCTATATAGTATTAGAATTTTTTTTAACACAATGATTTAAATGAGGAATGGCTATGGGAAATGCCTGATCCGCTCCGAAGTTTCAGCACACACACTCAATTCTATCGCTGTTATAGAGAGCAACACCAACTATCGATTTCCGAAGATTTCTGTGTATCACTTCGCATCAAAAACAACACTTGCTGACAAACAAAAGTGTGTGACACAACGGAACGGCAGGCATAATTAACATTGTATGTAGCAGCCAGTCAATGTGAAAGTAGACTTTTCGCTTCCTTGTTTACGAAATTCGTTACCGCTAGAGGGAGCGCAAAATATATTACCCATGATTCCTGTTGTGTATTGCAGAAGTGTTGTGTTCGAGGCACGTCGGTGTATTAGAAGGGACAATCTCAATGTAATTTAAAATGGCCTTGCACCGTTCCCCCCTTTCCACGAGAAGGGGGTCGAAAAATGATTCGCAAAAGGACGAAGACGATTCGGAAAATAATGGCTACGTGCAGGTGCTTGTAAAGCCTCTGGAGCAAGGAAACCTGTCCCTTGTCCTGAATTGGTTAGGAGGAACGGCCAGTAAAATATCGTGTCAGCATCAGGGTGCAGTTTATGGAGTAGTTTTAGCAGTATCCCTTGTGATAGGGTATCAGTTACTAAGATGTGATATTGGATCAGTATTTCATCGACTATGTGGGATCCTTGTACCAATGTTTACAATTATTCAGAGCTTTTTTTGGCTCTCTGTAGGGCTGCGGAAAACATGGAGTTGCACCAGCGTGTATCTCTTATTTGCATCATGTTTTGTGGGGGAAGCCATCGCACAAATATTCATTCAGTCCTGGTGTGAGGAGGATGGTCCCTCCCTAGAGCCAGGGGACAAGGGTATAGAGAATTACAGTCAAATCACCCAGCCCCTCGTGGTTTTTGTGGTCCTTTTTGCTGTGTGCTCAGCGAGTGTGTTCTCAACATTAGAAACTCAGCACAGTGCAGCTGTCATTTTCCTGGTCAGCTTCACACGCTTTTTAGCATGTTCCACGTTGGGCGACTTTCCCCAAAATCTCAGACCTTATGTGTCCTATGTGTGTGGGCTTACTGGAATAATCATATCAAAATATATGGAAACGCTGTTTAAACCTCAAATAAATAATTTTATGACACAGGATGGAAAAATTCCAGCATACAAGAGACGATCAAGCTCCAGTTCCCAAGGTGGATTTCCAGCAGCAAGGACGACCGCCAATCATACAAGGGATAGGAGGGTCTCCCTACCTGCTCTTGGAAAATCACAGGTAAATGGGGGTATTTTTATTTAAAAAATTGTAAAAAGAAAAAAAATTTAAAGTCAAAGTATTTGCACATTTATTTGACCATTAAAAATGAGCTCCTATGGTCCAAAAGTACATTTGCTAGAACAGTGTACCTAGTTAAAGGAAAAGGGTTTAAGGATTGCTGCAATGTTTTTCAGTAATATTCTTATTTACTGGGATTAAAGTAGATTATATTATTTAATAATAATCTGAAAATGTTTCGGAATAACACATTATACAAGAAATCATGTAATGATATGGACTTTCCCTAACGTGCTTACTCTTTATCCCCTTGTTTAATTCGTAAAAAAGAAGAATGTGAGAAAAATTGAATTAGTTTAAGAAATATACAGAAGACGCACAATTTGTTTTACTTAGATCTTATTCCCTAATGTACAAATGTGAATATGCTTAGATTGTCAACATGTTTCTCCTGTACAGCATGTTCAACATTTGTACATTTACCTTAAACATTTTATACTTGAGCAGTCTGAACATGTTGAATGAAGCATTGCTACATTTCCTGCTCTGTGGGTTGAGAGAAACTGAGGTTATGTTTTTATGTTATTAAGTCAAAATATGCCCCTTCATTTGATTACAACCATGCAACCAAGAGTGCTAAGAATAACCTGTCTTGTAATTAATTTAGATCATGAACATTACTTTGATGAATGCAGTCTATTTCTTTCCTAGGCAATTGCAATGTCAAGGCTGATAAGGATTTTTTTTTTGTAACAAATAAGATATAATTGGTTGGTAGTGATAGCTAGCATATTTAGCAACCTAATCTCACGACAAAAAATAAATGACGCAAATATAAGAGCTGTCATCATTTGTGTTTTTTTTATTTTGGTTATCTTCTTTTTTTTATCATTTGATCAGCTCAGTGTACTTTTTAAAAAATTGCATAGTTTTGTTGACACTTTATACGCTGCATTGTAAAATTCTTTATTTGTATTAGCAAGAGAGCACTCACCTTTGCTTATGAAAATATGAAACACAAGTCATTTTTACCTGTAAATTGTATTTTGTAGCATAAATCTGCATTAATTTGCCATTTTAAATCTGTCATCAGTCACTTTTGTATCAAAATAAATCAGAATAGGAAACCACACTCGTAGTATGCATAAAAAAAGAGACCACAATTTGTAAACCAATGAGGCCTATTTCTCGAATGAAAAATGAAGAATAAGAATATAAACTTAAAGCATTATGCTGATTGGAGAATTAAATGGGAAACAATTTAATGTATGTAAATATTTGTTGTATATCATGGTATGAAAGGAAAAAATGATAGATTCTTTGCTGCTTGTTTACACAAGGCTTGAAATACTGACTGTAAATTCATGTCATTAAGATATCTTGTAATGGGGAAAATTTAATGCACTGCAATGTGATATATATTATACTATGATACCTACTTGCAAAACCTTTATTATGACATATGTCTCAAAGCCATATGCCATTTTCAAAACGTGTCAGTGCATTGCACAGATTTTAAAAGATTTCTTCATAGAAAATTGACCTCACTCTTTCTGTCCCACTGACTTTAGACAATGCCGCAGAGTATTAGTGCACTTCTTTTAGCAGTTTAAATGACTCCCTTTGGTTGTGTTGTTGCATTATTTGAATGAGGTTCAGAAATAGGTTAGATATGGTGTTATTTCTGGTTTTGTTGCCACAATAATGTGAAGTTTGGATGTCATTAGAATGTTGTCTGGTATTTGCAGGTGCTCAATGGATTATTAATAATGTCTGATCTTATTCCTGTCCTTCTAATTACCGGTTGGCACAGACAAGTAATTGACCCATGTATCGAAGCATACGTTGTACATCAATCAGTTCTTGTTTTCTGGGCTTCTTGCAAGTTTTAACAGAATTTCTTGAATTCAATCAACTGATGGTCATTACAACTGCCATATAAAACCCTACAATCATTTAGAGAAGTTGGGTCCACGGGCAATTCAGTCTTCCTTTCATAGAAGAAATGTCCACTGTTTATTTTTTTTCAATTTCTGTGAATCATCAGTCTATTCATATCTTTACAAGTTTGTTGTTAATGGATAAATTATTTCCAGTATTTTAGCCAGCTAGCAAACAATTTTTATGGTCGCAAAAAAAAGCGTCCATTTCCTTCGCGGGAACAGTTGTACCCTGATAGCAATCATTGGTGGAGTTGACATTTCATCTGAGTGAAATGATGCTGTGACATTCAATTGTAATGCAAATGCGAACAATTAAATGTAGCACCCCATTCTCCATTAAGTCTAGATTTCCTCTGTTTTGAGATGATTTATCAGGCAGTCCTATGCAGTGAAGACTCTATCTGCAATCAGGTTTACTTAGCTGTTAAATTGTGTTGACTCTTCTCACCTTTTGTGACGTAAGGTGCCATTACAAACTGCTGAAACAAGACAGGCACAGGTAGTTTCACCTGTGAATTTATAGGTTACAGCATTGCTGATAAACTTACCTGGATGAATGAAACTCGTACAGCTCTATAGCTCATTCAGTAAAGTAATTGTCATTTGTGTAGACTATGTGGAATAATAAAATCATCAGATTCAGGCACCCTCCCTCAATGTCTTCTCTATCTCAGATCTACACCATGAAGTTTGATGGAAAACATAAAAGGGTTTATAAATCCCCAGAATGTTTCAGCCCCATTCCATCTCATTTATACTGATTAACAAGGGGGAAATGGGACAGCATTGCAAGATTTCTACAAGGTTAAGCATTTTAGCACTGAAGGTTTACAATAGTTGGTTTTCACTTGACCACAGGGGACATTTTAAAACTGTAGAAACACAAGAATGAGGGCAATGCTCCCTGCTCTAGTGTTTTGTTTTGTGCCCAGGTTTTTTCCCTCCAGTATTTTCTGTCTTATCAAAATAGTTTAGATGACAAAATACATGGAAGAGACTTCTCTTGGATCCTTTGATATTCGATGTGTCCATTGAGCTGATTTAATGGATGATCTCCCTAGAACCACAGTGTTCCTTTGAATCCAACAGTCGGTGTAATAGGTGTATAAGCAAAGCTTTTCTTAGCATGTTAAATATATACATTGCTCATTGCAAACTTTTGACCATATGCAGAAAATTCAGCTTTGTCAGGTGCATTAGTATATATGAATTTCATCTTTATGATCATAACTGTGTAATGTTTTGATCATCTTGTGAAGATCTTCAAAGTATATGTGGTTAACACATATCTTTTGTGGACGAAATTTGAAAATGTTGATCAAAATCATGAAATGGTTTTAAAAAAGAGAGAAATAGCTTTTTTATAATAACACATTTCATTCAATGCATTTCTTACATGCATACATGTAAAAGTTCAGGAAATGTACTTGAAATTAAATCTTCTTTGAATAATCCCTTTAGATCAAGCAGCATAAAATTTAATCTTATATCAGATTAATTTTCATAAGAGGTTATAAAAAATGAGTCTTTAGACTGTGGAAGTGTAATTGCTCTGTCCCTTTGAGTTGTACTTGTCCAAAAATATTCACAATCCGGTCCCTAAAACACAGGAAAACTCGAGCATTAAACAGCAATCAATAGATAGACATTCATTCTAGGCTGGCTTCTGTGGCCAAATTACACCATCTCCTGCCTGAAACAAAGGGTAACCAAAGGCTATGGATTTGTTTGAAATATTACCTGATCTACTTTTATTGACAGTTGGGTTTTGAGAAAGTTGAATGGATATGAGGATAAGATTTTCCTTTCCGGATCAGGCTGCGGTGTTTGGGTAGGCGAGCTGCCTTGTCAGAATCCATCCGATCCATTATCCTGATAGCTGCCCCAAAATCAATTCCAACAGACTGCCCAGGAAATGTGCTTAAGTTTACAGCAGTTTTTCAATGGATTATATTACAAGATTAACATACAATATTTTAATGTCAAAATTATATCACTCAAGGACGACAATGTACCGTTTCTTGTTTTTTATTGTATATATTATATATACACACATATTCTTGTGTATAAGTCTAAAAGGTTTATAAATTGGAGCTAACATTAGAACACAAACGTATCTGGTCGAATTATGATTGTTAAATTTATATCTTCAGCTTGTTTGAATTGTGACGAAAAATTCAAAGTCACAGAAATATGTATGGTAATTGTCATGAATAGATAGACAGATAAAACAAATAAAAATCAATTTTTAACTTTTATTGGCTTTTCATTCCATGATGTTAGAGTGGAAACATTGTACAGTTATGAAATTAAGTTGACAAATTGCCCCGTTTTTCCCTTGGTTCTGCCCCATAGGAAGCCCAAAGTGTGCTACCGTTGTCATCATTGGTAGCAGATGTCGGCTCTTAAATAAGTATTTGGTTTTTTGATTGCCTGATTGTTCATAAAAGATGTCTGAATGTGCATCTACCATTAATGTAATATATACGGTGTCTGGGCCCAAATAGCACCTTCTATTGGGCTTAAAATGGGATTATTTGCGTAATGTAATTTTGAATATAATGCAGATAGCTTTAGAGGTTACTGTTTTATGATGCATTTTCATGTACCAGTAACTGCCATATACATTTTTATGTCAAAGTGTTTAATTGAAGCAACTTTTATGGCTTTGAAATTTTATTTGTCTTGCCAATTGAAAATGTTTAGAAGCCGTTGGATATCATGTTTGTTCTCTTTTTTTTCATTATTATTTTTTTTTACATGTCAAAATATCCCCATCCACTGCTTGGTATTTACTGGAGATTGCTAACATATGTTGTAGACAATCAGAAATGACTGCAACCTTCCAGTAATCTATCATCATTGTAGAGCAATATTGTTTCTCTGTTGAACTAAAAGATAAACTAGAAAGCTTAAATATGTAGGTAGCCATTGGTGGTCATCGAAACAACCAGCATTTTATCATTTCAAGAGCAAGCTCAAGATGTCGACAATCTGTGGAGATACATATGATACCTTTTTGAAACATATATATATAATAAACTATGACAGACGTGCACTGTCATCCCCAAAAAACAAGGAGCAAGTTTTTGCCTGAGATGACGACCACACAAGCTCTGAACATTGATCAAGTTTTTTGTCACTTTATAATACCGGTACATTTTTTTGGGGGGGGGGGGGGGGGTATAAAATGCTCACAATGGCTGCTCAAGAGAAAGAGAGAAATACATGTGCTTGGAGTGTAAAAGGAAAAGGCAGCAAGTGGATGGATGATGAAGAAAGCCTGTCTTGTTGAAACACTTACAAAAACAATCATTAAATGTGCCTGTTATCTAATAAAAATTAGTTTAGTTTCACTTCAAACTCGCAGGTACTTGCATACCAGGATGCTTTGGGAGCTTCAGTGAACAAGTGAAAGGGTTACAGAATCATTTCGTTCAGTTGAAACTTACTTCTGTATTTTTCAACCATACTATAATGATGTTTTAACTCTCGCCTCTAGGCTTTTAAGATTTAATTGGAAATTAGTAGATTCTCATATTTCTTCATTAAGCCCATAAAAAATTTACTGACTGAAAGAGAAAACGCTAATTTCAATTACTGTCATTTTTCAGCCATATTGATTTGAAAATTAGTTATATGGATATACATGTATACATATATATTGTTAACTTCAGTATGTACATACACACGTTTGTTTATCGAATGATATTGTTAGTCATATGCATTGCTTGACTACGAGGGAATTGTCGATTGATGACATGTCAACACATAGTAACAGATGATATATATTAATTGATAACAAAACTTTGACTCTTTTAATGATCTTGTCACTGAACAACTTCCTCAACCTTTTGCAGAAATTTCCAAATACTTGTGAAATCTTTGTTCTTGGAATTGTAAACATTGCATTGTTGGGTTTTGGATGGTGTAAATTCTTTGGACATGTTTAAGTGGAAACGTTAATCTTCTCTTGCAGATAATCAGCATGTTCACTAAAAATATTATCTTGGTGATAACAAGGGGATTTGAATTGTTTTTCAACACTTAGAAATGCTATCAGTTCACAGTTTTCTCAGATATTTTCATCTGGAGAGAGGGAGAGAAGAAGCAATTGACTAAATAATGAGGCCCTACTCATAGGCATTCTTGGGTTGCCAGGAAATATGGCATTCAGAACAAAATGGAGTGTTTATATCCATTCATTTGGTGTTAGAAACTCGGAGGAATCTATAGTCCTGTCTGATCCCATCTGGATTGATTTGATTCCTCAGGATCTTGTGCATGTTGAATTCTCTGGAATGCCAAAATTGTTATTAGAGAAATCAAAGCACTGAAAGTACTAACTGGCAATTCGATGAAAGTTGGATACAAGTGGATTTAGGAAAGATGGGAAATCAATTTATTTACAAATTTCAGTCAAAACAAACATCACATGATTGCATTTGTTTGATTGAAAACTGATTGAGTAAAATATATTTATAACATCAGAATAGCATTACACAGAAATAAATGACAGTTTACAATTGAATTGCTGTCTGGTTCTCTCTGTATCGTGATTTTGCAGCAGGTCCTTTAACAGTGATGCTGCTGCTTTAATTTCTACTGTAATCTCTTTGTATTAAATTCCATTCTGTCAAAATATTCAGTTTCTTATTATAGTAAAGATCGATGATTAATATTTCAAGCTTACTGGTTATTACCGGGTATTAATTGGAAAATTCCATTATGTCAAAATTTTCAGTTTCTTGAACTTTCTTGTTATAGTTGGGGTTCATGGTGATTATGATTTCATGCTGTAGTGAAATCTTTTGAGCAGTCTTGTACAAAATAATTGTCTTGATGAAAAAAATAGAATTTAAATTTAAGAATTTTCTAGGAAAGGGCAATTAATAGTCATTTAATTTAGACAAAGAAATACTGTGATTGGTTAATTTCTACTATCTCCGCCTTCACAATTACTGCTGCATATGTGGAGAAAGTTGGAAAATTGATAAGCTATATCAAATTCTACTGTCATTCAAATTGCCAGAAAAGGATATATTATTCTTCAACAAGGGACGATGCTTGCATTTCAAAAAGTTGTGCATGTCTGTTTTGAAAATCTAAATAGGATTCAAAATGGAAATTGGAGATTATATATTTTGATCTGAAAGATTGAAATTTTGATGGTCGTATTCTGCTTCTGCATGCTCTGATTTGCATTGGATTGAAGATTGAATCAAAGCAGTGATAAACAGAACATAACTTTGTTAAGGTGAAGGACAGTGTAATGTCTAAAGCATCTTTTGACATCAATATGATAATGAAACATAGAACAAAAAGAATCTCCATAATTTGTGATGTAGTATGATTTTTATTGGAACCATTGTGTGTTTTTATCCTTTTATGAAGGCCACAAGAGCGTAAAACATACTGATATGTATAGTAAATATTATCCAATCACAAATCGTCGGAGATTCTTGATTTAAACTTTTTATATTTTATTTTATGTATGCCTTTGATCCATCATTTATATTTATTAACTATTGGGAAGAAAAGAGACACATTAACAATTCTTGAGTTGCATTATGACCCCTGGGTAGACTTAAAGATTTTTCTTCGTGTGTGCCAAGGCTATCGGTGTAAAATCTTTATGGAAATCTAGAATTGATGGAGAAATACAACCTTTTGGCCTTTGTATATATATGTAATTTGAAAATAAATGTATGATTTATGTGTGATTTACTGTTTACTGTGGAGGTTTTATTGAGAATTTGTCTGTACAGAGAGGTCAAACATTCATCCCAAGAGCTGCACATTTAAATAAGTAAATTGTAGATCTCCAAATAATAATAATTATCAACCTGTTAATTTGAACTCAATAACACAGTTTGATGAGTCGTGATTGGAATTTAAAGTCTGAGTTTTAAAAATAATCTTTAAAGACTTTAGAGGCATTGTTTCAAAGTGTTGTTGAACCTGATTGATCGAGTTTATAATAATGCCGGCCTGCTCAATGACTGGGCATGTGATCAAAGTCACTGGCACACTGGTATTCTTGGCCCTGATTTGGCACCACATTTGTGTGTAGTAACAATCGCTTCAATGATTAATTTTCGTCAAAGAAATGACGCTCCAATGATTAATTTTCGTCAAAGAAATGACGCACAGGTTTAGTGTTATTGTTGTATTCTGATAGTTCATTACGAAAAACAAAGAAGGTTTAGGTTTCAACTTACAGAGTGGCTAAACACTGTCAGACAAGTGTTCTTTGTAAATAATGGGGATAGATACCGGTATGCATTGAATGAAGAGCAGGGAACCAGATCAGACAGTGAACTAGTTATCAAACGATTTATTTTAATTGTTTCTACTTATTTGTTTACTTCATTTATGAGTAATCTAAAAATCACCGATGTAAGTTAACATACCGTAATTAACAACTTAAAAATATGAATTATTACATGTATTCAGTTATCATAACTGAATATCTGCATTTGGTTTTGGGGATAATACATTATTTGCACTTATAAGAAGTTTGGGCAGTATCTATATGCAATAAAACTTGGTTATAGAGAATTCTTAGGAACGAATTTATCTACTTTGCTGCATTCATAATTCATCATATCTGTATGAAGAATTTGTAATAATCATAAGTATGCAGCAAATTTGTAATATACGTTTTCTACACAATTACTACAATATGTGCATATATATTTAAAAATCTAGAATTACTGGAATATGAAATGAAGGATTTTTGTAGAAATGTATTCTTTCAAAAATATTGCAAACTTTTAAAACAATGTGTTATGATAGATGATTTTTAGTAGCTCATTCTATTCAATTGTAAAATTTTACAGAAACAGGTGAGAATTTTTTTGGAACCCCAAAAACTTGCTATATCTGTGATTGTATTTAGAACATGTTTTACTGTATATTTATATGTTCGCAAAGTTTTGGCTTTCGGCTTTCAGTAATTTCTGTTTCGCTGGTAAAGCTATGACCAAGCAGGATTTGTTTAGATATATGTACTATCTGTATATTATCGCAAGCTCCTATATTTTCATTGCCTTCTCCCTTTATTTTGATGTTTTGGCCTTCAAAGAGGCAGCGTTTTCTGGAGATCTGGAGAAAGGAATTGGATTACTAAAATAGCAATGACTAAAAAACCTGTCCATTCATCAAATAGATCATTTCTCAATTTTAATTGCATATGCTGCTAATGGACTGAAAACAGCATTATTATACAGAAGGATTGACAAATTACAGATTGATTCTTTGTAGTAAATGACAGTCAGATTTGACATTGATCTGTGTTGTTTGACAGACTAGGTGCTAATCAGCTCCGCTAACTGTGAATTTTATGCAAATTTTCGTACAGGAGTCTTGAGAAAACAATAAATCAGAACTAATAACCATCTCGTTAAAACAGTGTTATTATTAAGATCTCTGCTATCTATGTGAAAGGATTTTGGAGAAAGAACTTCTGAGTGCTTCAAGGTTATGATAACCCCGTTGACCAGGGGGTAATATTTCTGAGGCTTAGAGTAAACATTGATTCTGTTCCATGTCTAACAGTGGAGCTGTGTTGACGTCATCCACCAACTGTACAAAGATCTCAATCATTCCGAGCTACTTACCCCAACAATTTATGATTTGTCAATTTCACCAATATTTGTTTCATGTGGATTGTCACACATTCTGTCAGTATTTAAAGAGAAGTGTTTTGATAACCTTTGGACGATTGACCTAAAATACATACAACATGGAAGGACAATAACAAAGGAGGAAAGTTTACAAAACAAGATATTGCTGTTGCAATTGAGTTAAACAGCAAGGAATCGTACTTTACTTTGACATAATATGCAATTATTGTTATTTAGAACTAATACATGTTGACAAAATTGCACATGTACATTGTACCAAGGTTATTTTCTCTGAAACTATGTACATATGTTTTGTATGCACTGAACCGAGTATGATTTCGAGCATTAAATAGTGTTTTGGATGGATTTAACATAGTTTTAGACCAAAATCATCTGTATATAAAAGGATTACGTAAAGAAAAAGATTTTATAGCTATGGATGGGTGCCCTTTACACACATCACTTGAAGCATGTCTAGCACAATTTTTGTAGGGTAAGGCCCGAGATAGATCTTTGAATGAAAATACAACAGATCAGAGATTTCATGAATGTTATTGCAATAAAATGTAGATGTTGTTTTGCTTGTTTGTATGTTGACAACTACATTTGGCTTCCCTGTATCAATGGTACTTGTAGATGTGTTTGTAAGCACAGAGAGAGACAGACAGACAGACAGACAGACAGACAGAGAAGAGGGGGAAAGGGGAGAGAATTCTTTTATTTCTTTATGATTTTGATAAGGATATCATTAAAATGATAATTTTGTGAGTCACATTGGCTTTGAAAAGTTTGAACCCGTGATATTACCATGATTACCACATTGGCTTTGAAAAGTTTGAACCATATTACCACATGTTCATTTGGAACATTTTCATGTCAGGCTGTAATGTAGCATTTCAGAGAGTATCTGAAAATCTGATGCTGACAATAGAACTGGATCTCAGCAGCTTGCAGGAACTGGTCAAGATTCACTTAATCAGCCTGGAATACAGATTCTTCTAGATATAGAATTAACACGGAGAAACCCTCCAGCAATATCGATTCCAGAGATTGGGATTAGAATGCACAGGACACAAATTGGGATTTTATGGAAATTGTAAGACAGAAGTCCAGGAATTGAAGGGTATTAGAAAGGATTAAGTTGAAGAACGTTAATTAGAATCTGTAGGTCTAACTTTTATAATGTGGATGTTATGGAAATGCAAGGTTGTGACTTATGTACACCAAACTTCCAGGGGATAGAACTTAAATGGAGAGCAAGCAATGGATATATTACTAAAATAATAAAATCACTATGAAATGTTAGACTCTTAGCATTTTATGATTGTGAAGGAGAAAATGATATTGACAGAAAAAAACCAAGAGTATTCGAGATCCATAAAAACCATTGACAACCTTTGTTTCAACATGTGCGTGTGTGTTTTATCTACACTGGGAGTATAATAACTGGGCCCCTGATTTATTTGATCCTGCATTAACAGCATTGTAAAATGATTATCAAGTCGAACCCCTAGTTCTGCCTGCCCTTGGCTGGGTGATGGCTCATTGTTCTGTTGACAGTTGCTGAAGTCACTGGGATTCTCTGATCTGCTGCAGCAACAGCTGGTCAGAAGACCCTACTAAACAATGCCCCACCGCACAATGCAGGCCTAGTTTCTGTGTCAACTTTGTCTCATCACTGATAGTATCTCTTATGCTTGCAATAAATTAATAAAATTACATTGAAGTGTTTTGCTGTAAACTATGGTCTCGGAGATTGATGCAATTTTTTCTGAGTAATTTTTTACTTTTATGGCTTATAGGATTAATGTAAGTTTCAAATTTCAGTTTTTATGTCCAGAACAGATGTGGATGGTTTTAGAATTAATTTTGTTGACCTTGAGATGCCCTTTTATGTAGTGTTGCTCTGTAAAAGACAGATATTTATTGATTAACCTTTAAACTTTGGAGAGGATAAGTAAAGAAAAGTGGAGGAAACCCCATTGGAAAAGTTGATCCCTGACAACCTACAAGTGTTGATATGATGGTCAATGGAGAATGTAAGCATCCCCACAGTAATTAAAGACCAAGGTAATCAGTCAATATACCATAGATAGAGCTTCAGTTCTCAGAGAGTTTGGCAAGAAACCCTATAGGAAAGTATGGCTGATAGGTAATGTAGTGTCTGTGGCAAGCACGACTCATTAATAACCCCGACATCTCCGGGATCCACTGAGAGATGACCAACTTCTGCTGCTGCCGCTGACAATCTAGATCACCAACATCACGACAGTTCACTGTGGAAAACAACAAACTGACGTCTGTTGAGTCAGATTTGACATAGAATATATGTACATCTGTCTTGGGGAATTGGGGGGAAACATTCTGTCAAATTGTATAAAAGATTGGGGAAATCATGTGTTTATATTGATACATGTATTAATGTTTATTCCTGTGGAAATTTGCCAATCATTATAGTGAGCAGATTGTTAGCAAAATGTAACAAAGCTAGGAGATGTGCCAAATCAAACCCCCTGTTAAAAATTCATAAGTGTTCTTGTGCTTAAAATAAAAAAATAACTTGTCTAAAGTTAGTCTAAAAAAAATCACATATCTTGGCAAATTACAGCAACTATATTTATTTATGTCAAAGAATACTGAAAGTTGAAACATTCTGCCTGCATGCTTCCAGTCCTTTGTACTTTTTAAAAACATATTTGATATAATATTATCAAATCTTGCAGGATTCGCTTATCTTGTTTTAATAAATCCCAACATTGAAATAATGAGTTAGACATGGATTAGGATGGAGGCTATAATTTAGGGTAGCTGAATTTAATCTGGACTTCAAACAAAGCGGGGTTGGTTTTGGGGAGGAAGAAGGCACTTGTGTATATCTGGTCAGTAGTGTTAAGCATCCTTTGTAGTCTTAAGGAGGTCTACCTCTTCCCTGAACGAGATACAGACAAGTGCGTCACAACTGTTTATTTCTGGCTTACCAAGTTTAATAAATAAGTCATGAAATTGTCAAAACAAAAGGAATGTTGATAAGTCATTCAAGATTTGAGGATGCAGTTCTTGAGTTTTATTATAAGATTTTACTCTAAATGTCTGTATGCTTGTCTACAGCTGTTGAGGTTTTGAACATGGAAAATATAGGAAGTTTACCTCTAATTATTGATGCAGCAACGTCATTCTTGCGTTGGTGAACTAATATTTAGGAATTATTAGCACTCTATAGACTGTTACATCATCAATTATTAAAGCAACGAGGCATATATCACCTAAATGTATGAGAGGTCGAACTAATAAACCTGCCCTTGTTTACAACACCTTAATGTGAGCAAAATATGTACGTAAAAAGAAAACCAAATCAGCTAGTGTTGGAAATGATGTAAATGGGTGTGAATGTCGGATGTGAAATAGGAGAGAGAAACACCGTTTAGCAATTACAAAATCAATAGCCTATTTATGTTTGAGTATTGACCTATTAATGAAATGCCTCATGAGTTATTTCCCTTCCAAAAGGTCTGCTTGGATAATGCAAATTAATCATGGTGCAAAGGTTGCCCCAGTTTGAAAAATGATGCCATATTTACTTGGAAAGTTTTATTTTTGAGAGCCATAAAAGTAGAGAGATAGATGCAGTGAAAGATATCATGGAAATTTATCGATACTGTTTATTACATAGTTTCAGGGATGGAGGGTATGAATGTAAATTAAGGAACAATGTAATGAATCTTTCCCAACTTAAAAGACTATAGTGTGAAGTGGTGACTTGCAGGATGTTTGATTATGTATGATGTAATCACTGATTGTTTCCTTGCCTGCAATGTCTGCTTCGGTACACTCCCTTGACAGTTTTGGTCAGACAGCTCATAAAGCTTAAAAGCTGGAGTGCTGTTTTATGTCCTGGAGACAAGGAGATGGCTACTTGCAGTCAAAACAATCCATTCTACTTACATCACTTGTAATCACTGTGTACATTGCAATTGAACTTCATGTCCCTGATTTTCTTCAAGAGTTCCTATCTGTCAACCAAATATCATAAAATAAGTAAAAAGTATGGAGACCATGGTGTGATTAAGTTTTTGTAAACAGTTAGGGTCCCAGTTTTTGGACTATGAGTGTACAAGTTTGAAATTGGTGGCGATGCCATCACATGCCAATGTAAGTCATCAGCCCCAGTCAGAGAGAGAGAGAGAGAGAGAGAGAGAGAGCTTGCTTGCTTTAGAAGTTGTCTATGGTATGTAGGAGTGCATCTTTCCCAGTGTGATGTGTAGCCTGAAATAAGTAATTACGGTGATTACACAGATAAAGAAGTGATTTCACATTCTTGGCACAGGCTACTAGAGCTTCAGTGGCCAACACTTCCCTGTTAACAATGCATTGGAAACGGCAGACTTTGGGGATGGTGGAATCCATAGTGTTAGATCCTCCACATGGAGTCTTCTATGCAAATGTCAGAGTGTGCATAGTGGCGTAGGCTTATTAATTACAACATACATTTAAGAAACACCATTATATTGAATAGCATTAAAATATTGCTTTTGATGAAATTTCATATTAAAATCTAAAGTTCATTGCTCGCAGTAACAATATGAACTTGGTACAAGACGAGACAGTCTTTACACAATACATTTTATGAAGAAGTGCTCAGCCAGTATCCAGCGTCTATTTACCACAGTGACATTGAAAATCTGGTTTATTAATGAACCACTGACTTCCAAAGAGTAAGAAATTTTTAGAAATTTGGTGGAAAGAAGTGCTGCAAGAGGGTAAGATTATGTGCTATTGAGAGTGGGGGGTTCCCAGCAGGTGTGATACACCATAATCAGCAGCCACAGGGGACTGTTAAAGACGGAGTCAGAACCAAATTAACCAGCAATAAAAATTTGTCAGGAAATGGTGCGGATTTGTGTTGGGCTGTTACTGTTGTTGTGTGGGAGCTCTCTTTATGTGCAGTATTGATACAACTCCGCAGGACGTGTGCTCTGTTCCCCTGCTCAGAGAGGCTTTTTTCTTTGCATCAAGGGAGGGAGATTAAGATAAGCTGATTTGATGGGAGATGAAGTCTTACTTATTCTCTATTATTCTCCTTATATCAGTTTTTATGCAGTTTCACTGTTGAAGATAAAGATGTACATACATCATTGTTCTTCTGTGTGAACAAGATTTAGAGATTATTGTAGTTGTGTGTTGGTAACATATTGTCACAAGAAATAAGCTACCTATAATTTTACTATGAACTCCCCTTTGATACATGTACTAAAGAGACTAGGCTAGACTCTGTGTATTACCGTAATGGTCCCTGGGTATTGGACTGGTGGCCTGTCCTCACCACTCCAGCCATACAATCCCCAAGCCTGTCTCGGCAGTCAGTGATGTTCACAGCTCTACTACTTAGCTGGTGATTGGGTTTGTCTGGTTCTGGGCCCTGTTGATGCTTTTGTCTATGTTTCTTTGTTTCATCCCCTATTTTCATAATCAGAAGGGACAAAAAATGTGTGAAAAGTTGTGATGTATGGTAAATGATTTGTGGTAAATTTGATGCCAAGATAAAAGGGCTTTTGTAGAATTTAAGGGTATTGTATAATTTGACATAAAAATGGTATATAGATGTTGAACATGAGATAGAGGCTAACAGCATGATGATGTGTAATGGTGCCATGTACTTTAACGTTCTACAGTTCGTACATACAGCCATTAAATATCCTTGAAGTATAAGAGCTAATTCAGAGACTGACATTATATTATGGTTTGCAATATGGGAAAAAAAGTTTTTGGATGTACTAAATGCCCTTTGATATTAAGCAAAATTAGATAAAAATATGTGTAATTATCTGAATTTCAAGGCTAATGTAGGGTTATAAAGTTGAATATTTTGAAGTGGTTCTAGTAAATGGTGTGTGTCTGATTGCTTCAGCATTCTGACCGAGGTCATTGATCAAGATTGACTCCAATAACTGTAACTCTATAGACTGGAATACTGGGGCTCTGCTCTGTATGAACTGTAGTCACTTATACCAAGTCTTCAAACTGTAGCCTCAGATTCTCTATAGCCAAGTCCTCTAACTGTTGCTGTTAAAATTGTGACGACAGTGCAGTTTCTAAAAAATAAACAAAATATACAATCTCTACAGCCATGTCTTTTAACTGTAGCTGTAAAAAAAAAGGTCCAATATCAAACTATAGTACATGTACTTGTAACGAATGTGACTGCAGACTACAGTGCAATCAACTAACTGTTACATTAGTACTTATAAAGACTGTGACTGACTACAATCCAGTCTCTAATTGAAGCTGTTAAGACCAAGACTTTGTGACTGCAGCCTATTTTGTTTAACTGTCTCCGTGAGGGATGTAACTATAACACAGTCCAGTCTTAAAGAATGGGAATAATTCAAGGAAAAGCTCTAAACTCTTTTCTTCTTCTTTTCTTTGCACATTTTTATTAGCTCATCAGAGCCAAAAGCTCAAGTGAGCTTTTCTGATTACTTTTTTTCAGCATCTGTCTGTTTGTCCATCTATCCAACCATTTGTAAGCTTTTTATGTTTTCAACTTCTCAAGAATTTCTGGGCTAATTTCACTGAAACTTTGCATGAAACATCCTTGTGTGGAGAGTATTGAAGTTTCTGAAAACGAAGGACCATATTTTGAAAGGGAAGTTAATAATTATAAAATTGTTGAAACTAAAAAAAGATCTTCTCAAAAAGTATTTGGCAATCAAGTAGTTAGATTTATAGTAAGTGTGGTCATATCATGATCCCCAGGGGTAGGGTGGGTCCACAACGTGAAGTTGAATTTTTACATACTAGGAATAAATAGAGAAAAATCTCTAAAAATCTTCTCAAATATTGAAACTACAAAAGGGACTTGATGTTTATCGTAACAAGATGTAGATGCTCTACTAAATTGTCCAGATGTTTTGTGCTGGACTAGATAAAGCTGATCTGATCAGAGTTATGGCTATTGTTGCTCAGGTGAGCAATGTGGCCTCTGGGTTTCTTGTATTTTTTCTTGGAAATTCATTTCTTTCTTTGATTCTTAGAAAAAACATCAGAAATTCCAATAAAAGAATGGCAAGTCTTATGAAATATGATTGGGTTTTTTTATAAGCAGGCTCCAAACTGTTTCATGTATAGTCTATAAATACATAGATAATAGTATCGTATTTTATAAATACTGGTATATCATCAATTTTTTTTTCTGTTGGTAATTGACAAAGTTATTACCATTATATACGCAGGCTGTCAGGGCCTGTTGCATTTATATCTAATGTTTTTGTCTGTTATAATAGGCATTGAATTTTTGTGTGCGTCAAAAAGGGAAAATGATTCAAGAATAACCAGATTTTTCTGGTGTTTTACCACTGCACCATTTATTTATTAACCATTGGTATCTCTCATATATATGTGTATAGATTATCACTGAAATTAATAAATTGCATGATTCAGTCATGACTTCAGGAGATAATCCATTATCTGCCATTTGAATATGTTCACAGACCTTATATTGATTTCGAAAGTAATTAATGAACATTAATTTTATGTGAAAATTCAGGCACTCATGAGTAATGATTATGTTACACAGAGGAAACAGTGCAGAAAGCCAGTAAAGATAGAGTAGAGTTTCATTGATCCAATCTAATAGGTCTCATTAAAATTAGTCTGGCATGCACTTTCAAATTACACCAAATTACGCTTAAGTTTACTTTGCCTCAGTTTGGTTTTCAAATTTGCTGATAAGACGTCCTAATAAATTTGATTGCTGGCTAAAGGTACTTTTACTGTGTGTGATTGACGGAGTGTAGGATTTTGGTGACTAATGGGGGCTCAGATTTGATTTAGAGAATGAAGATTTTATAATCCTTTTGGCTGAGCCATGTGACAACTCAACTCAATTCCTCCCCTTTCTGATACCATGCTGTTGAGCATGAAGGTCAAACCCCTCCCTCGGATACCAGATCTTTAGTATATTAATAATTATGGATCAATTTGAATTGAAGAAAACTTTAAAGGATATGCAAAAAAATTCAATTATGGTTTGTAACAGACTTTTTGATTGGCTAAGAATTATTTTGTGTGCATGAGCTTATTTATTGTTCTATTAATAACTTTTCTTTGGTCTCCCTTGATTTCTTTACTTGTCTCCTTGGTGATATTAAGATTCATATCAAGATCTTCACTGACACCACAATTTTTGAAATTTAAGCATTTCAATTAACATTTTCATCAGAAACTTGTGTTCAGTTTGCTCATTTGAATGCTGCAACAGCTGAAAATTTCATTCCTGTGCTGCGGTGGTGCTTGTGTGGGTGTCCTAATGGCAGCATGCATGATCATTACACAATATTCTCAATATATGTCCTTATACAACTCCTGTGTTTGCGTTTATTTCTTGCAGCCCAAGCTGTCCGCTTTCTGTCCTATGTCGCAAATCTTGGCATTCCTGACAGAATCTCCATGTAAGGATGAACACAGATGCACCCGTCTTTGTTGTGTTCATCATTTGTTAATCCTTTATGAGGGTGTCTCTAGAGGAGAGAACTGTGTATTGACTTAAGAGTCGTGTATTGGTTCCTAGGAATAAGTCTATAGACAGAGGAACAGAAGGAGACCCTCTGTGTCATTAACTATTCATCAACCCTCCCTGTAGTGTCCATTAAATCTAAACTTCTACATCAGCAAACTTTACATCAATCAGACTCCCTCTATTCAATCAATGTCTTGTTCTGTCAGGCGTCCTGGTGGTAGATTATTGTAAGGAATTATGGCCGTAAATTTCTGTGTATAATCTGTATGGTCAACATAGTTGTTGATGGGGAAATGGGGGGGGGGGGGGGGAATCTGAAACCTAATTCTAGAGCCACACTGTGATGAAGTTAAAACAGGGGATGGTCGTGGCCATATTTAGACTATATTAATTTCCCAGAGAAAAAGAGCTTTGAAAAAAGAAATAGGGAAACATTAGAATTTCAAAACTGAAATATATTACAGAATTTTTCTTTCCATCAAATAATAGTTTATGGCTTAAAAATCGTATATAAAATTTTCAAGTGGACCTGATTGGTGATTTGGCTGATCACCCAGCCTTCTAATAGGCAAAAAAGAAGTTGGTCATTAATTTCATTGCATTAACTCACCAAAACTATGCAACGTGTCCCAAGATGTTTTATAAATTGGCCAACATTCTGGGGTTTCTCAGCCTAGCTAGGTACAGGATAGAAGGAATGAATTTGAGTATTTTCAGAGATATTAACTTCTTTAAAATCTATCTCTCTGATAGCGCTGTTTAAATAGATTGCTATGGAATGCCTTCATGTTTTCGATCCTTGATTTAATTCTACAAAACACTGACTGTTCTTGCAGAATGTTTTGGTATATCATTTGAACTTTCATTTAATAGTTTTCTTTGTTTTTATCTTTTACAGGTAGGTGTCTTCTATGAAATGTAATCTCTGAGTGCATCAACAAGGTAGGCTTTTTGTGTGTGGATGGTATGTAGGCCGATTGATACCAACAGCTTGCAAAGATCGAACTTCACAATTCTCTCAGCTTCAGCTTCTGAGCAGTCCCCATTAGACAGGGGAAAAAATATTACCAAGAATTGTAATGAATTTGCTGGCAATTTCAAATAATCTAAACTATAAATCAAACAACACACAAACACATGAATCATTTCCAAGGAAATTAAAGAAAAGAATTCCATCTTGTTCTCTGATGTTATAAAAATCACCAGATGAAATATTTCCCTTGATAATGCACGATATTTCATGAAGTAAAAAAGTTTTCCCATTTGTGGTTTAATCAGTGTGCAGTGTGCAATGCACAATGGATGATCCTCGTTATATTTTATATTTTCTTCATACAATAATACCCACAAGTTGCATTTCAAAACATCACGGGTTAATGATAAAACCCAAGTTTGGTAAAATATAATTAATATAAGCTAGATAGTTTTAAAAACGCAACATCATGACGGAAGTACCCGGTAAGGCCCAACAAAAATTTGTAGTAACTTATTAGGTGTCATTAACTGTGTTAAGAAAATTTTGTTATGCTTATTTAGAACTATATTTCATTTGAAACTGAGAATCTTTTTAGACCAGCGTTGATGTTGTTAGAAGTAAAAAAAAGATTTTAGCTTCACTTTTGTTAAAAAATACAAGACTATATGGAAGGGAGCCCATTTTCTGTATATCACTCAGCAGGTAGTGTGAAAGCCATGGATCTTGTTTAAACCCTATACCTCATCTACACAATATACAGCTTTGATTCCAAGTTCTCTAGGACTGATGAATGAGTTACAAGATTTTTACATAATATGACTGGTTATTGCACTGAAGGTTTTAGTTTCCTCTGGTTAAAACCTGTAAAAATGATAAAAAAAATACAAGTGCTTTCCGTAAACCCATTGATCGAAAAACGGAAGATTATGTAATTGTGAAAGGGTCTAAAACCAAAGCTATGCCTGAACACAAAAATAACGTGAAATTCTTCCTATCTTTTTTTTTCTCTGGAAAAAAGGTTAATTGATATATCATTGCAAAATATCATTTATTTCTGAAATGATTTGTCGTAAATATAGGATTATATTTGGTAAGCTCACATTCAGGCAGTTCTCTCTACTGTTTTTTATAGAAAACAACTCTTTCTTCAGGGGGTCGCTTTTAAATGTATCCTTCATAAAAACAATTGTCTCTGTAGAAGGAGTTCTGCAGCTCAGTTTGCATTTTATAATGATTATAATATACATGTACGTTATCAAATACAAGATAAAAAGTATTGGGGAGACTGTTAACCTGCAATATCCATGTTCTATCTCTGTGATCAGTTTGAAGGTTAATGTAGGGAATTAATGCTTCCAAGTTCTTTGGTCTACGATCCACCATCACATCAATGAAACAGTATAGGATCCTACATAGTGGCAGTTGCACATTAAACCACGATATTTTATTGGTGGAATTTTATTATAGTCTAGATACAATTATGATAGCTTTCCTCATTGATTTGGCTGATGGTGAACAGCTTTTGGAAACAGGAAGTGCGATGCAGAGGGGTGTTCCTCTAATAAAAGTCATGAAAAATGACAAACTAGTGCAATGCTTTGAATTTAAGAGATAGGGGCTACATACTGGTACATAAACTAGGATAAATTGATCAAAAGAATATCAATCAGTGTTTTAGTACTTTGGTTAATGCCTGTAGTATGTATATACATGTACTTACTGTATTAGGCAAAATTATTGCTTACCAGTGAAATAGTTTTTAATGCATGTACATATTAAAATAGTTTCCTTTACTTTGTTTCTATTTAAATGCCAATACATGAGCACTGTTTGCACGTACATATAATATAGCTTACATAGAGATATGTTGGTGACATACGGTAGATGACAACATTTGGGCAGGTGTCCCAGACATGTAAATCAATGCACATGATGATAATTAAAAGTACATGTATAAATATTGTATTGCTCACATTCAGTGAATCTAAGCCAAGAGTGAAAATTTACCATACAAGGATGTTGATGAATTAGGTCTGATGGAAAAAGGATTGGTTGTAGAATATCCGTGACTTGCATTGATTTTGTGTCTGACATATTTTTTTTAAAGGTTTTTATTGTGAGTCAAGTGAATTTAGGAATTTGATGATTTAGATTTTCAAGTGATTAAAAAAATTGTTCTCATTCATAAGTTGAATAAGTTTCATATCAAAATCAGTTAAGTAAATTTAGTATACAGTATTTAACTAAAGCAATTTCAAAAATTCATTTTCTCACACCCCCTTCTTGACCTAGTCAGGGAAATTCCTAGGAAGAGAGAAATTGGTTGTAGATTGGATATGATTTATGCTCAGCGGTAGAACATTAATTATAGATTTGTTGCAAGTTGGTGGGACTCTAGAAGCAATGAGAGAAGAGAGCTGAGGAATCAATCTCATCTATACCCTGGCTCTCACCTGTAGTATCAATATAGGTAAACCTCTGAGAATAGAAAGGAGGTCACCATCTACGTCAGTCTAATCTACAGTGCTCTTCATGGCTTCAGAAGTTTGTAGGATTTTGCTCCCATTTTTTGTTCGGGGGATAGATTGCCTTACTGTCACTCCATCAAGAGAGTAGTGGTTTCTTTGTTTTAGTAAGGCTGATGGACAACTATAGTTATTGGGCCTGATCTGGGGTCAGGGGATTTCAATCACTGTCTCTCTTATCAGCCACGAAATGCAGACAACTAAACATAAGAACCAAGAAATGTCTTATATATACATATAAAAAAAAACTTGAGTAAATATTTAGATTTATTAATGCCATTCATTTTGATGGTCAGTATGTGTTAAAGAAACTTATTAAAAGCCTGCCTGTACAATGAAATTGCCCCCCTGTCATTAGGGTCCGACAGTTCATTTATATTCCTGTGCCAAGATCATCATCAGTTGATTTATCCTCAAAACACCTCTTTTCCTTACCGCCATCACAGGGCTGAAATAGGTCTTTTTATTTGATGTGTATATCTGTGTATTGCAAGAAGAAAAAGCCATAGAGCAGAATTAACTGTAGATCTCTTTAAACAACATGAAATTGACGCTAGGCTTATAAGATATTGAACTTTTAAACTTAAGCTTTATATATATTGGCGTTTAATTTTCCAAACTCGATTGAAATTCTGTCAGGTAGTGTAGCACTTCTTTCATGTAGGCCTGATCAATAGTATTAAAGGTGTCGTTGGGTTTTGACTGACAAGTGGCACGGAGAATGGAACTCGGTTATGTATAATGTATATAGACTTGACAATAACAGGGAACTTGGATCGTTAAGATTTGGTGACAGTGATAATTTGACTGTCAATTTAACCATGTTAATGAAATGTCTTTTGACAATTGCTATGACAAGACGAGACCTTCAATGCTCAGTGCAGACTAACTCCTCGGGTTTTACAATGCAATGAAAGAGGACCCTATTGAGTACGTTGCAGTAACTCTACCCCAAAAGTCAACATTATTACATTTTTCTGACAAAACAAGATGTACTTGATATCATCATATTATACCTCCAAGAACATTATGACCAAAAGATGATACGTAGGGTATAGTGAAAAGGGGATATTATTATCCATACATAAAGTGCTCAGATAACATCTGATATATTTTCTGAGGGTTTTTCACCCCAATTTTGTAATTTGGAGATTATGGTTTTTAATCAAGCTTTCAGCAATATTCCAACGGTGATTTGATCCTACAGTTTGATAAATTAATAAACAGCAAATTGCCTTTACATATATTTATGATATTTATTTCATGAAAGTGCATGGTTGGTGATATGTTGATGTCAAATAAAAAAAATCCCATGAAATATCATTAAAACTGTTAACTTACTTGAATACATGTAAAGTCAAACTTCGTTATCTTGAAGTAGATGGGACTGCATGTCTAAAAACTTTGAGATATCCGAGTATTTGAGGTATCAAGGGTAAAATAGTTTTAAAAATAAGTAGCCGGAACTTAAAAATCACTTCGACATATCCGTGTTCAAGATACATGTATTAAAGTTCAACTGTATATGCTTATACACAAATGAACAGAACAAGAATATGATTCTTTGTAGGTTAAACTGCAATTTTAGGTAAAAATTGAAATTTAAATATTCTTGCAAAACTTAACCAATATATACCATATTGCTTTAGGCCTAATTGTTACTTAGGAGATGACATGATTCGATCATGTCCATTTTACCCACTTGAACACTCGGGATTTTGAGATTGTTATCTGTTTGTAAAATGAACTTTAATTTATGACTGTATTAACTTATAAACAAAAAAGAAGCCAAGGCTTCTGCCTCTTATTGATTGTAGAATAAATATGTCGGACACAGAGAAAAGTCTGATGTTCAGTTTAGATTGTTGGTTATATTTATTAGCATACATACTAGCTGCAATAATATAACTCAATTTTTGTTTATATAAGGAGGGGGGATGTTAGATTTTTACTAAAATGTCAGATTATAAAAAGAATGAAGAATAAAGCTTTTTGCATATTATTGGATAGTTTGTATTCACCAAATTACACATCATTTTATCACCTTACACATATCATTGGCTTGCTCATATTCATCATCATACATACCATTTGATTGTTTAGATGCAATAGTCAATCAGATATGCTGAACCTGCATTCACAGACATGTATATAAGCATGCTTGGTATTTGCCATCTTTCCACAGGCCTTGTGGGCAATTTTTCAGTGGACAGCATTATCAAATTCATTAGGCATCAATAATTCATTTCGCAGTGAACTTTGTTTCTACTTATTGGTAATATGTTGACACAAAATCTCAGTGGGGCTTGGCATTTGGTGTACATGTACTTTACAAGTTCTCTCTAAACCTACCCAACATGTACTTCAACAGAATGGTGTTGTATTTCAAAGTCTCATGCAAGTCATGCTCAGCTCTCTCAAGTTTTCACGTTATGAGATCATGGTTCTTGATGATCAGAGAGGGATATAAAAATTACAGTTCCCTAGGATGCTGTATAATTTTGGAAAATACAACAGTGGGAAGTTATTCAACTATTTATTTTGAGAATGTTTCTTTTTTGGATTTAAAAAAAAACCCTGATTACAATATTGCCAAAAAGTCATTGATGGAACACCAAGATGGCCTTTTTCATGTAATTAAAACTAGTTTCCTTCCCTGTCCCCCAACAAGGAAATTCCATTCTGTATTCAGCGGATAGGGTGGGGAGGAGAGACACTATCACTAATGGATACAAGTTCCTGTGTTACAGGGCCTTGGGCATATGGACTGAGATGATCGGGGTCAGATGGGCTGTATCGTACAGTGCAAGGACCCTAAGACATGAGTAATTATACAAGGCTTCTTGTAATCATGCAGTAAGGCATGTGGGAAGGGTATTGATCCTGTTAGTTGGGATGTTACAATACTCTTACTCAGTTCCACTTTGTTCCAGATTCTTGGATTGTCCTATATGTTTCATCATTCCCATTAAATAAATTAAGCATGCAACATTTAATATTCTCTGACTTTGATTATGAGTTAAGAGTGGAATATTGGGGTGTGATAGATTTAATTAATCAGAATGTCCCCGTATAATGGCGTGTTATAAAAAGTGGCAGGGTTTTCTCTGGAGGTCCCAGTGTCGTTTGACGTCAAGCCCTAGCCTTCATCATTGCGTTGTCTGTCTAACAGGTAGTCTGATACCTCTTCTCACTAAGTGACTGTGATGGCATTCCCTCATTCCAGGAATTACATGCGAGGTTCTGCTGTTCAGGGCCAGCATCAGATTAACCAAGATATTGTAACACTGATGTGGAGGGTTGAGATCACACTGTTTAGTGGATGTCAGAACTCTGTTACATGAGCTCCTAGTGAAAAAGTTGCATCAAACAGATGGGAGCAAATCACATCTTTATACTTGTTATTCACTCTCTCAAGAATAGAAATCGGGAGACTTTAAAAATTACTGTGGAATCAGTTTTTTTCATGGGGGTCAATGTTCGTGGGCAGCCAAAATTTTCCTGGTTAGTAGGGATGTAGCTTCGTTGGTAGCAAGTTCAGGTACGATTTTATTAAGTATGAAACAAATGCTTGTATTATATATGTATGTGGGAATGTAAATTCATGGGTAAGGTTTACCCATGAAAACCATGAATATTGATCCCCCAGGAACAATGATGATTCCACAGTACCCAAGATAGGATGTTTTAAATTTGCATTTCTTTCAGTCAACTGAAATATCCACATCTCGTTTTAAGAATACCAGAGTTATTGTTCTTGCATAGAGTATAAAATAAAAATCAGCTGATTTATTAATTTTGTTGTATTCAATTAAGCTGACCTCCAGATATCATTAATGTGTAAGAAAATGCAAATTGGTGATAAGTGAACAAATTGGTCTCATGCATTATTGATGCAGCACTTAAATTACAATAAATGCAGCTACAGTAGAATAGCTATTGAATAGGCACACACAGAGTTCTTTGTGCTGGTGTGTGTTTTTTGTAATGCATTCAGGGAGGGATCAAATTTCCACAGGATAATGTTTCATTGTGCGACATGGAGACTGTTACATAACATCCGGCAGATAGATCGCAAATTGAATGTCATTGTCTGTTTGGGAAGTGATCGGTGATAAGGCTGCATTAAAATGCAGTCTCTTCTATTAACAGGTTGCTCAGACTTTTATACACCATGCATTTTAATATATCTGTCTATCTCCCTCTCTTCCTGTCTAGTAGAGCATCTAGTCTCTCTCTCTCTCTCAGTGTGACCTTGGGTATGTTTTCATCAATAGGATTTTTTTAAATTACGCACAGCATACGCATACCACAGCATGTAGCACATGGAATCCTCAAGTCTGTGGGGAGGATCTGTAGAGCATGGCTCTAAGCAGACTGGTGACATGTTGAAGGAGATTAGCTAGCAATCAGCCCTGGCTATCGCTATGTAGCATCTGTCGCAACCTTGGCTTTTATTCCCACCATTTCAATTTCAGTTTGAAGTATGCAGATCAACAATGAAACATATGGATATATTATGTAATTAAAAATGAATCCATTTTGGGGAGCATCATTGAAACATTCTATAATTTTCAAATGAAAAAAGTCATTGATACACTCAAGGATAACTTCGATAAAATAGAAAAAAAAAGTATGAATATTATTCAATCTTGAGAATCATCTTTAAAGATTTCATCATGTCACAGCTTGTATATTTGATTTTAATACAGATTTCTTAAAGAGAGTATCTTTTTTCTTGTGTCTTTAAAAAAACAATTACTTTCTTATATACCCTGGTATTTAAATTGAGAACACAGCTATTTTTTTTTTTTGTTCAAAACTTTAAAAAGGAGTTTTTTTATTTGTAACATGTACAAGAAGTCTCTTGGGAAATTCATGCAAAATGTACTGACTCTTGACTGCTGCAGATAATTCTAATTCACTTATTCAAATAAACATGATGATTCTGAAATTATTACTTAGACACTAATAAAGGATAAATAAGTTTAGTGTATGCATATACAATTACAAGTGCCCCATACATTTACGGTAACTCAGTAACACATAAAACAAATGCATTCCAAGTTGACTTTGAGTGGGGTTGGGGGTATGTTATACTGTCAGATAGGCAAACTGTAAAAGCAATTTTTTTTTCATATTAAAAACAAAGATTTTTTTTCACAAGTTAACCTATTTTACCCATTTTAATTTTCAATACTACCTGACATAATCATGGATTTGTAAACAAGCTTAACTTTTCATTCAATGCACAGCTGACAAACTTTAGAAAGAAGTCAAATCATAAACAATCATTAGAAAGTTCATACCAAATATATATGTATCTCTCTTTATTTTTTATTGTATTAGCACACAGTCACTGGTTGCCGTTTTTGGTCAGCAGTGACACTTTGTCAAAGAGAGGTAACTCCAGCTGGAAGTGCAGGAATGATAATGAATTATCTCTCTTTGACATGTTCCATTTTTAATGCTATTTAGAGATGCTGAATCCACAAATTATAAAAGAGCTTTAACCTTTATTAGTTACTGATAGACTAAGAGGAAGAGAAAAAGTTTTCAGTTTGATTGAGGTAACGTAGTAATGAAAAAAAAGGTGGTTAACTCGAACCAAAGAATGAATCAATATTTTAAAGTTAATGAGGAATAAAGTTGAGAGGTCTCCATTCAGACATTGTGTGACAGTGCAGCCTCTGACTTGAAAGGCAGAAGTCAGTGGTCCACATTTCTGTGTTATATAACAACGATTAACAGAGGAGCATTCAAGTCAATGTCCCAGTTTATGACTCGCATTTTATTGCTAGGCGGGGCGCAATTCTGCACCCGTAGGGGGAGGCATACCCTGAGGTTTAATCAGCTCCGATCAATACTCCAAAGCAAATATAATTCAAATCCATACGCATTTCCAAAAAGGTTTTTTTTTTAATTCCGAACATACTTTTATTCGGGATTGAAATTGTCTTTTGTGCTCTCGATCACGATTTGGGGACAGATTTCCCAAACAAAAGAATTTTTTGTATCTTTGTGACGGCACAGAGGGGAAGTTCTATTGCACTGAGAGTTGGCAGGCCCTGTACAATTTCTGATGTTACGTGTTGGTTCTATTGATCACTGCCTGATGACGCACTATCCAACTCTGTTACACTGACCCACTAGAAACACCAAATTGAGATCATTCATTTTCTTTTATGGGGCCTTGGTCATGATTTTTTTTAGTGCTAATGCACATTACACTAAAATCAGATAAAACGGGTCTGGGCCATTCTGACAATGGGCCCCATGACGCAAATCATTTCATTTCTTTTGACATTGCTCTCCACATTTTTTAAACAGAGTAAATATTAAAGTAGATCTTCAGTAATTATGCAATGGGCTTTTATTACTTGTATTTTTTATATTGACAAACCAGAGTGCAGTTGACACATTTTTTGTCCCACTTTTTTCTGTTGTTAAAAGTCCAGTCTTTGATACACTTTCTACTGCAAAGAGAAAGAAAAATTATCGCTCATTCATACATAATAATGTCAGACAATCTTTGGAGCTCTCTATTATTCATAATTTTCGGGTTCAAAAAGTGATAAGACTGAGGTGCGGGATTCTTTGTTTCATATTAATTTTTCTCAGGATTTACAGTAGGAGTCTTTTATACACATATGGGAATCATTTTCAGTTTGTAATATTCCAATTTACACATTTTTTAAAGCACATACCACCCAGTGTTACATAAGACAGGATGAAATAATGAGCTGCAGGAATAATGTGAATTTTATCACCATTTGGATTACCCCCCAAAGTGAGGTTCTATAAAGTTGCCTATAACCCTTGCCAACTAGCAACTTTATTTGATCCCTATAATAGGTGTATCTATCAGAGGTCAATTCTGTTGCAAGGTTAACTCTCTCTCTCTCTCTCTCTCTCTCTCTCTCTCAAATCTCAATATCTCTCTCTCTCTCTCTCTCTCTCTCTCTCTCTCTCTCTCTCTCTCTCTCTCTCTCTCTCTCTCTCTCTCATATTACTTCATTTGAAAAGTTATGTTAAGAACATGCAATTACAGAGCAGAACTCATCACGTAAGGTTTGATTCCATTCTTTCTTCTTTATTTTATTGGAAATCATTTTGCAAGGCTAACACACACTTCATTCAGAAAAAACCAATCTAATGACAGAGAATATTTGCTGAGTGTGATTGGTAGGCAGTAGATGGATGGATTCTACCGGGAGACTGCGTGAATGACACAGTGACCTTCAACTTTCTGAAGGTCACTGGCTCCACTAGTGCACATTCAAAAAAAGCTACTTTTTACCACAAATCAGTTTACTGACCATATTTTGAAAAAAATAGAACTAGTTCTTTTGTTCCAGTAATAATTTTCTTTTTGATGTTTAGCTCTAAGCAAAGTCTATGGAAACCTTTCATGATTGATGGTACAATGTAACGCTTGTAATTAAACTTCAGTTTCTTTATAATTCAAGAAGAAAAGAGAGATCTAGCAAGAAGAAATTTGCTTTTAGATTTGTTCTTTGAGTTTCTCAGAAAAGATTACAATATTTTCTTCTGTTTCTTCTATTCTCTATGCAGTGCTGAGATTTCTGATTCCACATCTTGCTATCTCATCAGTGGGTTGTAATAATTTGTTGATGGTCAGTGGGTGTTGGAATTCGGTGATGGTCATTGGGGGTGGGGGGGGGGGGGGTAATTCGGTGGAGAGGAAACTTGGTCAGCCAGTGAGTCTGCCAAACCTATGATGAACTGCAGAGGTACAGAACCATTCAAAATATCAGCGGCCTTGAAGCACAGCTTATAGGTATTCATGGAATGATGCAGGAATAAAGAATTAAGCTGCAGACAGAGCTAGGGTGGTAGCTTGAGATCCTGACAGATCAAAGCAGCCAAAGAGTGAGCACCAGAAAGTCATGTGGCTACAACTCATTGCTGGACACAGATACAATAAACCATTTCTTGTTGAACTCTGAATGAGTTCACATGTACTTTGAAAGAGGAAGAAAACACTTTTGAAAATTTTACTATTAATGTAAGGTTTATTTGTTCGTTTGCAATCTTATTTATTAAAAATGAATCTAGTTTCAATTAAGAAATTGCTGCAATTACTCCTAATTGGAGGTACATGCATCCTCTGAGATACTCAGATATTACCTGTAGATATAATCTGGCCGATAACATTATATGCTGGCTATACAGTGTAACGTAAAGCTTTTTAGATAATGACAATATTTTTTAAAACATTCACCTACTAAAACTAAAAGTACAGCTTTTCTCTGCAGGTTTTAATGGATTGGCAATTTCTTAAAAAGCACTCTGATCCTGTTTTATTTGCTTACTAGATTTATTAGCATGCATTCTATCATATAAATCCAGTATATTAAAATCATGTATATCTCTTGTGATATTATGATTACTTACAACATACATGTCTTTAACTTCTGAGCTAAATGTGTGTTTCTACATACTGTAGATTCCTAATTAAATGCGAGGAATTAATATCCGCGTAAAATCGCGAGAAGCACCCTTCGCGAATTTTAAAATCTTGCAATTATTTTTTGAGAGTTGAGAACTGTGAGAAATATGGATAAAAGTTCCGCGTTTGTGATATTATATTCTCAAGATTTGATACAAAACAGCGGGATTGCGGAATTAAGTACTCGCGTAATATAAGGAATTTACAGTAATGCAGTTTACTTACACTTATTATTTGGGAAACTTTCTTCCTATTTTCTATTTATAGTCTGTCCAAAGTTATTGCTTCTATCACTTTTTGATGATTTTTAATAAAAATACACATACCTGTGAAAGAAATACAATTGAAATCGATAAAAGGGAATATGTGCAAGATATCTTCATTGAACAATTATCATTTTTCACTCATTAAAGTTCACAGGAACGATAACAAATTTCTTACGGAGATTTATCATGGGAAAAGTTTACATCTTTTCTCCACTCGGAAGTACATGGGATACCTAGCGCAATTTTTCAACGTAATCATCCGGGCTTATTAATGGCTGATTCAATGCAAAATCCCGTAGACTTTCTATTAATGGATGTGTATTGAAACCTGAAGCGGCAGAGGGGGCGTTTCAAAACAGATAATCTGGACATTTTTCATATTAGTGGATGAACGTAGTTTTAGCACAAAGGTATTTATGATTATTGAAATATCAAGCAAAGTGGTGGAAGCAAAAATTCGCGACAGAGTATAGTTTACATGCATCCTTTAATAAGTCTCGGTTGTTCACCAAGTGTCCTCAGAGGTCTGATGCTGACACTGCCTATTTTCAGGTGTATGTTCTAGACTCAGGCAAACCTTCCCAGTCCAGTCTATGTGACTGGGACCAATAACTGTTGTAAGTTTACTGCAGAATAATGATCCAGTAATGACAAACTCTAATAGCAGTAATTCAGCGTGGAGTAAAAATGACAATTCATTCTGGTGATTGACGTCAATGGTCATGCTTCAGCGATTCTGGGTATTACACAGCAGGGCTGTGTTGAAAAACTCTTTGCAATTAGACCGTTCGAGATTTTTTTTTTCTGGAAAAAAGGTATTTTATCCAGTGCCGAAAAAGAAAGCATTCTAATCATTATCTTGTTGCGCCATGTTGTAAAGCATTCACCGAACATATTTTAATTTAGGAGATTGTCAATCATCCAGAAGGGAAAGTCTGATTAAGAATTTATCGTCATTCCTTGAGGGGAAATCTGAAATAATTTTACTCCGATCCTGAAGTGTCGGAGTGAGAGTTTTACTTATGCTGCACATCTGGCTGGAACTCGTAGTCAGTTTTTCTTTACAGTGTATGTATTTTATTGGGGGGGGGGGGGTTCTTTCTCAGGTTTGATTACTTTTGTATGTTTTCTGTTTAGAGTTTTATCAGGCAAGGTTGTATCTGATTGCAGATGAAAATTGACAGAGGGCCAAGAAAAAACATTTCATTGTCTGACCTTCCAATTAAGCATTTTGATCTTAACAAGAAAAATTTAAGACTAAAATAAATTGAAGCAGCAAAAAAAACATCATTATTCTTACATAATGAGAGTAAAAAAAATAGTTGTTTATTTTTATTCTCTTTCATTATCGGAAGTTGACATATTACCATAAAAAGCATATATGATATTTCATATGATATTAATTTGGCTCATTGCTGATGCAGAAATGGGAATAATGGCTCTGGCAGACTTATTTTTGAGACCTTGCCTAGGTCACGCCAGAAATATTACAGGAAGCTCTGACTGACGTCAGTGTAAATGTGATGCGTTAGATACTGGGTGGTGTTGGGACGCAATACCAATCAGGCAAGGTCGTCTTGGTCCCTGATTGGGTACCAGATGAAATCTGTAATGGTTATTATGTAATAACACTTAGTTTTGGCCGATTAGGGACTAGTAAGGCAAGGGAGAAGTCAGTGAAATCGAGTACAGATACAAATCTTAATGTGATGTTATAGTGGAGTTTTATCAAGCATATTAAATGCCTGAATGTGTTTGTGACGCCATGCTTCAAAGAGCTAGTTCAGCACAGACCCAAGATTGCAACTGTCATAATTTCAGTAATTAAATGAAACAACGGACGTTGCATAACATACGTCTGTATAAGAGAGGCGAATCTGACTTGTCTGTGGAATAATCACTTATCTGAAATATCTCAGATGTATATACTTGCTTATAGTATGCTTAATGAATAATCTTTATTATGTAACATTCTACTTATATAAAATATTATAAAAAGATATGAATGTGATGTACTTTTAATGAGCAAAATATGTCAAAGAAGGAATGTGATACTGCATGAGATTATGAAATGCATCTGCTTTAAAATATATTCCAAACAGAAAGTAATGTGATGGTTGATAGTGGAAAAATCATTGAATACATAACCAAACATTTCCTTCCCACTCCAACGCTACAGATGCACTTTACTTCTCTCAATAAGCCAGTTCATTTAACTAAAAAGCTTAATAAATCTAAATGTACAAGTGAAGGCTCTATGTGATTCCTTTTGAACACAACCAAATGTACATGTTATTGAACACAACCAAATGTACATGTTATTGAACACAACCAAATGTACATGTTATTGAACACAACCAAATGTACATGTTATTGCCTAATCCAACCCCCCCCCCAACTTCAACTCCATGAAAATTTACTAAAACGCAAAAAAAACCTACATGTGCAAGCGAAGGCTCTGGTTTCTTTTGCTATGCATGATTGATTTCTTGTTGTATCATATTTAATGCTTAAAGCCCCTTTCACAATTGGCGCACGAGCACTTTACAACACTTTGCGATCGAAATTTTTGAGCTTCGCACGAGCTCTCGCATACGTTGCACGAGCCCTCGCTTACGTTGTACCAGCTCTCGCATTCGTTGCATACGATTTACTGGTCGCATCAAGTCTCCTTTTAATAGTGGACATGCACACTATTCAGACGCGACCGAACGCGATCCAAATTATCGCAGTGCAACGCACAAACATTAGTACGAACGTTTTACAACGTTTTGTGTACTCGCAAGAGTGATGCACGATTTTTAAAGGTCGCAAGAAGAATCGCAGTTGTTTATGCGCGTACTCTGCGACCATGAGACTGTTGCTCAACATGTCTCATGTTATCTTGCAACGTTTTACTATCATTGCACGACTAATCAGTAATATGCCATGCTTTGCCACTAGTTTATATACCATGTATAAGTATCTCTGTTTCAGATCACAGTTCAACAATATACATTTACTGCATGATGGTGAGGGATATATGAAGATTTATTTCTCCAAGAAAAATCATACTTGTCTTCATCATATGCTCATATCGGCTTTTTCATTCCTATGAAATCGCCCTGTCACCTGACTTTCTAGACCAATTAAATATAATAGAATAATCATATTGAGATATAATAATATATGCTGCTGCATCTCTGTTTCTTACTGGGCGGCATGTTCTCTCGCTTTCAACTGTGTCTACTAAAGCGTCGGAAATGGGCGGTATATACATGTATACCCCCTCTGACTCGCACGAGCATTCGTATCATGGAATGCATGATCGCAAGTCCAATCGCATTGGCGCACGTTCAATCGTCCGATCACCTGGTCTCTCGCGCGATCCTATCGCATTATCTTTCAACAGTCGCTTTCATTGTACAACAGTCGTATATAGACGCAAGATATATCGCAAGATTTAATGCGTTTACATTGCACAACGCCCGCTTAGATCTTGCGAATTTCGTACGAATACTTTTTTCAAATGCGATTATTTCGGCAACAGTTTACGATTCACATCTAATTTTATCGGTCGCGCGAATATTCAGTCGTTTCTGCTCGTGCGCCAATTGTGAAAGGGGCTTTAAGTACACCTCTGTATACCTATTCACTGTATTATCAGAGCTTTTTACTTTGTATTTTCAGATTGACTTTTTGCGCTATCCCAACAAGGTAACGCCTGCTGCTCTCTGTATGTTTTGACATCGTAAAAAATTCTAACCCTACCATTGTGTGTACTTGTAGATACTAGAATCCTAAGTCAGTCAATCAGTCAGTCCTTTAAATTAATGGATTTGATGTGAATTTTATTTACTAACATCAGCACCTTTTTTTCATACACTCTGAATTGTGCACACAAGACCATTTTGCACTAGCACTTTGATTGCATGATTATTTGATGGGTGCTTCCTCCATTAAATCTGTTTTGGAAACTTGCAATGCAATAAACTTTATAAAGCCTTTGATAAAGAATGATGTAGAGTAGAGCAAAAATTGTCATTGAATTAGTACAGTTGTACGAAAACCATGCTTAATTAGCCTCTTTATATTGATGTCTTTAAAACACGAAATGTTGATGAATTATGTGAATAATAAGCAGATTTATTGTAATTCTACACCGGAGATTTAACTCTTATTAAGAACATGTTGTCTAAGAAAAAACTTGAGAGTCATTACAATCTTAGTTGGAGGGTCCCTGACCTGATTCTCAAATGAAAAGAAAATTATGATTCAGAAACCCAGAAGCCTTGAAACGTTTAAAGTTGAATTTTCTGAGAAGGTTCATTCCACCCACCAATACTGGTTTTTTTTTTCCTTTTAAATATTTATAGTAAATTTGATTTGTAGCAAAATTATTCCGCGTTTAATTGACTCTCCTGCTCCCGTTTCTGAATTACCGTGCATAGCTGCCATAAATTCTTGTTGTTGATGTCAACCCTTCTCCTGTTTTTTCAAACCGAATTTCAAATGTTCAATGGATTGAATCTGAATTTTGTAAAGATGTTATGAAAAGGAGCATTTTAAACTGGCACTGGACCAGTTCCAATCACTTTGACCTAGTAATATTGTGTTGCACATCATTACAAAATAAAACCTCATTATGCTGAAATATAATCGCAGCATTTTATAATGGGTTGTAGATCATTGGGAGACTTCAGAAAATCTATTAAGCTTTTTTCAATATACAGCAATAAATTGCATGTGTGATTTTAAGGATATCAAGAAATGTGGATTTTTTTTCTGGGAGAATGGTTTTTGAAATCAGTGGAATGGAAAATTTTGATACCATTTAATGCATTTTTTTTTTTTAAATATATGTTATTATAGATGTTTACTGCTTATATAGCGATAAAAACTGCCAGGGTCACTTAAAGTGTTGATCAGTTAAGTGGAAAAATATATCTACTAAGTGGAAAACAATCAACTTGATCTTTCTTTAAAGGAGAATTGACAATCTTATACTTAGTGTGTGCTTTTACGATACATCTACCATATATAGTAAAAGTAGAAGTCATCATATTCAATTGTTATTATAGGTAAATATGAAATCAGGAAATGAACTTTACATACAATGTATACATGTATCAATAAATGAAACCTAATTCATTAGCATTGTGAAATTTGTATAGTATCTGTAGCTTATATCGTATTGATCGATGCATATTTTTGATGTCTTAGAACTTTTCTTGTCCTGTCAATTTAATAATGTTCATATGTTTATTCTTTTAACACCAAATTTAGTTCAAATCAATATAGGGATCCTATGGACATATTTCTGTGGAAGTAAACAACTATTCATACTCACACACTACAATGGTGATGTCATTTAAACAGTCAATAATTTGTAAAGATCAGCCTTGTGATAAATAAATTAGGTTCTACTAGAGGTTAACTTTAGGGATGTATCTCTGAACTGTGTTTCTTCACTGCAGTATTTAAATTTCATTAATTAATACTGAATTAATTGTCCGACTTCCAATCCCCCAGTGAAGTATGGATGGACTTTTAGGATAATGTATTCTGAGTTTTGTGGTCTGTTCAATATCTGTCGCCTGCAGGGACCTAGAAGTCACTGAGGTTGACTCGATGCCAACATGTGTGATTATATTCAAGGGGAGGCAGTCGACGGCCCCAGGAAAAGAGTAAAACTGTTCTCTCCAATCAGGGTCTCTCCATCTTTAAATTGTACTGTAAAAGCCAAAAACGTGGGGAAATAGCACGTTCTTGCACTCCAAACATTTTTCTACTTGACCATGTCACGCCATGCAGATAGTGACGGCCTTGTCAGCAGTGCACCCTGTCTTTGCTCTGTATCTTTGTTCTGTAGCGCACTGAAGCCTGCAGTCAAATATCAATCTTTTTAGAACTGTCTGACTCTTGCTAATTTTCTGTAGATGTCAGTCAGTAATCGGCATGTCCAAAAATTACAAGGGGGAAAAAACATTGGAACAGATCTTGAAGATAAAAATTCATATGCTGATCCGCAGCTGCAAAAATGCCTGCATGTACCCAATCACTTCTGTACACGATCTCTGTATTAAGGCATTCTACTTATCAAGAAAAGGTCAAAATTACCATTTTAAGGATTAAGCCTAATGGAACATAGTGAAAATAAACTTTCTTTTTAGAATCTGCCTTTTCTTTGTTGTATTCAAGCAGGAAACTGTTTTTTAGTTTAAATTGTTAGCACTTATGATTCTGTTGTGTCACCTAGCTTGCTTATGTAGCATCAAGGTCCCGATTAGATCTAGATTAATGCCCGTCACACCCTTTATTTCTTTGACTTCAGTGATATGGATCTATCAATGCTAATTTATGCCAAATTCTTCCATCAATCTGGTCTTTTACAGTTGTTCTTATGATCTGCTGTTTTGAAGTTTTAAGATTTTTGTTTTGGTGTTGGTATGGATGAAGTGAAGTTATTATTTTTTTATATGATTTTAAGGTATCGGTAACTTTAAAAAGAAATACAGGGTTTTTAAACTGATGTAGGGCTAAATGCATTAGAACTTTATTTTCATCAACTAGATGAAATGTTTTGCTTATAACATTTTTAGACTACAGTAAGTCTTTTAGAAAAGGGAAAATATCCAGCACCCTCTTTACTGTCCAGTGACAAACCAATGATTGGTCTTCATTTTAAAAAAAATCATGTTTAATATACAGACAGCTAAAAAATAATTTCCATGATCAGTCTTCTGCAGATTTCCACACTGGATGAAGAACATTTGTATTTACTTTAACTTGCGGAAATAACAACCTTTACAAGTAATAAAATTCAGTGGTATAATTTACCTGAATGAATGTAAATGAAAACATCAACGTAATGAACATGAATTAAGTGGCACAGTTCTACAATTCACCTTCTAATTACACTGCTTCAATGAAAGCAAGGATGGAACCAAAGATATACCAGAGAAAATGCCAGGATGAAAAATATGCTAGCGTTGTTAACTGACAGAGTATATTTTTTCATTGTCTTACACAACTAATAAATAAAGCAGTGCAAAAAGGCGCTTGGTCTACTTGTACATAGACCAGAAATTTTTATTTTTTTACTGCAGGAAAAATGGTATGAAAACTAAAATCTGTTGTTTTGTTCGTTATCAAGAAAATTACATAATTTTGTTGTTCATGTGGGTGTTAAGATATGAGTTCTTTTGCCAGAAGAAAGTCTTGGTTATACAATTATATAATATATTTACATGAGATGAAAATTCGATTAGAGACTGAATGAAAGACTTGGTGTAACATGAAACACCTACATGAATGTTCCTAGGAAAGACTGGGCACCTCCATTCATTACCCATGTTATTGAACAAAAAAGCATCATGCAAAGAAAATGCACTTTGACCATAAAATGAAAGTTTGAAAGTTTTTTATTCTTGTAAGGAAATATTCTAATGGCTGATACTTTAGTGGTTAATACATTTTCTCCCCATGATACTTTAGTGGTTAATACATTTTCTCCCCATCCTTAGAACTTCTACGCCACACACACACACAAAATATGAAAAACTTTTAAAAAACCCAAAAGATCGGTCAAAAGAGAGGACATTGTTTCTACACAAACCAAAAAATAACTAAAAAAAAAGAAGCAAAAAGATTGGTCAAAAGAGAGGACATTGTTTGTGCACAAACCAATATATAACTCAAAAAAAAAAAAAGCAAAAAGATTGGTCAAAAGAGAGGACATTGTTTGTGCACAAACCAATATATAACTAAAAAAAAAGAAGCAAAAAGATTGGTCAAAAGAGAGGACATTGTTTGTGCACAAACCAATATATAACTCAAAAAAAAAGAGCAAAAAGATTGGTCAAAAGAGTGAGAGAGGACATTGTTTCTAATATGGGTACACATTAATAAATAATAATTCAAACAAAAGAGTCATTGCTGCTCCCGTCACCTTCTGCCGTGATGACAATGAGCTGTGTGGGAGAACGAACAGCCCTGTCACTCCTGGTCCAACCAAAAAAACTCGGCCGGGCTAACATCAACCAATCACAGTCCCCCAAATTACCTGGGAATAAAACTGTTGTTTTTGTTTATATATTGTTGTTGTCAGATCCTGTAGATCTAAAAGCCTTTTGGTTATTTTTATTCTTATCTTTTAATAGAGAGAATAAAAATGAACCATCTACTCTTAATATAGCTTTTATATGTGTGTATATACATGTATATATCCGTTTGCTTCAACAAACATGTTTCGTCAACTTTAATATATAAAACGGGGAATTTTGTGTGGTTTCCTGTTGTTTGGAAGGATTCTAGGGAACTTTGAGCCCTTGTAGTAATTGCAGCATCTCTCTCTAGTATCTGGAATCTATCAGGAATTGATACCACTGTTATATGAGTTGTTTATGGTGTATATCAGAGCAAAGGCCATTAAACATTGAATTGACATATTCCAATACATTGGGTACACATTTACCAAACCAATTTCTTAATTAATCTAGCAATTTTCTCCCCTGTGGCACTATTAAGCCAGTATCTTTGATCCACCTTTATTAACAAGAATCTGTAACAACTGCTGTGTAAATGAATAGTGAATGCTGGAAGAGGCAGTCTGTGATTGATACTCTGTAGAGGTTGTCACGAGTTTCCTACAAACAAGTCAGCTAGGATACGTCGCACTGTGTCCTTCCTCTGTACTTGTACATACAGAATGCATGGGAATATTGTACAATCTGATTCAGACTTTTGTGTCGGACACAGTCGGCTGGTACCAAAGACGTCAACAGACCCCTTTGCTTGGTACCTATCTATTGTGTGATAACATCAGTAATGGGACCTTGGTCATGTGCATTCAATACACATCTGCTGCTACTGGATTTGGACTGATCTTTTGTGCACACATTTTTGGACTGCATTAATTTGCCTAAAATCCTTTTTCTTCCTTAAATACTGGGAAAAGGGGTCAGAGATTGTGAATGATTTATATGATAAATTCTATTACTGAAAAAACTTGTCTTAATGACGATTGAGACTCAGGAAAACATTTAAATGATTGCGTAAATTCCGATTCAATTGGCAGGCATACTTAGGGAGACTTCTCTGTGGCATTTTTGAGCAGCTCTGGGAGGACAGAGTTTATGGCTGACTGTTGTCTCTTTTATGTAGATCTCGGTAAATAGGAAAACTATCCAGGCCTGGTGTATGTTTACAGCTGTGTCTAACCAACGCTGGAGAACCGCTACCCTTGAACCATTGCCAGGAGTCGTATTCATTACAAATGTTCATAATCATTCTATTTACTAACATGCACCCCCAGGCTATTTTGCATATTAATTCCAATTAACCAGTGGTATTGTTTTAGTGGCTTCAGTACAGCTTTGAGATAATTTGATAAACTGAGTTGTTGGACTGAGCTTTAGTGGTGAGGATCAATTTTCAAATGAGGAGATGATTGGTATAGCCTCATTATTGATAATTTAAAATATGCATATCTGCTCTAAATCAATGGAAAGGACATTCACAATTGATGGAATCTTCCCAGCCGAATTAAATGCAGCATGAAAAGAGAGAAAGTTTCATGCATTGAAGACTCTGTTTAACAGGTGCTTTATTCTCTCTATGTGGTATTTTCTTGGTTTGCTGCCCATTAAAAAATTCTTTTTGGAGAAATTGTCTTACATTTGAAAAGAGGAGTTAGATATCAATTTATCAGCAGTAAAACTTTCTCCTTTGAGTGCTATAGACTCCCATTTGTCAAAGGAAGTGAAAAATGTAACAGTCAGGATTTTCCTCAAGGACATATTGCAGAATCGGTCAGGAAATTCTGTGCTGTTTGTACTTTTTCCCTTTAATTTCTTTTGACGTTGAAAACCTAATTATATATCTTATTTTGTGAATTAACTTCTACCAAGTGTTTAAACCCTCTTCAGGAGACGCTTTTCCCTGATTGGTGGAAACGATTGCGATTGATTTGGCTGCATGTCACTTAGGTTTCTGACGAACATGCTATGATGTATAAACCTAGACAGGCATAACGCACTGGTCACTTACTGAGGGCTTGTGTATTAACATCCATCACAGGAGGTCAGGGGTCAGCACGGGATTATAACATTGGACAGACTGTGACCCAACACCCCCATGTCATGTCCCAGCAAAACCTTTATATACACTTCCTCGTGAAAACAAAACAAGAACTATATCATTGAGCTGGGAGGATGTGCTGGCTGAATTTGGCCGGTCACTGGTAGGAAGAAGAAATTCACAGGATTGAATCACCTGTTGATTGAGACTTGCCAGAATTCACCTGAGTAAACGAACGCATCCTTTATCATAGAGAACCCCAACTTGTTGCCAGAAGTTGTTCTGACTCTCCAAGGAATGAGAAAAAAAAACTATTCAGATGCTGTGGTGCTAACAAGAATTTTCTTGATTTTTTTTCCCCTCTGAGATAATGGAGGGCATGATTTTTTAAGCAGTCGTGGAACATTGATTTTATATTTGTGTGTGTGTGCAATTTTAAAATTGTGGAGATTATTATTTGATTTTCAAATTGGAATATTATTACCTATGGGATGTGGATTTTCTAAGTCACAATGATGTTCCGGAAGGACAAAGCTAGCCAGACTCCGGATCATTGTGTACACTGCGTGTACACAGATGATGAGGTAGCCTATTACATGGTAGGTACTGTTACAGAGGGGGCAGGGGGCAGATTTCACACCCCAAGGTCATACAATGATAAGATAAAAAAAAAAATCTAATTGGGCTAAATTTTTATCAGTCCCTGATAAATGTACTTTGTATGAACTCGCATATTCAAAAAAAAAATTCTGTTCCATTTTCAAATGGTTTTAAAAATAATTTCAGCTCAAAAAATCCCCTGTATAGTTTGGACTATTTCCCTGATATTGTTGAGTTATAAGCTTTTGTGTGGTGTAGATAGGAGTAAGAGATATCAGTATTGGCTCTCTGTAAACTTATCAGTGCCTTTAATCTTTTGATAAGCTTATAAACTGGTTCCCTGTGAATATTAATCTCCAGCCTTTTTTTCATGTCTGAATATTCTCCTCTGTTTAATGTTTGTTTATGCTATATGTATGTTTACGAAGTACTTAGCTTAGGGTAAAGTTGACCTGCAATGGCTAATCATGGTCCACGATTTAGGGGCTTCAGCCCTCCATGTTTATACACCTCAGGCCCTAGGCCATTTAATTACCCAGCATCCCCAGAATTCTACGACCCTTTCCAAACAGTGAATGATGGTCAATGGTATTATCAGGTCGGAGATTTTTGCACAAAGTAAATATGGCTGTCAGGGGTCCCATGGAGATCATTAATAAGGATGAAGCATCACCTTGTGAAATCTGTCAAAAGATTGCAACAAAAAAGCCTATCATCTTTATACAGAGATGATTTATGTTTCCTTTTCCACTATTTACACTGCCTGACAGAATCAAGACAAAAATCTCGCGTTTTGTGTGCGGTCTTCTTCTTATTTTTTCTTTTCTATGCTGTATTCATTGAACATCAAATTAACACGATTTTGAATGGTAAGCCAAATGTTGGATCTTGTACAGGGTTTGCAGAGTCTAAGCTGCCAAGTTATGAAAACTTCAGATTCTGTCTCTGTGGTGGTAAAAAAAAAGATGGCCTAATTTTAAAATCCCAGTCATTTATGAAGTATGACAAATGCCATTAAAAATCCATCACTTGGTCTAAAGTTTTGGGGTCATAAATCATCTAGTAATGAGGACAGCTTTACTAAAGTCGGCTTTTTTGTCATGGACTTTGGTTTTTATTCATTATTAATAGTTCTTATCAATATTGAAATCTTATTCATCAGAAACTGTTGACTGATTGTTGAGGTACATAGGTTAATGAAGTCGTACAAGGCTAAATTTCTCCAGATCCTAATTACCGCAGAGGGATTTTCAGTTTTACACTTTTTTTTCAAGAAAACCTTACAAATTCTATGAACATGTATTGGATGATATATTGGATTAATTAGTGGCAGATGTCATTTTACTTTTTTGACTTAATTGGAACTGATTTCTTAGAAATTCTTTATAGTTTTTTTATGTGATTTTTAAAAGGATATTTAAGCAAAATACAGAAAGTTTCATGAATTTGTTGTGGTTCAGATTATTTAGTGAACCTAGATTATGGAAATTGACTTAATTCAAACAGGAAAATGATGTCAAAATACTCTCTGGCAGTGTTAAAACTTCCACGATTTTGTGACACTGTTTGAATTGACACATTCCATTAAACTTTGATCTGAAAGCTGTTTAAGATGTTTGTACTTTTGTTAAAAAAAATGTGCAGCTCTCTCATTTCCAGTCACTAGAGTGACCCTTTTGCACTTAATAACCAATAAATGGCTTGTTGTACAGTATTTAAGACAGGCAACTGTAATATTTTTTCCCCAAAACTTCACCATTGCCAGACTTCCGCACAGTTTTCAGAAAAGAGATTCAGGTATTTAAGGGTAAATAATAACCATGACCCAAGCAGAACAACAGATGACAAACCAAGACAAATGAGTTTACGCAAGGTGTTCGTGTGGGGACACAGAAGGAACTGAATGAGTGGCATAAAAAAAAATATCAGGAAAAGAAAATCTCCAGAAACTGTTGCGTTTTGTCCTTCCCTAATATTTCTATGTTCCGCTGTTGTATGTTCTGTTCTGTTCTGTATGACAGCTTTCCACCTTCTCTGCTGTAAACAACATGGTTGTTAGGGAACAGAAGTGTGTTTGTATATGTTAATAATAAGCATAGACTTTTGCCCTCCTCCTTGCTCACCTACATAAAAACCATTTAAATTAAACCACAAGGTACATGTAGGTCGCCACGGTGACAAGTGACCTTGACTTATCAAGTAGAGAGAGTTTCCTGTTGTAATTAATCAAAACAATTTGCATGGTTTTTGTAATGTTCATTAATTTAAGGCAAGGTGTGCCAGTCTAGTTAATTAACAAGCAGGAAATAAAGTCTTTCTAGCTCTCACACATGAAGAAATCATGATCATTTGCATTATTTCATATTCCATCATTGATCCTGACTAGTGCAGATATCTTTCTAGAGTTACCTCTCTTGAACTATACTGATAGGTCCAAGAAGCATCCACTGTTAGTCCTTAACTACAGATTTAGTTATTTGTAATTTTTATAAATGCACTCAGTTGATGTTATAATCTTGAAGAAACTGAAACCTTATCATGTAATAAGCTGCTGTGTAGCAAATGAATAGAAGTGTTGTCATGTGCACTTATCTGATCATATCTACCATTTAGATTCTTTTTGATTTACACATTTTAAGTCCTTGACAGTTGTCTTCATTTCAGTTCTTGACCATGAAAGGTCAGGCATAAGTGTTGTGGTGTAGAAAAGTAAATCGGCCAAAATAAATGTGAATAATAAGATCGAAGTGACACGGGTGACCTGTCAGTGCCTTACTTATTGAATAGGAACTAGTACATGCTCTCCCTGTCAACTCCTCTCTCCATTCACAAACTGTGGGGGAGGTCTGAATTCAGCTGTTACTTGGGGTAGAGGGTGTTTGTTTTCACAGCAAGGGGAGGGCAGCAGTCTTTTGATTGTGCTCCGGCTGACTGTAGGTGTTAACCAGTATGGATTGATCACTCCTGGCTCTATAATGCAGCAGTGTTGGCTATGACGTAAGTAGGGCAAATTAAGTCAACATCCACTTGTCCTTTGGCAGCAGAGCTGACTGCAGACCTACAGAATGCTGCACACATAACCCCACCGCTGATTCTGCAGTGTATGTGAAAGAACACCATTCATCCCCAACCCACAATGTTACCATTGTATGCACTTTACTGATAGCTAGGTCATTATTCTGTCCTCACCTCATGATGCACACAGTTTGACATCATTTACCTGTATGCATTCATTGAATGATTTAATCGAGGTAACCTTGATCTAACTGACTCGGTGTGTCGGTGGATGTTTACTAGAGGAGTCCATGACGAAAACATACCACATATAACTGTTAATGAGAACCGCTACAATTTTATGTACTTCAGTCTCTATCTCTCAATTCTTAAAATTTTTGTTTTGGCACCATGCGTGAAAGAAATATTCAAGTGTCAAACCTTGCTGGTACCCACTTGTGAACACTTTGTATTTCAAAAGCCGAAACATTAGTTTAGCACTCTGACATAGCTCTTGGTTACGCACTAAGATAAAAATATCAAGGAAATTACACAAAAAGAAGTTCATTGTATAAATATCTTTCTTCAGCACTGCTGTTGATATGATTTTTTTTATTTTAGTTTTCCCATCCAACGCATTAGGTGCATCCTGGTAACTTGTAACAAATGATTTAATTGGTTAATGCTTCGCAGTTGTGTAAGAGGTTTTTGAAGTTTAATTCCTTGTTTTCCACCAGAGAATTCAGCTCCTTCTCCTAGTGATGTCAATAGGAAAGTAATGAGGGAAAAAAATCATTAGAGGCATAAGATAAACAGAGGTTGTAGATCTCAAAGTCAATCTCATATTAGAAATTGATTTCTTTTTCAAGAAAAACATCGGAGAAAGAAACTGCATTTTCTCACTGTGAACTGATAACCTTTTGAGTAGGAAAAAGTTGTTGGTAAAAAAGTTGATTTTATTGAACGCATAGCGGAGAAATCTCAGCAATCATTTTCCATTGATTTTTCATTAGGTTGAAGGGAATTTTTGGATAGAATTGACTGGTCACTGACTCAGGCAATATACAGTGATGTCTTTGATTGGTTCCCACAAGAGGTGGAACTACTTGACAGGTCGAGCGTGGTAGGGTACTAAGTGCCTGCCTCCAATTTGAAAAACTTGGAGAAATGCTTCTTTTCTCATGAGAATATACCATTACAAACAGCAAGGAAAAAACATCTTTTTATTTTCAGAAATTTATTTTTATAAAATCAAGACAGTTTTCAGTTTTATACTAAGACATAGGAAAATCCAGAATGAATGGATGCATTTTTGAAATGAGCTGACTCAGCTGTGTTTTCAGATACTAGTACTTTAAGAAAGTGAAGAAAGAGAAAGCAAACCTTACATGTACAAATAGATTTATTTGTACAGTGTATCAACTTCCTGGCAAGGTTAGATTTGTATAGCAATCGTATTTCCGGTGGTTCTGAAGTGGGAACTTTAAGGGCAAGCAAACCAAATGAAGGTGGCAAACTATTAAAAGAGTCTGTGTAATTCTGGAGGCTGAGATAGGAGTCAATTACTCGGGAGATCTCGAGATATACAGACCTGGCACTCTGTTGCAGTCAAGTAGCCCCTACCAGCCTAAGCTACAGGAGACCTTATCCATGAACCTAGCAGCAAGAGGGGTTATCGTGTGTCGAAAACCTCACCACAAGGACAAAGGATCTTGTTGTGAACTGTAGATGTACATGTGACTTTTGATGATGTTGTAAAGCTGCCTCTAATGAAACAGGATCTGCACTCTCTCTCTTTGCTGTGGATCTCAAGATTCTTGCTGGCTTTTATTTCTTGGAATTCCAGTGTTTATATAATTGGATTTTTTTAGACAGCTGATGACGTATGGTATATTTATCTGTGAACAGCAGACTGGAGCTTGGAAGCTGTGAACAAAACACTTCACCTTTTAGTTAAAAGACTTTTCAGCTCGAAAGCAAATACAGTATTTCAAAATATAAATATGATTTTTAAACACACCAGGAGATAAAGGAGTTCATTGAAAAAGGTTTGTTCACTTGACGTCACGGCTTGTGACGATTTATTGGAGGGACCAGCTGTATTATAGCCTTGGGTTGTGCCATTGCATACTTATCAATGAAAATCCCTACCGATTATGACTACGAATCGGATGACATTTTCTTCGATTCATCGGTGGACATGTCTACCAAGAAGCAAGGGAAGGTGAGAGATCACCAGAAAATTCGACGATGCTATAGTGAGGTAAGGTCACCATGGAAACCTGCTTTATTATAGCAGTGACAATTTGTTGCAGATACCTGTTAACCTTTTTAATGATCTTTTTAGGTAAAATTTTCTGTGGAATATGATATTGATCATGTTTGTAAGCAGATCATTTTTCTCTGTAGTCATGTTGTACAAGTTTCCTCTTTCATTAACTGTCAGTTGACGCTGTCACACAATCTTGCATTAATTATGGTACATGAATTAAGGAATTTTATTCTTCTTCAATGGGTTATTTCATTTGTGTCAAGATGAGGGTAAATAGATACAAACATTATGATTCTTGGTTTTTCCTCTGTACGTATTGAACTCAAAGTGCTAATTCTGAACAGTTGTCTTTGAGTCGGGCTGGCATTGTAAGAAATATGCACTCAACCAGACTTAAACCGGTACACAGAGTATCTAGGATGGAAAGTGCTGCATCGCTATTGTACTTCTTCGCTATCGCACTGACTGACAGATCGCCATGTACTAACACAGAAAACAACAGTTGTATTCGCAGTGTAGGTGTCACAAGTACAAGCTTTGCTTTGGTGTGGTAGAAAGGTGGCCATGAGATGAGGTGGTGGTTAAGTCCTTTGCATTGTTTGTGTAATGGGATACATGTGAAATGTATGAATTAGTTGTTGAGGTCCAGTGTCATGTTGTGCCAGACGTCTTGTGTGTCAGTATGACACAATAAATGCTTCATGTTTTATTTTTTTCGGTATCACATTCTGCGTTTTAAATACTTCAAACTCGTGTTTTGGAATGTGATTTTTCTGTGGTTTTTTGGTTATTTACTTGTCATTAATCGAGGGGATATCTCTCCATTTTAATTGTGAATCCCCAGATTTTCTCCATTCTAATTCATCTGACAAAGTATAAGTATTAATGTAATTTGCTATTCTTTTATAACACAGGTTCATTCTAATGAGTACAAATGTTTGATCTTTTTGTACCAAATTTGATAATGAGATTCGGCAATTAACATAAGGAGAAAGCTTATTTATTCCAGACCACCATTAGCAGGTTGATTTGACTGAGAATCTAGACTGTTGGGCTGACAGCTACAATATCCTCTCTGTTATGTGGTCAGCAATTGAGAATACATTTTCTCAGAAATGGTACTGTTGGTGAATGGCTCCAGCACTGCAACTTTCGCCTGGCCATGCTTTTATTATACATTAATTTTTTAAAAAAACCTGGCCATGAGTACATTATACATTTTATATTTATTTGAAAATACCAGTAGGCATTTTTATCTCAAACATCCACTCATTTGCATGTTTATTTGGAAAATTTTAATTTATTTAATTTGAATTGATGATATTCATGCCACAAATTCTTTTTCTAACAATCTGCAACTTTCTGATGAATTTTTAAATATTACCCTATGAATTCATAATTGTAATATATACTGTTAAAGGGCAAGTGAAGAAAAATAATGTTGCTCTTACATCCTGTCAACTATAAGATCTTGTTTCCTTATAAGATAATAATAAAATAAACTTGAATAAATTGGTCAAATATATTAAAGAATATTATGGTTTCCAAATATATTATTTGAATAAGAAGAAATGAAACAAATTTAACATATTTCATATCAGTACAAATCAGCCTAGAAACTTTGTCATTTTATGGATTCTTTCGTAAATAAATACTTATATACTGGTATATATTGTTATCAACATTTGGGAGAGGGAAGTAGTTCAGTCATTCAAAAGTTTTAAATTATTGATGCACCTTTCCTACCATCTTAGATTTTTAAAAAATTATCAAGGTATAATATATGTTGTGTTGAATTTTTTTTAGCTCATTGATATACATTTTAAGTTCAAACATTGACGCAAAACAAAACTTCTTCTACCAGGAAAAATTCAAAGACATCTTAATGCAGGAGTCATGCATATATGTTTTCCTATAAAATAGATATTTTGCATTTAGAATCTTGGCTGTGGTACAAATGATTGGTTGTTAAGGGGTTGTTCCTACAATCCAAAGTAGAGGGGCAAGATGTCTATAACCCTCGAAGAAGCAGAGTTTCTGACTGCAATCTGAGATTTCTCTGACGTCATTCTTCTCATTGAAGAAGCCTTTGGAGCGTTTGATTCTTAGATCAGGTCTGAGACTTTCTCCTGCAGGTTATCAGGTTCTTATGGGCCTGACTCTTCAGGAAATGTATACTATCCTATTACCCTTCTTCAAGTTGGTGGTGTATGTTATATTGTCAATATCACATTTTTATTATTTGTAATCGTGTCTGGACTGAGAGACTGTCAAACTTCACTTCCCCTATTATCTTACCCCTTTCAAACTTGTTTTTTTTGGAAGGTCACAGCTTATAGCTGCCCCTCCCCCCAATCCCCATTTACCTCCCCTACCATGGAAGAAAAAAAAAGAACATTTAATGTATGGCTTCCATTGATTTTACGCTTTCATAAATTTCTCTGTCTCATCACAATTTTATTGTCTCTCATCCTTAGTTGAAGACCCTTGCATTCATTATTATATTCTTGCAAAAAAACAATCCTCTCTCAAGTTCATATTAAGAATTTACTTTTGTTGAGAACTTGGTGCTTCAAGATGATCACATTTTCTGACAGTAATTATAAACTCAATCTTGGCTTCAAGTGACGTTCAATAACGCTATTAGTTCCTTGAATATATATGTGTCTCTCATTCTAAGCTTTATATGAACAAGGGGGGAAAAAAGCTAAAGACTTCCAGTCACAAAGACCAATGTAGATAGGTATTGAGATGTGGAACGATTAAACCCCTCTGATTGCTATCTATTGTGTTGCGGGGCTAAGGCCTTTGAGAACAAATTGGCATTTACGTCATTGAAAATGTTAGAGGTTTGTATTGGAGGTACAGTGTGCCCCTGTCTGTATTCATGGCCCGTTCACCCAGTCAAGCATGCTTTCTTCATTTAATTCTTCTTTATTGAATAAAACACCCCATCAGAAATACAAATTGTAATAGATATATCTGATATGTACTCTTTTACCATTGTGGACTTTTATGCCTTGCCAAATGCATTTTACGGGGAAATGAAACGAAGCCACAGCCAAGACTCGGTACAAGAGGTATAGATAGTTTTAATGCTTCAGGATCTTTTTCTTCCTACCTTTCAGAATCTTTCTTCGTAGACTGTGGAGAATGGGGCGATTGTTTATCGTTTTGATCTATTCTTAGATTGTCTGTCGATGTTTTTAAGAACATCTTCAGAGTACTCCACTACTCGTGTCATTGTAATAATTCTGAAATGCTTTTTGCGGTAGCTCCAGGGTGTTTCAAGAATGTTGAGGTTACCGAGTGGAATGATCTTGGCTCCTGCTACTAAGAGTATAATAACCCCCTATTCCCTTTTTTTATGGCCCCAGAGTCTAATGGACAATTGTATTTTTATCTACAGGTCATATATTTTCATTAACTTTTTATAGCATATCAGTATTGAGTCAGTAATATCATTGGGTGTTTCTGAACTCTAAATTTGAATCATAAGATTTTGTCTGTAACTATCCGGACTTCTGATGATATGTGAATTAGTACCGGTAGAAGGATTTATTATTTATCAGAGGTATGGCCAACCCTTAGTCCTAGTGGGACCATTAAGGAATATGTTCCTGTAATTTTGGGAGAGTGAGAGTGGTGGGGTCCCTTAGTCATAAACTCTGGGATTAGTGAAGGGATGGGTTAAAGCATACCACCATTTACGCAGCTTCAAAAAAACTGATGCAAGCACTACAAGATGTTACAGATTTGATGAATTTACCTTTACTATATTAGAATAAGCTTATAACACTTAATTTTGGTTGTCTGTATCAGTCAAATTATTTATTCTAAGTAGAGTGCTGATTTTATATAGTCAAACTTTATTGGTGAAAATGAAATTCAATCAAAGCACTAGATAAGGGACTCTCATGGGTACCAAACATATGATTAAAACTCCCACACATTTTGCTGATGTACTTTACAATGAAGTCTTACAGAAAATTTGTTTAAATTTGCATCTCTTGGATAAGCAATTTGATGATTTCTGTATAGTTATTTTTTTCCAAGAAAAAGAAAACTTGTTACTATTAAAGGATGATGACGTAGATTTGAAGTGTTACTTGCTCCTTGTGGTTTTTCTACTGATATGTGTGTTGAATTGTAGTCTGCATCAGATGCTAATCTAACAAACTTCCTTATATTGATACCAATCCCTCTTACCGTCGGATCAGTTCAATGTGATTTCAAAAAATAAGGTCTTAATATTAGTGCAAGGGCAAATGTAAAGGGCTGATATTTAGTGAAATTTTGCTCATATCTTCACCATTTAATGTCAGAAATCAGAGGTTACAGCTCAATATGGTTCTGTAGTGCCATCAATTAGAGAATCCTAGTGTGGCAAAATAGTGAGGTCTCAGCAAAATCTTCCATCCATAAGGCACAGACTTGGAACAAATTATTCCTGCTTTTATTGCCCACAGAGTCAGTACTTAATGGTGACCTGCTGGGGTCCTCTCTTCGTATCATTGTACTTGAGGGATAGCTGCTCTGTGATTCTTCTGACCCCTGCATCCAGCAGGCTGTCGGGAGTATTGATTCTGATGGAAATGCAAGTTTCTTGTTTCTATGATAAAGAGGATCAAATCTTAATCAGGAGACATTAGCAATGCAAATGAAGGTCCACAAACAAGGAAATTACTGCAAACTCAGATATATCGTCATCAAGGGCAGGCTCTTTAGAATGAAATGACTGTGGGATTAGAGCTACAGATCCCCTTGGGCCTTCTTTGTTGTCACCAAAGGCTCTGATAAAATCTTATTATGTAATAGGCATGATGACTTACGGTACATATATACACATAGAGTCACATGTAGACTTGACTTGGAATTGTGTATTCACCTATATTCACACTTAGGCTTATGTTCTAGCAGAGACTTGGAACCTCTCCATTCTTTTTTTTTTTTCTGCACTTTGTGATAAATTCGAATATCTTTGGCACACAAAAATGCTATTAAGGGGGAAAACAAATTCAGAATGTAAACTTGTTATAACGCTACAGCTCTATATATCAGATAATGGTTGAAATGAAAAATCTGAGGCAGCTGTTGCATGAGGTGGGCTGGGATAGCATCCTTGATGCCGGTAGTGCCTGTGTATTGTTAGCCATTGTAATCACTTAATCCCACTCACTTCATTTACCCTACATTGATGGGGGCAATACAACATATATTAATTTGTGTCACACCTTGATTTTTGTCCTCGGATATCAATTTCCAAGCCTCGTTAGGTAAAATAATCATTATCTTCATTGTCATACATCAGACTTCACCTTCAAATGATATTTGTGACAATTATATCTATTCAAGCTTGCTATCAGATGATACCATCACAGATACTATAGTACCAGTTTAGTATGAATGTACTTGTGTGTATTCATGCATTGTTGGAGTACACTTACATAAGAAATAATATAGTACGTACCAGCTGAGTATGAATACAATAACTTGTTTGTGTTTATTGGTAAAGGACACTTGCGTAAGATAAAGGGAGAAACTGTGTGAAACTAACATTAGCGTAATATATTCACACCTTCCATTCTAACAGCAATTTGAGTCTTAATCTATAATTTCAATAATTGTTTTTTTTTATATTACACAATGTGTGTTGAATCTGCATGTTTGCTACACTGAATTACAGACATAGAGATGTGGGTTGATTATGATAGCTTTGGTACTCGGTGTAAAATATTTAATAATTGTAAATGAAAATGATGTTTCAATGACCACCAAATCAAAGATTTCATTCAGTATGATTTTACACTATATAAATGATCAACTATCAAGGTTAGATAAATGAGTTCATCTGATCCTTCTTTGACTTTGCCTGTTTATTTGTTTCAGAGCTCATCCAGTTTTGAGTCTGCGATTTTGGGCGAGGCTCACGGACTGATCACAGACATGTTGGCTGACCAGTCCTTACCCCTCAACATAGTGAGTGGCCTACGAACTCTCAGCAACCTACTGAAGCCCCCAGAGAGCCACTCTTCCTTCCACAAAACCAGAGTGAGTCCGCTCGTCTCGCTCACAGAGTCCACCAACTATGGATCGGACACGGAGGAAAACCCTTACACCGGGGAACGACCTTCATCCAAGGTCAGACTCAGCATCATGGAGAATGTTTCATACATTAATTTATAATATCTTTCAATATAGGGAATAGATAAGCTACTGAAGTAAATAAGTGTATGAACAGTTATCCATGTGGACAAACACATGGAGAAATTTTTATACAGTAATTGACTTACACTGCGTGGTAATATTTTTCAATTTTTTTTTCTATTATAAATTTTTACATAGCACTGATCAGTTACTACCAACAAAAAATGTTGGAAAAGTTGAATACTATTGAAAAATCTGAAAAATTATCCTTACCAATATTCTATGCTATTAGAGTATCTGGAATTTGATTTTAATATTGTTTTCTTATATTATTTTTCAATTTAGGTAAAAAGATATTTTCTTGGCATTATAACTACAAATTTTATTGCTCTCAATCCACAGTATTCCCTTAATCTGTATCAGTAAAAAGATTCTAGTTAAAATTACAGAGGATGAGCAAAATGGATGAATTTCTCCATGCTCAAATTTCAATTAAATGCATTTTTGGAAGGAAAAACACATAATCGATAGTCATTTAGCTTGATAACGCATCTGTTTGGCCCATAAACCAAACATCTTTATGACAAGCTCTCTTCCTGATTTACAGGATTATAAATTTCTATCCAAAATTCTTCAGCATAAAAACATTGAACGCTCTAGTAATGGAAATTTTATTTGGAGCATGTTTGTATTTGTGAGAAAGGAAGAGCTTTAAAGTCCTTTATTCCTCATCAATTGTTTCTTAGACAATTACAAAAAGGAAAGCAATGACTTTCCTTTATAAATTGTGATAGTCAAAAAATTATTGTTGGGGGCTTGCAAGTAGAAGACTACTGAATTCAGATTTAGTTTAACTTACTGAAAACAAACATCATGTATATTCAATTTCTAAAATGTCTGCAGTTTCGAAGTGCTGATAAATGTTATCTCATTAATTTTAGAAAATTTTGCAAAAGTTGAAAAATGTTATTGATATTATGTATTAATGACTCAAATTTGTGATAGGGCCAGCACATGTTGCAATTTTTCAGTGAAATGGGAAAGGTTTGAAATTGTAGTTTTTCCCCAGAAAGATTTTGCCTAGAATTTTCATTGATAAATTCTTTTACCTCTCTAGGGGGGCACGGAAATTGAAGGGAAAAAACCATTTTCCTTGCCTTTCAATACACACACAAAATTGTTCGCAAGCCCTCCAAATCAGATCTGCCGTTAATTAATAGTCACGTCTTGATACAAGATCTGTGCAACCTTTCTATTTATTGTGCTGGTTTCCATGATGATTTAATTATGCCAGTGACCTAAAAATTTCTAATTAGTTGAATGATTGCTATTTCTCTGCAAAAAACATGGTTTGAGCCTTCCTGTACTTTAATGAGAGGAGCATGGTAGATCTGAGGAAACCTGAATGCGGTGTACTGATATTACTGAAACACATGTCTATTAATTTTTTTTGGCTGAATAGATAGAACAAGGATCAGTTGAATCATTAAGAAAAATATGTTTCACTTCAAGATTATGTTGGGGATCCTTTATCGTGATGTAAAACAAATTCTGTCTAGTGTTTACAGATTTCTACGTATTTTAAGATGTTGAGTACAATTTTTATATCAATATATGTCACTTGTTTTTTTTTTTTGTGAATGGCGAGTTCATTATGTATGAAAATGTGAACGGGAAGAGAGAATGTAGGTTTAGAATTCTGCCTTTTACGATGATATCACTTGTGAGTTCAGAAATTATTGAAAATTTTAATTTGGTTTTTTGTTTATTATAGAAGTCAAGGCGTAGTTTACCTCCAAGCCTAATACGTAGAATGTCGACCAGCACGTGGACTACCACAACATCAGCTACGGGCATGCCCACGCTAGAACTGGAGCCGTGCAGGATCCGGAGTTCCAGCTTCCGTCACAATCGTGATGGGACGCCTGGGTCCAGCCCAGTGGGGAGTCGCAGTAACTCCCCCTCCCCGAGCTCTCCGACCGTGGTCCTATCTATTCCCAAATCACGGTCCTTCTCGCTCGTTGCACCAGTTCCTATTGGAGGATCGCATCCTAAGCGACCTTCAAGGAAGAGTGTAGCCTCCAACATGGGGACTGAAGTAAGTGGCATCTCCAAATCATCCGATTTCATTCAACTCAGTCCTTTGGTTAAAGATGAACTGGATTTTGCTCAGGAAAAGGGGGACAAAAAGTCCAATAATTCAGCATCATTTCGCAGAATTAATATGACTTCAGATTACGAGAGTAATGACTCCCCTAATTCTAGTGACCATAGTGATAATGTGACTACTTATGATGAAGTGGCAGGGTCACCCCCTAAGAAGGTTATTTATAGCCATGGGACTCCATCTAGTTCACAAAAGTCATGGGTAAGTCTGAGGCCATGTTCACAGTGTAATCCTCTTTTATGTACTACTCAGGAGCACTCTGCATTATCTGCCTGCCGAACAAGTTCAATTCCATTCCCTGTATGTTCCTGATCCTTTTGTCTTTTTTGTAACTGTGTTTGTCAATTAATACAAAGTAATAAGACTTGTAAAGTCATTTAAAAATTTCACAAATTTATTCTTTAATCTTTTACTTTAGAAACCAATTACTAATCATAATGTAATCATGCAAATCAAAAATGCTATAGAGAATACTAAAGACAGTGGAATGAATGAACTTGTATGTCTCTTTCTTGGTCTGTATTGCTGTCAGCTTAGGAGCAGAAACAACTAATTCTGATGCAGATGGATGAAGTTTGTCCTCCTTAATCCTGAGTAACAGTCACAAGACAACACTGGGTCTAACCGTCACCTCCTCTCTATCTCTTTCAATCCCTCTGCATCACGATTTGTTCAGCCATTTTGCCATTTTCATTGATGTCTAGAAAAACAACTCTGCATTGCTCTTTATAGTAGTTCAGTCGGCAAGCCATGTCTAATGTAGATGTAGATTGGTTGTGTATGATAGGTGTCTAGCTATTGTAGATAGAGATAAAAGCATGTCAGTGTTTTATTAGCTCATACAGACATAAATGTTGCTTTGGTGCCTAGGAACAGGATACATATCATTTGCATGAATATGGTCAGATATGATTGGAAGGTAGTGTGAATAGACAATTGTTAGAAGTGTTGAAGATGTCAGGTTTCTGAAGAACAGCTTGTTTGTGTACTTGTTTGTATACTCTAGTTTATATACTTGTTAAGTTGAAGTTCACTTTAATAAACAGATATGAATCATACAAGGCAAATATTGTCACAAGAAGCAGACATGTAAATATGGCATTCCTGGAATTCCAAAGCAATATCAATATTCTATCATGTTAGGGTAGCACATTGGTCTAGATTATGGAGTGTTGGCCTCTTCAATGATCTTCATATGATGTCATAAATATTAGTCGAGAGCCCTGTGTGACATATAACTGCCACCTTAGATTAAACATCATAAAAACCCTCGCCATACCTCACACAGGTTGTGTATCAGAAATCGATGGAATCAGAGACTGGAGAGTTTGTTTGTGTCTCTTTGGAGTGTTTTGTTTATCTGTTTGTTGGTGTATGGAGCATCTGAATACATAAACATGAACACTCTGTTTACTACTTCTGTAATCAGGAGTATGTCAAGATGAGGGGGAAAAACAGACCCCTGTTTAATGGAGGAAAAACACACAACCATCAAATTCATCATCCAAAAGCAAGACCTAGATAAAAACCAGGCCCTTAAGTTATTTTTTTAACCATCAGAAAAATAAAGATGTTCAGTGGAAGGGATGGCACATCTTCATGACGTTCCATCTTTGTGTTTAATTAGGTCATTAATTTACGTCATTTATTTGTCTAAGAATATTCCAGTGTGTTACAGTCCATGGCTTGAGTAGGCTTACAGAGGAAAAGCAGCTTACAGAGTAAGTGGGTGGGGATCCGATAGGGAGGAAGATTTAACACCTGAAATGATACAATCGTCTGATGTTGTCATTACCTCTCTGATTTACTGCTTCCTAAGAAAACAGCAGATATTAGCTCCACAGTAAGGTGTTAGGTGAATAACACTGAGACAGCATAATTGAAGAGACAACAGACTAGCTGAGGGGACCACTGGTGATTTAGTTCAGTCGGAAGTGATCTGTGGCCAAAGTCCCAGTATGTCTCCTCTAGCTTATTTAAGGGGGGAGCTGGTGTGGGGGTGAGTTTTGGCCTTATACCCACACATATTGTACACAGGCTGCCCTAGGTCATACAGCATTGATCCAAAGTTTTGAAAATTGTAACAGGCAGCCATTTAGCCTCATTAAGCAGTAATAGGCATAATCATGTATAAAAGAAAACAAAGCCCAGCCAACTTTTTCCTTCCTGTTCCTGCAAGAGATAATGACAAGTAATTATTGTCTTGAATGCCAAAGGTATGTTAGCAGTAGAAGTCATTACAGTACAGAAAAACCCAGCGAGATCTCAGGAGAAGTGCGTCCATACTGAGGTCCCCTAAGAGAAGTAATCTCAGTGGACTGAGGTCCCACAATGCAAAACCTACAATGTATTTATCCTTGTATGAGCTGAAATGAAATAGTTCAATCTGAGATGTGCAGATCTTGCTTTTGGAGATCTCATTTCCTTCATGTATTCTGATTTGGTGAATGAAACAACTTTAGGACATTTTGCATCTGTTTAGCTGCACATACAATGTAATTTGTTCTGAATTTTTACTATGCTCACAGCGCAAAAAACCTAACTGACGTATAATAACAAGGCTGTAATTAATGAAATACATCAAAAGAGAAGTGACCTACTGTTGTGCCAAAGTTTATATACGAAAAAAATAATAACAGAAACAGTAAGATGCAGCACCTCTTGTAACTCTGGTCATTAATTATGATGAATCTGTCAACTCCTTCATGCACAATTAAATTTACCGTGACAAACGACAGACCGCAGGCATCTGACCTGATTACCTTAGATCTCATATTATAATAAAGTAGGACATTTTTTATACGAGTCAGGAACTCCATGTATTTGAAATTTTTATGACATTGTCTCTGTCTTGAGCTGTCACCAGACCTTGTTTTGAAGTCTCTCAAAGATCAGTGAAAGCAACCCCCCTAAAAAACAAGAACGCAGTGTCAACACTTCAGATTAAGTGAAGGAAACCTGCTAATGAGATATAGGCTGTAAGCATCGGCCTGCATGAATGAATGAGATCCTAGTAGTTTCTGTTACCTTGAGAAAGATGAGTGTCTATACATGGCTTAACAATGTCCTTGTGGGGAGGTGATTCAGAAAAAAACAGGTTGTCTCCAGGTCTGTTCATCAGGATCTCTTAAAACACGATGTCAGACACCTTGCAGTGAAATTAGCAACGAAACAACTCACCCTGCACCATAACTGAAGTTGAAACAATCCTTTACAAGCCATTAAATGAACTGCTTACTAATGTCAGATGACCTGCCAGAATTTTAGTGAGCTATATATAAGGCTGTATCTACCTCGTATGATGTATAAATAACGTCAAGTGTTTGAAGCTTTCATTCATGTGAAGGGTCACTTACCTGTTGTGTAAAACAAGGCAGTAAGCATTATTAATTCCCTGTAAACGGGCGGAAATCAAAAATATATAGGAAGTCCTAACAGCTAACCACAACATACGCAAGCTCTCGTAATTTGAGGACCTTGTTTATAAGGAGACGTATGGGATACAGCGTTTTAATTGAAACTTTTTATTTCTGAATCGAACTGTGCTCGCTATGAATTAGTGTACAGTACTTTATCCTAAACCATGGAGTTACGAGGGAAAAACTTTAACATTTGTGAGTGGATAAAAAAATTGAAATCATTGTGTTGTGACAGAAAAGAATTAAACAAGGTATTATATTTACATCATCCAGGATTTTGTTCAGCCATAATCAATTCACTTCACGGTGGACTTCAAATGAGTATCAAGTTTTCATTTTATAATTTTTTTGCAGATCTAGATCCAAGAAGTAGATATTATTTTAATGTTTTCTAAGTTCTAATGTATTCTGGATAATTTTGGTTGTACTCTCTCAGCTTCACTAGTTTTCTTCACAATTTTGCATTGAGTTTCTCTTTCTCTGGAAAAAGTGTGGTCTGGAATGGTTTCTAAAATGTCAATGGGTATATTATCCCCATACCATATGTTGATGAACTGGCTGTTCAGGGTGAATGATCTATTTAGACATTGTTCTTGCTCAAAAAGGATTAGGATTTATAGGATATTTTGGCAAAAGTACTTTGGATATTTTGGACACATGAGGTCAGTTGCAGATTAAATTGGAAAAACAACGTCTTGTTGTGTGCAGCAGAAAGATTTTGACCCGAAGAAGCGTTCAACATCGCATTGACAGATATTTTTTTTGAGCGTGGAGGTCATTGCCCGAAGCTTTAGTTGTACTGTCCTGATGGTGTCCATTGTTTCAGTGTGTACGCGTCATGAGTTGTCTCTGGTAATCATGGGTCGGCACTCTGAAGATTTGTCCTCATCTGTGTTGTCCCACAGAAGTTCATTAACCCTGCTAACTAGACAGCAGACGACAGCAGATTATTGTGTAGTGGTCGGCTTCCTTTGGACTCAGAGGTCTTGGCTGTGAAGTACTGGTACCAATGGTGTACTAGAGTCACAAGGTGCAATATTTAACACAATCATGCTACTTGTTCTGTAGTGGTTGGTTAGTAAGGTTATGATGTTTGTTGTTTCTTTCAAAGGACAAGCCCCTCTCCACACCTCACTTGCCTCCATCTATATGTAGTTTGTGGTTTTAAAGTGTTACTGCAAGAACAACAACAACAAAAAACCCTTTAACAAACTGTCTGTCTACCAGATCACCAGGTTTAGAACTCTCTCATCTCCCCCCTCCAGGGCCCTCCGTTTGAGTGAGCAAATCGTTCTCCAATAAGGTCTCTAGGTTCTGTATCGTCCTGGTACCGCAAAACTAGAAAATCAGCTCAGCTCTTCCTAGAACTCTATTTTGTTGTTTACTGCTCAATTTGGAATCCTGTTTTTTTCCTATGGATGAAAGTCAATTTCTCACAAATTAAAAATCTAAATAAAACTACCTTATGAAGAAAGGTACTGCTTTGTATTATGATGTCTATAACAGGAAGTTTAAGGTTTGCCCGCTCTATATATGAATGGTATGCATTTGCTTTGCTATATCATCATACGATTCCTAAGTTAAAATGATATGATATGGTAGGACTTCAAACTTCTTCAAGGTTAAACTTTCGTGTGTAGAAAAAAAAGTGTAACTGGATAGTTGTCGCCAGTACATGTACGAGGGATCATTTGAGTTTTCCCAGGGAGATGTATCAAGTCTCAAGGACTAGGATGGTGTTTGGCAAGGTAGAGAGTCGTTGGAATGTAAAGGGACCAAGAGGCTTTCTCAGATTGTATTTCAATTGTTCAGTTCTTCGTCATACATATTTTCTTGCTGTGGCTGGCTTTTTATATAGAATTTCTATATCATTATGTTAATCATTAAGCTATTATGCTAGAAATTAGATATTTGATTAATGAAAGCTATCATTATACACATATTATTCTGTAGTCTCTAACATTTCCCACTCATATTTTAATACCCTGCATAGCAAAAAATACTGTTCAAATTCATTAAGCCAACCTTCTTTTGCTATCTCTCTGACGGTTATTAACTGCCTTTATATTTACAAATTTTTTAATAGAAAAACAAACTTCTGTAATTGAATTGATGATGAATTGATTAGTGTTCTGATGTTAGACGTTGTATCAGTACACTCAAGTGATTTTACGTCATCACAGTAGATCTTACAACATTGTGACCTTCTCGTCACCCACTTGAGTTTGACTGTGGTGGGATTTTTTTTAACATACATGTAATAACCTCTTTATGTTTCGTTCTGTAGGTAATACATGATCGACGTCTACAAGAGAATGTGGACATGGCAGAAGACGCAGACGAAGAGGACGAAAACGAGCTGACGGCAGAGGAAGTGGACGGCAAGAATTCATCCGTGGCTTCCCCCACGGCCAACAGTGTGAAAATTCCATGGGAAATTGAAAACATTGACGATTGTGAACTCTTGCATATACACAGACTTAACGAATGGGATTACCCTATTTTTGACTTAGCCAGTCAGTGTAGTGATACTATCCTTAGTAAGGTGAGTTGTCGGTGGGTTATATTTTTTGGAGTGTTGTCGTAGGGGCCATTTCTGGCCAGTGGATTTCATTATATAGGTATTTCATAGGATTCAATACGTGTATTTAATATTTCGAAAATTTTATTCCTAATAATGAATTTTAAATTAGGGATTTCATCTTTCCTATAATGTTTTCAGTTAAATTCAGCCAAGTCATTATTTTCAATGCTTTTTAAACGGATGCAGTGCTCATTATATGGATGCAAACATGAAATAGGATATATTTTTTCATTAGTGTCATCATGTAGGCTAAACAATACACACAGAATCAAATGTGCAAATTTTTGCTTCATAGTCAAAATTTATGGACCATTGATAGCTATTGCATATTGTTTTACTACTAGAGTGTGTTTTGTACATTTTTGGGAAGTGATTAAGCATTATGTCTGCATAAGTTTTCTGGACTGTTAAATAAATTAGAAAACCCTCATAAAAGAGTATTTGCCTTGTGAATGAATTTCTTTATCTCTGAAGCTTCATTCTGTGTCAATCATATCTCTGAAGCCAGCAAGAAATGGGGGGAAATTCCAGGAATTGATCTGATTACAGCCCTGATTTTCAGTGATAATCTTTGAGGAATGTTCTGATATGTTATGAATTTTCTTTCAGGTTGGGTATAAATTATTTGTGGAGGTGGGGTTATTTGAGACATTCCGGATTCCTGTTGCTCCCTTTTTACATTACTTCCATGCATTAGAACAAGGCTATCGAGATAAACCATGTAAGTATTCCCAGCATTCAGTTCCTAAGAATTGAGCAGAACTATTCTATTCCATGCTAGCATAAACAGTGAGCCAAGGTATTTGGAAATCATCAGTTAGTCTACCTGGCACCGTTCATTCAGAAAATCAGACAGAAGCCAAAATTTGGCAGAATCATGTTTATATGAACCAAGAGTTCTTTAGGACCTTCAACTTTTCACTTAATTTCCAAGATCAAAAATAATGGTGCATCTTAAACACACATTTTGATGAAAATCTTGATCAGGTCTTCTGTATAACCTTTCTTTTTGAAGATGACAGTTGGCCTGCATCGAGTTACAGTCAGCAATTTTGAAATACATAACAAATTTTGGCAGAAAATTCACTGCTATCATGCCTCGTTATAGGCAGCAAGATATATGGTACTTAAAGAGACTAGGAGGTCAATAAATTAACCATCAGATCTAGCTTTAAGTTTTGGATATGATTTGCTTAGCTATAAACTATCATTTAGTTCAGGAAATATCCATACATTTTAGATCTGAAATTTGAATATTTTGCTATATCTTTATACAGAGATCTTCTTCTTAAGGAGATTAATAAAGTCTATACATTTGCCAAGGACCATCGAGCCTTCTTAACGAGGTAGTTTTATATGCATGTACATGTAGTTGATGAGTGTGTGAGGTTTCTGGTTGCTCTTTGACAGATCATAATCGAATACATGCCACAGACGTGTTACACGGGGTATTCTACCTCACCACCCAGCCCATCCCGGGCTTCACCCAAGTCAACACCAGCAACATGTTCTCCAGAAACGGGTCATCCAGTGATTCAGGTACTTACTCAGGTGAAGATCAACCAATATTATATCTATGTACTTGTGTTATGTCTGCACCCTGATTCAAGGTGGGCCCTCTGGCCTTTTTATATCCCCACCCCCAAAACCATTTTTTTTTTTACTAATCTATGCAACTGAGAGTCAGGACTTTGGGTTTGTTTTCTGATGAATACCATTATAAGCAAATTTTTTGGCAAGGGTTTATTTTTTAAATCAACGAAAGAGTGCTCAAAATAAGAACTTACAATACTTTAATCTGTGTTTAAAGCAAAAGATCTCTTTGAAATATATCATAAATATTACTCAATAAAATTGCTTTTTTCCTTAATTTGTATATACCACTTTTAAGGATAAAATGCTAATTTGTCTCTCAAAAACAAATCTTAATATGTTGATGCTGTTTTCTCAACTGTGGCAATTTTCTGATACATCATACGTACATGTTAAAAGGAATCAAATCATAGCATTTTCCCATTATACAAACTCTCTTGATGGAAATCTGGAGTAGAAAAATGGACTTTGATGGATGTTACAATGAAACATGTTATAAATGTTGCCAGTTGTTGCCTGTATGAGCTGTATTATAGCTGTCTCACACAGAAAATGTTTGGTGATGTCTGCCCTCCCTAATCCACCTCTAATCAATAATCAGTTTCCTCTCTCCAAGACACTCCAAGGCACTGCTGCGCTGTTTTGAAGTGATTATCAAGCAATTAAAAGATAGCTCTCAAATTTTCCAAATTTTTTGCACCATAAAGCATCTTAAAGATGTTGTACTTTTATTGCCAGCAGAAATGCTTCTTTTTTGTGTAACTTGACAGATCCAGCCCCAGCCCCTGTTTCTGTACGCACTTCCTGTTTTGAATCTGTCGAGTATTTATGTATGTATTCCTGGAGGAACACGGTGTTGATAAGAGGCTGCGTATCGACGATGACAAAGAGATCCAAAATTACCCTCTGTAATAACTTATCTCCCCATACAAGTTCTCTTTTTTAAATCACTTGGCAAATGTTTCCTATCCCCGATCTGAAACGTCAGCTTTTTCGCAGCCAGTTTCTTTCATGGCTTCATCTTCTAAAGAATTGGCCTATACATCTTGTCAATGGCCCGACAGATCATCTACACCTAAAAAATAAAAAGAGAAAGAAAAACCAATGATATAATTATCAGTTGTGAATTAATAGGATGATACTCCAGGAAAAAGCTTTCAGAGACCAGTTGAATGACCACTGGCAACCTGTGAGGTTAAGGCTTCCCCTCTATTGATAAAGAAAGATTATAAAGAATGAACAAAATCAAGTAGTTTTTTTCTCAAGGTTGAATTTAAGTGTGTCTATATGAATTAAATGGCCTGTATTCTAAAGTGAATTGTTAATACACAGTCTGTCCTTTTCCTTATAAGATACCCACTCTTCCACCAAATGATGTACTTGGATACGTCACTGAAAAAAATATATGTTACTGTAATGAGGCAGTTAATGAACGTGAATTCCCTGTGTAAACATGCTCAACAGTTTTCGTTTTTCTCCTTGCCTGGGAGATTTATTCTATAGATGTGTATGGCTAGTGATGTCATTTCAGGGTGTATACGTGCCTCTCTGCATTGAGTAACGGGAAACTGCTGGAGAAACTAGAGTAATTTGTGGGGAAAATCAGACACACAAATTCATGTTTATCTTATGGAACTTTGAAATGTTATTCTCTTACTGAAATTCTATCGCAGATCAACATCTTTTTTTTTGATAAAAAAAAGTGCAAAAAAAATATTCTCTCCTTCTACAAAAAAAATGTTCAAAAAGCAAAATACTATCAGTATGAGTATTAATAAAAGGGTATTAAAGTGTTTAATCCAGCTCTCCATCACTATTGCTCTCAGTTTTGAACCATTTGAGATTAATTTATAATATGTATATGTACGTATATAATTTCAATATGCTTTGAAGTGATTCTATAATGTAAATACATGTTCATGTGAATTTCTGTACTCTCAGTACTTTGATTTGTATTGAATGATTACTATTTACTCACTCCCTCTGTAGATGTGGACGCAGAGAAGAGCCTGACATTACCGAGCCAACAGCTTTAACTCGGAGGATTACGGCATCATGGGAGGAAACTTCCCCGCCCTTGAGTTGATGGCGCTATACACAGCCGCAGCAATGCACGACTTTGACCATCCAGGTCGTACAAACGCTTTCTTGGTGGCCACCAACGCTAAAGAGGTAAATATATTTTTCGAACTCTTTTGACATGCTGGTGCATATTAGCATTATCATCAATATGACCAGATCCATATTTTTCTTGGTGTAAGAATGTTTTTGCACATGCAAATAATGGACATGGCTGTAATTTTTATTTTTAGTGTAGCTACTAAATCAACTTTCCTGCAATAAAAAATTGTATTCTACACACACATCTTGTACTTGGAGGTAATATTATAAAGGCACTCTGTTAAAATCTCCAGAGTGTCCCTTTTAAAGAAAAAGATTTATGTTTGTTCATTTGAGAAATGGGTTAAGTAACAGCCATTAAAGGCCCTGTTTTTGCAGTTGGCACTAGACATGACGCATTGATAGTAAAGCCCTAGGCTACGCAACATTGTATAAGAGTTTCAGGACGTCCTTGAGTGTTGACTAAATTTAAGTTTTAAAAAACCTCAGACAAGTAAATAAAGCTTGAAATCCAACTGTGGGGATTTTTTTGTCCCATAAAAGTCACTCAAATGCATTTTGAACCATATCCAAATGTACAGTTGTTTTTAAAAGCCTTGTAAACATCAATTGGTGTGCCAATGGGACTGAGCATCCATCTGGTGTAAAATGGTAAATTTGATATCTTTGTATTGTAGAGTGCAATGTCTAGAATCGGAAACAAATCATTAACACACAAACAGACATTCCGGCCTAGATGTTTCATTGTTCTGTCATACATACGATACCTCTCTCAGTTTGTTGAATTAAAAAAAAGCAGCTATACTGTCATAGGAACTTGTATAAGCTTGACACCATGCATCTAATGGATTTCTGAATTGGTCATGTTACAGAAGGTCCAAGATATCATGTGACATTTCATGATCACTTCTAAGCTTTTCTTAAAGAAGGATCTTGGCCAGTAATAATACAATGGATATATTTTCTCCATGTAATTACTTGGCCTAGTGATAAAATAATTTCTATATTTTTCTCCCATGAGTACTTTTCCGTCTAGCATCTTTATATTGATCGTGATTGAATTGAAATTGAATTCTTATTCTGATTATTATGTTGACTCTGAAGAGTTTTCTAGTCATCTGATATTTCTCTGTCAATGTGGGGGCGTTCAAGGCCCTGAGAATCAATACCAACCGTTACCCTCGCATAGACTCAATGGGCCGCGACGCTTCTATCCAACATCCGCTTGCGCTTCTATCCACCATCCATTCACTGCTAGAAAAAATGAGAGAGTATGGTTCAAGGCTGATATTTGAGATTTAAACATTTGGTTAGCATTATAACAGTGCTGCAAGGGAACATTATGTAAATGACAGTTGTTATCATCACAACAGATGGAGGACAATCGGTAGGGCTCGACATCGAATTATCAACAGATCCTTTGAAAGCACAGAGTTGCAATGACTTGACAATATTGAATAAAGTTCTCCTGTACTTGATTTTTGACAGAGATTTCTTTGTTTGGGGTTTCTTCTGTCAAATATCCCATTGACTATTTCACCAATGTATGGTCTATTGCAGAGTGATGATTGTAGTGTAAGGGAGGCAACTCCAGCAAAGCATTATACAAGTTATGTTAACAGATTTTTGTGGTAACCTTTTGTTTCTTTCTGTGGCAGGCAGGTGCTATACAATGATCGGTCAGTATTAGAGAACCACCATGCGGCTCAGGCGTGGTCCCTCTTCATGAAAGAACCAGTTCTCTACAACTTCCTGTGCGGACTTGAGGCTGCAGAATTCAAACGATTCCGTTTTCTGGTGATTGAGAACATCCTTGCCACTGATCTCAAACGCCATTTTGAAATTCTGGCAGAATTCAATGCAAAGGTGAATTATCGTTGAATTTGAAGATGTTTTACGCAACTTTTATAAGATATATTGGATACAATGCAGACAAATGAAGATGACATATTCCAGTTTTATATTATGTATTTGGCATTGAATACAGGTGCAAATTGTAAGATACACACATTTATGTGATTTAATCAAGTTCTATACAAAATGGCATTGAATACAATGCAGGTTGTACAACAATCAAATTTTTGGGATGTTGAGTGTGTTTTTTTACCTGGCAGGTGAATGATGATGACGCTGTCGGGGATAGACTGGACTTCTGAGACCGACCGACTCCTGATGATGCAGATGGTCATCAAACTAGCCGACATCAACGGACCTGCCAAAAGACACGAACTTCACGTCCGCTGGACAGAGAGAATATCAGAGGAGTTCTACGAACAGGCATGTTAATTTTAATTAGAATTAACATTTTAATTCATGTCAATTTAATCTACATGTAAAATGAACCTACACTAACTCACTCATTTGCAAAATTTCCTGTCTCAAAATGATTGCATTTTGTATATTTATTATCATGAATTAAGATAAGAAAAAGAATTTATATAACAAAAAGAATTTATTTGTTATACAGTGTATTATACATGTATCAGATCATTTTGATCACAGTGTGAACATATTTTGATAAATCAATCAACCATAAGCTGGTGCCATGATATTTTTTATGTTGTCTTGACCCATTGAAAAATTGAGTGCAGAAAATAATGTTTTTGTTCCTGTCTAGTATCATATAAGGAAATATACATGCAAATGTAGAAATAATTGATTGGTATTGGTTGATCAGGGTGATGAGGAGGCGCGGTTAGGAATGCCCATCTCTCCTTACATGGACCGCAGGATCCCACAGCTAGCCAAACTCCAGGAGACATTCATCAACCACCTGGTGGCACCTCTATGTAATGCCATGGTAACCGCCGGATTCCTGCCAGGCACATGGGCAGACCAGGAACTGAGCGAGGATGAAGACGAGGAAGAGGGTAAGAATTCTGACCACGGATCATTGTGGACTTTTTTAAAATCCAGAACTTATATTAATATCTTTCTTTGGCATGGATGTTAGTGCGAGGGGGTCATTGATGTGGGAGGAAGCAGGAGTGCCTGGAGAAAACCCATGTGTCTATAGAATTTCATTTCATGTACCGATGTATGTATTTTAGGTCAATCTGACACTGATCAAATTGAAAGTACCGGCAAAGACTCCGAGGATGAAACAGAGACCGACAATGAGGGAGGACAGATCTGTCACCAGAAGTGTAAGAAGAAGCCGCGCAAAATCAACTGTCTGCTGACCAAGAACCTGAAGGAGAACCACGAGTACTGGGTGGCCATAATCCAGGAGGAGGAAAAACAGAAAGCCAGTAATGAATCAACCAATGAAATCTCACAGGTGAGTGTCAATCTCCTCAATGAACCAATGAAATCTTGCTGTCAGTCTCCACAGTCAACCAATGAAATCTTGCAAATGATTGTGAGGCTACCAAGCTCAACCATTGAAATTTCACAAGTGTCTTTTTAATGAACTCAGTAATAAGCAAATCACAGATTTTCATATGAAAATCTGATATTGCAGATCTAGAAGTGGAAGATGGTCCTACACAAAAGTTTCTTAAAATTGAATGTTTTGAATAATTTTGAAATCATGTGCATAAAAATAAAATGAGCCTTCTGGTTTTTAATCAAATATATGATTTTATTTTCACAGGAAACCTCAGAGGTCACAGAAATGGAATCTATAAAAGAAGAAGTGGAATCCCAGGCCTCTAATAATAGTTCCCAACCTAGCACTCCTACCAAAGACTGTAGCCAATCTGACAACACGTAGCAGCCACACCCAATACTAGTTCTATAGACTTGTTCTAAAGTGGTTCAGATCTCATGCCATCATTATGATATCAAAAACGTCTTGCCACAGAATGATGTCTACAGCGTGGATCTGAAGTTATCGCTGCATGACACACCAGTTCTGGGCCCACATCAATCCTATTTGTTGTTAATCGTGCAGATCATATTTTTGAAAGTGAACTACAGTGTCTGTCAAAAGTGGTGATCATTTTGTCTGTCATGAAGCAGACGTGGAGCACACACACACAATGGCCGTCAAGAGATTTACACTGGTGGAATCAGCTACAGCAGCAACTAGCACCCAAGCGAATTTGTCTTCAAGTTGAATGATTTTTATGAAGAAAGGAAATAACCCAATTATGATCGAAAACTATTTTTAGCATAATGTATCATGAATCTAATTACTAGTAGTGGTACAGATTTTTATTTATCATTTTTACAGCATTCAAGATTTTAAACAGAAATTTTTTAATTTATTTTTTCCGATTTTAGAGGAAAGCTTTTTCTAGCAATTTCACTCTGTATGGAGTGTTGAATTATCTGAGAATCTTATCTGACTGTTGGATGCTGGGGTTCAGTGTGCTAGTCATAAACTTTCTACATCTGTACTTACCCTTAGATCTACTGCTCTACACTTGTGTAGATACCAACTATACACACAAGAATCTCCACATCCACCTACTTATGAACTTATGTAATTATTTCTATATTGATTGTTAGAAGATACGTTTTCTTGGCCCCAATGAAAATTATGCTGGAGAGATGGACAGACTTGTGCTGTAAAGATAAAACGTGCTAGATCGAAGGCAGATTCTGAGGACAGAACAGCATTATAGATTGATATACTTTATATTTACTACTGAGATAGGGAAAACTAGATCTGAGATATCTTGAGACTAGATCTGTATTGTGTGATGTACTGAGATAGTGAGTGAGAGCTGCGTTGAGATACAGTTAGGTGTTTAGCATTGTATTTTTTGTCTGTACATTCCTCTCTCTGCTTACGACATTGAATTGTTGACACCAGGTTGTTGTTCTGTTTCACAACTTCAACACAACTTCAAGTTTAGTTCAGTCTTCTACCCTCTACATAGGTCAGGAATTATGTACATCAGTGCTGTCCACTGAAATACTAATGAACTGACCCAGCAAGCTGAAAATGACCAACACCCTGTAACAAATAAAACGTCCGCAGATTTTCGCAATACCCATCAGCCGTCGGTAGTTGGGAGATTGATGCCCAAAAGTCCTACACAAACTGTCTGTGCTTTGATGTCGTATAACAGATGTTTCTATAGCAATAACCCCCCACTATCTGTGTGTGATGTACACTGATCACAGTGACGGTCCTTGGAGGGGAGGGGCATTGTCCCCACCCCCCAGACCCAGACTGTGTTGTTATTTCAAAGCTGTGATACATAATGTCGTAGAGTGTATACTTTTCAAATTTCAGTCTCTATTTTTTCCCCCTTTTCATTCTCCATTTCATATTGAACTCTTGATATTATTGTCATTACAATGCAACTATTATAATAATATAAGGTGTATAATTGTAGATGTTAGGATATTTCAATTGTGTGGTTGTAATGTTTCTAGATGTACAGACGACTTTAATTGATCCCACTTCTGCCTCAGAACATGTAATATTTATTGTACTTCTCACGCAATGATGTACTTGGCTTTTTATTCCTCTCGCTTAGTGTTCTTTAACTTAATGCAGGACAGCATCTTATTTTTTACCATGGATGTCTGTTGACAGATTTTTATAGATTGTATGCTCGTATGTTGATCTTTTTTCCTTTTCTTATTCAGCGAGGGATCTTTTTTATCATCCAAATATTAAAATAAGACATTTTGTATAATATTCTTGGGAGCTTTTTTTAAAAGACCTCTATAATTTTTATTAATGAAAGAATACTCATAGAATATTATATAGATTTAGTAGATCTGAGGTATAAACAAATCCAGGTGTTTATATGCCCTTGACCTATTTCCAAGGTCAGTGTTTTCTTTTTTAATCCATATGTGTAGAAGATGTACATAAAACAATTGTCTGTATGATATGATAACCTAATTTAATGGTAGATAGCCCTGTATTGTTTATGTCTGTGTACATTATCTATGTATGTGATAGATATATAAAAATCCATTGTTATTTTGTAACTCTGTAAGAGAAAGTGGGCTGCTGTCAGTGCTAATTTGTTTGTCTCAAACTCAACAACATTCTCCATTGTAGCATCTCCTTTTTAAACTATTTGTTACAAATTGAAAAATCTCTTTTGATACTGACAAAATTGAATTAATTTCAATGAAAATGTTCCAATATGTTATAACTTTAGTTTTACCTGTTTTTATTAAGAAATTTCCAGACATTTTTCTTTCTTTAGTCAGCCCACTGCAAAGTCAATTCTTCTGTATGACTTTTTCGTTGCTCAGGTTCCATTTTTTTTTTTAATTTATGACCTTTGACCTCCTCCATATTGTTGACATTGTAGCTTTATGCTGACTGTTTATATTCTGTCACCAGGGGGCGCTCACCCCTGTCCCAGCCAATCAACTTCTTTCTGAACTACAAGCTGCTGTACAACCAACAGATTGCTCACATCATGCTCTGTGTGTGTGTGTGTGATTTGCTGATTTATGTACTGAGTTGACCTAGTTACCATGGAGATGATTGCATGGTGACTGGAGGTCACACAATATGTTTTGTTAAATATATATATTATATCTTGTGACAAATTGTTACAGGATTTTTTTTTCCTGAACGATAGCTGAATAAGAAATAATAAATGGTCATGACTGCTATATTCACTGTGTTGATTATTTTTTTATATGACTGAAGCTTCAATGGTATTTTGTGTATAAATGAAGATGAAATCTTGGCCCTACATAAGGCAGTTTTACCATAGCTTTATTTGGTTGGAATGTATTTTAATGGTTTTCTTAGAGAAGCGTGAAATAGCCTGTCTTCCTTTACTATGGTTTCATTGATATTTAATGAGCACCAATTTTAGTGGATTTTGGTGTAGAGTTGATCCACAGAATTGAAGTATGATTTGGTATTTATTATACAATATATAAATAGTGCCTGTTTGGGAGGGTAACAGTTGAAATTGACACCCCGAGAAAACCATTGTCAACCTCCGCTTCGCGTCGGTTGACAATGGTTTTCTCGGGGTGTCAATTTCAACTGTTATCCTCCCAAACAAGCACTATTTATTTTGTTATACTGAATGTCTTAATTTTTAAGAAAATTTTACTGCTTTTATATAGGAATAACGTGAATTCTACAGCGAACCGTACGCTCATAATTTTCGCGCATGTAACAATTTTTAATGTTACCCGTTGCTAAGTGCGTTGCTAACGCTGAGGGTAATAGAACGGATTATGAACTGCGTCTTAACCAATCAGATTTCAGTATTTAACATGAAAGTATAACAATGTTGTATTTATAGAATCATTGGCCACAAATTTAAGAATTCTTGAAAGTAAGATTTTCACTAAACCCACAAAAATTGATGTTCACAAATGCTCATGAAATCAGATTCTGATCTCTCAGAGGTCTCCAGCAGGGACCTTGCAAAATGAATTGATAATGATTTTAAACTTTGTCCTAAATTGGACTAAAGCTAGTTCCGGGAAAAAAAATATTTTATGATTTCAAAGTGTGATAGTTTCAACATGACTGATTTGGTACATAGTTATTATGGATTTACCCCATTCATATAGCCTCATAATCACTACACGCATATGGAACTTTTTCACAACGCTGCATGTACATGTATTTAGAACAAAGTAAAAAAAATGGTTCACAAAAAATAAAACTGAGAGAGAATCACCTATCCAATAAATGCAAGGTCTAAACAAGAAATATATCAGAATTTTATGTATACGAATATATATCTTTAAGAGGTCCTGCTATGCGATGCCCTAGTATGTCAAAAAAATATTTTTGCGCATAATTTTCACATAATTTTAATGTCTCATGCAAAAGGTAAGCTTGCGTTATTAACGACCGTTTGTTTTGAATGAAAATGATCAAAAGATAGAAAGCAGAATATGAAGTTTATTGGGGTACAAAGTCAGTCCTGAACCACGAGTCTGGGAGGAGAGAGTTTACACTGGGTCCTATCATAGTTCAAGAACACACTGTGTACTGGTTGACCCCGCAGACAGGCGGCGAACTCAAGGTCACAGTCGCAGACGTCACGGGCGCAGGAACCAGCTGTGTCTAAAAAAGAAATATACACTGCACTGACACTGGTCGGTTTCCGTAACACAATGGTAAGCAGCAATTTATGCTGTGTGAATAATATGTTGGTAATTTATTTTAATAATTTCGATAACGACTCTTTTTCGAACACTCCCGTTTGGAGGGGAGGCGGCAATTCTTTTGGAGTCCAAAAATAAAACACCATTTAATATCAAGATTAATTGTGATCATGAGCAATTTTTCAGCAGCTGATGAGGGAGAGGCTGCAACAAAGGTTGGGATACTGACCCGTGCATTGACATTCCTGGGTGGTGGAATTACATGACGTCACAAACGGCACAATCTGGGCCCCGAAGTAACAGTTCACACGGCCATAACACGAGTCGTGCTTCCTGCAGCATCTGCCAACAAATGTGGGGAAAAAAAACATTTCAAAATCTTTAAACTTAATGTGATTATAGAAAATTATTCTATTAGGGAAAGAGAAAAGAAAATGTCACGTCTTCTTTGCACAAATATTTCTTAAACTGAACATTCGTTTATGATATCGCATGTATTACCTTTAGAATTTCAGAACGAATATTCAGTTAATGGGTAGAATACAACAATAATTTTCACCCATTGTAAAACCTTGAATGTCCGCTTTCGAATTTTAAGTAAATCTCTCTCTCTCTCTCTCTCTCTCTCTCTCTCTCTCTCTCTCTCTCTCTCTCTCTCTCTCTCTCTCTCTCTCTTATTTACACGGAGAAAAGTGATGAGCGACTTATCACAGATTGGTAACCTTCAAATGTTGACAGAATGACGCTTTGTCTGGTTCGTCAGTCAAGTTACACAACTGTATGTACTATACAAAGTACATTAACACTAAAAACCAACGGTCATTTCGTGAAGGACAAATCAAGCGACCATTGCGTTTAGTACCCGCGATACTGGACTATACATGTACATGCACTGGTCAGGGAAAGGTCAAACTACATGTATTGTCAACCAGAACTTTGCACTTCTTTAAGTTATCATTCTTTCTTATTTATAACAGTAATTCAAGGTAAGGATTTCCCCTCGATGAAAAATCTCAGTTTAAAATAAAACATACTATTAATGTATCAATGTAATTGTCCTAGACCAAGTAGGCCTATGTACATGTATGTGCTTTACTTTGAGCGATAGCCAGAGAAGCTAATATCATCATCCCGCCAAAAATTACCCGCATTTCAGAATAACCTTTGTAGTTTCTTAATTTATATCATGCATATTACACGATGTTAAGTGTGTCTAGATTTTTTTTTTTTTGCGAACAAGTTGGTATGAACGCGAGTAGACGTGAACAACTTAGTGTGAACAAGTAAATGTGAACAAATTGATGTGAACAGACAGGTGTGAACACGATTTTGTGAACAAGTTGATGTGAACAGGTTTATATGAACAAGTTTATGGGTACAAGTTTATGTGAACAGGTTTGTAAATGCATCGCTTACCCGTCCACCCTGTCCACCGCTTTGTAGCCCACCTGTCCGTACCCACAGAAACAACCGTAATCGTTATAGTCATAGCAGGAATTCCCCGTGTAGAACTGGACCAGCTCACACATCTGGAACAAACTGCGCTTGTGAACAGTCTTAGATTCCCCGGGATAAACTGCAAAAATTCATATGATCACAATTAATCTAAGAAGTCTCGGAGGATTTTGCGATTATGGTTTGCTAACACTGTACTGGACACTTACCAGAAATCAAAAGAACAACGATGACTGTTGTGAAAATAAGGCTGAGATTCGCCATCCTTTCTATCCGGTTTTTTCTCTTTTTTGGGGGGGAAGAGAAATCACGATTCTTGAAGACAGACGTAAGAATGAGGTGTATAAGTCGAACTCCTTGCTGAAGCAGACGATCCCGGGTCACGTTGATGGCGGGAACAGACAATCGGGTCCCTGCTGTTGTTGACTCGGTCTGGACTTTCGGACTGATTAGATACAATGTTTATCATTAACACAGACGAGATAAAATTAATTCAGTGTATATGCTCTAATGTTAGAAAAAGTACCCGTCTGTATATTTGATAACATCAATTTTTTATAGCCTACATATACGCAAGATAAATTGCAAATATCAAAATGTAAAACCGAACAGTGAATACTGCTGCAATACTATGTTATGGCATGGTGCTCGTGTCCAAACAGCTTTCTTTACACTTAAACCATTTACCCCTTCTTTAACGTTCTGTCTTGAGGATAATTAGTTGATAATACATGTAGTTAATGAAAATTGGATTAAATTGAAATAATTACGCGCATTGGATTGGGGATAACGACCTGAAGGTCTCTGAACCCTAACGGCACAGCGCGCTCTTTCTCCAATATGTTCGTTATGAAATCCTCGATGTGCATGCCACCGTAATAAGAAGTTAACGAAATCCGGGTCTGGAAAAGCGTTTTTGAAAGAGTATATATCAGCTGCTAAAATATCCTTACAAGCTCAAAAATATCTGAAACTTCGAGTTCCTGTCGCTCGATTTTGTAAACAAAAATTTGGTCTTAATTTGAATATATCTTTAGCAAAGCGATGGACATTAGGGTGGCCAATGGTTGCGCAATAGGGCCGCATTGTGTATCACAAATAACAACTCAAACATATTTCTTTGCAAATAAGCAAAATATATATGTACGTGTATATACGTACCGCTGAGGTAGCCCTATTATTCCTGTTGGTTTCAACTTGTATACCTAAATAGCAGGACAAAACCAGTGTATTTATTATTATTACATGGTAAACTGTTTGACATTACTATCTAACGTTTGTTTGACATCTAACTGAGATTGGGGGGGGGGGGCATCGCGTGCACTTATGAAATCAACTAGAAAAGACAACAATTCTTGACGACTGAAACAATTAACTAACGACGTATATGTGGGATTTCATCAAAGTTGACAGCAAAAGAGTTCCCTTACTTTAAGCAAAAGGTTTGCCACGCCAATATATGACTCTTACTCTTATTAATCATAAAATGCTTCTTCAGTACTGAATGAATGAAAATCTACTCACTTTCTCTCTCCTGGTGCGTTTTTTAGGAAGCTGTAGTGCCTGAGCCCCCGCCGTTTCCACTGTCTGTGTTTTCAGTACGTTTCCCTCCCATTCACTATCCTGTTGTATTACGTATACCTAAATGGAACCAATGTGTAAGGAGTACCGGCAGAGTGCGTAGCGCCTGCCACTGGTCTCACCTCTGAGGTACTCGAGAACCCTGATAAGTTAGTATTACAAACAAAGTCTATGTTCTCACTCTTTCTGTTGAGTTTTCATTTTGCAATATTTGATGCTGCAACGAATATTACGGTTGCTCTTAAAGGTCTTAGCTTTTTATGTAATTTAATTGGTCAAAGATGTACAGAGAGAGAGAGAGAGAGAGAGAGAGAGAGAGATAGAGAGAGAGAGAGAGAGAGAGAGAGAGAGAGAGAGAGAGAGAGAGAGAGAGAGAGAGAGTTAGTTAGTTTAATTTAGCGAACATTTATCACACAAATCAAGGTCTTACATTGGGTGCAACTTCTTAAATTCTTAAAATTAATTCAAATACTCGTTTTGAACTAAAGGAGTTCTTGTCATTTTTTAAAATTGCGTTTCAAGTGTGACATTGGTGCAATGGAGACGTGATATTTTCCCCTTATGTATCATTGGCATAATAGCTTTTTGTGATCGCATTACTTATTTTATAGAACTTTCACACGAAGACAAATTCTTATATCATGCCGCTGCAATAATACCTATAGCTACGAAAGTAGAACATAGTGTAAACAAACAACATCAGGAAAAGGATGAAATCTGGCTGCGAAACGTGTTTGCTGATGTTTCGCAAGGCTTTAACACCACATCAATGGGACTATAGCTCATCTCCCGATAATCGAAACAATCGCTCATATCCTAATGAATTGGGATATGACGACAGTTAATATCGTGATAATTGGAAATAAATCTAATCTCCTGATATTCAGCACTACAGCTCATATTTTGATAATGAAGACTACAGCCTATGTAATCTCATTATCGGAATTATATCTAGTATTCTGTAAATTGATACTACAATTCATACCCTGGTTATTGGTACTACAATTCATACCCTGATTATTGGTACTACAATTCATACCCTGATTATTGGTACTACAATTCATACCCTGATTATTGGTACTACAATTCATACCCTGATTATTGGTACTACAATCCATACCTTGATTATTGGTACTACAATCCATACCTTGATTATTGGCACTACAATTCATACCTGATTATTGGTTCTACAATTCATACCCTGATTATTGCATGGTACTACAATTCATATACCCTGATTTTTGGTACTACATGTACAATCCATAGCCTGATTAGTGGTACTACAATTCATACCCTGAATTATTGGTACATGTACTACAATCCATACCTTGATTATTGGTACTACAATTCATACCCTGATTATTGGTACTACAATCCATACCCTGATTATTGGTTCTACAATAATACCCTGATTATTGGTACTACAATTCATACCCTGATTATTGGTAATACAATTTATACCTGATTATTGGTACTACAATTCATACCCAGATTATTGGTACTACAATTCAAACGTTCCTTATTGGGAGTATAGCTCAGATACTGATAATATGGACAGCGGACAATATCTTGATTATGAGGACTGCAGCTTATATCCTAATAATCGGGATAACATCAAATATCCTATACTTAGTAATCAGGATAACATCTCATATCCTAATAACTGGGATTACGGCTCATAATATGATAATTTGGACTAAGACTCATACCCCAATAATCAAAACAACCGTTCATATCCTGGTAATTTGGAGTAAAGCTCATATCCTGATACTCACGACTGCAGCTTATATCTCCTGATAATCAGGACTGCAGCTCACATCCTAATAACCGGGACCAAGTCAATATATTGATAATTTGTACCATAGCTCATAATTATCCTGATAATCTGGCTTACAGCTTATATACTGATAATCAGAACTACATGAATTGCTAATATTCTAATAATCGGGGCTATATTATGTGTCCAGATAATTGGTATTACAAATCACATCCTAAAAATCAGTACATAATGTACTCCCATAATTGATATCTTGATAATGAATTATGGAAGTACTGATAGCTTGTATCCATATAACTGAGACTACATCTCATATCCTGAATATAGGTACTACAGCTCATATTTTCTGATAATCTGGACTACAGCTCATATCCCGATATTCAGGACTAGAGCTCATATCCTTGTAATCCAGACTACACTTCATATCTGGATAATCTGGACAACAGTTCATATCTCCTGATAATCAGGACTGCAGCTGATATATCCAGATGATAAGGACACTAGGTCATATCCTGATAATCTGAACTACACCTCATATCCTGATAATCAGAACTACAGCTCAAACTCTGATAATCTGGACTACAGCTCATATCTCCTGATAATCAGGTCTGCAGCTGATATTTCCAGATAATAAGGACACTAACTCATATCCTGATAATCTGAACTACACCTCATATCCTGATAATCAGGACTACAGCTCATATCCTGATAATCTGGACTACACCTCAAACCCTGATAATCTGGACTGCAGCTCATATCTCCTGATAATCATGCAGGACTGCAGCTAATATTTCAAGATAATAAGGACATCAGCTTATACACCTCATATCCTGATAATATGGACTCTAGCTTAAATCCTGATAATCTGGACTACAGCTCATATCTCCTGATAATCCTGCAAGACTGCAGCTAATATTTCCAGATAATAATGATTCTAACTCTTATCCAGATAATCAGGACTACCGCTCATAGCCGGATAACCAGAACTATTCTTAATATCTTTATAATTGGGAATTCAGGACTACAGCTCATATCGTGATATTTGGACATCACCTAATATCCTGATTATGGGGACCACAGCTCATATTTTGTCTTAAACATGTCTACATTAGCATGATATTCTGGTATAGTTTCATTAAATCAAGCTTGATACAGAATATAATCCAGCACTAAGCTGGTAATGTGTATATGACATCCTATCTCTCTCTCTCTGTCTGTCTCTCTCTCTAAATACTCAATAATATCATCCGAAGTTGGAAGATAGCTATTTATTTGGTAGAATTTTTAATTATTACAATCTAAAAGGGTAAAAGTACTCTACAGGAAAGAAACAATGTAAATGTGAGGATGTATATATACATACTATAAACAAGCATTACGGCAGTTTTATATACACAGGTAATTTCTACTAAGTATATGTACAGTAAAACCAAGGTATACATAGGGTAAAAAGTCACTTCATACAAACTGCAAACAGTTCCTCTTGTATGGCGGTGAAGATTGTAAGAGTTATCTTTCTTTAATGGTTTCTTATTGAGATTCATAGGATGACACAATACAGAACACACAAATAGATGTAAAAAAGTGATTAAAATTTATCTCCTTTAAAATAATTAAGTTGAAAAATGAAATCTTTTCTGTATGACTTGAAAGAATGCCTTCAAAAATCTAAGACAAAATTGATATTTGGAAAATTAATATAATCTTCGTTCACGAAAATGCCAAAACAGTTGGACACAATCATTGGAAGACAAAAATTATACAGGAATAATCACATCTTAACAGGCTACAGTGACTAACTATTTATTTAGAGATTAAGCTTTAATACTGTTTTACAATGTTGACTTGATAATTTAGGTTCATCAACCCCTACTATGTACTATTTTCCACAAATGTAATTTTTTTCAACGCCATGTTAATTTTCCATAAAAAAATGTATAAGGTAATATCTTGAGAAGTTTAAAGTTTGGTAAAAGGTGTCTGCTTGCATAATAAGCATTCCGAAGTACCTTACACATCCATTGATGATAAATCAATACTTCATAAATAAATGTTTTTAGTTTCAAATATGAGAAGTTTAAATCTGGTTTAAGTGTGAGAAAGAAGTGAAAATTTTTAACTGATCTAGTCATATTTAATATTGAAATTGAGTTGAAAAACTATTCCATTTGAAAAAAGAGCAACAGACTTGGACAGCAGTTAAAGTTGTTTGTGGACATTGGTGATAGATGGAATGATTTCCAATCAATTTTACAAACACCACAAGAAATGCTAAAACAATGAGTAAAAGATGCAAAATCTCATATAAAAATAAGCTATATAAAAAGGTGTGTATTAAAGATAGCAGACACATCTCTAGTACAAATACAATAATAAAAATACAACAGACAAGAAATGTTTCCACTTGGACTAAAAATGGGGAATTTTTCATGTGTACTATTTCCTGGAGCTATGCCTTACATAGCCAAGAAAATAGACAATTTGTAGTAAAAAATATAGACATTTGACACTTTGGTGCCATTTAAACACAATTAACACTTTTACTCTATTACATTCCAAAATAATCGTTAATCCATAAGAACTCTTTTACATTCCTCAATAATTATTGATTTATAAGAGCCCTTCGATGTGTATTTCCTATATCCCATTTCCTAAAGCTATTTGAATCAGTGCGAGATCTGCTCATATATTTTTGGGGTTGCCTCTGAGAATTGTCCTGATGGCAGTTGTCTCTCTTGCCAGCACTCTCCAGTGTTTGACCTCTGACCCTATTACACATTAGCATCTCCATTGGATTTTTCTGGTTCCTCCTCGATGACCACCAGTTCCTGGTCTGTGGCATGGATCCTCTGCCCCCATCAACTCCTCCTTAGAGAGGTGTGCCACTATAGCTGCCCCGTAACTGTCGCCCAAAACATTGATGGCAGTTCTGATTCTGTCTCTGAAAATTTAAATAGGTAAATAGTATAAATGATTCCTTTTCTTCTTTTTTTGAGGTGAATATTTTAGTGACTCAACAATTATAGTAAATTTATTTTCAGACCACAATTTTTATTTCAGAATGTTTCACAATTGAATAAATGGCATTGAGACATATCAATTATAAGTACTTTGGACATGGAGCTAAAAGAGAATGATGAATCTTAATAATGTAATTAAATCCTGTAAATGTTCTCATTAAATGCATATACACTGTGTACGATTAAAATGCAAAATGACATGGGTAAAAAAAGAAAGAAAAAGTTTTAACAGCCCCCCCCCCCCCACTCTATCACATGATACTCACAGGAACCAATCAACAGCCAAGATAAGACTGATGTCATCAGTGGGCAGTCCCACAGAGGTCAGCACCATCAGCATAGTGATGAGACCAGCACTAGGGATACTGGCAGCTCCTATACTGGCACACGTGGCTGTCAAGCTAAAACAAAAAAAGATATTGAAGCAAATTCTGATGAAACCAACAGTTTGTAAAATTCCAATATGAAATACATGTATGATACAAAATATTTTTTGAAAAATTTACAATGCTTTTCTGAATAATTAAAAATATGAACAAAAGTTTGTCTTATTGACATTACAGCTCTTGATTCATTAAATACTAATATACCGGTAATGCATTTATTCACACCAAAGGACTATGAGCAGTATGGTCAAATATGCCCCCAATTTAAACCAATTTTTGGGAGTTGATTTTTAATCAACTCTCCTATGCAGTCACTCGGACAAACCGAAAGTGAAACAGTGTTTGGACCTCAGCACAAATCATTGCTCCTGACAAGACTTAGTTCTTGAAAATAATTGATGAATTCGATGTAATGTATGCTAAAACATTGTTTTTCAAGAAAACTTATTTACAAATACCTTAAAAATAGTCAGATTTTAAATGGTACAAACAATTTCAATATTTTTTGTAGTCGTATGTATTCCTACGCCAGAGTTCAATATAGTCTCGTTCAACTCGACGCTCGGCTGTCTCCGTAAACCCTTGTCGGAGATTTACGGTGTCAGCCGAGCGTTTGGTTGAACAAGACTATAGTTCAATATTGCTTGGATCCATACAATTTTCGAGAAATATTTCTACCACTTATACATACTTTGATTGAATTAATTTTATCTTTAAATATTATTTAACATGATTCATATGGAGGTTTCTCGACATTCTAGTCGAAAAAGTTCAAAAATTCATTTTATAAAAATATGCGTAATTCAAATTAGAAACTACGTATAAGTGTACTTGTCATGCAAAAAAAAACATATCATTGATTTTCAAATAAATAAACATCGACAAAATCAACTCCTGTCAGTTCTTCAGTACTTTGATTAAATAGTACATGTATCATATAAAAATTAAATCTTCATAAATCATTATACAGTGGACGCCTTGCCTTGAATAATGATTTTAGTCATCATTGCTCATTCGCTGTTTATCTATGATGTCACCTAAATGACCTAATTCCCAAATTCAAATATTCTCATTTTTGCTTTATATTTTGCATTTGGAAGTATAAAGCGCAGATCTGCTCAAGTACGATTTTAACATATGTTTTTCTTCAGATAATAATACACATTATACTAAAAAATGGTACTTGAGCAAGCCTGCGTTTGATGTTTCCAAGTCAAAAAACCATCAGAAAACACCCATATTTTGCTTCAAAACATCTATTTATCAAAATAAGGCAATCTTTATGACGTAATTTCTACATTATGACGTCACTGTGGTGATAACCTTTTACACCCTTATTTTCAGTATGATTTTAACGTATCTTTCACCTTATTTTTAAACCTCTTTATAAAACTTAAATCTTGGGGGCAAAAAATGCATAATACCACACATAGTCCTTTCATTCTCTTCAGTGAGTTACTACCAACCAAAACATATTTCCACTTTCTCATAAAAGATACGAAAAAAAATTGCATAAAATAATCGAGAGCATATTATATCCTTCTTCAAACAACCAAATTATGTTTCAGAAATAACACTTTACCATTATGTTACGATCCATGAAATAAAATTTTGGTGTAACATTCCACCTTTAAAGTCATGCATAGATCCAAAACAAGTTTGTCCAAGTTTTATAGTTCCAGAGCCTAGCTGATATCAAATAGGCAACAATCTGTAAAATATAAGATCTGCTACAATACCTTATAATTACGATCTGTCCAAAACTGAGTTCAATGTCGTTCATCTGAGCAATGAAGATCGGACCCACAGCTTCATAAAGCGCAGTCCCGTCCATGTTAATGGTGGCTCCAATAGGGAGGATGAATCGGGTCACGCGACTGTCGATGTGCAGGGTTTCCTCCAAGCAACGAAACGTAACAGGCAGGGTGGCAGAGCTGGGAATCAAGAATCTTGGTTATTAAGGTTGAAAGGAAATGTTACAGAAATTATGAAGTCTAACAATTACTACCGTAATTAGATCTCTATTATCTTTCTTCTATTTCAAGCCTTTGATTCTTCGACATCTACTATCAGACATAATGCAAGACTTAGTGTGTATAGTACGATCAACAGTAAGTATAGGAAAATTTTGTTAATTACTTTACATTTATATTCACTTGATAAAGGTTTTTTTTAGTTTTCAACAGGCCAATATATATTATAACATGTGAAAGAGTTTAAATCAAATTCAAAAAATGTGGAACTTTACGACAAACTGTAACATGGATAACATACATGTTTGTTTAAGGCTTAATAACTACTGAGGAATCATTTTTATGTGTGGGGGCCAATTTTTGTCCGTAGCGAAAATTTTCCTGGTTTGTGGGGACATACTTATGTCAGTAGCAAGTTTTGGATACTGTAAATTCCGAATTAAACGTGAGGAATTAATATCCATGTAATATCTCGAGAGGCATCCTTCGCGGATTTTAAAATCTCGCTATTATTTTCTGAGAATTGAAAACTGTAAGATATAAGTAGAAAAATTCAACGTTAGTGTTTTTATATTATTGCGAATTGATACAAACCAGCAGGATCGTACTTAATTAAGTAGAATTTACAGTAATTTTAATAAATATCAAACAAATGCGTTCGTGGGGAAGTAAAATCAAAGGCAAGGGTTTCACACAAAAGCCTTAAACATTGGTCCCCCATGAATTCCACGGAATCTGACTACAGAGATAGTTCTCAAAAAGATAAATCACTATAATTCCCATACAAAATTTAAAGATAAAGCTGAGATATATGTGACGTTTAGCACAGAAAGTATGCTTAAACTGTGTGCATTTTGATATACAGTTAACTTGGAAAATCAATATCCATTCAATAGCAAAACTTCTCAAAAATGCATTAACTGGATGGTTTGCTTTCAGCAAGTTTCTTTAACCAGCTAAACAACAGGCAAGGAGTAGTGATACCTGGATCCTGTTCCGAATGCAGTGACGAGTGCCTGGAGAACTCCGCGGAGTATGACTGAAGGGGTTCTTCCTGGTGGCAGCGAAGTAGACGAGGGAGAGTGTGATGAAGGCATGGATGAAGAGGCCGAGGATGACCGTCAGCATGTAGAGCCCCAGGCGCTCCATCATCACCCCAGGGTCCTCGATATCCAAGGATCTTCCCACACACCAGAAACATGATACCAATTGGAGAGTACCTACCAAACAAAGGGTCATTACAGGAGAGCAATATACTGAGGGGGAACATGGTACCTATAGGGGAGTACCTGGGAATACCTAGTTAGACAAAAGAGGTTATTGTATTTATACTGTAGATACCTATAATTAAAAGTGGGGAATTAATATCTGTGAAAAATCGCAAGAAGCAAATATCTTGAATTCTCATTCTCATTCTCTGGCTTTTATTTTTTAGACACATGTAAACTAGACGAAACTGTGATAAAAAATTTGGCATTCAATATTTTATGTTCTTGTGATTTGATGGAAAACGATTAAATAGTGGGTAGAATAGGAATAAAATCTACAGTCCTAAGGCAGAAATACAGTGAAATCCGCTTACAGTGAACACACTTATAATGAATTCACAATTTTAGCAAAGCAGGTTTGTTTTTACATGTTAATTCACTGTAAGCATGTTTCACTGCAAAGTAATTCAATGTTGACTTATTAAAAATTATCAAAGTTGTCTAAACCTTTTCTTGATTAATCAAAGGGCTATTTTAATCAGCCTTAGGCGTTAAGGACATGAATGTTACCTATATAAGTACATGAATTAAAATTTTTGATTTAGCTTTGAATTTGGGCATATATTTAAGCATAGAGACAAATGGAAAATCTCCCACCAAACCCCACTTTGAATATCTATTTATGTAACATCTGATACTGTTCTGATTCAGCTCCACTCACCACATGATGATATTCACCATTTCCATGATGATGTGGTTCAAAATGGAGAAGAAATCCACCATTATCTTTCCCTTCTCTCCCATCTTACTCAGCAACATTCCAAAGGCAGTGAAAAATCCAATGATTCCTGCACAAAGAAAAATGTAAAGGCAGTGAAAAACCCAATGGTTCCTACAGAAAATACATGTAAAGACAGAGAAAGATTCATTGATACCTACAAAAAATACATGTAAAATAGTTCAAGGTTATTATATCAAATGTAAAGGTCATGACTTCACTCTGCATTTCACTCTGACCCCTTTACAGACCAATGTCTTAACTAACATGGCTTGGGAAGTTCAGCACCAATATCATCAGACCAGGGCTGCGTTTTACAAAAGAACTTATGACAAAGTCGTAACTATTTATAGTCTCATGGAGAGCCCTTTGGGTAACAAAATTTATATTGTACCATTAATTTACCCTTATTTCAATTTCTATAATTATTTTTACAGCCATTAAATTCAAATAATGATTAGTTTGTGATTAATAAGCACTCATTAATTTGGTCGTAAGTCGTAAGTTCTTTTGTAAAACGCAGCCCAGGTTGTCAGATCAGGGGATGTCAAAATTCATGAAATTGTAAATGACAGTCTAAATGGATGCCAAAATTAGAGAAAAAAGTTTCACTGTACCATTTATGCTGGAAAATATTGTTATATTACTAACTACAACTATCAAGTTTATAAAACAAGGGAAGTGGTTGCTAAGCAAACATTTATAGTCATGGTGATATCATCCAAAAGCACTGCATATTCTTCCTACCATTCAAATGTTCCGAACTTTACAGGCAATTATTGCAAGCTCTACTAATAAAGCTATAAAATTGATTTCATAATGAATGGGCAATTATGACTGTATGTTCTGTTTGAAGTTTATCTAACACATTGATACTAGCTTACAATACCTTACTATGGTTCACATGTGATTTCATTATGAATGGGTATATATATACTGTATACTGGGTTATTTTCACCACGTGTAATTTTTGCCCTTCTTCACTTGCAAACAGTTTTGCCTCTTCAATTCAGACACGTTTGTGTTTACGGAGAGATGATTTGAGACACTTGAATTCGCCCAGTGCTAAATTCGCCCAAAGACGAGGGCAAAAGGGCCAAAAATATAATGGGGGGGAATATTTAATTGTATACAGTATACATCTGATTTCTTAATGAATGGGCAAGTATAACTGTATGTGGGCAATAACTGTATGATCTGCTCCAAGTTTACCTAACACATTGATGCCGTTCCTGAGACTCTGTTTCTGGTCCGTGAACATGTAAGGTTCCTTGTAGTACAGCTTGGTGGAGTTGAACATGTCTGACTTGTTCATGCGAACCAGTTCCTGCCACTTCTCACTGAGAGCCAGACCCAGGCTCATGTTCACGCGGTCTGTCAGGTTCAGATCCAGCGCGTCTTGCTGAGTCACTGTGATGTACACCTTCTTCAGCTTCGTTTTGTCTGTGTAGGTTGTCATTAAATGCTGAAAACCGGCCTGTATAATGTTGTCGGGGAATATGTTTCTGTGAGGAGAGAAATAGGAATACTGTGGTTTCATCAATATTCGTTGAATATCAATTTTCGTGGATTTCGTTGTTAAGTTTATCCATGAAATTAAATGTTCATTGAAATGCAATTTCTATTAACATTTTGTATTGATAGGGTCATTAGCCACAAATTTACGTATTCTTGAAACTGTGATTTTCACTTTATCCATGAAAATTGGTACCCTTGAATATTAATGAAACCACAGTAACAGATTTGATACATGTAATGTGCACTTTCTTTTGATTTTAGAAGATCCGCACCACCAATTATTTACTGCAATGAAAGTGTGCACTAATAATGTCTCGAGAACTGCACCAACAATCAAATTTCTTATTACAAATTTATTTTACACTCAGAATGGACAGAAATTGATTTCCATGATGAATAAAGATTGCATACTTTGAGTGAGTTTTGCTTTTTGTCGGACTGTGTATTTGATAGTAAGAAAAGGAAAATTCTATTTTTGACCGAACTTGCACATTAAATCACAAACAAGGATAGGAAGAAATTCAATTTGTTGCTTCAGTGCAGCTACTTGTCAGAAAATTGTAGATAATGACTGTATCCATTGCAGATAATTTCAGCTACACATCACTTCTGGAGTTTAAAATTAAATAAAATGTCCAAGAACCCAAGCTCATATTCAAGCTTGTACCCATTACACACTGCACTGATAATCTCAGCTGCACTTGAGGCCTGTCATTCAGTTGTTTGTAAAATGCTTATATTGATAATATCAAGACCAGAGTGGCACTATAAAAAGCAGGTATCTCTTGCTTTCAGTTGTAGCCTGTTACTTACCATTTCAAATACTGCACAGTTAAATTCCTAATTAAATGTGAGGAATTAATATCCATGTAAAATCATGAGAAGGACACTGTGCAGATTTTAAAATCTCGTATTTTAATTTTTATGGAGAGATGTAAACTAAATGTAACTTTTATAAAATTTGGTGATGGCAAATTTATATTCTTGCGATTTGATGCAAAACAGTTAAATCAGAGAATTAACAATTCACGTAAAATCAGGAATCTGGAGTACTGTGGAATCATTAGATTTCGTGGTGGCTCAATTTTCGTGGATTTCGTGGGTACCTCTCATCCACGAATTAACATCCTCCACGAATAATATATTTGGGTTATAAAGTAATATTTCATTTTGTAGGTATAAGAAAATACACGAAATTACGTCCCCACGAACCTATAAAATTTCAGCAATCCACGAAAATTGGCCCCCACGAAAATTAATGATTCCACAGTATTATATTCTTTTTCAGTAAAAAGGAAAATAAAATCTACTGGTAGTTTTCTTTTCTTCAGTATTATATCCTTCTTGTTTAGAAATTTAATAAAACAAAAGTTGTTAGAGTTGTTACAGATCCTGTACAGATATTTTCCGAAAATTATTATTGTTACGACTTAATCCACAACCCAATAAAAGGATGAAGCCATATTGATTGGATAAAAAACCCAGCTATTATGGTAAGCTCATTGAATTGTCACAGCTCTTAGACTCTGAGAGATCTCATTTAGACTTTAATTGGCTTATTGATTTTCTAAATCTATACCTAACACAGTTCCCCTCTCTTTTCATAAGGTCTCCATTTCCTCTAGAAATGTTTTGTCACGGATTTTCCTGATTGAAACAGAAACACCAGGGGTGTTCATTTGTTGTTGGGAGTTCGGGATGAGTTCAATTGAAATTAAAGTTCTCGGATTTGCTAAAATTAATCTGTTACATTTCAAACTTTATGTATTGTCGATCAAAAGTATCAGAGGCAACCATAATTTATTGAAATTAATCGTAGTTTAAAAGACTAAAATTTGCCTTTAATGGACCCGAAATAAACTTTGGATGGTATCCTTTAATATGTGTCAGCAGCCCTATCTTATACATTGAATTATAGTCAAATCTACCATCATGATTTTCATATCTATAAATAAACAGGGAAAAAGTGACACATCTTGTTTAGTGTTAATAGCTTTGATCATTTCGATGATTTGCAGACCCACTAACAGGGAATTTTGTTCTCGTTTGTGACAGGTGTCCTTTCAGTGAATAAAAAAATTAGCAAAATGGGCAAGCCCTAATAAAGGATGATATGTATATCAAGAAATTAAGCAGATCCAACAAGACTCATTTACATATATCACATGACAGTGTTAATCGCCAAAATTTCATCAGTTAAAGGAAAATTTAACACTCAAAAATAGCATCCATTGAAAATATAACATACAAATAATGCATTCACATAAATGAAGGTCAGTGGCATATTTTGTCACATTGAACACGCTTACCAAAAAGGATGTCACGTGAGGACAAGTAACATTATGTAAGTGTAATCAGGTTCACGCAAGATAATTTTATTTTGGTGAATGCCAACTGGTCTAAAAAGGTGTACACATTTTTTTCCTTTCACACATCGATCAGCTTTCAAAAAAATACAATGACCAGCTGAAGGAGAAAAATGTACCTATTTGCGCTTGTGTGTTTTAAAGGCTTTAAAATGTAAGGCGTAGCTAAAAGTCTACGGGGATTGAATGATGGCACAACTAGGTCATTTGGTTAAAACTTTGTCAATTTGATGAATTCTTGAATAAAAAAACCCTGTATTCGTTGTAATGACTGCCCCTGACAGTAATTGCTAGAAGATGCTGATGATAATGAATGCGAGATACCAGTCATGATGGGAAAAAGAAAAATGACCTTGACCCCACCATCAGTGTTTGTTGTTTTAGAATTCAATAGTACTATGTTCAACCAAGAGGAGAACAAAAATAGGATTTGAACAAAGACAATTATATCCCTAGATCATGGTGAAAGTGTGGCTAAATGAATAAATTATAGCTTTACTTTGATTGATGTTGCTAGAAAAACATCATTTATTTCAGAAAAATCATTACCAATTAATCGACTACAATTGTTAAATTAGCCAACCCGTAATCAGGGAAAGGGAAATAAATGCTTTTAGAACGGTATCCATCAATCCGGGGTCTAACAATAGAAGGAAAAAGTCAACCCCTTGTTGTAATTTTCTGTAATAAAAAAAAAATATGGAAGTGAAGCTGCCATGATATGATGGCATCAGGGTCTAGGGAGCAATTAACAGGGAGCACCACTTCTACCGTCGAAGAATTATCAATAAACTGTCATAGAAAACTTTCATATTCTTCCATTAATATTGGATCGTGTTTTTTAAAAAGAGATAATTAAAAAGCTATTCAATGTTGAGTGCCTTATATCTGGTTGTGGATAAGACTGTTTTCAGGAACCTCTCGAAGAATGCATGCTTTTAGACTATGGGGAAATAGATGTGGTTCGTCATATGCTTTCGCCTAGAGCTGATATCCCTACCGGTAATGAAAATACAACGTTCTGATAACTAATTAAATGATTGAATGCAACACTCAACAGAGGCGACATATTTTTCTTTATGAGAACAATGGAAGAAACATCTTCTTTGAACGGCCCCAGATGTGACAAGGAATCTGGAATTTGCCCAGTATCCGCTAACTCACTGCTTAACTTATCCAAGGGGAAATTGATCAACAACATATCTTCCCCATTTCTGATAATAATAAGTCTGAGTGAAATTACTTTTTCTTGTAAATGCATCTGCATGGATGCAAACTGCACTTTTCATCACTCCCCTGTCTCTACAATGGCATATCCAGCATTATCAGCCTGAAAGCTTTTTTTAATATTATATAACCCTCTGATGATACAAAAGAAATTCTACCAGCACTTACTGGTACAAATAACATGTATATAGAAAAAAACCACGGCTGGCAAAAAAAATTTTTCAATTGGATTTTTTTCTCCTGAGAAAAAAAATAATTTGATTTAGATGAAGTAGCACAATAAAAAACAACGGTGTCACCTTTCTTAATGAAAAATCAATTGACTCTTAAAATGATTATGGAATTGAGGAAATAACCGTTACAGTGAAAACTTCACAGGTTCCATTCCCATCATAAACATGGAAAGTGGAAAATTTCTTGGACATTAAATGTTTTGGTCCTTTCTCTCTTGGGGTGTTTTGTGTGAATAAAATCACAGGGGTTAACCTGTCGCCATAGCAACACGACAAATATAAATTTTTATTTCATTTGCATTACGTTTTTTTCAAAACCTTTTCACACCATTAAGCTGTTGCTGCTGTGTTAACTTAATTTAAACTCCACATGGAGTCTAGAAACTCACAAACATATCTAGCATGTAATAAATGAACAGACATCATAGAGCCATTATTGTATTCAGATTTAAAATCATTGATAAAGGCCCCCTTTTTCTTACTCGACTGCCGCTAGTTTCCAAATCTACTTAATAATATATTTTTCTATATTTATCATACATATATATATATATATATATTTCTTTTATCTTTGGCATCATTTATCCCAATAACAACCAAATATTGGATTGGAAACTCTTAATGTATATGGGTTTTGATACAATCCTAATAACATTTATGAGTTATGTCCCTTTTTGACACATTTTCCTCCTTAAAGACATTTGCTTCTAAGGAGTTTATGGGTAACCAACAGTGGTTTACAATTTCAAATGAGCAAGCAAATTGAAGCAATACAATCAAAGATGCATGGATCTTCATAACTCAGAGAGGACTGAATTAATTCCTGGTCTATAAATGTCGGCATCAAATGAACGCAGTAAAAAAGATGTCTGCTGCTGATTCCATGTCTTACACACTCTCAGACTCGATCCCCATCATAAGATAATCAGGAAATGGCCATCTCTGGTGGATGAATCACACCAAAAAATGATTTGGAATTGCCATTAAGGGGTTTATTTAGAATTTTCTCCCTGATTGCAAGCAGATGAAAGGAAAGAAATCAACACTATTGTTATCTTTTTTATCAGAATCTACTAAATCATGGATGTTATAGACATTCAAGGAAAATTATGACTTACAAGGATAATCTAAAAACCGATCTGATCATTCTGTTCAAAAACGAACAAATGAACATCAATGAAGCAAAAAAATTGGATCATATTCTATGACCATATTACCCATATACGACAATCAGACTATGTCAGCTTTTTATTCTATTTACTGCCTTAAATGCTTAAAGGCTGTTGTTGGATTTATCTTCTACAATGTTTTACTATCTGTGTTTCTATGATTTGAAGAAAATAAAAAATCCAATTTCAATTTAAAAACAGAAATTATACTTTGCTATTTTTTTTTCATATGTATTTAACACCAAGAAGCACATAGTGACTGCTATATGTGGACCCCATTTTATCTAGTAGTTTGGTACAGTGGTTGAAATGACACTTCTTGACCCCAAAGACTGCAGAGCATATGGTTGTTTACCTAATTACAGACCTCTTTATTTATTAATTTATAAAATGCCCAATTTATAAAAGGACTACGGTGAGAATTCTGGCGGTGGTGAGATACTACAGCTGAAATCAAACTTCTAACCATAAAAAAGCAAAAGTATCTCAATTTTGTACCATAATAAATACCACATCTTCACTAGCCAAGGAATTCTTATCTGCAGCGCTCTCTTTGAGGAGCAGTGTGGATCAAAAACCCATGGCTAGTGAAAATGTCAATTTCATGGACCCCATAGTGCCTTTTTTCATAAAAAGGTCAGTCTGGTACTGCATGTCACTTAGTTGTTGATACACAAAGACTGTAATGGAGAATCTAGGTCGTGTACCTGATGAGGTCCAGGAAGGCGTCCAGTGAGCTGACTCGGTCGTCGCCGAGTTTCTCAGCGTCCTCGTCTTCCTCTGGCATGTTGGACTTGTCCCCGGGGTGGATGGACACCACCAGAATGATCCCGAGGATGATGGCCAGGAAGGTGGTGACAAAGTAGTACAGCACGCCCCGCAGACCCATCTTACCGCTCGAGTGGACGTCCATGGAGGTCAAACCTAGATTTAGAGCACAATTTCAAGACTGTTGAAATGTATTAAAATCATTCAGCAACCCCCCACCCCCCCTCCAAGTCCCATTCTCTCTTTATCCTGGACGTCCATGGAGTATTTTGAGTTTAAAATCTTTTAAGGGTCCTCCACACACCTTCTAAATAACTTAAAGATATGGATTTTTAGCATGTGTTTGACTTAAAAATGACCAACAATTTTTTAAACAAATTTTCAATTTCGAGGGAAAAATCATCTTTAAAATTTCACCGCTTATCACTAAAATAAAAGTCTCTGCAGTCTTCAAACTTGGGACCTGCGGGTTGGTAGACTGAAGCTACCCCATTTGCACCACAGAGTTACACACCAAATCTTGGAGATAATCACCATGTTGTGGTGTACTGTCATAAAAAGTAGAAGTCACAGGGTGTCGAGGATCCTTAATATCTTGTCGTCATTTTTAAAATGAAGACTATCAATATTTTTCACAAATTTGTGTTTAATTTACTGTACAGTAGATTTCTTATTTTACACAGGTGATTAATTCTGTGATTCCATAGATCTGTCAAATCGTGAGAATATAAAATTGCATACACAAAGCATTTATTAGTTCACAATTATCGTGAATATAAAAAGCAAGATTATTAAATCCACAAAGGGGTGTTTATCACGATATTATGCAGATATTAATTTCTTGGATTCATTAGAATCTATGGTAACTTGGTATAATTTTTATCTTTATTCTAGTACCTGTAAATTAATACACAAACTCACTTCCTTCAATAAATAAAGTGTTGTGAATTATCTAAAAAAATTGTAGATTGTTAGTAAAAAATTGAGCACAGTTACAATGGATCATTGTATCTAATCAAAAAGGGTCAAGTATATATCATGCACTACTGCTACTTATTTGGTACATATCCTTGGGAAAGTCAAGGAGAATTTAAAGTGTAATATGTGTACTTCTGAGATATAGTTCATCAATTAATTTTCCTTCTTCAAATTTCAAAAAGATTCTCAATATAAATATAATATAATAATATAAATATAAGGTCAACTTCAGATAATTTAAGAACCAGAAATGCTAGCACTCATAATAGCCAACAGAAATTGAGCGGTTGAGAACTGAGCTTAATCTCAGAGGTAAATGAGTCGGTCAATCTCACCTGTGATCATACACGAGACAATGAGAGGTAGAATCATCATTTTGAGCATTCTCATGAGTATATCTCCAGGAAAAGCTATCAGTCGGATGGCTTCTTTGGAGGGTTCGGCAGCCCGGAGCGCAATGCCCAGGATAATTCCCATAAAGACCCCGCCTATGGTCAGGACCAGCAACAAGTTCTCCTTACCCCAGGAGTGACACTGCCGAAACAAAATGTGGACGATTATAGCTTCTATAAAAATAATCATGGGGTCAAAAGTAGGTTTACTACAGATGAGTTGATTCAATGTACACTAGCAAAAAATTAAATAGGATTATTCAATCAAAAGTTTCTGATACTAAAAGCTACAAGATGACCAAAGACTGCGACTCTTGTATCATAATTCTTGTACACAAAAGAAATCTTTCTCCAGGGTTTGAACCCAGAACTTCCTACTCACAGGTCCGGTGGTCAAATTGAATGTCATATGACAGGAAATATTTCTAGGAAGATGCAAAAACAAAATAATCGTATTATCAATTTTAATTTTAATATAATACAGGGTAAAATATATCGCACTGATCTTCGAATTTAATGGGTCATATGATGCAGAAGGAAAGTTTATTTCATATTTTGTTCTGGAAATCATTGTGATCATATGTTTTTATCTGAGTTGTAAAATCCAACTTTTGACAAAGGATAACACAATTAAATCACATTGCTTTGCATTTAATTTTGTGGTACTAAAATTATTTCAAATAAATTTTATCAAATTCTTTTCTTGAAAAACATATGGTTTAGTATACTAGCTATTTATAGGCATAGAAAGGCACTCTTAGGTAAATCTAAACTTGAGCAAATTCACAATTATTATTACAATGTACCAAAAACATCATAATTTGCCAATAAGAGCCTGATTTTATTGAGGCCACTGCTGGGTATAGTAATTCTACAGCTAACTTTGGCAACAGCCAATAAATACCCCCACAACAGTGGAAACTTTGTCTGTGCAATCCTGTCCACTAAAACTTCAATTATCCCAAAGTCATCTGGGAGTTTATGTGCAAATTATAGCTAGATTTGGATACCAAGCAGGATGCACAAATGTCAAACTGCATACAGTGGCCCAAATAAAAGGTCCTTCCCCATTGTTACCAGCGTATAATATTTCATTTATGAGTGATTACTCTTACACCTCCACAAAGAACCCTAGCTAATCATGATGGAAAACCTGTAACTGGTAATTATTCAACAATGCATCAAATTCTGGATGAACATTTGCCATTAACACTCACAGATTTCACTTTTTTGCCCATTTTGATTCGTTTTATTCGGTCCAGGCGACTTTTCTTTCCGTCACTGGGAGCACTTCCTGTCCCATCAGGCACTGGTTCCTTGTCTTTATCCATCATCGGACTCGTCTGTTCCTCCTCAGACATCGTTAAAATTCAAAGGATGAAAACGTCACAACGATCAAATTGTACAGCTGCCTTTGTGTTACACAAAATTAGAACTTCTCCTTCTTTTTCTCCTGAGTTTTATTTCTTCTGTCACTATTTAATGGTACTGTCACTTTTTGATGGTAACTGCCAGACTTTGTTTACAGAAATTGAATGTTCCCAAGAAACCAAAGTGTCACATCATTTGAATTTGAATTCAAATTTGTAGAAGCCCTGTTAATTTGCTGCTGCACATCAATAATAACTTCAAGGCTCTTGGATCCTGCAAAGAAAAATTAGGAATGATGATATTAACTCAATGAAATGGCAATTTGCATTTAAAATGGTGTCTGTGTTTCATCTTACAACAAGTGCATCGTGCATTTAAATCAAAAAACCAATTTGGCTATATTATTGCATTCCTAAATTTGCATTTCGAATTTTTATGAGTGAAAAACTGCACGACATGGCAACTGACAAAAGAGTTTTTAATGCACAGTTTTGGTGAATTAAGTTTGAATGTTAACATTTTTTTTAAACTCTTGAGAACCAAATTAAAAACCCTTGAGAAATTAAACGATTAAAGTCTAAAAGAAAAAGGAACTTTAGCTACATATACAAGTTACAGCTTCCAAATATAACATGTATAAATTTAGCCAAACTACATGTTCAATGGAAACTAAATACTAGTGTGGTGATCTAACTACTCAACTAGGTTAAAGAAGAGAAACCTGGATGGGGTTCTACTGATGCAGTGTGATATTTATTAGGTATATATATTGCTCTCTATCATGAACTATTCTCCTTTGAGAAGTGGACATGCAGGCATAGCCTTCATCCACTGGATGATTTTAATCATCCACTGGATGAAGGCTAAGCCTGTCCAATTTAAAAAAAAGAACATCATTATACATGTTGCTTTATCAGAGTACAACTTCACACTTTATCATCACAGTACACATGAGCAGAGTCCATATTGTTAATTACACAAAAAACCAGCATCACTGAAATTCCACAATAAAGTTGAAAAACTAAGCCATTTATATCAAACCTCTCTAATTGGTGGATATACTCCATGGGTCTTCTTTAAACATGTATTAGAACTTTTATCATCACTCAAACCAAGATATCCCTAATTTAGTACACTTGGCAATGTGTAAACCACTGGTAATGAACTCATATCACCTCATCTTAACGTGCAAAGCACTAGATTCTCTAAATACTGCACAAAGTACTACTCTTCTCCGCAGCAAGGGTGATTTCTCTATCTGATGCTTACCAAGTATTTATATGTCCTGATGAAGGATAACTACTGTTTTGTACACAAACTAGTGGAGTCAATGGTCCAGGGATTAAACTTTTCAGTAAAACAACAAGAGCTCAACAATTCATAATGACCTGTAAATTGGGTAATCAGACCTGTAGGGGGTCAGTGCAGAAAGTTCAGAGCACCTGCTGGGGACAAGCATGTCCCTTGAAAATGTTTCAGAGTAGGTTACAATTTGGCTGTTCTAGTTACTGTAGGACAAAAAATGCACCAAAAACTAATGTAAACTCTCAAGTAATGAGATGAGAGAGAGAGAGAGAGAGAGAGAGAGAGAGAGAGAGAGAGAGAGAGAGAGAGAGATTTTGCCATCTGTGCTATGAAAATATATGAACAGCATGGAACAGGACTGGATGATAACAGTGTGTCTGTCAGCCCTGCTGAGTTTATGATTTAGAATTAATGAGGCTACATTAATCCCAATGCTTATACTTTTAGCACAGCTGAAAATGGAATGGCAGTAGTTACCCAGTTGTTGTTCAAGCATAATTTGAGTTCAACCCTTCATTTGATATGCAATTAATTGCCATGCAATATGCATCATTATGCATTTGTAAGGCAATACAAGTATTGACAATGTCAATAAAAAGAATATTTGATTGGCACCTGCATAATAAGTTACTGTCTGACATCTAATCCTAATAACATAAATATTATGTTTCAGCTCAAATGAACCGAAAATACAAATGTGCACTTCAATATGGTGAAGGCTTAATTGAATGGGATTTGGTCTCAGCTTGAGTCTTTAACAACAAGTTGATTTAGATCACACTAGAGGCTTTAACCCACTCCATCTGTGACTCTTGCAGAATGGGGTCCCAAGGGAGGATCTATTGAATGCCAGTGTCTGACTCTGTGACCTAGAGCCCTTCACTTCCACTGACCCTGTGGTGCATTCAATTGTCCGCCTAATCCTCTACTCTTCCAGAGGGTGTCAGTGAGCGGCATTATCACTGAATGAGGGGCTGGGAATTTCTACTCAGACCCCTACCAATTACTTGTAGTGCCAGCTACCAGAATCCATAACAGCCTAAAATTAACTCAATTATATGAAATAGTCAGATTCCACCTACAGAGTCCTATTGATGGGTTATACAATTTTTTTTAATAATGGGAAGAACATGACATCAGATTGTGATCAAGATACTGCCAACCTCCATTTAGACGACTCTTATTCAGACTCTAAATCCCAGGGTTTGAAACAAAGACCTAGATTTGAGCAAACAGATTGTCAAAGCTATTAGTATATAATACACTTGAGACTGTTTCTAGTCAAGTCTAATCAGTTATTCTGAAAACACATAAAAGCTTTCATGAACTTTTCCTGTCTTTTTGTTATTCTACACAGCAAAAAGTATTCTACACATGATCAAGATTTACACAACACTTATTTAAGCTCAGCACACAGCATTTATTTTTAATGACATGCATCAGCGTAGAAACCATATGCTCTCTATAAATTATGCATCAAAACTAAATTACTGCTTCATTCATTCATTCCCCTCTTCCACTTAAAACTTAAAAAGAAGAAAATCAATGAATAATCACATGCATTAATAATGCATAAAATTTTTTAACAAAAAAAAAAAAAAATTAAAGAAAGAGTATTATAAGACAGTGCAAGTTCAAGTTACAGTCTTACAGAAACAATCTGGATCTTACCAAACTGTCAGGTTTATCCCAAAAACTAATCCAGGGATAATGAATTCTGTGTGTCTCTTTGGGCTGAGTTGTCTTAATCCAACAGTGGAAAAAAGAAAAGTAATCATTTAAATCAAAAGAAAAACTCTTTAACTGTCTGTGCCAGTCACTATCAGCAGCACATCTCTGAAAATCAATAGCCAGCTCGCACCAACTCTCCAAAATGTAACCGACTCACCGTGAGCCAACCAGAGACTGTATTCAAACTGCACAGGAGCATGTGAAAAATATCAAATTACAATGCCAAATGCAACCATGCATAGCCAGGGGAAAATCTTGTCTCCGCTCTCTCATAATAAAAGGCGGGATATTAAATGGGGGTCAGGATAAAATGCAGGAACAATTTCATGAATAAATATTTGTTCAGAGCTCTGAGTAAGGAAGTCGTTAGAGCTGCTATTAAGCCAGCTAGCATCCAGTGCGCTGGCGAGAGGGCAGGAATGACAAATATTTTGACAGGTTGAGGGTTAAAAGCCAACTTTGGCCTTGTCATCAAGAAGTAACCTAGCTCATATTGTGGAGGTAAAGAAGATCACTTGTAAGATGTAAGAGGACAAAACCTCCATACAAAATTTCGATCACAGACACTTGGTTCTGTAATCATTTGAAAGTTTTCCCTCTCTACTTCATACTACCGTAGTAAAAATCCTTCAATAAGTTATCTTATCTCAATTGCAAAGGATGTTTCTCTTTCATATAATTGCAAACATAAATCTTTCTAGAGATTAAAAACACAAGAGCTTTCATTTCATTTTTTTGTCTGATGGTTTGATGACCTAGCGTGGTTATAAGGCCTTGAGCGGAGTTGGATTAGCCTCCAAATAATTTCCAAAATCAACAAACATGGCCTAGTCTTTTTTAATGCACTCATAGCAGGGTTTTAACAAGATGCACTTTAACTCATAATGCACTCCAAATCTTTGTGATAAAGACAGGGTGTGAATTAGACTCAATAAAATCCAACCACTTTCCCGCCAGCTACGTGTTTTTAATTCTTCAAGTTTTTGCTGTTAATTTGTGGGTTACAGATATTCATTTTTTGTGTCTTTTGTTTGTAGCATATTTTCTGTGGTGGATGCAAGTTATGGTAGAGGCTTGATTGATATCAAAAATTAATCTAATTTATTATCTGAAATCAGAGTTTAGATGGAGACTCCAGTATTTGAGGATACTGCTCAGGATCTGAGATGTTTACACAGAGGCAATGTAATATGTTTCTCAACACTCAACACAGCTCTCAGTAACAGTAAATTGTTTTCCAGCAGCAATCTTGTTAAATGCTAAAAACAGTAGGGAGAGGAGTTCAACAAACTTCTTCAGTTTTAACATTTTGCATCCAGCTAGCTTTTTTCTGTCCCCATCCATGAGTCCAATACATCTTTTATTGGTGGAACCAAAACCAAGGAACTAATTCAAAGTTAATAATCTTCAGAAAGGAGAATTATTACAGCCCAAATCTAATCATCGTTTCCCTTCGGCACACAAAAGTGTGTTTTTATTTCTCTCTGGAAAAAAGACGTCAATAATTTTCCCTACCTATCAGAGGGACAACTACTAGTTTCTATTTATAATGGATGACACATTCACAAAATTAGAAAAGGCACTGATTTTACAGGCCAGAAAATTACAGTGAAACTGAAGATGTGATGAGAGTTTCACACCAATAATAAATCCACCGGCCATCCCCCCCTCTCAAAAAGAGCAAAGCAATGTAAACTGGATAAGCGGGTTTGATTGCTATTTTAAAGGGGCATGGTCACAATTTTGGTCAAATTCTATTTTTCTGTTTTTATTATGTACAATGCTTTTGGAATGCATTTCCAATGACCAAATGAAATTGGAGAGTCAGTAGTGAAGTTATAAAGAAGATACAGGACTCACAATTCTTTGTCATGTAAACAATGCTCGTGCCCTGCTTTTGTTTACATTAGTTCAAATTACCGGTAAAAGTTCTTTTTCAAGCTGATTTTTCCGTTTTCTTATTCAATTCAAGCATGAATAAACAGATCTTAACGTTTAATACCACATTCATTTTTGGTCTAAAACTGAAGTTTTCACTTTAACGTTCAAAATGTAAACAAACGCTTTGTTTACATTGCAAAGAATTGTAACCTCTGTAACTCGCTTTTAACTCAACGAATGACACTTAAATTTTGGTTGCCTATTAAAAATGCCTCACTGAAGCATTGTAAACATTAAAATCGGGAAAATAATTTTTGACCAAAATCGTGACCATGCCCCTTTAAAGTGGAATAACACACCTGGAAAAAATAATTCAAATAAATAGTAAACTTTTTGATTATGAAAATATAATGATATATAAACTGTACATATGTGAAATAAGCGAAAAATTTGCAGTTTGCGGATAAAAAATGAATTTCTAAAAAATTCAATTCGGTAAGTAACAACAAAAGTCCCTGCTGGATTCAAACTTGGGATGTACGGATTAATAAAACAAAATGTTGTTTCAATTAAAGGTCAACCATTTTGTGATGATCGATGTGTTATTACACTTCAAGCGGGCTGGATGACCATAACCATTTTTTGATTTTCTTGATCTCCTTGAGAAGAAGAGCTAAGTATAAAGACAATTAGGAAAATATTGAGCTAAAATATATGGAATTGCTCTTTTATATGATAATGAAAAAAATTTATATTTAGATTCTGATACTTTATTGACCAGCCAACCTCCTATGATGTCACATCAATACAGCTGTTCTCTTTCAAGCCACTTTAAAATCATAAGCTTTAGCTGATACATAGACCCACTAAGTCGCGACAATCACCTTAACATGCATTTTGATGTTACAACAGCTTGATAAAGTTCTTGATCAAATTTCTAGGATGAAAAAAAAAAGATAGCAGTATTCTTGCAACAGATTGACAAAATTGTTTAAACAGGATATAGAAAACCTGTAGTCTAGCTAATGTTTCATCAAAAATTTACAGATTGAATGAAAATAGTATTTAATTGGTAAATTTTAAAATCTAATAAAACAGAGAAATCAGTAGCAAAAAAATTGAAGCATAATTTAAACCCCCCTTCCCCCCAATCACTACTTCTGATAATGGATTTAATTAGGAAATGTTATTACATGTATCCTCTTTTAGGATAAATGCACATGTTTATGAGTGTATTAGTTAATTAGGAGGAAAAAATGACAGTGTAATTAAACAGTTGTAATTATATAATCATAAAGTTAATATATTGTTCTTTGTTAAGACAAATGCTTGCTTTATGTGTGAATTTTGAGTGCTAGGTGATAAAAGGTGACAATAGCCATGTGGACTGGGCTATAAGTGAAGGGCACAGCACGGGATCAAGGACACAGAGGTGTCAAGAACACAGCAGTGTCAGGCCCACATGGTCAACACTGTTTTTATGACATGGAACCTGGGACTTTTAGACCAGTCACTAGCAAACAAGTAAGGGCTAAGAGAGACTAAGAGGAAACACAGACTGTCAAAGAGCAAAACTATTCTAAACAGTACATTTTTTAAAATTTAAAGTGGAATTATTATTGATATGATCCCCTTTATTTCTCCATTTCTATGAGCTAACTTGACTATATACGAGCCATTATTTGATTGTTCGACAATTTGATTCCAATTCTAAGTAACTGACAACACTACTTCAAATTAATGTAACGAAGATATCTTTGAAAATAAACTTAACTATAAGTTCCCACTGATTATTTAAATAATAATCAAGGGATGCTAAATCTAGAAACATGCGATGATATATCTTGATGACATATACTGGTACATAGCCCATTTCAAGCACGAGAGACGGCAAATTGCTTTCACAGCTTATTATCTTTTATGATGCTTCTCCAGAAGCTATCAGAAAATTTGTTCTATTGTTCAACTTTGTGATTGTATTTATTGCAAATCAAAGTCCTGAAAATACTGAGAGTATAGTGTTTTCAGAAATTTGATTTGGAAAAAAATTTAACAGAACCAAACTAAACAGAATACTGCATTAAAAAAAAAATTGCAGCCATTATCATTTTACCAATATTTGTACTATTTTAAAAAATTTACTTTAAAACTTTATTGTTTGAATTTTCTCATGAACAGAATAATAATTAATCAAGGGGAATGCATCTGACCCCCTATTCTTAGACTTAATGCCCCTTCCCGTCCTTTTCATAGAGTCAGAACCCAACCCCCCTCCTCTTACTTCCTCAAAAGGATATGATTTGAAAACAGGTCAGTGAAGTCCCTGTTCTTGCAGAATCTGTAAAGAATTACATTTAACAATGAAATCGATCCTACAGCGTCCGGAAAAACTGTGAGGGAATTTATCTTGGAGGGTCCTTGACATAAATCTAGCCATAGCTAATTGAGCAGCGGTGAATTGTGCCATCAAATATCTGCTATATCTGGATACATCATCCTCCGGTCTGGCCCAGGAAAGATTCCGACAGTGTGTTTTATGGAGAGGAAACATATATTCAGACTTGCTGAGGAGACTAAGGACGGATGGAGCTCTCAGTGAAATAGCTGCAGCTTGATTTATCCCATTTTTACATGATCGGGGTTGTAACACAGACATTTATTGTTTTTGTTCACACCCAGAGAGTCGGTGATTTATGCATGGTGTTTATAATGTACTCATATGGACAAAATTTATATGTATTGATAATGAATTTCTGGGTTTCTTGTAAGATAAACATTGTATCAATTTCAGGCCTGTAAATAAATCTTGCAAAAATACTTCTAAAGTACTAAATTGTACTAGAACTGTATTGAAAATGGAAGAAAAAGGTTTATTGATGTTATGACACATTCAGTGACTGTAAACATATTACACTAGACTGCACTCTAAGAACATCACTAAATGCTTTGTGTACATGTATGAGAATAGGTGATTTCCGGAATATGCTTATATGCACCTAATCACAAGGTGCATATCTGAGTGACTCAGGTCACCTAAAAAGTTTTAACATTAAGTTCTAGTTAAGGCTGTCAACACATAATTGACTTAATATTATGCATTTCTCAAATTTGTCAAAATATTCAGAGAACATTTCACATGATGCACAAAAAATATTGTCTTATCAAAATGGTTCACCTTTTGTCACACCTGTAATAATTAAAATTCTGCAGCACACAACAAACTGTGACTATAGCTGAGTGATGGGGATTATCACCGACTGAGATAAGTCAAGACCACTTGCAATGCATGGAAAAACTTTATCACTGTTACAACATTTCAAACAAAAACATTCTAATGTGATCTTTCCATAATCTTCATCATCAGTGTTAATAAAGACTGACCTTAGTCACCCCTTTTATGTGCATATGGAATAAAAGAATGAATAAGCCTTGCATTGTGTAAAGTTGTAAACAGTGGGAATTTCCTCCCTTCCTTTTTCCTTGTTCCCACTGGTAAGGAAACTTTCTTTTTCCAAGGTCTTAATTCATATCAAGAATTCATATCAAGTAATACATTAATTTTGTGTCTTGCACAGGAATCACCTGCCCTAATTATCATGGTCTAATCCATCAGTGTTCCTACTCCCCTGTATTACAAGCTTTTCTGACAGCCCCCCTCCTCTCCAATCTGTCTTACACTCCTCCATTGACAATTCATCTAAAGTTTGGAGGTCTGAATTCATATCAAACTTAGCTGTGGTGTGTAATGGTTTTTATCTATGACAGATTCAGGGGCATAACAAACTAGTCTCCTTTGTCATTCAGACAGAGAAAGAGTGTGAAGAGAAGGAGGTCTACAGATCAGGTGATTTATACACTTAGGTAGGTGATGATTGATCATTGAAAAAAAAACCCATAAATTTTTCTAAGTGCATTTTAAGTGAAATTTACACCCTTACAGGACTGATAAATCAAACAATGGTAAATTTCTTTTGTTATTGTTTTACCCATATGATCATATCACAATAACAATGATGTTGCACATTGTTTTGTTGCATTTTGCCAAAAGCTATAATCCTGGTCAAGGCACCAAATAAAAATCACCATTCTTGAGAATTTCAATTTTAAATTTCATAGATTATTACTCCATCCACAAAGAAAAAAGGAAAATATTTTCCAACAATAAAATTACACTCGAGCAGAATCGAATTACAAAAACCTGCGGTCTTGTTGTTCATTATTACTTGATACAAATATGTATTACTATCAAAGAACTCTCTACCGTTCTGGAGTAATCAGAGATATATCAGAAATATTAGGTATAAATGATCAATTTTGTCTTCTATAGCTCTCATTGATATTAATATTAGTTTAATTCAGTATCATTTTGAAAGCATTCAAAATAAACAAAAAATCTCTTTCTAACACAGTAAATATGTTAGGGTACACACATTCATACTTTTTAAAGAGTTTTTAAAGACATCTTTGAAACTGAATACATCAGCTAACATCAAAAGCCCAGCTATTTCATGCTAAACATGTTGCTCCTTCAAAACATACATCTGCTTAAAGAATATACATGTATTTTAAAATTCTAAATCATCAAAATTTGAATGTTACGTAACATCTGTTTAGATGTTTTTGTTCACTTCAATTGCAGCAAAAATCAGACCCTTCAGGTCTCTGTAGAGGCTGATTTTTAAATCATGCCTTCAAACTTTATTTCCACCATTAATAATGAACAACTTGAAATGACAGCTATGGTTTGAATCTTAGAACTGGGATTGCTTATTACAGAATTCTCTGTAGAGTTTTACATGGAATAATTTTTGGATGGGTGTACAAAACAACACTCACAATTTTCTTTGCCAACGAAATTGCACATTATCATGATCACTATTCTGTGCCAATACTTTTATTCACAACAACTTTATTTCATAAATTACCTGTGATAAGATGGTTTGTGGAGAATTTTTTTAATGAACATTAAATATAGGCAATCTTACACTAATATGAGACAGCAGACAAATTGTTTCCTGGTAAATCATTCTTGCAAATCCTATTTTATTTCCTCACAATCATTCATAATATCACATGTAATTTCTCTCTGGATAAAAAAGGAGGGACTATTTTGTACAAAGTCAGGGGTCACAAAAATTTGAGAGGATGGTTATTGCATTGTGGCTGTAAGCCATGAGAACCTTTGGATTGAGTGTACTGATGAGGTGTCTGGTTTCACAGAAACTAGCAACAATTTAGGTAACAGCACTTACCCCCAAATTGAGAGTGAAATGGGTCATCATTGATCATTTTACGGCTCAGTGTGCAGCTGTACGACCTTTTCATACCTACTACTATGCCATTTATTAAATGAATAATATCATACAGTGTTTAACAATACATATGTAAGTGAAGGGGGTGGGGTGTAAGATAAAATGTAATGACCCTTTTTACAAAAATTCTTCAAGAAGATTAGAAGCCCTTTATTACAGCTTGTATTTGTATTCATTCTAAAACTTATTATCATACCAATAGACAAACATTTACCCTGCACATTTGATTGCTTTCAGTCTAAAACCTTTTCATGTTGACAAATACAATTTCACACTTCCCCCCTTAATCTATATGCTGGCAATGTATTTATGCATTGAAATGAGTCATACTGGCATAAAAAAACCCAACACAGTACTTACAAATATTTGATTTGCATCCAGCCAAACATTAATTCCAAACCACACCTGGTGCACAAATAACACAAACAGTGATTTTGTTAGGAAGCATAGCTCTGTTCCTCACATGCATGTTATGTAATCAATTGTCACAATTTGAAAATTGAATGAACATATATTGTTAGGGGTTCAATGATGAGATTTGGATCACAAAGAAACAAGCAAAAGCTGTCTGATCCCAACTTGTCAGATCTTATTGTTGATTTAAAAACTCTGTCTTTATTATCTGTAAACCTAACTTTTTTTAGTATGCAAGAAAACATCTTTAAATGGTGACAAAAACCAATGCATTCATATCTAAATTATCAAAGTTCAGTTTTGAGATAAATTGAATCAATGAGGCCAAAAAATGAAAAAAAACCAGACATTTTTTATCAAGATAGAAATTTAGTTATCTCACCTGTGTAAGATGGTGTGTGCATGCAACCCAATCCCGAAGTAAACAAACTGAGAGGTATGGGCCCTGTCGTCACTGGGTCATCACACCACACAGGTAAACAGGAGAACAAATTACCAACGCATGCTGGTTTCTTTTCTCTGTCCATGAATGGCGTAAAATTGGCAGGGAAGAATTTTATGAGAGGTTGAGAATCTTCAACAAGAAAAGCCCAGGACTTGATTCAAAAGTAAAAGTTTCAGTTGGGATAATGACTCGTGAATTATATGCTTGAGATAAATTTGTTGTCAATCTTGTAGCACTCTCTTCTATTGTTATATGGTAAGAGTTTACAACAGTGGCTGAAATTAAAGTCAATTTAAAGTTTTAGGTCATGCAAGGATAAAAAAGAAAAGGAAAAAAATTGCAATTAATATCTAGGCAACCAATTTTACAGTTTCAAATCTATTTTGGTTAAAAGTTAAATTTACACTAAAGTCATTACTCTTGAAATGAAATGACTGCAGAAAGCAATATGCCCTTGAACACAGTCTATCTTCATGCAGTAAATGATTTCCAGATATTCACTATATGAATTGCAGTCACTTAAACAAATAGTGGATTTTAATGCTACCTATTAAGGCTTTGTTATGAAGGATCACTATTTCTACTGTTATTATGGAGTCCTTTTTTTTTTTATTTCTACACAATGGGAAGTTGTAGCCAATTAACATTTGTATTGAATAACACTTGCTCTGTAAAATACTTCAAACTGATTTAACAGCCCAAAATAAACTCAAAATGAAATCAAACAAATGTTAAATATTAATGCTGTAATTATACCTCTAAGTCCTAATTGAAGCACATTTCACACGGAAACTGAACTCTTATCAATTATATATAAAGATGTAGCTTCTTTTTCTGGGTCATCAGAGTGTTTTGTTGGGTTTGTAATTAACATTTCAATTTCTTTTGGGTTTGAGATGAGCATTTGAGAGGTTTATTCAGAAAACACACCCATAAATAGTCTCCGTGTCTGTTTACTATTCGGTCTCTCCGATTATATTACATTGTTCCTATTTATTTTCAATTATTTTCTTGGATTGAAAGAGTACATATAGCACAAAAGAACAAATAATTGGAATAACAGAAATAATTGATACATAAAAATCTGGTCTCCACCCCTTTTCACACTATTTTGTTACATTTTTGTGTTACCACTCTTTTTTCAACATATATGGGAAGAAAATTAATGCAGGTGTTACCAAATCCCTCGAAGAGAGAGAGAGAGAGAGAGAGAGAGAGAGAGAGAGAGAGAGAGAGAGAGAGAGATTGTTCTGTAATTTTGTTTGCAAATAACAAGTATGTCAGGTATTATACCTATGATTGTCTCCTGTAGGAATGTCAGGTATTTAGTTGTGTATGGTCTGCTTCTCTGATTAATACATAAAAACAAACGCGTAGTCATATCTGTATCAATTGCGAGTCTCTGTAGGCCCTAGGTCATAAACAGAATAGTTGCTGTGTCAAAGATGACCACAGCAATGCTTGGTGCAGGACATAAAAATGTTACTATTTTTCATGAAACTATTGGTCACACTGCTGCTGTGCTAGGTTTATGCTGTCTTGTTTAATGAGGTCATGCTGCCATGCTGTAATCAGGTCATGCAGCAACACTGCTGAGGATTATGCAACTCATGCACCTTCATTTCTAATATTATCTCTCCTGAGAATGTTATACAATGGAAAAATGTAGAACATACATTTAAAAATCATCATTTTGCAAAATTTTTACTGAATGGTTGAAAATTCTTGAAATTAAACTAACATATACAATCTGGTAGCTGGGACGCAAATGCAAACATTATGCAATTACTTTCTCCTTGCCAAGTTAATTTCTTTAGTTTGATTTAATTTTTGGTTTGATTTTGATTAAGACAACCTTTAAAACCGCCTAGAACTGTGGAATCTGGGTTGCACCAGTTGTTTTGATAGATTATCCCTGTCTAAGAATTTGGGTCATCCAATATTTTCTTTCATTCACACCTACAGACATAAACAAAATGAGACATTCAAATGTAAATTTCATACAACGGTAGATAGATAAAACTTTAATCTTAATAGCACATTATGAGCTCTAGGGATCTACCTGTAATTATGTATTCATGTCAGGGTTGGAATGATTAACGTATACAAATTCCTCACTAAATGAAAAACCAACATACATCTAATTTGTGTGTACATGTACATATCATCAAATTCTAATGTAAATTTTATAAGAAAATTGAAATAAAATCACATTACATTTGAGGAAGATATACAAAGTATCCTTTTCACCCTATGTTTAATACTTGTATTACATATACAGGTACCTTTATTATAACAGAGACATAAATAACATGTTATTTATGTCTCTGATTATAATTATTTACCCCCAGAAAGTATTGTTTATTCCTCTATTAATTCAATTACTTATTCAATTATACTAATACAGCAGCAATTCAACCATTTTGCATCAGATCACAAGAATATAAAATCGCACACACCAATTTTGTTTACCATGGTTTCCTTTAGTTTACATTCATATTAAAAAATAAAAGCTAGATTTTAAAATCTGCGAGATGTGCTATGCACAGTATACTGATATTAATTCCTCCTTTTAACTATAAATCTACTGTGGTAATTTAGTGTTCCTATGTATTTTACTCATGCATAAATACTAATACAGCAGTGCAAATTCACACTTGTACCTTTACACTACATCTATTTATGTATTTTCACAAAAATATTTTTGGCTAAGCACTAATTTCCAAACCTGCACTTTGTATTTTTTCTTAGCATTTTGTGAACATTTTATATTTTTGATCTAAGGAAGTTTACTTTTTACCATTAAGTTACCAGAATTTATATTGTACTGTCTCAATGTTACACAGAATAGCTAGTAAGACCTACAAGTTTACACCATCATGAATTAATTCTTTACTGCATTTTCATTTTGGTATTTTTTAGACTGCGTTTTTTTTTCACTATTGAAAACTATTTCTATAATACAAGACAGAAAAGTTATGAAATAACCCTGTTATAACATTATTTTATAATTTGTTTGTGAGCTGATCAGCATCATGCTCCATTTCATAAATTTTGCTAAACAAAGGCTGTCAAGAAATCCAACATCTCAATGAATAAATATACATTTTTTTGATAATATTGTACATTTAGTGCAAGTTAATGTTACACAAATTAGTGTTATTGCCATAATATACAGTTGAGATGATATCAAGAAATGTATGTAATTTGTTATTTCATACCAGGCAATTAGGCAAACCTACAAAAATAGGATCCCAGACGCAGCCTATAGTTCAACCAAAATTACACTCCTTGGGGGGATAGAAGATCACCCTCCATTCATTTACTGCTGTCTTCCCCATGGGCACAGGGGAGACCCTGTAAGTGACCTGAAAAAGACAGGCCTAATTAAAGATACTCCTGACCAATCAATAGACACATTAAGTTAAACAATGAATTATCACAAAACTAGCCATTGCTCTAAAAATATTTCAACATCATTTATTAAATGCACTTTTTAACTCTATATTCCTTTTCCTAGCTTCTAAAATTTTCTTACTTACTTAGACTCCTTTGTGCCTAGAGCACAAAAGCCTTCTAATATTTACTAAAGCTTTATGATTTTAATTTTTGGAACTCACTTACAGTACCTTTATAAAAGTACACATGAAGATCAAGCCAAACGGAGTCCAACAATCTGGATAGAGAAGACAAAATTATCGATAAAGTATCAAAGTACAAAACAGAAATATATTCAAAGTAATTTATTTATTGTTTCAAAGTAAATTGTATATTCCTTTCTAAATATAGAAAAAGTTTCTGGATCAAAAATAAAAACAAAGAAGGGATGGATGGTATCATTGGTGTGGTACCAGCATTCCACCAGGATTATTAAATACATGTAGTGACATAGCAAAAACAAAAACATTTTAGTTCTTAAAGAGATTATATTTATAAATATTTCCCTTTATATTCCTATGTTGAACTTTAAAATTTGGATCTCTGTATTGGTTCCTTCTGGTAAAATAGGCACGATTATGACATTGTAGGATCTACATATATAAGGTAAATGGTGAAGTGGTTCTTTAAATGTATTTTTATAACATGTACACTGACCCAGTTTTCCCCTTTATTTTTCCTAATTGAATGGGCACTGGTACCAGTAGCACTGGGTAGAAAAAAAAATTCTATTTGAAAAAGGTGTGGCTTTTTATTTTCAAAATTTGATTTTCCTTCACTTATAGATACATGTATTTATGCCAAGTTTGGTCGAAATTAGCCAATTGGTTCTTGAGAAAAAGACAAAAATGTGAAATGTTTACAGATGGATAAACAGACTGACAAACAAAGACGATCAGAAAAGTTTGATAATAATAAAATATAGTATTTTTCACCTGAAGTAAGAACTGCGAACGCTAACGCCCGTTTCCCGCCTACATTTTACATCCAAATATTTCAGAGTTTCTGTCAGATATTCAAAAAGTAAGTTTTCTACTAAAAAGTATAATCAAATCCTAATCAATTTATATCAAAACAAAATTTGTAATAAAATTATTTATTTTTAAACAAAAGTTTTGCTATCGTGGGGTCTAAAAAAATTTCCATTGAAATCGGTCTCTATGAGTGAGGAAAATTTTAATTAGCGGCCAATATGTGCATAAAAAATTACTAATAACATATTTAAGATATGTATTAAAGTAAAATTTCATTTTAATTCATATCTGTTAATTAGTTTTCGAAAATTTACAAAGCAAAATTCTTTTTTTGGAATGTATTTCGGTCTGTAGACATATGTTCCCCCCCGTGAAACAACAAACCCTTTTGTAAAAATATGCTAAATAACAATAATCAAAACCCCTCAAAAGGAATTTTTGTTTCACGGGGGGGAAAGATGTTTTAAAAAACATTTCCGTTTTCCCTTATTTTCTATGATGAAATGAGCTATTTTAACCCAAAATACAAAGTTATCTCGCTTTGTTTGACCAAATCATTTATATTTAATGAAAATATACATAAATGTTTACATTATTATAAAAAATTAACTTTAATTAGACAACTTTCAAAAAATGACTTTTAGTTAGGCGGCTAGACAATGCTATCGTTCGCAGTCCTTTAGTGATTTTATGATTCTTGACTAAAGCTCATTACCTACCACACCTAATATACATTAATTTTAACAGTCTGATATTGGGATCTGCGGGTCAGTGTTCTGGGGCCACATCCACTGCCTTTTGAAGTTAGACATGCAAACGAGTCCATATGAACAATTTGCTTACACAAATATACCTCCTTGTCGTGACATTCATGTACTGTCATAAAAAGTATAATTCGTACCATAGGTCTGGAGGATCCTTAAATACATAGAATTCATCAAACAATCAGTTAATCAACACTTTCCAAGACCATTTTGGTTAAAAAATACCTCCCTATGTTATTCAGCTTATGTATGATGAAAAAAAAAACGAAGAATTTTTAACAGATTCAACTTCAGATTTTTTATTCTTACAAAAAATAATATCTCTCTTTTTCAGGATATAACAAAGCATAGATTATAATCATCTGCCTAATATGTAGACATATCAAATATTAAGCTACCTAAATGAACATCTAAAAGTATTACATGTACCAGTACATGTATCACCAATTCTACTCAATATGACAGCTCGTACTAGACTTTCTTATACATCTAGCGGTATACATGCATGTAAAAATGAACTGGTTTTAAAATTGCATATCATTTTACCAAATACATCGACACATGTCAATTAATATAAAAGTGAAGAGAGAGGGAAATGTGCCTCTGATTGAAAAGCTTAAGAAAAGCAATATATATGGCACTCATGCATTAATATGAAAATTGTGTTGTCCCTCCAACCCCCAACCAGCAATCATTTAAAGACTTTGAGTTACATCATAACTCATATCACCAAATTCAAATAAGATTTAAATAGTTAAAACATAAAAAAAAATCCTGAATGGGATAAAACATCAAGTCAACAAAAAAGGCTCAATAAGTTATCGCACCAAGAGACTGCTAAAGAAAGCAACGTATCCATCACAATTACTCGCACAGATTCACTAACGAATGATCAAACATCTCCAAGAAAGACAACTGTGTAAATCATTTGGTTCTGTACAAAAACACATCAACAACTGTCAGACAGACAGGCACAATGTCAGATTGTTTAACACAGAATTCTCCAGCCATTTAAAAACAAAGTCAGACCTCAAGCCATTTAAAACAATGTCAGACTTTAAATACAAAATTCTCAAGCCATTTGAAACATTTTCAGCCTTTAAAATAAAGAGTTCTCGAACCATTTGAAATAATGTCATGTTAAATAAAGATTTCTCGAGCCATTTTAAACAATGTCAGATTGTTAAATAAAGATTTCTTGAGCCATTCATATATGTAAGAATGTTTCTAACATTCACCATCTGATAAAAATTTGATAACAAGAAAGCAGTGAGCAAATTAAACAAAACACAAATCAACACATAACAATCTACAACTACCAGTACAACAGGTTTGTATTATATAACAGTTACATGACAGTTCTAGACATGATAGACAGGTTTTGTAAGCATGTTGGGGAAACATTTTGTGACAAAAAATGAAGACAGTGAAATATTAGTAATTCTCAATACACACAGCTGGACAACTTTCTACACATTATAAACGATGGCCACACACACACACACACAAAAGAAAGCATCATGATCGCCAACTGTCCTGTACTTCATTAAATCTCACAAAAAGAAAAACAAATTGTAACATAGGCTAACAATGTTGAACATTGAGGTATCATTTTTTTTCAGGGTTGGTTTCTTTCTAGCAGTGTGTCTTCAATACCCGGTAATCATATGACTACCATGTTCTCTTTTGCTCTTTCTCACCTCCCCCCCCCCCCCCCCCCCCCCCCCCCCCAATTTCTCAGAAGAGAGTTTATATATAAGCAGGGTTGGAAAAGATCCGTTTAACTACTTAAATGGTTTCTTTTTCAGGTGCACCTTAAACTTACTTATAATTATTTTGTTTCATTTTAACATGCATAGTGTAAAGAAAAATATCTTTGCATTAAAACACACAGCCAAATCTGCATGAACTTAACCCAAGTTTATGGGAGACTGGCCATTGATTCCCAAAGATGAAACAAATATAGATTTGAAAGGGCATGCCAATTGCAAATGTATTTCTTTGTATATAGATAAATAATAATCCAAACTTTTATTGTAGTTTTCATCCGTGTTGGCAAATTTTGATTGAGGCCAGCCATGTGGACTGACTCATATTCTTGGGAAGAGGTTCCAACACTGTATATAATTGTCTACCAAACTACTGCTCTGTCCCTCTGTCTATTATATATCCCCATCATTTTGTAACAAGGAAAGAGTACACAAATACCACAGACAAGTCATTCATTAAAACTATGGTACGCTTCTTAAAAAATCACCGTCAAAAAAAACAAAGACACCAACAAATCATGTCTAAAAATCAAACTGTAGCAAAACATGAGCGCTCTCTATCAAAATGGAATGTAAAATGTTTTTTTAAAAATTGTGTTTATATGTTCACACAGGTAACAGATAAAAATATATGAACAAATGTTTGGGTTTCCTTCTATACATTTTTTACTCCATTTTAGAGGAGTAAATTGTACAACAATCTAAGGTGAAGTGTTTAGACTCTATGAAAGACAGGCAAAATTTCCTCAGCTTTATCATCAATAGAGTTGTTTTCAGGCATTTCAACCATGATGATGAGAAATATTTGGCAGTGATACAGTTGAGAAAATAAAGCATTCTGATTGGATGCTGTCATTAACACGACATAATCATCTGTCCAGTTCCCTTGAAGCCTGAATTCTCAGGTTTGTCAACTCAAGTCTATTATAACAGGAAGTCATTCCAATGACTTATATAAATTTCTGTAAAAACGATGGCAGTATTGGTGGATGAGGGATGGCCAGCCATTTAGTGGTTACTGCTTCAAAAGGTCTCAGGAATTCCGAGGGTTGTCGGACAAAAGATCAAAATTCCCTTTAGCCGCGGCTGCTCTTATTCTTCTCATCAGGTCAGTAAATGATATCCTTTCACTAAGATTTATCTATCAAATTAAGAAAAACCATGGTGACTAGGTGTCTTTTAACAAATACTTCCACAGATATTTGATATGCCATACGTAAAATTGATTATAAATCCACAATAAAATATCTTTTCATCTGATTTTAACATGGAAATCCACAATGTCATCCACATAAAATGAAAAAATAAGAAGGTATGGTATATTTAAAAACATGCATGAAAACATATTGTTATAAATGAGTTTGTTGGGTTTTTTTTATACAATGAATTTAATTAACTTATTAAAAAAGAAGAGTTTTCATTGTAAAAACACTAACCCTGAAGCAGGCCTTAAGAAAAGCCAACAGTGTGGCCTGTTTGATTTTTCCTTCCTCAGAACTAAATGGACAGCAGCCAGATTTCACCTGAAATTAGACAATCAAATAAAGAACACTCTCTATTTTCAGAGTCATTGACAAACAGACTTTGGATTTTCCACAATACTGCAGTTTCTTAACACTGTAAAAACAATAATATAGTAAGGCCAGCATTTTTTTATTTTTAGGTTTACGAACCACAAAATGATAAAGTTCCGTAGGAGGAGGAAATAAAAAAAAAATAAAAATCTCTTTTGACCTACAATTTTTTTACTTTTAGGTTTACGAACCGCAAAATTGTAAAGTTCTGTAGGAGAAAAAAAACCTTTTATGACATCACCTTAATTTTAATATTAATATAATGAATGACAACTTCATGATAGTGGTGTGTAACTGCATCAAGTGTAGCATGTGAAAAGTATGTCATCTGTGTAACATATCTCTGAAAAAGTACAATAGAATATTAGACATACAGCTTTGATATTACATGTACATATAGCAATGTCAGGGGTGTGCAATTACAAAATTTGGCCACAAAGTTACTAGCCCAAGATTCAAAGTTACCAGTCAAACTATTGTCGGACATGTCAACATTTCATTTAAAAAAAACAACTTAAATTTTATGTACATAAAGTAATAATGTTTTCTCCTGTATGATACTAGTATTTAATTATTAATATACAAAATGTTTATTACTTTCATGTTTTCTGCAGTTAAAAAATATTCAACTTCATTGATCTCTCACATTTTTTTTTTACAAAATTGGTTTGGGTGTTTATATGTGAGAAAACTCAAACATAACATTGTGAATGTGAACAGACTCTATAAAATCACTGCAACTATATGTGTGCATGTATTTTATCCTTTTGATTTTCCATGTACAAAGTACAACTATGCAATTAATTATGTAATGGTACATTTTAATTGAAAATAACGGAAAATGCACAAACAATAATATGATTTTTTTTTAAATTCACTAGGCAGGTCACTTTAAAATGTGTTCATGAGAATAGTTACTGCAGAATATCTCTAATACATCTCTCTCTCTCTCTCTCTCTCTGTAAAATAAATTTTTAAAAAAGCCAATGAATACATATGCCAATTCAACACAAAAAGAAAGGGAATCATTTTACATTGATGTACTTGAAAACAGCTGCACAGGTAACTATCGAAGCCATGTTCAGTGAGGTGTGACTATCTCTTCTAGCCACTGGTCAACACTGTCGGTAAAACTTCAAAGGTATGAAACTTACAGCAGAGTGTTTGTAGAAGCTTCTCTGAAGAAAGTAGCACGAGAAAAAGATGCGTAAGAAATTTTTAGGCTATCATGACACAAAAAGAGCAGATTTTATGCCTCTGTGATAACAATGACGATACATTTTTCCTACTAGAAAAAATTTGCTGTCGGGGAGGGAAAAAAAGATCTTTTTTGTAATTTTCTTTTTTTTCTAAAAACTCAGAAAACCGAGCGGCGGGTTTGTAAACCTAAAAATAAAATCAAAGGCCGGAACGGCCACAAAGGCGTCAAGCTGACATTTTTTTCTTTTATATAGAATGATACCAATAATTTGAATTTCTGTACTAATAGTCATATCAAATGATACTAGACTTAGAATAGAAAGTATTTGAATTATGTTTTCTGCTGCTTTAAAAACAAAAATCGGTATATTTTCTTATAAAATAGGTAGTGGTGCTTTTTTAATACAATAACTCATCATAATTGCAAAAATCGAAGAAATTTCAAAGTTCAAAAATAATTTGTTTCTTTCTGCTTCAAACAGTCTTTGAACAACTTTCATAGGTTCATAATTTGAATACATTAACAGTGTGTCCCTAATTATAATAATAAAACATACATTTATTTATTTCAATTCCCGTTTGAAACAAGATTTCCTATGGTATGGTTGTTTACAAACAAATCCACAACACGTGCTACCCAGATAGCAAGCTTATATTGGCCCAGCGTTGGCCCGATGTTATCATTTATGTGGGCCCGATGTTGGAAAATAACATCGGCCCAATGTAATTTTGCTCATCGGCGCAGCATTGCACCAACACGCTGGCGTGACGTTGTCCCATTGTCAGTAGATTGACAGTTTTAATGTTGGCCCAATGTTGGGGCAACGATTTAATCCAAGCAATATTCCCCAAACTTTGTCCTTATAAAACAGTCTCACAAAGATTAACAGTAAGTCTAATCTTTATTGTTTTCTCACAGAAATATAATCAATATTCAAAGGACTATGTGCGGTTTGGTCATATATCTGCCCCCGATTTCAACCAATTTTTAAATAGTATCGTATAAGAATGAAATCTTCACAAATCATTGTAAAGAGGATGCCTATAACTTTAATCTTGATTTTAGTCATTATTGCTCACTCGCTTTTTATCTATGACGTCATCTAAATGACCTTATTCCCGCAAAGTTGCAAACAAATGAATATATTCTCATTTTTGCTCTATATTTTGCATTCGGAAGTATAGAGCGCAGGTCTGCTCAAGTGCAATTTTAACATATGTTTTACTTCAGATAGTTATACATATTATACTAAAAAATGGTACTTGAGCAAGCCTGCGCTCGATGTTTCCCAGTCGAAAAACCATCGGAAAACACCCATATTTTGCTACAAAATATCAATTTATCAAAATAATGCAATATTTATGACGTCATTTCTACCTTATGACGTCACTGTGGTGATAACCTTTTACACCTTTATTTCCAATATGATTTTAACTATCTTTCATTTTATTTTCAAGCTCTTTCTAAAACTTTGATTTTGGGGGGCAAAAATTGCATAAAACCGCACTTAGTCCTTTTCAAATGGTTTTTTATAGTCGATCTATATACTTCCACATCCCTTCAATCTTCTTCCTTTGTTTTCTTTACTCCTATTTTCATCCCCTTTCCCAATCAGATGAATAACGAATCACAGTAAATGCGTTTGGTCACTATGTTTAGTTCAGTTCCAGTTTAGTTCTCTAGTTCTGACCTCGTTGATAACGTCAAAAGCCCGTTTCCGCAAAATGCTGCTGTAAATTTAAAAAATAATCATATAAAATGGAAAAAAATAAATTGATATAAATAGAATTGCATTTACATTATAAAAATAATAATGCAGAAAAAATCCTCAATATATAACGATTTAAAACAAAATAAATTTGTTTGCGGGAAGGGGGTCTATTTTACTGTGCACAGTTTTAATATGTGTATCAGAATTGTTTTTCAATATTACTGCTTTTTTACTGTGAATAAGTCAATTTTAATTTTCCGGGGAGGAGGCCGGGGGGGGGGGGGGGGGGGGGGGGGGTGTCTGGATATATCCGACCTTCTTTAGATCAGTGCAAGACCCACAGCTTCTGATCTAATATTATCAGCATATCATGCCGATGATTTATCATACAAACATACGAGAGAATTATTTAATAAAGCTGCATTGAGGATAATTATATCATTTTGCCAAGACATATTCTGATCATCTCACATCATTGATAAAAAATTGTGCCTTTAATTCCTACCCTAAATATTGAATATTATCATAATATTAAATTCAGTTACCTTAGATGTTCCTTAACTTGAGCCGATAAACTGCATGGTTCTATTCATCTTCACAAATAATATAGGAGACAGCCATGTCACTGAGTTTGAACATCAGCAGGAGGATGTCTGTACAAAATAATTGCCTTTAATTTGCTTTCAAATTTTCATTTAAAAGTATTGAGAACATTATTGTATAATAATCACCCACATATAATAAAAATCTGTAAAAGAACATCTGCATACTTACATTATTCCTACAGGCAGCCATGATGATAGCATAAGATCAAGTTACTCTGATGGATTTGTCAAAAATGACATCACAGTTCTTTTGGCGGTAATGTTTCATTCACGAGTGCAGAAAAGTTACTATGCATTGATGCTGCATTTCATTCAAAGTGTAGACAAGTAAAATGCTTCATGATGGACACACATAATATAGTCAGGTACACTTTTAAAAAATTAACTTAAACTCTAAATCTGAAATTAATTTGAATACATTTATATTTATAGTAACCGTTATATTTTACACATTTCACACATTTTAGTCCGTCGGCCCGACATCGGTGCAGTGTATTCGCGCCCACCGAGATCAATTTGATATTGGCCCAATGTTGGCACAATGTTTATGTTCCAACGTTGGATGAACTACGTTGATCCAATATTGGAACGATGTGAATGCACCAACAGTGATAAATACAAGGTTGGTCCAATGTTGGTCCAACGTCGTTCTACCAACAGCGATATGTAGCCAACCTTACAACCATAAGCCAACGTTGGGCCAACGTAAGCTTGCTATCTATAATGCTCGACCAAACTAACTGCATTATCGAGTTTACTTTTTGCAACGAAATTACTAGATACGTTTATCGCTTACATTTATTTTGGAGACCGTGCCCGATAACAAATAAATTTACATCTAAAATGTTATTTCTATCGGGCACGGTCTCCAATTAAAATGTAAGCAATAAACTAAAATAATATCTAGTGAATCTTTACACTTAGGCCTGATTGTATTCATCCGCCATTTCTTGATTAAGCAAATTTATTCTTATGCAATGAGTTGTCAATCACCAGGGAGGAAAAGTTGGGTTTTTTGTACACAATTTAGTTGAATAAATGGAAAAAAAATCTTGTAATACGTTTAATACTTTAAGGAACTTATTTCTTATGCGCATTTAAAAGGCGGTGCAGCGCGTGAATTTTTGGACGATTGCCAATCCAGACGATCGCTAGAAGGCTGCCGAGCATTAGCTCGACGCCTTAAAAATGCTGGCCTAATGAGTAAAAAGATGAAAATGTGATACAATATTTATCTATTGAGTAATCCCAAAGATACGTTTTCTTATACTGGTCATAAGGGACTGAGACTGACTGTCCATGTAGTATAACTAGTTTTACCTTGTCCCACAGACTCTCCCTGGTGTCATGGCGATGGTTGTACCAAATCTGGTGACCCGTTAACAAGTGGACCATGACACATGCTGCACCCCAGCAATCACTGTTTTGGGTCAGTGATACACCTGTCAGCAACTGAAAATAAACAACAAACTTTGCAGCAATCTTAACTTCTTCTGCATCACTGGTAAATCATAGAGGGATACAGTAGCCTTGACAAATTATTGAGATTAAGTTATCTGAAGCTGAAATGCCTGTTACATTTCAGATTTGATGTCTAAAAACAACATGGCCATTATCAGACAGTGATAACATTTTTGAAGATAAAAACATAAAGTGCATGTAGTTTATTTAAGTCTGGACATAAAATTGTCTCCAGATAGACAGACAGGTGGACCTCATAAACTCTGTGTGTGTGTGTGTGTGTGTGTGTGTGTGTGTGTGTGTGTGTGTGTGGTGGGGGGAGGGTGGGGTGTTAGTTAAAAATACCACACAGTACAGCACAGGTGGGTAATACTGTATACTGGGTTATTTTCGCCTAGTGTTATTTTCGTCCTTCTGCACTTGCAAACAGATTTGCCCCATATTGAATTCACCCAGACACAGCTGTGATTAAAAAGAAGTTATTGAAGACATCAGAATTCGCCCAGTCTTAAATTCGCCCGCTGATAAGGGCGAAAGGGGCGAATATAAAACGGGAGCGAATATTTCCCTGTATATTATTTGATGAAAAGACAGTTTTCCTAAAAATCTTGTGGCAGTCATATCTATTGAAGGACCAGAATTGGGAGTAAGGATATATTTTGCTATGGAGTCGGGGTCTGTCTTACCTCTGGAGGACCAGTCTTGGAGGGAGGGGCTGTTTGGTTTACCACAGACAAATCTCTCCTACCTCTAGGGAGGCAGACATGGGGGTAAAGACTGTTTGGTATAACACAAACAAGTCTGTCTTACAACTCAAGGGACCAGACTTGGGGTAGGGGTTGATTGATATAATACTGATGAGTCAGTCTTACCTCTGGGGGGACCAGATTTGAGGGGACGGAGTGATTGGTGTAATACAGGTACAGACAAGTCAGTCTTACCTCTGGGGGGACCAGATTTGGGGGGAGGGACTGTTTGGTGTATCCTTCATCATAGTTTCCATCATCAGTCACAGACAGTGTCAGGTTGCTCAAGATCAATCGCTTGTTCAGACTGTCCAGTAAAATGTTACCCACTGAAACAGAGGAAGAGTATCATAAAATATAATCCATGAATCTTGACAAAAACTTTAACTTCTGAAGCTGAGCAAGAGTTTCAATGGACAAGAAAGGTAGGCACTAAAACAGCCATGAAAGCCTATTGTGGTCCATCTTTCTTGACAACAACTTAAATTTCAATTGATCTTATTATATATCAATACAAAGATCCCCCACCTACAAAATTGATGCAGCTTTTATTGTAGAAAAGAAGTACGAGTCCTTTACTTACGGGACCAGTAGAGGTAAATAATTCCATGGGAATGAAGGAAATCCACCGCATCCAGGACATCCATCATCATCTGTAGGACCATAATCGGATCAAACAACATCCGATGCTGGAGCTCCGCCTCCAAGGTGTTTCCTGGAAAAATCCAAAACTTAATATCAAACATGACGCTCTTCTTACCATCCCAACAATTCCACATGAATAGGAGGAGAGGAAGAGAGATACCGGATTTATATTTGAATATTGTGGTATGATCTGTGCAGATCATCTAATCAAATTAATCCTTAAAGTCAATTATTTAGATATGACAGAAAAAAACATTGCGATAAAATATACATACTTTAAGAACAAAATGAATAATTTTTGCCTCTTCCAGATATTTATTGTAAAAATGTAGGACAATAGAAATAGGAAGATAAATGAAGCAAATACATGAAGTCAGACCTGGTATGTATTGAAGACAGATGTTGATGTGATTTGGGTACTTTGTGATCCAATAGTGGCGGATCAAATTGGGGTGTTCCAAATTCCGCAGTTTCTCAAAAATCTTAGTAATATCAAAAGTCTGACTCATCATTGCTGATCTGAAATGGCAACACAGAAAGTAAATTTCAAATTAACACACCAAAACTTTTGAATATAATCTTACACATAAGTTTCAGACCAAAATACTTTCAAGTTCATCAATATTAACATCGGTTGACAAGCACAGATAAATAATCTAACAGTGATAAGAACATTAAAATATTAATCAATTGTGCAAGTAATGGTTCTAATCAACAAGAAATGGGACCTATAGAAATGTTTATTGGATAAAAAATATTTTACAATATTGTTTTCTTTTCCAACTGAAGATATAGCATTCTACTCAGTCTCAGTACTGAAGATGTACCCAGTATGCAACACAGATATGGATTTTAAAAATATAAATTTCATTATTTGATTCCTATAACGAGTTCAAGTTCACAATGTTATATGGTGACATGGGGTTTTAAGACAGACCTGTTTGATTACATAGAACTGGTCAGTGAGGGAGACCTCGGAATCAAAGGAGGTCAAAATGGGCTTGGTCTCTGCTACCAGCATGACATTTCCAAAGTGACCAGGCTGTTCAATCCGACACGTCACTTCAAGACTTGTAGATTCCATGTGGTGATGAGTCGCATTTAGCTGGAAGATGGAGTCAGAGTATTGGTTTATCAACAAAACCAAAAAGCTTCACAACAAAAACTTGAAATTCAATTGATTTTGATAATCTAAGTAAAAAGTACACCAATTTTCTGCGATTTTTCAAGATCAATCATAATTAAATATTAAAACTTGGAGTCTGAAAATTAAAGAATTTGAGCAAATTGAAAACACTACCCCAAATATTCCTCCAGTTCTGTTGCGACCTTGACATACCTTGATGAAGCTCTCAATGTCGTCATTGGGGAATATATCCTCCTCACAGACCGGGGTGTCAAACGCCTGCTTGATCCAATAAAACACCATGAAGCTAGTTACCTCTTCCTCCTCCGAGTACCTGCGTCAGCAAATCAAAAATTAACAACCTCATGAATATGCATGGGAAAAAACCCCCCACAGAAACAGATGTCACAGAAAATCAGTCATATTTTTAAATATAATGTTTCACCATTACAGAACCTGCATCAGCAAATCAAAAAATAACAACCTCATGAATATGCATTGCAAACCCCCCCCCCCCCCCCCCCCACATAAACAGAATGTCACAGAAAATCAGTCACATTCTTATATTTAATGTATCAAGAGCTAAAACTCATGATAGTAATTTTAATTAAAACAATTTTCTGGTAGAGACATATATATGGGATTCCATTTAGCTATGGCTAGTGAGTTAATACTTTAGTAATTAAAAAATACATCTTTATATTCCCTAATCTGACTTCAATCATCAAAATCCCAATTCCTAGGGAAAGGAAGGGACATGTGAGGTGTATCTTACCCTCTAAGGAGGTAGCACCATGGCACAGGGCATCGCATGGGTGGTTCCTCACAGTTCCTGGCATGTTGGAACAGACTCTGACACAGACTCTGGACATCCGTAGAGTTGTGAATATCCAGGAAACCGTCCAAGGTATGCTGGAGACCAATCATGGCAGCCTTCATCTAAATGTCAGGGAAATAACAATGTGTAGCTCATAATGTCCAGAAAATAACAGTGTTTGGCTTGTAATGTCCAGGAAATAAGTGTGTGGCTTATAATGTCCAGGAAATAACAGTGTGTAGCTTATATCTCTCAGAATCATCAGCATACACTGATGTATTGTAGACATTAAGATAAGCGTCAGAGAGTGACTAAAATTTGTAAGTGGCTATAAACAAAAATATGTCTGTCTTGAAGGAAAAATTCAACAGTGTATTGAATTTTGAAACAAGCATTATAAAATCAGTCCCCCATTTCTTCTTTTACATAAAGCACAAGGAAAAGCTCTAAAAAGTACATATATCTATTATTCTTTATGAAGTGCCCTTTGTTAGAATTAAAATATGTAGAGATGCCTACTTTTTGATTTTACTGGTACTTATTGGGGATGTTCTGTACGTAAAACTGTGGTACATGCATGTTTAATGTTCATTCAGCATTCAAGGGCTCCTTGCATGATAAACAATATATATTAATAATTTTTATTAATATAGACTCGACATACCATCTGACACTTGCGTACTGAGCAGTCCTTGTCCTTACATTGTGATGCGAATTCTACACAGGAAACACTGACCATGGAGCCTTCTGTAAAGTTTAACAGTATCAAGCCACAATATTAGTAAATTCAAATGTAACAAGTTACGCAACAATTCACACGATTCCACATATCAGGTGCTATCTATATAAAAGTGTTGTTGTTATAAATGTACTATGTCTAAATAGTTAAACAGTATTGCCGTAGGCTCCCTGCACTATGTATCAAACACTGACTACTATTTCGGCATAGTACATGCACAACACAGCACTAGTTATTATGTTGACTGGTGTACCACTGCTAAACAGCTGTATTTGACTGCTGTCTTGTCCCTAGAAGTAATTCCCAGAAAAGCAAGGCATTTGCTATTGCATAATGTTTGACTGATCATTTATTTAACGAATTGCAGGACTTTAAAAAAATATTAACAAACTTTACTGTTCCTTCCAAGAAATGGGGCAGCATTCAGACCTTTAAACCAGATGTTACACATTTACTGGAAAGTGCCCACAGATATAATGGTTTTTACATGAAGTGGAACTTAACAAAATGATGACATGCAATAATTTAAAGCTATATATATGCCGCTTTTAACACTGTTTTTGCGATGTTGGAAACCTTACCCAAATTTCGTCACTGTGATGATCTGTATGAACAATAACACTGTGATGAATGCCAGGTACTGTAACTTTTATGTAAGGAGAAATAAATTTTTTTATGCACATTTATAAACGATTAATGTAATTGCATCCCTGCACATGACCGCGGGAAAAGTAGTCGAGAGAGAAAAGCATGGGGGAATAAGAATGACAGCAAGTTTATTTTATTTTTTGATGTTGACAAAAAAATTACTTCTTCATAACTTTCTTTAGAAAAGAATAAAGATTATAAAAATTTTTTAATTCATACCCGATCAGACAATAAATACAGAAAATCAATATTACCCATTTCGGGGCACCTCTACTCAAAACATTTGTTGTGTCTCTGTTTTTTACTTTCTTTTATATATAATGTTAGCCTGTAACCAGCATGCTGACCACGCTTTCGCATCGACCTCTTGTTTACATATTGAATAGGCTTGCAACATCACACGATCAGGTGAAAATGAATATTTTAAACTAAGGCATAAATAATTTACAAACCAGGTTGTATGTAGAGAAAAATAAATGTATTTGAAAAAGTTTCTAACTTATGTAGATCATCAAAGTTTGGGTTGGATTTCCAACGTGGCAAAAAATAGCTTACAAAATGGCATATATTTACATTTTCAACTGTCTTTGTCAAGGGCATGTCTTATAGCATAACCAAGAAACGGTATTGGCTGTGCTGCTTAATAATACATATCATGTGCTACATGAAAAAATTGTGGTTTTATCGATAAAATGTACAAATTGGAAATAATATAAATATAAGTATTAAGGAATCATTCTTTGAATATTATGAGGTGATAATTTCGGTCAGAGCGTGGTCAGATCTATCATACTGCCCTTCGGGCTTTAATAGATTTGACCACGCCCCAACCAAAATTATCACCTCATAATACTCAAAGACTGAATCCTTATTCCTTAAATATAGCTCAAAGAAAGCAAGCCCTACCTGTATAAATAGGAACAGGACAAGAGGGCGGTGTGCTGCTGTAAACTCGTAACAGATTCTGCAGATTATCCACATCAAAATCAAAAATTTCGGGGTTCTTTAAAAAAGCACTAACAATGTTGGAAAATCCGTAACTAGAATGACCAGTAGAGGGAGCCGGCCTGCTCCTGGGGGCCTCGGGACTGGGGGGAACATGGTCCGGAATTTTAAAATCAGCTGACCCTGGCCCCGATATAGGGCCATGATCTTTACAACAATGTTGCAGAATTTCTGTCAATTTTTCCCTTGGAATACCGGGTGATATCAAATGGAGGACTTGATCAATGTTTGGGGTCTTTGGTTCTAAGATATTAAAGTTTGGAAGCTGAAAAGAGCTATCTGAGCTAGGAAGGTCATCAGGGCCCTTTTTCTGACTTTCATCGCTGCACTGCACTTCTGTGTTTGACTCAGTTGTCTTTGTTTCACTTTTTGAGGTACATCTTCGAGTTTCTTCCTCCTCCCTTGGCAATGAATTATGGGTCATGCTGTTGGGGGCATCGGCCATGGAACTTTCACTGACGACAGAATTGTCCATGATACTAAGAATGGGTAGCAGGCCCTGTGTCTCCTCGATAGAGGGCTGGTTCAGTAATGAGGTCACTACCGCTGGGATCAGGTTCTGACTGACTCCACTCTCTTCTTCCCTTTCATCATCCTCGTCGTCATCTTCATCATCAGAAACAAACCTGAAGCATTTGGTCAAAATTCTTTCATAAAATCTATATTGTTGGGTACAGAATTCCACTATGCATGAATCTCACAATTTTCTCAGTTTTTTTCACAATTAAATTTGTAAATACTTTGTCTTTGATTCTTGACTTGGTTTCATCATGAACACTTCTGTACATTTAATGAAACACAAGTCAAATACAATTCAAATTTCAAATAGTTTTGATTTCTTTCAGAGTCCATACATTTCTACAAATTTTTTATTAATACATGTATAACTTAATTGCCACGTATTTTATCAGCAGGCTTTGTCAAAGGATTTCAGTGACTGCATAAAAATTATTCTAGAATCCAAAATAATGTTAGAATTAATCAATATTCATTGTTCGATTATTACCTCCCCCCCCCCCCTTAATTTCCTGTTCACTAAGTGACAATTATTTGATTAATAAAAAATGATATAGTACTGGCCACGATTATGTAAAGGGAGCAGGATGCATAATTGTCATGTTAAAGTAAACAAAGATTGATTTATAGAAAAGAGTGTGAACTAAATCATAATATGCTAAACCTTTGAGGTTTATATTAGAGTGAAATATTGGTTCGAATATTAAACAAGGTAAAAAAAACCCCCATTTCTATGAACTAGTATAAAATTGTACATACAGTATTAATTAATTTAGAAAACAGATTTCCCCCTAGTTTAATTGCCTTATTTTCCTATCCCTTTAAGGTGTGTTTAGAATGTGTGTGCTATAATGGATTCTGTTTCAACAGTTCCTGTTTGCTTTAAAAATATTACCCAAAATGTGAAGAATTAGCATTGTTTCACAAGACAGCTAATTGTTTTTACATAATGAAAAAAAAGAAGAAAAAAGAATTCTTACCAACTAAACTTCAATTCTCTATATAAAATCCACGAATGTCGCCATTACATTCACTAAATATTTCTGTATCCGATTCCAACTAGTTCCCGTTTAATTTTTTATCCATAAACGTCCGAAAGTGAAAGTAGAATAAATGGACTTTTTAAAATCAAGTTAAAATTAAAATTTATTATAAAAAAAACATCTGAATAAAATCGAATTTATGTTTTGAAACCTACAGACTGTATATATCAAAGCCTAATTTTTAAAAATTTATCATTGTTAATCCACTTGCATTTTTGTCTACTTTCGTTTTCATGCGTGGTGGATCTAACTTTAATACAAGATGCAAGTGTTCTTGGTTAACATTAGACTTTATTTTTGATACGTTCTACAGAACTTGTGAATCATACAGAATTCTAATTTTTGACCTATACTTAATTGATAGTTTGGTAAATATAGATCTAATCTCTGATTTCCTGGATCCGGCATATCTTTATAGCACATATAACCCCATAAATAGTAACATTCTGAAGGCATTTGAGCTCATTAACTAAAACTTCACATAAACAATTATAATACCATTCTTTAAATATAAATATTTAAGTATTGAACACAACATCCTTCATAGAGAGTAACATTCTAAATTAAAACTGGTTCTAATTACCAAAAATATTTACTATAACAGTGATCTTTATTGCTTTTCACAAAAAAACCGAATTGTTTACAAACCAGTCATAAATAAATACAGGTTCAGCCAACCTCCATTGTAAATAGCTCTACAAAACTGAAAAGCAGAATTCAGTTTTTCCTCATCTGTGAAGTTCTTCTAGGAAGCCCATTGCAGTTTTTAATTCAATTATTTATGTTACCTTGCGTATTACCTCATAGATGTCTGACATTAACTGTTATTTAATTGATTTTCAATGTCGATTCTTTATCAATCTATCAATTATCAGAATTAGATCTTTCACGCTCATGTATTTTGATATGCATGTAGCTTTGACAATATTATCAGTCAAAATACTGAAGCAAAAAATAACCAAATTCTAATTTATAAATAATTGGTAATATTGGTTTAGTAAAATTCCACATCCATTGTTTTCTTTAAAACATGTGTGGATTTGCATTGTTTTTTTTTTTTTACTTCTATTTCCAACTATATAAGACTAGGAAACACAACTTAACTTTGTGTAGGAGAATTTCATTAGGGGAGATCCTTACCCATTGTCCACATTTCCTGAGGACTGATCCACTCTTCCCATAGACAGTCCGTTACCCTGATGTCCTCCACCCCCTTTCCGAACGAGTCTCACCGAGTTCTTGTCACCCTCGTACATAAGAGACAGTCCTGAACCCCTGGTCTCTTCAACTTTTCTTGCCAGTACTTCTAGAAGGGGTCTTTTCAGCTCAATACCCTTACCATCCCCATTCTGTTCACAGCTCTCCCCATTCTGCCGACACATTTCCCCATTTTTCTGAAAGATTTCCCCTTTCTGTTCACAGATTCCCCCATTCAGCTGATATAGTTCTCCTTTCTGGTCACAGATATCCCCATTTAGCTGACAGATTTTCCCTTTCTGTTCACAGATTCCCCCATTCAGCTGACAGGTTTCCCCATTTTGCTCACAATGCCCCCCATTTTGTACACAGTTTCCTTCACTTTCCTGACTGTAGTTTGACATGGTCCCCGTGCTTGCCTGGGACTGAAGAGACGTGTTGCTCCCTGTGCCGTACCCACTCGACATCCTATACTCCTTCCTACGGCTCTCCGTAGACTTGTCATCTCTATTCTGAAGTAAATCATCTTGAAAACTCACAGATCTTTTGATTCCTGGCTTGTTTGTTTTAGAAGTGACTGCAGTCAAAGGGCCTACAATGCTTTGGTTCTCCTCTCCTTCACCAACACTTCCATCACTGCTTTTCTCTGTCTTCTTCCCAGGACTCATGGATAGGGAATGCTCCCTTGGAACAACTTCAGGGGACTCCTCTGAGTGAATACTACTCTCCAAGTCTCCATTTGAATTGGTGCTCGAACCACTAAGCACCACACCAGAGAGCACCGAATCACTCTTACTTCGTCCTGTGCCACTTTTCTTTATTTCACCGCCATTACACCCAGCTTCCAGAAACACGTCATCTGTGTCCTCCACCTCAAATTCTTTTTCGTTTTTCGATGTTCGGAACTGATTTTGTCGTTTTTTGCCCTCCCCGCTGATGCTTCGCTTGAGAGGTATTGGTGGTTCCTCGGAGCCGTTTCCAAACAACTCGGCATCACTGACGGAGGACTTTCTGGAACCTCCTGGATCCATCATCATCATCTCATTTCTCAGCGTATCCCATTTTCACTATCAATAACAAAAAGAGTTCTGACATCTTTATTTCATTTCCTTGTGACCCATTTTCATTCACCTAAGAAAACCATTAACTGGTCATGCATAATCTTTTTTAAAAAAATGTACCAGACACTCTGAAGTTAAACATTTTTAAGCAATACATGAAAAAAGAATGATAAAAAACTATGCCATTTACTGGTGATTTATTTCTTTCACCTTGATACACCTTATTTAAATATCAAAGGAATACACAATATCGAGTTTACTATAGCATTGAATCATGATTTTTTGAAGTATACAGTCTCATAACTGCAGCGGTGTTTTCATACAAATTGAGCAGCATGCGTTAGCACGTTATGAAAATTTGTATGCACACATCGCTGCAGTTATGAGACTGTATACTTCAAAAAATCATGATTTAATGCTTATATTTACATTTTTTTAACTTCATACCTTGTCTGCAAATGTGATTTATACCTTAAAATTCCTGTCTTATCATAGGGGTAAGTTCATATTAATGGAAGAGCCACAGTAACAGCCGCAAGCCTGAACTTTGATATTCGCTTGTGACATTGCAGTTTAGAGTGTTCAACATTTGTGACATCATAATAAAACGAGTCATTTAACCTTTGAGTACCCTTTGTGCATTACAGTGTTATAACTGCCGTATCTTTCAACACACTTTACAAGCAAAAAATATGTGGAATGTAAATATATTATGAGTACATCTAAGAACAATCTCAAATACTGATCCAATACCTAAGACACCCAGATGTACCCATTATCAGCTTTCCAATAGCTTATATTACCTATATAGTCAAAAAGTCATTATATTGGATAGCTCACTTACCTTTATAATAGAATAAACGAAATTAATGTATGCAAATTATCCTCGCCATTGAAACATGACTACTGTATTTGGATAAATGAATGGCTGTCACACAGATACTGGAATGCTACCATATTGTGTGAAAATAGTTGCAAAATACAATATTTGTTACACAAGTTTGTATTAATCACATTACAAAGTTACACACATTTTAAATCAATTCTTCTTGAGATATACATTCATAGAATGAAATATGATCAGTATCAACTGGGGAAAAAACCCCTCCCCAACCTGTAGCCTGTATTCTTTTGTCAGCAATATTGATAAGATGTCACTTTGCCCATTAAACATGGTATAAAAGATAACAATGAAGCCCCTGTGTTTGCTACTGATTTCACAAATCATTTGACTGTCTTCAATGTCATGCATAGTTATGTGGCAAGAAATATCAGATGTGCATTGATGCATGCCAGCCATTGATTAGGCTGTTAAAAGTAGAATCTCAAGTTCAATTGAGTTTAAAACACACTCAAATTTACAATACTGATAATTTAGTGTACTAAAATTAGTCAGAAAGAAGTCACTTTTTGTTGGCTTAAGGTAGTCCTATACTCGGCACTAAATGAGCTCAATCATTAAAAGCTTAGCTTTAAATGATAAATATACATTCTAGCAATACATATACAAAAGAAAATATGTATGTTTACATACTTGTTTGTTTGTTATCACCTCTCAGACGGGTGTACCCCCTTGCGAAAATTATTGACAATTATGAAATTTGCCAGACGTCCGTTTTTCCTAAAAATAATTACCAATTTTGGGAAAATTAGAACTGAACATACAAAATAGAGTATAAATATTTATTTAAGCCATATCTCATCAATAATTTTGTGCAATTTTTTTTAAGTAAGTACGCTTTATCGACCTGATGTATCAAAATAGAATACAAAAAATGCAATGCTAGTATCGCGTTTGGTAATTTTTTTACTATTTTATGGACTCAAACTTAAATTCATGGTGTTTATTCTATAGATTGACATCTTAGAAAAAAGATTTGGTAAAATAAATTATATGTTGACGGATTACTTTTCACGTTATAAGCTCTAAACCAAGCAGACCCTGACGAAAAAATCCGTAAAAATCACATTTTGCTACAGTTTTCTGCCTAGATCTGTCAACAATGTTAGATATCATTTAAACATTAATTGATTGACGATTGATTAAATTCGAAATAGCTTCTGTCTCTAAATTTAAACCGGTTTTAGTAAAAGAAAAAGAAAAATTCGGGGGGAGGGGGGGGGGGGTCAAAGCAAAGAAGATATAAGCATACCTGAGATCCTGGTTAATCAGAAACTTCGTTTTTCATTTTACTATAACAGAATCAAGTTTCTCAACATTGATCATTTCTATCTCTCATAGAATACATATATCACCGTTCTAATTGCTTATTATTGCCATTGTTTACAACAGCGATGTAGAGCAAAATCAATACCGGGTATCAAAAACGCTTTGTTAAAGTCGAACCAATATTGTAAAATCCATATTATGACGTAGTGCGATACTCGGACTACTTTAATCACAAAAAAGTGATAAAGTGTAAATTTTTTTTGGTTAATACCAATTTTAGCTACAATCTGGTACACTACCTGGAGATTTTACTATAAGAAAGAAGTGTTTAGTTGTTGCTATCAAGTTTGTGATACCATGAAGCGAACCTGTGTAATGTAACACCATAAACAAAATATTATTGGAAGATATATATATATACTAATTCATTGTACCACTCATCATGCCATTGACATTTGGCATTGTGTCTTTTCAACTACACTAGCCATGCAGAATCTCCCTGACCATTGATCACAGGAGAACGTTATTAAAATGACCGAATTTTATCTCTTATGGCCAGCTACTGAAAAGTAACTCTTGTAGACTGAAATTCCTGCACCAGGATACCACAGCACTCGCACTGTCCATAAAACTTTTGCCTCCAACCCCCAACCCACCCCAAATAATGTCAGCTTTATTGATCAAGCTAAGGTAAAACTCTGCAAAGGTAATAAATTAATTACAATTGAAATTTTGTAACATTATTTTTGGAACTGTAAAGTTGTATTTTTACATTCTTAGTGGTTTGGCTTTGGAGTTACAAATATTTGGACATAACTTCAGAGTTCTCTATACAATTGAACTGTTAACAGCTATAGTTGGCTATCTTCTCTGAACATTTGAAACAATGATTCACAGGATATCATTTTACATGATCACAATTTATTCTCATGCACTTTATGCTTCGATATACAGTCAAACCTTGTTATATCGAACTAGATGGGACTGGCTAAAAACTTCGAGACATCCAAGTATTCGAGATATCAAGGGTTAAATACTTATTAAAGTTTCAGTACTGTTTGGGACTTAAAAATCACTTTGACATAACCATTGCATTTGAGATATCATTGTTTGAGATACTGCAGTTCAACTGTACTTAAATCTTGTATAAAACATAAAATAATCTATAAAGATAAATTATGGGCCTTGTTCAATAATAATCAGAGCTTGGCTTGGCTTGTCACAACTTAATAAGCATGATATATATGATGGCTTTCATCCTGAATTTCAATCAAATCCAAATTTCAGTGGAGATTACCAGTACATGTACCTGTTTGAATACAAATTTTCATGATTTCTAAACTTAACTGTAGAAAATTCATATAACAAGGAATGAATATTTTAAATAGATAGTAAAGATCAAGTATTTTCCCATGGTTGTATTTTGAGGATATTTTAATAAAAGTAAATACCTGCATGCATGGTAGTTTATATCAAAACACATACACCACAACAATGTAATCTTCTTTTGATACAGTCTGAATTTAGATAGGAATGACAATGATAGCATTTTGTGCTGGATTGTGCAAATATTTTCTTAAAGTGCAGGAGGGGAATTCCCCCTCCCAAACCCACCCACGCAAGATCAATATCAAAATCGTTTCGACGCCCGTATGCATACAGTGCATGTTTTTTTTTTAAATAAAAGGGGGCCTACATCCTAAACATTAATCAATGCCATACACAAAAATAGCCTTTTTGCCTTAATGACCAAGTCAAAGTTTCCCCAGAAAAGTGAAAACACAGTACAGTACCCAGGTGACGTACAGGTTTTAGCAACATCCTTGTCCAGAAAACCGAAATTTGGCATAAGTTAAGTAATAATTTTCTAATAGAATTCAATTAATATTTAAAACAAAAACATGACAAACCATATTTCCAGTGAAAATCAGCTGAAAATCGCATCAAAACATTCCAACCAGTCAAAATTCTACATAAAATAAATGACGTTTGTGCTTGAATACACTGTGCATAAAATCATTGACAAAAACGTTTTTATGACCACGGTATCCACATAAAATCGTTATTAGTGTCTTTGGGCCGAAGCTTTGACCCCAACCCGCATTATCTCATTTTCCTTTCAAATTAAGCTTGTTCTATTTTTTGTTTTATTCAGACATCATGTTTTCTAGATTATATTCACAGAGTAAAAAAGGATACAAATAATGAATACATGATTTTTATTTTCACTCTAAGTTAAAAGTCCTTTTATGAAGTAAATTTTGGGTATTTCCTTTAAAGATGGTTATTTTTGTTTTACTTTTTTTTTTTTAGATAACAAGAGCAAGGCCAGTATGCCTGGTACTTGAGTCCAATATGTACCAGAGGTGGGAGGGGGAATGGGAGGGGCCAAGGACTCTTTTTAATTTGTTGGGGTAAGGCACCAACTCTGATTTGTATGTGGCCTTGTTATTTAAAGGTGTCCTTTTTATTTGATTCATTACAGTTAAAAACAAAAAGAGAACTGGATATTGAGTTGGTAAAAAATATCCAATATGTTGAGATTTGGCTGAGGATCCACTCCACTGGTTGTAACCGATATCTTTCTAATGATATTAACACACGCGGATCCAGAAAATTTTTGCAGGGAGGTCCGACAGTTAATCGAGTTTGTTGTGGATGGGGAAGTGGTGTCTGAGGCATAATTTTGGTATTTTTAAAATGTAAATTTAAAGAAACTTGACTTTTGCGGGGGGGGGGGGGGGGGGGAATCTACACATGTATTGAGGTATTCTCATTTATAGAAAAGAAAAACCAAACACATTATTTGAATTGATACATTATATATAGCTTTATACATGTATAAAATTCATTGCTAAATTTTTTATCTCTTGAAAAACAGTACAGTCATGCCTTTAATATATTTCATATATCTCTTTAGCACTATCTCTACTTCATGTATGATGATAATGTATCCCATAATTTGTACTGGTAGGCAATAAGAAACAAGTTTTGTAATTACGTTGTGATCTCAAGAACAAAGTTTCAGAGAATAAGTTAATGCTATTTAACAAGATTTTCAACTGTTTACAAATTAAAAGTACATCATTGTAATAATTGCATTATTTCTTTTAAAAAAATTGACAAATTCACTGCAAAATCCAAATAAAAAAGACCTTAAAGAGAATGTGTATCAGATAACAAGAAAAAAATTGGACACAACACACTGGTACGAATAACAACTTAAGTTTACCATAACTAAAGATTATCATAACAGGTTACAACGATTTGATAAACTACAGTATGGTACAACCACATCCGCTAAGTTACTGTAAACATATACATGACAGATTATAACATTTGATGTTTATTTTTTCATAAAAAAGTTTATCAAGCTTTCCAGTGTAATTCAGGGGAAAAAATAAAGTACAAGGCTAGGAGTTTAAGTTAACTTATCATTCTAATTTTCACACATTGAGATCCCATTTCATGCTGTACCGAATGTGTCAAATGGAAATAATGGGTGCACAACTAAATTACAAAAAATTGCCAAAGGTTACAGAGGTTGAAACTTGACTATATCACACTTTAGCAAAAAACACACCATGAAAGCTGGCGATGTTCGGATGAAGGTCCTTCACTTTTTCACAAACATCAGGATCTCAAAATTGGATTCTGATTATTTTTAAATTTTCTTAACAGTATAAAGGTATCTTCTCTAATGCATTTCATTGAGATGAATTGCTTGTGGTAACAAAGTTGTCCAAGTACATAATTATTGTGGTAAGCCTATATGAATTTTACTCTTATAATTCACAGCGATTCTAGTCGTTAATATTCTATAAAACTATTTTCTTTTACTAAATAAACTAGTCCTCTTTCAGAATACTTTTAATGTTTAAATAGTAATGTCATTATCACAGATAAGCTGTTCTAGCCTAGCAGTTAAATAGCAACAGTTGTTGTCAGTTGTTATAAGCAATTTTTAAGATGGAAAAAAATGGACAGTGAAAAATTTGATGAATAATGGGCATATTCACATCACAGTAAAAATTATGTCACCATATATCCCATTGACTGATTTGACAAGGTTTCAGTGATTTGGAATAATCTTTTTACCATAAAAGCAATAATATAGTCTTATTCCACTGCCAAATTCTAGCAAAAATGAATTTAAAAATAGTCTGTTGCTTTGTATACCATACAAAGTAATAAAGTCATGATAATTCATGTACTCCGTAACAAAAATGCTGTCATTGCTCAAACATTATAAAAGCAGCTAGAATTAATCTCTCGTATATGAAAATGTTGAAAACTTCACAAAATTATCCAGTGAAGCATAAAATCAAAACCAAATTTTCAATAAAGAAAACAGGTAACCCTCAGGCATTGTACCCAAGTCTGCATATTCCAGCCGAAGGGCTGACAATCATTCCCATTCAAACTTTGTCACTGCAATCTAGCTACACACAATAGAATTTGATACAGTCAAATGAAAGGTACATGTCCATGACTACATGATTAACACTTCACAGAACTCAGAGGGAGTGTAGGTACTCGTGCTGCAGGAGTTCCTCTATGCTGGGTCTCTCCTTGGGATCCCTTGTTAGGCATCTCTATAGAATAAAAATAGCATCTGTGAAATCAAAACTTGTCTTTCATAATCAACCTCTACTATGAAATTGGTTATAAATAAATAGACAAACTGGTACATGTACACCATTTTTACAATAAATCTTTGCATTGTATATCCAATAGTTTGTTTTGCTATATTTTTTGGAATGTATAGTTTAACAAAAATTAACAGTGTAAAAGAAATTGTGTACATCCACTTCAGAACATTCAGCAAAATAATATATTTTAGATTTTCATGTAATGCATCATTTATGCATGTACAAGTATAAACGTTGTCACTCCAATCTAGCTACACACAATAGAATTTGATAGTCAAATGAAAGGTACATGTCCATGATTTTGTAAAAGTACATGCATTTAGTTGAACTTAATTATTGTCTAATGCGGAATAATAAATAATAATAATTATTTTTTTTTTGAAAATGTCATCCAATCCACGAAACAAAACGAGTAACAAACCTTCATGACATCTAATAGTTTTTTATCCTGAATCTCAGGAAAGTTGATTTGATATTCGGGGTTGATGATGGCCATAAGCTTAGCGTACTGCCTGACCACTTTTTGGAAGGGTGTGTGTCCGTACACCATACAGTAGAGTATACAACCAAGGGACCAGACATCAGACTTCACACTGATCTGAAATGCATTACAAAACACCATACTTATAATAAATAGCAATGAAAAAAGGGCACCTGCCATCTTTAACAAGCAACGAGCAACATTGAAACTGTTGTGAAGAATGGATAAATTTTTTCCATCTCATGCTTTATCAGAGTCATAAAACTTATGAGAACTCACTTTTGATATCAGTCTCACTTTTGCATTATACATTCCTCTAGGCCTGTAAAATTGAGCTTAAGATTGTAAGTGAGCTCATCAAAGTTTTATGGCTCTAGGGTTTGTTTAAACATCTGCCATTTTTTGTACCACTTTGCACAATACAAGATTGGTTGATACCTTGAACACCGGTTTTTGTGCGTCCTCCTCTGTGTACCCACAATGCTCTCTGATACTCTCCGGGGACATGTAGTTGAGCGTCCCCACCTGTGTGTCGGTAATGATACTGGTCTTATCCTGCTGGATGGCTTTGGAAATTCCAAAGTCAATCAACTTAAGGTTTCCATGGCGAAGGAGGAAATTGGAGGGCTTAAGATCTGAATGGATGATTCCTGGAAAACATGGGGAATGATTAAAATTTAATTACATGCCACATTATTGAAATAAAATGATGTCAATCTGAGGAAATTTATCTCTATCATTAAAACATGTTAACATAATGAGTGAAGCAGATAGACAAATAAAAGTGCCAACAGTTGGCACATAACAATGAAATCATTTATACATGCACAAAAGCTAGTTCCTTATCGCAGGTTCTGTTACACAGCCAATCACTTGATACCTGTAGTTTAATGACCTGTAGCATTTGATCTTACACCCCCACCCCCCATCCCAGTAGATAACATCACAGAGCCCCCACTGACCTTCTTTATGCAGGGCCCCCACCGCCTGCAGCATGGACTGCCAGTAGAACTTGATGTAGAGCGGGGACAGGTGCCCCTCCTGTTTGATAGTGTCCTTCAGGTACTTGTCAAAGTCAAGTTCTCCACACTCCATCAGAATGTACAGCAAATTGTCTGCTTCTTTGTACTCACTGCAAAAACACAAGAGTGATATATATAAAAATTCCTTTCTTTATACAGGTGCCCTTAATCAAAGGTTTACACATATTTTATTATAACAAATTGTCTACTGATAGTTTCTGACCTCCCCAAGTGATACTTACAAATCATGCAACTTAATGACTTTAGGGCAGTACTGTAGTCGTTTGAGAAGCTGTATTTCGTTTTTATAGCCCTCGATGATCTGCTTGTTTTGGTCTTCTAGACGGACAACCTTCAGTGCCAGGATCTGAGGATTCTGTCCAGAATGGTCGATCACTGTGTACACCTGGAGAAGCATTAATAATAAACACATGGAAAAACCCCCACAAATGTTAGCTGCTATAGAAACTAAAGAAGGGCTGTAGAAAGAATGTGAACAAAACTTGCCTTGCTTGAGCCTCCATGGCCAACGCATTGCAACACCTGGTACAATTTCCCATTCACATACATAGTCTCCATGGTTGGAACCTACAACAAATTCATACAACGATGACATTTCTAGGTCAAGCATTATCTGTCTTTTATATTGCTTACAATTTACAATATTTTCGTTTTACAATATGAATAATAAATCTTCATTTATAAATAGGAAATAAAAAATAAACATCAAAAAGTGAAAAAGATTTTCCATTCTGTATCATTGTATTATGAAATCAACATTTTGTAAACTTTGATAAAAACCTGTGGTGAAGAGTTCTTTGTGAGTTCTGACTTGGGAGGGTTGGGGACAGGAGAGGGTTGCTTCACAGGATTCTTCACTGGAGATTTGACTTTTGGGGGAGGTTTCGGTTGGGATTGCTCTTTTTGCACCACCTTGATGTCTACCTCCATTGGTGGTGCCATCTCATTCTGGATGGGCTTGAGTGGTTCTCGGTCGCGAGGCTTTTTGATGGGCGAGGTCTTCGTGTTAGCAGTGTTGGACATGGACATGTACCCTGAGGTGTGAGCCATGGAGCTTGAGAGACCTGAAAATGATGCAGGCTTCAGTCATGTGATGTTTTCAGTTGTTTTCAACTTATATCCAATGCTCAATGAACATGATGAAGGGTTTTTGTTTTGGTATACCATTTAGAGCTTAAAGACTATTTCCACAGGTTTAACCTGTAGTTTTTTAAAATATTGAAGCCTTTAACAAGCGTCATCACAAACACCTTTGAAATCAGTTATTCCCAAAATAAAATAGCCTGTAACAAAAGTTGGTTGAGAGAATCTTGTAGGATTCAGTGAGCCACTAACCGTTGAAGGACTGTCCGTCTAGCGGAGTGATGCTGGGGAATCCGGTATCTGGGTCATTGTCCTCCTCCTTTTCTGATAGTTCACTGAATGGCAGGTTCATCTTCTTCACTCTCTGGGGCAGCAAGTTCAGCTTTGGCCTGAAAGACAGACAACATACCATGATTGTTCAATACTACTTTTAACAACATTTGCATTGATATCAAACTAGAGGTACTGTGAGCAAGCTCACAATTGATATCCCCCGCCAAGAAAATCATAACTCATGTATTTTTTCTATTATAGAAAACATTGGATGAATCTATTTCACTGTCCATTTTCTATAGTATATATACATAACAGCTGCTCTATTTTTTAATAAAACTGTTAATGCTAATATGAGTACACAAACCAATTTCTATTCTTTAAATTCCATTTTAGTTCAAGTTAACTGTTAATGTATGAGGGCATTTGCATCCTTATGTTAACAAACATGACTCGAATCAAACAAAATTCCACATGTCAAGCAGCCATTTAATATAAACATTTTGAATTATAAGTATACTGAGCACAATTTTTTTTTTTAAAACAATGACCTTGAACTTCCTCAATTGACCTTGGGTCAAGGTCATGACACACCTTCAGACTATAAGCAATCTTGATGTGAATTAAGAACTTCCAATATTTGTCCATTATAAAGATATGGACTGGACATGAATTTTGAACTTTTTCTGCCAGTGACCTTGCCCTTGCCCAAATGACCTTGGGTCAAGGTCATGACACACCCATAGGTCATAAGCAATATTTGTGTGAAGTAAGAACTTCCAATGTTTCTCCATTAAAAAGATATGGACCGGACACGAATTTTGAACTTTTTCTGCCAGTGACCTTGGCCTTGCCCAAATGACCTTGGGTCAAGGTCATGACACACCCTTAGGTCATAAGCAATATTTGTGTGAAGTAAGAACTTCCAATGTTTCTCCATAAGAAAGATATGGAGAGGACACGAATTGAACAGACAGACGGACGGACAGACGGAGGGACGGACAAGGTGATTCCTATATACCCCCCCAAACTTCGTTTGCGGGGGGTATAAAAAGTGAAAGCAGTCTTTAAATTGAAAGTAAAATCCTAATATGTTATTTTATACACATGTAAAATGTGACAAAATTTTTTTGCAGACGGACAGACAGATGAACACATTCCTTCGGAGAGTGGGTATAATAATATAAAGGACTTGGATTTGACTGACTTGTACATGGCCTTGGAGGAGGACCCCCCTCGTAACTCTGGGGTGCTGTGAGCTTTCCTCATGGCCGGCTGGCATGACATGGACAGCTTGGAGTGGAGGGGCGGGGCGCCCAGTCTCTGGTTGATGGGCGCTGTCTCCATTTCCACACTGTGCTCCACTGGGACCGGCTCTGGCTTCCTGTGGGCAGGTATCAAACTTAGTCATAGGACTTATAATACAAGTATATCAAGGTACACATAGATAACTGTAAACAAACTTTTACTTGTATGCAACCCCTTATCACATAAAATTTATTGATTACTGGTTTCATCACTATTAGTTAGCATCAATTTTTGTGGATTCAATGGAAATATTTACATTCCAAATATTTTTTGCAGGTAAAGTGTGTGAAAAATTACTGCAGTTATAAGACCGTAACACACACCGGGTACTCAAAGGTTAGAATGACTAGTTTTATTATGACGTCACAAACAAGCTGTAAAATGCAACGTCACAAGCGAGAATCAAAGTTCACGCTTGTGGCTGTTACAGTTGCTCTTCCATTAATTTGAACTTACCCTTAGGATGAAACAGCAATTTTGACGTATAAATCACATTTGCAGACAAGGCAAGAAGTTAAAAAAATGTAAATATAAGCATTAAATCATAATTTTTTGAAAGATATAGTCTCATAACTGCAGCGGTGTGTGCATACAAATTTTCATAACGCGCTAGCGCACGTTACTCAATTTGTATGCACTCACCGCTGCAGTTATGAGACTATATCTTTCAAAAAATAATGATTCAATGCTTAAATGACAGTTTCAAACATACGTAAATTTGTGGACAATGATCCTTTTAATACAATAGAAATTATACTTTGATGAACATTACTTTTTTTGTGGTTCAACACAACAATGAAATCTACGAAAATTGGTACTTCATGAATATTGATGAAACCAGTTACTGTAAACCAACTTTCATTTTATGCAACCTCTTTTTAAAGTTAATAACTGGTGTGCGACAACTAAATTTTGAGACCAAGCCTGTTTCATATTAAATAACAAATATGAAAGGTGTTAAAGTATCAAACTTATATGCTTCAGAAATACATGCAAGGACAAGTTTTTCCGAACCATGCAAAATTTGCTATCACACAAATCAAAGTTGGTTCATAGTATATTACTGAGTATTAAAAAGAGCCAAAACAAAATTCTCACTTAAAGTTGTATGGATGACAAACTGGTGCCTCTTGAACCATCTTGGAGGGTACTGCAGGTGTGGGTAGGGAAAGAGGGGGGTCTGGATTGCCTCCTCCTGGTTTTGGACAAGGTCTGAAAACATTCCCGGTCAGATTGGTGCTAGTGAGTCCCCCTGTCAGACTCGAGCTGGTCAGATTTCCCGTCAAATTATGTAGGTCTCCAGTTGACTCATTACTGCTTGTGCTGCTCTTGAACCCACAAGAACTAGTTCCTGTCAAATCAATTATACACAAAATATAATTACATTCGTCTATAAATTCTGAAGGTTTTTAATTCTACATTTTGTAGTCATTTTATCAAGTGATGAACCAAACAGTTTAGTGTATATCATTTCTAACCTTTGAACCATCTTGAAAATTACAAAATTTTCAAAACTTTTGACAACACATTTTTATAATAAATATGTACACCATTTTATAGACTGCTAGGACATTAGTAATATTTGTAAATCAAAGCTATTGTACCACAGACTTCAGGCTTACATTTCCTTCCATTGTTTTCTGGGGCTTATCACTCACCACAATCAACCAGTAAGTTGGACATCTGTAAGTTGGTCTGGCCACTGTCTAGTCGAGCTAGTGCCTCAGTCAGGAGGTGGTCTGGTTCTGCCTCAAGCTGTCGCGCTTTCTCCAAAATCTTACGACTCTTTCCAACATTCCCTTAAAAATTATCATTCTAAAATTACTGACATATTGATTCTGTATTCATGTGATAGAATAAGATATTTATTTAAACAATAAACCAGTGTCATTTATAGGTTTTATCAGTGTAAACTCATAAAAACTTTCCACATTTCTGATGATAATTTGATAGTTAAGGTAATATTACTATTATCTATCTTGTACGTATATCATGACATCTACATACTAGGTATCTTACCTTTAGACAACTCGTACTCAGCGTGAGCAATGTGAACAATCGCGAGTTTTCTCACCACTCTTCTTGCACAGTTAAACAAATCATCAGCTTCATCTGGCTGGAACTTGCTGCAAGATATTAAAATTATGATGCACAAACTTATTGATTGTAGAAAAAATAAGTATAGCTAATTTAGCTCACTTTCATGCATGAATTCTATAAAACGATTTTACCTTTTCATGCGTGCAAACTCAACAAAGAGAGCTCCGTAGAATATGTTTCTTTTATTTTCTTCTCTGGGAATTTTCTGTCCAAAAGAATATCATGTTAAAAATCATCAAATGTTGATCATTTAAATTAAAAATTAACATGTTTTACAGTGGGTTGGGGAGAGTGCATCATATGATTAAATGATACATGAAATTGATAATAACAAAAAAAAGCAACAGAAATGAATTTAAATACAAAATAAAATACATTATACCTTTTTTTTCCGGTAAATTTGTTATTCATAATCTTTACACTACAGTATAAATGATTTTTTATTGATTTATGAGTAGGACTATAGTTTAATTTCTGATTCAATGTCATCATGGTCATTGGATAATAAAGATTTTAACATAATGTTTAATGCAGAGTTTTTCCCTTTTTAAAGTAACTGTAATGTCAGTTTACTTTTAGAGCAGAGTATGGTAGGACTCGTCTGAGAATCAAGGGTCATGAATAGCCAAAATTACACTGTGCATAGTGCATTAAATATATAATGTGAGCATTCATTCAAATGTGTGCAAGTTACAATTAATTCTTATCTCTAAAGAAATGCTGTAATTTGTTAGCTTTTGCAAGATTTTGAGAGGATTTTGGTCATTCTGGCAGATTACGGTTATTCAATTTACAGTCATTACAGTTCTCAAGTTATTTCCCTGTATTTAAAGTGATTATGACATCATAGTTCATGTCAATTAAGTGTCCTCTGGCTCTTTAGAAAACTTTTATGAGAATTTTAAAAACTATGACTAGTACATGTAGTAGTAGTACATTGTATTATTTACCTAAAAGGCATGACGTTCTTTAACTTTTTTCTGGTTCTCAAAAGTTTTACTTTAATTTGCCACAAGAATGTGAGAATTACATATGCAATGTGTGGGATTGCTATAGACCTCTTCACAATAACTACGGTACTGCTCTTTTGCAGGGCAAATTGATATATGCTTTGTTGAAGTTTAGTAGGTATAATTAAATGGTATCAGGAGAAAACGTACCCGGGAGAAAACGTATCCAATCTCTAGGGTACGTTTTCTCCAGGAGAAAACGTACCCTATGAAAATCATAATTATACTACTTAATAGTTTTAATACTTTTATATATTATTTTGCATAATAAATATACAGAAAAGTAAAAATTTTATAGATATATGAATTTACTACTTTATAATCTTAAAGGGGTTGGACATATCAAATGATTTTCAAACGCTACCTTAATGCATATTTCAATGCATAGATGTATAGAAATATATTCATTTTATGAATAATATCTTTAATTATAAATAATAATTGTAGCAACTTTTATTTTAGTACGAATGACCTGTCATAAAGTGTTATCAGTCTACTTCTTCTAATTATCCATTTATCGGTAGCTTTACCGATTTGAGTTTCTCTATGCAAGATCCCCTGATTTTAATTATAGTAATAATAGATCCCCTGATTTTAATTATAGTAATAATCAATTTAATACCTGAGCAGTTATTATTACGTAATATTATGTATTGCCCCCCCCCCCTCCCGCGCAGGAGGTAGAAATATTCACTCTCCACACATTACACATGTCAGTGGCGTCGGAAGCAAATTGACTGTTTGATGTTACATTTTGTAGTTGTTTCCATATATATTAATCAAACAAATATTTAAAAGACTTGGACTTGGTTTTGTTAAGCAACTTTGTTTTATAGATAATTTTCAAAAAAATGTTTAAAAAAAACGCGATATCGACTTCTTGAGATACTCATCATTTAGTTCTCCAAATGAGATTGCAATAAAAACTAATTATTTAACAGTTTCGTTTGGGGTGGATTAATTGTCGACTAATTAAACTGCTCAGGCCATGTTCGTGTATGTGTATGTTACAAATTATTGTCTTAATAATTTAAGTACGTGACTATGCATTTAAAAACAACAGTAACAAATGATACAAATTTTATTTTGTTTCATTTAAGAATATCTATGAAAACCATTAATTAATATTTTCATAGGGTACGTTTTCTCTTGGAGAAAACGTACCTGGGTATGTTTTCTCCGTACCCTATAAATTGGGTATGTTTTCTCCTGGGTCGTTTTCTCCAGCATTCTTATTAAATGATATAAATGAAACAATTGACGTTACATCTTTTTTCACAACACTACCTCATTTTGCCCTGTAAAAGAGCAGTACTGCAATAACCTTGAAGGGGTCTATAAATTTACACATCATAATAAGATTGAATGTTTCAGTTTTGACAATCAATTTAACATCATTCTGTAATTTCACTTACATCAAATGCTGTCTCATAGAGATCAGAAAGGTAATTATGGTGCTTAAACTCATCAGAATAATGTGAGTTTGCCGTCATGTACCGCATAAAATCCAGCCAGTCTTTTGGTTTATTTCCTCGACTTCCAATAAGCTTAATCCATTCTTTAGGATCTAAAAAATTAAAAAGCCCAAAGAATTTATTTGAAATTCTTTCATTTTCTAGTCATGAAAAAAACCAAATAAGTTCAAACTTCACTTACCTTTTATTTCAAATGTGCCTGTATCGGTGTTACCGATTTTGCTGAGTTTATTCCTCAGCCTCTTGATATCAATCGCCATTTTCTGTTTTCATATTTCGCCGTTTGATCTTAGCGGGTTGTAGAGAAAGACGAAATTTGATTGGACAAAGCTAAAAGTAAACTAAACGAAAGAGTAGGCATACATATTTTTCCGGAATTCAATAAAAAATCTTTTATGTTACAATTTGAATATATTTATATGATTGATTTATATAATCAAATATTTTTTTTATTTTCTGTCACTCTTTTGTTCCCCAAACTGCATCTTTAAAATCATATAAAAGTTATATGATTTTTTTTTTGAATATTCAATAAATCATTACGTTAACGTTATATCTTTCACTTATATTGAAAAAATCAACGAACATTTGAAAAAAAAGTTAAGTATATTTCAACATATGACATTGAAAAATATAACAATAAATGAATAGTTTTTCTGATGTTGATTGGGCCTTTTGATCAAAGTATTACCGGACCAAAACGTATGGCAAACGATTTAACTCAGAACCGTCTCTCTTACCGGATGTTGACATTCCGCCCAGTAAGAAGAAGTCAGGAGAAATCGATCAGTGGGATGATTTGTCTTCTGGGGTTTATTTTCAGACATACGATGCATTAATTACTGTAATCAAAACTTTCTTAAATACCGTAATCATAACCACAAAAGAAGTCATGGTGTAACCGTTACTCTTGAGAATTTAACACTTAGAAATGGCAGAACAAGGTAGGTGACATTTGTCTATAACTTTAGGCAACGAATAAATCATAATTAGGGCGCTTTCCATTTACGTTGCCTCGCCGGCGACGTTATCGGGAAACGGCGACGTTAATGGAACGGTTGGCAACGTCACAATGATCCAACGATGACGATGACGACAGCTTAAAACTGATACCTATCTTAAAATTTGATCCAAAAATGTTGGCTATTTGCAGTTTTAATGTATTTCAATGTAGTACGACAAATTGTAGTTTTAGAAATACTAGTTTTGTAGAATATGATAACATCGACGCCATATTGTTTCCTAATCAGCAACGGTATATTGCGTTGCCACAATCGCTCGCCGGCGACGCGCGTTCCAGCAATCGGCGACGAAGGCAACACCGGCAAATCCGGCGATGCCGGTTAAATGGAAAGCACCCTAAGTGAGCATGATATCCAGCATTTGTAAGGTCTCTTTGTCGATTACAGACTCTCGTTGTAGACGAGAAAGGACAAAAATCTGTAGGTTTTAAAGAACCCTGTTTTTGTGTGTTGGTTATTAAATTGTGATGTGACAGTTTGGATTTGACAGATATATGAACAAATTTATTACCATTCAGCGATGATATATGTAATAAAGTCATTAATGCACAACCATAATCTCAACTAAGATTTGGTTCGGCTTGATATTTGGACTGAGGCTTATCCCTAGAGATTTGGGTCAGCCTGATATGTTGACTGAAGCCTTCACCAATATGGTAATTCATGTGTGGATATTCAGCCCCAATTTCAGTTGCTTAATTTTTGTCACCCATTAAATTGTATTATTTGGTTGTTATGTACCAGTATATACGCTATAATTCTTAAGGAAAGTATTCCTGAATAAATTATACTTTTATGCCTGTTCATGTAAAACAATTCAAATTCCTACAGAAGAATTACTTGCCATTATAGAATTTAATCACCTTTGTTTTCTATCACTTTGGGTTACATGTTATTGTTGTGACATCATTATCTGTAGACTGTACATTAGCTTACAAGGAAAGTGAGGGTGCTTAGCTGACTTAATAAAAAATCAATCCATTTTACAGTATATACGCAGTTATTCAACAGAGGGGCACAATTGTCAGAGTCTCTGAGATGAGTTGTTGTTAGATGTATGGATAAGAATATGACGCTAGCAGTATGATACACTTTCAGTCAATAAAGTAATAATTGATATTTATAATGCATTAAAATAAATACATTAAGTGTTTTTGTGTTTCAAGTGCATGTTTAATTAGGGTTCAGACATTCTGCTATTATTGTGATTTGTCCATGGATGCAAGCGTGAGTCTCAAATCACATTGAGACTTGAAAAGACACTTTTAACAATAACACTTGGAAAAAACCCCAATTTTAACACTGTCAGTTATTTCCTTGTTATAAATATGAAAAGAACAAAATATTGTTTAGTTGAATAGTTTTACAAAGTAAATAAATGAAAATGTGATTTGAATAATAATAAAAGAAATATTAATGATATTTAGAGAAATCCCAGAAACCTGTCGACTACATTGTTTTCTCTGCTAGTGCCTGTTGGTCTGTTGATCTAACTGATAACTAAAGACACACACAAGGCATGAGCAATGTGTACTATAAACCACTAGAGAACACTTTTTCATGAATAAAGCATTGTGTATATAGTTATATCCTGGGTGGTTTTGTTTTTATTTGGAGATAAACACTTCATCTCACATCCCCTCACCCACAACACAACTATGTCCACTACTAGCAGCAGTAGCTCTAGTGATGCCCATTTGATATGGCTTTGAAATATGATGACAAAGTTTAGAAAATTTTAAACCCTTACTATGTAGATTCCATAGGTTGTGCATCTACTAAAGTATTGATTTTCTGCCTGCCATTGAATATAAGTTTCCAGAATTCATTAGCATTAGTTTTGGATGCTGTTGCCTATATCATGTATTATCTCATTTACTTCTGGTATTAAATCTTTAAAGATGTTTTGTACTAAGCAGAATGTTTTGAATGCTGTTAGCTGTATCATTAATATTTTTGTTAGTGAATATTTGACAATGTTTTGTAGGCTTACACCAAGATACTGTGGTTTCATTAATATTTAAGGGTATCAATTTTCATGGATAAAGTGAAAATCACAGTTTTAAGGATATGTAAATTTGTGGCCAATGACCATATCAATACAAAATGTTAATAGATATTGCACTTCAATGAACATTAAATTTTGTGGATCAACTTAACAACGAAATCCACGAAAATTGGTATTCAACAAATATTGATGAAACCACAGTAAATGTTTTGAATGTTTTTGCCTATATCATGAAGACTCTTGCAGTGAAACTTTGACAATGTTTTGTAGGCTTAAGTTTTGAATGCTATTGCCTATATCATGAAGATTTTGTACTGAAATCTTAATGATATGTTGTAGGCTTACACCAAGCTGAAGGAGCAGTCAATGATGAAGCCCTGTTTGAAAACGAGGACCAGGATTTTGAGTTTGATGAAAGTGGCCTTGAGCTGGCAGCCAAAGAAGGTACACTTGATACTTCTCTTTGTGAATGTGATGAAGTTTACTCCTTCCCCAATCATATAAGAATACCCTAAATTATGAAATTGCTATGGTTGTAGTTAGGGTCTAAGATTCTGATTATTAAAAAACATGTAATTCACATCGTAAATATAATTTATCATTAAGTTAATAGAATTTCATGAAAAGTTAATGTAATTTTGAATTTAAAGCTTTATCTGATTTCTTGACTTAATAGCTGACCTAGATTATGAGGCAGAATTGGAAGGTAATCTTTTTACAAATTCAGGAAACACGATCTGGTCAGATCTGGCTTCTGACTCTACACTTTTTTATTTTGAGGCGCTACATTGCTGCGCTATTTCGGGAATTAAATGGATTTATTTGTGCATGTTTCTTTAGAAACACAAACTCTGCTTGTTTAATTTAATTTTCAAATTAATTGCATTTTAAGTCTACATATTTGTGTTGTTTTATTTAAGTTCTAAGCATGTTCATTTTTTCTTCTGTTTATGAAATTTGCGAATTAAATAATGCACGGTAATACAAGGACCCACAAATACGGATTGTTTGCTTTAAGTTTCGATCCTGACTGTTGATTTTTTAAAAAAAAATCTGCATCTGGCTATAGCGGTAACAATAAAATTAATGCTTGAAAACAGAGGAAGATAGATTCAGCCCTAATGTCTTGTTTGTGATCTTCAAGGAATTTACCCCAATGAAAACTTGAGCTTACCAGAAGCCTGGAACTCTGGTACAGCTATTCTACCGACTATCACAGATTGGAGTAGTACCGGTAAGAGACGTGCTCAGGTCAAGGTCAGTCAGGGGTCATCAGAGTATGTCCAAGAAACAGTTCGTGCTATCTTAAAACAGAGAATTTTCCCAATTATACACAACCTAAACATCATTATATAACCATGTACCGATAGGTTGTCATGTGGGGAATTTGTGGGGAGGGGGGTAGGCAGTATATCATTTTCTATATATATATACCGTATATACCTGGTATATTAGAAATATCAATGACCGTTGAAAATATTCTGTATAACATTAAAAAGTCTTGATGTAAAGTTTGTTCACCTTTAAGTGGATTCACAATGTATCCATCTGATTGTAAGTAATAAGATAGGGAGACTGAAAATAGATAATGACTGTAGAAGTCTAGACCAAATTGATGTGGAATGCAATCTATTAAAGAAAAGAAAACCCATTGTGCTTTATGCGTCATGTACATAAAAAATTACCCTGTATTCATGTACTTGTAATACAAGAATTAGTCATATCCTTAAGATATTCAGCTCCTAACTTTTAAATATTTCAATCCTAGATGATTTCTTCAAAATGTTAAACCCTATATATTTCATATACTGCTAAGAAGTAAACTGACTAGTTGACCATTGGTTATGTAAAAAGGAATTACAGGTGCAGTTAGCATAGTATGATAGTCAATTCTTTAGGGACACATACTCTGATGTACCCCAAGAGCTGAGATCAGCAGCTGTGTTTGCTAAATAGGAGCTCTTTCTCTTCTGATCCTCTAAGTCTGAAGTTGAAATCCAGCATGTATACTTTTGATGCTAGCTCAATATTTATGTTGCAGATGTTGCAACTTGACTGAAAAATGTAAACAAATCCAAAATCTATTTCTTCTTATTTTGGAGATTCATTTTTACATGAAATATTTGTTGTAAAAGTATCTCTTGTGTTAAAAAAGAGAAGGGGTGGGGTGTCAACGATTTTACCAGTAAATCCATAACGTTTCAATGTCATAAGCACTTGAATGGTATACAGTTGGATTTCTTCTTGAGTTAGATGTTGAAATAACACCGGATTGTAGCCACCGGCTTGTGTTTGGTTGAAATTCTGCTCTTGCATGTAGATTGTTGTATTCTTTTCTTCTTAATAAACTTGCAAAATTGATATTATACCAGATAGTTATCTTTTTTGTTGTATCCACTATTAACATTTATTTATAGTAACCACGTGACTTGCATATCTATCATGTGATTTGCATATACCTATATCAGTTCTATATATAGTAACAGTTTGGTATGTGATTATCAATATTCAATATGCTTATCTTCTCTTGTAGAACTTTATATATATTTAAACTTAGCTTTGTTGACTTTTTGACTAATTCTCTTGTTTTCTTTATAGTTAACAATTATGTAACTGATTAAGAAATATGACACAACTTTGTATGTAATATGTTTCTTTGACCCTAGATGATATTTACCATTCTATTAGGTAAAACAAGAGGGCAATTGTCTTTTGACTGTCATAAGCATTGTTTAAAAGATGGAACTTTTTTAAAGGATTTTCTCAAATTTGATTATTCATCTGCATGTTGGTAAGTTCCACATGCATATGAACCACAGGTACTTGAAAAAGAAATCCCGTAAGCTCATGAACAAAGCTGTAAGTGTAATAACTTCAAGGTGTTTTCCCTATATTGATCATTTCATTGCTATAAATCACAAGCCATTGTCAGCAACAGTTGCTACAAATGGTCACATGAAAGTGACAATTATGTTGAATATTGATTGTCAGAATAACACTGTACCTGATACAGATTGACACTACATTTTTACTTACTGTAGACACTCATAGCTTATGTACAATGCTGAACATATTTTTAATTGCAATTAAAGTACCATAGACAGTAAAGATATTTGTACAATATGGTACATATTAAAAGTCTTGTATATGGTAAACAATAAATTACTGTAACAGATTTAAAGTCTTGTATTGGTGGATACAAAACAGTACAGATTACTGGTAAATGCCCTGTGTAGGATATACAACAGTACAGATTACTGGTAAATGCCCTGTGTAGGGTATACAACAGTACAGATTACTGGTAAATGCCCTGTGTAGGGTATACAACAGTACAGATTACTGGTAAATGCCCTGTGTAGGATATACAACAGTACAGATTACTGGTAAATGCCCTGTGTAGGGTATACAACAGTACAGATTACTGGTAAATGCCCTGTGTAGGATATACAACAGTACAGATTACTGGTAAATGCCCTGTGTAGGGTATACAACAGTACAGATTACTGGTAAATGCCCTGTGTAGGGTATACAACAATACAGATTACTGGTAAATGCCCTGTGTAGGGTATACAACAATACAGATTCAAAGTCCTGAATTAGGGATACAAAATAGTACATATTAAAAGTCCTGTATAGAATATATGATACAGTTCAGGTGGAGGTGGTAAGCCATGATCAGACTACTATAAGGACCAGTGTATAAGCTTTAGTATGTGTGCCTTTACTCTCAATGTTGTCAGTTCTGTTCACTTGTAACATTGTCTGACTCAGGTGTGTGTTGACTTACCTGTAACTTCCTTGTTGTTAAAACTTCCCTAATCTTTTATTAATGTTCTATACACATGTTAACGTTAAACACATGATCACAGTTAAACACTTTGAAAGTTTGATTTCATTATACAAAGATTTATTTCATTTATATCCATGTATTAAATAGACAAGTATACAATCATGTGTGCATGTATTAGCTATTGATGTATCCATGAGTTTGTGATATTTACATGTATATACTGTATATATGATATTTATTTTATTAGCATGTTACTTTCCATGAACATGTAATATATGATAACCATATATATAACAGTTTAGTTACTAAGCTAAAAATAAACCTACAGACTGAATACTTTATCTATAGTTTTGTTTCGTACATTACATATTGAACACAGCCACTGTGCATTGTTCACTGAATCAAGTGACAGTGTCCTTTGTTGCATCAGTATCAAAAATAAACAACACTTTAAAATGCATTCTTGACTGTATATAAAATGAACACTTATGAGTGGTTTTTCATTTCATTTGATTGAAACTAGTAGGATAACTGTTTGCAATCCATAACAAATAATTAGATATTAGTAGTTTCTGTTTGATTATCGTAATTCTCGTTTCATGAATATTTCAGGTACAAAAATTAATTACCGTATAATATACTATGAATTCATTTAACTTTGTGGAGGCCAATTTCTGTGGATGTCTGTACTTTTTAATTGTTCAGTAGGAATGTAAAAATTTCATGGATTAATTCATAAGGACTGTGTTTCACATTTTGATGGTAACGTAATAATTCCTGGCTGAGGGATAGATATGTAGGAAATCCACAAATATCGTATTTTGGGGATAAATTTTTTAATGACTGCGTTTCACATTTGCTGACCATGTTACCATAGCTAGTGATATTGATACCCAAGAAATCCATGAAAAATTGAGCCTCCACAAATTCTAATGATTTCACAGTGTGTCCCCCAGCACTGATCCCCTGTGTTGTGTGTTGTTACAGAGTTGACCAGGGAGGGATCTGACGGCCCCGCCCCCTTTCGTAGTGGTGCCATCACCCCTGACGGATTCATCGAGGAAGACTTTGAGGCAGAGATAGGGACTCCCTCTGTACGTTTTATTTCCTTGTTTTTTGTACTTTCTTCACCTGACATAATGAATTCATGTACAAGGTTCATGCATTGTTCATAGCTTCCTGAATATGTTTGTAGATTAAACCCTGCACCAGCTGCAGTTTATATAAACAAAGTTTACTCAACCTTTAAACTTCTTTTTTATGTCTTTATGGTCACAGTTTTTCTTCCTTGTGAATAAAGATCTACCAGTATACATTTTTTCTGTGGGCTTAATCATGTCAAACAAAATTTAAACCTTATGTGTGATAATCTTTGTTAATGATGTGTGACATGCTAGACAGTGAGAGTACAGACATGTATTTTGATGCTGTCCACTTCGAGCTTAGCCTAGACACTGACAGTGTGTGTAGCTTGTGTCCTACCTGTTCGTTTGTCTTTGTCTGTCTGCTTTTGTTCATGCATGGTTGTTGTTTAAACTTTCAGTTAAATAACTATTTCCAGGATGATGAGGAAACGGACGAGGAATTCCAGGATATTGCCGAACATAAAATCTTGGAGGTTGCAGGTTAGTAGACCAAAGCTGCATACTGTAGATTCCTTATTTTATATGAGTACTTAATTCGGCAACTCAAATGTTTGGCAAAAAATTGCGAATGCCGAATTTGTATCATAGTTTCAGGTAGTTTAATTATATCTTTCAGAAAAATAAAAACGAGATTGTAGAATCCTTGAGATGTGCTACTCGCGAATTAGGAATCTACAGTACACAGAATAAATTTGGATACAATCACATATGCATGCATTTTTAATCAGTTATTGTTGGATTATTATATACATGCCAATGAATTCATAAACATGCACTAGCAATTCATTTTCTTAACATTTTGAGATACATGTACATGAAAAAGTTACATTTTATGAGTTGTATTCAGTGTGAAAATTTTCAACTAATGTACCTGGTATATAAGCTGAAATGGGTGAGATTAAAATTTTTACCTACACAGGAGATGACCTCTATGGTAGAAAGGTCATTGTGTTTGCAGCCTGCAAACTTCCTCCAAGTGCCCAAATAGACCACCAGCGTCTGCTAGAGTAAGTAACAGAATTTAGTTTTAACCTTATAAATGCATGTCATTTTTAATGGGGTTTCTTACTGATCAGAGATGAAGATTCAAATAATCTTACCTTTGAGATGACCCTCTATATCATTGAAACATTACTATGTATTTTTGAGTAGATGATCTCTTTAGTTTTACATGTTTGTCTATCTCTGCTGTTACAGGTATATGAAGCACGTCTTGGACCAGTATGTAGAGAATGACTATGTGATAGTCTACTTTCACTTTGGTTTAACCAGTAAAAATAAACCCAAGCTCTCCTGGTTGATACAGATATATAAAGAACTGGACCGCAAGTAAGACCAGTCAGGTGGCTTTTTGTTAAATATATTTTGCAACTTTAAAAATCTGATCAGGGTTAGTCTAATTTTTCTTTAAATTATAATGTTGTGCATGGACATTTTGTATAAAATATGTTTCATTAATTCAGTAATATAATTCTTTTTTTATATTGATGAAAAGTAGATTAAAAGATGCACTCTCTTGATTTGAACATCATTATACTCCTGCTCCAAGAAGAGGGGGTATACTGTTTTACCCTTGTATGTTTGTCTGTCCGAAACAAATTTTTGTCAAAGCTTTCTCAGAGACTATTTATTGTACAGTAGATGCTTGAAATTTTAACACACTTTTTATTCAGGCATGCCTTATGGTGGGATTCATTTTTTTTTTAAAATCCTGTGTCAATTTCTTGTTAAATGTCGACCTTACTTATTTTTTATGTTCACATCAGAGCGGGGCTATCAGTAGTGGGCATTGTCTCACAGAAATCTTGTTTGTTATTTGCTTGATAGATAAAACAACAAATTGGAATAATGATTGAAATATTTCAACAGATACAAGAAGAATCTCAAGGCTTGGTACATTGTCCATCCAACCAACTTTATAAAAATCCTATGGAATATTTTCAAACCTTTTATAAGGTGAGTACATTTTTGGAAGGTCACATGATTGTCATGTGATTAGTTTTTGTGTCATGTGATCATATGGAATGTGTGTGATTTGTGAAGTTTAGAATAGGAAGGACAAATTGAACAAGTTGAACTTTGTATGCATGCACATGGTTAGCAATGGAAATGTTTTTTGCAGTAAACATTAGGAACATATTTTACAAACAAATTTTTAAGCATAAAAGACAATATGTAATGCATGTGATTAGATCAAGTCATGATGCATTTTGTCCACTGTTTAGATACAGAAAAGTGTGGGTTTATATTTTGATTTTTCTAGTATTGTTTTGTTTTTTGTTGTCTTTCATATCTTTGCATCCAGAAGGTATGTAATGGAGGCCGATTTTTCTGACTGTAGTGCTGTACACTTGTAGTAGTGTGCTGTGAATGTCATGTCTCTCTCACCAAGTGACGGGACATTGAACTAATCTCTTTTTTTTCTTGTTAGATATCTTTGGTGATATTAAGTACACATTTATCTTGGACTAATATTTTAAATTTGAATCAGTTTGTTCAAAAACAGGTATGCTTCACTTTTTCAAATATTTTTTTTTTCTGTTTAATGCACTTTGCACAATACAATAATGAATATTTGATGGTTGCATGGAATGGGGGCCTTAAGTCAATATATCATTGTTTTGAATGTGCTCAAGCAAGATGTTCTTTTATCATTTTGTAAGATAAAATTACTTTGCTAGAATAGCTAGACTAGTGTAAGGTTTACCAAAGCTTCCATTTTAAATCTAAATATGCCCTTTATTTCCTGAACGAACAATTCACAAAATTTTAAAAAAATTCAACAGTTTTACCTATAAGTACATGTATTTGTCCCCCCCCCCCCAGTTTTAACCAATCTTTAAAAAGTATCAAATAAAACTCAAATTTCATTAATCATTTTACTTTAATCTTCATATTAGTTATCATTATTCATTAGCTGTTGATCTATGACATCACCTCAATGAGCTAATTACTGCCAATTTTGCAAGTAAACAAAAATATTGTCTTTTTTCATTATATATTGCATTTTGGACTATAGAGCGTAGGTCTGCTCAAGTACGATTGTTACATATGTTTTTGTTCATATATTCATACATCATACTAAAAATGGTAATGCAAGCCTAAGCTTGATATCTCCCAGTCGAAAAACCATCGGAAAACGCTCTAATTTTACCTAGCTTAAAAACATCAATTTATCAAAATTAGACAAACTACATCATGTAATTTCTACATTGTGACGTCACTGTGGTGAAAACCTTTTACACACTTAATTTGAATATGATTTCAACTACCGTCCACATTATTTTAAAATCTTTTTATGAAACTTTGATTTTGGGGGCAAGAAATGCATAATACTACATATAGTCTTTTTACAATATTTGATCAAAAAAATGTTTTAGAAATTTTTGGAAAGGTAAAAAATTAAAAGCCCTTGCAGGATTCGAACTCTTGACTTACAGATTTGTAGTTAATGCTCTAAACTATTGCTCTACAGTTGTTAGTTAACAATTTCGGGTAGGAAAACATATACCAAATTTGATTTTATTGTTTATTTTGATGGGAAATCCGGCACAATATGAAGGTGTCCCATACCACCTAAAAAATGGATAGAGTTAAAAATAAGTTCAGGTGGGACACAATGTTTTAATTATCAAAAACGTTTGCCATCATAGGGAAATGTCTGATTTAGACAAATCAATCTGTTGACCTTGCATGTTGACCCTGACATTTTAAATGATATTTGAATACCCCGTAAATTCTACCAAACCTATTAAGGCTATTTCAAAAATCATAGGTACAGTTATCTTACAGTTTGTGAGCACAAGACTATCTTGAAGTGCTGCTCTACAACAAAAGAATATTTCTTTTAACCTTCAATGCTGACCATGACCTAATTACTTAAAAACTTAAATGTTTGTAGTAGATCAAGAACCTCTTGAATTATTCATCTTTCAGTCTTCTCTGGTTATTTTAAACAAATTTAATAACATTTCTATTAATACTTACATGCATAATGAGTCAATGTGTATGATGTTTTATTGCATATGTATGTGAAAGTAGATGATCTCCCTTTGACTGACATTTAACACAGAGTTATCTGCCTTTTACAGCCAGTGAGTGGTTTGTAGCTGTATCTACTGCTATCTGCTTGTTTTGTTTAAGACAGGGAGCTGGGAGTATAGTTTAACTTGCAATATTACTCTTAGATTCAATGAAATATCAGGTTATATTTGTCTTGTATAAAAAATTATATTTTGATTAAATGCTATATCTCTTTTACCGGTATATTCATTTCTCTCATTAAAGTTGATCCTGAGATAAATGTTATGCATGTTTACTGATAACATACCAGTATTTTATATCAGTTGCTGGTGAAAAGGAGCTACATTTGTATTACCAAATCTTCACACTTATTCTTTATATTTTTTTGGTAGCTGGTACTTTGTACATGTATTTGATATTTCAAGAATAATCCTGATTTCAACCAATTTAACCTTCTTATAAATTTATTATTTTTTTCTTTCAATAATGAATGAGTTGAATATACAATGTATTCATTCATATTTTACTACCGGTATATCTATTGAAAGTACATATATTGGAAATAAACTATTATTATTATACTTGAAGTCAAATCATTGCTGTAGCAGTCATGTCAATAGTTGCGATGTGATTGTTAGGATTAAGATGAGATTCATCCTGTTATATTTACATTTTCCAGTGTCTTGAATCAATTTTGTAATGTATTGTCCAATACATTTCATCAATGACTATTTTAATATTTCAACGTACAATTGCTATAAATTATATAAATACATGTATATGTAATAAGGAATCTTTCTTTGATTGTTATGATCAAATACGGTCGGGCCATCTTCGCTAGCAAAGGGTGACAATCCACGGTGTTTCTCTTTTCAGAATAGAGAATAATGAATAGAGAAACACCATGGATCGTCACCCTTGGTTAGCGAAGATGCGGTCTGGCATGATAAAATTTATCATAAAGCTGTTTGGGCTTTATTGGATTTGATCACCCCAGCCATATTTGAGCACCTTAAAACTCAAAAACTCAAAGAATAATCACCTTTTTCTCAAGTAGATTTTATTTTCTTTGGCTTTCTTTTGTAAAAACATATATTTACATTCAGTGTATATTTCCTCTAATGTTTGCATCGTCTGCGACGTTCAATTTTCTAAAAATACACTCACAGTGCTAATTCATGCACCATGGGTATATACAAATATAAACGTCATCACGTGTTTTGAGTATATTTAATTTAATCTTACATAACCAATTTGATATGTACTTTTAACAAAACAATCATTAATACATATCTTTTCCTTAAAAGAAAAGAAGATTTTTATCCACAAAGCTTTGGGCACTATATTTTTTGTTGCAGAAGCTAACTAAATAACAGTCATGTTGATATGGCTGTTCCATGTATATTTCATATCCCTGACTTAAGAGTGCTAATAATGGCTTTATTGCAGCGATACACAATATTTCATACAAAAAGACATCAGAATGAAAATATAATATAAGCATTGAATGCCTATTTTTAGATGTCGTCAGTCCTATGACACACGAAGCGGTGCAGACAAATTATCGTGCTAACATGCCCGGACTCAATTTGTTTGCACGGTCTGGTGTGTCATAGGATTGACAACATCCAAAAATAAGCATTCAATACTTTAATGATTTATTTGTAGTCTATACCTTAGTTATTGATGGTGTAAACAACTTATTTTTACACTTCAATCTTATTTCTAATCTATATACGTAGTTCTGAACTTTGATATTTTAAGTTCTTACTAGTATAAATTATGAAACTATTATTACACACAAAGACTCTTTGAACCGACGAAATCAAGAGAGATCCAAATAGATTTTGTTTATATGAATGTCAGAGGGAAACCAATATAAAAAACAAATATTTAAATTTGCAATTATGTTTCCCTACATGAATCTATAGATTAGCGAAAAACGTTCAATTCTGAACTTTTTTATGACGTCACAATGATTATAGCATATTCTACTACAGTTATTGTCGAGATCAAAGAGATGCCGCGGACATTATTCTCCAATATACCACGAACGTCATCAGTAAATTATCAGATCAGAAATACCTATTTGTCTCGCACTGACCTTGAAAGTACAACTTCAAACCGTAAAAAGTTTTTAAACTATGTCAATTTCACGTGTTAGTTCCAGTCAAAACGATGTGTATTGCCTCAAATGTTTATTTTTAAGAGATCAATGCGGCTGTTCCTAGGACCTCCCCAGCACATTTTCACTGCGTGTTTTTACATAAAATATATAAAGTGTAGTAGTAATAATTGTATTAAATTGCCCTCAAAATATTAGGAAAATAACTCGAAGATATTTTATAAATAAGCGAAGAGTATCAAAAATCCAAAGACAAATTCTGTCGTCTGCATGTGATTCGTTTGATCGATACACATGTAAACATTACTAACAAAACCGTTGGGGTTACACGGAACAGCCGTCAAAATGACCTAGATCGTCTCTCTATAGGAGAAACGAACTGTAGAAATACTGGGCTGTTAGTAGAATAGAAATATAGTTCTTGTTTTCGTGAATGTTGCAGGATAACCTCCTCGGTTTCGAAATGTTGTTTGAAATATAAAAGCCTCGGCTAACGCCTCGGCTTTTATATTTCAAAACAACATTTCTTAACCTCGGAGGTTATTCTGCAACATTCACGATAACTCGTACTTTATTTCTTAAGTAATTTTAACAATTCTGAACAGTTTGCCTTCTTTAAATGTTAATATAAGTAATAAACAGCAACATTAGAAAGTTCACGAGGATATGAACTTGGTTGGTAAGTGATCAAATCTTCTGAGAAGCCCTTCAGACTTCACAGGATTTGATCACATGACCAACCAAGTTCATATCCTGGTGAACTTTGTAACTTGCTGTTTATTTTTTAATAAGAATACAAGAATGCTCTTTGTTCCTTAGTTGAGGGTTGATAGTAGGATATTAGAAAGAGTAGATATTATCAGCATTAAAGATATTTAAGATGGTGGAATATAGGATTGTTTGATATTTTCCCACATGTCAAGAATACAGTAGGTAGTATCTATGAAAGATGATATTCATTTTTTAAGTAAACAAATGTTAGTGTCAAAATAATAAGCGTACTTTAATCTATTCTAGGCTTGAATGTTACTATTAATAACTCTCTGTTGACGATACTTGGTTTTGTAATTTACGTCAGAAAAGTCTTGTCATTAGCAGCTTAGTATCATAGTATTGCTCCACATTTCATTTTTATATCTTGACAGTAAAATCAATAAATGTAGGTACTGGTATATATATATAGGTAGTGTCTTTACTACAAGTCAGTATTAGTACCTGGATTCATTGCAGAGGTAATAAAGATTGTTTTGATCGCCTCAGTTGTTGTAGAATTTTAATTTTTTTACTCAGCGAACTCGACAATGAAGAAGATTAAAGAATTAATTTCAAAACTCTTTAATAATTGTGAGAAATAGATAATAATGATAAAATACCAAATTACACAATAATTTGTTGTCATAAATTTTGTTTATCGATACATTATTGTGGAATTAATTTTGGGAGAGGGTTTATTAATAGTGTGTTTTTGTGAAGATGATGAGCTGTTAATGTGATAAAAACCATGTAGATTTAGGCAAAATAAGACATATGTGATAATAAAGAATTCATGCTTCATGTGACATAATACTTCTTCCATAGGCATGATTTGATGATATACATGTATGCATTAGCATTATATGAGTGAAGGGTATTTCAATTTTGTTATCTGCATTGTTTTAGTGCTTATTGAAATTAAAGACGATCAGACCTATTGCAACATCGTGCAGTACTGTTCTTTTGGTTGGAAGGAAATATGCTTTAAATCTCTCTATTTCATGATTTCAGTGTCAAATTTGGAAGGAAAATAATGTATGTGAACTACCTGCATGAACTGAAGGAACATCTCCACTTTGACCAGCTAGTGGTACCCCCATTAGTTCTACAGTAAGTACTCAAAAAGTATTGTGTCTTCCTTAGTACATATACATGTACGAGAATAAGTGACCACCAAATATTGTGTCTCCCCTTAGTACTAAAGTAAATGACTACCTAATATTGTGTCTCCCCTTAGTACTAAAGTAAATGACTACCTAATATTGTGTCTCCCCTTAGTACTACAGTAAATGACTACCTAATATTGTGTCTCCCCTTAGTACTAAAGTAAATGACCACCTAATATTGTGTCATCCCATTAGTACCACCCCATTAGTACTACAGTTAGTGATCACCTAATATTTTGTCATCCCATTAGTACTACAGTTAGTGATCACTTAATATTGTGCCCAATATTGAAAGAGAATTCACTGGAATTTTATTTCGTTCCGGTTTACTTACCTGTGTCAACTAACTTATAGTATTTCTTACCGACTCGGTTTGAAGCAGTCACCAGATCTGACCCATTCTTACCAGGCTCAAATTGAAGCCGTCAAAATGTGAAATATGTGAAAGTCAAATCACAAAATGTGCAATATGTGAAAGTCAAATCACATGATACGATTTTAAATGAAATTTGTATGAAAACGTCCTATTTTATCAAAATCATATAATGTGGATTTAATGTGAAGTGTGTGTGATGAAAATTCATGTAAAGATTCAGGCCAGACAAAAGATGTAGCACAGAAAGATACATGTGTTAAAAACAAGCGTGGGGCTGGTACAAATGGTTTTAGATAGTATAGACACATTGTCTAACAGCTCGATATTTCGTGTCTGGATACTTCATATTTTAATCTTACATTTTCACACATTCTGTTTTTATTGTTATTGCCAGTGACATCATTCAAATGAACACCTATAGTTTTACGTTCCTAGATATAAGTATAAGATTATTTTTAAACCATAATATGTTGACAGTATACACATATAAACATATCAGAGTTGGCCCTGTTTAAAAAAATATTTAAAAGAATTCTCTCCATACTTTTGCAATTTTACGGTTGACTCTATAGCAGTACCTTTTTTGGCATTTATTCAAGTGTACACATTCAACATAATTAAAAATCAGGTTGAATTGATTAGCAAATAAAAATCATAGTTTGTTCTAAGAATCTCCTAAGATTTTTTAATTGATAATTGTATCAACCTAATCACAACTATCCATATCATAGTTGTATTTCCATCAAATAGATGATTAACGATTCATAACTGGATTAACTGCCATTGTAGACATGATGCTAAAATGGTGGCCTCCAACAAACCGAAGTATCCGTATGGACAGGACAGTAATGATGCTGGTACCCTGCCCACACAGCAGTACGGGGTTTCCCTCCACCAGTAAGTCTCAGCATAATGATTGTAAGGGTGTAATTGAAAGATAAAAAGAAAGATTATTTCAAACTAAGATATCTTCTAACACCTAGGTCTTGAATATTGACATTTGAAACACAATGAAATTGTCGATGTTAGTTAGAAGTCTAAAACCCCTGTTTCTAAATCCTCGGATATACATGTATACCGGTATATCTTGAAGAATTTTCATCAAAATTTGAGATAACAAGGTTTGACTTTGTATGCAAATAAGAAAATGAACTTGAAGAAATTGTCCAAATATATTGAATAAAAACTGTTTGTACATAGTTATCTGTTTTTAATAGAAATTGACATTGGTCTGTCTTGTAGCATAAAGTCCCATTACGGCACTGTCATCCCTCCAGTGGTTCAAAAGACGGTCGATTATCTCAGACAGAATGGTGAGTGTTACCTCAGTCATATTGAGACAATCTCAGAGAGAATAGTGAGTGTTATCTCAGTCATTTCGAGACTATCTCAGACAGAATGGTGAGTGTTTTCACAGTCGTTTTGAGACTATCTCAGACAAAATGGCAAGTGTTATCTCAGTCATTTCGAGACTATCTCAGAAAGAATGGCAAGTGTTATCTCAGTCTTAATGAGACTATCTCAGACAGAACGGTGAGTGTTTTAACAGTTGTATTGAGACTATCTCAGACAGAATGGCAAGTGTCATCTCAGTCATATTGAGACTATCTCAGACAAAATGGTGAGAGTTATCTTAGTCATAATGAGATTATCTCAGACAGAATGATGAGTGTTTTCACAGTTGTATTGAGCCAATATCAGACAGAATGGTGAGTGTTATCTCAGTCATAATGAGACTACTGTAGATTTCTTATTTTACACAAGTACTTAATTCTGCGATTCAATTATTTTGCATTGAATCAAGGGAATGTAAATTTGCAATTGCTAAAATTTTATCCTAGCTTCATTTAGTTTACTTCTGTCTGAAAAATATAAGCGAGGTTTCAATTCTGCTAGATGTGCTTCTCGTAATTTTCCGTGAATATTATTCACCAGTGTATAATGAGGAATCTACAGCATCTCATGCAGCCAGTGCTCAGTAACAGAAATATGTAAAAATTTAGCTCAGGTTGATGTTAAAAGCACAATTTCTGGGACAAGTTTCATGATTTTGTATTTACATGCATTGGTGCATTTCAAGTAAATTAATCTTTTATTAAAAGGTGTGTTAAAATTGAATTATATACAATTAATGAACAGACTGAGTTTTAAAATACCTTTAAAAAAACTTGACTGATGGCAAAAACTGTTTGAAATTCTGTTGAAATAAATAAGAAGCTATCATTAGATAATTAATTAACTTGTCATTTTACTCCTTATTCCAGCACTAGATGTGGAGGGCATATTCAGAAGATCCGCCAATGCTGTTCAGCTGAAAGCTGTCCAGAAAAAGTTTAATCAAGGTCAGTTTGGCTGATATGTAGTACATGTACAAACATCAAACAGCACGATTAGTAGATGTATTGAGAAATAAGTACCAGTAATCTGTTTTTTTATTATTTTTCATTCATTTACATATGTTGCTACTATCTATTTTGACTCTCTTCTTTAATTCTATTCTGTACCCATTTGGTTTCAATAAATCAAGTGATTTTTCTAAAAAGCATAAAAAAAGGCTGGGATTTCGATGTTTATTCAACTGTGATTAATGATTTTGTTGCCTTATCTTTTGTACTATGGGAACTTTTTGGTTGTTTTAGGAGAAACCGTGAATTTCGCAGTGGAGGGAGATGAACACATTCCAGCAGTTGCATTGAAAATCTTTCTTCGTGACCTTCAAGAACCTCTCCTAACCTTTGACCTCTATCAACCCATTCTCAGGCTTCACAGTAAGCAGAAACTTTTCCCCTCAACTGTATGGGAAGAAAAATTGTTTTTTGGTTTATACAGTTTCTTTTTGCCCGGGTTTGTTTTGTTACATGTTACCGTAGATTCCAAATTAGATATGAGTAATTACGAGAAAATTACGAGAAGCACCCCTCGTTGATATTGAATCTCACTATTATTTTTCTGATAGTTGTAAACTTGATGAAATTATAACAAATATTTGGATGTTCAAGAATATATATTACATGTACTACAGTTTAATAAAAATTAATGGAAGCGCTAAATTAAGTACTTTCATTAAATATTTAAAAAAAATGGAATCTGTAGTATCAATATGAAATTCTTGGTTCAATCACCTCTAAATGTGACATATAAATGGTTGATTTTGATTGACAGCTGTAGAAGATGAAAGGAAGGTGGCGGAGGTCAGGAGGATGCTGCATGAAGAACTACCTGAGGACAACTACCAAATCCTAAAGTTCATTGTTCAACTTCTCACTGAGGTATGTCAGAGGTCAAAGTTAAACCCCTTACAAAGGTTGAATGTCGAAGGTCATAGTACAGCTTCTTCTACTCATGCAAGGAAACTGAGATTTTAGGGTCTTATGTCAGAGATATTAACTTGGCTTCTTTATTGAAAAAGACTTGTCAGGGGGTAGTTTTTGTGATAATAAAAGGTCTATTTTGATGATTGGTCTTCTTTCAGAAATCTACACATCTGTCTCAAGATATTTATGCCGCACATTTGGACGATTTTTAATAAAATACACATACCTGTGAAAGAACTCCAATTGAAATCGGTTAAAAAGGAAAATTTCCAAGACATCTTAATTGATATATTATTGTTTTTCAATCAGGAAAATTCACAGAAACAAAAACCGATTTCTTACAGAGATTTATAATAGGGAATGTTACATCTTTTCTCCATTCGGAGGTCACTTCGGTATACCTCACACAATTTTTCAACATTATTATCTGGGTACCTTCATCTCCTTTGCAATGAAAAATCCCCGTAGACTTTGTGACAAGCTAGAGGGGGCATTTCAAATAAGAAATCTTGTGATTTTTTATATTATTGAATGAGCATCGTTTGAACCCAGGGGTATTTATAAACTTAAAACAACTCAAGAAAATGTGCGGCATAAATATCTTGGGACAGACTATAGTTCACTTTGCTTTAAAGGTCTCATGACAAAGGTCATTGCAATTTAAATTTTTTAGGAAGTTACTAAGATGTGATCTGTTAGTGAGACTATTTTCTCAATGACAGATACTACCATATACTCAGTTAATTTCGCAATGATCTAATTTTTGCTTTTTTTGCAATCACATTCACATCACAAACTAAACAATATGCAGAAATACACTGTATGCAAAACAATCCAGATATACAGTACTTAATTCTTATATTCATACATTGATTAGTAGAGTTAACTAAAGATATAATGTAAGTTAAATTACAGTAGTTAGCCTTAAATTTCTTTTTTATTACCCTCATCATTTGCTTTCATGACTTGTAGGTAGTAGATCATTCAGCCATGAATAAGATGAACTCATCCAATCTTGCAATAGTGTTTGGACCAAATCTTACTGTGGCCCAAAGGTCAAGCCTCGCTTTCAAGTATGGGATACCTCAACAACTTTGCCAGACTTCTCATCGACAATTACAGCCAGCTCTTTGACAGATAGCAAATCACATATCATAGCTAGTCCTCCGTGGTTAACTGGTTCTTGTTCACATTTAGACACAAATATGCCATACATTAGCAGTTCACTATTTCAACAACAAAATATTTCATTTCCGAATAGTCTGATGAATATTTCTGTATTAGTTGTATTTTGTTTTTCAACAAGTTCATATGACGAATATTTGCAATTTTAAATGAAGGCTTTGAACTTGGTTTTGTTAAATATTATGTACAGATAACGCAAAATTTGTGCTAATTGATTTTCTCCAATTTGGATTTAATAGTGGAAATTTTCTGGCATAGAATTTAGATAGCCATCTGCATGTTAACTTGTTTGAGGTAGTGAATTGTGCGAAAGTGTTTCTCTTATCGGACTTTCTGTGAGAGGCAGCTAACAGTCAAATCAGTTCTGTTATGTAAACCATTATTTCTTGTGTCTTAGTTGTACCCATACTTAATAAGACAAGGGTGGTCTAAATCTATTACCGGTAGGTGCAAACTAAACACTGGACCTAGTCAAGGGAGATAATTCAAATCTCAGTGTGTAGAGCACTAATTAATTAATACACATGTACGAAAATGATGAAATTATGAAATGGAAAAAAAAAAAATCGAAGTGTTGACAAGTGTGCAGTAAATAATTTGTGTATTACAATACATGTACAATGTAATACATCTTTGTCAAGGAATTTTTGTAAATATGTATACTTTTTTTTGTAACGGTTGAGCCTAAAGGTGTAAATAGACAATGGGTTTGTAGTATTTATGGTAGATCTTCCAAATATAAGATGTAGAAATGAGTACAGAAAACCATAGAAGACACGATGTTGTATATTTATTTAAATACTCAACCAGGAGCTTAAGAAAATCTGAGACGGTCATTAACAAATGGTAGAATTAGTCAACAAACCTGAATAACTATTCCAGCCCTTTAAATTCAATTTCAACTTTTTCTTTTATTTCCTGATACATCAATGTACACCTGTAGTAAAGCATCATTGTAAAAAATGATTTCAGAATGATTAAGTTACCATGGTTACTGGTAGAGCACTGTAGAGCATGGTCGCTTACTATGTAGTTTCGGTAATCCAATGACTACATTATGTTTTGATTACCGTAATGTAGACACTTTCAATGTTTAGTCTGGCGACTATTTATATTGATTTTGTTATTATTTTGAACTGTATCATGAACTGTTTTATATTAAATGACCAATACCTGAAAGGTCTTTATCTTCGTCTTTCAAAGCAATGTGCTGCGAGTTTACCCGACTTGGTAAAAAAGATCGTTACCTGTACATGTGTGAACCAGACATTGTTTAATTGTTGAGAATATCTGTTTGTATCTCTCTGTAACAAAAAGACTGGCATATTATATGCAATTTCAATTTAAAAGCTTTAGAAAAAATATTTGAAGATTAAGACCATTTACATTTACTGCAAAAAGGTTTCAGCCACTTTGAAAAAATCAACAAAACACAGTATTTGAATGCTCTTTATATATATTTTTATTGATATATATGATTTTATATTGCATGACATGGTTGCATCTTATATACAAAGATTATGCCCAGAGATCTCTTCCCCCCGGGCAGAGGCTATCTACCCCTGGCCCTGAGAAGATCTAGTCTATGTCAGTTACTCTATAATAAGTAATTCTACATGTATTTGGCTGATCCCACAACCAGAACATTGACAGAGGAAATTCTGGTAATTCCAACGGTTTTGACAAGAACTAGGCCTCAAAGTGTAAACTTCATTAGGGTTTACTTTGAAACTAGAGATCTTGTCAAAACCAAACAAATAAATATCCTATATACAAATAATGACTAGGGTCATTAAAATATGTGATAAAAAGTCTTATGGAAAACAATTCATAAATAAAATTTATGCCTGTGATCATAGAATGCACTTTGCCGCCCATTATCAACATAATGTCTCATACTATTGTAAAATATCCGAATAAAAAATGAAACAAATACACATTTCATGCAAATACATGTATATGCAAATTTCTCTATGCTTATTACGCCTATACTGTAAATAAATGCAATGGATATGTTCAAATACAACTCTTTTAATACTGTTTGAATTTACAAAAATAGACGTGATCTGTGATTGGTTGAGGTGATCCAAATATTTTTTGCACAACTATTATCTATGCTGCATGCACATGATTGTAATTAAACCATCAAAAGAAAAAAATTCCATATGCATTTTACAACTTTTTCACTCCCTATTAATAACTAATTGTAACTGAATGAATAAAAAAAAATTAACAATCAGTTTGCTTCTTTCAGAAACATCACAATAATCACAAAAAAAACTTTGATTCCAATTAATACAATAAATTAATGAAAAATCAATAAAGCGTAGTTAACAATGTTTATCAATAAATATGTAACAATTAACAAGCACCTTATCGCGCGTCCCTGCAGTTGTAAGATAACTCAAAAGCAAAGAAACATGCCCAAAAATAAAGCAGGATTTGTCTCCCTTCTCACACTTACTCTTGCATACATGAAGGGAAAAATGTGACTTATTTACAGTGAATTATGATGAGTACCTGGTCCTTCTACGAAAAAAAAAATTAAGAACATAAAAAAAGAAAGTGAAATTAAAAAATATGAAAAAAGTGAAAGAGACAGACAAGTCTCCTAAAAAAAATTTAAATGAAAAGTAGAGAACAACCTAAATGGATAATAAACAATCCCCAAAAGTAGTCACCTACTATGAACATAGCAGCACTTAATAAAAAAAGGTCCATGGTGTTTCAGGTGCAGTGATATGCCCTGGTAGTTTCAGGCAGTTCGGTCTCCACAGATTTTTCTATGCACGGATTGGCGAGTCCCATAGGACTAATGATTTCTGGATGGAGGTTCTCTCCGTGTTTGCGAGTTGTACAGTTGGCCTGATGGAATCGCTGATCCACTGTCACCACCTCTAGCCGACCAACTACGACCGGCTCCGTTGGATTTGTGTCTTTTTGGTTCGTTTCTTGACTTTCTTTCTCATGATCCGAGAATTCTGGCTGGCTTCGCGGAGTTAGAGGACCGTAGGGGTGGTACCACGTCAAATCCTCTTCCTCTCGCAGGGACAACAGAACTCGCGATTTCACTGAAAAAATTCAAATATCATAACATTACAAGTAATTTGAAACAAGTATGGCAAAAATAATATGAATCAGGCACTTTTAAAATAAGCATGAAAATAAAATTCTAATTTATTTTCGATTTTTTTTTTCACTTGGTCAGAAAATTATATTGAGTAGATTTAGATGAGTGCTTCCTCTTGTGCTCAATAGATTTTTGAAATTCATTAATTTGAATTTTAGTACTAATTGTCGTATATCAAATAATATTAGAATAATTGTTTGTATTGTTGTAATTCATCCGTCATTTCTTGATTTAAAAAATTTATACTTATGCAATGAGTTAATAAACAGCGAGGCAAAGTTGGGTTTTTTGTACACAATTTAGTTGAATCAAAGGAATAAAAATCTTGTAATACTTCTAACACTTTAAAATACTCATTTCTTATGCGCATTTACGCGTTGCAGAAGAAAAATTTGGACAATTGCCAATCCAGCTCAACGTCTTAAAAAATCATAAAATAATATTAAATACAAATCAAACCTAGGTACATGTATAGCATGCAAAGCAATGCACATAAATTACAATTTGTAAAAGACCAGCATTTCATATGGAACAAACACCCCAAATTCCATGTATCATGGAGATAAAAATATTCTTTATGAAAACAAGGTAGATAGACAAATGCTAGATCTTTTACACGGAGTAAAGTGACAGGGGATTGGGAGGTTTACCACATGCAACAGGTGACCTATACCCTTCCTTTCTCCACCAATCAACAGCGTGAACAGAATTCAAAATGTACAAATCACACATACTTACTGGCTGGAGTGGAGTACTGATCCACCTTAGCATCCTGTATAGAGGGACCCATCTTTATCCCGGGCTGAAGAAGGCGGGGGTTGTTAAAGAGGGACATTCCGTCCATAGCAACGGAGCCAGAAGAATATCCGATGTTAAAAGAAGATGGAGTCCAACTTCCCAGAAACACAGCAAAGCATAACACCAACACCTGCAAGAGTAACTGTTCCCACTTAGAACATTTCCAACTATTAAGGACAAAATGAAAAGGTAACTCAAAATACTAGACTCTTACTACAAGAAATAAGGAATTTGAGAAGATCTCTTAACAAGCACTTAGTTTCTAGATATTCTACTGTGACAACTATTCATTCATTGCCCTATTACGTAACAGTTCTGTGACACAACATCACATTTTAGTAACATGCATACTTAACAATTATATCTTCTTCAATCAGAAAGGGCTTTCAATAATTCTTAAGAGGTGAATTGTTCACTTGAAGAACATTTTTAAAAAATTACATGTGCTTTGTTTTGCTGATTATGAAATTTAAAATGGCTTTGTGAAAAATCACCACCTGTCTCTCCCCTTACTGAAAGCCCTACTTTAGGGGGGTGAGGGGTGTACCCACCATTAGCACTGTTCCCGTTTGTGTCGTGGCCCCACCAGTGGCGGGACACTTTCCCCACCAGGGCCTGGAGCTTCTGTAGCTGACCCAGAAGTGACCGGTTGTTGTTCTCCAGCGAGTCCACTTTCTTCTTCAGATCATTGTTCTCCTGAGAAAACGCCTCCACGCTGTAACACCCAAACATTAGCACATCAAAGCATTGATCTTCATTTTTATTGATATATGTATATAAATAGTTTATTAAATTCTCAGCACTAAGGAAGAATTTTCATTCTGTCATTAACAGGTTTGGAGTTAAAACAAAGACAGAGAAGGTAATCTAAATTTCTATAATAAACTCTTGTCCTTAGGCATAACTTGTCACCAATGTAGTTTTTAAGTATCAAGAACAAGGAGCTATATATGTACCGTTTTTCTAAAGCTTCTAGATATTCTTTCTTCTTCCTTCTGCTTTCCTGAGCAGATATCTACAAAAATCAATATTATTAGTACAGTGCACACCGTCCTTTGATAATGATATCAGAGTAACTTCCCTTGGAGAATGCATCTGTCCTATAAAAGCCATTTATCTAATCATTCTGCTATCTACAGGTCGTAAGTTTATTTAACATCTGCATTCAGTTCCTATATTTACTTGCTGCTTTACAAGGTCCAATTTATGGCTTTCCACAGAAGTTTCCTCTATAATGGAAGGTGAATGCGTACCTTGTTTTTAATTTTTCTGCGTATCTTTTTCAGATTTTTCTCCTCCTGCTTTGTTAGCGGGAGTTTATTTGGTATGGGATAACCTTCCGAGATGAGAGTCCGTTTCTCCTCCTCAGATAAAATAAGGACTCCTGATTGAGGAATCTGAAACAATGTGGAAAAATGTAGAGAAATCTCACAATAACAATACAAAAAGACATCGACCTGAACATTTATTGACAAGAATTCTTTGACATATTTGCTGCTGTAATTTGTAAGTGATTGAATTACAATCAATATGGTTTTTGGCAACTATAAATGTTTTTCAGGGTTTTATTTAATCATTATTTTGCTATCAATATGGTTTTAATATAAAAATGTTCTTTGGGTTTTATTTCATCATTATGTTTTTTTCCTTTAGAGTTTCCTCAAGGGGAGACAACTTACCGGACTGGTGAACAATGGCTGTGAATATGATTTGCTTGTGGGGGAATGAGAATGTCGTGAGAGAGGCAGCTGTCGGATCGGACTAGAGGGCGCTGATGGCTGGGGGCTCTGTCCCCCCTCACTGTCACTGGATGCACTGCTGGGCGGGGTGGGGGGCATGATCAGGCTGTCAACATTGACTGAAACAGAAAGCAAAAATTAGGTCAAAACAGGTGCCCTCAGAGTATCACATTGCTTACTAGTAGGTATGAAGAGGTCAAAACAGGTGCCCTCAGAGTATCACTTTACACCTAAAGTTAGAAGTGATAACGGGAGTGTGGTAGATAAAATACCACATCAGATAAAGCTTGAATTTCATAAACAAACTGTATGTGTAGTAGATGCTTTTGCTGAGAAATGCTTTATCAAACATTGACTTATGACAAGTGTGTATTTGTCATGATCCTAATACTTGTAAGTCAACTGTTTGTTGTACAATGAACTTAATCACCTAATGGTAACTGGGCCAAGATTAGTGGATTGAGGCCACCATCTACATATTTTTATTTCATTAGGAATGAAGAAAATTTAAGATAATTTTAGAATTTCAGTACAAAGTAGCACATTAATAATTATATTTGGAGCAAATCTTTTAAAAATTCTACACTTGGAATGGCAGGATATGTGTAATTCATCACCATGACAGAAAATATTTAATAATGCCGGCGTCTAAATCTGTGAGGCGATTAACGCTCTGTACATTTATTGTGTTACGTCAGGTGATCTGCACCTACTGTACTTTTGGTTAAGTGGGGCGACAACGGTTAATTGTTCATGCACGTACAACTAAGGAATGTCGCTATGGCCTCAAGTGTCCTGGACTGAGAGCCCATTGCATGTTTATAACTCCAGTGGTTGATTTTTAAAACCCCTATTTTGATTTTTAGCTTAAAATATTTGTCACTCACAGAGTCTTGTATGATAATTTGGCTCCCTCATTTACATATAAAAACTGAAAATTTGCTAGAAAATGAATTGCTAACGAAGGTGTCAGGCAGAACAATCTGTGTATTGTATAAACTCAATGTGAAGAGTTAATATGGGACAACTTTACTAAATATCCTCGATTTAAATTCGCTTCTGTCTGAGAAAAACTAAAGGGACATGAAACACGCATCATTAAAGTACACTTCCAATTTACATATATATATATTAACTTTTAAAGAAGTGGTGTACTTCTTGTCCTTAAAAGTCCACGCATTGATAATTAAGAAATTTCAATTTTCACACGCGGCTTGATTTTTTACAATGTGTCCATTTACTAGAGTTTCTGTCTACCCATTTCACCGACTCAGATGGATATAAAATAATAAATACATGCTTATAAGCACACCTGTTTGCTCCATTGCTTCTGATAATTGATCAGCAGGTTCAGTTTTGATCGTGACAATGGGGGGTGACACAGAATGCTGGGGATGAAGATGAGGGTTACCGGCGGTGGCCAGGATGATGGTTGGTTGCTTAGTAACTGTCACCGTCCTGGTTGTCATGGTAGTGACAGTGGTAAGCATGGGGTCCATGGCCTCCATTTCTGGTTCCATTTCGGTTTTGACAACTTGTTCTTGTCCTGGGTTCAGGGTGGTTTTGTTTGTAAGGTCTAGGGCTTGGTTGCTTCCAAAAAATTCACTGTCCAAATCTAAAAGTAATCATTCATAACCATGTTTAATTATGAATTTTATTTTTTTCCCTTAAAATATGAAACCTGGTTGGTTCTAAATATTCAATGTTCAAATCTAAAAGCAATTATCTATTTCAATGTAATAAAATTAAGATGTGTTGTTCTTAAAAATATGAACTCTTTTATTTGTGGAAATTCTTTGTGGAACACTATAGATTGATTTGACCTGAGCTGGTAATCCCCCTACTCTTTTGGACAAAGCTGAGTGTGCAACATAAAAGGGCAGCATATCTAATTATTCCAAGGACTATTATCTGCATTAAGTTCCTGATACTTTGTGCTCTATATCACTGATTGATTGATTACCCGATACCAGAATCAATAAACAGAGCCAATTCTTCCTGAACCCCCCATTCAATGCCAGGCATGCACCTATAGAAACAATGTGTAATCAATACTCCTTTCATGTCTACTGGAGGTCTATAAACATGTACCAGGCATGCTGGGGAGGATACTACAATAGACCCGGATATATGTTATACCTTGGGCTCTGGGATTTAGGTGTATGTCTATATATCCTTATCTGTGACTCCAAATAGCTAACAAACTACCAGGGGACCTGATATAAATACCTGGAGCCTGTCACAGTTTATGTAGTTCAAATGAGATACTTTTTATACCCCCGATCAAATTTAGCTCATGAAGCACCAGGATGTGTACCAATACATTTCTAAAATTATTAGCGACCCAAAATTTTGACAATATTAGAAAAGACACCCCCATGGGTTGGAGTCAATACAAAGACATTGAAAGAGTTCATGGGGTACTTATACAGTTATTTCCATCAATAACACAGGTATATTTGCTGTAGGTGTTATCTTATCTTTCTCGTACTCCTGCAGAATGGGGGCCAGTAAAATATTCTCCCAATACAGAATTAGAGGAGTCAACAAGGTTCGTTAGTCTCATTAAATCTAATTAACAAACAGCGTGTGTCAGTTGCCCATCAATTATTTCTCACTGATTTATTCATGAAACCCCGGCCAGATATTAGAAAGGTGTCCATTTGCATATCTACCTGTTACAAAACAATATCATAACTCCTACCACTCAAATCTAGCTCCTAAATGACAAACTTGAGTTACAATATGACTCGGATCATATGACGCTTTCCACAAAGAACAAAAGGTCAATGGCCCTGTCGTGTTCTTATTACTGGTCTCATTAGAAGAAATAAACATCAGTTATTGCCAGAGTATCAAGTACCTCCAAAATATCCAGTTCCATCTGGTCTTGCTTTACCCCACTGAACTTTTTTTTAAGCTCAGTTGATCTTTTGAATAGATCTTTTGTATAGGTATTAGTTTTTTTTATGTAATTGAAGGATTTTAGGGTTAAATAACCTACATTCTATATGCTAATAGTCTTTCTAATATACACCTTTTTTACACCCTCTATTTTATCAATTTCCTTTAATGATACTTTTGCCTCAATTTAATGTGTCCAAGTCATTCACTCTCAAAAGAAAGATTTTCTGCAACACAGATCCTCAGACAAATTAACAATACAAACTAGGCGGGGCCCTTGTAGGGTAGATTATTTATCCGTCTGTTTAACCTTAATGGGTGGGTGGAGCTTCTTTCGAGGGCCAGCTTTGTATGTAAACAGTTTTAATATTGTCTCCATTGCCATGACAACATTTTAGGGTCGTACCTTCCAGCTTTCCGAGTCCGAGAGGAGATGAGGGCACACTATTGTCGTTAATGGAGTAGCTGTGTTCGGAGTGGATCCGCGGAGGTTGTACAGCATCCGTTATCATTTTGTCGTTCAGAACTGGATCCTCGAATAAACTGTCCAGCCAATCATTGTCCATGTAGCCATCCGAGCTCTGTCACAAAAAAAAAAACGTAATATAGAAATAGGGTCAAAACATCTTTTTTATTTTTTTTTCTATTTTACTTTTAATGACTCGTCTAAGTTGAATTCATAAACAAAATTTTTTTTGTCCTCTTTAATTTTTGTACTTGTTACATGCTTGCAACATTTTATCAATTAGAAATGCACTTTTTAACAAATTTAATACAATTTCATTTTTAAGTGACCTGGGAGATTTAATTCTACCAAGGTGTACTTGAAATAAGGACAGTCAACAATCTCAAGCTATAGAATTTAAATGGGGGTAAAATTGATTTCATAATCTGTTGACCTCCTAGTTGTAGCGGTTTTTGGCCAGTACTGCATTAAAGTCTTTATCATAATAAACTGACAAGAAATTTGAAAGAACAGCTGACCCGCTCCAGGTTGTAAATTCATATTGTTCTGGGTTTTACTGTAAATCCCCAAGTTGGTGCATGTGTAGTTTCCACTAGATCTGTCTATATATATGTTCACTCCACCTGTATTGATCATGTAAACCCTAACAAACCTAGGCCCAAAACCTGGGTGTTTTTTTTTTATTTTAGTACAAAAAGAAACATCAATATCTATGAAAAATTCATTGTAGTGTAAAAGGGAGAGGGTGATATGGATGAATCTAATCTGCCTTGCTTAAACATACAGACAGCAAATTATGTACCCGACACCAAATCATACACTTTCATCAAATTCAATATTTCTTTTATTTTTGAAGTGTACCTATTGATTATTTATTTCTTGATGTAGTCTTTTCTACTAGCAATCATAAATAACAAAGTTATCAAAACTACGTCCTCATTTACCTCTGTATTTATTTTTTCTATTAAAGAGTAAAATTTCCACTAAATTACTACATTTCAAATTCAATTTGCATTTATGCATAATTAACTCATTTCATTTCATTTTTTTCTACAATATCCCACAAAATTTCAAGCTCAAAGTATAATCATGCCTTCAAAATACAATGCATTTAATCTTTAATGATAATTTGACCGATTTATTAAATTATTGAAATTCATGATAAACCACCTGCCACTCAGATTATATATTGTTTCCCGAGTCATCAAATATATTCTTCACTTGAGAGTTAATGAATTAACCCATTTTTAGAGTACAGATTTTTTGTCTTTCAAATTTGCAGACATTGCACCTTTCTTAAGCGTTCAATGAGTTAACTCAGTGGTAAATCTGGGAAGTGTCATAGTTACCAAGAAATTCTGGATTTCTGAAGATAAAAGGTCCAGAGAGGACCAGACATCCCCTGTGTACATAGTAGTCCCGACCATTACTCAAAATCACACAGTCCTCGGGTACTTGAAGTATTCAGACATTGCATCAGACAAATCACAACTTGGCTAACTTTTTCAAACTTCCATACTGGACGTCAGCCATGTTTTTTTTTCTACCTCTCTCTGCCACATCATCAGAAGTGATGCTGCACCAAATATCTCCATGGCAACCCTTTTAACAAAGGATCAAGTAGCCATGTTGAATTAATCAACAAAAACTTGACACAGCTGATGGTTTTATCAGATGATTGATGTAATAAGTCTGTTGTACTACAACCCAGAAAGCTGGCCAATGTATGGAGGGACAACAGCTTGTGACCCAAATTATGGATTTCTAATTCTTTAATCTAAACCTTTTCTTTTTATTTAGAAGACCAAACATTTCTGTTCACACTGCAAAACTATACTTTTATCATATTCTGTCCACTGGGTTAGTACATGTACTGTTTGAGTGATCTACATAGCAATAAAATTTTAATCACCATTTCAAAATTTTCATGTTTTCAAGAAAATTCAAAACAGTGAAGCGCAGCAGTTTTCCAGTTGCATTAGTTATTGCTGCAGAGTTTTACTGATTGAAATCTTGATGTCAGTGACTTTCAGTGATTCAAAGCCAGACAAGGCCATGTGCCGACTCGCTCACACTTCAAAACCCTGGCGCTGGAGTTCTCACGATACCTCATCGTGAACAGTTTAATGTTTTGACATTTTTTTGCTGTGTATTCAGAAAAACTTTCTCCCATGAATTTTCAAAACATTGAAAACATGCAAGCATGATTTACACAACAGAAAGAAATGTGTTCCCACCTTGTACAATGTTGTAATGCAAGTAAGTAATATATGTGGTTTTGTGGTTTCAATCAAAACAATTTTTCTTCTGTGTTTGTGAAAGTATCAAGTTCTTGCCACATTTTATTATTAATCTTGAGAACATCTCATAACCAGACGATCAAAGTCAGATTGCAAGGACTGCTGAGTTGAGGAGGTGGATTGTACACTGTCGGTGAGTACAGGGACATTCCTAGACCTCCACTGAGCCGAGACAACACAAGAGACAAGACAAGGTTTATTTTTATCGGTGTCCCTGGGTTTGGGCGACATCTGACTTGCTCCCATCTCCCCCGTGATAACAAGCTGTCCACACTCACAATCCACACTGACAACACACAGTCAACAAACTGTCCGACAGCTTTCAACTCTCACACATTCTACGGAAGTTAAAATACGACAAAGTTATATGGTCCTTGGGCTTCTGAGTTGAAAAACTCTTGACCTTATAATGTAAGACATACAGTATGCCAGTGCTCCAACTACTCAAGTACTATGTCATGAGATAAGTATTTCTTTTCAATGACTGGTGTCTGCATTTATTGCATATTTTTATTTTTCATATTTTTAAAAACTAATTGTCAAAGAGTCCTAGGAAGTGGGGTACAATGTAAATCCATGTACCGGTCATGTTCCATTTATAAAACACCTTTATAATGTACATGTAAATAGACATGTTACACGTTCACCTTTAGAACTTATAATCATCTATGTGCTTCCACACACTGAATGCTTCCAGCTGTTTACATCAGTAGCTAAATAAAAACAGTCATCAAAAAGCTAATGACATCACTTTGGTCATGATGAGGACTTCAGACCCATTCAAGGTTCAGAAGCAAGCAGCATTTCGCCTTTAATCAGCTGTGTATTTTGTTCATAAAACATACCCCCTCTCCTTCAGTTGGACATTCCCCCTGATTAAAGTTCAGAGACTCCCCCACTTATCTTCATTACTTATCTCTATTTACACTCGGGATACCCTGGTGGTCGGTGAAGATACAATTATAGATGAAGCTCTTGCTTTCTTCTTTTTTTTTTACTGATAGAGAATTATATATCAATGTGAATGGCCTGTACATTGGGAACTGTGTGAATTTTGACCTGACATTGATAACTTTGCTTGTTTAGTGGTCAGAAATCAGCTGAGCAGACTTTTATACATTGCTTTGTGGCTAAAAGGTTTTCTGTTTACATAGATCAGATCTCTCTTCCCCCCCTCCCTCCCTCTGTCTTTGTTGATTTCTTTCTATCTGTTGTTGACTGAGGGGGAGGGGGGGGGGTGAAGTACATTAGTTATGCTTGTTCAGTCATGAAGAGAACTTGCACTACAGTGTGAACAAGAATGTATCAGGATTTAACCTGTCTTATAAGCATTTAAATTCTTAAATCAACAATCAGAGATAATGGCTTGCATTTTATCCTTATTAATGCTGTTACGATTCAAGATGTAATGAAATGCTCAGGACCAGGATTTCTACTTCAACTCGTCTAAATCCAAAATCCGTAATCTTTCCTTCTCCTCAATTAATCCATCCTTCCTGTTATCCAACTGTCAGAGTTTGACCAATAAACCTTACACATATTATTAAGATGGTGTATTTATTTTTTCATTTGACCCATAAAAATATCATGACATGCCGTTTCAGTTCACTGGTTGCTGAACTGAACGTTAACTCCTACACATTAACATTATATATATACGTAAATAAAGCCCCTTATACTTCTAACAATAACGCTGATCAGTTGTACCTATATATTTTTATTTCTCTTTTTCCCACAGGGGTGTTTAAATCTTTTTATAGGTTGTCCACTCACGTTTTTACCACGAAGTCCTTGGAAATGCAGTGATGTTATAATCAAGATTTAAATTTCCAAATTCATCGTGTTTTAAATTTCAGGGCAATCACGAATCACTATGAGGCCACTGACAATGGGAAAATAACAAGTTACAACATTTCAAAATTATAGCGTTTAAATTTCAGGACAGTTAATTCATTTCGTAGGTTTGCATTCTGTGAAAGCCTTTTCTGCCATCAACAAATTGACATCTTATAATTGCTGATTAAGAAATATTTTGTACTGTCATTTTAAAGTATATTCTCTTGAGGTTCATAAAGATTCATATTAATATTGATTTTCTCTTCATCCAGTAAGATATTATCAAATTGATGATTGTCACATCATAAGACAAACTTAAGTAAAAATCAATTAATGTAGCTAGACCTATAAAATGCAGACTATCCGTGCATTTTCAGTTATAGATAATGAATCAAAGTCGGGAGAGTTTTGAAAATGTGTATTATAAGAGTCACTGGGCATTTCAAGCAATAAGCAAGTGAATTCAAGGTCAAATGTAAATACTTTGTGGTTATTGTTGATAGTTTTACATAAATTAGTAAACAAAGATTGTCTATTACCTGGTTCAATGAACCATGACTAGTCCTGATCTACATAGAGGAGACACAATAATCAGTCATGTAAGACAGAAGGAGATTCATCCTGAATCACTAAGAAATCCCTCTTATCTCCCTAAACCCTCCAAGAGTGTGAAAAAACTGACTAAGAGTTCCTAAACACATTAGAAGTTAATGGGGCTTAGTATTATCCGTTTGAAATATACAGGATGGCTAAAGCCTGCAAATCTCTCTGAGCAAAAGCTAGACTTAATCATAGCTATAAAGATCAGTCATTTTTTATATGGTGGTTTAATTTCTAAATAATGGTATGAATAATCTGACTTGCCATTCTCACGAAATTTTAGCTAGCATAATTTTTTTCAAGTTTACGATCAAATCAAGAGTTACTTTGCATATGTAAGCAAAATTTTCATACTCCTTATGCAATCTTCTTTACTGTAAAAGATATACATTTGAGTGCACTAGAAAAATCATTTAAATCTTAAATCATTTTTTTATGAGAACCAGGAAAAGAATTCCCCATTACCAAAAACATTACACCAGCTTTTCCTTATCCATAAGCATTTAGTAGTCTCTGTTAGTAAAAAAAGGAAATAACTTGTCCCCCTAGATGTAGGGTACCTTCTGGTCCAAAAGGATGCACTCCTCGATCAGCTGATCACAGCCGCTGAACTGACGCTTACGTTTGGGCATTCTAAGGCCAAGCTGTTACAAGAACATCAAAGAATTAGAGCTCCAATACACATAAACAGGGGACACAACTGTTGATGCTGGGCCACATATGAGAGAAATGCACAGACTGCATGTAGTCCTACTTAGTACATATAGCAAAATACTGAGAAATCAGCTATGTAGTGGTTTACCTTAAAGCACAAACTGTTTCAGGTCATTAGTGATGTAACCTGACAGGTTGACCCTGGGGGTAGGGACGGTTTGTGACTTAATAGCATGAAATCAGCTGTAATTATTTCACTGTTAGATAGTCTGGCCTTCAAATAATTAGATCGATCAAGGTCAGTTAAGTGATAACTGGCTGATAAGTGTATACAACTGGAGCTAACTGTACAAAATTACAGGAGCAACAAATTAGGGAGCAGCTGTAAAATTACAGTTAATGTCAATGGGAGCAAGTCATTTTAAATCTTTTGAAAATTTAAATATTAATATATGCTAATCTATATTCTTATTCATTGCATACACATGGCTAAAGCTGAAATGTCATTATTACATAAAATTACTTTCACTGACCAATTTTATTATTAGTCTAGTTTGTGAATGTCACTAAGTAAACAAAGGTTGAATGTTTGATACCTGATATTTTCCTCCAGGTCCACAAGAAAAATTGGTCTCATAAAACATGTTCAATCTTTCATGTACTACATGTATAGGATTTTGTGTTGCCATTTACATTAACACCTATGATCTTCTAGGCAAAGATCTTTATCAATCACTTTCTCTACACATTACATCATTTCTCAACATGTTTATCTTCAAGATAGTACTTTTATGTCCTGCAAAACCTCCACCCCTAGGCAGATTAACATTGTTAATCTGTCAAAATATTGTTGATGTACTTTTTGAGGTTGTAATGCTTGGTACTTTTTTTGATAACCCAAATACAAACAGGAAAAAAAAACAACAGTTTCTCTCTTTCATCATGGGAACTACTGTCCTTTTTCCAAGATAGGATTTTAATTAATTGAATATATAGTTTTTCTTGCGAAACCACAACCGTATAATTATAACGCCAGACTGCAGGGCACCTGTTCCCAGGTAAATTCGATAGATATACATACTGGCGTATTCATATATATATAGATACACCATGCCTCGCCGAAAACCACGTGAGGTTACCGCAAGTTTTAGACAGAGTCTTTCCTAGAAGAATTCTTTGAGACAACATGAACCCCCATCCTATTTCGCAAACGAGTTTGACATTTTACACCCAAACATCACTTGATACGGGTAAAAATGGGCGTCACCCGCATCAAATGCATGATTTCACAGCAACATATGTTTGGCAATAAAACCATAAATTTGCACTAACATTAAAAAAATCAAGTTATCATGCACCTAACAATGATTATAATTAACAAAACATAGAACATCTTGAAGTTTTTACCAAATTTCTTGCCAATTTTTCAGTGAAAACATATTTTGAATGTACTAACCAATGAAGTTGGGGATTGAAAGTTTTCATGATCTAGAATCTCTCCCATAGATGAGTCTTCCATTTCGCCAAGTTTGTGGTCACTATCGTAAAGAATGTCCATGGTCAGAAGTCCCGGGAGGGTTCGCCTCGGGGGATGAGTCGTTTTCCGAGGGGTCAGTCCGTAAAATCCGTTTTCTCCGTTTTTCTCGCAATCTTGTCTGTTTCACACCGTGAAACACACTGAACCAAATAACACAGGTTAAAAAGGAATCCGCACTAAAAACTAGGTATTCATGAAGCCTTGTAATTCATATAGATTGGTGATGATACATTGTGATTATTATTTAAATGAGTTATTTAACACTAGGGTATTTCAAATCTGATGCGTGTAATCAAAGACAATTCATCCAACTGATATTGTAACTCAAACAGGGACTCCCCTCGCGAATGAATATGAACAAGATAAACGATTTTGACGTCAGTTTCAATGTTGGCCAATCAAATCGCACATAAAAATATCAGTCCTTGTAAACGGTGAAGCACGGAAATCTATTATTTGGGATATTTATTAAATATAAATAAACAAATTAAAAATGAACCTCTGCGTGATAAAATAAGAACAACCTAACCCTTGACGTAAATGATGAATGAACAATTTGGCCAACTTTAAAAAGATAGATAAATAAATTTTAAAATTTACATAAAAATTTAAAAATAATCAAATTTAAAATTGAAGGAACAGCAGACTAAATTGATTATATGGAAGAACTTTTCATTTTTTGTGTATCTAAGAGAGAGAGAGAGAGAGAGAGAGAGAGAGAGAGAGAGAGAGAGATATTTATTACACCCTCACGAAGAAAATATTCTGTATTTTTAAACTTTAATCAAATCGCTTCGTGAGGCCCCTTGTATCGTATCATTTTGAGCAGTAGACTCAGCTGTCTTCAGAAAAAAATATGCATTTGTCAGCCAAACAAAAACCTAATGGACAGCACCTACACGATCGAGTGACTTGGGTTAAAATAACTCTTGCTATATATATTAATAGAAAACTAAAAATCATAATTAATATACATAATGGGGACTGAACGTATCTGATGTGGTTACTGAAGGTTTTTATAAGACACAACAATTTAAAACTACAGACGACTTGATATTCTAAATCATTATCACATACTATATAATGTATACATACATATATATACATGTAGTATACTATAGTATTATGCATTTTATTCAATTGTGCATTAAACCCTGCAAGATTTTTGCACATATGTAAGAAACTTAATGGATTTCAGCTCGAGTTGCTTGCTAAAATGATCATTGTTTATTACTGTGCATGATAAACTGTAATCTCTTTTAAAATTTTAATGTAAAATTACTGCTGTTACATTTTATTCATCTGGCACAGTGTTTTTATAAATAAAGGGAAGGTGCAGGTATTTGGTTTAAAATCACCAATATAAAGAGTGAAAACCAACATCTCATCAGAATTAATTAACCTTTATTAATAACCAAAAAACAAATTCAACAATTATAAATAAAGAGAATTTCAAGAAGAAAACATTTTTCATATATTGGGATTTCTTTACCATGAATGGATTTTTTCTTTGAAGGTATTTATTGAATCAGCTGTCACATAAAATTGATTACTGAAATACAAGACTAGAGAGGCCACAGAAAAACTGTACTGAATTGAAGGCCATATGGTATATACAAATACACTCAACAAAAATCTATATATTGGTCAAGGTACAGTCTGTGTTATTGAATCACTCAATTAAACATGTTTAGGAAAATTTACTCTAAAACAAACAACAAACTATTAGATGCCTGTGTTAAACACTGCAAGCTGTAGTAAAACTGTATGAAAAGAGCCATGGAATTCATTGGAACAAAGCTAGGAATTGTCTGTCTATTTGTACAAATGTTATCCATATTGACCTTTATACTGTATATATTACTCATAAAAAATTATAGAAAATTTAGCTTTGTACATTTTAAAATACAAAACTTACAGTAAAATAAATAACATACTACTATTTGTGGAAAAATCAAGACAGAATGTTAACCAATGTACATAAAATAGAGAACTTAGGAGTAAATTAAAAATATACATGTGGAAAAATTGGACGGAATATTTAGCATTGTAAAAATCATCAAGTTTTTATCACAGATTTCTTGTATGTACATGAATGGGATCAATATGACAATGATACAGGGAGAAGAAGGAACCCCACAATGGGCATCCTTGTTGTCAGGAAGTGTCCCCCATCTCCTCCTAACCCACATCCCTCACCTGTCCACTAGCACTAGTACATGTAGTACAAAAATGTCACATATGTGGACCACAGACCACAGACGCTAGGGGAGACAGTTAGTAGTTGAGGGCACACAGCATGGCCACGCCCCTCTTGATCCAGTGTTTCTGTAGCTGGTCGGTCGGTAGTTCCACTGCAAACACAAAGTTGGTGGAGTGACCAGTGGTAGACAGAGTACCTGTGGGGGAGAAAAACTAATGTCATCAGTAGTATTCAATACTTGTAAAGTATTGTAACAACTCTTCAATTACCAGTAATCATATACAGACTCAATACATGTAAGATCCTCTTTTGTATCTTTATTTTAAACAGACTTAATGATGTAATGTAAAATCTTTAATGTATCTCTCATTTAACTGTTACCTCACTACATGAAGTACAAAACAACCAAAATTAAATATCTCATTCAATCTAAGGTAAACAGAATGTACATATGCCAACAATGAATAGAAAATCGAACATTATCAACCAACACATCAAATGTCGTCAATGTAAACGAACATCAAGCGGAGTGAAGTTGTGACTGTATATATTGTATGTCTACTCAATTTGCTGATGTCAAAAATCATTCATACGAATCAGTGGGCCCGAAATTTCAAAACAGTCCCATCCCCCAGGGAGAAGAAAGTGTATCCAACCAGGACACGTTATTATTTCCAAGGGCTTTAAAAATGATTAAAATTAATCTTAGACAACTGTTATAAAACAGAGTTTGATTCGGTTCATAGAGATAATGTGAAGGAAGCAAGGATATATCCCGTTATATAGCTAGCAACAACTCCCGGACTGTCTCCAACCCCGATTTTGATCTTTTCCCCCACCAATCAAAAGTTACATGTAATACTTATGAAAGAAGAGGATATCTAATTGAATAGATAGCCCGAAGAGTATCAGTCACTGCTCAAAACCAGTGCCTGGAGATATATAAACCCTGGAGCTGTCTCAGCATCAAGGACTTGCGTATACCGTACATGGATAACGGTACATACTGCTTTAAATAGATGTATTTTACATTACAGGAAGACTCTGTCATAATTATCATGTAAAAGCTGTTAGTAAGTGTGGGTGTTTTAAACTGATATAACAACATCTCTGGCTTCAGATCAATGGCCATATAAGTACTCCATTGAATTATATATGTATACCAAATGTGGACCTATATGTTACACGCCCACATATGGTACAATCTCGTATCTACCGGTATATACAAATCAATCTGTTGGGTTCAGGCTTCAGAGAATACATGTAACATGTGTTCATGCATGGAGTAATAAAAGAAATTTCAAAAAGGAAAATAAGCTGATCCAAGTTGTCCCCTTCAGTTAAATCTCTGTCTGTCTAGATATTTTGTTTCATGCACAGTATCAGATAATCTTTTAAAGTTTCCTCCTAAACAAAGTTTGAAATGAAGAGGAAGATGATATATGAATTTCCTAAGATTTCATACTTGATATTCTTTTTACCTAAATATCCCAAACTTGACTTTTGATTTCCTTATACTCAAAGAATGTATAAATTACATTGAATTATAATATATCTGATATAGGTAAATGTAGTTTTGCATTTGAAATAGTTTTTTTCTGAATTCATCTGCAATGAATATTACTACAATTAACTGCTTGAATAAAATTAGTTTGTCTAACTGGTTGGGTTAAGATTTGGTTTACCTTTCCTTTTCAATTTTTTAATTAGCTTTCAACTTGCCCATCTACTTGTTGACTTTCAATCTTTTACACAGTTTATCCATACCTATTTTAAAAATATTTTTTCACCATTAAAGTTTTGACCCATGCATTAAATTGTTTTGAAGACCTTTCAAGTTTTAACCCCTAACGTTCATTACCTGCACGGGTGAGGGTCTTGTACACCGGACACTCGTAGATGCCCTTGTCTGGGTTTTTCCGGTTGGCGGTGGGAATCAGCCAGATGACCGGCACATCCACGTAGAGCTCTTTGGGGCGAGACTCGGCCAGCATCTGCTTGATGGGGTCCCAGCGGGCCCCCTCCAGGAACAGCCCCCGGATGTAGCAGCCGTCGTCCGGCTGTTTGGTCAGCTCCGTCAAAGACTCCCTCATCACCTACACACATAAACAACGTCCTTCATTATATTCTTTCAAGATTATCATTTAAAAGGTTAAAAACCAAATGCTGACTAAAAGTGCAAGAATTTTTATAAACTTAATGTTTTTTTGGTTTTTATTCTCATCACCTATTTCATAATATCATGTAAGCCATTTCTGTGTTTTGTATTTAACTCATTTTCCAATTGGATTAAATCAGCAGAAAATAAATTGCAACCCTTGGGATTTATAATTGCACATGTATTAAATTATTAGCTTTCCAATTTTTTCATTCACATAAGAAATTGAGACAGTTTCCCTGTATGAAAAAACTTATGCTGTAGCACTTTGTTCAAGGAAAGAGCTGACATGCAGTGTTGAGAAATGTTGAAGTGAGAGCACATTCACTCTAAACAAAATGACACTTTTCTATAAATCATTTTTCAGCTCCTAAACACCATGCACATTCCGTGGCTAGGATAGCACAATGTATTTCTTTCTTTATTTTTTTGTGCAAGTGGCTATGACATGCATGAAGTAGTTTCCGGATATCATAACAATGGTATTTGAAGACCTTGTACCATTCTGACTAATTCTGACTAATTAATGACTAAAGAAATCTACAGTGAGCAAAACTACAAATACATTTCTAGTGGGCATGCAGGTAACATATACATATTGTACTAGAATCCCTTTTCTTCGAATCTATATTTGTATACACATAATACCTAAAATAGTTGCATGCAAAAGTGATTTTGAAAGTTGATATAGTTCAGAAACTTTCAGAGAAATTGATAAATAATAAAAAGAGAGTCCTATATACATGTATACTATATAAACTATACAGTTACAGTACAAAAATGCCGTCATCTGCTGAACTTACTGGAAGAATCTGCAGAAATGATAAATGAAGTTTCAGTACAAATTCAATGAAGTTATAAAAAATCCATATCACTACTAGTACTTTTGACATCCCATCAATACTTTCTCTTTTGTTTCCCTATCATCCCTCTCAATTTATTGTTATCAATGACATTTCCCCTATGATGGTATATATTAATTAGGACCCTTAAAAAAACCGATGGGCACCATGTGTTTAGGAAGGCTGCGGAGGCAGTTTATAGGGAGATAATTGACAGCCACTGGTTGAGGACCATGGCCTGCCAGTAGCAAGGATGGACTCTCTACATTGGGGAAACATATGTCACCGTTATCCATTCAGTCACACTGGCTTCTGCTGCCTCATCCGACAACCACAAATCTAGGGGAGTATTGAATACATCTCATCAAGTACTAGGGGTTTTATCAACACATGTTACAAGCCCCATGGTCGACAATACTGACGAAAACAGATTTATATTTGGTCTCGCACACCAATCCTTATGTTACATCAGCCATATTTAAAAACTATCGTCACAGAAGGGGCCCATTTACGCAATAGCATTTCCTCAGATAATGTTCAACAGATAAAATTAATATTTGCCATATAAGTTAGGATAGATAATATTCTACAGCTTTTTCTGGAGTGTAATAAAGAAAGTGCAATACATAAAATACATGTATCTTAATGTGTTAATTCACAATTTTTTTTTTAATTTCTTCTACATCAAATATATTTATACAATCTAAATTCTGCTGGAAAAAATTGGTTTGTCTATATATCTAGATATTCTAAGACCAGTTATTAATCTTCTTTTTTCCACATACATATTAAAAGTACATGTTGATATAGATTAAAGGGAGATAAGTTTGAGCGACTTCCTGATAATGGGAATCTTTCACTTCAGGTGACAGTGTGATCAGGTAGGGCCTCAGGAGAGGCTTTGACACCATGATAAGTGGCCTACACTTCTAAGCTGTAGATAACCAGAAAACAGCAAGCTTCTCCAAGAAACAATCATCATCAAGTTTTTATGGGTGACCTTGATTAATTTATTTGTCCAGGAATGTTCTGTATATATAATGGCCTTGCACTTTTATATGCAGGGATTTTGAAGTGATGTATTAAATAAATTTTCTTGATTTGTTAAAAATTCCATAGACAAATATAATACAATAATTTATCAGTGACAAGTTTACTGAGGATATAAAAAGTTTCAATAATTTCAAGTACAAGTACTTTTAGATTTTATGAATGTGGAAATTAAAACTGAATTCCCAGAATTATTTTGTTGAACTTTCTTTCTATAAAAATATGAACTCTAACTACCGGTACTTAGTTTAAGGCCTGTGCAGTTAGGAGACAGAAAACATTATCCTCATTATTATAATGAAGACACTGAGACAGGTGACAAGATTATCCAAGGTCAGCCCTGATCGGTCAGTAGACCAGCTAATGTGAGCAGGGATTGTGGGAGGACTATCCTTGACAAGGAACTACTGACAGGACCACATCCTGGTGTAGACCAGTGTGACACAGAACGCTCTCCTGCATGATTTATCATGGTCGTTATAGCTCTCTACTTAAAGGGGCATGGTCAGAATTTTGGTCAAAAATTATTTTGTTGATTCTAATGTTTACAATGCTTCAGTAAGGCATTTTTAATAGGCAACCAAAATTTGAGTGTCATTTTTTGAGTTATAAGTGAGATGCAGAGCTTACAATTCTTTGCTACATTAACAACGCTTTTGTTTACATTTTGAATGCTGAAGTTAAAATTCTAGTTTTAGACCTAAATGAATTGTGTTAAACATAATGAACTGTTTATTTATGCTTAAAATGAATAAGAAGATAGATAAATCAGCTTGAAAAAGATCATTAGAAATGCATTATTAGAGCATTGTAAATACAATGTAATAAAAACAAAAAATAAAGTTTTACCAAAATTGTGACCATGCCCCTTCAATATTAACACAGGGGAAAAAATATGGAAAAGGTGTTTAAGGAAAATAAAGAAAAAAAAAATCTACAAAAAATAATTTAAATCATTTTTAACTTGTGTTAGGTCATCAAATAATGAATCTATTGCACTGATACTAGTCATTCATTTTTTAAAATAATTTAATCTGCAAGTCATATCTACAGCAGAAATTGGGTTAATCATACAAATAATAAAAAAAAATTGTCTAAGTTCATCATTGCATAATTTGCTGCATCCCTAAAGGAGAATATGTCAATCAACGGAGTGGATCAAAGGATGAATATAAAACATCTTTATCATGCCTCTGAATAAATTTAACTACTAGTAGATCTATACAAACCTAAATCATGAAATTAAAACAAATTTTTAACTCACAGGTTTAAATTGCACTTTTGACTAAAACCAATAAATTTAGAAATTCTGACCAAACACATCTATCATTTCCACTAAATAAAAAAAAATAAAAATTGTACAATGAAAAATAAAGTTTTTTATTCTAAGGGGGATCACTCTGACAATCTTCAAAAAGGAAGTTGTTACCTTGAAGTCCCAGGAGATGGTGTCAATGGAGATGACCCTCTTCCTGGCAAAGTTCTGAAGCGTTCCTGTCAGGAAAGCTTGCGGGAAGAAGAATCCGGAGATCCAGTACACCTACAACCCAACATAAAGCTCAAATCAAACTTAGTTGTACATTAAAATAGTAGAATTACCCGGTAGTGCTGATGAATCATTGTGGTCTTTTTACAAAATTTATGCAATATACAGACAAGCAAAAAATCAGTCAATCTCATTCCATGACAGTTTGTACATGAATCACTTACAGATGGCATGCCATTCTCTATCCAGTCCGTGATGAACTTCATACGTGCCTCCAGATCTACTACCCAGGATGCCAAGGGTTTCAGGGAGGGATACGCCTGTAAATGACAAATTATGCAATTTATCAGTGCATGTGGTGACAAACTAACTCTCCAAATAAAGAAATTACTGTAAACATGTACAAAATATCAAGCAGAATTTCTTTTCTACACAATTTGAGGAAAATTTGATTTAACACATGCCTGTATATAATAATTAACCTATAATTTGATAGTAAAGCATAGCAGAAGTTCATCAAATCAAATAATTGAAAAACGTGATAAGTTTACAGTATGACAAAGTGTACAGTTACCTTCCCTGCCCACATCGATGGAACAGAGTTGATAAAGAGGCTGTTGGCCATGTTCTCCAGCTCCTGAGACATGACCACCAGACCCTTGAGGGCCTTCAGTAGAGCCTGCAGCGAGTTGTGTACGGTCTCCAACAACCGGTTGTACCTACAACCAAACATACACATTTAACTTACATGTAAACAACGATTTAATATACAACAATGGTCATCATACAGATATAACTTACACTAGACTCACTGAGGACTGTATAGTGAAAATTATAACAGCAGTATCAAGTCAAAACAATATCAAGACTTATTGATATTGGAGAGGCACACCTTCTGTTTATGAGTACTCTGTATGATAACTGACAACCAGTTCAATGTGTCTACATGAGCTTTGGAAATCCACATATACTGTAAAATTCTGGTGCGATTTAAGTCAGTATGTGAAAAATTGTGTTTGATTCAACTCTTGCAAGCCTCTATGAATTTATATTTAATCTATGATAGAACGATACCAGGGTAGCCTGTATTCGATTCTATACATGTATTGGTAGACTGCACATATACCGAGTTTGATCCTACATGTATGGGTGGGTCCTGTGTTTGATTGTACATGTGTCTACATGTATGGGTGGGTCCTGTGTTTGGTTGTACATGTGTCTACATGTATGGGTGGGTCCTGGGTTTGATTGTACACATGTCTACATGTATGGGTAAGCCCTGTGTTTGATTGTACACGTGTCTACATGTATGGGTGGGTCCTGGGTTTCATTGTACACGTGTCTACATGTATGGGTGGGTCCTGGGTTTGATTAAACACGTGTCTACATGTATGGGTGGGTCCTGGGTTTCATTGTACACGTGTCTACATGTATGGGTGGGTCCTGGGTTTGATTGTACAGGTGTCTACATGTACGGGTGGGTCCTGGGTTTGATTGTACAGGTGTCTACATGTACGGGTGGGTCCTGGGTTTGATTGTACAGGTGTCTACATGTACGGGTAAGCCCTGGGTTTGATTGTACACGTGTCTACATGTACGGGTGGGTCCTGGGTTTGATTGTACACGTGTCTACATGTACGGGTGGGTCCTGGGTTTGATTGTACACGTGTCTACATGTACGGGTGGGCCCTGGGTTTGATTGTACACGTGTCTACATGTACGGGTGGGCCCTGGGTTTGATTGTACACGTGTCTACATGTACGGGTGGGCCCTGGGTTTGATTGTACACGTGTCTACATGTACGGGTGGGCCCTGGGTTTGATTGTACACGTGTCTACATGTACGGGTGGGTCCTGGGTTTGATTGTACATGTGTCTACATGTATGGGTGGGTCCTGTGTTTGATTGTACACGTGTCTACATGTATTGGTAAGCCCTGCTTTTGATTTTACATTTATCTACATGTATGGGTGGGTCCGGACACTCACCTGATGACCTCCTGGATGAGCACAGTGTTCATGGACTGCTCGTACATGACCGGGTACTTCTCAAAGATCGGGTCCAGCGGGATCGGCTTGGGGACCTTGCCCAGAATCTCCTTAGCTGTCTCCTCCATTACCTACATCAACACCAATAATAGATCTCAATATATTCTATCAAACATTTTCTTTTCATGTTAGATCTAGCAATCTTACCTCACCCAATAAGAACAGTAATATGGGAGCTCAAGAGTAACTTGGAATAGGAGCAGTGCAAAAGTGTTGGTAATCTTTATTGCCTTATAATATAGCCGTGATAATAGGAGTTTAAAGAATCTCTAATCTCCCATTTACCTCCTCCCTAGATTTGCCACCACCGGACGATGTCTTTGGCTGCAGTAGCAACAGAGCTCCCAACATGGTGTTGGTCTCGTTCTGGGCGAACGTGATGTTGGCATTTTCATGGAGAGCGAATATTTCCGGTGTGTCGTTGATGGGTAGACTCTTGATGTACGACATGTATCCCTGAGAAAGCACACATCGTACAGTCAATAAATATCCAAACATTCACCATATACTGATACACTGGTTTTTATAATGTTTAAGGACATCAAAATTACGTCGGATTTTATGGATGATGTCAAAAATTAAATCCATGAAAATTATTGATTAATGTATAAATATAAATCCAAAGCATTAATTTATCAGGGTATACATGGACTAATTTTTTTTTTCAATTTACATCTCATGTATTCTTATGCCAGTAACTTGACAAACTCAGTTGGCAATTCTTACATGCTGCGCACACATTCAGACAATACACAATGTTCTACAATTCCAAGCATTTGATACTCATATCAATATACAGTAGGTCAGGTGAATGACCACCTCACTAGGTCAAGGACATAACACCTATACTCAGAGCTCTGAAATACTGAAATATCAGTGTAGTAAAATATTAGCCTAGTGGTACCTGTATTATTGGTTTATGTGATATATATCTCCTAATTTGTTTCCCATTATTTATTATCATAAGAGAACATGCAATTAATGTAAGTATATGTATATAATGTAAGAACTCCATAAGAACACTTCTACCAGGTACTTTAGGGGAAAAAAAACATTTTGTCCATTCAAACAGTATTCATACTTTTTGACTTTTCAGACTATATTACAGCATATCCATGTGGATGCAAGTTGCATAACTAATTACAAAATAGCATATATTGAGAGAGAGAGAGAGAGAGAGAGAGAGAGAGAGAGAGAGAGAGAGAGAGCAGTGCAAACCACTTCCATCTGTTTTGACAGGTGGAAAAGCAGTGTATTTGAAATACCAAAAAGAACCAGTTTCCAAAGAAATAATTCTGGTAGGCTTAAAAAAATTCTTTAAAAATAATTCTAATACGAAAGCATAGAAAAAAGGTGTGAGCAAGGGCAGCAGTGTGCAGTTATATATAGAGCTATAAAATCTCTACCATGTTTCTAAAGAGTTGAATAAATGAAAATGATTGTAAATATGCTGCATGTATTTCTGTGCTATTATATATAATATAAAAGGTGTTTTTTCAGAACTACATGTACTAAGTACAGATTCTAATTTAAGCTATTGACTGTGTTTAAGCTGCAGATAGAGAGCTACAGAGTATACAGTCTATGTGGTTGACAAGGTGAGATGATGTCTGTCCTCCAATACACTGACAAAGCTAACACTGGAATGTTCTGATACATTCAAGTCAACAAAGCTGGAACTCATTTCTTATGACAATTTTTCCTCTTGAATCTAAACTTTTTATTTAGACGTTTACAAAAATGAATGAAGTTCCAGCTTTGTGTTGGTAGTAAAGCACAAAAGCAGAGTTAGTCTGATGTTAGTAAAGGATTAGTTAAATATCTAAGTAAGCAATAAATTAAAGCTACTATACACCCATCCCTGAAAATTGAGAATATTTCTACATATACAACTCATTCCTTTTCAACATTCAATGATCCAAGATTTTCAAAAAAATTTTGGCATACAAAATTCATATAAGAAAATACTTTTTCAAGAATCTTTTAGTTAATCACAAAGGATTTTGGACTACATACATGTTTTTGGAATATAAGGAATGAATTCTGTGCCAGAAATATTCCCAGGTTGTTAGCATAGTCTTCAAAACACACAACACACCAAACGTACATTCATGAATATTTTTTCAAACTGCAATATTTCAAAGGGCAAAGAGGTATGAGATCTTGTTAGCACTGTTAGCAAACTATTAGAGGTAGCTTAGGGAAAACTTGGTTAATATTCTGGGAACACACAAACAACAATCTCGCTCATCTCGCACTCCGAATGTCCATAAGTTAACTGTGATACATCTACAGAAAATAGGCATGAAGGAGAGATAGAGCTGTTGCTAGGGGCAACAGTCTACTGAGCATGCTCAGAGATGCATCACTTAATTACATTATGGTCATTGGATGGTGGGATTTGCTTGTAAATGCCCGATTCAGAGAACTTGTAGTCTTCATTGAGGACTTCTGGTTTGTAGAAGTCATTAAGGATGCTCATCATACAGCGACGATCCCAGTCGTCCGTCACACGACCTCCGTAGTTAATGTGTCCAGCGGTGTACACCAACACCTGTCAACAGAAGACAATACAGATATCAGGACCTCAACACATTCAGTTTTGTCTGGTTAGTCAAAGGCCCTGCACATAACCTACATCTGCATTTAATCATGTTTGACCTTGACACACTGACCTTGAATGGAATTTCCTTGTACTCCATCAGGAACATCTTCAGCTGACTGACACAGATTCTGAGGTCACCATCGGTGAACTCGTAGGGAATGTTGAAGCCGAGGGCTCCAAACTTTCTCCTCTCAATGCCAACACCATGGAAGAAGCACAGAGAAAGCAGGAGATGCTTGAACTCTACGGTCTGAAAAACAGATATAGGTCAGGGGTAAGTGAAGGTCATTCTGTGGCCTTGGTTATGTGAATCACGTGCAAAACTTCTAGAAGAAACTTAAAATTCTAAAAATGAACATAAGTATGTGTAATTAAGAAAATTAAACAACACAAAATGATGCCCCCCCCCCCCTCTTAAAAATTGTTAGAACTGTTTAAAAGCACAAAAAAATCATCAGATGCATAGATTGGAAAAATGAATTCAACATGAAATGATACATAGAAGTATTATATTTGGGAACATGAAATCAATATTTCATATTACATGCATGCTCAGAAAAAAATTATATCACTCTTGACTGTGATATTTGAATCTAATACTAAAATCTACATGGTCCAACAAGTTGATTGCAACCTGAGAAGGAAAGAAAGTTCATGTAGTTTACAAGTGAAAATATTTTCTTTCTACAATTACAATCAGTGTCTCAATCAATGCTGAAAAATCTTGTTCAAATTTGACATCATGCATAATATAAATCTAAAAGTTAAATCTGCTTATAGTGCATGTTGCAGATACAAATAAGAATTCATACATATGTGCTATTGTCGTGCATACAAAATGTAATGATCGATCAGCATGCTGGATGATTTTGTATACTGTGTATAAATGATATGTACACCATCTAAGTGATGAGCATGATATAACAATACTATCAATAGAAAGAATGAGTACCATATTGACTTAGATTGATCGAAAAGACAATGAACCAAAAGTAAATTAAGGGCTAGATGGTTGTGGACATTTTTAGACTGTATTGATCTCCTTCAGAAGAAGAGCTTTGTATAAAGAGGAAATATAAGGGAAATATTCAAATTTTAAAACTAAATTACAAAGATTTTTTCTCTCTCATTTGTTCAAAATGTTATTGTAGATCAGATGGTCAATTTTTGACCATCCAGCCTCTTCAATGCTCGAATTGACATTAGCCATTCCAAGAGTTGTCGTATGGAATAATAAACTTTCTACAGAAAGAGCTGTATACTTATTTATACTTGTAATACATATTAGCAGGTTCATTGCCTTTTGCTGAGCTACTGTTTATGTTTCAGAGATTGTGTTTGACTCCTGTACAGAGAATAGTGTTGGCCATATTGGTCTACCCTCTACATTGTACCAGGGCTTACCCGAGGAGATTTCAGCTAATCAAATCAACACATCAATTAGTCCATATCATTACAGCCAATTCATAGTCCAAATAAAAAATTCATTATTTCTCAAAAACTTGACAAGTTTAGCCATCCTCGGGAACAATTAATTCATTTAAATAATTCAACATTAATCAAATTTTATTTTATCTTAATCATTGATCTACAATTCCTTATCCACAGAGATTGATCACACTGTGATTATTTTACCTTGTCACCACAAGAGTTGAGGAAATCGTCAGTGAATCCTGAGTAGGACTTAAGCAGGTTGGCTTTCAGTCCTCGGGGTGGTTCCACTGTCATCTTGGAGCCGTTCTGAAGGATGTAGACTGGGAACTTGTCGCTGGGCATACTGGTCAGCCACAGGCGGAAATCCCTGTGTACCTACAACACAATAAAACTGTCAGCAAATCTCCACAGCGTCCATTGGAAATAACAATTCAACAAGTCAATAAAACATCATGATCATGTTTCTGACAAATTCATGCTTAGAGCAAAGTTAGTTTCATTAGCCTGATCTTGAAAATTGTATAATACATTTAATAGATATGGACATTCATTATAACTGTCTTTCACTGTAAAGAAGAAATACTATACTCAATCACTAACAACAGTCTTTGTTAATAGATCTAACATCATCTTAAACATACTAATTCAGGACGCACTCCTCAGACAAGCTTTAAAATCTCCTACAAAAATTATGACAAAACAATTGGAAATACTCTCCACTCTTGTCTTCATGTCTCTTACAAAAGCCTAAAACCAATGAATGATTGACTCTCTGGACTGACCTTGTCTGGGTCAATCTGCTCAATCAGTCTCTCCAGGCTGGGCATCCAACTGGGGGCCAAGTGACAGTTCTGGAAGAACACCCACTTTCCTCGCTCCATGGCGCTCCTCATCATGGCCTCAGCGCGAGGTCCCTGCAAGTCAACAAATCAGAACCTAATATTTGCTCCTCTTAAATGTTTTTATTACAATGAAATACTTGAAACTTTCAACAACATAATACTTAAAATTTAGAACTAAGTTTTGGTTCCACAAAATAAGCTGACTTGCGGTCTTAATCTCACTTTCCAAAAGATGGTAAAAGTGTGACTAAGATCAAAAGTGAGTTTGTATAGGTTTTATGGCCCTGGAGCCAAATGCCAATAATTGTTGCAATACAGAAGGCAGAGTTTCTAAAAAGTATTTCTCATACCTGACCCTGCCCAAGAGAGATGGCACTCAGTTTCTTAGAGAATCTCATCTCATCGGCAAACTTGTACAGATCAGCAGCAGGGTCTGTCCCTGTGGACAGGACAAAGATAAGAGGGGTGGTGGGGGAGGAGTCCTTAAACACTAGATGTAAGTCAGCTGTCTGTGGCTCAATGAACCTCTGACCCAAGTTCTCAGCCACATAGTCCTGCATGGCATTGGTCACTTTGTCTGGTCGCAGACATTTGAGGACGATCAGTTTCTGGAAGGAGTCTAAGTCAGTGTTCCACTTCCCTGGCAGTTCCTCGCGGTGTGGCTCTGAGCTGTCAAAGATCTTCTTGAAGCCGTCAGCGTGGTTCTTGAACTCTTCAGAGAATGAGGCAAACTTTGGCAGCACCCCAGTGGTGAGTATGTCATTCCAGGATCGGATGGACACCCAGTCCTCACAGGGGTTGGGGACCTCCTTGGGTTTACTTGTGCCACCAGCTAACAGGAAACGCCACTCATCCTACAGAGATCAACAGTGGTTCAACTGTCACATTCATGGTTATTACAACAACATATCAACTTTACAAAAATCATTCTTATGTTCACATATGGACACTACAATAGAAGTCTTTTCAGGAACTTGCTATGTTTCAGATAGCAAAAATGACTTTGGAAGCTTGGAGGCAAATTAAACTTACCATATCAATTTCCCCATTATGCTGTTTAATTCTGGAACATAAAAGGAAGGCAAAGAGCAGTTTGTGCTTCTCAAACAGTGATCGGCAGACATTGGAATAGAGACTGAAGGTAAAGAAGTTGTTGATGTTCAGAACTCTTTGCTTTATGTTATTGGCCTCTACAAAACAAAACAAAATCAACTGTCATAAAACTGCTAAAAAAAACCACTATAACTTTCAATGATATTTAGAATCAATGCATGAAAATTGAAGAAAGAAGGGAACGGATAAGTAAGTGTTGATGCCTTTACCTGCTCTCTCAGCATGAGCGATACCACCAAGGAAAATGGTGACAAACCACTCGAGGGAGTACTGGTACATGGGGTCAATGTTGGCCATGTCGGCCACACAGAAGAACAGGATCTGTGTGTTGATGGCCACGGGGATGTACTGACTGCGAGTCACGTCAATATCCTTCTCTGTCTGCTCAGCCACCATCACTTTGGCCTGGTAATCAAGAATGAAACAAAACATATATCTCGGTTCTCAAAATAAAACATCCATTAACTGAATCAGCAATCTAAATTTACAACACAAGACCATATTTACAGAAATTATCTCACTGTTGATCAGCATCATTTTAACATCAATAGTCCAATGAACCAGAGGACAGAAGTTGTACCTTTATTTCCTGGGATTTGATCTTGGAAGCTTCCAACACAGCAATCAGGTCAAGGTCGTCAACTGGGCTGCCCTCAGAGGAGCTGAGCCTCTCCAGGATTTTGTCCTCAATCTCCTTCAGCTCCTGCTTCATCTTGGCATTGCTGATGATCAGCTGGTTCTTGGCCTCCTCAAGGTCAGGACGCTCCTCAGCCACCACAATTCCCAACATCTGGTCCTCCAAACCACTGTGTGAGGACAAATAGAAAATATTTATGTAATCCTCATATAATCAACATTGTCCGGTCCTACAAACCGCTATGGAAGGACAGAAAACATACATCATATCTTTAAAGAATGATTTACAATACATTGTATTTACCTTGGAGACAGTGTGAAGTTGACCAGTGTGACTTTGGTGGAGACCTCAGGTGTGTAGTGAGGATTTGGGAGCTTGGTAGTGATGTAGAACTTGAAGTCATCGTGGTATGGAATGATGGCATCTCCCAACTTGATCACCATACTACCTTGTTGCTTGAAGGTCTGTAATCACAACATCAGAAATTTCTCCATTAACAATGCTGAACTTCACTTGAACTAAAACACAGAACTCATCCATATAGATTTTTAAGATACCTGTGGTATGTTAACTCACCTGTTTCAGAAGAATAGGTTCCAAGGCAGGGTCTAAATCTGTCCCTATGTTCTCCAACAGACACGGCTTACCAAACCTGACAGCATTCTCCAGACTTCTGAGGAAGTCCTTGTCTGAGAGTTTGATCACATCCAGACCCGCATCTCGCTCCTACAGAAGCAAAGTTCAAATTGAGCACTTTGCTCACATTGACAAAAATGAACCTACAATAATTCTCTACTTGTTGAAATTGAAGACAACTTGATAATACCAGTACTCACCATATTCTTGACCCATCTGTTGGCCTGACCCTGAGGGTCAATGAAGAGGGGCCATCGACGGGAGTACTTGACAATCACACCGTTCTCTGTCGACAGATTATCCTTGGGGAGCCCTGCGATCTGCCAGCTGCGAACTTTGACCGGGTCAGACAAGGGTGGCCACTAGGGTGGGTTCACCAGTACGTGGGACTTTGTTCTCATCCAGTTTCCTAACCCACTCCTCCTGCATGTCAGATCTATACTTTCCCTACAATGGAGAAAAGCAATAACAAATCAGTGTAAAAAATATTCTTCATAGAATTAATTAATGAGTATACACAGTGACCAATATTCAGCATTGGATAATAGGAAATCAATTTCAATGGTTGATTCTACGATGATGTAGACTTGACAGAGAAATCTGATGAATCTTACAGTGAATGGCCCCAAGTAAGCTATGTAGCCTGCAGACACCAGGACGTCGCCCAGGTAATTGTTGATGATGGACTCCAACTTCTCTACAGACTCCTTCCATCTGTCCTTTTCATCAGCCAGTCCTCCAATCAGCTGTACGACAAAACAAATCAGAAGGTCTTTTACAAGCAGTTAATAACACAGCTACTCTTTATGCTAACTTATGAAAAAATAAAAACAATACTTCAATCTAAATAAAAATTTAACTGCATGATAAAATTGTCAACCAAGAATCAAATTTATGCAATAAATATAAGCGAGATTCACACGCAACCTTTGACCATTTGTTCATAAAGAATCAGTTTATATAATACTTAGTTTACTGTATTGGTGTACCTTGTCGGCTCTGACCAATCTCTGCTCACACTCGGTACACTTCTGGTCGAGTTCATCCTTCTTTCCTGACACAGTCGTCGTACTTTGCCTGCAGTGTAGCAATACCTTCCTGTACATCATGAAGCCTCATCTTGGCGGCCTCCAGAATGGCCTGGGTCTCCGCTAGGTCAGCCTGGGCCTGGGCCAGCCTCTCCCTCTTGGGAGCCACGCCCCTGGCAACAAAGTGATACTTGTGCATGGCTCTCGTCCACAGACAGATGGAGGTACAAGCTTTAGATACCTGTGTTTAAAAACAATAGATCGTTTATAGATGTATAGAAACCACATTGCTTTAACTCATATACTAACAGTATAAATTTCCCCCCAAAGTAATTTTAATAGATGATAATTCTCTTTCCAAAAATCAAGCAAATTTAGTTTTCAGTTACTTCATCTTGGTCCAATAAAATGTTTAGAATACTTCATTACTAATCATATTATATAATGTAGATTTTATTTCACATCCAAAGGCAGATTATTCTATTTCACATTAAAAGGCAGATCTACATAAAAGTATCCTGAAATGCATATCCTCAGCAGGGTCCTTTGTAGAGTGGACAATAAACCTTTCCGTTATCCTTTAAAACTGACTGACCTTGGCAATAGCAGCAGGGGTGAAGTCTGGGTTGTCAATCAGGGGTTGGATCTTCTTGATCACATCATCTGGGATATTGTCCTTGTCAAACTTGAACAAACTCTCCAGGAATTTTCCAGGGTCGCTCAGCAGGGCTTTACCAGGGTCCCAGTAGTCATTGATTCTCTCTCCTGGCTTGTCGCCGGCGATCTTCTTTGGTTTGACCTCCTTCATGATACACACGGCCTCCACCACCATCTTGACCCCGACTGGAGGTCGGGTCATGGCCCTGACCTCTACCACGTCGTTCTTGTTCAAGGACTTCAAGCTGGCCACAGCTTCTTCCTGTTTACAGTAAAATGAAAATTTAAACAAACAATTAATGATATACACTTGGTTATTGTAATGCCATTCTGAGATATACATCATGTGATAGGTTGAAAGGTTTGCGATGGCCTACCAAAGCAGGGAGGGCTTCATTGAGGTCCCTCTGGGCATCATCAGCGATGGCTTGTGTCTCCTTGGCTTTCACAGTGGCCTGGGCTTCCTCTCTCTCTACCACTTCCATTGTGTCTTTAGCAACCAACTAGTCAAAGATAAACATATTAAAGTGTTATTTCAGGAAAAAATTTCTTTGAGCTCTAGCAAGTTATAATTATAAGACCTCCTTCTTACAGTGTCTTTGGAGATCTGCTCCATGGTGGCTACAGATTCCTTTACAGCTTCAGCCAGTAGTGGCTTCATGGTTTCCAGCTCAGCAGACAGTTTAGCCACTTCATCCGCAGTGGTCAGCAACTTATCCAGACCTGTCTTCAGGCGATTACGAGCTGTATTCAGCTCAGTCTTTTTCATGCCCACCAGTTTAGAGAAAATTCCAAGCAACTCCAAGTAACTTGTGGGAGTCACATAATTATAACGAGAAAGTTCAGCCAGGAATTTCTGGGAGTGGTTAAACACAGACACCTGGATTTCTTGACACATTACAACCTGTAAAAACAAATATCATTTATTGTAGAGTGAAATTCATGCTAATGTAGAAAACTGCACATTAAACAGACGTTAATTCATAGAAAATTTACACTTTGACAAGAAAAATTGTTTTAAAACATTTAAAAAAATCAAATCTCTATAGTGATTTTATTTATTTGTTTTATTATTTTGAAGTTTTATTGAAGTGAATATATTCCCTTACCAGACCCTCCATAATTTGATCTGTGGTTTCTAGTTCTGGAATGTCCATCAAGAATCGTAGAGCCACAGACCTGAGGGCATCGGCCGGCCACTCAGAGAACCAGTCAATGGTACAAGCAGTTAACCAGGGCTGGGAACTGTCTCAGGCGGGCTCGGAAAATCTCACCCAGGGGACTGAAATAACATTACATTCAGGTAAGTAGCAAATCAGGGGGTCTATGTTTATCAATGCTTTACAATACTTTATATTTAACTGACCTCATTGTGATGACTGTGTGAAGGTTACTCCGGACATTCTTTGTGTACAGAGAGAACAGATTTGTTTTCGTAGGCTGCATTCCCATATCCTGACATGCGGGCTTCATCGCAGTGTATATATTCTCCAGGTCATCAAACGCAGTAAATATTAGGCACATCCCCAGAGTTCAGAATGTTATTTAAGTCCTCCAGGAAGGACTCAGACTTGATCTGAGTGTCACTGAACAAGAAGACCATCGGCTTGTTCTCCAGTCCCCGCCTTCATCATCGTGTTCTTCAGATCGTCTCGCCACTCTGTCATTCCATAGTTCTTGGCCAACTCAATTTGGAAACAGTCATACTCATTTCTAGAAAACAACAAAGACCCTTCATACTAAATTATTGAGAAAAGTGTTAAATCAATCCAAGTTAATTGCAAGATTCTTTATGAACATTCACTAAGCATATGATATTAAAGGATTATAAAACCAACACTTTCATACCAATCAGTTCAAATGCTGAAGATCATTACATATATATGAATTAATATTCAAAGTCTATCAATTTGATATCAATTAATTATGACAAATACAATGTTTTAATCCATAAAAACTTTTCATAAAACTAATCAGAAGTGAGCATACATGTGAGCGGCTAGCCTGGTGAGGGACTGGCGACCACTGCCTCCCATCCCCAGCAGTAGGGCGTTACCCAGAGGCTTGCCGGATGATACGACTGATGCGTGACACGTGCTTCACAGCGTCCATAAACAAGACCAGCTTCATCTGGGCCGTATTGATCTGATTGTAGTCCTCTAGGTACTCATCCAACAGCTTCACCATCTACAAATGACAGCAGATATCTCTGATATAACAACATTTAATAATCCATCCTCAGACTTATATTGAGACCTGTTTATTTTAACCATCTTCAAGTCAAGGCAAAAATCTTATACTTAACAATTTCAATCATCCATATATTCATATTAATACATATTTTTTGGCAAGAACATAACGCCACAGCAATCTTGTATGTGTACTTTTTTCCTTCCTACAAATACCTTTTCGTGGTCAGTGATTTCTACGTAGGGTTTTTGATCCCCGCCCTGAGACATGAAGTCCCCAAATATTAGAGGCTGCTGTTTGACAACGTCGTCGAACTCAATGTTAAACTCAGACTTCATTTTGGACTTCATCAGGTTGTCGAACCAGCTCCTGTCCTCGTCGTTGACCAGACGATCCTGGAACACACGGCAACTCTCGTGGTACCACAGCTTCATCACATCGTTAATGCCCTGAAATCAGTCAGGTCATCTTTAACTTTTTATTTTGAAACAAATAGCTAGGTCTGGTCATATCAAATAACATTGATTTCACTTTTGAAACATGAAATCTGATGAATTGCAGACAGTTCTTCATGAATATTCCTACTTAAAAAGTAATTTCACTCTAAAGTCACACCCTAAAAACTATAAGTCAAAAAAGAACTATAAAAAATAATCTCAAACGTTTACCATTCGGTTACCAAAAAATTTCATTTGATATCTAAATCTATACTTATGAAGCAGATCCTGAAAAAGAAACATCTACGATCCAAACCCAAACAGAATTCAAATTCTGAAACTTACAATCTCTTCCTCTGTGTGACCAAACTTGGTAAAAATTGAAACAAAATTCGAACAAAGTGAGTAACATGTAATATGTAAAGAATGAAACAAACTCTGTCACAATTAACTGTCACACTTACAATGGTGGTCTGGTATAGAACAGACAAAAAAAATATCAAAATTTTAATGATCTCCTGTAAGCATCAGCATTCATCCAATAATTTTGTTGCAGTGGAAACTTAAGGATATGTAGATTATTTCCTGAGATGTAAATCTATATTTGAGATGTGATTTACATGTTTTTTTATTATCAGAATTTAATTTGATTAATTAAATCTTGTACATTGTCATCTTGAGTAGTAAAACTCAGTTGGTAAAACATCATTTTCTTTTAATGATTTATGGAAATCAGATATTATGTAAATCAGACTTTAAGATGAATTTTGAACAGTTTATAAAATGGATCAAATTCAAAACAGACTTATGAACTTTTATTCAAATCAATATTTTAAATGATTTTGATTTCCATATTTCCCTTTCAGATTTCAGTATCAAAAGAACAAACAAGTATGTACTGGAATCACAGTGAAATTACGCAAATTCACAACTATGAGTATTCAAGATTTAAACAGAGGTTTGTAATGACTGGTGGTGTACCTCTATCTTGCCCTGCTCCATCATTAGCATGCCCTGGAACACCTTGGACAGATCGCGCAGGTTGAAGGTGTAGTGGGACTTGGCGGGGGTGGGCAGCAGCTGGGTGATGATCACATTGTACACCAGGATACAGGTCTCCACCATCTTATCCGTGTACTGGGCACAGCTCGGGGCTACACAGGGGGGTAAAACATGGGTATAAATACAGTGCAAAACAATATAACACAGAAATGAAACTTGACCAAAGTTCATGAAGGTACTGACAGATCTATGTCATTGACTATAAGGATACTGATAGAATTGACAATTCTCAATAAAGGCATTCATAGTCTTATCGTTCTCAATAATGAAACTAAAAAAACTTAATAATTCAAAAACAAATCACTTAAAGACTTAAATATCAATTCTCTATTTCGTCCATTATTGGGTTGCAAATACAGTTAAACTTCCATATCTCGAACACTGGTATCTCGAATACAGTTGATATGTTGAAGTGATTTGCAAGTCCAAACCACTTATTTTTTAACTATTTAACCCTCGATATTTCGAATACTCAAATATCTCAAACTATTTAAACAGTTCCATCTAGTTCGAGATAACAAAGTCTCACTGTAGACTAACCAATAGATTTGACTGTTCTCTATAAGAACACTTAAAACGTCTCTTAAAAGATAAAGATGAATATCACATTTTCTACAAGAATGCAGTCTTTAACCATTCTCTATATATACTGATAGTAGTAGGCTCTATCATAACTTTGTTCAAAGCATTATCAAACAAGAAAATAACCATTATTATTCTACAGTTATAAAATAGCTGTAATCAAACGTACGCATCCAAGACTTTAAGATGGTTCCAAAGATCTTCTTCTTGCTGGGGTCCTCCATTTCTGTGAAAGCAAGCAAGTTGAAGTGTCTCTGGAGGCGCGCAGTGATGGGGTTCCTACCACCCCCAGGGGGTCCCATAGCACAGCAGAAGTTCACGTCCACAAGGTTACGGAAGTCACCTAAAAAACACATTATCATCATCACTATCGTTTTCATCATCATTATCACTATCGTTTTCATTGTCATTACCATAAACATCATTAATATGCTTTTATTAATAAAAATACAAGTAAAAACAAGGGACTGCCTCCTTTAAAAATTCTCAAAATTGCATTAACACTGACCTATGGCCTTCCTGTCGTACCACCCATAGAAGTCCATCCACTGCCGGATCAGCTCAATGGGAGGCTGTGCTCCATACTGTTCTAAGGCCGGCATGTTCAAGTCATCAATGAAGAAGATGAAGTATTTTCCAAGTGGAGGACCAAACACACCTTTACGCCTGAACACAAACACAGAGAGTTTCAAACACATACTAACTAATCATAATGATGAACAATCTTATAAGCTTTGCACAAAATCTGATAATATTTAGAGAGTCACACACAAATAAATTGAAGGATCTACAATGTCATGAGTTCTGGAGATATGATAAATGTCTGACACAGAACGAAGACAATCAGAGACTACTCACCTCTTGTCCAGCTTTCCGTCGATCAGATCCTGGGTCTGGTTGGCGCTGGTTTTGGCCTGAGAAGACGATGAACTCTGGCAGGAACTCTTTGGGCATCTTAGAGGTCAGCTTGTCAGCAATGGTCAGAGTTTTACCTGTACCAGTAGGGACCCACACACAACACCTGAAAGGGAGTTATCAAATATTCAACAACAATACCTTGGCTTAACGATGTATAATCTTCCAAGAGAAACCATTATTTCACAAATAAGTACTAAAAATATTATTCTGATTTATTTTTAAATTACCGTTTTCTTGTTTTTGAGGAGCATCTCCAAAACATGGGAGGTTCGAATTGTGTCCATTGTGGGTACGATGATGTCATGAGAACTTGGTATCTGGGGGGATGTTAAAGTCTGGCACTCCATGTAACCAGTTCCTCCACTGGACCTAAAACACCGAACAGGGATAACATTAAAACAATTTGCAGCAATACAGAATACAGGCCACATTATTTGCCTTAAAGGAATTCTTGACAATCTGTTGTATCAGAAGTTTTAATAGGACAGTTTTTATTGTCTCTGCAGAACTTTCACGTTCTGTTGACCTTTTGAACTTCTGTTTCCTCCTCCAGATTCTCATCAGTTTTCACTACTGCTGATCCCTGCATCATCCAGCCGGTAGTTGTACACAATACCCGTCTCTGGGAAAGGCAGCTCACACTGAAACAATACCAACATACAATTAGGATGCAAATATATTATCTAGTCATGTAAGAATAGTAAGATTTCTTTGTTTACTTTCCTAAGTAGACAACAAAACATTTCTGAACTATAGATATATAGTTAGATACATAAAAGTACTATCGAGAGCTGTAAAAGAAGCAAAGTTTCATCATAAACACAAGAAAAACCATAGTCTGGTTTGTAATTTTACTGACCCCTTCTTTCTTCATCTGTTGGCGGACCCAGTCAGAGAACTTGAGCCAGCTATCGTTGTCCCCGGTACAGCCCACAGACCAGACCAGTGAGAAGAAGAACCAGGGCTCGATCAGCTCAACGATCCGGTCCAACCGCGCCTGTGGGATTGGCTTATCTCCCTTTACAAAGAATACAACAAAAAGACGTTTTACAACACAGCATTGTATGGTGTTCAGTATAGCCTACAAAATTTTCACTCTCCTAAAAGGATCAAAGAATGTTTATCATGGTGATGAAAGAAAAAGATTCTACTTGTTTTTCAAAATTCTTGAAAATTTGAACTGTACAATGAAATGCATGAAGAATGACAAATAGGAAAGTGAACATTTTTTAAAACACAGTTCATGCTGAAATGAACAACAAGAGCAACAAGAACAGTAACTCTGGTCTTACTACAGTGTTCTCTTCCTCAAGTGAAAGTAAATCCTGATAGAAAGGATGTTAAAAGATTTAATTTATCATATTTATTTATATGACTCAAACTGAAAATGAATAGCAATGCTGATTAAATTTAGTTATACACATTCATATAAATGATTTGAGGTCTCATGTTTCTTTTGTACGATATAGGATGAAGCAACAAATGGACAGACAGACGGACAATAAAAGGGGTTCCAAGCTGTCATTATGGTTTTTCAGGTGATACAAAATAGCTGACCAAATCCTGCTCCAGACTGTATCTGAAATTGTAAAAACTTTCTACTCTGTGCAAGATGACTAATGATATTGTGTGCAGTCTCGTAGAGTTTTTAGACTACAAAAGGTATCAATTGACAATTAGAGTCCCATTAAATCATTAGGCTATTGCTGATTCCCCATTTCCAGAGATAATTCAGGATCATAGTATTGTTCCCTTTTCCACTGATAATTCAGAATCAGAATTATTAATTTCCCACTGCCAACGATTTAGAAATATTTATAAATTACCCCACGCATAGTGGAAGGCTGTAATTAAGATCACAGAAATCTTACTTAAACATAAAACTAGTTTTGAAATAAAATCTAGCTTTGAGTTTTGCAATAAAGGTAAATGACTATATATAATGACTGTATAAAAAAAATTACAGTTATATTTTCTAATCCCTGTGTTTATAGTTCCATGCAGCTATGTTCGTTTCCTATACTACTGTGTGCATCTACACATGCTAATAAACAGTGGAGTCTCTGTGAGATACAGGGTGACAATAATTCAATCATTCTATTGACTTCTCTAAATCTTTCTGGCACACTGAGACATGTATTTCTGACAGACAACATTATGCGTTTTGCCCTGCATTTAAAAATTCAGATCTTTTACTAAAAAGGGTTGTGGAAGTAAAGGTAAGTTTAACATTAAGTCAATTTCAAAAAGTAACATTTGATGACTTAACTGAATTTGGATTTAAGACGATTAAAGCTATTTAAATTGAAATAGAATTATAAAAGTTGTGGCAATTCCAATTTCATGACCAGTTGTAATTTATAAGATTACAATAGTTTATGTTTGACTGAAAAATAACACCTGGGGTGGTTTTCCATACAATACAGTCTAGACTCTGTAAAAAATGATCCAATGCCGGAACACTGGCCCTGATGCTAGCTGATTATCTAAGGGACATAGTACATGTACATTACACTGTGGGGATACCTTGTGTCTCATTGCATGCCCAATTTGCTGTGAGAGAGAGACAAGACGAGATACATATGCATATATACAAATAACTGATTGAGTTTCATGCATGGCTTACCCATTTTCTCTTCTCAGGCTATTATTTTGCATAGAAGTAGGATTAATTGTTATATACACTCAATACACAAAACACTGATGGAACCTTCCATTTCTTTTCTTTCAAATTTTATTTAAAATTGAAGAAAATTTTTACAAAGTTCCATGATTTTTGTTCACTATTGCAGATAAGTCCAAAGATGTTTCTATCATCTACCTTTTACATTAACATTCAATTAATTATAGAACATGGAAGGCTACAGAAAAATAAAATTTTAAACATATTCTAGTAGAAATCAGTTAAAGAAACAAAATCATTGCTATATAACAATGTTAGAAAAAAAATATCAGGAACAAAGTTGCTATACCCTTATAAAAACAAAGTATTTCTCATGGAAATTCCTAGATTTAAGTAAGATTTAAGTAAGAAAAATTGATAGATATTTTCCATTCAGATCTCAATGGAATGGAAATAGCAAAACTGTCCGTGTTACAAATCTATACTCCTATCTTTAGTGAAGGTATAGCAAAACAGTTTTTGACTGAAACTCGGGAACTATGATTTGTTGAACCTGGTGAAAGAAAACATTGCTCTTGGTCTTCAGCCTCAAGCAACATTCTGGTTCAACATAGGTTACCCTCATCCCCAGTCAATAACTGTATATATACAGTATATATATGAGTTGTAAAGTTTGTGATCTATGAGAAAAAAACCCAATGGAGATTATCATATATTTACATCAAAACACATCTATTAAAAAAACATGGTCAGACACTGAAGAATTATTACAATTTCAAGGACCATCAGAATCTATGAATTCTTTAAATTTAGTTCGCAATTTTGTACGACATTAGTATATTGATTTTAATTCATTAACAATTTATAAAACTTTGTTGATCAATGAAATAGCATCCCTATAAATCTATAAATTCTGAATGATTTATATGAAAACTGGCCCTGTGAACTAGAATAATTCCACAGCACGGATACATCAGTAGGGTTATAAGAAGAGGAACGATGAAGGAATCGAGGAATGAAGCAGACATACCTCCTGTGGGACAAATGGCTGGAAGAAGCAGTCCAGGAGCTTCAGGAGACTGAATACCAGGTTACAATCCACGGTCGGCACGATCTCCTTCATCTCCTTACGCACAAACTTAATGGCAGGCTTGAAATAGAGAATGGCAAAATTGGAAGGATATCCTATAGTTAGGGGTTACACACATGTACAACATCATGATAAAAATTAGATATTAAATGTATTATTGCAGAAAATTTTTTGCTTATACAATTATAAATGGGTTAGAAATTCAAAGTTATTCACATTTATGATGATTAGAACTTGTTTGTATTTTTTATAATGGGTATTTATTCCATCTAAGTAGTTGCATGCCTATCCAGACAAGCTATATATAATGTGAGGGAACCGACCTCCATGAATTTCTCAAACAGCCCCTCCAGCTTTTCTTTGTGGGGGTAGATAGCATCGGGGAGCTTTCTAATCCAACACTCCACAAACGGTCCCAGGCCGATGTAGCTGGGTTCCAAGTACACCATACCACAACGACTGACAGTGGCAGGGGAGGCAACTGCCAAATCCTGAACCTCAAACATCATGGTCATGTGCTGTCAGGCAAAAAACAACATAGTTAACAAAAGAACTGAAAATTTCAAACAAAGCCTAAAACATGGAAGATCAAATCTTTAGATCATTGACAGAAAAAATACTTTGAGATTTCATCTAACAATAGTATTTAAGACTACAAGTATAAGGTCAATAGTTTTCCTCTAACCTCAGTCAGTTTGATGATTTCTCCACTACTCAGACAGAGTTTCTTGTTGTCATCAAGTACTGTGTTCATGTTCTCAATCCAGACGGCATCCACAGGGCCGTCAAACACGTACCAACGCTTCTTGGGATCTGTGGCCCCGGATCCGATACGGATCAAGGTGGAAAGGATACCGTCAGTCCTGAGGGGGGGAGAGAAATGACAATTTTTGATTGAATAGTGTTCAGTAAAAAATAATAAACACTGGTAATTTATTTTAAAAATTTGTTCTGTTGTATTTTAACTCCTACCATTCATGTGTGAGCAGATCAAACTCTCCGTAAAGTTGACCCATGGTGATGGATTTGGGATTCAGGACATATGTCAAGGTTGTCTCAAATTCAGTTCCAGCAGGTGACATTTCTCCTTTCAGCGATGTTTGGGCATTCTTTAGGACCTCATAGCACTAAAAGAAACAACATCAGCTTTTATCACAGGATCACAAGGATATTTTTGAAACCAGGAAATTTTTGTATTTGTGATTTGTTGACCTACCTTGGTTTTGCCAGAACCAGTCGGTCCGACCAACATAAGTCCGTGCCTGACCACAGTCGTCTCGAACAGTTGGATACACTTGCTGATGAATCCTGGTGAAAGAAAAAATAAATGTACAATACATTGGGGCAATATTAGGAAATCTGACAGAATACCAACATAAAAAGAGTGCATTCTGCGAAATTTTGGTATAATAGCTATAGAGCAAATAATAATGTAACACGATACTGTAGATTCCTAATTAACAGCGAGGAATTATTTTCCAAGTAAAATTGCTAGAAGCAACCCTTGCAGATTTTAAAGTCTCGCATTTATTTTTTAGACAATTTTGTGAGTAAAGCAGGGTTTCCTGTACCTTCCACATCTTTGAGTCCTCCCTTGACACACATCTTTCTCAGTGAAGTGTCCAAGGCACCATAGTCAATGGGCTCCTCCCTGGTAAACAGAGGTGAAGGTCAGATATCATTCATTATCATCATTACACATGGAATATTAACATCTATGATGAATATCTACCACAATTCACACATAAAAGCACACAAATATTAAAGAACATCTAAACATTTCAAATTGTTCTACATTTCAGAATTTAAATAAATAAAGGTCTACAAAATGCACTCCATATTCAAATGAAATAGGATGTCTACCACCCAGCTACAGGTAGTTTAGGACTTACTCTTCACTGTCTGAACTGAAGCACGGAGAAAAGAATGAGAAAAATCAGACATTGGCCAAGAAATTGGCATAAGACTGAAGTAAGATTATAATAGACTGGCAATACATGTTAAGACAGTTAGTGTTAAGACTTGGAGCATCATATACAATGTATGTTATTGGAAGTATAAGAAGTTATACAGAGATTTAGTGTATCTTTTGTTATGTGAAGGTGTAAGAGATTGAATCATTATACCAGCAAGTAGCATATGACTCACTTAAAAGTTTACTACATAATACTTTTTATGTCTAAAATAGACTAAATAGATGGTAAAAATTAATTATACTTGGGAATGTAAAATTGTAAATAATGTTGAATCATGAAAATGGAAACCTTCTACGATCATGGCGGTACTTACTTGATGTTGGGGAACAGATCAGACACGATACCGCTGAACAGTTTCAGATCCTCTACCAAGAACTTGGGAACATTCACATCTCGGATAGCTCTCAGGACTATCAGTTCCTATTTAGGATAAAAAACATGCAATGTAAGCAATACAGACATCAACTCACATATTGCCAATGGTTTGAATGGTCTGAAATCTGTTAGATAGATAATATAGTTTAGGTAGGACTGACCTCGTTCATATCTGGGTACTGTCTCTTCAGGTTACCGGCAGCCGAGATGACAGACTTGACGGCTCTCATACCAAAGTCGTAGTGGTCCTATAGAAATATCAAATATTACACTTAATGCAATGTTCCAAAATACCAGGAGACATATGGTAGGTGACAATTATCAGTGTATAATGTGTCAGTACCTGAGAACTGAGCTGTTCTGAAGACAGCTTGAAGGTGGTGACAATCTTCTTGGCCAGCACTCGGGCGTCCGAGAAACCAAAGGAGAACAGACTGATCTCGGCAATGAGAGCGTAGTCCGGCACCATCATAGCCACGGGACGGAACAGAGCCTGGGAAAACAAGGATAGACATTAAAATAATGGCAGACCAGCAAAGTAGAATATACTGTAGTTTTTACATTTATTCGTTGGATTTCATTGTTTAACAAGTTCATCAAAATGAAAAATATGTTGATGGTTTATTTTTGACAACTATTGTCCACAAATTTACATTGCAGTGAAACAGCATGCTTTATGAAATTCTTGAAAATTGATACCTACAAAAATTATTGAAACCACATACCTTGTTTACAACTGAATTTGTTACCCTACGGTTGATGGGAAGAATTTTACCTTGAGGTTGTCTGGAAGTTCAGTTCTTCCGGCATAACCAGGATTCATGGTGATAAAGACAGCACAGGAAGGTTTGAGGACGAGCTCCACCCCCTCAAAGACAAACCTGTCCACCTACAAAACCCAGCTATCAGTCAGAGAGGATTCCAACAGGGCTTCAATTGTATCAAATCATTTTACATCAAAGTTTACTGACATTCATTTGTATCAATACATGTATTTGACTTTTCATGAAAGAAGTTAGAAACTACAGAGGATAAATAATAGTACATGTACAAAGTAGAAGCTCTACAGACAGTGTTATATTCCAGTATAAATATGTAAGACAGTCATATTTCAGTTTGCAATTAACTTTCATAGAAAATAAAACCATATTCTGTCATACTTTGATTGCAATAGAAGCTTCAACAAGCTCTGTCGTTTGCTTAGATCTGCATTACCTTGGCGTCCATAGCCTTCTGAATGGTTATAATTTGCATGGCAACTACAGACAGCACTTCTATGTTTATTCGGTTGAATTCATCAAAACATGCCCATGCACCAGAACTTTATGGGAAAAGAGAAAGTGAATGACAAGCACCCTGGCACATGATAGTCACATGATAGTCATATGACGTTAGCCATGCCCCAGGGAACTTCTCAGAGGGTGACAAGACATTACAGATACAACTACATGCAGACAGATGCTTCCTGGAATCTTGGTCAGTTCAAATAAAGGCTTTGTCCATAATCAAAATATAATTATCAATTGACCAATCTTCATTCCTAGAAAACATCTTGAAACTACGGTGTGAACAATTAAAGCTACATGTATAACAAGTACGAAGCTTATAACTACATGTATACAGAGCAGATTAGACTACGGGACTAGTTAGTCTACAGGAAGCTGAAAGATAAAGAACATGTTATCATCAGTGCAAAGGAGAGTCACTTTGGCAATATGACACCACCAGTGGAGCAGAGATCTACGGAAATCCACACCCTATGACACTAAAGGCCAGTCCCTGCACCTCGCAAACAGTCTGGCACTGAAGTAAAATGACAGCCCAACTGTTCACTACGGTGCATAGGAATCTAAGTTGCTGGCAGTTAGGAGAGAGCGGTTACATGGTGGGAAAACATGCAGGTCTATCAAATCCTACAGCCAGAAGTTCTAGTAAGGACTAGAGCAGGACTAAGGGAGGTTACTCAGGGTGGAGAATTTACCCTCTGTTGCTGAGCCTTCTGAATGGTGGTGATTTGTTGGGCGACCACAGACAATACTTCGATGTCAATGCGGTTAAACTCGTCAAAACACGCCCAGGCTCCGGCACTGAAATCAGCTCATAGTGTTAACAGACAACACCAATATATCTAGTGTGTAGAGTGACTAACATTTCCAGTGTATGTAGTGTTCTTGGACTTAAAGTGTGGGTACAGCTTTGTGCATTTGATCCAAGTTCTATATAATTAATCATTATTTTGGTTTGTGATTTCGCTTCATGACACAATATTGAACAAATGTAAATTGTGACATTGTGAAACATGTTTTACAATTTGATAAAGCAACAACATTTATCATTCTTTGTTGATTTTTGTTTAATTTTACCAATTAATGAACAAAGGTGATCAATTTAGGTACATATCCCTTACCTGGCTAAACCTTTGAAGAATTTTCCCATAGCCATGAAATCCAGCTGATCTGAGCAGTTAAATACCACACACTGGATAGCCATGGCTTTAGCCAAGTCCTGTAAAGGCATAACAATTTTGATTTAGTCACCACAAATATCAAAGGTCATTCTCCTTTGTATTTTAAACAAATGATCTTGACCCTCCATTACTGACCTTTGTTGTCTCTGTTTTTCCTGTACCAGCATGGTCCTGCAGGGGCACCTCCAAACTTCAAGTGAAGGGCACCAGTCAAGGTCAGATAACATCTAAAAGGTCAAGGCTAAAACTGAGTACACTCAAAACACTCTGATCTTGTGGCATATATTGCATTGGTTATATCAGAGAGAATATATGTAAAAAGCCCTGTCCTATAGGGACAGAGGCACCCACCTGTCTGTGAGAGGAGTGATGACAAGACGTAGTGTGTTCCCCGAGATACTCGTATCCATAACTAAACTCTGCATTCACAGCTCGAATAAACAGGTTCTCTTCCTTCCAATAGTACCTACAATCAAAACAGTCATAAAAGCATTGAAACATCTATTGTATATTAAGATGTAAGTTCTCTTGACATAAAATATCTCTGGTCATAAGAATCGTATCAAGATTAGATGAATCAAACAACTGTACCTTAGCTGACTGATCCACTCGAAGTCGTTGGCATTGGCCACGTTCTCTTCCACCATCCTGGCAACCACATCTCGGGCGTGCACCTCTATGACAATTAGTGCAGACAGCGTCATTCTCTCGATCTTCTTCAGGTCCAGCCTGACCAGGTTTCGCAGGTCGTCCAGCTGACTCAGCAGTTTCTGGTAACCCTCTTTCAGACACTTGTTCTCAAGGGCCTCCGTAACTTCTGATGTCCAGTACGTCTGACATCCGGCGATCACAACCTGACCGGGCCACTTCAACACCCAATCCGTTCTCTTAATCTGTAAAATATTTGTAACACATAAAAAACCTGGACAAAAATTTGAGACCCAAGTCTAAACAAGTTTTTTTTTGCAACTTATGAAGTATTCCTTCTCTTCTCTTCTCTTCATCAGAACAAGGAATTTCCAATTGTTATATATAATTTATGATCTTTTCATAGTCTGTGAGAGATATCCTTCTTTTTGTTTAAAGTCCTAAAAGGATTCTCCAGAGCTAAATATATAATACATATACCTCTTTGTAGTCTTTGAGGGAATCCCTGATGATGATCCTTAAGCTCTCCTTCATGCAGCGCTCAATCTCCAACATCCAGTCCTCCACGTTCCCTGTGGGGTAGAGCGTCTCCATGAAGGCCACATCCTCACCCTCAGCAGAGTACATTCCTGGTGATCTTCAGATCCTCCTCAAACTTCAGCTGTAATCCCAAACAAAGCCATTTAGTGAAGCAATCCCAGACAACTCAAGTAAGAAAGGACATCAAGATGTAGGTGTAAAGTGTACAGTGTCGATATACCAAATTTTAATTCGCTTGCCAGAAAATTTCATGATGTTTGAAAGATCAATCATCCATTGCAAAAATATTTCTTGCCTAAACTTGATGTTGCTTGTATATTTCAGAGAATCAGCATATATTCAACTTGCAGACATTAATCATTGTGAACCAGTTAATTACTGGTAAATTGCAAAAATAAAGTAGTGCCAAATAAAAGTTGGTTTTCAGTGCTTTTTACTATTGATTCTAATATGCAATTTGCACTTCAAAGTTGAATCATAATTTTGTCTCTATAACCATATAAAACAATTACCATAGCAATGTTTTCAAAACATTTCCTAAGATGGGGCTGTACAGCTGTGGGATCTTTGGTTTGAGACAGAATCTGTAGCAGTTCATCATCTGACAGGAAGTAGAATCGTGGGAAGGCATTCCTCTTGGTCTCCAGGTACTCGGAGAGACCTTTCTGCACTTGTTCAAGCAGTTTGTTACACTCCCTCAGGTTGTCCAGGAGTCTATTGTCTGGACACAGGGATATCACCTACCAAATATAAATTAAGGGTCAATCACTATTAATACATGTAAGTTAACACAAAATTAATTTCACACCTTTATACCCAAAATATTTCAATCAAATGATGCTAAACACGATATGCTCCTACTTGTTTTGTTTTTCTGCAATTATATTTCTATTTCGATTCTCCATTTTTTGAAATTTTTTAAAGTAAATGTTAACCATGAACACTGGAAGAAGTACACAGGCACTACAACACAACCAAGTATAAAGGAAATTATGTTGTGTACCTGAGGATTATCCTTGGCGGTCTTCATCAGCTTCCTCCAGATCCTCTCCATGGTCTGGTACCTCTTACTCTCCACCGGCAGCTGTCGGTTGATGTCCTCCGAGGAGAAGATGGGCTCCAGGTACAGCCACGACCTTTGACATGTGATCCATTCATCCAGAACATCCTGTGTTGTCTTCAGCTTGTTCTCCCAGCTGCTGATGCGGTCCTCGAACGGCTTCTTGTATGGTGAGAATGACATGGACTGGGTCATCACAATGTGATCGTCCAGGAGCTGGGAGGTCTCCTCGGACGTCCGGATCATGTAGGTGCCGGTGTCCTTGTAGGGTTTGATCTCCAGCTTAATGTTCTCCCACTCCTTCTCCATCTTGTCTAAGGCCTGCTCTATGGAGTACTCCTTACCGGCCACCTCCGCCACCTTGGTGATGGTGCTCATGTGATCCTGGAGCTTCATCTCCAGACACTTACTGAATGTCAGATTGGCCTTAGGTCGCACTGGGAATCCAATGTCATTCGACAGCTAAAATAAAATAAAGTCATTCTAAATGTAGGAAAAAAGTTCTGATTGAACAAACTAACAAACCATCCATTCCATAAAAATCAGAAAGATGAGGATTCTAATTTTCGACAATATTTGGGATTTAATAACTATGAGGTCATAGAAAGTTGATTAGCCTTGGAGCAATTAGTTTTGTGGGCTTTAACTGACCTGATCCCAATGTCTGCTCCTCATTCCTGGGTTCCTCAGACCCTGGATGAGGGGAATGTAGGGCTTGAAGTCCTCAATCAGACCCTTGATCTCTGTGGCTACTAGCTGGACATCTACGAGACAGAAAAAGTTTTGATATTATAATAGTACAAATTCAAAACAGACACAATGCAGAGTACAGTAATGCTCGACATCTACAAGATACAGTACGCCTAGAACATTGTAAATCTGTTGGCCTTACAGAGTTAACAAGTGACCAACCATTTCAAAATTACAGTATCTTCACTATATAACTTTGATTCCAGAATTGTACAGAAATTTAGATCCTTGTTTGAGGCAGAGAATGAGAAAATTAGACTTACTTGGCATTTCTTGGAAGAATCGGACCGACTTGTGCATTGTCTTGAAGGCTTCATTGACGTTTTTCTCTACCTCCTCAGAGTTGATAGCATTCAACGGATCGTTCATCCAGCTCTCGTGCCACCGCAACCAATCCGAAACAGTGATCCACAAGTTTCGGAATGGTTCAAATTCCTTCACAAGTTTGGACAGCTTTTCATACTATAATGACAAATGCAGGGCTGCCACTATCACTTCTATTACACACTGTGCGTTCTGTAAGCGCTGTCACAACAATCAAGCTACATTATCATACAACACTAAGGGTATTGTTCTATAGGGTAACACATCTAGATCAAACTCTCCCTAGGTATTATGAATTCAATCAGAATGAAAGATAATGCATGTCAAATTCACAACACCTTCTAGGAGCTAATATTGCTGCAGGACCTTTCAGTGTAAAATTTCTATTAAGAAATTCTACACCAAGACCTTCACTGCATTCGACTAAGTCAAACGTAAACTTTCTAGGCATGCAAATAAGTAATAATAAGTACATGTATAACTGTTCTGCCTAGATAGTATAAATGAATCGATTAACACTTTTAACATTTAAATTCTATGTGCTTGTGTTTTCTGATACATTAACAAATTCTGTGAGCAATACATATAGACAAATGCATTTTAATCTACCATGCAATCAATGTTAAGAGTTTAAGAAAATAAAACTAAAATATACTACAATGTGACGATACAGTACAATAATTAATTTTAGCAATGGATAAAATGGAATATAAGTCACAGCATACACATCTGCAGCTACACTCTGAAAACGAAGTAAAATTATAAAACCCTACAATTAAGATTATATTCTACAATGACATGTAAATAAAAACGCAGGGTATAATCACTACACTTTGTGGTACAGTCAAAGTAGTTTGTACACTATCAATAAAAAAAAGACATGCAAAAAACACATATGGATGTTTATTCAGTCTGGGAACTACCAGTAGTTAAAACATCTAGAAGCTAAAAACAGGAACAGTAAGCCACTGGGTGCAAGGTATAAATAAAGCTACATCTGCCATCACAGTTGATAAAACCAGGCACCCTTGGAAAGGAATCCGAAACGAGACAGAAATGGAGTCAGCTCCCTAAAAAACAATTCCTGGCACAGGGTTAGACGAGTCAACATGCTCCGATCATCGTGTATGGACAGGTACTTACGTTTGTGACAGGCATACCAAACAACCTCTCTCGGTTGTTGTATGTGCTGGCCAATCCCTGAGCTTCCTTCAGCTGCTTGTTGACCCTCCTGACCTCATTTGCGATTTCATGGGCCTTGCTAATGTCAGTGTAGGCGGCCATTCCTGCCACCACCATCTGAAACAGAAATGGTTCACAATTCACAGAGCTGTATTCTCCCATTAATTAGCATATATAAAACACTAGTGACTTTGGTCCATAAAATTTTATCAGAGAGGGACCAAAATTCAAAGATTTGTAACCTCCTATAAGGTTATAGATAAAACTGGTGATTTTGGTCCATCAAATTTCCTAAGAGAGGGACAAAAATTCACAGAGCTGTATTCTCCTAAAAAGTTTCCTATGCATCAAACACATAAAAAATATGTAACGGCATACATTTAATGCCGTTTTTGTAAACCATCAGAATTTTCAATACTAAGATATCAAGGATTTAGCTCTTTTAGTTTTAGGGGATTTAGTTTCCCCTTACCTGTAGTGTGTCCAGTCGGTCATTGAAGTTGGCCTGGTCCGAGCCCTGCAGCTTACGGAACCTCTCCTCATCCTGGTCAAGCTGCTCATAAGTCTGCTCCATCTGTCGCTCAATCTTGTGTGGCCAGCCAATTGCCGTCCACCTAAAAACGCAAATTTAAGTGTTTTCAAATAACCCCCTTATCAAGTACATTTTTTTCAAAGATTTTGTTAGGTTTCAGTGTGACTTACTTGGCATTGAAGTCGTCTGTGGACAAGTTATAATAAAACTCCTCTATCAACTCATAGTCATCCATAGCTTTGTCAATTTTTTCCTGTTAAAATCAAATTTATCCTTTAATTTAAAAAAATCAGACAAGAAAATTATAGATTCCATCAAAATCCAAAAATTCTGCTGATCTGAAAATAGCTATGATGTTTGAGTACCTGGTGTTCTTGGAGTCTCTCGGGGATTCCCTTCATCCACTCCCTCATGTCGGACAACTCCTCCACACAGTTAGGTTTGTTGTATAACTTACGGTTGATCTCCTTGAATTCCTCACAAGCCTATTGAATCAAATCCTTAAATCTCAAAAACCCATCATCAACACAAAAAAATATCACTAAAAAAAACTGTTACATCAAAATTACGATCATTCATTCTCCTTAAATTGTAAACTTTCATGGAAATAAAATTTGAATAAAAGTATATAATTTTGCAAATTAATGCTCTTACATCATCAGCCTGGTTGCGGAGTTTCCTGGCCAGGAGCTCCAACATGGCATTGCTGAGGTTCTTTCTCTTCTTGGAAAGGGTCTGTTTGACGTTCTCTGTGTTGACCCAGAATGGCCCAATGACGATGTTACCAGGGATAGTGGCCTCGATGATGTCCTTCTCCTTAAGGTGCATCTCAACTTCCTGTTTGACCTCCACTGCTGTGGTTCCCTCCTTCTTTTCGTAGTCACTGACAAAGAAAGCACCAAATACCAGCATTGTACAATATACCACTCTTACAATAAAAGTTCCAGGATCAACAATTTTGGATTCATTATAAACAAAATTCAATTTATCCAATAAATTTATTATACAACTTAAGTTTAGACTCAGAGGAATGAAGTGGATTTCAATGTTAGCTTCAATTTATTAAAAGATAGCATATTTTTGTATCCATTGTTGACTGTATTCCCTTTAGACTTTTTAAGAACTCTCAGTTGCTACATGAGATGCATGTTTTCAGTAAGGACCTAATCTCTTACGCGATGTATTTGTTGATGTCAAGGTTCATCAGTTCCAGATGTTTCTCATACTCTCTGGCGTAGGCTTTCATTGGGATCAGTGCCTGGTTGATGGCCTCCTTGATTTGTTTTCTGAGTTTCTCCACGGGTGGCTCATGGGCTCCCACCGACTCCAACAGAGGAGTACCCGACCAGAATATGTCCTCCAATATGTACTGAAAAAAAAATCACAAAATTTAAAATTTACTCCATGTACGTGTCATGTATATTTTATTTCAAAATTGATAAATCAAAATAATTTAAAAATATATTTGATAATTACCTTCTCGAGTTGAGGCACGTTCTGAGTCGAACCAATGGCCTTATCAAACAGCCCCACCAACATTGTCTCAAAGCTGTTCAGGTTTGTGCTATAGTGGACACCCTGATTATCCAACATCAGATCCACCAAGAACAGGGCATTCCTCTTTGGCCTAACAAATGAAATACAATAAGCATCAAGGAAAAATAAAGATAATTTAGATGATACAATATGTTGGCTTCATTCTATAAGGAATAACCAACTAGCTTAGCCACGGCTGCCCATTGCTGTTCCTGTAAAATTGTATAAAGAGCATACAACCCTGTAGTTTTGATAAGACATAGGGAGTTGATTTTTTTAAGTATGCGACTCACTTGTAGGTGCTGCTGATGAGGTCAGTTCCCCATGTAAAATCTTCAGGCAGTTTCAGAGTTGAATGGCTTGCATCAAGCACCATCTGTGTGAAGTTGACCAGGGAATCCTGAATCAGGTACCGCATGGAATCCTGTGGGTGAAAAAAATCATCCATGAAAATAAGCAAGAAACTTTCAAGAGTAAATCATTTATAACCTTAAAAAACATTATTGCTTCAAATTTAGAAGTTGAAAAAAGTGTTTATAGAAATTTCAAAGAAAAGTTTCTAACCTGCATGATGAATTTGACCATTTCCATGAGCTTCTTCAGCTTGGAGATTTCATAAACCTGGAAGTTTTTCTCATGGATGTTGAACCAGCCCTTGCCGACATCTCGGAGTGAGGTTCTGATGGCATTCCTCAGTGTGCTGATCCAACTGTCCTTCAGGAATAAGGACACCTAAAATAAAATAGAATGTAGCTTATCAAAAAACCCAGAGGCTGGAAAGGTGAGATGTTGGCCTTTTTATTTGGTGATTATTGATTAAAATAATGAAATCATGTATAGTCAATATCTACAGCTTGTAGTGAGAGCCCTTTGACAAGATTGCCATGGAAAAGAATTATGAAATGTAACTGATATGTAGAGGTAAGTGAAGAACAACAATTGAGTTTTTATTTACAATAGTGCAATGTAATCAACATGTACAGGTAGGCAAGGGACCACCTGTAATTTTAGTTTACCTGTGAAGTGGCCTGGGCCTGTGTCTGCTCAAACTCCTCCAGCCTCATAGGTTTGGTGGTGGGAATGTGGAACAGGGACATGATCACCACTTTGTTACACTCGCTGCGCACCATCCCAATGGCCGAGATACTCTCCTCCCTGGTCAGCAGGGAGTTGAACGTGAAGTCGTCGTACTGGCTGTCAAACGGGTACTCAGTGATGTCTACATTGCAGCCTGAAAACAAGAAGGCAGATTTTACATGTCTTGGCACTGCGCAAAATCTGACCCTCTTCTATTTCTTTAACAATTAAATCAAAAATTCCTACAATTTCCAGTTTCTTGATGATAACTATATTATATACAATCTGCATACAGATGTCATGATTTTTTTTATATTCTACAGATCTTTCCTTTGATTTGGATGTGCCTATACCTTTCTCTGGTACCACAATATTTGCCTCCTCTGGTTGAGATACGAAACCAAAAGTGAAAGGATCATTCTCCACCGTCTTATCAAAGATGATGCGGTTCATGGATCGGCAGAAGTCAATGTTCACCTCCTTCTCAAGCACTTGTAGGTAATCATCCAACCTAACCACAAATCAAATTCATAAGCTTTTATATTAAAGGATTCATTGTGTGAGTAATAATAGTTGGTAAAATATCAATTTTGCAAATAAAAGTCTTGCGTTTCCTTTATATGTGCACTTTAGCAACATTTTGTGAATCATTTAGTGTGTGAATGGGTGAAAAAAAGGGGGTGTAGGAAGGAAGTCAATTACCGTTTGTCTCCCTTGAGTCCGCGAACATCCCGGGACGCTTCGATCATTCTCTTGAGGGAGGCCTGGTCCAGCTCCCCCACCCCCTCCATTGGCATACAGTCCACATACAGACTGTACCTGACCAGGGCTTCCGTGTTCTTCCTCAGCCGGAACGCATCCACCACTCTCCTGGCAAAAACTCTAGGATCCTCTCCTCTAAACATCAGCCTCACCCTGTGAATCCAGTATTGGCTGGGAAGCTCTATTCTGGAACCTTTATCATAAATTAAATTTAAAAAACTTTGAATTTATTCTTCCATATACATGAGTAGGATATCCTTTATTGAAATTTCAATTTGGATCACTTGAGCCATTCTGCACTTTGTCTTGCTACTATTAGATTTGATTTCCTCACCATCTGGCTGAATTCCTCCATTGATAACTGGCTTCCCTGAACCATCCACCACACGACCTTGACTGTTGACCTTTTGCACAAGGTAGCACTTGTCTTCTGGGTTATAGTCCAACACTCCGACCTCAAACCAATCGTACACAATCTTAGGGTCTGTTGGATCCACTGAAGAGAATATAAATAGTTTTAAAGCCATTAAACAAAATGATAGGACTAATTTATTTACATCAATTTAAAATACAAATTCTCCATAACGCTACTTATAAAAATTGTTTGTTTGCCCTCTAAAGAATGACTGATCAAAACTACCCTATTCAAAATATTTTCTTTAAAAACCTGATTGTCTTTTTGAAAAATTCAGTTATTTGCAGCTATTCAATTTTTGCACAACTCAAAATTAAAAAAAAAACCTTTACTTTCTTCCGACCCAATCATAAAACACTGAGTGCATGGTGAGAGGGCAAACATACAGTGTCTTTACACGCTTCTGATTATGCCATAAAAAAAATTATAACCGAGTAAATTTGTAATTTATGCACATCTATATCAACATTAACTTACACTCTTTGTCTGAATCTTTGCTGGGCAACAATGCTAGCCCAGGGACGGGTTTTCTGTGCCCATTAGTGTGTCCCATGAGGATCCACTCGCCCGAGGTACGGATGTCATGTTCCTCATTGTCAAACAAGTGGAGGGGGAGGTAGGGAGGGAAGGGGGCGGGGTCATTGGGATCCACATTCAGTTTCACTGGGAACTGGCTCTCTTTTGGCATTAATTGATCAGTCTTAATTCCCTCAGATTTAAGGAGGGACTTCAGGTCTAAGGTGGAGTATAATCGTCTCCTCCTGAAAAGATGAAAGGAGGTGAAAATGAAGTTGTACTTTATAAGTCAAATTTCTTATCAAGCAGAGTCATTGGGCCATGGCTTGAGTTGATATATGATATTCATTAAACCAAAGTTTTTCATAAATTATTTGTATGACCTTTCTGTTTCGATTTTCCTGGGGCATTCTCCAGGTTTTGTGTAAAATGGCAATTGTACTTTTGGCTCTGATGCTTCAATGGGAAAATCCTGTAAATGAATCATGAAAATAAATTAATGTTAGGCCTAAAAAAATAAATTGTGTGTTTAGGGTAACACTGATGAAAAAATTAGGTTAGGTAGGTAGGGATTTTTTTTAATTTTATCATATTTTTTTTGTATGAATCATAAGAATGTTTCTTTGTTTTATATTTAAAAACGTAATTTTTATTGGAAATGAGATAAAATTCACAATCGGATAAAATCAGACATCTAACAGTGTTTTCCCCAGAAAATTTTTGAAGCATGGGGGGGAAGTTTGTCAGAGTAAGTGCGCGGTGCGGCATTAAAGCGCCTAAGCCAGCAAAATCACTGTGCGTAATAATATAACCATTTGATGAAACGTACTACATGATATGTACTATAATCGATGCATTTTCATGAAATCTACATCAACAAGTATCATTTCAATTCATAATTATATTTTCATATCTGTGTATATTTAATATACAATTTTTCTGGGTTTTTTTCTTGAAAAACTAATAACATTTTTTTTTCAAAATCAGTTTTTTAAGAGGTTGGTCCTCACAAGTTTTCACAAAACACAAGAAATATAGATTCACATGGCAGTTCAACATCAGCTTCTGTCCCACTCCACTCCCACTCCTTATAGAAGAGATTTTTTTAGGGGGGTGTTGAACAAGAAATAGGCAGAACAAGTCCATACAATTACATCAAACTTGATTCAACTTATTCTGGGCAGTTAATATTTCTTGTTTAAATTGGGGGTTCATATGAAAGTTTCTGTGATATCTTGACACCAGTCCCCTTCCCCGTTTACATGTATGTACACAGTCAATCATTTTAATAGGCATACAATATACGATGTTTCTAGTCATGTGACATCGCTTCCGTGCATTTCTGCAAATAACTGTAGTTTTTTTTTTCTTTATTGTGTACATTTTTTCAAGTTTCCAATATCCTTGCGGCAAATAAAGAGTTCAAGCATATCAATCCAAGCTAACACCATCGAGTGAACATTGTGCTATTTTTAGATCTTGGAAAATCCACAACATTCGATAATGGCGGAGATGTCGAAAAAAGCACATTATATTAAAACAAGAAGTAATCACGTCCCTATTTATGCATTAATCACCAATTAATAAACTCAGTTTAAATATATCTTAATCATAAGCTAAGTTCTTAAACCGTAAACCACGTGTGCCCCATTGCTGAGATCGATGTCGAAATTAACTGCGCTCACTGCGGGTGCAAGTGTTTTTCTGAAGTTTGAGCGGATAAACGATAACTTTATATCTACTAATTACAGTTAAGATATGTAATAATCGGAAAAAGAATTTTGCTTTGAAATAAACATGCATAGCGGGAAGCATGGCGGCACTGTGTGATGCATGGCGGGGGATCTTCAATGGCGGTACCGCCATGCAAAATCGGCCTGGGGAAAACAGTCTAAAAATGGTAGGATCGGGCCATTTTTGTAGGTTAGGTCTAGTTACCCGAAACACACAATTTTTTTTTGTTAGGCCTTATTATATATAACCATGCATGCATAAATAATAAAGATAAGAAATACTTATAAAAAGTTAAAAGACTTACAGAAATGGCTGTGATTTCAGTGCTTGGACCATATGTATGCCCTTTCAGTGTCTCTAACACATCTGTTTTTTCTTCAAATGCTGTCACTGTCAACCAAATAAAAAATAATCAATAAAGACATGTTTCAATATATCAATGAAATGCTTCTTGCTTGATGGTTTTTATATGCGTATGCACAATTTAAAGACAAATCTGATTAAACAAACAAACCTTTGGGTATGTGTTTTTCTTTGGCGACGTTCCACAATGTGTCATGATCTGTTAGAGGTCCCTCTAACACTTCCTGGAAAACATCCAATTTCTCACCGTTACCGTATGCATGTTAAATATATGCACATGTGATATAGGTAATTACTGTAATTGATTGCATTATAATTTACTTTCTGCGAGAAATTTTAATATGTAAAATAGTTTGTTTTTGGTCAAATAGGCTGCCCTTTTTTATTTTCAATGTATCAGTCAATATATATACAAACTCACTGCAACATCTGCTTCTGTTCCAATGATATCAGAGTAAAATCCCCGCTGCTTGATTTCCGGGTACTTCTGACCATCAGCTGTAGTTTTACTCGCACCCTCTACGCGAGTTCTGTTGGCAGAAAACGGTTTCCCACCGTGGGAACTTCTGCTCATTCTTGACGTCATATCAACCTATCAACAAATATTAACGTCTTTTCATAAGACATTTATTCAATCACCACATATATTGTTATATAAACAATAGTATGGAATAAGTAGAGTAATAATAAAATCAATAGTTGGTCTACAAGTTGCAGATATCTCTAAAGAATACTCATGTATGGAACTGTGTTAAGAAATACTACGTAGCCATTAGGCCCTATATAGCCAAGGGGCACCGATTATTTTACTAAAATAATGAAATACAAATTTATCATTGACGTATCGATTTAGAAAAAGAATTTAACTTAAAATTATGGTTCTGATTTGTCTCAAAATAAAAATAGACTTTACCTTCGGCTTATAAATTCATTCGTAAGTTCTGAGTTTTCTCACACTGCCGACAAGTTGAAGCAGTTTACATTCAAAATGGCGTCGTCTCCTAGCAATGGGCAGGACCTAACAAGCGATATCCTTAGTTTTTTAAATATTTCTCATGACATATACTTGCAAAGATGTAGCAAATTCTATAAGATAATATTACAATGTTATCACTACAGTGATTCAATAGTATATATATCTAAAATATAAAGAGTAACAACTCATTTAAACCGTATAAAGTTATCGCTTATTTTCCGCTTCGTTGGAGTTTCCCGCCAAGTTTCAAATTTGTAATGTGGATTGACCCCCCCCCCCCCTTTCCATTTAACATACAGAATCTAAATTTTTCATCATATCGATATAGAATAACATATAAAGCTATAACTTCTTTATGTCAAAATGCACTTATATAAATTTTAAGGAAGGTTTTAGATCAACTTGAATTTGTCAGCTGTTTGTAAACTTCTATGTTTGCGTTTCTTTCAAGTTATCCATATATAAAAATCCCTGTAAATCCCTTGTAGCTAGAGGTCATTGACATTTTCTATAAAATACAGTTACAATAACAAGTAGTACTTGGTACTTGTGAGCTTATATCATACGTCTATAAACACTAATAAAATGATATACGTGTACGTCTTCCATATGATAAAAAGTGACAAAAATTACATAGAAAAATTTATAACCTATAGAACAGAACATTTATTTCTAATTTAGAGCCCAGAACAGACAGGTATCCAATTATAACAATTAAAAGGGAAAGATATGTCAATGAATAATATAAGTATAATTAACAATTATAGAAAATGACACTGTTAATTCCAACAATATTGTACCATTTCAGGTAAAATGAGTACAATGTATAAACAAGTGTTTGACTAAATACTATAGTATGTTATCATTAATGAATTTTCCCACAAAATTAAGAATTTCCTTGTCTTCAATACTGAGTTACCGTAAGAGAGTTTTTTTTTATATCATAATCTAAAGCTGAAAAATTTGGAAACATGCCTTTATTTATAACTGAAATATTTCTTTTCCTTAGTGCATGATCATATATTTGACATGTTTTCAAAAAATGAGTTTCATCATCTATACTGTTAGAATTAAATCTATTACATAATCGATTCTTTTCAAGAGATGTTGGCAAGTCTACCTACTTCAGTTTGCTACCTGTGAGAGGAAATTCTTAATGGGCTCCAAATTATCTTTATAATAAATAAAAAATCTAAAAGGTTGTCCTGGAGTATGGATAGGACGGGGAGGGGGTGGGGTGCTCCAACCCTCGAACACCCAGCACCACCCCATTCTCGATGTTCCAAATTGGATAGGCTACAAGCGTACTTTAAAAATCCACCCACTAAAATCTGGTCGATTGAGCTATCTCATGTTCATCATGCTCTATAAAAAAAATTGAACTTTTTGAATATGAATGTACCCGTGCGTCTGACTCCAACACAGTGTCTTTTATTGAATTTAAGGTGAATGTTAGTTTTACCTGCAAAAATAAAAATTTTGACCTACTCTGCATGCGCTCTATAGAATATAAACAGCCGCAAACCAGTTCATATTTGTATTATATAAAACGTATCTGTCAAATACAATTTCTTAAAAAAAAAATAGGATAACAAAGTGAAATGTTGTATTTAGACGCAATGATCCAAAACTACTTGCATTAGTTTTGCGTTTATTATTATCTTGCTTTGACTGACACAATATCTTTTTCATCACGTTTTCCGTGAACGATACAATGAATTTAAATATTTTATTTGTATCCTGTGAACCATGTACCCCAGCTTGCTTGATTTTCAACAGGACAAAATCTCTCTAGTTTCGCCAAACACTGTTGGTTATTTAAACACCCATCCGTGCAATCTATTCTTAGTTAGTCTGGCCGACAACTGACTTGCAAGTTGTCATTCCGTCAGTCGCCTGAGCTCGACTTTCAAAACAAAAATGCTGTGTTTGTGTTGGACATTGCTAACCCTAGCAATAACAACCTCAGGAAAAAGCCTACCAAAATCATCGACTTTGACCCCAAAAGATCGCCTGCTCTTAAGAGAGATCGAATGCCTCCTGGAAGACGAAGCACTTTGTGACCAAGACTCTATGCCGCAGCAAAGCAATGCCGTCAAAAATACTATCTACTTCAACGGAAATGTGTACACTGTTGACGGAACAGACTGGGACCAAACCCCCAAGGAGGCAATCGTGGTGCAGGATGGGAAGGTTGCGTTTGTGGGGTCTAACCAAGATGCGTTAGAGTACGTCAATTGCGAAAGCAGTGTGCTGGATCTAAATGGAGCAACGGTGCTGCCAGGATTCCATGATGTCCATATTCATCCGTTGGAGGCTTCGTCAGCGCGTTGGTAGCACCTGCAAACTTACGTCGGACACAGACCCCGAACTAATGAAGGATATATTCAAAACATGTGCTCCAAGACAAATCGGGACGGAGTGGGTTCTGGGAGGTGGTCACTCCATTACACGTATTCTGGATCACATCGAAAAGGGAGGGAGACCTCCCAGGGAAATCATTGACGAAGTTCTGCCGGATGTCCCCGTGGTCATGCTGGAAGAAACCTCTCACTCCGTGTGGGTGAATTCCGAAGCGCTCCGAAGGGCAAACATTACCAAATGGACCCCAGTGAGGCCCGGGGGTGTCATCATGCGAGAGGAAGATACGGGCGAGCCCAACGGAATCCTGCTGGAGGATGAAGGAGTATCGATCATGGAGTTCGCGATGAAACCAACGCCGGAGTTAGAGGAGCTGAACTATGAAGGCCTGATAGACGGTCTGTGGTATCTGAATGAGAACGGGATCACTTCGGTCAGTGACGCCAGGGTCTATTGGGGACGGGGAAACGACAAGACCTGGGAGCGGGTATGCAAGGAGGGGAAGTTAACAGTGCGTGCCAATCTGGCTCTATGGGCGTATCCCCAAAAAGATGATTCACAACAAATCGAAGCCCTCAAAGATATGTTCTCTAATGAGAATCCAAATTGTTTCCTCCGGAAAAACCAGATTAAGGTCTATATTGACGGTCTTTTGGACAGTACCACGGCGGCAATGGAAGAACCATACGTGAAGAACTTACATTTACCGGGAATATCCGACAATAGGGGTTTGAACATTTTTGATCAACCACGGCTTGCAAAATACGTCAAAGAGTTGCAGAATTTCGACAATAATAAAGGCTACGATTTTCTGGTCCACGCTATCGGAGATCGAGGTGTTCATCAAGCACTGAACGCATTCGACGAATCGTGGATCTCCGCTGGAACGCGTCATCGGATGACCCATTTGGAGCAAGTGAAGCCCAAAGACTTTAACCGCTTTCAAAAACTAAACGTTATTGCAGATTTTCAAGTGGCGGGAAATTTTACCAAGCCATCCACTAGAGATCACATTGAATCTTTGGTTGGCAAAGATCGCGCTCATGATTTCATTCCATTGCGAAGCGTGTACCATACAAACGCCCATGTGACTCTGAGCAGCGACTGGGACGTGAGTACGATCAATCCATTCGTTGGAATCCAAAATGCTATTTCTAGAGGTCATCAGTCAGTAAACGTCAAGGACGCGGTTGAAATGTACACGATCAATGCTGCCTTTGCAATGAGACAAGAGCACGTGGTTGGTTCCCTAGCAACTGGGAAAGACGCCGATCTTGTCGTCATTGACACCGACATTATGGACCAAAATAACGAGGATGTCATTCATAAAACTAGAGTTCTGCAAACCGTTTTAGCCGGAGAAGAGGTTTACTCGACTGAGGGCCAGAACCTGGTGAATGATGTCACTTGCGAAGTTTTTGAAAACAGAGCCGAAAATTGCCAGGACGGTCATTATTGCTATACAAACCCATAACGAAAGAGTACGAAACACCGCAATGAATCAATATATTCTATTAGTATTTTCTACTGAACATAATAACTTTAATAAAAGTTGGAAGTGCGTTGTTGGTATGAATTTTTATGTTGAAAACAAACAGTGTGCTTAGTCATGTCATTTGTATTTTATTTGAAAAAAAAAACTTCATTACGATACAGATTACAGGCTTTTCATAATTTCATTAAAACATAAGCCATTTTAATTGTCTCAGTGTACTTAATGATTTTGATTGTGTTGATGTTATATACCCGACTGTTGTCTGGATTTGTAAATTGTGATGTAAAAAGATGTAACTAAATAAAAATAATAATAAAAAAAGTATTTAAACATTAACATTAACTTGGGTAACTTACAAATATAAGTGTTAACATTTCATAATTTCTTCATAGTTACGCAGTAGGCATGAAATGAAAAAAAATCTGGTGTCTTTCTTGAAACTTTGTTAATTTTAAAGCTATCATCAGAGGAACTTATTGATTTGATATTGACTATCCAAAACAAGAATTTTCGGTTCGCAAACTGGAAGAAGTATATACATGTATTTGAGATTTAAAAAAATCCTAATGTTTTGTATGAAAAAACAAATTTTACAAATGATTGTCTAAATCTTATTTTAATGTTTGTCCAAAAATGCAAACTTAATATGCTCTAATTAATATAACAAAATCTGACTATATTTATATGACGCACAGAATAAACTTTGAAATACGTTTTGTTTTTCATGAAAATAAGGAAAAAGAATAAATTCACATAATTTTTGTACATAAGTGTATGTGGTGAAATGGGGAAAATTACCTTTCGTATCTTGTCTCTTTTTTTTAATTATACGATCAACAGCTCAGAACGCTTTATTCTGATTGTATTTAATTTTTAGTGCAGAAAAAATGTCCAATTTAAGCTATAATTATGCATGAAGGTCATGATTAAGGAATTTATTTCTCAAATCTAACAAAATAAGGCCCTTCCATTTTATCAAACCTTTGCCTTAAGTGCTCTTTTGATGTGAATTTTAAGTAAAATGAATTGAACCAGGAGTTCGTTTAATGTAAAAAATTCAACACAGTCATGGTGTAGCAACCATTAAAGTTTTAACCTTCATTTTTTCTCGTTTTCAGTAGAAATCATAAAATCTGCCCAATTTACCAACTTTTAAAGGTTCTACAATAAATATACCTATATCAATTTAAGATCTGACACAAGTGTTGAGCGGAAATTGTTCTTAAGTAATCTAGATTCCTAATTCAACGCGAGGAATAAATATCCGCGTAAAACACTGAGAATTGCCGTCGCGGATTTATAAATCTCGCTTTTATTTTCCGAGTTAAGAACTATGAGAAAATATTACAAGTTCCGTATTCGCGATTTAACGTAGCTCGCGGGTTTGCTGACGTCACAATAGGAATCGACGTAAAGAGTTGACCGTCATAGTACACTCATAATTTTAAAGAGATATTTAGAAGTATAAAAGAAAATATTTTAAAAAGCTTATATGCGGTTTATGACTGTTTATACAAAGATTTATAATATCAAGTGCTGAAAATTTAAAGATGTCACATACATTGTCACATTTTGTTCTATAAAGATAAAGAATGAGTGTGCGTTAGAACTCTTCCATTTAAAGTCATGTTTTAAAATAGAATGTATGCATTAACTTCGCTTTTTTTTTTACAATTATAACTTCCGTAATCTGTACTACCGATTAAATTCTTAAATTTCTTTTGGCTTGAGATAGCTGTTTTTTTCGATTACTTATTTATAATGCCAGTAGTTGCCTGGCATTTTATTTTTGCATTGATTGACTCAGAGTTTCATAAAAACAAAAATAGCAATTTTCTGTATCTTTACAGCCTTACATTAATTGCATTTTTGAATAACATTCACAATAATGTCTAATAAGGATTATCATGTTCTAAAATGTGTTAAACAGCTACTCTTGTCAATAAATGCATTTCAATTTTGGTTTTCTAAGAAGTAAGGAAATGATGACGTCAGGCTAACGTCGTAATGAAAATATAAGGTTTTGAGAAATCTTTTAAATCTTTAAAGTTTTTTTGCCAAAAATTGGCCGAGAACACATACTGATATTTTTTTATGAATTGATTCATAATTATCTCCTCTGTGTTTGTGTTGAGTATGATTAATTTCGTCTGAATCGTTTAAAAGTTTGGAGCATAGTTTTGTAATGCGTTTCTCGGTTAAAATGTGCATTATACTATATATTTCATTGAAATGGCATTGCTTGATTTTATTAATGACACTGTATTTGAAACACGATAACATTATTACCGCGCAGACGAATCTTAAATAAATTTTAGAAATAAAGCTATAAAACCTATGGATCACGTGGACAAATTTTCAAGGTAGGTTTTCTCACAAGCAGGTAAACCCGCGAGCTACCTTAATACTCTCACGATTTGATACAAAATGAGGAAATCGCAGAATAAAGTACTCGCATTAAATAAGGAATCTACAGCACTTCCAATAAGTGTGTGTGCCTGGGCCTATTTTCTGATACTTGAAGATTTACAACAGTATTGATCTTTTTTCGCATTTCAAAATATGTTATATTATTACTTATTTGGTTAGTTACTGACTCACTACGGAAATATATTGGGTTGATCAATCTCATAGACGGCTCGGCGAAGGTTAGTTACTGACTCACTACGGAAATATATTGGGTTGATCAATCTCATAGATGGTGAGGCGAAGCCGAGCCGTCTATGAGATTGATCAACCCAATATATTTCCGTAGTGAGTCAGTAACTAACCTAATAAGTGTTTTGTTTTCCCGAGGACTATTAAGCGACATATTTATTCACAAATAGCGATGATCATGGCACAGCCATGTACAAGATACCTAACATCTCGTCCAATTCAACTCTTTTAAACTCTTCAAAATTTTCAATCTCACCTTTCAAATACTCTTTAAAAATCTTTGCTTCACCCATGTTTACCTACAATGTTTTGTTGCTATTCTTTTTAAATGTTTTCTCCCTTTTCTCTGCAGAGATTTGAGCAAATTTCGACGCTGCCATTTTGTTCTGCTCTAGACAAAACAACGTGACGTCAATATTCTAAGGGCAACTACTCTAATTTTAAAGAATTTCAAAGGGCAACTACTCCAAATACTTAAAGAACTTACGGCATGCGGTTTATGTATTAAATACTATGAAATGTCGAAATGAGTAAGCGAAGCGTTGACCAATGACGGCCATATTGCCTATTATTATGCCTTCTGTCAGTTTGCCACTATATATTCAATACTCATCTATTTTCGCATAGTATCAAAGGATTTATATAGCGTAAGCATACTATTATATAAATAGTGCCTGTTTGGGAGGGTAACAGTTGAAATTGACACCCCGAAAAAACCATTGTCAACCGACGCGAAGCGGAGGAGCGTCGGTTGACAATGGTTTTTTCGGGGTGTCAATTTCAACTGTTACCCTCCCAAACAGGCACTATTTAGCGGAGGTTGACAATGGTTTTCGAGGGGTGTCAATTTCAACTGTTATCCTCCCAAACAGGCACTATTTATTTTGTTATACTGAATGTCTTTTTTAAAATTTTTAAGAAAATTTTACTGCTTTTATATAGGAATAACGTGAATTCTACAGCGAACCGTACGCGCATAATTTTCGCGCATGTAATATTTTTTAATGTTACCCGTTGCCAAGTGCGTTGCTAACGCTGAGGGTAATAGTAAATATTATTAACTGCGTCTTAACCAATCAGATTTCAGTATTTAACATGAAAGTATAACAATATATAAATAGTGCCTGTTTGGGAGGGTAACAGTTGAAATTGACACCCCGAAAATACCATTGTCAACCGACGCGAAGCGGAGGAGCGTCGGTTGACAATGGTTTTTTCGGGGTGTCAATTTCAACTGTTACCCTCCCAAACAGGCACTATTTAGCGGAGGTTGGCAATGGTTTTCGAGGGGTGTCAATTTCAACTGTTATCCTCCCAAACAGGCACTATTTATTTTGTTATACTGAATGTCTTTTTTAAAATTTTTAAGAAAATTTTACTGCTTTTATATAGGAATAACGTGAATTCTACAGCGAACCGTACGCGCATAATTTTCGCGCATGTAACATTTTTTATTGTTATACTTTCATGTTAAATACTGAAATCTGATTGGTTAAGACGCAGTTAATAATATTTACTATTACCCTCAGCGTTAGCAACGCACTTGGCAACGGGTAACATTAAAAAATATTACATGCGCGAAAATTATGCGCGTACGGTTCGCTGTAGAATTCACGTTATTCCTATATAAAAGCAGTAAAATTTTCTTAAAAATTTTAAAAAAGACATTCAGTATAACAAAATAAATAGTGCCTGTTTGGGAGGATAACAGTTGAAATTGACACCCCTCGAAAACCATTGTCAACCTCCGCTAAATAGTGCCTGTTTGGGAGGGTAACAGTTGAAATTGACACCCCGAAAAAACCATTGTCAACCGACGCTCCTCCGCTTCGCGTCGGTTGACAATGGTATTTTCGGGGTGTCAATTTCAACTGTTACCCTCCCAAACAGGCACTATTTATATAATAGAGCACGGCGAATATTTTCAACGAAAATCTGTCAAGCGCCGACAGCGGGATTCGAACTCACGACGCTAAAATCATTGAATCTAGCATGAAGCCCAACGCGTTACGGCTACGCTAAATTAGCCGTTATTATGACAACCGGTATTTAGGTATATAAAACGTAGATATGTACGACTGACATCAAGCAATTAAAATTATTCATTTTTCCAATAAAAACTTCATTATTGACGGTAATTTTAAAGTTAAAGTTTCCTATAAAATTTTGGTCAAATTGATTGAACATTTTTCAAAGAAATTCTACATGAGAATCACAAAAACGCTTTTTTAAATGACACTTGATAAAGAATGTTCAAGAAAAAGAATTCACTAAGATTTCGTCTGCTAAACATTTCGAGTTTTCTCGGTAAGGCCAAACGTCTCTCTATTTCTTGAAAAGAACATAAATCTTTGTTGACTTTTTATTGTACAACAACTTGTTGATTAAATAAACAATCAAATCAATTGATTACACGTAATTTGAAAAACAACAACAAACGCTTGCTTTTCCGGTGATTATTTTAAGGGACTTGTCAACACTCGAACGTCAGAGCTACTTATAGCAAAGCACGTCAGTATATTTAACAGTCGGCATAATAATAACAATAGTGTTGTGTTGTGCATGTACTATGCCTAAATAGTAGTCAGGGTTTGATACATAGTGCACTCGCCTCCGGCTCGTGCACCATGTATCAAACCCTGACTACTATTTAGGCATAGTACATGCACAACACAACACTATTATATAAATATTATTTCTCACAGAACAAATATAGAGATATATGAGGCAATCACGTGCTATGTTTAAACCAATGAAAATGTGACATTTCAGTCCAAGGGAAAACAAATATTTATATGAAGTTTTCAACACTTTTGAAAACAAATGATTTATTGAAAACAAATAACAAAGGAATAACAACAAAGTCTTCATCATAAAACATTCCCTAACAATGTTGATCTAAGGTTCCTGGTACATGTAAACAATCACTCAGTCAAAATCAAATGGGCTGGACCTCGGGTCACTGCCATACCTACTCTTCTTTTTCTTTAGTTTTGCACTTTTGGGTCCATTCCTCTTTTTTGATCCTGTACCTAAGAAATAAAAAAATTTGAAAAGTGATATATCAAATTAACAACATGAAATTTTAAAAGGAACTGTTCAAAGCTAGAATTGAAAAGCTCTTTTTTTGAGAGACTAGTGAATTTATGAACATTCTTTAACTTTTGCAGCATTGGAGCCACCCCTCCCACAGATTGTCCCTCAGTGATTGAGGTCATGACTTACTGATTTAGGTCATGACTTCCTATTGTTAGTAGAGGTGGAGTCTGCAGGGGGAGGAAGCGTTGGAGCCCCCCCACCCATAAGTTGTCCCCCAGTGATTTAGGTCATGACTTACTATTGTTGGTAGAGGTAGAGTCTGCAGGGGAGGAAGCGTTGGAGCCCCCCTCCCATAAGTTGTCCCCCAGTGATTTAGGTCAAGACTTACTATTGTTGGTAGAGGTAGAGTCTGCTGGGGAGGAAGCATTGGAGCCCCCCTCCCACAAGTTGTCCCCAGTGATTGAGGTCATGACTTACTATTGTTAGTAGAGGTGGAATCTGTGGGGGAGGAAATGTTGGAGCCCCCCTCCCACAGGTTGTCCCCAGTTACTTAGGTCATGACTTACTATTGTTAGTTGAGGTGGAGTCTGCGGGGGAGGAAGCGTTGGAGCCCCCCTCCCACAGGTTGTCCCTCAGGGACTGGCTGCTGTCCACATCATCCAGGCTGTCAATGTCAATCGTCGTATCCTCGTCCACCACCATTCTGTACAATCCAAAACATTCCAACTTTACATTATATTTCATTACAAGAGACATAGGTTATTAAGGATTATTCTTTGTGTTTTGAAAGTTATTTTTTTGGTATAAATACATATAATTTGTTTTTTCAAAGTGTATTGCTGATCATGCATATAATCTCATTCTTTAAAATTGTATTGTCATTAAAATTATAACAGGTATTTGCTTTACCGATATTTACATGTATTCCGTATCTTTGCCCTTTCTGTCGCCCATGCATTTCACAGTATTAAACTGTAATATCTGTGGAATCATCGTTAGTGGGGTACCATTGTTTGCTGCTTTCGTGGGTAACCCTTAGATCTCCACAAACGTATATATTTACAGTACATTTTCCAGTGTCTTTGCCTGTGATAACACTACGTATCGATTTTGTACAATATAACCCATAATACAAATGACGCCAAGTTGAGGCGCCAGCGGGGTTTGCTTATTTATATTTAAATATTTAATCGTACGATTGCTTAAAATTATATAAATATAAGTAATAAGGAATCATTCTTTGAATATTATGAGGTAATAATTTCGAGCTTTATTGGATTTGATCACGCTCCGACCAAAATTATCACCTCATAATACTCAAAGAATGATTCCTTATTCCTTATATACAAGCATTTGTTTAATATTAAATTTTCTTAAAATTATACCGAACGTTCTACCAACGAAATTATGTCCCCATGAACCAGGAAAAATTTGGCAACTCACAAACATTGATCCCCACGAATAAAAATGATTCCACAGTCGTTCCAATACATTAAAAATGTCCTTTGGTCAGTTCTTTGCTTTATGCATGAAAATGTTTTACAAACATGTAGATTCAAGTAACAATGAAACTTACGATTGTCCCAATAAGTACTGCCGAACTTTCACCCTTTGATCATCAGTATGTTGGTGACATTTTTGAGATCTGAAATCAATCAGCCATTTAATTTTAATTGTATAAATCCAAATCTTTTATACGGGCTAAAACAGCATTACAATACTTTTCTGCTTCCTAGTACATCTCATTTTCTGTGAAAGTTTATTACTAAAATAAGTACATCTAAAAATAAAATTCAAATAAAACCCAACAATAATCTGAAGAATCTTTAAGGTGTCATAAAATAACGAAATTTTTGTAGCAATTCATAAACATATGTCATTACAGTATGTGTAGATATTTTCTTAGATTGCTGTATTGTACTCAACAAAAGGAATTAAAAGTTTGAATTGTATGATTATGGCTGATAATACATAACAATATACATTGACAGAGTTTGTAACTTACTTGGCACACATTTTCTTGGTGTGCTCCGATATAACTCCGCAAGTCTGCAAAAACCATTCAAAATAATGAATAACAAATAAATACCACCATAAATGCTGTACATAGAGTTAATTATTGTCCATGAACATACAGTAAAACTGTGCACTTAAAATTTAGCACCATCTTCAAAAATATTATAATTAGAAAAGAGCAGCTTGTATTAAAGATGTTGAAATATGATTATCATCTAGGTATTTATGTTAACAGTAATTCGTAGTTGTTTACAGCTGTTTAGTGTTATTTACAGTACGTGTATTTCAAAATTATCAGCACACACTTTGAGAATTTTATGATGTTCAAGATCAATACTGGTAATCAACTTCAGTCACACCTAGCATACTGACTTGAATCCTTGAGCGAAGTACAGTGTACTGGCATTGATTATCTAAAGATATGAATGCTAAGAACAGACTTCATCAAACTGTAGTACTGTTAGATCTCATGTTACATGTAGTTATTAAGAGCAATCAACTTACATTCACTAAAATCTGTTTTCTTTCCTCTGAATAAAGAGAAAAGAATTATGGATTTTCAATCAATAATCTCATTTTGAACAAAGAATTTAACAAACCAAAAACATATCTGAATGGAAATTTTTTCGACAAAAATTTCTATCTTAAGGCATTATTCAAAAATACGCAATATACACAGTATTTCAATAAATAATTTATATATAAAACAATAGGTTCTTTCTTTTTTTTTTTTTTTTTAGAAATGATTTACCTTGAGACAGGTGTTCGTAGGAGAGACCAGGTTCAGGGGTCGCAGATCTGTCCGAACTGGAGTCACCTGACAGTGAACAAAAAAATTACCTGAGAATTCTGAACGAGGCATTGCATTTCATTGCAATTGGTCATAGTCACTTATACGTTCAAGAATGAAGTTAAATTCATGCAAAAAAACTTACAAAATCATTTTGAGACAAGTTACAACCGATCTGATATTGTGGAATCATTTTTATTCGTGGGGGTCAATGTTCGTAGGTAGCCAAAATTTTCCTGGCTCATGGGGACGTAATTTTGTTGGTAGTGTAATCGGACTAATTCTAATAAATTTTAAACATATGATTGTACATACATTCGTGGTGATGTAAATTCATGTGCAAAGATTACCCACGAAAGCCACAAACATTGGTCCCCCACGAACAATAATAATTCCACAGTATGTGATGGGGAAACTCTCACCATTCTTGTGGAATCTGTTAAATTTGTTCCGTCTTGGAGAATGGGTACTCTTGTCCTTTTTCAATTTCTTAACTAATGAAAGAAAAAAGCATAATTATACAAAATGTACTGTAAAAGGTGAGTCAAGATATCTTGGAGAATTCTAGATAAAGATGATGTGGGACGGTAATGTCTTACTTTTTCTGTCAACATGGTAACTCCAGTCTAAGTCATTGTCATCATCTGCGCTGTCATCCCCCAGAACAGACATTCGACTGAAACAGAAACAAAGGCATACCAGTTATTAATCAGTTGAGTTAAATTCCCTTGAGGTTCATAGGGGTGGAGCTTGTATCCATTTTCTGTGGTTCTATGTGAATGGAAATCCCCGAGTCCTCCTGACTTGGATATCAGTCCATCCCAGTTAAATTCCAAGCATAAGTCTGCACACATTCACCAAATGGACTGAGACAATGCATACTAAGTATCTTGTCCAAAAACACACAACATCAAGTGCAATTGATGGGATTTAAACCTGACCTCTTTCAATTACTGGCATAAAGCCTATCCCATCTAAGCCATGCACTCCACTAAGTTAGTGTTACATTTTATGTTCAGTCCATCACTGTTAGTGGCACTAACAGTGATGGACTGAACATAAAATGAAAACTAGATGGATAGGCTTTGATTATATTTTCTTTTTACCTACTCCACAATCTGTGTACAAGTGTGTGCAGGCTGTAGCAGCATACAAAATTTTTACTGATGAATCAGTTATTTACATGTATTACATGATATTCATAGAACCATTTTAACAAGAGCTTGGACTTTGGGTAGTTGTGTCAAACAGCAATGTGACATAGACCTGTCTATTTCATTGCTGGCCACTTAGCCGTGGCTCTTTGAAATAAACAAGATTTGTCTGGCTTTTGAGCAAAGACTATGCAATCGGTGCATATTTCGGTTGAAACCGCGTCATTTTTATCTTGTTTTGACGCAAGAAATAGGCAGCTATGTCCAACCAAAAGTCCAAGAAATTGTTAAAATGGTTCTAAAATAATGCTCTGTATGCAATAGATACCTGGATTCATTTTCTTTGGCCATGGCTGCCTGTCTCCTATTGGCGATACGAGAACTGTTTCTCCCCATTCCCATACATTTCTCAAGGTGAGGGGCAAAACGAGAAGCGGCGAGGTTTCTTTGACAGTTGGGACACACGCACTCAAACTGTTTCTTTGTGGGAACGTGTCCAAAGACGTCCACTCCTGCTCTATCAACCAGCTCTGAACCCAGATAAAAAATACTGTATTAATTGAAGATATTTACATGAACGATCTCACATATACATATATACAGAGTGATTCCAAAACTTACAATCCTATTATTTATTTTGTAGATTACAAGCAAAATATATTTCATTTTTTTTTTTGTACATCATATTGATAAATGCCATATTTCAATTTGACATACCATGTTCTCTTTGTGACCTGCAATGTAAAAAGGGATATTTATATATAACAATAAATTTGAGTTTCATACTTCTGCTGGCAGTGAAACGTAAGTTAAACTACTGTCATCAATCTAACATATGTATGACATATTTGCATATTCTTAGTACATAGTAACTGCTATTAAATGAATTTTCATGGATGAATGTGTTACATCACTATGACTATGTGAGAAGAATTTGCTGAACAGGCCTCAAAATTGTCATCCCAGACTGTAGTCAAAATATCTGATGTTTTCCTAGCTTTTATAATGATTTTGATATTTTGCCAGTAAAATGTCAGAATCTGCACCATTATGTAAATTAGAAATTGACCGCTTCCAACTGGAAGCGGCATTCTTGGTTTGATTTTATATAAATATGAATTCAAACTTAATAATACAGCCTGAAATATAATTTTACTGCACATTAAATGATAATCATACTGAAAAACAATAGTGTTGCAAAACTTTTTTCTTGCGCGATCACAGAAATGCACGAAATCAAAATAAATCTGTATGGTACAATAGAATGTGATAAACAGTCTGTTTATGGGATGCAAGAACCCATAAAATCAATATTAGTGAGAGGTAAAATCATTGTTTTATTAATAAGTTCTGTGTGAAACATTTAATTCAACTTGCAAATATTTAAAATCGAGCCGAGAATGCCACCTCCAGCTGGGGGCGGTAAATGTCCAGTTGTTGTAATGGCACCAGTTCTGACATTTTCCTGGTATGCAAAATATCAAAACTGTTAAAAAAGACACATGGGATAAATATCTGCCATTCAGTCAACTGAATCTTAACTGATTGAATGGTCTGGAAAGGTGACTGAATGCGTAGTTATATGCCATTCCGCCATCTTTCAGTAATCATTCAGTCACATTTCAGTTGACTGAAAGGCAGAGATTCATCCTGTGACAGGAGAATGTCAGATATTTTGGACTACCAAGACTGCTACAGCTCTGCAGGTAAAAATATCTCCATATCTAAATTTTCAATCTGTCTTTCTGCAGGGGCAAAATTTAACTGATAATGATTATATTAATGAAATTTACTTTGGGTCTGTGTCCCCAAGAAAAAGGGTGCCATTTTTACAGGCCCTGTGAACTTCAAAGCAGAGACCAAGTGTTACATCATCTATCAGCTCATACATCACATCTGACACCAAGGTCTGTAATGGAAAATACTGAACATGACAATTGTGTTATTCAGTTATTGTATAACAACATTACAGAATATACATAAGAAAGACTACTATGCTTTTTGCATGCCTCTGCAACATTATTCATTACTGTTTGGTGCGGAACATAATAGCAGTAAAAATATAAGGTGATTCAAATGAAATACAGTGTCTTTCTGCATGACAAAAACAAACCGGGATGTTGCCGTCTTTCTTTGCATAGCAAACATTTTTGATTTACTTTTATTCAGCAAAGATGTTTACTCTTTGAAGTGTGTATTTGCAAATAATCTAAACCAATATATAACCTCATGGTCCAAATCACCGTTTAGGTGGCTGAACGGCAACGAGTCCATCAGCTGGAGGCACAGGAAGTGTTTCTCAAAGTTATGCGTACATCGAATGCGCACTAAGAAACCCAACCGGTGCGCGGATCTCGTCAAGAGAACTTAAAAAAAAATAAAAAAAATTTAATAATATCTGAAATGTTTGAAAATCAACATGTTACATTTAACTGTAAAAATATTTATAATTTTTATACACGTAAAAAATATATTATGCTGGGTACTCTCTTGTTCAAAATTAAAATATGAATTCAATCAGTCACTTAAGGTAGTCCTATACTCGGCACTAAATGGGCTCAATCATTAAAAGCTTAGCTTTAAATGATAAATATACATTCTAGCAATACATATACAAAAGAAAATATGTATGTTTACATGCTAGTTTGTTTGTTATCACCTCTCAGACGGGTGTACCCCCTTGCGAAAATTATTGACAATTATGAAATTTGCCAGACGTCCGTTTTTCCTAAAAATAATTACCAATTTTGGGAAAATTAGAACTGAACATACAAAATAGAGTATAAATATTTATTTAAGCCATATCTCATCAATAATTTTGCGCAAATTTTTGTAAGTGAGTACGCTTTATGGACCTGATGTATCAAAATGGAATACAAAAAATGCAATGCTAGTATCGCGTTTTGTAATTTTTTTACTATTTTATGGACTCAAGCTTAAATTCATGGTGTTTATTCTATAGATTGATATCTTAGAAAAAAGATTTGGTAAAATAAAATATATGTTGACGGATTACTTTTCACGCGATAAGCTTTAAACCAAGTAGACCCTGACGAAAAAATCCGTAAAAATCGCATTTTGCTACTATTTTCTGTCTAGATCTGTCAACAATGTTAGATATCATTTAAACATCAATTAATTGACGATTGATTAAACTCGAAATAGCTTCTGTCTCTAAATTTAAACCGGTTTTAGTAAAAGAAAAAGAAAAATTCGGGGGGGGGGGTCAAAACAAAGAAGATATAAGCATACCTGAGATTCTGGTTAATCAGAAACTTCGTTTTTCATTTTACATTAACAGAATCGAGTTTCTCAACATTAATCATTTCTATCTCTCATAGAATACATATATTACCATTCTAATTGCTTATTATTGCCATTGTTTAAAACAGCGATGTAGAGCAAAATCAATACCGGGTATCAAAAACGCTTTGTAAAAGTCGAACCAATATTGTAAAATCCGTATTATGACGTAGTGCGATACTCGGACTACTTTAAAATCATATTGATATGAAATGCATCATAAATGCGATTTAACTCTTAAAATTCTGCCGGATTTGTGTTTTAAACTATGTGCTCTGTCTATACTGCAGTATGCTTCTGTACTGTGGAGAAGAAATTGATAATTAAATATAAAATATTTAAAAAAGTAGTTTTTAAAAAAAAAAAAGTACATTTGTAACGTATAGATCGATCTTTCTAGAAATCTAAACTGCCATTTAGCGGATAAAAAATACACAATTTATGCCTTAAAGTGGAGTAGCTATAGGATGTTTATGAATTAATCAGTCTATCTGTAACCATGCAATATCTCACCGTTTTACTCAGTTTGATAAATGTACTTGAACTCCAGGTCATCTACCTGTGTTCCAGATCTTTTGAAAATTAAAAAGGTAAACCATCTCTCTTAATTGCAAATCTTAACGATATCATCTATTCAAACATGTTTTATCGCCACTTCTGGTTCCTAATGACAAAAGGACAAGACATATCTTCTCTAAACATGAAGCCATCTCCTACATGATATAACTATACTGATAAACGACAAAATGATATTCAATTTTTAAGTACATGTACTAATACCACTGGTCAATTCTGCACACAAGGACAATCGGACACAAACAGATGGACGAACAGACGGACGGTTGGATGGACAATTATTCGCAACCATTTCCATGCGCGAATCCAGAGAATTTTCCGGGGGGGGGGGGTGAGTTTGCAAGGGTGTCTTGGGCATATTTCTTGTAATTGTATAATGTACATTTGAAGAAATTTAATTCTGCAGGGGAGGGGTTGGGTCCCCCGACCCCAACCCCCCCCCCCCCCGATCCACGAATGATTTACAAATATGTACGCATTCATGTACTGTATCATGATATGGGTTACAACTTTCGGGTGTCGGTGGGATGTAGCTACTGACACCATGAGCACTAACCAACAGTACGTGAAGGGGGAAGGGAGAGTTGATTTTTTGTTGCCGTCAATCCAATCCCTATATTTAAAGGGACTTGGACACGATTTGAGATCAAAATTTTTTTTTATTTTTATGTATAAAATGGTTTACTGTTGCATTTTAAATGATTTACCAAAATATTGAATGTTAAAGTCAAGTTACAAGAGAGATACAGAGGTAAGAATTGATTGTTATGTAAACAAAGCTCGAGTCTTATAGTTGTTTACAAAAATGTAATGTAGAGAATTACCATTTCTTTGACAAAATGAAAGGTAAAAAATGATTTAAACTAATTCAATATCTTCATAAATACTATTATCAACAAAAGAAAGATACATTTGATTGAAATTTACACCAATACAACACATATTTTAAAAAATGCAATATTCAAGCTTTATTTACAAAACAAAGAATTATGAACTCTGTATATTGCTTATAACTTGATATTTGACTTTCAAATTTTGACATAGCATTATAAACTTCTATATTTATCAGTATAAACATTGAAAATTGAAAAATAAAATTTGAAAATTTTAAGTCAAATCGTGTTCAAGTCCCTTAAAGCTGTTAAAGTCATCGTCAAAAACCCACGGCCAGTCTCGTATACGCATAGTGGGTCTCCGACGTATACTTTCACGAAAAATGGCAATGATGATGAAATCCACGTGGTTCTACAAGAGAATCGTTCCCAAGAAGTGGCCCTTCGTTTATCAGTCGCTCTCTGCATGCTATTGCCCTCGAGTCACGTGACGACAAAAATATACAAGTTATCATAAACGGTCGCAGACGTCTCGAGATATCGCCTGATACGGCACCGTCCCCGCTAGATAAATAGGCATGGTCAACTCTTCAGACGGTGCTGCTCTGATATTTTGCGGATATTTCGGCTTTCTGTTATCTAACTTCTGCACTTTGCACTGCCTATTGTCAGGGACTAACAAGTGCTTTTTCTCTTACAGTCCGATAAATTTTTATCATACTTGTTGAATTCGATCAGTATTTTTATGTGTTGATGTTTAAAAAACCTCAGAATTTTTTTTTAAAACAGTATCTGAATTTTGTTACAAGAAGCACAAAAGGTCTTTGTATTGTTAGGTAACACACATCTAAATTATCAATTATCTCTCATTTAATGTAAAGGAAATGCATTAAACTGTTTAATTATATTGAAAATGTATTATATTGTATGATACCATGGCAATAATCTTCTAATAGAAATTCATTTCAGTTAACAACCCATACAAAGGTTTGAAATAGCCCGTATAGAATAGAATATTATCCATTCTTTTATAATCTCTGAACAAGCATCTGGCTGTTATCTGCTATAACATTATATTTCGCAATCTTTAAGAGTATACAGATATACACACATTTAAATAAGACTAAGATACACATTATAGTTATATATCTTACATTTTATAGTTTAATAATTTGGAACTAGACAACATTGTTGGTTGCTCGTTATAATACATTTGCATGAACCTATTACAGTTATAACAATCAAATACTTTTTAAAATGTGAAATACAAGTCCTTTGACAGATTTTAAGCTACTGCACTTTTCCTTGACAATAGATAATGTATATATTATATGTCTAACGTGCAGCAAGAAGCACAGACCACCCCTTTGTTTTTTTAACCATGTATTAATCTCATCATAACATACTCCATTTAGGGCATACGTGTTATTGAAATATTTTCATAATGAATGATTATTGAGTACCTGACGTAATATCTTTACAGTGGTACACGAGCTGCGGCAGTTCGAGATTTTTATTCAAAAAATTGATACGAACTACAAAATTCATACCAAAAATTATATATATGGTTTATAAGCTCCCGTAAATCATTTTTTGTTGTTGGAAAAGCTTTGTAGATGTTCTGAATAAAGCGATATTAAAATCATTGTTGTACTGTACAAAAATTAGTTTTCTTCATAATCCACATCTCATAAATGTTCTAATTAATGTAAGAATTTGTTTAAACTTCTTTATCACAAAGATTTTAAAAATAATAAGAGAACTATGTAGCAGCAAAACACTTGAAAAACTCTCAAACATGTTGCTGTTATTTTTAAAATGCGACACCCATAAATGTACATGCAGAGAACAGAAATCAAACACAGAAGCAGAGGGATATGACAGAAAAAACCCATTGAAACTAAACAAGATGTAAGAAATGAAGCACTTTGAAAATAGGAAAGAACAGATTTGGTTTCAAATGACAATACAATGTAATTGTCTTTACAATATGAGACTGCTGGCTGGGACCAAAGTGTAATTATAAAAAAAGACATTTTCTCAGGATCTGGTATCGATAACGCAGTGCTATATAATCTATTCCATATAACCCAGAAGTCAATATAATAGATTATTTCAAGTGCACAATATTTCTTAGTGTTTCCGTCCCACTTAAGGAATTATCATCATATTTCTGCGTGATAACTGATATATAACAACGACCAGAGCGCTCGAGCGTTATAATCCCACTTTTAAGAATGGCTGACAGTTCGGAAGCGGAGAGAGCCAACCCAGACCCAGTCCCGGCCCAAAACCAGGGGGATGGTGACGTAACAGACAGCGAAGATTCTCTAATGATAGACAGCGACGGGGAGCAGTCAAGCAGCCGTGGCCCTGAGGCCAGATTCCAGCGACCCCCGGGGACCAGTTATGACCATTCCTCTCTTGACCAATTAGACATGAGACTGCATATGGAAAATAAAAACACCCAGAGAAAAACGGACACAGATATCCGGATTGTCATCAGTTACTTGCGGTCAGTGGACGAGAGTCGAAATCCCGAGGACATCCCGGGCGCCGAGCTTGACCGATATCTGTCCACGTTTTTTACGATCGTAAAGAAACACGACGGGAATGAATACGAGCCAGCGAGCCTGCGCGGGATGCTTTGTAGCGTTGAACGTTACCTGAAAATGAAGAACTACCGAACGTCCGTGACCAGGGACCCTGCCTTCTCCTGCACCAGGCACGCCCTGAAGTACAAGCAACAGAAACTCCGGGAGATCGGCAAGGGCGTAAAGAAACCAAACGAGCCAATCGTCAAGCTGGGGTTCGATAGGGTACACCAGTTATTCTCTGAGCAAGAAATGGGACCGAACACTCCGATGTCAGTCATTAACACTCTGTGTTTCGTCATCATAGTTCACTTCCGGTTACGCAAAGCCATCGATCATAAAAATTTACTGTGGGGTGATATAAAACTCAAAACTGATTCTAAAGGGAATGAATATATCATCTATCAACCAATATCGGTATCAAATCATAACTTTAAGTCTATCAGAACAACTGACGGTAAGCTCTGTATCTGGAGCAAACCCGAACTCAAAGACAGAGACCCGGTGAGTATTTATAAATTGTACTCCCAGAAGAGGCCTCCCAGCATGCAGCACGACAATTCACCATTCTACTTAGGAATCACTACCATGAATCCAACCCCTATGCAGTCTTGGTACCGGACCTGCGCCATGGGAGTTAATAAATTAAGCGATTTAGTGCGCATGATCCGAAGCATCACAGGACTTCCGCGTACCACACTCGATGGATCCACCGAGAACATTCTTTCCGCCAACTTCTCCATTCCGTCCGGAAATGATCGGCTGCCATATTCCTACAAACCAATCACCCCCGTGCCGAACTTCACGCCCATCTTTAAGCAGAAGGCGGAATCGTCTGAAGAGTCGACGGAAGGAGTGGGCCTGATGGGAAATACAGAGGAAGCAGACGACGAGTCCCGCTCTATGTGCTTTTCAGAGAGTCCCCTCTCTGTGTCCGACAGTGAGCATCTGTCGTCCCCATACAGAGCCAGGAACCAGACAAAAGGTACGTAGCCATTCCACTTGTACTTATTTATCAGTTCTTTTAATGGCATTCAAACTATTCTATCAGCAATGGTCAAATGGCCTTCGAAAAAGAATAATTCTTGAAGACATACATGTACTGATTGTTACAAAAAATCCTAAGACCATGCATGGCAAAAAGATAATTCTTATACTTGTACTAAATATATCTAGAGGATTTGTTTGTACCTTGTCCAGAACTGGGTCTTAGTTCTGTCATGGATAGCAATCAATCCCATATTCACATGGCACGGAATATCACTTGCAAAAGTACACGATATAAACGGCCGCTATTATAAGATTGATAACATGGCACTCAGAAACCAGGACAACCCCAAATTTAGAACATTAGATTAAAGAGCACACCGAACCCCATTGCTTCAATATGGACGATAATTTTATATGTATGTAGATAGTAATATATATCATCTCTTTTGATTATGCATTCGATATCAACGAAGTACAATGTTGATTACTGTTGATTACTATCATTTTTGTTTTTTCAGGCGATCAGTCAAGTCTGACACCGTTGCAACAGGCGAAGAAAGCAATTTGTGACGTAATTCAGACCTTAGAAGAGACAGACGCAAAAGAAATTGGGAAATGGTTGAAACAGTCTTCTTTTTGGGAAAATGATGACTTTAGTAAGTAATCCCATCTTAAAATTGTTCCATATGATTTCTTTTTTTTCAGAACGTGAATATATATATAGAAGAAAGTTTTAAAACAGTGTCATTGATTATTTATATGAAACTTCACATGTAGTTATGACATCTGCTACTGAGTAATATGAAGAATTGATCTCCATGTAGATAAACAACAGATGCAAAAATCTATTATTTTTCACAGACGACAGCCAAGAAAGTCCGAAAGAAGACACCTGTGAGGGAGAAACTACCACACAAATAACACTCAGTTTAACCTTTAACCCCCGCGCCAAAAACGGAGAAGAACCCATCAAAATTAGTTCGGTAGTTACAAATCAAAAGCCTAAAAACATTGAAACCAAGGATAACAAAAATGACAGTCTTCCAAGCATGCGCAAAAGAGAATCCACTTCGCTGGATGACGTCACAGACAGGGAAACCTCACCGTCTCCTCAGAAAAGAAATAAAGTAACTACTCCGAACCCTGTCAATCTGACCAATGAAAATCCGACAAATGTCATGACGTCAGGTGATGACTCACCAAGATCATTCAAAAAGTCGACGGATAAAGATGGCTTGGTCGCGCAGATATCAGAGAACATGACTTCAACAGGTGCGGACATCTTGCCCAGCTTCTCGTCCAGCTACAACACGGTGCCTCACGCCCACATGGCACCCGCGCAACGCCCGTCATTCTTTGGGTCTCATGACCCTAACTGGTCCTCTTCCTTGACCTATCCCTCTCTGTATCACCGGGGTGGGATGGAGTCCGTGACCCCAATGACGGCCCACTGCAGCTATACCCAGTACCAGTTTGCGCAGTCTCTACATTCGGCTAACCCATGCCAGTTCCCACAAAACAATATGTAATAATAAACGAAGAGTTTATGAATTAACGGTAAATTTAGACGATAAGACGAAAAAGATAACATATTTATCTCAATGATCTGCGCATGAATTTTTATATAAACTTTTTATTCAAATTTTACTTTGAATCTCCTTACCACCACTTCGTAGTTAAAATATGGATAAACGTTAGCCTCAACATTATCAAATGATTTGAGGCATATCAGCGCTCTGAGTTCCTTCAATAATCATTACTGATGCTAAGAATCTTAATGTGTTTTTGCATTATTATGTATTCTATATTTTGCTGTATTGTAAAACAATTATGCAATAAATATAATGAAAAACAAACGCTTTCTCCAACATGTTAAATTGAATGATTCCTAGATTGTTTTGGATCGACCCAGATGAGGCAAAATTTTACGATATATAGCTTTGTATGTGTAGACTTGACAAGTTGCTTACTCCCTTTATGACAAAAGAACAAACTCGAGGCATGGAATTATGGAAGTGGTTTCACCAATCGAAAATTGCTTATGATTCTGAGTACACGTTTATATATAAGAAAAATTAAATTAAATATAAATGTTAGCACCCTTAAGTGCTTTCGATTTCGACCATTATTGATATTTTTCCACGTAAAAAAAAAGGTTTCGCATTTGAATATACATGTATTAGTACGTTCATCTAAAATAAAATAGCCAAAGTTGCATTGAGCCTTTTGAACAGAAAAACGTTTTAAAGGGCAACTTTCTCTTTCTTTTCATTCAGAATGTCGCAATGCATGCTAGCATTATCAAGCTTTCCGTTAAAATATTTTCTACAAATTTTTATTTGAGTAAATCAGAAAGGAAACAATTATATTCAGGCTAGCACTGACCTAAAAAAAACCACAATCTTAGAATTCAGATATTGGTTTCTTTGATAAGTGTTTTTTCAATATTCATTGATTCATTAATATTTTTCTATTTCAACTTCGCAACATTCTAGCGATGACAAACTTACGAATAACTTTCATACCAACATTCAGAGGCGGATCCAGCAATTTGGAAAAGGGGGGGGGGGGCATTTGATGAAAACCAATATGTGCAAAGTTCATCATTTGTCAATAAACAGGACTTTTTTTTAACGTTTTCCATGCGTATACAACTGATTTAATGAACATTTATCCCATCACTATCTATTTCTCATCTATTTCAACAGCAGAGTGCACTGCATTATTGAGCGTTTTGCCGTTTTGGTTTCGGTAAGGAAGATTTGCATAATATCTAGCCTCAAAAAACCCAAGTCTCCAGCAATGAGAAAGTGCGTCTATGCTTGATAGAAAAGGAACACTAAGAAACAAAAATAACTCAGACTAATTACGACAAACTATTATAAAAATGGATGTTTTGGTAATTTTTGTTATGTCTTTGATATTTTAAAATTCTGAACTATTTATCGATTTTGATTTCTATCGATTGCCTTCTTAAATAAAGGTCTAAATGATAGGATATGACAAAACAATGGGGGATAATTTATCTGCTGAATAGATGGTACGTGTGTAATACAATGGTAAAAGCAATTATTGTCCCAGGGAACTTGATGTGACCTCTGTAATGGATGCGTTACATCATCCGGCACTAGTACACACGCAATCATATTTAGAAAAGTTTTGAAAAGTTGGGCATTTTCATAATAGTTTACATATAAACCCTTTACACGGTATTTTTGTAACAGAATTTCCGATTAGTGGAAACAAAATAAAAAAAGCTTTCTTTTGTGTTTCATGTGGGTATGAAGATATTTCAGGAAAATAGCATAACCCGCATAAGCGGGTCATGTAATTTTCTTAGTTTTTTTCGTATGAAACGAAGTAAAACTCATCTATTTTAATTACTCTAGTTAATTAACTAAACAATACATTTGAAAACGTTTTTTTTTAGTAAAACGAATGCGTGTACTTGTACTTGAACGTCGTCTTACTCGATGGCTTGTCGTTCAAAACTGTATGAACTATAATCAATTTTTAAAAAAGAAATAGAGTAGAAAATACATTGTAGATGTTATTATAAATCTGTGTTTTTAGCGATACTGCTTAATTTGATGTATTTTTTCTTTAATTTTCCACATGTTTACTCAGTGTAGTAAACACCAGATGCTGAAGGGGAGTACAATGTACTTTATTTCGATAGAAAATCGTTAGGGGTTTTTCATATAAAAACAAAATTATGAGACGCAGTACGAAATTCTTTAAATAAGCAATTTTAAAAGCATTTAATTGAGATAATTACAGTATTTCTATTATAAATGGGAAAAATTGCCTTTAAATAGGCTTAAACGTTTTTCAAAAAATTCATATGTCCCCAAAAAGGGATAGTTCCAACCCCCAGACCCCCCCCCCCTCTTCTGGATCCGCCAATGACATTTACAGACATTTTAAAAAAGAAGACAATATTTTTTTCCGCCGCTTTGTCTCCATAGATTTCCGGTTAGAAGAGATTCAGCATCGGAGACGCCATTACAGAAAACACACTCTAACTTGTAAGTGTTCTTATGCATTTTCATCACTGATATAAACCAGTTAGTTTCGCAATTTCAAACGGACGATGTCTAATAAAGTAAAATCAGATTTTTTTTTGCATAACAAAGTCATAGGGTCACAAATATTTATGAAAACCTTGTAAAAAAAGTATGTTACGTAATACTAGTGTACTCAGTATCGGTATATGTTTTGCTTCCGTTTTGCATTCACTTGAAAATCTATAGTAGCAAAAATGTGTACAAAACTTGAATTCGTCCAGATAAGATAATAACTTTATTGCTATAGTATGTATCATAATTAATGCTCAGATATTAGTTCAATACCTAACCCTAAAGCTAAGACACACAAAGAAAATTCAATATGTCCAGATTATATATGATGTAACCATTTGATGCATCACAAATATTTTAAATGTTTTTTGAATTATACAATTCTACTTGATTTCCTTGTTTATTTCGATTCGATCTACGCCTCAATATGGAGGTGTTCGATACCAGCTGTAATATTTCCTCCACAATTGAGCTGCATGTACTTTCAAGTTTTTAAAAATTGAAGACAATAACTCAAGAAAAATAAGTTTTTATAAATTAGTACTTTTACAAATGCAATGTCAGTGCAGGAAAGTGTGGACCTCAGGGACCAAACCCGTATTGACCATAATTTCTATAAAGCATACCATAAAAATTCTTTATTTATTATTCATAAACCATAAATCTTTATTTATGGTTTTATTACAGTTTTAAAGCTGAACACCACTCGTAAATTTTATTGATAAAATTATAAAAGAGGGTGTTGCAGTTCCTATGCTATTTTTACCTAAAGGAGTTGCAGACAAAATGGAAAAATCAAAGTTACTGAATTCGATGTAAAATTTGTTTTTGTATACATCGATGTACATAAAGCAATATAGAATTTTATCAGGAAAGTTTGTACTAACGTTTATACGATCATGGAATAGGTTTGAAAATGGTTACACAGACAAGTGTGGCAGATTTCACGCTTTATAAAAAGGAAATCCTTAAATTGTTTGGAAAAACTGCCTCCTTGAAACAAAATTTAAGAATTGACTTTTTTTTTATAATCTTCACGTTTAGAGTAAAAAAAATGATTGAAAACTGCTTTTTCTGATTTTTGTTTCAAAGAGGCACATTTAAAAAATAAGTTAAGAACAAATCATTAATACCTTAGAAATGTAAGAACGCTGTGTTAAATTTTCCTACTAGTTATGTCTAGATTAGTCTAGCGGTGACACATTTGGAATAGATTGTAACCATGTCCGACTTTTTTTGATTGGGGTTCGAATCCCGGAACGGTACTTACTGGAATTCTATTTATGTATATTATGTATATTTCTTTTAATCGCATGATAATGTTGATACTACATAATTTACGAATGTCAGAATCGAGTTATTTAAACGCTTGTCAATGTATAATACATGTAGAATTTTTTTTCCTTTAGTTTTTTTAATGAAATAACTGGGTATGCCGTTTTCAAAGATAAATTATACAGTTGTTGACTGTGTTTCGGGCAACAGTTGATCTGTCGGACCGGCTTGCAAACTGTTGCCCGCGGCCTTCAACCTTGGGCAACAATTTGCAAGCCGGTCCGACAGATCAACTGTTGCCTTCGACCCCAGTCAACAACTGTTTTGTTACACCCTTCTCATCAATTACTCGTTTTCACGGAATGTGACGTCACCGGTCAATAGTCGATTTAAACAGGTCTAATCCAACAGTTTCAGTCCAACAGTTAAAAAGCTGGACTTTTTTTCTTATAGAGTTATTGAGAAATTGTTTTACAGGGGTATAACAAATACAGGTTGTTAGGAGCAAACAATTCATTTAAGAAAAGTATGAGTCGGTGATGAAGCGATAGGTAAATGAAAATATGTACGGTTAAAGTTCCACCTTTTTATCTAGACTATGCGTTTATATAGATACTATAAAACATGCGATGATTATAAGTACAACTCAGACGGTTAGAATCAGATTTATTCATATAGCTCCATAGATTGATATATTAAACACGTTGGACAGTAGAAATCAAATTGACACGTTTACATCAAAATACAGAATATAACGTTATAGCCATCTTCTTAACTGTATTTTTGAAAATTAAATGGTGGTTACCGTGTTCGATAGAAATGCGTGTAAAATGTTTGTGTATTTTGCCTACACACGGAACATACCCGCTATGTAAATATAGTCGTCTACGTAATGTGTCTATATGACTCTTCAAGCGATACGGATATTTAAAGGTCCTTTCCACGTTAGGTAATAATCCCGCTATTTTGCAACATCCTCTTTTTATGTACTTTTTCCAAGCCAGGACAATTCTAACATCAATTATAAATTTCAAAACATTATTTTCAATTAGAAATAGCACATACAACAAAAAATTAATGCACAAAGTATGAGACCACCACAGAAGTACTGCACATCGGCCCCGAGTTTCAGGAGTGCAATCGAGTGTAACGACATTGAAGGGTGTGACGGTGCCTATTTATGAGTGCTGTTCAGCTTTACAGTGATTTTGGTCAAAAATTATTTTTCCGATTTTAATGTTTACAATGCTTCAGTAAGGTATTTTAATACGCAACCAAAATTTGAGTGTCATTCGTTGAAGTTATAGAGCTTACAATTCTTTGCTATGTAAACAAAGCATTTGTTTAGGCCTACATTTTGAATATTCCAATTTTAGACCAAAAATTAATGTGTTAATTTAAACGTTAGGAACTGTTTATTTATGCTTAAAATGAATAAGAAGATAGACAGGTATATTGAACCTATAAAACAAAAACAGTGCACGAACCTTATTCACATGACAAAGAATGTGAGCTCTGTGTTTTGCTTATAACACTAAGAACGACTCTCAACTTTCATATGATCACTAGAACACCCTTGCGAATGTGTTCGGAATGTTTTCTTTATCGTTGCTAAGTATGTAATACAGACCCTGAAACGTGCTACTACACCTCTAAAACGAACCGTACCGTTCCGTGCAAGAAGCGAACCGTTCCGTTCACAAAGCGTACCGTACCGTTCACAAAGCGAACCGTACCGTTCACAAAACGAACCGTACCGTTCACAAAGCGTAACGAACCGAACCGTGCAACTGGTGTAGTAGCACGTTTCAGGGTCTGTGAATCCAGAGGTGCTCGAATGAAAGTTCACGAGACTTCACCGAGATTTGTTCAGTTCCTGTGAAATTTCGAGCGGAAGTATAAGTGTTCGTATAATATTCTCAAAATACGTAAGTACTGGTCGTTTTTCATATCGTATCCTACTTTGGTTTATGTTAATACATGAAATTCTTTTAACATTATGTCTTATTTAACCATTTAGCGGTTTTTTATATTAAACGATGATATTCAGAACAGGGTTATCGTTCGTGTTCAACCACGTGTTGAGTGGTTAAAAAATCATATCCATGTTTGATGCTTGTGGAGTGCAATTCCATGTTTTTAAAAGGAATAATAGGTGTCTGTTTTGCATAAAAACTTAGTATATTGAGCCAATTTCAAGGAACATTCTGCATAAAATAGTATAGTCTGTTTCAATATTGATGCTATTACTAGGTCAGGCGCGGATCGAAAACTAATCCTCAGGGGGATCTCTACTTAGCATGTAAATTGTTGCAACTGCAGACAAAAACTATTTTTTGTATTTACACATTTATTTCTAGAACACATTTTATCCACCAAATAATGAAGATAAAGTTTAAAATCAATAAACGGCTAGATTTTATATTTGACTACTATAGTACCTAGATTCTATGAAATAGACTATAAACATGAGGCACGATTTTTACTGCGAAACTGAAAGGGTCAAATAAAACCACGTGGTCTAAAATTTAAATGACAATAACATTCGCAGGGGTGTAGAAATGCATTCCTAAAGAATTGTATGCTAAATCATAAAAACAGAAAAATAGCATTTGACCAAAATTGTGACCATGCCCTTTTAAGGTCAAAACGGGCACGACCCCTGTGGTGTGGACTAGATATTCTATCCCAAGGAGAAAGAAACAGAAACGAGCCATGGGTCATTTCGTGATGGTATTTGTTTTGTTGCTGACTGCTCTACCTATAGTGTTCTCTGATTGTCGAGCCCGGAATGGTAATCATTAATCAAATTCTATTTATTAAACTTTATTAAACCTTAATTTAATCTATCAAAATGTTCTATATTCTATGAAACAATAGCTTGTAAGAATTTTCATACGTGTGTATTGCTTTCAAATTTTTTGCTTCATCTTTAGATTATGGTGCTGGGAAATACTCCACAGACAGTTCAACAGGTGTGTATGATGCAAAACGGAAATTCCAAAAGCATCGCATCTTCGAATGCTAGTCCAGGGTTTCTAATCCGCGCCGCTTCCCACAAGGCAAGAGTTTGTGCAGAGGCGCGGATCAGAAATCATTGGCAAGTAAGGATGAATGTATCGTTAAAATTATGATTCATTAAAATCATTAATTGTAAATTACGTAATGTATAAAGTTGCATGGACAGATTAAAGAAATCATGTCTGTGGCGACAGGGCGAATATTTATGTTTAAACGGAAAATTAAAACATAATAGAAGTTTAATTCACCGATACTATTTATTCGGTTCCGATATCAAGATGTGTATGCAAATTAAGTTAATTCAAACTATAAATGATATACATGTTGGATTTGAAAATCGGCATGTGAAAGGCGAAGTGATGTTTGAACAAATAATCATAAAAAGATGTGCGAATAAGATGGCGTGAAAGACCACTGGTTTAATAATTTCAAATTTAATTTTTCCATAATGTAATATAATACAATACCGCAAAACTCATTTTCTAAGTTTGAATATTTTAACAAACGAATAAAACCAACATAAAAACATACCTCAAATTTTGGTGGTATCACACCTTCATTCTTAACAACTGTGTTCTAAAAACTAAAAAGTCATCTCAAGTTTGGTGCAGTTCTGCAGCTAAACTATTTCAACTATTGAACCTTAAAGTTTTAATTGTTACAAATCGAGGTTGTGTTAAATATGTATATCGAATAAAATAAACTGTAAAGCGAATTATCACAAATGTTGATACTTTATTTCTAAGTATCTTAACGGTACAATTCAGGTATATTACCCACCTTATTCGCCCAACTTTGGAAACAAACATAATTATTGCACAAGATAACATCTTACCTTCATAAATTATAAAATTTACGCTGAATTTTCAAAAATATTATTTAAAGGGGCATGGTCACAATTTTGGTTAATTTATTGTTTTTTAATTTTCATTGTTTACAATGTATTAGTAAATCATTCCAAAAGAGTGTCAGTCGTAGAGTTAAAAGCAAGATGCAGACCTCACACTTGTTGTTATGTAAACAAGGTTTGTGCCATGTTTTTGTTTACATTGGCTTAATATACTTTTAAAAGTTCCCTTTTAGCTGATTTTTCTCTCTGCTAATTGATTTTGAACATAAATAAACAGATCTAGCGTATGTCACATTTATTTTCGGCATAAACGTGGAATTTGTTTTTTAACATTCAAAATGAAAACGAAAACATGACCTGAGCTTTATTTACATAACAAAGAATTGTGAACTCTGTATCTTGCTTTTAACTCTACGACTGACACTCAAATTTCGATTGAATATTAGAAATGCCTTAATGAAGCATTGTAAACATTACAATAAAAAACAAAATGGCCAATGACCATGACCTTAGTCCTTTTAAGAGTCCTCGACTCCCCGTGACTAAAAATTTTTATGAAGTTGCGAGTACGTAAGGTCATGGCGATTTCAACTCATTGTGAAACCGTTTATATCGCCAGTCGTCGTTGCTTATTTCTGAGCGCAAATGGCAAAGCTTACATGTAGTGATTCTTTGGTCCCGAGTTTGAATATGTGGGATTCTGCTTTTTATATATATGTATATTTTTTCTTTTAAAAGTGGACCTACTCTTAATTTAACAATTTTTCCTCTTATCATAAAGGGACTTGGACACGATTTGAGCTCAAAATGTTTAATTTTATTTTTCCATATTTAATGTTAAAAATGGTTATTACAGGTATTTTTAATGCTTTATCAAAATTTGAAAGTCAGATATTTAGTTGAAAGCAAGATACATAGTTTGGAATTATTTTTTGTTTTGTAAACAAAGATGGAGCCTTGTTATTGTTTACATATGTGTTTTATTGATATAAGTTTCAATCAAATGTTGCTTTCTTCTATTGATAATAAACACATTGATAAAGTTTGCATTGTTTTTTACGAGTTATTTTGTCAAAGAAATGGTAATTCCATACTTTACATTATTTGTAAACAAATATAAGACTCGAGCTTCTTTACATAACATTGAATTCTAACCTCTGTATCTCTCTTATAGCTTCAATTATAACATTCAAATTTTGGCCAATCATTCAAAATGTGCAAGTAAACCATTTTATATAAAAAAAAAAAATAAGAAAAAAACTTTGATCTAAAATCGTGTCCAAGTCCCTTTAAAATCAAACACATGCTCGAATTAAATCCAAATCTCGAGGAAATGAAGAAGTTCGCGCTGGGATCGAAACCCTTCCCAAAGTAGTGTGGGATCTAAAGTTGCATGCACATGTCACGGAAGCGTATTAGTGCATGTTGACACCCTATACTGTGGAATCACCATTGTTCGTGGAAGACCAATGTTTGTGGCTTTCGTGGGTAACCCTTGCACACGAATTTACATCCCCACAAACGTATATACAAGCATTTGTTTACAAAATAGAACTTGCTACTAACGAAATTACGTCCCCACAAACCAGGAAAATTTGGCTAGCCAAGAACATTGACCATCACGAACTGAAATGAATCACAGTATATTATTTATTTTAAAAATCTTAAAATGAATTTTTAACACATGAACTTGTTCAATTTGTATATTACATGTATATACCATTAGGCGACAAAACGTTTCATTATAATAGCAATCTAATTTCAGATTTTGCCGAAGAAGTTCGAATGTTACTAATTGGAAAAACTGGTTCCGGGAAAAGTACCACCGGAAACACAATCCTTGGATTCCGCGCATTTAACAACAGTGTTTCTGCAACTTCCATAACGAAACAAACACAATACAACGAAACAATAAGATTTGGCAAAAGATTGATCATAGTTGACACACCTGGCCTCTTCGATACAAATCGAACAACACAAGAAATCTTGGTAGAAATGACGAAGTGGTACACACTTGTATCTCCCGGGATTCACGCCATTCTTCTTGTTGTACAAGTGGGGCGATTTACTGAGGAGGAACAGAAGACGGTAGACTTTTTTATGAATACATTTGGCGATGATTTGAAGGATTTTTTGGTAGTAGTATTCACCCATAAAGATCGTTTAGAAGATAACAATATGACCATTGATGATTTTGTTCAAACGATGGATAACTCCTCTAATCTTCGAAAACTGATTAATAAAAGCAGGGGTAGATACACCGCTATTGGGTATAAAGGACAAAAAGAGGATCGCGAGAAGGAAGTGAAACATATTCTATCTATGATTGATGGTATCAAAGGAAAAGATGGGCGGAACTACTACTCAAATGACGTGTTTAAAACAGTACAAAAACTTGAAGAAAACGAGAGAAGAAGGGAGGAATTAAAAATGAAAGAAAAAATGTACACGGAGGAAGTATTCCGGACTGAATATCGAACACAAATCGTAAACAACAATAACCAGAGTGATTTGTTCTCTACGTTGGTCTCTGCCGTGTTTAGTGGAATTATAGCTGCAGGGGGACGTGTGGTGCTGGGAGGGGTAGGATCAGTACTTTCCTACGTAGGAGGATGGTTTGGTTTTTAAGATTTATGATTTTGATACAAGGTTTTCGGACGTTGTTTACATTTTTAACTGTTAAGGAAACAACTAGCTTAAGCATTTGTGACTTATTCAATTGATACTTCTACCATGCACGTTTTCCGTGTTGTAACGATCTGCCTGATAAAAATGATTAAACATCTATGATTGGGTTAAATCATACAAAAGTATGGTTTAGTTTTTGTGAATGTTATATAGCTAAATGTTTTGGGATATAACAAGTGAACAGTCTTGCTGATGAAATAAAATGTGAGATAGAGAGATAATACATCAATATTTAGTAAAAAATTCATGGAAATAATCAGTAAGTTGCACATTCTGTCATGGCATTGTATACATGTGTCTAAGAAACATGAGTGTTTCACAAATCGAAATGTTTGTACTAATTATTTGCTTGAGTTTGTAATAAAGATTCTTTGTTCAAGTCATTTTTGCACGTTTTCCGTCTTCTGTTTAAGAATAAAAAAGGTCACATCAACCACACTTAAGCCATCCTTATATTTGGAGGATCAGAAATGTATGGAACTAGCACGTTTAGTTATGCAAATCTTTTGAGGGAAAAAGTAGATGTAAATAATGATTTTGTATAAAATATTAATTATCACCGGCAAGATCAGCCATATTTTGTTCCGCAATGTGTTTACAATGTACACCAAGGATTCAGAAAAAAATGTAGTTTGTTATACGTTCGTCAGTTGTGTCCATTTATTTATTTTTTTAAAAAGCAATTGCTCTTTAACCGACGACAGGATTTTAATAAACTTTATAGTAATTGAGGCAATAATGTGTAAATGAGCATTTTAACAAGAAATTGTTACCTAATTTTTCCTATGAGAAGTTTTCTCCATGTTGAAGCATGGTGACGGTCAAAACAAATATAGTCACATTGTGTTAAACAGCGCCGCATTCTGGAACGTGAACTTTGTAGATTTCAGGAACTTGCCCCTTTTAATTTGCACATCTAAGGAGGCTAGGAGGTCAATAAATTGACCATCTGAGATACCACCCAAATTTTCAGATATGTATGGTGGCATATCTCTGCCCCCTGTGTGCAAGTTATTTTTCTCTTAATTGTGTTGACATGCAAGATAAATATGTTGACATCCAAGATAGTTATGTCAGCATGCAACATAACTATGTTGACATGCAAGAAAACTGCAATCAAATAAGAGTTATAAAAAATCTCAAATATCGCCAACATGTGACATCCAAGATGCTAGATACGCTACCTATTGACGTCAACATGCAACTTATTTATGTTAACATGCAACTTCTTTATGTTGACATGCAACTTATTTATGTCAACATGTAATTTAGTTATGTTAACATGCAAGATAAATATGTTGATATGCAACATATTTATGTCAACATGCAACTTAGTTATGTTGACATGCAACTTATAAGTTGCATGTCAACATATTTATCTCGCATGTAAACATAACTAAGTTGCATGTTGACATATTCATCTCGCATGTCGACATAAATAACTTGCATATCGACATAAATAAGTTGCATGTTGACATAAATAAGTTGCATGTCAGCATATTTATCTTGCATGTTAACATAAATAAGTTGCATATGTCGACAAAGAAAGATAGCATCTAGCATCTTGGATGTCACAGGTGGGCGTTTTTTTTAGATTTTGTATAATTCATATCAGATTGCAATTTCTTACATGTCAACATAGTTATGTTGCATGTTGACATAACTATCTTGCATGTCAACATATTTATCTTGCATGTCGACATATTTGATAGAAAAATAACTTGCACACAAGGGGCAGAGATATGCCACGATATTTTAAGTTACAAACAATTATTCAGTAAAGACAAATCCAAATCTGTTTTCCTTTATCTAAAATATATGGATTTAGTTCTCACTACGTAATTTATAGTTTATAATTAACATATCGTTTCTGAAAATTTGCTATATCTGCATACAGAGTTCTTCTGTTTAGGAAATTAAAAAAGTTAAAAAATGACCACGACCATGCAACTGAACTATTTAATTAGTTTAATTACACGAGTTTGGTGAAAGAATTGCTTTTATTGAACTTAAGAATAAACAATAAGCGGACTATTGTTTTTGTCAGTAAAACTTCTCTTATACATATTATAATATTAGAATATCATGAATCTCATTAGCTAGTAAGGGCACACTGTTGAGATGTTCATATTTGCAGAAGATTTTTGATTCACTTTTTTCCCCTGGAAGATTTGTCCGTTTGAAAGCTATTCATGTATGTTATACTTATCCATTTGAACTTAACGGGTATACTCATATACATTTTTATCTTATATTATCATAAGTTAAAAGTAAATCTTCTGCATAAAGGATATGAATATCAAATAAAACAAACGTTATAAGCTGTTTGGAACAATTCAATTAAAAAATTATATCGCTAAAACTGTAATCGATTAGGACATATATAATTTATGGTCAGGAAATGAAAATGTATATATAGTAAGTAAACTTTGTTTATTTGAAAATAGCATTGATCCTAACAAACAATAGTAAATCTATTCAAAACGTGTTGCATGTATACCGGTAACTTGCATTCATACGTCACAGTTAGGTTTGACGTGCGGTATCGAAGTATGATGGTCACAGATTGACAAACCAACTACCAGGGAACAATACACGGTCACCGAATGTAAAGCTTTATTGTTAAAGGTTCATTTGAATAAACTTTGTACCTATGTAAGCAACTGAGGGTAAATAATCTTTTTAAGGATTACGTTTACTCAGGAGCGAAAAAAATCCACAAATAGGAACGAAAAACTACTTATTCTACATTGTAGCCCCACTATTGTGGTGCTATTTTTCACTTTCAAATAACTAGGTCAATGACCTACTTTTTCTGCTAGTGACCTCTAAATGTTTTTTGAAAAAATTGTCAAAATTTGTCAAAATTGTCCACCATTTTCAAGGTTTTCTTTATTTTGTAATTATTAGAAATAATAAAACAATTCGTAGGTTGGGAAATGATAAAATACGAATAGCTTTACTAATTTTATATTTGACTGAATCGTTTTAAGCTCATATTTTAAGTTTAATTTAGTCCGAATTTCCTCTATCAATTTCCAAAATTTTACCCATTTTTGATAAAGTTTTACAAAAAACTGACTAATTGGAGCTCCAAACCATTCATTGCCTAAAGCTGTTTTTGTTGTCTGTATTATGTTGACATTAACATTATATAAGGTCAATGATCAAAATTTCGAGATATTTTATCTTGAATCGATTTTATGTATTTTAAAGAGTTTACCAATCGCGTGCCAGCCAATGATATAAATTTATAGACAAGTAAATACAACCATAAAATATGTAAAATGATATGAAAAAACATATAGAAACTTAACTTTTGCAATTAAATTGCAACAGAAAGTTTTTAAGAGAAAAAAAGAAAATGAAAAAAATTAGTCCGAATTTCCTCTGTTTTGATATTAATCTACCTTTGTCGGAGCATATCTTCCTCATATAAACAAATCATGGATATCAATATCGATATGTGTTCATAACGTTGTTATTTTGTGTTTTTAAAACAACTTTGGACTTCAGATATTGAACTTTGTAAATTTTTTTTTTGAAATCTCAAACCCCGAGTAAACGTAATCCTTAAAGGCAAATGTTTATGGCATGTCAAACATTCTAATATTTGTTCTTTTTAATTTGTAATGCATAAACTGTCAAAAGTATTGGAAAAGAAATTCATTAGTTGCCAGTAATTTGTTTTGTTTAAGCCTTTCATTCCCATGTTACGTCAGCCATCTTGAAATTCTGATCTAGCAAGGTTATATGTAACAAATGAATATAAACAACCCGTATGTAAAACGAGAATAGAAAACTATACATTTAAAAAAAAAAGGGTACTGGTACTGTACCAGTTATCGGCTAAGACCAGTTATGGGCTAAACTGAGAGTTCGGGTTTATAGCACGCGACAATCCAAGATTTTTTAATTCAGTCGTCTTTTTCGAATAAAGAAAAGTAAGTTTGCTTGAAAACTTTCTTGAATATGTTTTATACATAAGCTTAAACGATCATTGTTTACCGCTGATTTTACATCTTTGCACCTTCAGCAGTGGGGGGAGTAACGTAATAAGTTATAAATAGAATGTTACCTCTTTGTGATACGTTATTATATCCCTTCTTTGATTTGACATATAAAATAAATACATTTAACATATATAAACAAAAGGAATTCACGAATTTCCGAGAGATTCGTAGCACATTTGAACGCCTGATTGCACAATTATGTATTGAATAGTATACGATTTGGTGTATTACCGTATGATAATAAACGAATTATTTTTTTAGTTTTGTTTATTATGTATCGTGACCCCGAATACATTAGTCTGACCTCACAAGGGGCATAATTCAAACTACATTTAGCAGAAAATAAAATCAACATGAACACGGATTTTTACTATGTTATTATCACGAAGCCGATAACTGGTACAGTAAATCGTAAAAACTCGGCAAATTCGGGGCGTGCTTAAAAGCACAAAACAAGATGTTTGGGATTCTAAATAATGATATAAACTAACAGATTGATAAATAAGGAGTTCACTTTTTAAAGTATGTCAAGTTTTATCCAAAAATATCAAGAAATAAGGAATTACGAAAAGAAAACGTTAAATTTTAGCCGATAACTGGTACAGCGCCAGTATACAATTCAAGCGAAAAATACTAATGTGTTGGATTACAACTTTAAACATGTTATTGTTAGGTTGACCAAGGAAAATGTGTTCATCGATAAGCTTCTTATTTCTTTTTCCTCATATCATGTGTATATTCACAAGTATTCTAAAAAAAAACCCGATTTTTGTATCGGGTATCATTATATAAATAGTGCCTGTTTGGGAGGGTAAGTGTGGAACAGGCACCATTTATTTTATTATATTGAATGTCTTAATTTTAAGGAAAATTTTACTGCTTTGATATACAAATGAAGTGAATTCTACGGCGAACCGTACGCGCATAATTTACGCGTATGTAACAATTCTTTGTGTTACCCGTTGCCAAGTGTGTTGCTAACGCTGAGGGTAATAGTATATAAATAGTGCCTGTTTGGGAGGGTAACAGTTGAAATTGACACCCCGAGAAAACCATTGTCAACCGACGCGAAGCGGAGGTTGACAATGGTTTTCGGGGGGTGGGGGTGGGTGTCAATTTCAACTGTTATCCTCCCAAACAGGCACTATTTATTTTGTTATACTGAATGTCTTAATTTTTTTAAAAGAATATTTTACTGCATTTAATTAAGGAATAACGTGAATTCTACAGCGAACCGTACGCGCATAATTTTCGCGCATGTAACAATTTGTAATGTTACCCGTTGCTAAGTGCGTTGCTAACGCTGAGGGTAATAGAACGGATTATGAACTACGTCTTAACCAATCAGATTTCAGTATTTAACATGAAAGTATAACAAAACGGATTACCAATTGCGTCTTAACCAATCAGATTTCAGTAATTACATGTAACATGAAAGTACAATAAAATTAAATATACATGTATATACATGTATAATGGCCATTCGTACAGGCATTTTAATTCATGCTGACTTGAAGTGGTCAATATTATAAGTTACTATGCTATACCGTTATCATTAATGCATATTAATCTACATTGGCTGCATATTTTGTTTTAACCATGCGGTAAAAATAAAACACAATGGTATAAGATAAAATGCAGAGATGGTAGTGGCGCTGTTCACGTTTAACGGTTAATGAAATATTCTATTATAGCCTACATGTTTACATTAGTAATATTTATAATATGGTACCTTTTTAATATAATAGTTTGTATTAACCAAGACACATAATAAAACAATCACTACGATGCAATAAATTCATTTTAATTACCTTATCCAAGTTTTGCAGAATGACTTTTCTCTCTTGTACAAACTTTTTATTTATATTTTATACAAGGGCATTCAGGCACAGCTTTTGTCAGATTGTAAATTTTGGAAACTAATATGATATTAAAAAGAACGGTAAAACTAACGATGCATGAAAAACACGGTAAATACTCCGAGTGAAAAAATGATTTAAATCAGCGTAACATGTGGGGGTTCAACGATCTCAGTATGTACAAATGATTTTGTCTGTGAAACGTAAGAAATCATTAAAGATTATAAGGCTTATTTGGTCCACGTCAACGAGTTTTTCAGTGCAAATTGATTGTGACCATTCACAGAAAAAGAATCGAAACTAGGGTCCAGATTGTTCGTCCATGGTTCGATTTCCTTGCTGCAGCAATTTAAATGTACTGTAAGTGGCAATTATTAAGTAAAATTATAGTTTGATTTTATTAAAATTCTAACCAAGCATTGTATGCTTAATCTAATATAACATACCTAAATGAAAAACTTTTCAGACAATTCAATAAATAAGCATTAGTTCATATCTCATACCAGTGAAACTATTAAAGTAAAATGCAGGTTGGTTACTTTTCCACCAAATCGTACAGCTAAAGAGCTGGATGTTCATCTGACATATTCGAATTTTCATGCCAGAGACACGCTTTATTCTGTTGTTGTTATTTAAGAAAAATCATTTACTAGTATCCAAAACGTAGTTAGATTAACTTGGTTAAAAATTTACTATTTTAAAATGACATCTTCTAGTAAACATTTTAGAGAAGTATTTTTACATTATCGAAGTTATTGTATAAGAAATGTACAATAGAGGTTGTCATTCGATATACTCTCATGCTCTTTATTGTAGTATTGAAGTAGAAGGTCGAAGTGACTAATGAATCACCACAAGATCACAATCGCTCTCTTGCTGTGTGTAATACCCAAGGTCTTCTCCAGTTGTGAGGAACCATATGGTAATGATCGACTAGAAATCAATACTGAAGCTTTTAAAAATTATCACATAATTATAAATATGAATCGAAATTATTTGTCATCATTTAGATGATGATTACGATAAATCTAATGTTGGCAATGAATACTGTGCAAACAGTCCAAATGGTATGTTTTTATTGTAGTTCTTGATGATCCGGTGATATTTTTAAAATAGATAATGACTTAAGGAGGGAATGTTCTTAAGAATAAAATTAGAAGTCCGATGCCTCGACTGTTATGTAATATTGCTGACAAATAATTTATATCAAAGTTGATGTCTTGTTCTTATTAAAATGATATAATAACTAAGTTTAATATAGACTATTAATGCATCCAACACTATTTATGTCTGAAAATGGAGTAGGTTATAGAAGACATAGAAATGTTGATTTGTTGATTTGATAAACAACATAAAGGATATCAGTTTCTTCAATTTAATCCGAACCGAATGAAACATGTTTCTGAATTTTTATCCCAATGGCAGGCTTTAGAGCTGGTTTTTAATAATTTACCTTAAAAGACACGTGCCGTGAGGAATTGGATTGCTTTTGTGTTAACGAAAACATACTTTTTGTTCATTTACAATTTAACGGATATATATCTTTTACTTACATCTAGATGAGTTACTGGAAATTCGAATGTTACTTATTGGGAAAACGGGAGCAGGAAAAAGTAGCACGGGGAATACTATCTTAGGAAATAAAGTGTTTTCGACGTCCTCAGCCTCCATTTCCCACACCGATGACGTTCAATATGGGGTTGTTAATAGATTCGGTAGAAGACTTGTTGTGGTTGACACACCGGGAATATTCGATACTGGGAAAGACTCAAACGAAACGTTTCCTAAAATTGAAGAAGTTTCCAGTGCCATCAGTTTTGATTATCCGGGATTATTTGCCTTTTTACTTGTCATAAAGATTGGTCGATTAACTGCTGAGGAGGAAGAAAATGTCCGCCTTTTCATTGGCCGATATGGCGACCAAATAAAAAAATGCATGGTTATAGTTTTCACAGGAAAGTCTCTACTGGATGACAACATCATGAGTATAGAAGAATACATAAATACCATCGATGATAATTCTGATATTAAGAAACTTATTCAAACCATAGATAAAAGATATGTTGTATTAGGTTTGAAAGGAAAACGATCTGATCGCGCAGACGAAGTTCAAATAATATTAAAAATGATAGAAAATATGAATCAAAGCAATCATTGTATTAAATATGTTAACTCCAATTTCAGATGATATTATTGAACATTAAAGAGGACGGTTATTCATTCGTTCTGTTTATTTTCTAGTGTCATTGGCAAACTGCAAGAACCTATACTGTATGTTTACCACAATTTGAAAATAAATACTAAATCTGAAGTGTGAATTATTTTCAATGAGCAACATGAAGGGTTCACATAAAAATTATCATCATTGCTGGAAAAAAATGTTATGCACTCAGGAACATTTCCGAAATTTGACAATACGTTTGATTTTTTATTTTTTTTAAACTATGAAAAGGGGATGAGAAGAGTACGGACGATATTGAAATCTTTGGATTTTTTAGCATATAATAAACAAGAGGCCCAATGGACCACATCGCTCACCTGAGCAACAATGGCTTTATATGGATGTTCAGAGGATATTGTGCCATATGGCCCCACGGTAGAAAAAAAAGAATACCATAAGATAAACTGTATCCAAAATTTACACTTTTTTTCCTACACTTAATCTTTGACATTGTACCCTTATGAAATACCATTATTACCAAAAATAAAATCCTATGCAAGAAATAAAACTAAACTTTTGGTAGGGGTACACTCTTAACTTCCAATTCCCTGTACATGTATTTTAGTTCTGCCCCCTCACTTTAAAAAACATTCAAATTATATATGAGAACATGCATATAGTTATATATTCATCTTCAGCTACATTGTACTAGCTAGTTTTTGTATTTTATTAAAACAATTCCTATATGTGAAAGAGGAAAATTGTGCCTCAAGGTGCTCATATTAAAAACATTAAAAAATTTAATTGGTCTTCCGCATTATAAACGTTTGTTGTTTACCAGGCGTGAACTCGTGCTACGTTTTATAACCTAACTCACTTGATCGATGAATACATTCGAATAAAAAATGTTGTCATGTGATATGTGAAGAGCTAGTACATAAATAATGAATGCAAAGGCGTCAAAACTGGGTGGAGGGGGAGAGGGGGGTACCCCCTCACTTTTTTTTTGCAAAGTTAGACATAAGCGTACTCAAAATATTTTTTTTGCTTGTCAAGATTTCTGATAAGGTCTAGCCCACCCCCCCCCCCCCCCCCTCAATGAACCTCAGACTGCAATGTATCGACAGGCATAATGCTCTATTTTACTAAGGCACACCCTTTATTCAAAATCAACGTTAACAAATGGCTACAAATTAAGATGATTTTTCGCTGTATTTTTTTCTTAAGAATAGCGTTAATACATTTATCCCTGTAACAGTAATGTTTTAAACTGTTTTAAAGAGGTCATTTTTATTTAATTGTGTCTGAAAAACCAACAAAGTTGGTGTTGATTCATCGTATAAGGAGGGGGTCCCAAAAAGTTGTTACTGCATATCATCCTCTTAATTTTTCTGTACAAGTATTTAACGTTTAGTGAGACATTTCTAGTGATAAATCAAAATTTCAGCGTCAATCGTAGAATTATAAGCAATATACAGAACTCATAATTCTGCTTGGTTTGAGTCAATTTTTTCTTCACAAGAGTTGATTACATTCAACTTAAGATTTTTAAACTTGATATTTCCTATTCAGAATGAACAAAAGCATGGCCCTTAGTTCTGTGAGCAAAGCTCTGTATCTTGCTAATAATTCGAAACTTGACACAGCTGAATATGGTAATAGTAAAGAGAAAATTGTAAACAATTAACACAGAAGAAACATTTTCCCTGTTCAGTGTTAATGCCTTTTTGATACCATCGTCTATGATTCCGATTCCTACTGATAACATTGTTTTATCAAGCTTGCTTTCAATTCATGTAAACGTTCATTTCTTTTTTCGTTGTCGCTAACTATGGTGCATACACGCCTTGCTAAGTTGTAAGGAATAGCGCGTTTAGTATGGCCCGGACGGCAAGAACTGAAATGAAGGTACTGATGGGTATCTGTTGGTTTGTAGTACATGTCGGTGGTTATATTTTCCCCGCATTTAGAGATGAGCACATCCAAAAATGGAATACAGATCGCACTTTCATCGAGCGTTAACTTAAGTTGATGTTTACACGTTTGGATCCAGATTATTTACAATGTCTAAAAAGACTGTTAAATTGGCGTCGCTCTCGTTCCAGATGATAAAACAGTCATCAAGATATCTTTTCCATCCATTTTTTATATTTTGTGTGGTTTGATAGTCAAATTGCCGTCTAGCTTTTTCATACACTTTCTCTTCTAAGTATCCTAATGTGAGGGTGCCATAAGTAGGGGCCATTTTAGTCCCCATAGCTGTTCCTTTAAGCTGCAAATAATGTTTGCCGTTGAAAAAGAGATGCAATGAATTTTAATGTTTTGCAGTTAGTGTTGCTTTTTTCTTTTATTATATTTTTACCGGACACTGAGAATTTTTTTTTGTGATTTGGATATATATATATATATATATATATATATATATATATATATATATATATATATATATATATATATATATATATATATATATATATATATATATATAAATATATTTCTAGCAGCAAAAACAATCTTCGTTTAGACTGAAAAAGCAGAGCATCTTAACAAAACACGTTTCATTTTACTCAATTATAACGTAGAGATCGTACCAAATCACCAATAGAATGTATAGTATTTATAATATAATATATTGTTAGTGCATCAGATTTTGCTCATCTTGCGCAGGTAAACTTTTAACCGTCTGATTTACCGAAGTCTATATTTGATTCGATACATAAACATTCCAAAATACAGGCGATATTTCCTCTCAAGTTAAAAAGCATACACGAAATTCAAAACAACGTAAAACCACGGTCACGAGTCAAAAATGTCAACGCATTGAAAGATTTAACCCTAGTTCACTTCACGAAATCGGCACAAATATATTTAGAATGTTTCAAGTATGCCTTCGCACGTAAACTGTTGCACAACAAGCAAATTCATCTTTGTCAGTTTGACCCGTTTTTCATGCGTCAACATTCAAACATGGTTGCCTTATACAATGAACTTTCGTTTTTGATATAGAATACCGAACCCGAAATTATATACTGATTGACAGCGAGTATCTCTTTATTTCTATTTTTGTAAATTACTCAAATTTGAAACAGAATTCGCTGATAATTTTTGCAATTTATAATTTCCCTCCCGTAAGAATTATTTTTGAAAAATTACGTTGAATTTGACTCAGTAGTTCTTGAGAAGAAGATTTTTAAAAATGCACCGCCCTTTTTCTACAGTTTCGAGGTTTTCTCCGCTTTGAAAAAAGATCGGTCTTTCATTTCTGCAAGTTATATTCACCTTCCCATAAGGCTGCTTTGTGCCAAATTTGGTTTAAATTGGCCAAGCGGTTTTAGAGAAGAAATTCAAAATGTAAAAAAGTTTACAGACGGACAGACGGACGACGGACAAAACGTGATCAGAAAAGCCCACTTGAGCTTTCAGCTCAGGTGAGCAAAAAAAAAGGTTTGCATATTTAACAGAACAAATACAGTAATGCAATTCACGTGTCACAGTTCACATTTATATTGTACGGATTTTTCCTCGATACCAATCGCACAGAACAAGAAATGTTGGTAGAATTGACAAACTTATTAAACGGTGTGTGTTGGTAGATATGCTTATAATATTACGAAAAAAAATTGCTTGTCTAATTAAATTTGTTTTTGACGTTATTTGTATTTGGCAAGGGTTGTATCAAGACAAGAACTAAAATGACGCTCCTAACTACATTATGCATGTTATAATGAAGTACGTATATGTATGTGTTCATATTGCAAGAACGATGCTTTTTCGTAGATGCAAGAAACAAGTAGTTTGAAACAATTAAAAGTTTAATTGCGTCCCCTGATCGTATCCATGGTTTCTAATGAAATGGAAATGAGCTATAAGAGGATCTGACTTGAAAACAACAATACAGGTGTTTTGCAAGAATTTTTGAAAAGTAAGATTTTTTCTTTATTCAAGTTTTATTTGTTGTCAATTTTTTTACAAGCTCTTATAAATCATCTGTATAGTTGCCTTATTTTAAGAGGGCTCGATGGTCGTGTCAATTTTTAGACTGCATTGATCTCCTCTAAAAGAAGAGCTCTATATAATAATATAGTAAAACACCAAAGATAAAAGAAAAACATAAGAAGCTTTTCTTTACTTAATGATTATCCATTAGCTTAACAAATCATATCTGAAATGTTCAGGTAGATCTGATGGTTAACTTGTTGACCTTCCAGTCTCATTCATATTCTTTGTTTTAACAGTCATATTCTTTGGTTCGTCTTTCTTCTTTTGCCTGAGCTTCAAATTAGTGTAATAAAGAAAGTACATAATCAGCAATAAGTATTGAAATTTGTGATGGAAAATCACTTAAAATAAATCACTAGAATTTTCTTGATTACACAACTCGCTGGTCAAACTAATGTTTTAAAAATACCAGATCTTAAAAGAACAATGCAAAGGTATTTTAACTCGTTTACAGTTTACAAATTATGTAATTGTAAAAAGATAACTATACCAAAGTCGACACGGTAATCAGATCCAAGTGAAAGAATCTGTATGAACGAATTCTTTCATTTTATGAAAAGGAACAGAGACGCTTTTTAAACGCATTCTTACATTTAGGTATACTTTTCAAAACAATATTGATTGCTTGACTGGTCCTCTATTGTATGAAAGATGTCTGTTTATCGCGCATATCAGACAGGCTTTGCCAGTCTATATAGATTGCAATTTTCTCAAGTACACGTCATTACAAAGACCTTCACTGAAAAGGAATCGAAACTAGCATTCAAATCGTCTGTATTTTGAATTGTGCATCAAAACTGCATGTTCGCGAAGCGTAAGTAACTTTTTTTCAATATTGGTAAGCACTAGCTTATTTCATTGTTATATAACAAGTCCATGTTTTCATATAAATGTATTTTGTAATGCGATATTGATTGTAATTACCCAATTCTTATGTTTAAAATAATCAAGTGGTTCGGAAAAAGAAATCGAAACAATTCTATACTATAAATGTACAGTAAATAACATATATCTAAGTAAAAGTTCAACATTATTCTGTTCTGGTTTTTAAAAAGAAGTATTTTTTCCGTTACATTGGACATCTGATGATTAATCCCAGGTACACCGAATATCAGAATTAAGGAAGTAGTCTTTTCTGATTTTCGACTTGTCAATAGTAAATCTGATGAAAGATTTATTTAACCAAGATAGAAGGAAATAAAAATATCATAATTTTCTTTCTTTCTTACTATCATACAACTTTGCATAGAAATATTAATCAAGGTTTAGAATCTGAAAAGAACTATATTCTTGGCGGTACATTGGCGTAAGAAAATAACACGATTTTGCGATTCAGAATGGCTGTATATTCCTTAGTCCTTAATGGAAAATGTTTAACATACAATCACAGGGGCATCGTATCCACTCCATACTCTGTTGATTATCTAGTGTAATAGGCAAACTGCAAGAACCTATACTGTATGTTAACCACAATTTGAAAATAAATACTAAATCTGAAGTGTGAATTATTTTCAGTGAGCAACATGAAGTGTTCACATAAAAATTATCATCATTGCTGGAAAAAAATGTTATGTACTCAGGAACATTTCCGAAATTTGACAATAATTTTGATTTTTAATTTTTTTTAAAAGTATGAAAAGAGGATGAGAAGAGTACGAACGATATTGAAATCTTTGGATTTTTTAGCATATAATAAACAAGAGGCCCAATGGGCCACATCGCTCACCTGAACAACAATGGCATTATATGGATGTTCAAAGGATATTGTGCCATATGGCCCCACGGTAGAAAAAAAATACCATAAAATAAACTGTATCCAAAATTTTACACTTTTTTCCTACGCTTCATCTTTGACATTGTACCCTTATGAAATACCATTATTACCAAAAATAAGATCCTATGCAAGAAATGAAACTAAATTTTTGGTAGGGGTACAGTCTTAACTTCCAATTCCCTTTACATGTATTTTAGTTCTGCTCCCTCACTTTATAAAACAATCAAATTATATATGAGAACATGCGTATAGGTACATAGTCATCTTCAGCTACATTGTACTAGCTAGTTTTTGTATCTTATTAAAAAAATTCCTATATGTGAAAGAGGAAAATTGTACCTCAAGATGCTCAAATTAAAAACATTAAAAAATTTAATTGATCTTCCGCATTATAAACGATTTTTGTTTACCAGGCGTGAACTCGTGCCACGTTTTATAACCTAACTCACTTGATTGATGAATACATTCGAATAAAAAATGTTGTCATGTGATATGTTGAAGAGCTAGTACATAAATCATGAATGCAAAGGCGTCAAAACTGGGTGGAGGGGGAGGGGGGTCCCCCCTCACTTTATTTTTGCAAAGTTAGACAGAGCCGTACTCAAAATCTTTTTTTTTGCTTGTCAAGATTCCTGATAAGGTCTAGCCCCCCCCCCCCCTCAATGAGCCTCAGACTGTAATGTATCGACAGGCATATTGCTCTATTTTACTAAGGCCCACCCTTTATTCAAAATCAACGTTAACAAATGGCTACAAATATATATATATATATACTAGTATATAAATTATGCGTTGTTACGAGTGGTAATATCTTTAAATCAGAGGTGTTATTTTCAGGAGGATTATTAAGATTTTCCCTGTTCAGTGCTAATGCCTTTTTGATACCATCGTCTATGATTCCTACTGGATAACATTGTTTTATCAGGCTTGCTTTCAATTCATGTAAGCGTTCATTTCTTTTTTCGTTGTCGCTAACTATGGTGCATACACGCCTTGCTAAGTTGTATGGAATAGCGCGTTTAGTATGGCCCGGATGGCAAGAACTGAAATGAAGGTACTGATGGGTATCTGTTGGTTTGTAGTACATGTCGGTGGTTATATTTTCCCCGCATTTAGAGATAAGCACATCCAAAAATGGAATACAGATCGCACTTTCATCTAGCGTAAAGTTGGTGTTTACACGTTTGGATCCAGATTATTTACAATGTCTAAAAAGACTGTTAAATTGGCGTCGCTCTCGTTCCAGATGATAAAACAGTCATCAAGATATCTTTTCCATCCATTTTTTATATTTTGTGTGGTTTGATGGTCAAATTGCCGTCTAGCTTTTTCATACATTTTCTCTTCTAAGTATCCTTATGTGAAAGTGGCATAAGTAGGGGCCATTTTAGTCCCCATAGCTGTTCCTTTAAGCTGCAAATAATGTTTGCCGTTGAAAGAGAATGTGTTGTTTCTAAGGACTAAACTGCTTGCCTCTAGGATAAACTCTCTGCTGAAACGGCTGTTGATTTTTTGTGGATATTTATTTATGCAGTATTTGAGGGCATTGATACCGAGATCTGTGGTTATGTTTGTATACAAATTTGTTACATCCATAGTGACCAACTTTGCATCTTGGTTAACTTTATCTGGTAAATATCTCAGGATATGAAGATCATCTCGAACATAACTTTTTACTTCTGAGCACAAGCGCTTTAGTAATATATCCATAAGATGACTCAGTCGTTGTGTTGGAGCGTTAGGTCCTCCCACAATAGGTCTTAATGTCAGATCTTCCGGTTTGATACAGGTAATATATGCATTATTTTGCATTTTGATAGCATAAGTAATTGTTTTAGACTTATGTATCTTAGGAAGTCCATAAAGGACACTTTCCCGGAAATCAAAATCCGTTAAAAAATCCGCTTCTTTCGTTGTTATATTGGAGGAAGTCTGGTGGTCTTTAAGTAATCGTTTCACTTTTTGAATGGTTCTTTTATCATTGTTCTCAGCTATTTCGCAATAAAACTCGTTGTTGTTAAGCATTTCCAGTATTTTATTTTTGTAGTACTCTGCGTCCATAACTACTACTGCTCCTCCTTTGTCCGCCTCTTTGATTACGATATAATCGTCATTGAGTAACGATTTGATAGCATTTTCTTCTGATTTTAATAAATTATGTTGTCTTTTATTTTTAGGGGTGTTATCCTAAGTTGATAAACTTTCAAGAGTATCACAAACTGTATCTAGGAGAGGATTTCTTCCCTTTTTAGGATTAAAGTTAGATTTGTTTTTGACAAAACTTGTTTCAGGTCTATTTTCTTCGTCGTCGTCACTATGGAAATATTCGGCTAGTCTTAATTTTCTAGTATATTCCTTAATGTCTGTAGTTAAATCCTGAGGATTACTTTCATTTGGCATTGGTGTAAATTTTAATCCTTTTGAAAGAAAGTTTATTTCAGCTTCGTTCAATGATCTATTTGACAGGTTAATAACTTTGGGGTCTACTATTTCCGCCCTCTCCTCTGTCCTTGTAAATATCGGTTGTACGGATACCTTTGGCCTTGGCTTGATTTGGCTTTGGTCCTCCTAAAAATAATGATTAACATTTCTGCCGATGTAGGTCGTTCCATTCCTCCTGAATAAATTCCCGGATGAATGATAAGAATTCCCATTGTTTTGGCCATTATATTGGTTTTGCGGAAATGGTCTTTTTCCTACTGATATTCTTATCAGTGGTTGATAAAATGTGTTTCTGTCGGCATTCGAATTCCTTTCAAACGGAGATTTTCGCCCATGGTGTTGGTTATTTTTTGTATTCCTCCGGTTATTAGGGTCGGCAATTTGCGGTGGAAACAAGTTAGTTTGCGCATTATTTTCCAACACTTCAGGAGCATCTTGAGATTTAGACGTGATTTCAGCATAGCTTAGTTTGCTGGGTTTTGATTGATATGTTGGTTTTGGTTTATTTGTGTTTTCATTTCTCTTTACTTGTTTCGGCGCGTTTTCTTTTATGCAACTATTGCCATATTACCTTACGTAATCTAATAACCAAATTTCTTTGTACCGCCATCGGTCCACTGATTTCTTTTCTTCTTTCTCACAGTCTAATTTCCACATACTCAGAAGAATTTCCAAGACTCTGCCTGTTGCTTTTGTCTTTAAATCTGCTATCATTTGCTCGTCAATGTTTGCGACCTTTTGTTTAGAAATACCTGACCTCATACGCAGTAATTCTATTTCCCCTTTGACTCTCTCTACAGCAACATTGACTCTAATTTGTGTTTGTTCTTCAGGTTCTCCGCGAATGCTTGTAATTCTATATTGGAAGAGTGGCATTTTCCTGATTTAGCCATTTTTCATACTGTTCAGCATCACTAGAACTGTTAATTTCTTTCCAATATAATTGTTTTCTTGAATTCAACTTTTTACACCATTCTGCTCTCATTTTCTGTTTAATTTTTGTAGCTTCTTTTTGCAAGGATAGCTCATTTACTTCTCGTTGAATGATTTCAGTTGGAGATTGATACAATATTTGTTCCTCGTCAAGGCTAGATGTCAGAACGGATTCTGCATGCGTTTCATCACTTGCAAAAGGGCTAGAGCTTTTGTCACATACCTTGGTTAATTCTTTCATTAGTACATTTGATTCCTCCATCTTTTCCTCAATGAAATTAATCCTTTTCAAAATTTCACACAAAAAGTCATTTGTTACCTTCTTGTTTACGTTTTCTTTTTCTTTTCGTGTCGCCATCTCGGTCACTGGTAAGTATATATCCAAATCACAGAAGTATTTTCTCAGTGTCCGGTAAAAATATAATAAAAGAAAAAAAAGCAACACTAACTGCCAAACATTAAAATTCGTTGCATCTCTTTTTCAACGGCAAACATTATTTGCAGCTTAAAGGAACAGCTTTGGGGACTAAAATGGCCCCTACTTATGCCACCCTCACATTAGGATACTTAGAAGAGAAAATGTATGAAAGAGCTAGACGGCAATTTGACCATCAAACCACACGAAATATAAAAAATGGATGGAAGAGATATCTTGATGACTATTTTATCATCTGGAACGAGAGCGACGCCAATTTAACAGTCTTTTTAGACATTGTAAATAATCTGGATACAAACATCAACTTTACGCTAGATGAAAGTGCGATCTGTATTCCATTTTTGGATGTGCTCATCTCTAAATGCGGGGAAAATATAACCACCAACATGTACTACAAACCAACAGATACCCATCAGTACTTTCATTTCAGTTCTTGCCATACCGAAATTAGATCATTAGATCTGCAGATGTCATACATCTGCAGATCTAAAGATCTAATTTCGGATTGATTAGTAATTTTATATTAGTAATTTTAGAATGAACAATTAGTGATGATGAAAAAGTGTTGGAACAGTACTTAATTTTAAATATTTTTTTATTCTCTAAAATGTTAATGAAAAACTACGTTGGTGTTGACATATATTTTTTTAAAATTATTTTTTTATTCAATAATTAAAATACTCATAATTCATTTATTGTCTTTGCAACCTATTCTATTAAAATTAATTGTCGTTGCCTAAGAATTTCAGCATTGTTTTAATTGTCAATATCAAATTACTAGTATAATTACATTTCTACAAAAGATTAAATGATAGGAAATATATTTGTTTTTAAACAGTTGCATATTAAATTACGCTAAAGTACATGCCAAATATATCGGAACGAATGTTATTATGCTTACAGTACGGTAGTTACATAAGACGAACATTTTCCCTACAGTTTAGCGCCGAAATTTCTACTATCATTACTGAACATAATAGAGAAAGTACAGAGTTATCTTTTCTTGGGCGAAAAGATTGAGTGTCTGCAGCAGACAGCGGGTTTAATGGGATAAAAACGCTTTTTACCGAGTTTATTAGGAATATTTCAATATGAACGTGTTTTTTGACAATATTTGCAACAAAATTGGTAAAGTTATAAAAACTGAAAGAAGAAATTCGGAATGCAATATCTAAAAAAAATTATCGCTGAAATTTTAATGTTTTGAATCTATTTAGTGCCACTACCATTCATAAACTGTACTTTATTTTTTAAGTGTTTAATTATTTGTAATATTTTCACAATTAAAAAAATCTCAATTGTAGTGTAAAATTTTATGGGATTTTTCTTGTTTTTTTTCTCAAAATATATTCAATGGTCATTAATTCAAAAAGTAGGTCATTGACCTACTTTTTTGAAAGAGGATAATACCACTACAATCAATGGTCTATAACATACAATACATGCCTTTAATTATCATCAGTGGAATTGTGTTTTCATTATGAGTTAACGTCATCCTTTAGATATCATAAATTCATAAGAAGTGTACAAAATAATTTGGTTCTTAAAAAATTCTTACTTTTTACAGCAGAAATTAAAATACGAACAATGAAACAATTCACGATGATAATTGTTTACTTGCTGACTGCCCTACCAATGGCGTTCTCTAATTGTGAAACATCAAATGGTAATTATGCATCACATTCTGTTGATAGAGCTTTATTTTGTAGAATTTTAAATACTTTATTTCTATAAATTAAAAGCAATTTTCTAAGCGCTATTGATATTTTTAATATGATTTTATTATTAGATAATGATGTAGGTGAATACTGCAGGAACAGTCCACATGGTACGTATTATTTAAATAGATATCAGCAATACAACTGCAATGGTATCTCCCAAGATATCTTCGCATCACATTTTGTTTAATTATTGATATTTATATAAACAGACATGTGCCATAGTTTAACGGAAAACCCCAACCAAAGTGGTGGCGCTAACGCTTGAAGCCAAATAAAAAATAAGTTAAAAAATAACTTGTAATTATTTAATAATTTGTCATTTCACCCTTGACATCCAGGGCTTAGTTCAATCTTCTATGTATTTCAAAGAAATGTGTATAATACTGAAATATATTTCATAAGGATTTTTGTCGTATGTCCAATACTACATTGGGCAGCTCGTCAGGGATGTTGATAGTTTCCGCACACTGTTATATCATAGCCAAACATTTCAATGATATTTTCAGCGGCTGACTAGGCAGACCAGCAGATACAACTAATAAGTTTTCCGGTTTTGCAATTGTGAAAACGATGGATTGGAGTATTATCGTCTTTAAATAAAATGTGTTGGTTGGGATATAGGTACATGTAGCCATAACGGGCAAAATGATATCCCTGATAACTTCTATAAAGTTATATTTTGCCATTTACGGTTGTAATAGTGCCCACTCAGTGAAATGTAATACACAAATTATATTAACTGAAATTCTTGGACGGGGAGGGCGGATGCACAATCTCGGGTCCCAAATTTTAAGAATAACTGACATTCTTCAGCAAAAATCACTCTATTTTTACACCGTTCACATTCCAGCGGAGCTTTACGGGATCTGTTAAACACTTTACAAGGCCTGTTTTCATTAGACTGGTTGCTTTTTTTAAATGGGCGTATTTCTGTTGGTTTGAGCAAGCATAATAAGTGACCGAGTTACCCTTGTAAATGAAGATGTCCAAATTGAGGCCAATTTTTCACAACACATCTACTTTGAAAACGAGAGGTAACACTTCAGTAACAGTTTTTCTGGAAACATTCAACACAAATGCAATCTGTTGTGTCTCTTCTTTTCTTCTTTTTATGGGTATAACATAATTTGTAATGTCAGTTGACAAATGTTTCACAATAATAAACTAAATTTAATATTTCAGCAGCAGACCACAACAAAACATCCAGTCTCAATAAGGAGAAAACAACTTGAAAGTATAAATCAATTGAAGTTAAAATAATATACCCAGCCGTTTAAGAATTGCTCTCGAACCAAATTTTTATAATAAGAACAGTTAAAACAGATTAAAAATTCACTCAGAAAGTAAATATATTAAAATTTTTGCACTTTTTTCTACAATTAGCTTCAGCTCATCTGGTCCAAAAATTCAGCGAAATTTTAACTCAATGAAGCATGATTTCATTATGTATTAAATTATACACCAATATACATCCTGTTAGGTTATTGTTCAAGAAAAGTTAATGGTAGTCATAAATTAAAAGATATCTTTTTTATTTAAATTAAAATATAAAATTTTAATATGAAAATGTTACATTTATTCTTCACACAATCTTCCAAAAAAATCGCAAAAATCATCTTTTTTAGAAACTAACAAATTATACTGTTCACAGACTATTTTTCTTAAAAATTTATTAAAGTTATATATTTTTAAAAATGAAAATATAGTTTATTGAAATTGACCAGCTTGATTACCCCAAATTTTTGGATGCAGTTTTACCAGTTCTTTTTTTGCAAACATTCGAAAAAATTGAAATGTACCAAATAGACACAATTTAATATTCACTAAAAATTATATACTCAATTAAAGTGTATAAACATTTTAATATTTTAGTCTTAGCTGGCAAAGCGGTAGAAACGAGTGCTTTAGCACTCCCCCCTTTCTGTCAAGTAATTTTCCCCGAGTTTTTGAATTTATTTATGATTTTCGTCTCCTTTTTAAAAATATTAGCTTTATATATTTATCAAAGCCACCAAACTATACTTGTAAATTACTTTAAATCATGTACATATCATCTTAAATGACAATTTCTGCGCATTAAACTCTAACTAGAATTTTATTACGCAGTTAAAAAAAAAACACACACAAAAGCCACTAGAGTTACCTTAAGAGGGATGGATGGTCATGATTATTTTATAAGGGCATGGTTACGTTTTCATTAAGGTCTTCCGTTTCCAATGGAAGACCTTATACTGATTGTAGTGTTTCTTATTATTAGGGTCTTCCGGCTTTAGCGGAAGACCCTTCTATTATTCTATTGTTTCTTTTTCACTTTTCTTATTAAGGTCTTCCGTTTCCAACGGAAGACCTTATAGTGTTGTAGTGATTTATTTCTTTGTTTCTTTCTTTCTTCTTATTTCCCCCCCCCCCTTTTTTGTCGGCAGAATTTCTCAGAGATGGTTTGATAGAGTTTCCTGAAATTTTCAGGACTGATAGAAAATGATAATATCTCGAGGTGTTTTTCTCATTTTAAAAAAAAATTATCTCCGGTCATCCATTTCCTGTCCCGCGTCAAAAAACCTTGTTCCCTCGAGATCTCAAAATCGGCAAATACTTGAACATCGAAACTTTGTGGGATGATAGACCTGTGTATGTAGATGTGTTTAAACTATTTTGTTTTGTTCGTCGTAACTTCCGGTCCTCACCGGAAGCACTTCAAAAATAGTTATTTTTACGCATTAAATTCCTTTTCCTTAGAATAAATATATAAGTATAAATCTATACATAAGTTATCAATGCAATGTTATATCAACAAAAAAGTCTACTTCCGGTGAGATATCTCAATTATCTCATGTAACTTTTTAAAAACACAGTTTGTACCCACGAGATCTCAGAAACTATAAGTAATCAAGGCACGAAACTTTCATGGATGATAGACATCTGATTGAAGATGTGTTTAACCAGTTTTATTTTGTCTTCCGTCACTTTCGGTCCACACAGGAATAGTTCAAACAAATCGAGCTGTTTATCAGTTTAACTTTTTTCCTTTGATATTTATAGTTAGCTCGATGAACAATTATGTACAAAAAGCAAGTACACAAGAAATATTGAATACAATTTACATTGAGCACTTCCGTTTGTCCGTTTCCTGTCCCGAGACAAAAACATTATTTCGAAGAGATCTCAAAAACTGTTACGACTTGAACAACCAAACTTTTCAGGGTGATAGACCTGTGTATGTCATGTGTTACAACTATTTTGTTTTATCCGGCGTAACTTCCGGTCGTCCCAGGAAGTACACCCAATTTGCATTTAAAAATTTTTTTTTGGTTATTTAGCATGGAAGTAACATTTTAAAATTTTAGAATTTTAGAAAATGTCATCTACACTTGGTAAAAAAAATTCTACTTCCGGTGAGACATCTCTAATATCTCAAGTAGCCTTCTTTTTTAAAAACAAAGTACCCAAAAGATCTCAGAAACTGTGACAGATCAAGACGCAAACCTTTTATGGATAGTAGACATTTGATTGAAAATGTGTTTAACGGGTTTCGTTTGGTCGTAGGTCACTTCCAGTTATTACTCGAAGCGTTCGAGCAATAGAAGTTTTTTTTTAACTGTAGTTTTTAAAAACATTTTACTCAATTTGATATACAATAACATGCCGTAGGTAAATGTACTAAAATATCTACTTTCATTTTCTTAAATCACTTCCGTTTGTCCGTTTCCGGTCCGGAGACAAAAAAAATTTCTCAACGAGATATTATAGCTAAAATAACTTGAACATCTAAACTTTGAGGAAAGACAAAACAATGTATGAAGATATGTTTACTGTGTTCTGTATAATCAGACGTAACTTACGGCTGTCTCAGAAAGTATTCAAAAATGGACGTTTTGTCTTTTTGTTTTGTTATTTCTTGAGAATTTCTTAACAGTTTATATTATATCCATTTTCTGTTTACAAGAGAAATGGACTTTTGGAACAGATTAATATATGAGGAACGGAAGACCTTTTTGTTGCTATAGCAACAAGAGTCTAGTTGTTATTATTCTTTTATTTCTTACTGATTTTGTGCAGACGATTTCTCAAAGATGGCTCAGCCGATTTCATTCAAATTTTCAACAATAACGCGTTAGTATCTGAAGTTTATTGTTTTTTATCAGTTTTTGAAAATTCACTTTTGATAAAGTCTTGGAAGGATTTTTCAATTTTTTTTTATTTCGTCCGTTTCCTGTCCCGTGACGAAAAAGATTGTCACCTTGTGGTCTCAAAAATGGTAAAGAATTGAACAACCAAACATTGTAAGATGACAGACCTCTGTTTGTAGATGTGTTTAAACTATTTTGTTTGTTTGTCGTAACTTCTGGTCGTCACCGGAAGGACTTCAAAAATAGTTATTTTACGCATTAAATTCATTTTCCATTAATTAAATATATAAGTATAAATCTATTCATAGGTTATCTATGCAATGTAAAATCAACAAAAATATTCTTCTTCCGGTGAGATATCTCAATCATTTTAAGTAGCTTTTTTAGAACACATTTTGAATCCGCGAGATCTCAGAAACTACATGTATGTGATCAAGACACAAAACTTTTATTGATGATAGACATTTGATTGAAGATGTGTTTAACCGGTTTCATTTTGTCTTTCGTCACTTCCGGTTCACACTTGAAGAGTTCAAACAAATCGAACTGTTTATCAGTTTAAATGTTTTCCTTTGATATTTTTAGTTAGATAAATGAAAAATAATGTCCAAAAGGCAAGTATACAAGAAATATTTAATACAATTCACATTGAACACTTCCGTTTGTCCGTTTCCTGTTTAGACACCGAAAACCTTATTTCGACGAGATCTCAAAAACGGTAACGACTTGAACATCCACACTTTGTGGGATGAATTTCCAGTCGTCACAGGAAGTACACCCAATTTTGATTTTTAAAAAGTATTTTGATTATTTAGCATTGAAGTAACATTTTAGCTATAGAAATACAAAAGGTCATCTACACTTGGTAAAAAAAGTTCTACTTCCGGTGAGACATCTCAAATATCTCAGATAGCCTCGTTTTTTAAAAACAAAGTACCCACATGATCTCCGAAACTGTGATAGGTCAAGACACAAACTTATAAAGATAATGGACATTGATTGAATATTGGTCCTACATTCATTTGGTCCTACGTAACTTCCGATTATTACTCGAAGCATTCAAGCAACGAGATATCATAACTAACAAAAACTTGAACATCCAAACTTTGAGGAAAGACAAAATGTATATATTATATCAATTTTCTGTTTACAAGATAACAGGATTTTTTGTGCAGATTAATACATGAGGAACGGAAGACCTTTTTGTTGCTATAGCAACAAGAATCTAGTTCTAATTCTAATGGTTATTTGAAGTCAGATGTCTAATTATAAGCGAGATACAGATCTCACTATTCTTTTATTTTTTATTTTTTTTTATTTGACAAAGACAAAGACAGCAGAAAAAGATACAAAGGATACACGTACACATATCTCACAATGTAATAGCTTGTCTCTTAAAGAGAAAGAACATAATGTAGGTCTATATATTATGCATATAACTCTTTACAAATGTACCTGTATACTACTTGAAAAAGGAAGTTAGTGAGAATAAAATGAAAGAAAAGTGTTTGTGTGCGAGGTGGGGGGGGGGGGGGTAGTACATTATATAACCTATTGAATCTGATAAATATAGCTAGTATATCATAATAATAAGTCACATATTTTTTGCCAGTGCCTTTCAAACTCTGAGAATCTAAACCTTTTATGGATACAATTTTAAGCAAAATATATTTCTCCACGGATATTCTGTTTTTCATTATATTTTCGAGTGCACCAAAATTCAGCTTTGGAACTTCTTTATATCTACTTACAAATATGTATTGTTTTATTATTAGAATTAAAAGATTATGTACTTTATACAAATTTCTCTCTTTTTCCAAATAAAATTGAGTTTTTGTCAAATGTTACTTGCATTTCCAATTTCCTTAACAACCACTCCTCACATAGTTCCCAAAGTTCTTTTACACAATAGCAATCTACAAATAAGTGTTCAATAGCCTCATTAACTCTTTTACAAAAGGAGCAGACTGGGGATTCTTCAACCTTAATCTTGTGAAGATAATCATTTGTTGGTATTATTCTGTGTAAACTTTGAAATTGTAGCCATTGTAGTTTTGACTCTTTAGTAATTTTTTACGGAAGTTCAAGTATTTTGTTCCAGTCTTTGTTGTTAAAAATAAAGCCCATTTCTAGCCATGTATTTACAGATGTAATTGGATCTCTTTTCTCCTAAATAAGTTTGTTATACATGTCTTTGCAACCCTTTTTATTGGTGAAGAAGATATTTATGTGACTGGGTATACTTGGGCCAGACTTGTATTTGATTTGATTGATATTGTTTTTATCTAATCTTTCAAATATTGCTCTCTTTAGGCTTGCATATTCAATAAAATTTGTTTTTATATTTTGGTTTTCTATTGTTTCTAGACTCAGAAAAACACCCTCATTATCAAAAAGATCTTGTATATGTATAAAACCAGCATTAAAATAGTGTTTTAGGACAAAAGATTTGTTATTAACTTTTATTTTTGGGTTGAGCCAGATGTTTTCAAATGGAACATTCATAACTTCTTAACTAGTTGCTTTTACGATTAAAATCCAGCTGTTAAAAACTTCTTTCCAAAAATTATTTTTTGTATTTTTAGATAAATTAAATGTAAAGTCCATACCTTTAACCCATAGGTTTTTAATTTTTGTTTGTAATTCTGCCTCTAAGAGATTTATCCATTTTGTGTCTGAGAAAATCATTCTTCTTTTCCAACTAGACTTTAAAGCAGAGCTAAAATCTGCAAAATCTATCATTTTTAAACCACCATATCCATATGATCTCACTATTCTTTGTCATGCAAACAAGACTCAAGCCATTTTTTTAAAAAGATTTGGTTAAATATTCTGGTAAAAATCTGTTTCAATCTGTAAATTTACAAGTTAATCATGAACACAGACAGGTTCTAATGTTTGTCACATTCAATTTATTTCTAACCTTGTATTTTTAACTTCGCACTCAAAATATAACCAAAAAATCGCCTTGGCTTTGTTTACATAAGAAGGAAATGTGACCTATTTCTATCATAAACCGATGACTGGCACATAACATTTGCTTGATTATTAGAGTTACCTTATTGAAGCAATGTATGCATTAAAAAAAATATACATAAATAATTTTCAGCACATATCATGATATCGTGACAATGTCATTTTTAAGCCTATATTTTTCTACTGTAGAAAAAGTTTTCTGTAGTTATATAGAATATTATTTATATTTTGAAGGCAAGATATTTGGATTTTTTTAAATAAAAAAATGACAATAGCAAACCGTTAACCATACGGTAGTATACAGTAGAATAATTTTTGTTTCGTGTGAGTCAATGTTCATGGGTAGCAACGAAGGTTCGTAAGACCGTAAATTCGTTGGTAGTGTATATTTAAACAAATGTTTGTACATATATGTACGTTCGTGGTGATGTAAATTTGTGGACAAGGGTTATCCATGACGGCTACGAACGTTGGTCCCCCACGAACAATGATGATTTCACAGTATGGACAAAAATATCATGCTAAAACTATTTTAGAAGATGTGATGGACAATTTGTTAAGCAGCTTGTTTGATTCACTTAGTACATGTAGATTTACAGTCTCAGCCCCGCCCTAAAAGGGATCGCTGTATAAGAACCCCCCACCAAAAAAAAAATTCCATCCCAGTAGATAGAAATTCAATGTTATATGTATCTTGCAAGTTTATATAAGTTTTTATAGAATATTCAAGTTATGTTACATGCATATATTCATGAAAAAATATTTCAGATATTGAAGAAATACGAATCTTATTAATTGGCAAAACCGGGGTTGGTAAGAGTACTACTGGAAACACTATCTTGGGATTTCGGGCATTTAACAACAAAGTGTCTGCATCGTCCGTCACAAAACAAACACAGTACAACGAAACAATACGATTTGGCAAAAGATTGGTCGTGGTTGACACACCTGGGCTCTTCGATACAAATCAAACGGAACAAGAAATCCTTATAGAAATAACGAAATGGTATACACTTGTATCTCCCGGAATTCACGCCATTCTTCTTGTTGTACAAGTCGGCCGATTTACTGATGAAGAACAGAAAACGGTAGACTTTTTTATGAAAATATTCGGTGACGATCTAAAGGACTATTTAGTTATAGTGTTTACTCATAAAAACTCTTTAGAAGAAGAAGATATGACTATTGATAATTTTGTTCAAACGATGGATAAATCCTCCAATCTTAAAAAATTGATTGATGAAAGCAAGGGTAGATACACCGCTATTGGGTATAAAGGACCAGAAGAGGAACGTGTAAAGGAGGTAAAACACATCTTGTCTCTGATCGATGGGATGAAAGGAAAAGATGGGCGGAACTACTACTCAAATGATTTGTTTAAAAGAGTCCAAAATTCTCTCGAAGAAATTGAGAGAAAAAGAAGGGAAGAACTACAAAATAAAGAAAAAATGTATTCACAGAGCGAAGTCAGTCGACTTCTTCAAAACGTTAGGTCTGAAACAAGAACTAACACCGTCAACAACAATATTCAGGAGGATTTGATTACTACTGTGTTCAAAGCTGTCTTTTACCTCGTTAGACGATTTTTTGGATTTTAAGGTTATTGATTATTAGACGGCTTACTGTGTTTAAAAAACCTGCTTAAACATTTACGATTTATTGATACTTGTAGTGTATCATGTACATTTTAATAATCAACTGCACGTTGTTTAGCTTGATTAAAAACTACAATGTGGTTTAGTCATATAGAAGTCTATATTATTTTGGTAAATAATAACTAAATGTTATTGATTGTGAAACCAGTCTTTTAATAAAACCATATGTGAGATAATGGGAAATATTATACAGAAGGCTTTGTAATTTTTATGTTACGATACAGTCAATAATATTCAAAATTTGAATGACCATTGTTCAACTGTCAACGCACGTACAAAAAATTAACATAACCGTTTCATATTTCATTTTGTTTGTTCTATTTAAATGCTATAGTCTGTAATAAAGATTGATTTATTCAAATCATTCTTACATTTTCGACTTCTATTATTTAGAATAACAACTAAACTTAAACAAAAAAGTCCTTAAATAAGAAGGATCAGAAATGTAGGACACTGTAACGTTTAGTTATGAAATTATTTTTAGGGAAAAAGTAAATGATTCTTTATAAAGCAAGTTAAACGGCAAGATCAGTCAAATTTTGTTCCGCAATGTGTATATATATACACATCACATTTTTAGAAGAAATATAGTTTGTAATCCATCCATCAATCATGTTTATTTATATGTTTGCCAGGATCACGTCTCTTGGACTGCTGGCAGAATTTTCCGGAAATCATTATTGAGGAAATAATGTGTAAATAAGCATATTATCAAGAAACTATCATCAAATATTCTCTATTAGGAGTTTTCTCTCTTTTAAGTAACAAGCTTGGTCAAAATCAATATAAAGCCATACTGTATCAAACTAAATATTTTTATTACGAGTTTTCTCCCTTTGAAGTTACAAGCATAGTAAACATAAATTTAAGGGTGTCATTTTAGCATTGAGTCATATTTTTTTTTAGATGTGGTCTCATAACTGCAATGGTGTGTGAATACAAATTGCTAGCGCGTTATGAAAATTTATTTGTACATACTGTTGCAGTTAAGAGAACACATCTTTCAAAAAATAATGATTCAGTGCTTATATTTACGCTTTTAGGTATTTATTCCTTTTTCGCTATGTTGATTTATTTTTTTTAAAATCTCTGCCTTATTCTAAGAGCAATGAGCAATTGAAGAGCCATTGGAACATCCAACCTATGTGACAAAAATAGTAGTCAGCGCTATAAATTTTAATAACTATTACACAATTTTATTTTTCATTCTGTTATTAGAAGAATATAACCTTTGGTAGAAAAAGAAATTAAAAAATCGAATTCATTTCAAGATTAATGAATATTTGCGTCAATGAAATGTTTTTTTGCGTACGTATAACACCAGCTCTTGATTTGGTTTGAAGTTGCGAGTAGATTCAGCCATGTTCTTTGAGAAATACTGAAGGAAGTAAATGTATTCATACGCGCTATATTTGGTGGTTGGGTATTCTGTGTTATGTGTAAAAATGAATACAATTTATTAGGGAAAGAAAGAAAGTTAATGTAAATATATGTATTCTGTATCAAACAGCATCTTTGAGAGATACGTGAACTTTGTAGATTTCAATAACGTGTCTTTTTAATTTGTGCATTGAAATAAAATTCTGATTTTTCACAAAGGTATTTCTACCTTTAAAATTACAAATCGGATTGTTATTTTTTATTTTGTCTGTGAAACATTTCTTAAACATATGAACGGAATTCAATAGGGAAATATTTTATGATGGATATGAGATAATTTGACTCATTGGCAAAAGAGTGTAACATTAGAAGGATTTACATCTATATTAAAGATATCAGGTACTTAGTTCTTTCCTTTTCCTATTATATATGATTTGCATTACAAATGGTATTTCAAACAACAAAGTTTATCAATTACAAATGACCTTGACACAATTAAGAATTAGTCATACACAAAACAGAAAGCGTGTACACTTAGACTTGCATCTACAGTCTAATGATGGTTGGTCCAATCATATTAGTGGTGTTTATGAAAAAGCATACAAAAGGTTGAATACACTAGGCAAAATTGCTAACGCACCACTTAGTATTTCTTTTATTGTTTTAGATCTGAACGCAATAAAGATTGATTAATATATCATTTTAATAGTTTATTATAATACAGAAAATGAAACATTATTTGTTGCAAACTTATCGACCAATTGCTTTGATTACTATTTATGAAACATTGGTACCCCCCATTATGTGATTCACATATCAACATCGGGTGTGGCCTCCATTTGCTAAATGAGATGTGTCTGTCGGCTACGCGGGGGTGTTAAGGAAGCATATGGGCAATTTAGCGTCTTATTTTGACTGTCATATTTAAAATCGTGAAATTAAATAATTATTTTGAATAAGATCAAAAACTTAGAATTATTCTTTAAAATAGATGTCACTGCAATAAAATCGGGTAGTACATTACTGCCACATTGGTGCATTATCACGTGACAGCTATAAATAGCTTACGTATATTCCTTAACATAAAATGAGATAGAACAACACTACCCCGCGGTTTCCAAAATAAAATAAACATACTAAGTGAAGGCAAAACATCTCAGTTTAATCAAAACTGCTGCTAGAGTCCTATGTTTTTCCTTATCAAAAAGTAATTCATCTGGTTCTCGTAAAACCTTCCCAACTTTTATAAAGTTTGCACGGAAAACGGCAAATTGCATCAAAACAACACACAACATGGGATTCTAGCAGCACTTTTCAATTTAAACATTGATCAAACTAACGATACGTATAAAATTCCAAGTTCAATATATACGGGGTAGTGTTGTTCTAGTCGGATTTTTATATCGTAAACAACGACAGATCGAGGAAAGCCTGGCTGAGAAATATGCCTTTCAGCGAATGATTGATAAAACTAACATCTTCCCCAGTATTCTTATGTTCAATTCTCAATAAATCACAACACAATACTTTATTAGAGTTCTTAGATTAGTTATATTTTGAATATGTTTACAATGCTTTCTGATCAAATTCACATGACATTCAACTTTTAGTCATGACGTCATCAATGTGTAAATCTACGCAATACAAACTAATTTTTGGAGAAAAAAAATTGTTTTCAGTATTTTTAAATTGTTTTTGGTCTACGTTTCGTTGCTTAGATATTTGAATATGTACATAATAACTATGATTTGTAATTTCACGGAATTACATGTATAAACTCAGAATCCATATGCTTCCTTAACACCCCCGCGTAGTATTTACGCGGCGCTTTGGAATTCTTGCTCGGTCCCTCACACTTCCGGTTTGGACATATTTCCGGTACAACCTTGCAATTGACGCGTGGTGCCTATCAAACACCGTGGCTACATAAAAATAACATTGTTTTAGTTGATATGCATGATGCATAATGTTTTATGGCCAAAATCACCGGTAATTATGAAATTATTAACATTTTTACTAACCTATCTAAAGGAGCACCCTACAGACACCATACCAACAGCCCTGCCACGTTCTTCGGTGGTCAAACGCGACATACCCCATCGTTTTTGTTTTGTGATTTTTTAGTAAAACATGCATCAATAATAAGAACACAAAAAAGAAAGTAAAGATTTATATTTCCAATAAAAGCGTGAGTACGATTTGAGCATTTCTTAAGAACAGTTACGCTTCGGTTATATTGCATCCATTTATCCGTTTTGGCATTTAAATGTCTTACGTATAATTAAGGCCAACTATTAAAACATTTAATACATCTTTAAAAAATTTAAGTTTTTGAAGATATAATTTTATTTTAAATAGTGCTTGAGCAATTTTGTTTAGTGTGTATTAAAATTGCTCAAGCATACGATTGATGGAAACACTTGTAAACATACATTGCTTTTACAAGACCTATATTGGAATATAGTGATGTTGTGATGGGCAACTGGAAAGGAAAATTCTGAATTGCTTGAAATGTTTAAATTAAAGCAGCCAGAATATAACAGGGCTGAGAGTTGATACTTCTAAAAGTATCATAAATAGTGAGCTTTTTTGGGAAACTAAACATAAACATTTATTCTACAAAAAAATTAAACGGTTTATCATCACAATACTTATTAGTTTTATTTCAACCATATTATCCAACTGAACATGCAAATTATCTTAATAGCAATTTTTACTGTCTTCCATTATGTCGGACTACTTTTTATAACAATAGCTTTAATCCGTCAACAATTAAATCATGGAATGATCTTGATGCAGAAATTGAAAATTCATCAACTTTATCTATTTTAAAATAGAAATTGAAACAAAATATACTTTGAAAATTATGGTAATGGTCGATTAGAATTAAATACTAAAGCATTACATTATTTATATTCATGTAAAAATATAAATAGAACTTATTGTCATCATTAAGGAAGGAGTCTTTTTATTATCAAACATACTTCTTATAATAAGAAATGCATGAAATTTTGACACAGTCAAACGGATCATATTACTTAATGATTCTATCAGTTTAATTAAATTTGACCTTTGTGTTTTTGGATAAAGGTCAGGTCAAGGTCACTACCTTTTTCCTCAACGTAAAGAGTGATAAAAATAAGTGTAGCTCTTTAAAGTTCTGTAGACATTTGTTTAAGATTTGAAGATTCAAATCTTCAATGAAATCATAGACCATGAGAGTGTCTATCAGCTTATACTACTAAATTGGAATAAATATTTATACTAAAATTGATATTGCTTAGCCCGCATTTCCTCTAATTTTCTTAAATTTTGAAGAAATTTTGATTATTTTTTTAAGCTTCCAATAATAAAATATTTCTAATTTCTATGTATTATGAAGATTTTATATAAAGATATAAATTGACAGAAAAGCTAATATATTGACCGTTTCATAAGAGAGAAAAACTGATTTTAGTGATTTTTTCACAAAAATCAATGTATAGAATGGGCGCTTTAAAAAGCTTATAAAAATGTTATTTGATAGGCAAATCATATTTTAAAAACATATTCTGAAACCCAAGTATCATATTATTAGTTCACATTAGTAAAAAAAAATCCAACATTATTGTTATTGTTTTTAAAATGCTAAAACAGACTCATTATATATATATAATCTGCAGCAATTCTGAATTGCGCAACATGTGATATTTTCCTACGCCAAAAATATAGTCCTTGTTCCACTCTAAACATTGATTACATTTTTCTATGCCAAGTTGTATGATAGTAAAAAAGAAAGAAAAATATACTATTTTAATTTCCTTTCATCTTGATTTAATGAACAATTAATCAAATTTACGTTTGACAAGACGAAAACCAGAAAAGACTCCTTCCTTAAGATGATGACCATGATAAGTTTCATATTACACCAGATGAAACATGGCTCTAAACTATTATCAAAATAATGCTGTTTTTAAAAAAAAAGAAATATTTACCTGTAAAGACATAATTATGCCATTAAGAATTGGATTGCATTTGCGTAAACACTTATATACCTTTTTTGTTGTTCATTTACAATTCAACGGACATGTATCTTTCAATTACTTGTAGATGACTTATTGGAAATTCGAATGTTACTTCTTGGGAAAACGGGAGCAGGAAAGAGTAGCACGGGGAATATTATTTTAGGGAATAAAGTGTTTTCTACGTCCTCAGCCGCCATTTCCCACACCGATGACGTTCAATATGGTGTTGTTGATAGATTCGGTAGAAGACTTGTTGTGATTGACACACCGGGGATATTCGATACCGACAAAGCCTCAAACGAAACGTTTTCAAAAATGAAAGAATTTTCTAGTGTCATCAATTTTGACACTCCGGGATTATTTGCCTTTTTACTGGTCATAAAGATTGGTCGATTAACTGTTGAGGAGGAAGAAAGTGTCCGAATTTTGACTGGCCGATTTGGCGAACAAATAAAGAAATGTTTAATAATTGTATTTACAGGAAAGTCTCAACTGGATGATGACAAAATGAGTTTAGAAGAATTTATTGATACTATCGATGATAATTCTGATATAAAGAAACTTATTCAAACCATAGATAAAAGATATGTTCCATTTGGTTTGAAAGGAAATCAATTTGATCGCGCAGACGAAGTAAAAATAATATTGAAAATGATAGAATATATGAATCAAAGCAATTATTGTAGCAAATATGTTAACTCAATTTTGAGATGATATTATTATACATTAAAGATTAAAGTTATTTAGCCGTCCTTTTGATTTAATAGTGTCATTGCAGAACTGCAAGAAAATTATACTGTATGTTAACCACAATTTGAAAATAAACACTAAAACCGAATGTGAATATATATATATTTCCCTTTTCTTTTTCTGATTATTTTCAATGAGCAACCTGAAGTACTTATATAAAGGTAAACATCATTGCTGGTAAAAAAGATACTTGTTATGTAATCTTTAAATACTTTTTACCAGTTGATATTCAATTAAGGTGGTATGGGACACCTCAGGCACGGAAAGTGAGAAGTATTAAGTGGGTAGGGGGGCTGATTTATCCAAAAAATCTTAACAAGCTAAAAATAAAACCTGCCGATATTAATGAGAATAAAAGTACATTATAACAAAAAAAAAATCCTTTTACCTGTTTAGAATTTTTGAGTTTTACAAAATTTGACCAAAATTAGGTTTAAAAAATCACTTTGGAAAGGTAAATATTTGGAAAGCCCCAGTGGTATTCGAACTCATTGCTTACAGATTCGTAGTTATCATTCTTAAACATTTTGCTACGCTTTTAGAACCATAGAGAAAAAATATTAAGTTATCCTTGATCGTATTGTTTATACATCACAATAGGGATGTGTTCTATACCACCTTACAAATCTCGAAAATTGAAATGAAACAAAAATAAAGCGTTTTGAAATAGAAATATTTCAGGTCTTCTAAACCATTCATTGCAATTATATATATATTTTGTGGGAAAAAAACCCCTTTTTATATTTACAGTGTGCAGAGATCATTTGAAATTCGTGGTCATGATACAACATCGATAATCATTTTGATTTATGTATGAATACTTGGGAATTCTGAAAAATTAGACAATTAAGTTCGATTCTCTTTGATCGAAAGTGGGCTTAATTTGATAGGTTCAAGTCCAGAAAGCGATATATTTTTTTCAAATGTGTATAATTCTCGTGTGTGAATTTCAAAATAAAACGCAACACAAGCTCTACGTTTAACAATCAGTTGAAACGAATTCTTTCATTACATTATTGAAAAAAGAAAAAAAATATTTACAGTGCAATTTAAATGCAATATTGATTGCGATTTTTCAAAAACATGTCTTAAAAGAAATGCGTTTTTTCCAAAAAAAACAAATCGAAACTAGCATTCAGATCGTCTGGGTTTTTTTTTAAATCGCGTATCAAGACTGCCTGTACCCGAACGGTAAGTAGCAACTTGATAAATATTTTTTAACATTTCTTTTGTTTTAGTGTTATTATATGCAATTAAAGTCCGTATCTTTATACAAACGCTCTTTGAAATGTGATATTCATAGGGATTATCCAAGTCTAGCTTTAACAAAAAATTAGCGTTTCGGTAAAAGAAACAAAAACTAATCTCCATTCCATACCACCAGTGTAACGTATATTCCATTTATGTAAGTAAAAGTCCATCATTGTCTAAATGTTTGCTGTTGATAAAAATACCTAAGAAGCAAAGTATCATTGATACTGTACATGGTTGATATTGTACGGGTTGGTCGCGGGATCAAATCCCGTAGAACCCGACTGGATATTTCCTACCATATTTTGAAAACACGATTGATCAAATCATTGCGTCGAACGGCACATTTCAAATAAATGAAAATATCTGAATTCTGTAAAACATGAAAAGTGCCCAAAATCTTGATTTGGTTCAAATAACCGCTATGATCAGAAAGAGGTCCCAGAAAAGGTTCAGATTTGATGATAAAAATATATTGGAAAAATCTTATTGAACTCATATATCAAAACTGGTTATGCTAGATTTTTTGAAATACTTTTGGAAACTACCCCCCCCCCCCCTCTCCCCCCCCCCAAAAAAGAAGAAGAAAAAAACCAAACTTTTAGGAAATATTTTTTGAAGTAAAAGGAGTCTGTGATCCACTAACGTAATTCGAGTATATACAATGATAGCTTGGATTTGAAAAAAGGAAATCGCGCTGATTTATGTTGAAAAATTTGCGTCAGAATGTTAAAGAATTATTACACATTTGCATTTAATCTTTCGAAAAATTAGCACTAGGATGTCAAAGAAGAATCTAACGTTTAAAATAAATCTTATTCTGCTTGATAATTTATAGGAGATTCAATAAGTTACACATAGATTTAAAAAAGAAATAAATGAAGAATACATAAATTCGAATGAATGCGATCAAGGTTAAGAACAACTCTTTCAATAAAGATATTCGTAGATGAATTTTAAAATCAAATGCTGCACAAGCTCTAGGTAAAACTATCAGTTGAAACGATATCTATAAGTATATTAATGATATCAGAGGCGCTATTGATGCGCATATTAACATTCAATTTTCAAGTTCATGTTTAAAAGAAATGAAATATAAATCGAAACTAACATTTTTAACGTCTGTTTTTCCAATCGCGTGTTAAAACTGCATGGACACAAACAGTAAGAAGTAATTGAACACTTGTTTTGTTTAAGTGTTATTCAACGCAGCTGAAGTCCATTTTCTCATTTAAATGCTCTTTTCAATGCGATATTCATTTTGACTATCCATACGTAGTCTTTACAAATAATGGGTAGTTCGGAAAAAGAAAAACATTTCGAGGAAATAAATATTTGAATGATATAAAGCCTGAATAGTGCCAATCATCCTAATAAATTGAAATTATAGCGACGAGCGTAACCGATAGAAACTTATAAATGTATTTTATATTGTGGTTGTTGAATAGTGTTTATGAATTCATGTAAGCTTAAAACTTTCTAGATATACTTGTATTTGGTTCTGATAATATCCTGTATGGCCAAAAAGAGGTCCCATTAGGGGATAAGATTTGATGATTGAAATACATTGGAAAGCCTTATAAAACCCATTTTAATCAAAATAACGGTAACGCTAGATATTTTAAAGTAGTTTTTGAGGAGGAGTAATTTTTATGAATGAAAACTTTTACAAAGAAAAGTATTCTTCTGTGATAAAAGGAAGGTGCTATTTACGACTACCAGTAATATGGATATAACTTTATCTATCTATCTTTCGATCGATTGGTTTTTAAATTCACTGATACACAAAATTAGACAAATAAGAAGAACTCAAATTCAAGTGACTACAGAGACAACCTTTTGTAAACATTTTGGTTGTATCGATTACATTATATAGATGCTAATGTTGATGACATAATAAAAGTCAATTGTCGAATACATTTAATTGGAGTGTAACGCTATCAGATTCAAAACGTCCATGTGAAATAAAATTGGAGTATGGTTTAATAAAAACTCAAAAAAGAATACATGAATGGATATCAACTTTTTTAAGCATTCGTTTTCCAGTTTGTTTTCCAGTTTGTAAAAGTGCAGTATTTTAGTGGCCAAAATTTTCATTTCGTTTTTGTTATGAACCAGAAAATCCGATAGGAATAAATTGAACAATCATGTTTTTCCGAATTTGATTGGTTTTTTAAAATCTTTTTTTTTGTTTGATAGTTTTATTTAGTGGTTTAAAACATAACTATTTTATCAAAGCATTTTCGTGATTAAAAAGTGTATTGTAGTGTGAGTAATATGTTTGCCGAGTTCAATACAACTACATCACTAAATTGGCCAGTGCATTAAGTTTTTACATTATTATCTATTTATAAAATATGTCATTTATTATCATGCTCTAAATATTTTTAATAAAATACCCTCTACATTAAATATTTTTTTACTTACCAACGTTTTGGAAGGGGTTCAAAACTACATGTAGATTTACAAACAAGGACATTGTAAAAGTCAATAGAGTAAATGGAACTTGAACATTCATAGTTTGAAACTACATGTTTTTTTTCCCATTCATTTTAACAGAGGGACAAATACCATAACTCAATATCTTGGAAATTTATTTCGATATTATTATTTGATATATTGCAAACTTTCAAAGCCGGTCAATACCTTTTAAATGCATTAGATATTAAAATATCATGGATTCATAAGAAGTGTTCAAAATCTTGTACTTCAAAAGCTCTTTTTTTTACAGCAGGATAAGAGAGGAAGAAAAATGAAAAAAATCATGATCAAATTTCTTTTCGTCTTGACTGCACTACCCATGGTATTTTCTGCGTGTAAAACATCAAATGGTAATTATGAATCACATTCTGTTGATGTACTTTATCATATAGAATTTTGATTTTCTATTCTATAAACTAAAAACAATTTTCGAAACGCTATTGATAACTTCATTTTGATTTATCATTAGATGATGCTGTAGGCGAATATTGCAGCAACAGTCCACATGGTACGTATGATTTAGATATCAATACTTCAATTTGTCCCAATATGCCTTCACATCACATCATACCCCCGCTCCGAAGAAGAAGAAGAAGGTTTTACTGTTTACCCTTGTCTGTTTGTCTGTGTGTCCGTAAAAAGAGCTCTCTGTCGCATTTATCTCATCAATTATTAATTGCAGGTGCTAGAAATTTACAACACTATTTATTTAAGTGTGCCACAAGTGTGTCATATGGTGGGTATGATATTTATACCAATCAGACGTCGACGACCTGTTAGTGATGTCTTCGTTTTTTTAGCCTAAATTTTCGAACAAATTGTAGTCAAAGATTTCTCAGCAACTTTTCGTCCCAGATGGTTGAAATTTTAACACACTTTATTAAGGCATGCCATAAGCTGGGATTCATTTTTATTTTAACAAATTTGATGTCAACTTTCTATTGATGTTTCTGGTTTTGTGATTTTCAACATCTTGAGAACGATGGAATAGAGCGTTATCGTCTTAAAATAAAAGGTGTTGATCGGGAATTAGGTAGTTATAACTGACCACAAGATGTCTCTAAGGATTCAAACGTACTTGTGCATATTCAATGTGCAATTCTGTTGTATAACTGTGTACAGATCGCAAATTATACTAGAAACCGAGGATTAAAGGCCATCTTTATTTTAAAGTAAAAATTTTGCCTTTAATCTAATTATTTCAATTTTCTAACTTTTTATGAACAAAAACTAAACGCTTTTAGTGTTTGTCCCATTGAATCGGTTTTAAACCTTGTATTTTCCATCCCTCACTAAAAATTAAACAAAGACATTGCATGGGCTTTGTTTACATAACAAAATCAAGTACTGAAGTACTGACGGAAGTTGATTTTATCGAATATCATTTATATAAAATCAACTTATCTTGCATGGCAATTAGTTTCTAGTCTGTATTTGAATTACGCACTTTTTTATAAAATGGATTTTTAGACTTTTCTGACATGAATTTCGAGAAACCCCATATGAATCATGTTGTGTAATATTTAAAGATGGATTTTAAACTATGCATTAGTAATCGAAACAATTCTAAAAATTGTATGGATCCAAGCACTATTGATATCAAACTCTCGTCTCGCTCAACCATGCGTTCGGGTGTCTCCGTTAATCTCAGACAAGCAAGAAAGCCTCTTTGCTTGTCGGAGATTTACGGAGACAGCCGAACGTTTGGTTGAACGAGACTATATTAAAGCTGACATGAATTCATAAATATGCATTATGTCCCTTTTATCTTAGACTACCGCCATATTAGTTGTCGATTTCTATTGTTCTGTTCATCGCTACACACCCCCTATATAAGACCGAGAGCATTATTCATGCTTCACCGCATTCAGGTATTTCATATACCCGAACACATTTCCTTTGGCGAAAAGATGTGTAAATACGCGTTTTGAACAAAAATAATATGACAACCACTGCACTGGCAAGGAATATCCAATAAACGACGAAACAAGACAGACTGAAATCCAGGCACATATACTTAAAAAATTAATCGATAGTTGTAGACCGTTTTCCTGTGTATGTTATTATAATATTGCACATGCGCAAACCACACACTGTCAGATCGGCAGATCGAAAAATGTTGTGATCGCATGGATTATACATGTAGAAACGGAGCGTTTTTGTAGAAACCGATGGAAACGATGTTACGTTGTTATTTTTTTGGATTTACTATCATTTATCTAGTGTGTTAAATGTAGTGCCGCCGGGGTTTTCAAAAAAGATGCAGACGTTATGCACTTCGTTTGAACAACACACGTGTTCGATGCGCATGCAAAGTAGGGCAGCACTATCTGTGCAAAATAATGCGGATATCTTTGAAGTTATTTCGAAGAATAAATATATTTTGATTTTTATTGAATGTAATTTCTTTTATTCTTTATAACACATTTTACTTAAATGTGTACTTCATGCATTTAGAAGTCTGTGCAACCTGAATGCCTCGATCGGAAAGCAACCGACTGTAACTTTCTCAACCGCTATATATACCCCAGTGGCAGTAGAGGAGCGATCAAAACTAATATGGCAACCAAATACTTTTATGAATTCATGTCAGCTTTAAACTCTGGCGAAGGAATACATGAGACTACAAAAATATCTAACTTGTTCGTATTATATAAAATCTGACTATTTTCGAAGTGTTTATAGTAAGTTTCCTTGAAAAACAATGCTTCAGCATACATTACATCAAATTTTTGTATTATTTTCAAGAACTAAGTCTTGTCAGCGGTGGTGATTTTTGCTTAGGTCCAAACACTGTTTCACTTTCGGTTTGCCAGAGTAACTGCATAGGAGAGTTGATTAAAATCAAGTCCCAAAAATCATACCCTCTTTATCTCTATTTTGACACAACGACTGAAACTCCAATTTTGCTTCATCATTAGGAATACATTAATGAAGCAGCGTAAACATAAACAATTAAAGACCAAAATTTAAAAATATCCAGCTTAAACCGTGACCATGCTCCTTAGCCTTTTAAGCCTAAATGTGTTGCAATCATAAAAAGTTCTCTGTAGATATGAAGATTAATATTTAAATTTTTTAGCTATGATTTTTCGATTTTTTTCTTTGCTTAATATTAGTTTATGGTCTGATTTTTTATCACTATTTAGCCTATAAAAGGGATTATTCTATGTGGATGCAAATATTGTAACTCTTTGTGCATGTCTGTATTGCTAAAGACAAATGATATGAGCTTGAGAGTTTTTTTTTCACATACATAATGAGGATCTAATAAAAATCTTAATGTTACTTGTACAGATAAACAAAAACAAAGCAGTTCAAAAGAAGCACACAATACATAATATTGGCAACAATTATTATAATTAAAATAGTTTTTTTTGTATTTTTAGTGCTTTAAAGAGACAGTACAGCTGAAAACACGTGTGAATAACTTCAGATTTACCCATTGTATCGTTCGGAAATAAGAAATAACGTTGATTGTAATAGTTGAAATAGATAAAAACCCCTTTCACATACCTTATTAACGTAATTATGAGCTTCCGGAAAGTTAAGGGTCGTACAAACCGCAATAATCTTAATATATCGTTTACTTGTACAACGTGGACTTTGATTGACAGTATTGATACGTGCTGAAAACTACAAGATCTTCGTCCGACTACGGTCATGATAGTATACGAGGTTAAAGAGACTCTAAACGGAACACATCATTACTTTCTCCATAATTTATTGATGCTTTACCAATTTCAGTTCATTTTAAAATGAACAGACATGAATATGTCAAATAACCCCTAAAAGGGCCTCATTTACAGGAATGAATTTTGGTTGTAGCAACTTCTATGATAAAAACGCAAAATACATGCTTACAAAATGATAATTGTGGTTATTTTAAAAACTTTGAACAATTATTACCTGAGAGAAGTAAAAATGACATACATGTATCTTTTTCAAAAACATGTTCAAGAGAATCTTCGCAAGCCCTGCATGTGTTTTGTTTACAGTAAATACGCATGCGTATTAGTAGAGAAGGCTGAACCCCGTAACACGCTGCGATGTTATTATGTATAGGTTATACGTAATTATTAATTTTAATGAAATAATTAGTTTTATTTCATGGAGAACTTTGTAATTTTCAGAAAGTTTATACATTTATGAGTAGTACAAAAATACCAAACCCGATCGAAAAAAAAAATTTCAAGTCGTTTTTTTATAAGATGCGCCGTACTGTTTCTTTAATTTGCAATTGTGTTTCAATTTTCTTTTGCACACTGCTTGATTAAAGCTGAACACAGCTCGTAAATAGGCACCGTCAACTCACAAAGGTACCTGGTATATAAACCCTTCGATTCCGATGTGTAGTATACCTTTCGTGGTCTTTGGCTTTTGTACATTTATTTCTTATTCTAAGTGCATATTCTGTTGTAAATAATGCATTGACCTATTGATTTGATGTGTGAATTGTCCTGGCTTGAAAAAAGTGCATAAAATTTGATTATTTTATCGCGACCGTAAATAATTGATTTAGTCTTGGTCTTACTCAAATTGGCTATCTTTAAAAGAAAAAACAAACTTTCCCTCAAGCCCAGTAGAATGTAGAATTTTAGATTCAACTTGTTAGTTTATAACGTTTGATTGACCATTTGATTTACATTATATATTTACAATGAATATTTCAGATATTGACGACGAAAAGCGTATTTTATTAATTGGAAAAACCGGCGTTGGAAAGAGTACTACCGGTAACACAATTTTAGGATTTCGTGCATTTAACACCAAAGTGTCTGCATCGTCCATTACGAAGCAAACACAGTACAACGAAACAATACGATTTGGCAAAAGACTGGTCGTGGTTGACACACCTGGTCTCTTCGATACAAATCTTACGGAACAAGAAATCAGTTTAGAATTGGCCAAGTGGTACACACTTGTTTCTCCCGGGATTCACGCAATTCTTCTTGTTGTACAAGTTGGGCGATTTACTACAGAGGAACAGAAAACGGTAGACGTTTTCATGAAAGCATTCGGTGACGATTTGAAAGATTTTTTGGTTGTTGTATTCACACATAAAGATCGTTTAGAAGATGAAGATATGACCATTGATGATTTTGTGAAAACGTTGGATAACTCGTCAAACCTACGAAATTTGATTGATGTAACCAATGGCAGATACACCGCTATTGGGTATAAAGGACCAGAAGAGGAACGTGTAAAGGAGGTAAAACACATTCTGTCTCTGATTGATGGGATCAAAGGAAAAGATGGGCGAAACTACTACTCAAATGACGTGTTTAAAAGAGTCCAAGAACTTCTCGAAAAAAACGAAAGAAGAAGAAAGGAAGAAGACTTACAAAATAAAGAAAAAATGTATTCCGAGAGCGAGGTCACTAGACTTCTTCAGGTGGCTGCAGTTAGGTCAGAAACAAGAACACAGATCGTTAATAACAACATCCAGGAGGATATCCTAACAAAGCTAGTGTCAACCGTAGGCAATGGAGTTTTAGCAATAGGTGGATACGCTCTTAATGCGGTAGGGGCAGCTGCATCGTTCGGTGGAAGATTGATTAAATGGTTATTTTCTTAAATGTGTGGTTGTTTGAAACAAAACATGTACTGTAAAGCATCTTTCCGCATACCTTTTTACATGATTTAATCATGACATACAACACTATACTTTATGTAAAATAATAATAAAAAAAGTTAGCAAATAGCCATGCTGTGGCCTTAATGAGCACAAATGTTTTGTATAACAAATTATTCATGAATAATTTGATACCTTAATACTGCGCAATCTTTGTTTTAGAGCAGAGTGACAGAATAATCTACTTTATGACCTGACAATGTCTATTTTAGCAGATCCAAATTAAATTGCGCAGTAGTCCTTAATGATGTTATGCAACTAGGTGCAGAATGCGGACACAATAATATCCAAACTGAGAGTATAAAAGGAGTCCGTATCCTCATCGATAACTCTGGTACTGTATACTTAGTCATGCATTGCATGTTTTATATAACTTGTGTAACCTTTTGAACCATGTACCCATGCATATTTCTCTATATGACCTTTCATTATTGCTATTAAGAATTTTAGAGGCTCATCCCAATACTATATGTAGGCAATTTTGGTTAGTGTATTTATAAATTAGAGGTAAAATAAAACTTCGGAATTTTAACCCTTAATGTTCATTCATAATCATCACAGGTGGACAAAACAAATCAAAACTGTCGGTCATAGATTTTTTTACTTGGATTTAGTTAGATCATACTTTAGCTGTAGAATTGAGTTTGTAACTTTGTTAAACCATAACGATCACGCTCTAACTAAACTGTTTTAAAGACTACTTTTGGACGTTCTGTTTTTTAAGTTTGAACTTCAAGATGAATAAGATGATTTTCTTTAAAAAATGTGAAAAAGAAAATTAATAATCTATCGAGTGTGACTTTTGTTCAGAGGAGGAAATTATTTTGGTATTTGTATCCATGATATTCCAATGCATGAACTTTTATAGCATGTATATATTTTGTGTGACAGCAACATCTTTCCATCCGGCCGTAATTTTTTTTCCACATTTTTTACTTCTTCTGTAGAACCACTGGGCCAAATTTGAATAAACTTGGTACAAATCATCCTATTGGAAAAGGAATATTATAAGTTGTAAAAATAAATTGCGTAACATCAATAGATGTTCAAATTTTAAAATTCAAATGTACCAGTATATAGAAATTGTTTGAATAAAATTTGTCATATTGTTATGCAAGCATTTTAAGATAGTGTACTAGCATATTCTAATTGTTGAAACCGTGACCCTCAGACCAATAATAGGTTCCAAGGATGGGTTCAAAGTTCAGCGTAGAAGTATAAAGGAAAATTGTTTGATATTCTTTTTCCACAAAATACAATGCTACATTTAGTTACGGTATTTAACTATAAAAGCATCCTCTTATCTTCAAATCCTGATATTATTTTCCTGTAGAAAAAACCCCATAAAACTCACGAACGCAGATTATGTATATTATCGGCAATGTCTCAACCTTCTTATTCGAACACCGCTATAACCATTCAGCTTTCGATGACCAACGGAACCTAGCGCGCTAGTTATGAAAATATATAGAAAAGGATACTACAATAAAGACTAAATACTAATAAAATCCTCATTTCTCAGTATTAACATTAATAGAAGTTAATGTTTAAGACGAGGCTTTTGCAGGTTGGAATATCACCAATTATTCTAGCATATACATGTAATGATCGATATTTTTAGCATCTTTTTTCATAAAAAAATCAATGTCTTTTAAATTTCAAGTCAGAAAAAAGGGCATTTTTTAAAATAAAAATTAATAAATTTTAATGAGTTTAACAAAAACATTACTTTAGAGATCAGCACATTTCATCCTTAATCTTTTTCTAACAGCAGAATTTTCCCCATTTTACAGCGAGCCTGTACATGTCATACACCGTGCAAGTCAGTAAAATCTCACACTGATTTCACTCACATGACAAACACCAATTATACAAGAAAACATTTTACTATACTCTAAATCGGATCATAAGCAGCTGTCGGTCCTTAACTAAACACTTCATTACATGTTAAATTGTACAGAAGCAGTTGCAAAGATGCATAAGAGAAAATAACTATTGAACCTAAAATATACAAACAGTTTATAGAAGTGTAAATACAAAACTAAACATTTCATTGGAAAGATATTGTTTCTTTCATGTACATGACTTAGTGGAAATTCTAATGATACTAACGGGAACAGCAAAGAGTAGCGCAGGGAATACAATCTTAAGAAATAAAGAGTTTTCGACATCCCCAGTCGCTAATTCCCACACCGATGATGCTTAATAAGTTGCAAATATATTCAATAGAAGACTTGTTGTGATTGACACACCGGGGGTATTTGATACAAGGAAAGACGTACGTGAAACGTTTTCGAAAATTAAAAGATTTTATTATTGCCTTTAACTTTGATTATCCAAGACTAAATGCTATCCTATTAGTCATAAAGATGGGTAGATTGACTGCTGAAGAAAAAGAAAATGTTTGCCTCTTTACTTACCGAAATAACGAAAATATAAAAGAATGCATGGTAATAGTTTTCACAGGGAAGTCTCAACTGGATGAAGACAACATGAGTTTATAAGAATATATCGATAGTATTGACGATAAGTCTGATATAAAGAAACTTATTCAAACCATAGACAAAAGATATGTTGCGTTTGGTTTGAAAGGAAATCAATCTGATCGCGCAGACGAAGTTAAAATGATATTGAAAATGATAGAAAATATGAATCAAAGCAATCATTGTAGCAAAAATGTTAACTCAAATTTCAGATTATATTATTATACATCAAAGAGTAAAGTAATTAAGTCGTCCTTTTGATATAATAGTGTTATTGCAGAACTGCAAGAAAATTATACTGTATATTAACCACAATTTGAAAATAAACACTAAAACCAAGTGTGAATATATTGTTTTCCTTTTATATTCCTGATTATTTTCAATGAACAACCTGAAGTGCTTACATAAATGTTAACATCATTGCTTGTAAAAAAGAAACTTGTTAAGTAATATTTAAATATTTTTTACCAGTTGATATCCAATTAAGGTGGTATGGGACACCTCAGGCACGGAAAGTGAAAAGTGGGGGGGGGGGGCAGACTTATCCATAAAGTCTTGACAAGCTAAAAAAACCTGCCGATATTATTGAAGGATAAAAGTACATTACAACCAAAATACTTTAACCTCTATAGAAATTAAGAGCTTTAAAAAATTTGACCAAAATTTAAAATTTAAAATCACTTTGGAAAGATAAAAATTAGGAAAGCCTCAGCGGTATTAGAACGCATGACTTACAGATTAGTAGTTAATTTTCTTAACCATTTTGCTACGCTTTTGAAACCTTAGAGAAAAAATATTAGGTTATCCTTGATCTTATTGTTTATTTCGATAGGAAGTACAATATGGAGGTGTTCTATACTATCTTACAAAGATCGAAAATTGAAAATGAAACAATGTTTAAGTGTTTTGAAATGGAAATATTTCATATCTTCTAAACCATTCGTTGCAATTATATATATTTATTCCAAAAAAGCCCATATTTTTGTTATTTACAGAGTGCAGAGATCGATCCAGCACATTTTTGTATATGAAATGAAAATATGATATATCAGTGTAGCGAGTACTGAGTAATATACACATTGTACTTATTAACTAAAACCACATTAATAGGAGTATTCGTCATCCGGCTTTAGTACAAAATCTCTAATTTTAAACGGTATTATTTAACGTATACACTATAGCTAAAGCATATAGTTTAGATACAAAGAAGCCTCACAGATGTTCATTTGAAATTCGTGGTCACGATACAACATCGATAATCATTTTGATTTATGTATGAATACTTAGGAATTTTGAAATTTGACAATTAAGTTCGATTCCCTTAGATCGAAAGTGGGCTTATCTTAATGTGATGGGTTAAAGTCCAGAAAGCGATATATTTTTTTCAAATGTGTATAATTCTCGTATGTGAATTTCAAAATAAAACGCAACACAAGCTCTAGGTTTAACAATCAGTTGAAACGAATTCTTTCATTATATTATTGAAAACAGAATTTTTAAAAATTAATTTTACAGTGCAATTTAAATGCAATATTGATTGCGATTTTTCAAAAACATGTCTTAACAGAAATGCTGTGTTTCCAAAAAAATAAATCGAAACTAGCATTCATTGCTTCTGTTTTCTATTTTTAAAATCGTGTATCAAGACTGTCTGTACCCAAACCGTAAGTAGCAACTTGATCAATATATATTTTTAACATTTATTTTGTTTTAGTGTTATTAAATACAATTGAAGTCCATATCGTAATAGATAGGCTTTTTGCAATTGATAGGGATTATCCAATCTAGCTTTATCAAAAAATGAGCGGTTCGGTAAAAGAAATAAAAAACTAATCTCAATTCCATACCATCAGTGCGTAAGTAAAAGTCCATAATTGTCTAAACGTTTGCTGTTGAAAAAACAATATTTAAGAAGCAAAATATCATTAGTACTGTACAAGGGGAATAAGGGATCAAATCCTGCAGAACCTGAATGGATATTAATATTTCCTTCCATTTCTTGAAAACACGATTGATCTAATCATTGCGTCGAACGGCACATTTCAAATGTTAGTCTTACGCGATGAGCTTAACAAATAGAAACCAAGAATTTATATGGTTGATGTCGAAATATGCCTATTTATCAATCTATGTAAGCTTTAAACTTTCTAAATATACTAAGACTTGGTTCAAATAACCGCTATGATCTGAAAGAGGTCCAAGAAAAGGTCCAGATTTGATGATAAAAATATATTGGAAAGACCCTATAGAACTCATACATAAAAACTGGTAATGCTAGATGTTTTAAAATATTTTTTGGAAACTACCCCCCCCCCCCCCCCCCAGGAAACAAAAACCCTCAAACATTTCGAAAATATTTTTTTGATAGTAAAAGGAGTCTGTTATCTACTAGAGTAATACAAATATATAAAATGATCTCTTGGGTTTGAAAAAAGGAAATCGCGCTGATTTATGTTGAAAAATTTGCGTTAGAATGTTAAAGAATTATTTCACATTTGCATTTAATCATTCGAAAAAATTTGCAATAGGATGTCAAAGCAGAATCTAACGATTGAAATAAATCTAATTCTGGTTGATAGTTTTTAGGAGATTAGATAAGTTACACATAAATTTAAAAATGAAATAAATGAAGAATACATAATGTCGAATGAATGCGATCAAAATTAAGAACAACTCTTCAATAAAGTTATTCATAGATGAATTTTAAAATCAAATGCTGCCCAAGCTCTAGGTATAACTATCAGTTGAAACGATTTCTATCAGTATATTTATGATATCAGAGACGCTATTGATGCGCATATTAACATATTAACATTAAGTTCTTGTTTTGACAGTAATGAAATAGAAATCGAAAGTAGCATTTCTAACGTCTGTTTTTCAAATTGCGTATCAAAACTGCATGTACACAAACCGTAAGAAGCATTTTAATCGATATAATTGAACACTTGTTTTGTAAAAGTGTTATTCAACGCAACTAAAGTCCATTTTTTTCATTTAAATGCTCTTTTCAATGCAAAGTTCATTGTGACTATCCAAGCGTAGTCTTTACAAATAATTCGTAGTTCGGAAAAAAGAAATTGACACTCGTCTCCATTCCATACCATCAATGCAAAGAAATTAACATTTACGTAGGTAAAAGTTGGAAGGGGTTCAAAACTAGATGTGGAATTACAAACAAGGACATTGTAAAAGTCCTTAGAAAAAAATCAAACTTGTAATATGTGACCTAAAATGGGAGTAAGAACAGGCATGAGACACAGTAAGCAATAGAATTTGTATGATTTATCGTTGTATTTGATAACGCTCATCTGGATGGTAATGTTGTGTCTGTGTTAGACATAGTTGTTTAAGTGCGTATTGAGGCTTATAGATATTTTGTTGATGATTGAACATTCTGAAACCAACGTGTTTTTTTTCTTTCATTTTAACAGAGGGACAATTACCATAACAAAATATATTGGAAATTTGTTGCAATAAATTCAATTACTTGATATAATGCACATTTTAAACGCTGGTCAATGTCTTTTAAATGCATTAGATATAAAAATATCATTCATAAGAAGTGTTCAAAATCTTGTACTTCAAAAGCTCTTTTTTTTACAGCAAGGATAAGAAAGGAAGAAAAATGAATCAAATCATGATCAAATTTCTTTTCGTGTTGACTGCACTACCCATGGTATTTTCTACGTGTAAAACATCAAATGGTAATTATGTATCACATTCTGTTGATGTACTTTATCATATAAAATTTTGATTCCCTATTCTATAAACTAATAACAATTTTCTAAACGCTTTTGATGACTTCAATTTGATTTATCATTAGATGATGATGTAGGTGAATATTGCGACAACAGTCCACACGGTACGTATGATTTAGATATCAATACCAACCTTCACATCACATTCTGTTTAGTTATCATACCCCCGCTCCGAAGAAGAAGAAGATGGTTTACTGTTTTACCCTTGTGTGTCTGTCTGTGTGTCCGTAACAAAGAGCTCTCTGTCGCATTTATCTAATCAACTATTAATTGTAGATGCTTGAAATTTACTACACTATTTATTTAAGTGTGCCATAGGTGTGTCATATGGTGGGTATAATATTTTTTACCAATCAGACTTCGACAACCTGTTAAATGATGTCTTTGTTTATTTTTAGCCAAAATTTTCGAACAAATTGTAGTCAAAAATTTCTCAGCAACTATTCGTCCCAGATGGTTGAAATTTTAACACACTTTGTTTAGGCATGCCATAAGCTGGGATTAATTTTTTTTCAACAAATTCGATGTCAACTTTCTATTGATGTTCGACGTTCGGTTTCTGGTTTGTGACTTCAACATCTTGAGAACGATGAAATGGAGCGTTATCGTCTTGAAATAAAAGGTTTTGGTCGGGAATTAGGTAGTTATAACTGTTTCCAAGGATTCAAACGAACTTGTGCATATTCAATGTGCAATTTACAGTTGTATAATTGTGTTCACACCGCAAATTATACTAGAAACCGAGGATTTAAGGCCATGTTTTTTTCTGAAAGTAAAAATTGTGCTTTGAATCTAATGATTTCAATTTTCTAACTTGTTATGAACACAAAGCACTTTTAGTGTTTGTCCAATTAATCTGTTTTAAACCTTGTATTTTACACCCCTCACTAAAGAATGAACAAAAACATTGCATGGGCTTTGTATACAAAAAGTTATACTCTTTTTATCTCTATCGTCCCCTACAGGAAATTGAGTCTGACATCATCATGATTATTTTGTGCTGTTCGCGATCACACCTGCTTTAAATCATTTTATTCAAGTGCCGTGTAATACATTTGTTTACATGAACAACAGACGTTCACTTAGGAAAGAAATGTTCTTTAAAATCAATCTTAAGCAAATATGAACCTCATGATATTTGGTCAAATGTAGAGTTGTATAGTTGCTCTTTTATCAACAATCTCGTTTTTAACAGAGATTCTCACATGAAACATTTTGAGCCATTGTTATACAACTTGGGAGGGTGGGGGATGCAAACTTTGAGCTTTGTTGTACATTTAACAAACTAAAACTAAAAGTTATTTTATATCGTATAAAAGAATGTTGTCTACGTCATAGTAAGACTAACTTCAAAAACGTATCAATACGCCCGACTTTACGTTTGAATTCTAAAATCTAAAATGGTTTGAAACAGTTTTCGCTTTTTTATAAACCGCTTCGCGGTTTATAAAGCGTAAACTGCCCCAAACCATTTTATATCGTATAAAACAAATAGATATTGAGTTCATTCCTTAAAAAATAAAAAAAAAACCCCAATATTCCTTGCTTGTTTAAAAGAAAACTATACACTATATATTTCATATATTTAAGACGCGGTAAGATAAAATTGAGTCTTTGGCATTGGTCTTTGACATACATGTTATCTCCAGGTCAAGCATTCTACGGCAATATCCTAACATTATCTATGATTATATAACATAGTAATAAGTGTCAGCCATTTAAACAACTCCCGTGTTCTTTTTTCAGTAGAAAGTAGAAACAATGTGTCACTACTACAAGATCTTATATGTTTTCTTGCTGACTGTCCTACCCAAGGTGTTCTGTAGTTGTGAGGAACCATATGGTAATGAAGTATTAGAATTTTGAAATTTGTGTATGAAGTCTTATATTTGTTGTCATATTGTCAAAATGATTAACAGTAATTTTCATAATTCAGATGATGCTCATGAAAATTTATATGATGGGGATGAATACTGTGCAAACAACCCAAAGGGTATGTATTTTTGATTGGAGTTCTTAAGGGTCCAGGGACAACAACGAGTAAATGAGATTAGAAGTGAATATTCATTAGCTGATGAACAAAAACTCGAATGCTTTGACTATAACGTCATTCTACTGCAGTTATATATAACGCATTTGTTAATAATCGATATGAAAGTTGGCATCTTTTTCAAATTATCTATTATTCTTAGTTTAATTTATAGATAAGTTTAATAAAACAATATATCTCGAAAAGGAAATAAAGGGAGGAAATATTTTCTGTTATTATACTTTCCTGTTAAATACTAAAATCTGATTGGTTTAGACGCAAATGATAATCCCTTCTATTACTCTCAGGGTTAGCAACACACCTGGTAACGGGTAACATTATATATATATAGTGCCTGTTTGGAAGGGTAACAGTTGAAATTGACACCCCGAGGAAACCATTGTCAACCGACGCGAAGCGGAGTTTGACAATGGTTTTCGAGGGGTGTCAGTTTCAACTGTTATCCTCGTAGCGTTCATTGTAGCGATCAGATGTGGAAGGCAAGAGCATGCTCTACGTATGAACAATTTGTAAAGCAGGGCAAGCTACTGACAAACAATTTGATAGACTAAGATTATCAACAGTCTCGGTTGAAGTCATCATGTCGTAGGTTCTATGGTCGATACAACGAACATGTTAGAAAATACAATTTTTTGTTAAGTGTAATGTAGACTGACGGTTTTTCATACTTATTGTTAGGCCATTATTAATCACCGAATTGTTTACAGAACAAGAAATCAGTTTAGAATTGTTTATAGACAATGCTCATACCATATTGTTTTTGTAATAATTTGTTTCAATCGTTTTTTAAAAATTTACTAGTCGTTATGAACACAAATAAACAGCTTTTAGTTTTTGTCATAATTAATTTGTTCTGAACCTTGTATTTTCTATCCTGCAATCAGAATATAAATAAAACATTGCATATGTGGATGCGAATATTGTAACACTGTGTGCATGCAAATGAAATGAGCTCTCAAATTTTTTTCACGTACATATTGAAGACTTTTAAAACATCTGAATGTTACTTGCATAGAAAAAAACAAAGCAGGGCAAAGGAAGCCAAAAAAACACAATTTTGGCTAATATTATTACGAACATAATCTTTTTTCTAATGCTTTGCAATTTTGTTTCAATTTCCTTTTGAACTATGGTTGATTAATAATTGCTTAAGCAAGCAACGGTCATTTTGAAATTTGATACATACATAAAAAAATTTCAACAATTCACCATATACACAGTGCACTTGTTTGAAACTTCAGAAAGTCAGAATTAAAGTAATATCATAAGTAGTGTAAGGTACTGCGGTTGCTGTAAATAGTCGACTTATTCTCAGCCTAACTTGAAATCGCTATTTTTATAAGAAAAAAAGCTTTCCAGCCCAGTAGAGTGTAGAATGCTATGTGTAACTTGTTAGTTTATATAAGATTTAATCGACCATTCAATTCATCTTATATAACAACAATGAATATTTCAGATATTGGCGATGAAATTCGTATTTTATTAATTGGAAAAACCGGGGTTGGTAAGAGTACTACTGGAAACACTATCTTGGGATTTCGGGCATTTAACAACAAAGTGTCTGCATCGTCCATCACGAAACAAACACAGTACAACGAAACGATAAGATTTGGCAAAAGACTGGTCGTGGTTGACACACCTGGTCTCTTCGATACAAATCTTACGGAACAAGAAATCAGTTTAGAATTGGCCAAGTGGTACACACTTGTTTCTCCCGGGATTCACGCCATTCTTCTTGTTGTACAAGTTGGGCGATTTACTGAAGAGGAACAGAAAACGGTAGACGTTTTCATGAAAGCATTCGGTGACGATTTGAAAGATTTTTTGGTTGTAGTATTCACACATAAAGATCGTCTGGAAGATGACAATATAACCATTGATGATTTTGTTCAAACGATGGATAAATCCTCAAACCTACGAAAACTGATTGATGAAACCAGTGGCAGATACACCGCTATTGGGTATAAAGGACGAGAAGAGGAACGTGTGAAGGAAGTGAAACACATTCTGTCTCTGATTGATGGTATCAAAGAAAAAGATGGGCGGAACTACTACTCAAATGAAGTGTTCAAAAGAGTCCAAGAACTTCTCGAAGAAAACGAAAGAAGAAGAAGAAAGGAAAAGTTACAAAATAAAGAAAAAATGTATTCCGAGAGCGAGGTCACTAGACTTCTTCAAGCAGCCGCAGTTAGGTCTGAAACAAGAACAAACATCGTTAATAACAACATCCAGGAGGATTTATTAACAAAGATAGTATCAACCGCAGGCAATGGAGTTTTAGCAATAGGTGGATACGCTCTTAATGCGGTAGGGGCAGTTGCATCGTTCGGTGGAAGATTGATCGGATGGTTATTTTCTTAAATGTGTGGTTGTTTAAAACAAAACATATAGATGTAAAAGCATCTTTCCGCATACCTTTTTACCCGATTTAATCAAGACAAACAACACTGTATGTAAAATAATTTTTTAACATAAATGTTAACAAATAGCCATGCTGTGGCCTTGATGAATACAAATGTTTTGTATAACAAATTAGTCATAAATACATTCATACCTGAATACTGCGCAATCGTTGTTTTAAAGGACGGTGATAGAACTAGAGACGAGCTCGTTGCAAGCAACGATTAGGTCTTCCGTCATAGCTGCGTCATACTTGTGACGTAATACAAAAAATTAATAGCTGACCATGGTACTTTATTAGATGTTTAAACACTGAGTAAAAGAAACAAAGTATTATACTACAGTGTACATGTTTATAAGCAAATATAGATCTTAACACGTTGTCTATAGTTGATTCGCCGCATTTTATTCACAGAGTGGTACTGTGGTTATGCCCGGTATGAAGGTAAAAAGACCATTAGCAAACATTTTACACGCATTTTTATCGAACGCAAGCGCCAATGAATCTTTTAGTATATATGCGGAGATCCTAGAAGTTTTACAGGGGGGTTTGAAGAATAATTTTCTTTTTCGAGGAGGGGGAGCATGCGCGGATCAGAAATTTTTTCCGGGGTGGGGGTTGAGGGTCTGACGGTTAATTGAGTTTGCCAAGGGATGTTTGAGGCATATTTTTGGTAAGTTTGTAATGTACACGTAATTGAAAGAAATTTTGCGGGGGGTGGGGGGTGGTCTGCAACCCTTTCCCTTCCCTTCTAGATCCGCGCATGGAGAAGACCGATGCCGGTAATTTTACTGTAATTCTAACCATTTTTATTTAATTATTCATTTTCAAAATCATCGGAATGCCAATATTACCTTTCAAAGCAGTTAAAACTTAAGATACGAACCATTTAGTCTCGGTGAGTATTGCGTCCGCGTACGAAAGAAATGGCAATATTGAAGAAATTCGGATGGACGATCTGGGTCCTAGGTCATCCATCCGATTCTTTTTCAAATTAAGAGATACAGACCTGCAGTTAGAGATTGTCAAACTCTTTTTGATTATGTCAATTTGTTTTGTCTTAAAGAATCAAATTTTTAATCAATAAAGTTTTACCTTAAAAAAAGAAAGAAATCGGGCTCAATTTTCAATGTTAGCATTTTTTTTAATTAAATTACAAAATGATATACAAAATGAACTTAGATTAACCGCTAACAAATAGGCATAAAGAGAGACTGAGAACTAATTTTTTCTCTCTTTTTTTTTTTTTTTACATCAAAAGAAATTCAAGAATAAATCAAAATATATTTTTTCTTGATATGCGTTAATGAAAACGTAGATCAGCAAGGGGTTCTTTGTCGTGCAAGCACCTACTTAATAGATTGTTATACGGGTCTAAAACGATGACAAATATTGGAAAGGCACATGTAATTATATTTATCTGGATCAGTTTTGTTTTGTTCTGTTTATAAAAAAAGGGGAATAAAGAAAATGAGTAATTTCCAAGCACGTAGCATCGTTCTTGAAAGTGGGGGGGGGGGGGGGGGGGCAAACTCATCCAACAATTCTTGACAAGCAAAAAAAAAAGGAATTTTGAATTTTCCAATTAAAGTCTTCACAATCTAATCGGGGGGGGGGGGGGGGTGCTTAGTATATCTAAAACTTCAATTTCACTCCTAATTTTATGATTTTAATTTCATACCATTTTTTTTTCATAATACCAAAATAGTGGGGGGGGGGGCAACTCCATGATAAATCAATTTTTTATATGTAAATTTTTAAAAATTAGTTGCTGCGAGAAAAAGTGGGGAGGGGGCATGCCCCCATGCTCCCCCCTTCCCCCGATTCAACGTGCCTGAATTTTCCGATATGAAGTCAAGCATATTTTCCGATATGAAGTCAAGCATATATTTTCTTATTATCATAGACTTAAAGTATGTTGGAAATATTGTATCAAGCAGTAATTATGCGCAGATCATGCATGCATTCCTCTATGGTTTTCACAATAACATGTATCAGTTTCTACACGTACTTACTAAGGAAAAATACATTTCCAAAGAGATGATATTGGTAACCTATAGTTCATTTAACAGTTAAGTTCCACCTTGTCTTCTGCCACATGCAAGCACGTGTGTAATCCTGATTTAGAAATAGGTATCATGACCGGTGGGGGGGGGGGGGGGGGGTTGGGAGGTTGGGTTGTCATTCGCAAAAAGATTGTGTACTAGCGTACTAGAGTGTACATTCATTGTTAATTTATAATTGATGTTGAAATATTATTAACAAACAAAATCATTAATTTAATATAAGATGCAGTCTGGAGAGTTAACTGGAAGAACTTAAATGTCAGGGGGTTTTGTTTTCTCTATCTGCAGGACGATTTCATTTGTCTTAAATTGATAGGGTGTAAGGATGTCTGCCTACTAAATACACAATCATGCCCACACGTCAACTGATTACAAATGGCTGTATTATGGATTTATAAATTGTTCAAAAACACTGAATCTGATTTATCATTGTTAACAATTCAAAACTTTGAACGATAAATTGGTTTTTATACTTACCCCGACCCTTACGAAAGAATCGATCCTGACCAATGGAAATTTTATTTACATGACTCCGCGCCAGAATGTCTTATTCATTAATTTTTCACAGTTATAGTAGACGAGTCCAAAAAAGGAACTTTTGAGACACATCATACAATGTGACCATATACCGTGAATGCAGTTTACTTTGCGTCTATTTTCTTATTTTGAGAGTTCTTCTTATCATTGCTTGAAAATGAGGAAAAACCTTGAATATGTTAATCTTTATGTCATATAACATGTGAAATTGTTTTCATTCCACCCAAAAGCTTGAAATAATGAAATAATTTTAATGAAAACAATATAAATAGTCGTCATAAATCCCATATCAAACGACATATTATGACACAAACGAAATGTCGCGTGGTATAAGACAGGGATGTCCTATTTCAGCTTTATTGTATTTATTTATTGCAGAAATTTTAGCTATAAAACTTAAAACTAATAATGATATAAAGGGTATAAAAATTGCTAATATGAGTACAGAAATTAAAAATCTACAACATGCTGATGATGTTACTTTAGCACTTAGAGACATGCTTTCCTTAGACAAAGCCATTGAAACAGTAAAGTCTTTTTGTGATCATGCTTGATCTAAAGTTAACTTAAACAAAACACATTGTTATACTTTCATGTTAAATACTGAAATCTGATTGGTTAAGACGCAGTGCATAATCCGTTCTATTACCCTCAACGTTAGCAACACACTTAGCAACGGGTAACATTAAAAATTGTTACATGCGCGAAAATTATGCGCGTACGGTTCGCTGTAGAATTCACGTTATTCCTATCTAAAAGCAGTGATGTTTTCTTTAAAATTAAGACATTCAGTATAACAAAACAAATAGTGCCTGTTTGGGAGGATAACAGTTGAAATTGACACCCCTCGAAAACCATTGTCAACCTCCGCTTCGCGTCGGTTGACAATTTTTTTCTCGGGGTTTCAATTTTAACTGTTACCCTCCCAAACAGGCACTATTTATATAATGTATACTTCTTGGAAAACTTAAAGATAAACATTCTAATATTGGCGAAATTAATGTCACAAACGATGCTGTAAGATGTCTAGGAATTTTTATTGGACATGATAAAGAACAATGTTTTGATTTAAACTGGAAAAAAAAATTACAATGATATGGAAAAACTTTTGGAATCATGGAAAAAAAGAAAACTTACTATTTTTGGAAAAACTTGTATAGTTAATTCTCTAGCTATTTCAAAACTGATTTACCTAGGGTCGATTTTACCCCTCCCTAATCAAGATTTCTTGAAAAAGATCAAATGTAGCATTTTTAATTTTATTTGGAATAAAAGAGATAGAATAAAACGAGATACAATAATTGGCAAATCTGAGGACGGAGGCGTTGGTCTAGTAGACATAGAACTGAAACTTAAAGCTATAAAAGCATCATGGGTAAAAAGACTTGTAGATGAATCTTGCATGCTTAATAATATATTTCAAGGATATATAAAAAAAACAAGGGATTAGATATAGATTATATACTATCAATGTCTGAAAGAAAAGTTGGAAATATTGTATGTTTGTTACATCTACCTACTGTGTATAAAGAAATGCTGTGTTGTTTTAATGAATGTAAAAGGTTAATTAATATATCTGAACGTTCAAATGTAACATTTGCACAACAACCACTGTGGAATAATACTCTGTTTGAACATAAGGGAAAATCATTATTTTTTCAAAAACTGGGTAATGAGTAAAATTTAGTTTGTTAAAGATTTATTCAACAAAAATGGTGAATTCAAAACACTACAAGAACTTTCAAATGATCTAAAGAAGAAAAATAATTGGTTGTGTGAATACAATATTTTAAAGAAAGTAATTAAGAAAAAAAGTGAGTGTTTTGATATGAAGTGTTGTTTTTATACAAAAATACTGAAAAGAAATGTTTATAATTTTCATAAGGGAACATTTGATATTTCGATAAGAAATGTAAATTTTACTATGTAAACTTGCTTCATAAAAAATTCAAACCACCTTGCTACCAATCTGCATTTAACAATTTATTTAATATTGGTAGAGATAATTATAAGTTGTTAAATAATATTTTGAATTGTAATTCCTTTCAATACAAATGTAAATCAAGGTCTAATGCAAATTGTGAATTCTGTCCGTGTGAAAAGGAGGATATTAAGCACCTTTTATTTGATTTTCTATCTGTACAAAGATTGTGGCAAAAATTGAATAGTATTTTGAATTTCGATGTATGCTGGAAACACATCATTATAGGATTCTATTTAGAAAAAAATTCAAAAACAGTATTTTTAAATACAATTATATCATATGTATCATATGTAATTTATAAATATAAAATGACATGTAGAATGAATGAAAATTTTCAATCATGTAACACGCTTTTGAATTTTTTTAAAAGGTCTCTCTCTAAAGAAATGGACTTGATGTTGAATTTTTCAAAAACAAATATATAGAGGTAAAATATTAGAACTTATTCGATTGATATAATCTGTTTATTAGTTAAGATTTCTTAACTGCTTGTCCTGACCCGGGGAAATCAGATTTTGTAAAGGGTTGCATATTTCTGAATAAAATATATAATTAATAATAATAATAAATATAATAATTGATAATATGGATATAAAAAAAATTAATGCAATATCTACAAAAAACCCATAAAACGACATATTACCACTTGGATCTGCGCGTCTTTTTAATGAATTTATGAACAGCGGCAAATTCTAAAATGTATTTTTAAAGGTAATTTAATTCTGTAGCCCTTGTATAAAAATTTTGGATGGTAGTCAATTTTTCCGGGATCCAGACCGAGAGCTACATATATGCAGCTACGGTAACTAATAATGCTTCCAATGAAATACTTTGTTTAGTAATGAAAGCTTTTAAGAAAGCAATACTTATATTTGTTTAAAAAACACCCCAATACTTCGTCTTACATGCATTCGCTATTTGTAGAACAAGCAGAACCAGTATCAGCCTGACCCTCACCATATACATTGTTCGAATTTAATTGCCTTAGCATTGCATTGCTTTGCATGTACACAATTTCTTTTAAAAATTAAAATTCAACACTTAAAGTGTTTATCTATATGGCTATTAATCTATTTGTACACATAACGTACACACGTGATTCAAAATAACCCAGACGGAAAATGGTAAAGAATTCAGTCATTGAGTCTACATTTTAAAGAACTTGTAAAAAAAACCACAGTGCGGGTCTGAATGTTTGTTAATATGTCAATCTATCAATATACAGTTTGATAATTATTTTCGATTGCTAAGGCTACAGCGTATTTGATGAACATTGAACAACAATTTTTCCATGCCACTATTTTCCATGAAAGATGGCGAGTACAATTATAAAGCATTTATAAAATTTATTTAATTACCTCTTTAGAATTGTGTATGGAATAAATAATTTATAAATTGCTGCTGAAGGTTGTTTGGTATTTTCGTTTGTAGATGTTTTGCAAATAAAAAACGTGAAACGCGGGGCAAGTCATAATTAACATCCCTAATAACCGTAACTTAAAACTAGTGGCTTCGGATTCAAATATTATCGTATACGAATATTAAGTTCACTTTTTAAAATCATCTCCACGATAACAATAGTATCTCCATCGTAAATCAGTATTTTGTTTTGCATTAAAAGAAATGTTCTACCGCGAGCAATCCCGTGTTCGTTTACTGTGGTTTCATTAATTTTCAAGGGCATCAATTTTCGTGGATAAAGTGAAAATCACAGTTTCAAGGATACGTTAATTCGTGGCCAATGACCCTATCAATACAAAATGTTGATAAAAAATGCACTTCAATGAATATTTAATTTCGTGGATCAACTAAACAACGAAATCCACGAAAATTGGTATTCAACGAAAATTGATGAAACCACAGTAAATTGCCAGCGTACATTTGTCATGTCAGTATTACACATTGTGCTTTATATGACGGCCGTGTATACGTATTGTAGAAAAGTTAAGTTTAATTACCATGCATTGGAACCATTTTATTAACACATCTCCCAGTACTGAAACAAATCAAAATGTCTCCGTTACAGTAAAACAGTGGGACGTTAACACATGCACTGTCGTCTAGGCGACGGCCTGAATACAGTTAGCGACTCTCCTATCGATCGGTTACCTGAGTCTCGTAATGCATCTAAATATAGAAAGGGGCACAGTTATGAAACGAACAACAAAAATAAAGGCAAAGAGGTTCATCTTTATGAAATGAAAATGCACATATAAATAAAAACATTTGGGAATGTTATGTAGAATTACAAGCATTACAAGAAATTCTTTCATAACCTCCTAAACGTGCGCACCCCCACAAAAATGGACCGAACTGACAACAATTGTTTCGGCAAATACTGCTATAAATTACGAAAACATTAAACTATATACTACGGAAGGATTTAAAATTAATTTCTTTACAACTTTGCTTCAATAATGCATTATGATTTTTTTTATTCTTTTACAAGTTATTTACAAAAAACTTTTGACACCTCTAAATCCCTAATTATAGGAGCAGCCCCTTTTTCTGTATACCGAATGAAAGGTCTCAGTAAGACCAAGAACTTTTAAAATGCATCTTATAACAAATTATTATCAGGTAGAAAACTAAAACGGAAAATACGCGATATTTTTGGAATTCTTTTCTAACCTTTGTTTTAACATCTATACCACTCCTTTTATTTGCATTTAAATAAAAAATGAAATATGTCTCGCACAAATTCAATGTATCAGCTTCCAAACCAGCCCATCTTTGAGAGTCTGTCAGTCATCGTTAAAGCAAAACTCCCCAGGACAAAAGAAGTCTTTTAAATTTTACTAAAGGGGGAATAACTCAAAACCGAATGGGGATTTTCCCAGCTCCCAGCGGAAGACCTTGATAAACTACTTTGTGACCTCACCATGTCTATTTTAGAGCAGCCAAATTATTATATAATATTGCTCAATAGTCCTAAATGATGTAAATGCAACTAGATGAAGGATACAGGCACAATAATTTCCAAACTGTCAGTTCAAAACGATAGCTCTGTATTGTATACTTAGTCATATATTGCATGTTTTATATACTAGTAACCTATGTAACCTTTAAAACCATGTACTCATGTATATTTCTCTATATGACCTTTCAATATTCCTATTATGTCATGTCTCATAACAATTCGGGAGGCTCAGAACCCTCATCCCAATACTATATGTAGACAATTTTTACAGATTGGTTAGTTTTTATAAATTTAAATCAATAGATATTTTTGTTCTAAAAAATGATCTGCCGTCTAATGAAATAGGGTACCATATATTGAGGCAAAGTATAACCCAAGGGAGGGGGCTAAAAAAGGCTGTGCCTGCTGCCCAATCCCATTCAGTATGTTATATTGAATAAACTATTGTTCAAATACGCCTGCAGCTGTAGAAGTTCTGGGTGATTAAAAAGGCTTTGTTCTGTTCTTGAATACATAATTTGCAATAAAAAACATGTATAATCTCATAATTATTGCTTTTTTATCTTTTGGAAACAGTTTTAATCAGCTTCAAGCAGTAATTTTGGTCGGGGCGTGATCAAATCCAATAAAGCCCGAAGGGCTTTATGATAGATTTGATCACGCCCCGACCGAAATTATCACCCCATAATATTCAAAGAATGATTCCTTATTACTTATATTTATATAATTTTAAGCCATCGTACAATTAAATCTTTAACTATAAATAAGCAAACCCCGCCGGCACCTCAATTTGGCGTCATTTGTATTATGGGTTATATAGTAAAAAATCGATACGTAGTGTTATCACAGACAAAGACACTGGATGATGTAAATACATGTATAATTAAATAAAATCCATGCAAACAAGACTTTATTACTTCTGTATTGTTTGCACAAACATGAGAGAGAAAGAGAGAGAGAGAGAGAGAGAGAGATTCTTTTAATGACATCAAACATCACAAATACTGCAAGATACGTTATTGTTAGATGCATTTTTCTTGAAATGAAAAACAATTGAACAAATATGGAAGAGCACATGGTGCAGCTCGCAGACTGATTTGATTGACAGGTGAAACACGTGGACCGAAACTGTTTAGTTGGATGGTGACAGTGTGCATAATTTATGGTTAATTATAAAGGTTTAAAAATATTTCATATCATTGTGATGCACATTTGAGAGTAAAATGACTATTGTTTATCAAAAACTAATGCAATAGTTTGTTTGTTTCTTCGAAGAAATGATACCTAAAATATTATACGGCGCGCGGAAAAAATTGTACATCACATGTAAGTACTAAAGAATTAAAGAAAATATTTAAACTCAATGACATTCTAAATATATGAAACTTTATATCATTCTCTTGAAGAAAGAACAAATGTCTGTAATAATGTCTTTAGTTATGATAACGGTAAATGTTATAAAAAGGGTATGTAATAATATAATTCTGTATGTCTATCGTTATGATTCTACATGCGATGTACTCGCTGTTATAACCAACCAGTCTGCATGCTATTTCTTTACAGTTATTTCATTGAATAAATAAACCGGATATACTACTTTTATAAATCAAGAGTATGTTTTGTACCGTTTTTCCTTACATTTTATGTCACGTACTGTATATTCCTTGTTTTACGTTAGTACTTTATTCCGCGACTCAACTGTTTTGAATCAAATTGCGATAATATAAAATCGCGAAAGCCGAACTTTTATCATAGTTTAAATTAGTTTACATCTGTCCGAAAAATAAAAGCGAGAGTTTAAAACCCGCGATATGTGCTTCTTGTGATTTTACGCGGAAATTAATTCCTCGAGTTTCATTAGGATCATTATTTAAGTGCCTGTTTAGGAGGGTAACAGTTGAAATTGACACCCGAGAAAACCATTGTCATTGTTTAATTGTTAAGGACTATAATAATTTACAATATTTATTTTAAAAAAAATATATCAACCCTCTTAAAAGAGAATGTATAAATGATGTAACCTAATTGTAAAGGCAGATGTGTTAACATTGATTTATATATGGAGCACTATAATTTGAACTTCCAGAAACACCCGAGATATTGGACTTTTTATTTACTGTGAATAGATAGTTAATAATTATATGTATATCATAATGGTCATTATACAACTTACCACCTTATTTAAAGTTACCATTATCAAGTCATTAATATGAATTCCATTGCTTACGTTACGTCTATAACGTTTCGATGCTAAATGCGACGTCATTATAACGTGACTAAAATGACACACTATTTGAGCAGTGACACACACAAAAATTATGAAGAGATTATCAAAACTGTTCTATTGTATGAAGTTACATATTAATGTCTTCCTTTTAGTAAAATATCGTGCGATTCAAAGATAAGGCCATTTTTGGCATATACCGTACCTAGTTCTTTTAAAAATCTAAAATGGTTTGAAACAGTTTACGCGTAAACTCTCCCAAACAGTTTTTTATCGTATAAATACAAATAAATAAACAAATAGATATTGAATTCATTCCTTGAAAAATTTAAAAGAAAAACGCCAATACTCTGTAATTGTTTTAAAAAAACCCATACACTATATATTTAATATATTTAAGACGCGGTAAAATAGAATTGAGTCTTTGGCATTGATCTTTGACATACGTGTTATCTCCAGGTCAAGCATTCTACGGCAACATCCTAACATTATCTATGATTATATAACATAGTAATAAGTGTCAGCCATTTAAACAACTCCCGTGTTCTTTTTTCGGTAGAAAGTAGAAACAATGTGTCACTACAAGATCTTCTTTGTTTTCTTGCTGACTGTCCTACCCAAGGTGTTCTGTAGTTGTGAGGAACCATATAGTAATGAAGTATTAGAATTTTGAAATTTGTGTATGAAGTCTTATATTTGTTGTCATATTGTCAAAATGATTAACAGTAATTTTCATAATTCAGATGATGCTCATGAAAATTTATATGATGGGGATGAATACTGTGCAAACAACCCAAAGGGTATGTATTTTTGATTGGAGTTCTTAAGGGTCCAGGGATAACAAAGAGTAAATGAGATTAGAAGTGAATATTCATTAGCTGATGAACAAAAACTCGAATGCTTTGACTATAACGTCATTCTACTGCAGTTATATTTAACGCATTTGTTAATAATCGATATGAAAGTTGGCATCTTTTTCAAATTATCTATTATTCTTAGTTTAATTTATAGATAAGTTTAATAAAACAATATATCTCGAAAAGGAAATAAAGGGAGGAAATATTTTCTGTTATTATACTTTCATGTTAAATACTAAAATCTGATTGGTTTAGACGCAAATGATAATCCCTTCTATTACCCTCAGGGCTAGCAACACACCTGGTAACGGGTAACATTATATAAATAGTGCCTGTTTGGGAGGGTAACAGTTGAAATTGACACCCCAAGGAAACCATTGTCAACCTCCGCTTCGCGTCGGTTGACAATGGTTTTCGAGGGGTGTCAGTTTCAACTGTTATCCTCGTAGCGTTCATTGTAGCGATCAGATGTGGAAGGCAAGAGCATGCTCTACGTATGAACAATTTGTAAAGCAGGGCAAGCTACTGACAAACAATTTGATAGACTAAGATTATCAACAGTCTCGGTTGAAGTCATCATGTCGTAGGTTCTATGGTCGATACAACGACCATGTTAGAAAATACAATTTTTTGTTAAGTGTAATGTAGACTGACGGTTTTTCATACTTATTGTTAAGCCATTATTAATCACCGAATTGTTTACAGAACAAGAAATCAGTTTAGAATTGTTTATAGACAAATCTCATACCATATTGTTTTTGTAATAATTTGTTTCAATCGTTTTTTAAAAATTTACTAGTTCGTTATGAACACAAATAAACAGCTTTTAGTTTTTGTCATAATTAATTTGTTCTGAACCTTGTATTTTCTATCCTGCAATCAGAATATAAATAAAACATTGCATATGTGGATGCGAATATTGTAACACTGTGTGCATGCAAATGAAATGAGCTCTCAAGTTTTTTTTCACGTACATATTGAAGACTTTTAAAACATCTGAATGTTACTTGCATAGAAAAAAAACAAAGCAGGGCAAAGGAAGCCCAAAAAACACAATTTTGGCTAATATTATTACGAACATAATCTTTTTTCTAATGCTTTGCAATTTTGTTTCAATTTCCTTTTGAATTATGGTTGATTAATAATTGCTTAAGCAAGTAACGGTTATTTTGAAATTTGATACATACATAAAAAAATTTCAACAATTCACCATATATACAGTGCACTTGTATGAAACTTCAGAAAGTCAGAATTAAAGTAATATCGTAAGTAGTGTAAGGTACTGCGGTTGCTGTAAATAGTCGACTTATTCTCAGCCTAACTTGAAATCGCTATTTTTATAAGAAAAAAAGCTTTCCAGCCCAGTAGAGTGTAGAATGCTATGTGTAACTTGTTAGTTTATATAAGATTTAATCGACCATTCAATTCATCTTATATAACAACAATGAATATTTCAGATATTGGCGATGAAATTCGTATTTTATTAATTGGAAAAACCGGGGTTGGTAAGAGTACTACCGGTAACACTATCTTAGGATACCGAGCATTCAACAACAAAGTGTCTGCATCGTCCATCACGAAACAAACACAGTACAACGAAACGATACGATTTGGCAAAAGACTGGTCGTGGTTGACACACCTGGTCTCTTCGATACAAATCTTACGGAACAAGAAATCAGTTTAGAGTTGGCGAAGTGGTACACACTTGTTTCTCCTGGAATTAACGCCATTGTTGTTGTTGTACAAGTTGGGCGATTTACTGAGGAGGAACAGAAAACGGTAGACGTTTTCATGAAAGCATTCGGTGACGATTTGAAAGATTTTTTGGTTGTAGTATTCACACATAAAGATCGTCTGGAAGATGACAATATAACCATTGATGATTTTGTTCAAACGATGGATAAATCCTCAAACCTACGAAAACTGATTGATGAAACCAATGGCAGATACACCGCTATTGGGTATAAAGGACGAGAAGAGGAACGTGTGAAGGAAGTGAAACACATTCTGTCTCTGATTGATGGTATCAAAGAAAAAGATGGGCGGAACTACTACTCAAATGAAGTGTTCAAAAGAGTCCAAGAACTTCTCGAAGAAAACGAAAGAAGAAGAAGAAAGGAAAAGTTACAAAATAAAGAAAAAATGTATTCCGAGAGCGAGGTCACTAGACTTCTTCAAGCAGCTGCAGTTAGGTCTGAAACAAGAACAAACATCGTTAATAACAACATCCAGGAGGATTTTTTAACAAAGATAGTATCAACCGTAGGCAATGGAATTTTAACAGTAGGTGGATACGCTCTTAATGCGGTAGGGGCATTTGCATCGTTTAGTGGAAGACTGATCGGAAGGTTATTTTCTTAAATGTGTGGTTGTTTGAAACAAAACATATAGATGTAAAAGCATCTTTCCGCATACCTTTTTACCCGATTTAATCAAGACAAACAGCACTGTATGTAAAATAATTTTTTAACACAAATGTTAACAAATAGCCATGCTGTGGCCTTGATGAATACAAATGTTTTGTATAACAAATTAGTCATAAATACCTTCATACCCGAATACTGCGCAATTGTTGTTTTAAAGGACGGTGATCGAACTAGAGACGAGCTCGTTGCAAGCAACGATTAGGTCTTCCGTCATAGCTGCGTCATACTTGTGACGTAATACAAAAAATTAATAGCTGACCATGGTACTATATTAGATGTTTAAACACTGAGTAAAAGAAACAAAGTATTATACTACATGTTTATAAGCAAATATAGATCTTAACACGTTGTCTATAGTTTGATTCGCCGCATTTTATTCACAGAGTGGGACTGTGGTTATGCCCGGTATGAAGGTAAAAAGACCATTAGCAAACATTTTACACGCATTTTTATCGAACGCAAGCGCCAATGAATACTTTAGTATATATGCGGAGATCCTAGAAGTTTTACGGGGGGGGGGGGGTTGAAAAATAATTTTCTTTTTCGAGGAGGGGGAGCATGCGCGGATCAAAAATTTTTTCCGGGGTGGGGGTTGAGGGTCTGACGGTTAAATGAGTTTGCCAAGGGATGTTTGAGGCATATTTTTGGTAAGTTTGTAATGTACACGTAATTAAAAGAATTTTTTTTTTTTTGGGGGGGGGGGGTCTGCAACCCTTTCCCTTCCCTTCTAGATCCGCGCATGGAGAAGACCGATGCCGGTAATTTTACTGTAATTTTAATCATTTTTATTTAATTATTCATTTTCAAAATTATCGGAATGCCAATATAACCTTTCAAAGCAGTTAAAACTTAAGATACGAACCATTTAGTCTTGGTGAGTATTGCGTTCGCGTACGAAAGAAATTGCAATATTGAAGAAATTCGGATGGACGATCTGGGTCCTAGGTCATCCATCCGATTCTTTTTCAAATTAAGAGATACAGACCTGCAGTTAGAGATTGTCAAACTCTTTTTGATTATGTCAATTTGTTTTGGCTTAAAGAATCAATTTTTTAATCAATAAAGTTTTACCTTTAAAAAAGAAAGAAATCGGGCTCAATTTTCAATGTTAGCATTTTTTAAATTAAATTACAAAATGATATACAAAATGAACTTAGATTAACCGCTAACAAATAGGCATAAAGAGAGACTGAGAACTAATTTCTTCTCTTTTTTTTTTTACATCAAAAGAAATTCAAGAATAAATCAAAATATATTTTTTCTTGATATGCGTTAATGAAAACGTAGATCAGGAAGGGGTTCTTTTTCGTTCTTATACGGGTCTAAAACGATGACAAATATCGGAAAGGCACATGTAATTATATTTATCTGGATCAGTTTTGTTTGTTGTTTTGTTCTGTTTATAAAAAAAGGGGAATAAAGAAAATGAGTAATTTCCAGGCACGTAGCATCGTTCTTGATAGTGGGGGGGGGGGGGGGGGGGGGCAAACTCATCCAACAATTCTTGACAAGCAAAAAAAAAAGAAAGGAATTTTGAATTTTCCAATTAAAGTCTTCACAATCTAATCGGGAGGGGGGGGGGTGCTTAGTATATCTACGCTTCGCGTGGGTTGACAATTTTTTTCTCGGGGTGTCAATTTTAACTGTTACCCTCCTAAACAGGCACTATTTATATAATGTATACTTCTTGGAAAACTTAAAGATAAACATTCTAATATTGGCGAATTTAATGTCACAAACGATGCTGTAAGATGTCTAGGAATTTTTATTGGACATGATAAAGAACAATGTTTTGATTTAAACTGGAAAAAAAAATTACGATGATATGGAAAAACTTTTGGAATCATGGAAAAAAAGAAAACTTACTATTTTTGAAAAAACTTGTATAGTTAATTCTCTAGCTATTTCAAAACTGATTTACGTAGGGTCGATTTTACCCCTCCCTAATCAAGATTTCTTGAAAAAGATCAAATGTAGCATTTTTAATTTTATTTGGAATAAAAGAGATAGAATAAAACGAGATACAATAATTGGCAAATCTGAGGACGGAGGCGTTGGTCTAGTAGACATAGAACTGAAACTTAAGGCTATAAAAGCATCATGGGTAAAAGACTTGTAGATGAATCTTGCATGCTTAATAATATATTTCAAGGATATATAAAAAAAACACGGGATCAGATATAGATTATATACTATCAATGTCTGAAAGAAAAGTTGAAAATATTGTATGTTTGTTACATCTACCTACTGTGTATAAAGAAATGCTGTGTTGTTTTAATGAATGTAAAAGGTTAATTAATATATCTGAACTTTCAAATGTAACATTTGCACAACAACCACTGTGGAATAATACTCTGTTTGAACATAAGGGAAAATCATTATTTTTCAAAAACTGGGCAATGAGTAAAATTTAGTTTGTTAAAGATTTATTCAACAAAAATGGTGAATTCAAAACACTACAAGAACTTTCAAATGATCTAAAGAAGAAAAATAATTGGTTGTGTGAATACAATATTTTAAAGAAAGTAATTAAGAAAAAAAGTGAGTGTTTTGATATGAAGTGTTGTTTTTATACAAAAATACTGAAAAGAAATGTTTATAATTTTCATGAGGGAACATTTGATATATTCGATAAGTAATGTAAATTATACTATGTAAACTTGCTTCACAAAAAATTCAAACCACCTTGCTACCAATCTGCATTTAACAATTTATTTAATATTGGTGGAGATAATTGGAAAGATATTTATGAAAGAAAGGTTAAGAACATGTATGACAAAAGACTTAGTGAATTAATTATAAGTTGTTAAATAATATTTTGAATTGTAATTCCTTTCAATACAAATGTAAATCAAGGTCTAATGCAAATTGCGATTTCTTTCCGTGTGAAAAGGAGGATATTAAGCACCTTTAATTTGATTGTCTATCTGTACAAAGATTGTGGCAAAAATTGAATAGTATTTTGAATTTCGATGTATGCTGGAAACACATCATTATAGGATTCTATTTAGAAAAAAATTCAAAAACAGTATTTTTAAATACAATTATATCATATGTATCATATGTAATTTATAAATATAAAATGACACGTAGAATGAATGAAAATTTTCAATCATGTAACACGCTTTTGAATTTTTTCAAAAGGTCTCTTTCTAAAGAAATGGACTTGATGTTGAATTTTCAAAAACAAAAATATATAGAGGTAAAATATTAGAACTTATTCGATTGATATAATCTGTTTATTAGTTAAGATTTTTTAACTGCTTGTCCTGACCCGGGGGAATCAGATATTGTAAAGGGTTGCATGTTTCTGAATAAAATATATAATTAATAATAATAATAAATATAATAATTAATAATATGCATATAAAAAAAATTAATGCAATATCTACAAAAAAAACCCCCAAAAACCGACATATTACCACTTGGATCTGCGCGTCTTTTTAATGAATTTATGAACAGCGGCAAATTCTAAAATGTATTTTTAAAGGTAATGTAATTCTGTAGCCCTTGTATAAAAATTTCGGATGGTAGTCAATTTTTCCGGGATCCAGACCGAGAGCTACATATATGCAGCTACGGTAACTAATAATGCTTCCAATAAAATACTTTGTTCAGTAATGAAAGCTTTTAAGAAAGCAATACTCATATTTGTTTAAAAAACACCCCAATACTTCGTCTTACATTCGCTATTTGTAGAACAAGCAGAACCAGTATCAGTCTGACCCTCACCATATACATTGTTCGAATTTAATTGCCCTAGCATTGCATTGCTTTGCATGTACACAATTTCTTTTAAAAATTAAAATTCAACACTTAAAGTGTTTATCTATATGGCTATTAATCTATTTGTACACATAACGTACACACGTGATTTAAAATAACCCAGACGGAAAACGGTAAAGAATTCAGTCATTGAGTCTACATTTTAAAGAACTTGTAAAAAAAACCACAGTGCGGGTCTGAATGTTTGTTAATATGTCAATCTATCAATATACAGTTTGATAATTATTTTCGATTGCTAAGGCTACAGCGTATTTGATGAACATTGAACAACAATTTTTCCATGCCACTATTTTCCATGGAAGATAGCGAGTACAATTATAAAGCATTTATAAAATTTATTTAATTACCTCTTTAGAATTGTGTATGGAATAAATAATTTATAAATTGCTGCTGAATGTTGTTTGGTATTTTCGTTTGTAGATGTTTTGCCAATAAAAAACGTGAAACGCGGGGCAAGTCATAATTAATATCCCTAATAACCGTAACTTAAAACTAGCGGCTTCGGATTCAAATATTATCGTATACGAATATTAAGTTCACTTTTTAAAATCATCTCCACGATAATAATAGTATCTCCATCGTAAATCAGTATTTTGTTTTGCATTAAAAAAATGTTCTACCGCGAGCAATCCCGTGTTCGTTTAAATTGCCAGCGTACATTTGTCATGTCAGTATTACACATTATGCTTTATATGACGGCCGTGTATACGTATTGTAGAAAAGTTAAGTTTAACTAGAGCAGAGCTCGTGGCAAAGCCACGAGTAGGTCTTCCGTTGTTGCTGCGAGTTGAAAATTTATATGATTTGGTGTCAAACGATTATAATGACTAATGACTAAAATTTCACTTCTGCTTTTGTTATAAAAACGTGTGGTGATTGAAAGCCTGTATAAAGACAGGAAGAAAATGTTTTAGGAAAACTATTTGTCGAACACAGTTTGTGTAATTGTTTTGAAAACTCTTTAAAGCCCTGTCACACCAAGTTGCGTTCCCAGGGCCTGTTCACGGCATTGTAAAATTCTGGAATTCGTAGATAACGTAACATTTACAATTGAAAATGTCACGGCATCCTGATGGCGACTGAGGCGTCCTTACAGAGCTCCCAACTACGTTTTCACAGAGTTCTACTTAGCGATTGACTGCGCTCTCGCTGGGTATCCGCCGAGTGCTCATGACGTGCTAGGAGTTTTTACCACACGTCCACAGCGTGCCCTGCGTGCACATGCGCTGTCACGGCGTTCTAAAATGTTCTAGGATATCCCACCGCGGCGAACGAAGATGCCGTTGCATTGTCACGGCGCTGTAGGAGACTCTAGTTCGTTTACCATTGCGTTTTATATTATTCAATGACGCAGCGGGATCGCCGTGAGGACGCAGCTCCAGTGTGACAGGGGTTTAAACAATGAGAAGTTTAATGGCAAGTTAATTCTTTAAGGGTAGCAAGGATTGTTATATATACATGTATTCATGATTCGTGTAAGGAAATGCACGCAAAAACGTGCATACAAAACACGTAACTTCTGTAATTAAATCTTTCTTATTTTTGAAGATTATGTGCAAGATTGAAATTGTTGCGTGCTGTCAAAATTTGGTAAACAGCCAAAGTCGATGGCATCTCTGAAAATTTGTTCAGGGCTGATATTATTTGATAATACGAGTAGACTTGAACATTTAAAATAATAATCAGCTATGAAAGATCATCGCGAGAGTTTATGCATAAGTGAGCGTCTAAATTTTACATTTGATATAGAGACACATCTTCGCTAGCCAAGGGTTTTCGGTCCACTTTGTTCCCCATAAACCCTTGGCGGATTTCATTACGATAACTCGGTGATGTGATGGCGCTATCTAGCGAGCAACTTGAGTTGCGCCGCTTGCATATTTTCATTTTAATCGAATTTAACAACAGGTTATATACACACTACGGGATTAATACAACTTGAAAACATGTTCACTACCGAATATCGGACAATAATTAACGATGCTATTAAATACGACTTAAGTTATAACCTAGGGAAAGCACGGAATGTTTTATTCATAGTGTTTTGTAAGGACCTGTACCGGGAGTGAAAAAGTCGCCGATTTATTAATATGAAAGCTTTCATGCCATAAAATCAGGTATCGTTGTCGTGAATATTGCGGACAAAAGAAATTAAATAAAACAGAGCTAACTGAACCTTTAAAAGCAATAACCATAAGCAGGAACGTATATACTAACGGGATAGGCAACTTCTACATTCGCCATGTTTACTTCCCATGCTATCTCGCGAGCCTTGACAAGTTTGTAGAACTATGGTCAATCCCAGTAAAATATATAGGTTTTTAAAGCGATCTGGTTAGACCATCGTTGGGGAGGCACTGTACTCGAATACTTGAGTCTCAACTTGTTAAAAGCACCGAATGTTTTACCAAAGATCACACATGTGTTTTCTTTTAAAGTTTATATTATCAAGCACTGCGATTGGATCAGCTACTCGCAGCTGCAGCCAATCATAAAACGGAGCTTGTCACCGAGTTTTCGTAATGAAATCCGCCAAGGGTTTATGGGGAGCAAAGTGGACCGAAAACCCTTGGCTAGCGAAGATGATAGAGAGACACCGTTATGTAACTAAAGAATTGAAATGTAACTTAAAAGTAAATGACATTATTTACAGAAATGAATATTACTTCTCTCGACGATGCAATAATATGCAAAATACCTATTTTAAAGTGAGTTTTTTCTCCTTTATCGGATCATAAGTAATTCTCTCGGAGAAAGTTACGTATGTATTTTGAAAAAAACCCGGTAAACTTCAATAAAAATAAGCGAAAAATTTAGTTGTTACGGTTTTTATTTTCAGTCACGTAAATTAAATGTGACAAAGGGGCATATTCGGTCGGAATTTTGGGGCAACATGTACATGAAGTAAATTTCATGCAAGTTCCCTGTTTGTTTTTTGTGGGTTTTTTGTTTGTTTTTGTTTTTTGCTTTTCTCTGTTTTATCATAAAGATATATATAAAAAATTACGTACGTCACAAGCAATATTTGCTTTCTCTATTTCTCTGGTATTTTAATAGATTGTGTATTCATTGTTGACCTAAAATTATAGTATTCCACTGGCTGTAGCTAACCTTGTAAGTAAATTAAGTTGCATGACAACCTCATACCACACAACTTCAATAAAACTTTTTTTTAAATCAATTTTCATATAATTAGCAATAAAGAAAATCCCCAAGAACACATGTCCATCTCACTGATGTGTAACTTTGAGAAGCGCATATATTTTTTGGAGGCAGATGCATGTATGTCACTATATTATAGTCTGTAAGTCAAGTGAACTAATCTGTCCACACTTGCAATACTTTGATGATTTCTATGGCGACCGCCTGCATATCATAATGTAGTCGTATTTCATAACATCTAATCCAAAGAACAAATTACCTTTGACTTAAAGCGTTTTATTATAATGTATATAATTCTGTTCATAACTATATATGATAGAAGTTTAGCGTGTTCAACAGGTCAATTTATTATAGCCACATTCTCAGATTATGAACTCGCACCTTTAATGTGAAAATGAAAGTCTTATTGTTTGATAATTGACCACTTTGAAGAAAGCACCCTGCGAACTAGATAACAATTGATGATTTGCAGCTATAAATAACCTGGGGTTATATATGTTCTGAGCTGTGTGCGCTGAAGCGACACAAGATTTTCGGTAGCACGTGGCGATTGAATTTACGCAATAAAGAAAGTTGAAATTTACAAAGACTGACCGAATAAAAAAACGGGTGGGAAAGAGAAACACGTTCAGGAGAAAATGTTAAACATAAGAAGTCACTATCAAATGATTTTCGACAGATCTGGAATTAAAAAAAAAAGAGCACTTGGCAGCGGGGCGGTGGGAGGGCAACACAGAAATAAGTTCGTTTTCACAATGAAATGATCGAACGACCATGTAGAAACACTACAGAAGTTATTTATATGTGACCGATAGAATCTAAACAAAACTTGTTTCAAAACTCAAGTGAATATTCTTTAAAATAATCACCGAATGCCTCAATTTAGGGCATTCTTTTATCGTGCCAGCACCTACTGCAAACATGTAACATGGAACTTTGATCATAATTTGATTTGATTTTTAAATTACCTTGTACGCTGTCGTATAAATCAATGCTAAATCAACTGTACGAGTAACATAAATTCATCTGTTTACCTTAAACCAATATAATAGTTGAAAACATAATAAAAATAGTTGCGTTCATACAAAATACCAAACATGCACGCGTGATGGAGTTGTAAATGTTGAAGATGTCACTTGCGCGGGATCTCCACGGCCATGTGCGAGGGATGATCATTATTTAAAGGTTTTAATATTTGTGTGTGTTTTTCTTTTCTTTTTTTTTTTTTTGATTGAAAACATTATTTGTACAGTTTTTAAAACATTTAAGACTTTCAAACGAACCATTCAAATATGTCTGACGAGTATTTCCGATTCGGAGTAATATCGCTTTTATTAATTTTCAGAACGACTTTTTAATTTACTCTCCAATGTTTAATTTAAACAGATACAAAATGAACAAACTTTTTTAACATATAATTAAAACAGTGTACAGTGTATTTACGGCTATATAAACTCAAACAAGTTCATATTCATGTAAGTGTGCGGGTGCGAATCTTATGTATTTAATTAGATAACTGTTTACCGCTAGGTAGTGTAGCCGCGGATGATTTCCTCGGCCGCGGGCGAACGATTGATTACGTAAAGATCGATTGAACGCATACACACGCACAGCTCAGAACCTAGGAAGATTTGAAAAGTTTGCAATTTAATGACTAAAATCTATCAAATAGAAACTTTTGTTTTACTTTAAACCCACAATTGATCTATATGTCTGATATTGCATTAGATTGAGAATGGCATTGCTTTTAATAATTAACTGAACGATTTTTTAATTGACACCCTATCGTTTAATTCAATTAAAGAATAAACCTTTACGTGTACGTAATCAAAACTGAAACAATTCTTCAGTTCGAAGCTAAACTAGAGCAAAGCTCGTTGCAAAGCAACGAGTGGGTCTTCCGTTAATGTCGGAAGTAAAGCTGGAAGTTCCTGTAAGAAGCAGAGCTCTTACACTAATAACAAGAGTAACTAAATAAAAAGATTTTAAAAAATCGAATTATTCCTGGTACGACTTAACAAAATCCGAATGATTTTAAGTACGACTTAACAAAAACCTTTCTGATTTCAGGAACGACTTATCAAAAAAATCCGAATGTGATACAGTACGACTTAACAATCATTTTATGTACGAGTTAATTTTACTTTGAATATTACGCTATTTTTTAAACCAAGGACGCGGAATCAAAATTTCCGGAAAAATCAATTTTTAAACCCCGTTTTCTCTGTAATGCATCGTCCGATTTTAAAACGGTTTTCAGTGTTAGATTCAGCTTAATAAGCTCTACAAAACACATATTCATTTTTGATTTGATCAGAAAATTCATTTTTTCGAAAAATTTGTTTCACTTCCGGTTTCGACCGGAAGTGACGGATTTTCATTTCCAGCCTTATTACAGAGGTAAATCGATTAAATTATTACCATTGAAAATTTCAAGCCTCTATCTTGAAGCGTTTTTGAGAAACGCTGCGGACAAAATGACTTTTTGAAAATTTTAAAAATGACGTAACGTAAAAATGCAAGTGACGTTTTCAAAGAAACTTCACAAACTTTGAGACACTATAAATGCACATAATCTCTGAAAGTTTCGTCAAAATCGGTTGTAAACTTTTTGAGTTATAAAGCCGAGAAAGAGTCAGAAAAAAAAAGAAAAAGTATAATAATAGAAAGAAACCGAAGAATAACAAGAGGGTCTTCCGTTGAAAACGGAAGACCCTAATTAACTCATATATGAGAGACGCAACGCTCGTGTATTGGATAACGGCTGACCGCTAGGTAGTCCAGCCGCGACCATGGTGACCGATTTTCTCGGCCGCGGGCGAGGGATAGCTTACGTAATAATACGCACACAGCTCTGATTCCAGGTGGATTTTAAATGCATGTAGTATGATAACTAAAATGTAATGCATAGTATTTTTTTCAATACGTATTTTGTGTTTTACTAGAAAATAAAAAGAATGTTTTGTTTTCCGATTCTCGTCTTTAAGGACTGTGCACCATAAGAAATAAGCAACAAGGACTTAAACTTTGGAATTCTTTAAAAAGAAAATAAAAAACAGCACGTGTTCTAATTTTTTTTCTCATGAATTAAAGCCTCCTGTATAAACCAGTACTTTCTGTGGTCACTTTATGCAAGTTTTAAGCACAAAGACTTTCGTTAAGTTGCCAAATGAAAACAGGTACATGTTAACATGTAAAGCTTTTCACACTCATACTACACAAATCACTTACAAAATAACATTGTAACGACCTTTATAAGATCCCAACAAATAACTTTTCCAGCGACAGCCATATCGAAATCCTAACCGTTTTTGAGTTATTCAGCAAAATCTTTTAAGGGCTACTGGCCCTTAATTTCAGGGTCCAGCCCTTTTTCATTGGTGTCAAATAAAAGCCCTTAACATTTTGCACAATTTTTGTTCTATATGTATTTGGGAAATATTTCAAACTAAAAAAATACGAAGCTAAAACATGAGAAAATTTTTGCTATTTTTAAAACATAGATTTCGATTGATAAATTCGAGTGGAATAATTGGAAAAAACTAAAATACAAAAATCAGAGGACAATATTCAAAGTGTCAATAATAAAGATTTTTAACTGTAAATTATTTGCTACGGACCATTTCGGAGCCTTTGTCTGGAAACTAATGCCCCTAAAATTTTAGAAAAAGGGAAATAACTCAAAACCGGAAGTTGCAATTCCAATTCTTTTTGTGCTCTAGCAACCTTATTTAATTTACAATATACCGTGAAAATTTGAACAAAATCGGATGACAAACAAATAAGTTATTGAGGATTTAAAAACGTCTAGAAGAAGAAAAATAATAATGAAGAAGAACCATCAGAATCAGTACAAGGTCTTCCGTTGGAAACGGAAGACCTTAATTACCATGCATTGGAACCATTTTATTAACACTTCTCCCAGTACTGAAACAATTCAAAATGTCTCCGTTACAGTAAAACAGTGGGACGTTAACACATGCACTGTCGTCTAGGCGACGGCCTGAATACAGCTAGCGACTCTCCTATCGATCGGTTACCTGAGTCTCGTAATGCATCTAAATATAGAAAGGGGCACAGTTATGAAACAAGCAACAAAAATAAAAGGCAAAGAGGTTCATCTTTATGAAATGAAAATGCACATATAAATAAAAACATTTGGGAATGTTATGTAGAATTACAAGCATTACAAGAAGCTCTTTCATAACCTCCTAAACGTGCGCACCCCCACAAAAATGGACCGAACTGACAACAATTGTTTCGGCAAATACTGACTATAAATTACGAAAACATTAAACTATATACTACGGAAGGATTTAAAATTAATTTCTTTACAACTTTGCTTCAATAATGCATTAGGATTTTTTTTATTCCTTTTACAAGTTATTGACAAAAAACTGTTGACACCTCTAACTCCCTAATTATAAGGTCAGCCCCTTTTTCTGTATACCGAATGAAAGGTCTCAGTAAGACCAAGAACTTTTAAAATGCATCTTATAACAAATTATTATCAGGTAGAAAACTAAAACGGAAAATACGCGATATTTTTGGAATTCTTTTCTAACCTTTGTTTCAACATCTATACCACTCCTTTTATTTGCATTTAAATAATAAATGAAATATGTCTCGCACAAATTCAATGTCTCAGCTTCCAAACCAGCCCATCTTTGAGAGTCTGTCAGTCATCGTTAAAGCAAAACTCCCCAGGACAAAAGAAGTCGTTAAATTTTACTAAAGGGGGAATAACTCAAAACCGAATGGGGATTTTCCTCAACTAAAATATGCAACGACAACATCGCGCGGCATGTTATCAGACCTGAATATTTTAAAACAATCGGTGAACACAAACGAGCGAGATATCAAGGATCAAAGTTGGCGTCTAGAAGAAAAAAAATAATAAGAAAACTGAATTTTTTTCAGAATAGTAAGGTCTTCCGCTCCCAGCGGAAGAACTTGATAAACTACTTTGTGACCTCACCATGTCTATTTTAGAACAGCCAAATTATTATATAATATTGCTCAATAGTCCTAAATGATGTAAATGCAACTAGATGAAGGATACGGGCACAATAATTTCCAAACTGTCAGTTTAAAACGAGACATATTTGGCGATTCCGTGTTTGCAACGATAGCTCTGTACTGTATACTTAGTCATATATTGCATGTTTTATATACTAGTAACCTATGTAACCTTTAAAACCATGTACTCATGTATATTTCTCTATATGACCTTTCAATATTCCTATTATGTCATGTCTCATAACAATTCGGGAGGCTCAGAACCCTCATCCCAATACTATATGTAGACAATTTTTACAGATTGGTTAGTATTTATAAATTAGAAGTAAAATATAACTGCGGAATTCTAACCCTAAATGTTCACCCATAATCATCACAGGTGAACAGAACCAATCAAAACTGTCGGTCATAAGTAAGAGGATGTTAGAAAACAATTATTTAGAATCTTTACTTGGATTTAGTGATAGCATACTTTTGCTTTTGGACTTTGTTTTTTTAAGTTTGGACTTCAAGGTGAAAAGATGATTTTCTTAAAAAAATGTGAAAAAGAAAATTAATAACCTATCGAGTTTGACTTTTCTTCAGAGGATGAAATTATTTTGGTATTTGTATCCATTATATTCCAGTACATGTACTTTTATAGCGTGTATATGTTTTGTGTGACAGTAACTTATTTTCCGTCTGTAAATTTTTTCACATTGTTTACTTGTTCTGTAGAACCACTAAGCCAAATTTGAATAAACTTGGTACAAATCATCCTAATGGAAAGGGAATTATAAAATGTAAAAATAAAGAGCGTAACATCAATAGATGTTCAAATTTTAAAATTCAAATATACCAGTATATAGAGATTGTTTAAATTCAATTTGTCATATTGTTATGCTAGCATTTTAAGAAATTCTAAGAAATAAAGAGTTTTCGACATCCCCAGTCGCAAATTCTCACACCGATGATACTCAATAAGGTGTTGCAAATATTCAATAGAAGACTTGTTGAAGAAGAAGAAAATGTTCGCCTCTTTACTGGCCGAAATAACGAAAATATAAAAGAATGCATGATAATAGTTTTCACAGGGAAGTCTCAACTGGATGAAGACAACATGAGTTTAGAAGAATTTACCGATACTATCGATGATAATTCTGATATAATTAAACTTATTCAAACCATAGACAAAAGATATGTTGCGTTTGGTTTGAAAGGAAATCAATCTGATCGCGCAGACGAAGTTAAAATGATATTGATTATGATCACTAAAATTTAAATCAATAGATATTAAACGTTATGCACAATTTCTTTCTATTATCTTTTGTATATTGTCTTTCGAAATGTAAATGTGCTGTAACTGTGAATTAAGTTATTATGTTTGCATCGCATGTAAGTAAGCAAATTACAATCCATAAAAATGTTGCTTTATATAAACGTTTCAATCAACGTGTCCAGTTTCCACTCTGCACTGATTTTATATATTTTGTAACTTTTTAAAAGATGACAGGCTGACCTTCTTATAATAAGCTGAATTGTATATCTGTGGGAACTCGCAGAACATTTTATTATGTTACTAATCTTAACCACGCATGTCGGGTGACAACATATTGGTAAGCGTGTTCTATTTTACTACATATGCAACAAACCTATAGTGATAACTATTAAAGAAAATTGCATTTTCGACAAATATTATTTTGGATCACTAAGTATTGCTCAATTAGTTCATGATATTGATGAACAAATATTTTTTGATGATAAACATTATCACTTTACATGTAAACAAATTCTAGTCCGATCTGTTTAAGGGGGGTGTGCAGCCATCTTAAACATTTGAGAAAAAAAATGTAAGCATATCTCGAACTGGTTTGTGTCTGTCCTAAACTGATTAAAATTTGTCAAAAGACAAAAAGCAATAAATATGACGTTCTACATGCTGTTTTATATGGAAATTACACATACAAGAACAGTAAAATGCCCTTTTCAGTCACTTAGAACTTCGCAGATACAAGCTTATCTTGAAGGTATAAAAATCTGAATAAAATAGGTAAATAATGTCGCCCCTACAACCATTGGTTGAGAGAAAGGTTATAAGATTGCTTATTAAGTTGTAACTTTGCCTCAAAAGAGGGTACTCTATTCTTAAAGTGGGTCTCCAAACAAAACAACCAATTAACACGAAATATTTTTGGCTGTGTCTTTGGAGGTACATTGAATTTATATTTTTTAAATTAAAAAATGCGTGTACATCTTTTATTCAAGAAAACAATTTAATATTTTGGAACCCGTACCCTACTTCTAAAAAAATTAAATTTTAAATGTACCTATAATAACCAATCAAATTGGTAAATAGTATCTGTGACATTTAACACAGATTGGTTTGAATTGACATTAGTTTGTTTTTGAATATATAACGTCAAAGTGCCTCCATAGTCACAGGAATTCAAAGTATAGACTGGAGTTTTCTCTTCTTAATATATAATACCCTATTTTGAGGAAAATTTACTATATTGATTTGCAAGTATCAACTCTTTCCTCAACAAATGGGTGTAGAGAGGACACCAATGAAAACCTGTTTTATTGGTTCAGGTTTTCTAAACTTAAAAAAGGACAGCATCTGCAGGCGTTTTAAGTGATCGTATTCTTGCGTTCTTGTATGCGTAATTTGCATACAAAACAACATGAAAAACTGTGTTCGATCTGGTCTCAGACTAGAACGAAATTCACAGTTATCGGGTTTGATATATCATTAATAATAATGCGTCCATCATTAAATTTAAAAACCAACCCATTAAGGGAGATGTTGCGACCATCTTGTACATTTGAGTATAAAAATATAAACATATCTTGAACTGGCATGTTTTTACTCGAATCAGATCAAAACTGTTGCCAACAGATAAAAATGCAATAAACATGGGGTTCAACAATTTGTTTTGTTTGGAAAAAGAACAATGCTTTTTATTCACTTAGAACTGCGCAGGTAAAGACTTAATTTCAAGATCAAAAAATCTGAAAAATATATGGAAAGAGGTTTGTGTTGTTCACTCTACAGCCTATTTGTTGAAAAAAGTTCTAAGCTTGCTTATTTAGTTGCAACCTTGTCTCAAAGTAGGGTATTCTATTTTTTAAATGGGTCTCAGATACTATCAATTTCCAAGAGTTTTTTTTGTATGTATCTATAGAGATACAATGAAGTTCTATTTTCAATGAAAGTTGAATTTATATATATTATTTAAGATAATCTCTTTTTAGACCTCTTCCACATTTGTAAAAAGAAGTTACCTAAATTCATATTTATACAACTAAAAGCCCCCCCCCCCCTAAAAAGAACAAAAACAAAAACTTGGATGAAGTATGTCACATTCAACACAGTGACATTTAGTTTTTTCTATGAAAATATAACTTTGATGTGTCTCCATAGATATAGGAGTTCTTAGTATAGATTTGATCCTTTTTGTTCTAAAAAATGATCTGCCGTCTAATGAAATAGGGTACCATATATTGAGGCAAAGTATAACCCAAGGGAGGGGGCTAAAATAGGCTGTGCCTGCTGCCCAATCCCATTCAGTATGTTATATTGAATAAACTGTTGTTCAAAATACGCCTGCAGCTGTAGAAGTTCTGGGTGATTAAAAAGGCTTTGTTCTGTTCTTGAATACATAATTTGCAATTAAAAACATGTATAACCTCATAATTATTGCTTTTTTATCTTTTGGAAACAGTTTTAATCAGCTTCAAGCAGTAATTTTGGTCGGGGCGTGATCAAATCCAATAAAGCCCGAAGGGCTTTATGATAGATTTGATCACGCCCCGACCGAAATTATCACCCCATAATATTCAAAGAATGATTCCTTATTACTTATATTTATATAATTTTAAGCCATCGTACAATTAAATCTTTAACTATAAATAAGCAAACCCCGCCGGCACCTCAATTTGGCGTCATTTGTATTATGGGTTATATAGTAAAAAATCGATACGTAGTGTTATCACAGACAAAGACACTGGATGATGTATATACATGTATAATTAAATAAAATCCATGCAAACAAGACTTTATTATTTCTGTATTGTTTGCACAAACATGAGAGAGAGAGAGAGAAAGAGAGAGAGAGCGAGAGAGAGAGAGAGAGAGAGAGAGAGAGAGAGAGAGATTCTTTTAATGACATCAAACATCACAAATACTGCAAGATACGTTATTGTTAGATGCATTTTTCTTGAAATGAAAAACAATTGAACAAATATGGAAGAGCACATGGTGCAGCTCGCAGACTGATTTGATTGACAGGTGAAACACGTGGACCGAAACTGTTTAGTTGGATGGATCGATTAAACCACAGTGTGCATAATTTATGGTTAATTATAAAGGTTTAAAAATATTTCATATCATTGTAATGCACATCTGAGAGTAAAATGACTATCATTTATCAAAACTAATGCAATAGTTTGTTTGTTTCTTCGAACAAATGATACCTCAAATATTATACGGCGCGCGGAAAAAATTGTACATCACATGTAAGTACTAAAGAATTAAAGAAAATATTTAAACTCAATGACATTCTAAATATATGAAACTTTATATCATTCTCTTGAAGAAAGAACAAATGTCTGTAATAATGTCTTTAGTTATGATAACGGTAAATGTTATAAAAAGGGTAAGTAATAATATAATTCTGTATGTCTATCATTATGATTCTACATGCTATGTACTCGCTGTTATAACCAACCAGTCTGCATGCTATTTCCTTACAGTTATTTCATTGAATAAATAAACCGGATATACTACTTTTATAAATCAAGAGTATGTTTTGTACCGTTTTTCCTTACATTTTATGTCACGTACTGTATATTCCTTGTTTTAAGTAAGTACTTTATTCCGCGACTCAACTGTTTTGAACCAAATTGCGATAATATAAAATCGCGAAAGCCGAACTTTTATCATAGTTTCAATTAGTTTACATCTGTCCGAAAAAAAGCGAGAGTTTAAAACCGCGATATGTGCTTCTTGTGATTTTACGCGGAAATTAATTAATTCCTCGAGTTTCATTAGGATCATTATTTAAAAACTGCCTGTTTAGGAGGGTAACAGTTGAAATTGACACCCGAGAAAACCATTGTCATTGTTTAATTGTTAAGGACTATAATAATTTACAATGTTTATTTAAAAAAAAAGTATATCAACCCTCTTAAAAGAGAATGTATAAATGATGACACCTAATTGTAAAGGCAGATGTGTTAACATTGATTTATATATGGAGCACTATAATTTGAACTTCCAGAAACACCCGAGATATTGGACTTTTTATTTACTGTGAATAGATAGTTAATAATTATATGTATATAATAATGGTCATTATACAACTTACCACCTTATTTAAAGTTACCATTATAAAGTGATTAACTATAACGTTACGATGCTAAATGCGACGTCATTATAACGTGACTAAAATGACACACTGTTTGAGCAGTGGCACACACAAAAATTATGAAGAGATTATCAAAACTGTTCTATTGTATGAAGTTACATATTAATGTCTACCTTTTAGTAAAATATAATTCGATTCAAACATAGGGCCATTTTTGGCATATACCGTACATGTACCTAGTTCTTTTAAAATCTAAAATGGTTTGAAACAGTTTACGCGTAAACTGTCCCAAACAGTTTTTAGGTCACCTGAGTCACTCAGGTGACCTATTGCAATTGGTCTTCGTCCGTCGTCGTGCGTCGTGCGTCTGTGCGTCGTGCGTTAACAATTTTACATTTTTAACTTCTTCTTGAAAACTACCAGGCCAATCGTTACCATTTTTGGTGTGAAGCATCTCTATGGTAAGAAGAATCTAAATTGTGAAATTCATGGCTCTACCACCCTTGGGGTGCCACGGGCGGGGCCAAATATGCAAAAAAAGCCAAATTTTTAAAAATCTTCTTCTCTAATCCCACGCATGTGAGGAAAAAACCAGTTGCATGGTTATGATGTCCATAAAGCCCTCTACCAAAATTGTGAAATTTATGGCCCCAGGGTCAGGAGTTCTGGCTCTAGGGTGGGGCCAATATGGCCATATAGTAAAAATGTATTAAATCTTAGAAAATCTTCTTCTTTACTACCATATATATTTTTAAAAAACTAAATGCATGATTATGATGTCTATGAAGCCCTCTACCAAAATTATGAAATTCATGACCCCTGGATCAGGGGTTCAGGCTCTAGGGTGGGGCCAATGTGGCCAAATAGTAAAAATGTATTAAATCTTAGAAAATCTTCTTCTCTACTCCCATATATATTTGTTAAAAACTAAATGCATGATTATGATGTCCATGAGGCCCTCTATTAAAATTGTGAAATTCATGACCCCTGGGTCAGGGGTTCAGGCTCTAGGATGGGGCCAATGTGGCCATATAGTAAAACTGTTTTAGATCTTAAAAATCTTCTTCTCTACTCCCACACATGTGAGCAAAAAACTGAATACATGGTTATGATGTCCATGAGAGCCTCTACTAAAACTGTGAAATTCATGACCCCTTTGTTAGGTGTTCAGGCTCTAGGGTGGGGCCAATATGGCCATATAGTAAAAGTGTTTTAAATCTTAAAAAATCTTCTTCTCTACTCCCACACGTGGGCAAAAAACTGAATACATGGTTCAGATATCCAGAATCTCCTTTACCTAAATTGTGGAATTCATGGCCCCTTGGTCGGGGGTTCAGGACATGAAGGGAGGGGGGGGGGGGGCAATATGGCAATATAGTGTTAATGAATATAATTTCCTTCTCTATTTTCACACATCTGTATTAAAAAAACTGACTAATAATTATGTTTACCAGGAAGTCCTCTACTGAAATTTTAATTTTCATGTCCCCTCAAGGATGGGTTTTGACTCTAGGACAGGGCGAAAATGGATGTATAGATGTTAATGCATATAACGTTAAAAAATTATTTTCTTTACTCCCACACACCTGAAAGGAATTCATGATTTTGTAGACCAGATCTTAGTTTTTCACCAGAATTATAGGTTTCACAGTTCTTTTTGAAATGTGGTCTCATTACAAGTTTATAATTTTTCTACTCCAGTATGAAACCTAATTAATTAGATGCATATATGAGGCTCCGTGACAAGTTTGTGTATGGGATGTATGCTACTCAGGTGACCGTTAAGGCCAATTGGCCTCTTGTTTATCGTATAAATACAAAATAACAAATAAATATTGAATTCATTCCTTAAAATTTTTTAAAAAAACCGGCAATATTCCGTACTTGTTTAAAAAAAACCTATACACTATATATTTAATAATTTTAAGACGCGGTAAGATAGAATTGAGTCTTTGGCATTGATCTTTGACATACATGTTATCTCCAGGTCAAGCATTCTACGGCAACATCCTAACATTATCTATGATTATATAACATAGTAATAAGTGTCAGCCATTTAAACAACTCCTGTGTTTTTCCTTTTTTAGCTCACCTGAGCTGAAAGCTCAAGTGAGCTATTCTGATCACATTTTGTCTGTCGTACGTCTGTCTGTCTGTCTGGCTGTCCGTCCGTCTGTCCGTCCGTCCGTCTGTCTGTAAACTTTTCACGTTTTCAACATCTTCTCAAGAACCACTGGGCCAACTTCAACCAAACTTGGCACAAAGCATCCTTAGCCTAAGAGGATTTAAATTTGTGAAAATTAAGGACCACACCCTTTTGCAAAGGGAGATAATAAGGAATTTATGAAATTTTTCGAGAAATTTTCAAAATCTTCTCCTCATGAACCCTAAGACCAGGAAAGCTGAAACTTGTGTGGAAGCATCCTCAGGTAGTGTAGATTCTAATTTGTGAAAATCATGACCCCCGGGGGTAGGGTGGGGCCACAATGGGGGGTCGAAGTTTTACATAGGAATATACAGAGTAAATCTTTGAAAATCTTCTTCTCATGAACCATAAGACCAGGAAAGCTGAAACTTGTGTGGAAGCATTATCAGGTAGTGTAGATTCTAATTTGTGAAAATCATGACCCCCGAGGGTAGGGTGGGGCCACAATTGGGGGGTCGATGTTTTACATAGGAATATATAGAGTAAATCTTTAAAAATCTTCTTCTCATGAACCATAAGACCAGGAAAGCTGAAACTTGTGTGGAAGCATCCTCAGGTAGTGTAGATTCTAATTTGTGAAAATCATGACCCCCCGGGGTAGGATGGGGCCACAATGGGGGGGGGGGTAGAAGTTTTACATAGGAATATATAGAGTAAATCTTTAAAAATCTTCTTCTCATGAACCATAAGACCAGGAAAGCTGAAACTTGTGTGGAAGCATCCTCAGGTAGTGTAGATTCTAATTTGTGAAAATCATGACCCCCGGGGGTAGGGTGGGGCCACAATGGGGGTCGAAGTTTTACATAGGAATATATATTGTAAATCTTTAAAAATCTTCTTCTCAGAAACTAATCAGCCAGTAAAGCTGACACTTGTGTGCAAGCATTATCAGGTAGTGTAGATTCATAGTTGTGAAAATCATTACCCCCGAGGGTAGGGTGGGGCCTTAATGGGTGGTCGAAGTTTTACATAGGAATATATAGAGTAAATCTTTAAAAATCTTCTTCTCATGACCCATAAGACCAGGAAAGCTGAAACTTGTGTGGAAGCATCCTCAGGTAGTGTAGATTCTAATTTGTGAAAATCATGACCCCCGGGGGTAGGGTGGGGCCACAATTGGAGGTCGAAATTTAACATAGGAATATACAGAGTAAATCTTTAAAAATCTTCTTCTCATGAACCCTAAGACCAGAAAAGCTGAAACTTGTGTGGAAGCATCCTCAGGTAGTGTAGATTCAATGTTGTGAAAATCATGATCCCCAGGGGTAGGGTGGGGCCACAATGGGGGGGTCGAAGTTTTACATAGGAATATATAGAGTAAATCTTTAAAAATCTTCTTCTCAGAAACTAATCAGCCAGGAAAGCTGAAACTTGTGTGGAAGCATTATCAGGTAGTGTAGATTCATAGTTGTGAAAATCATTACCCCCGAGGGTAGGGTGGGGCCACAATGGAAGGTCAAAGTTTTACATAGGAATATATAGAGTAAATCTTTAAAACTCTTTTTCTCAGAAACTAATCAGCCAGGAAAGCTGAAACGTGTGTGGAAGCGTCCTCAGGTAGTGTAAATTCAAAGTTGTGAAAATCATGATCCCCAGGGGTAGGGTGGGGCCACAATGGGGGGTCGAAGTTTTACATAGGAATATATAGAGTAAATCTTTAAAAATCTTCTTCTCAGAAACTAATCAGCCAGGAAAGCTGAAACTTGTGTGGAAGCATTATCAGGTAGTGTAGATTCATAGTTGTGAAAATCATTACCCCCGAGGGTAGGGTGGGGCCACAATGGAAGGTCAAAGTTTTACATAGGAATATATAGAGTAAATCTTTAAAACTCTTTTTCTCAGAAACTAATCAGCCAGGAAAGCTGAAACGTGTGTGGAAGCGTCCTCAGGTAGTGTAAATTCAAAGTTGTGAAAATCATGATCCCCAGGGGTAGGGTGGGGCCACAATGGGGGGTCAAAGTTTAACAAAGGAATATATATGGTAAATCTTTAAAAATCTTCTTCTCAGAAACTAATCAGCCAGATGATTCTTTATAATTGTTAAAACTTTGGCCTCACCAGAAGGATCAGAGTTTATGTACGTTTATATCCCATATATAAACAATTGTTAAGGATCTTTTTGAGAACTGCAATACTCAACATATGATATGACTATAAAATCATCCTGTTAGAAAAGATGATTATAAACATAAGAATATCCAGGGGAAAAATGGATTTTATTTATACAGGATCAACATGTATTATTGTACATTGTCCAGATAGTTTGTATTATGACTCCATTAAGCTGATTTTATCATACCTATTGTTCCTCAGGTGAGCGATGTGGCCCATGGGCCTCTTGTTCAGTAGAAAGTAGAAACAATGTGTCACTACAAGATCTTCTTTGTTTTCTTGCTGACTGTCCTACCCAAGGTGTTCTGTAGTTGTGAGGAACCATATGGTAATGAAGTATTAGAAATTTGAAATTTGTGTATGAAGTCTTATATTTGTTGTCATATTGTAAAAATGATTAACAGTAATTTTCATAATTCAGATGATGCTCATGAAAATTTATATGATGGGGATGAATACTGTGCAAACCCAAAGGGTATGTATTTTTAATTTAAATTCTTAAGGGTCCGGGGATAACAAAAAGTAAATGAGAAAAGAAGTGAATATTCCTTAGCTAATGTACAAAAACTCGGATGCTTTGACTATAACTTCATTCTACTGCAGTTATTAATAACGCGTTTGCTAATAATCGATATAAAAGTTGGCATCTTTATCTAATTATCTATTATTCTTAGTTTAATTTATAAATACGTCTAATGCAACGATATATCTTGAAAAGGAAATGATGAGAGACATAAAGGGTTTGATTAATTTGACAACATAGACCGAAAACCCATAACATAAATGAACCTTTTTTACACCAAGACTGGCAGAAAAATTCCGATAATTTAATAATTTTCAAAGTAGAATTTTAAAAAATGAACAAAATGACACGTTAGATACAGACGAGTGTCAGATTCTGAAATAAGAAAGAAAACATTTCAGTGCAATGCAGTATATATGCATATTTAATGTTTTTTCTTATGAAGGTTGATTCCGATAGAATACATTTGTCAGTTAATATAGACGAATAAATCTTTTTGCGCTCATGTCTATCAAGGGCTGTAAGATATTGCACCGAGCTAAAGTTTTATGAACAGTGCATCATTTTTTCGGATAAAGTTATACATTCTATGTGATCGTTTATTAATGGATAGTAAATATATTCTACGATGGTTTTTCATGTATTAAAATATAACTTTGTTTCAAATCAAGAAGAAATAAATTTGGGTCATTTTACTCGAGTACGTATTATACGCCATACTTTTCCGAGTAATAACGAATGAAACATAATTATCAATATTATTTTTCTAAAAGACGGCAGTTTATCTGCAGTGGTTGTTAAATGCTTTGCTCTGGAAGACTTGAATGCATGCCGCTAAAACTTAATTTCGTTTGTTAAAACGACAGCTTATTTTCCGTGTTGTTTACACAAAATTTTACATACATTGCAAAATTGAGGAAAAAGCCCATCCACTGGTGCGGTTAACTAATTTTCATTAAAATTATACCTTATATATATATATATATATATATATATATATATATATATATATATATATATATATATATATATATATATATATATATATATATTTCAGGAGAGTATGTCCCTTTTTAAGGACCATAGAATAAAATACATAGAATAGATAGAGAGAACACAAAATCTAGCATAACTAGTATTACTATAGAAGTTATGAAAGAAAAAGAAACTTCATTTCGAACAGTTTTGTGTCAGAGTGTGGTGTATACCGTGCTAGCGATGGCTTTGGGGTAATTGACCTACTGTCAACTTCACGCCTAATTTGGTAACGTCCGTGTAAAGAATCGAAAATTCAAACTCCCGATGTTAAGTCGTACGGCTCTAAGGTTTTAATCCGATTTATTTAATTAATTTAAGAAATTGATTTCACCATAAATCAGGTTTTAATGTAAAAGAGGAAGGGGGGGGGGAGAAAAGTTTTTATTTAACTATATATAAAAGTTAAAAGAGACAGAGTCGACAGAATTGGTAAAGTTACTGTATTGGCAGCAGGTGAAAATGCTTCGTGACGTTCATTTCTATGAAGTCAATTTTCTTGTAAAAGCCATCAGGTCTGATTGATTTGAGTCTGTGCATCCAGAACTTTTCCTTGCTTTTCTTCTCCGAGTCTGTCCAATGCAGATTATAGGCAGTAACTACTACTGTCATGTCTTCCTATTTGTGATCACTAGATTAAAATGCTCCCCAACAGGCTTCTTGATCTCTTTTTATATATCTTTATGGTAGAAAGGTAGTTGTTGATTCTTCTTTGGAGGTCACATGTCTCTACGACGTATTGCTTAGAACAAACCCTGCAATTGATATGAAAGATTAGTTTATCTGTGTGACAAGACGCATTGCCCAATATTTTGTAGATACGACCCGTAATAAGACTAATAAATCTGAACTTGCACAAAAGGCATCGGGTGTCTGAACAAGTTTTAAAGCCACCACTGAGCAATGTGTTACCAAATCTACCTCTCGCTACCATGTCCTTCAAGTTCCTTGGGGGCTTAAATGCAACCATTGGAGGATCCTTGAAAATGTCAGCCATTCTGTCATTTGTGTAAAGAATGGACAAATTATTTCTCAGAATGCTGTTAAGGTTTTTTTTTAAGGATTATATCATCCTTAAGATGATAGGAAGTGACATGCAGAACCCTGCTTTTATCTTTTTTTTTGTATTTCAAAAGAGTTTTTCTGTCTTTTGTAAGAATTTCAGAAATTGCAGATTGCACTGTGTGGGCTTTTTAGCCCCAATTACACAGATGGGATCTTGTTTTGTTCTTCAAAGTATTGATCAAAAGAATAGATTCGTCTGAATCCTTTTATAAATCCTATAAAAGTATTGGAAGGGTGACAGTTGAGGTAGATATGAGAATCAGTAGGTTTAGCATGGAAACTGATTTTAATTTCTCTATCTTCTAGAGCTGATGACGTGTCCAATAATACGTATTAGGAACTGGATGTCAGCTGTAAATTTTATTGAATCACTGTGGAATCATTTAAATTCATAAAATTCAATGTTCGTGGATTGTTGGCTTTCGCTTATTCGTGGGAATGTAATTTCGTGGATGTGTCGGTTTTTAGTTTTAGTAAAATAAATTAACTCTTTCAAAACTTCTATTTGAGGAGGATGTAAATTCGTGGAGAAGGGCTACCCACGAAAACCACGAAAATTGAGCCACCACAAATTCTAATGATTCCACAATATTTCAGAAGTTGGCAAGCGGAATGGGGTCATTCTGACAGTCTCTTTTTTTGACTCATTTCATCTTTATATCGTCAATAAAACGCAACCTGCTCAAAGTTTGTACGAAGCGTGATCAAACAGATTGACTTAATTAAAATGAAGTCTCATAGCCTAACATTGTCCTAAACTCATAAAGTAATTTTACCAACTCTGTCAACTAAGCCTCTTTAAGTTATTTGTTTTCTTTGTTAAAAATCATTGATATGATTTGCTTAATTTTAAGTCTATTTACTATTTTTCTCCTTTACATCGAACTCTTATATATTGTAAGCCCAATTTCTTAAATTAATTAAATAATTCGGATCTAAACCAGAGGCACAAACAACTTAACAAAGGGGCTTTAAATTGTTCTTTACTAACTAACACGTCAACTCTAATTAGTTTAATAACTCAATCTGATGTGAAGTTTGCAGTCGACTAACTACTCTAGAGCAATCTTCCACGTTGCCCACACGTCCTCTAACACAGTGAATTAAAACTGTTGAAAATCTAGATATTTTTCTTTTTATAGTTTCTTTCGTAGTATAGGTAGTAGTGCTAGATTTTGTTTTATTTGTTTTTACCTATGTAATTTATTTCTTGTGTCCTGAAGAAAGGAATGCTTGTTTGAAAAATTGACAATATCAATTGTTCGTGCCGTTTGTAATTTTTAGTGCTTTATAAATATATTAAAGCAGAACTATTCGATGAGGATTTGATTTCATGATTTTTGTTGGTAGTATTAATCAACAAAATTAAATCCATGGCAAATTTTAAATACCCAAGAATTACTATTTACATTTGCAAATATGTTTTTTTATGTAAGCCTATAGAATAAAGAAAAGGTTCAAGTCTGTATGATCTTTTTTCATGTGATTACAATGATCATAGCACGCGCTTATCGCTTGTATTTTTGTAAACTAATTTTAATGATTCTGAACAATTTGCCTTTTTTCAAATTTAAAGATAAGTTATGAACGACAATGTTAAAAAGTTCATTGGGATATGAACTTGGTGGTACGTGATCAAATCTTTTGAGAAGCCCTTTAGGCTTCACTGAGATTTGATCATGTGACCAACGAAGTTCATATCCCGGTGAACTTTTTAACTTGCTGTTTATTTCTTAAAGTAATACAGAGTTGATAGGAATACTTTATAGAAATTCCTGTTAGGACCAAATTAAATCCATATATATATATATATATATATATATATATATATATATATATATATATATATATATATATATATATATATATATATATATATATATATATGTGAAGAGAGTATATGAAAATACGTATATAGAATTCATCATTATTACGATGCATAATTTTGAAATTCTACTAAAAGGACAAGATTCATTGTCTTTGAGGAGGCTTTTGCGGTTTGAAATTTGGCCATCCACAGTTGTATATACATGTAATTAGTAAACAACACGATTACTTCTGGTATTTAAATATTCCACCAATTACCATTTTCTAGCAGCAGACAGTGCTTGCCTATTTTTTTTTTTATATTTTAAAGTGATTTTGTGATACACAGTGTAAGACAGACACATCTCACATCGCTTTCTTGCATTTGAAAATCCGATCTCCCTCGTTAATATTCTTAAAAACATTCAACACTACTCCAAATCGGTTCATGTTTTAAAAGCAGTTATCAGTCTAAAACTAAACATTAAAACACTTTTATTACATATCAAATTGTAAACAAGCAATTGAAAATATGCATACCAGAAAATAACAATTAAATCTAAAAATTACAAGAAATTCTTAGAAGTGTATGTAGAATACAAAGTATATCACTTGATAGATATCTTTTTCTTACATGTAGATGACTTAGTGGAAATTCAAATGATACTATTTGGGAAAACGGGAGCTGGAAAGAGTAGCACGGGGAATACAATCTTGGGGAATAACAAATTTTCGACGTCCTCAGCCACCACATTCTCACACTGATGAAGTTCAATATGGTGTTGTTGATAGATTCGATAGAAGACTTGTTGTGATTGACACACCAGGAATATTCGATACTGCCAAAGACTCAAACGAAACGTTTGCTAAATTTGACAACTTCTTTCGTGAAAACTTTATATTTTTCTTTAACTTTGATTATCCAGTACTGAGTGCTGTTTTATTAGTCATAAGAATCGGTAGATTGACTGCTGAGGAAGAAGAGAGTGTCCGAATTTTGATTGGCCGATATGGCGAACAAATAAAGAGATGCATGATTATAGTTTTCACAGGAAAATCTCAGCTGCAAAACGACAACATGAGTTTAGAAGAATTTATCGATACTATTGATGATAATTCCGAAATCAAGAAACTTATTCAAGTCATAAATAACAGATATGTTGCATTTGGTTTGAAAGGAAATAAATCTGATCGCAAAGCCGAAGTTAAACGTTTATTGATAATGATAGAGGATATGGATCAAACGCAATGTTGAAAATAATATAAATAGATTTCAAATTTACGAATAATTTTGTTGTTTTATCTTTTGCATAATATCATATGAAATGTGAAAGTGCTGTAACATGGAGTAATTTTCTTTCCTCCTGTGAGTTAAATCAACTTTTATTCATTACTATGGAACGCCTCAACTGCCTCATGTGGGTTATCTTCATAATATGATGGTACTTCAACATTACATACTGATATTTCAACATTACATGATGGTACTTTAACATTACGTACTGATACTTCAACATTACACGATGGTACTTTAACATTACATGCTGATACTTCAACATTACGTGATGGTACTTTAACATTACATGATGGTACTTTAACATTACGTGCTGATACTTTAACATTACATGCTGATACTTTAACATTACATGATGGTACTGTAACATTACGTGCTGATAGTTCAACATTACATGCTGATACTTCATTATATGATGATACTTCACTATGCGGTGGTTCTAAAAATAGGGAAGTTTTAACATTGGGCTGTTTCTCTTTTTTAGAGATTGATCATATAGGACTAAGGTCCACTGAGACTAGTTTGGATCGTGTCAAAAAGCTGAAACTACAAATAATAAAAAACAGGATTCTGCTTGAAAATATTTGTTATTGAAAAACTGTAGATACTCAAATTATGAAAACCACTGGCAAACAATTTGTGAGAAATTATAACAAGTTTTATGACATATGTGATTGCTTAAACTATTCTCTTTATTCTAATTATATTGACTTGTGAATAAATATTTTGATACATGTACCCCCTTTTCTATTGTATTTTTTTTTTATCTTCTATATCTCTCTTTTTCTCTTTTCATTTACTGCTATTTTTTTTTATCTATATATATTTTTTTGGCAAGAAAACACGTTTTTACACTACACGGATAATCTATTTCCTTTAGATTAATAAGATATTACAATATGTAGAATCTTGAAATGTATGAAATATGTCTGAAATATGTGTGTATGTGGATTTATGTGTAAACAAAAAAAAATTTAAAAAAAGCTGGAACTAAAGAAGTACACAATACACTACAGCTCATGAGAGAGGATCTCTACTGAATAAAAATATTGTCGAAACATTCGATTTGTTTTGGTGCAATGTATTTAGGCAAACGACAACCACACATGCAACTTATAAGATCATGCAAAGGATAAAGCATTGCATTACTGTTGAATCTGATTTTAGCAGTAACTGTACTGTTGAACAAATCAGTGCTTTCATTGCCCACTCTTTCACGTGGATCTCCAGGAAGAACCCATTAATCCCCATATGTCCAATCTACATGTAACATGAATGACAGAAGTATTTGTTTAGGTGCTTTTAAAATTTTTTTTTAGCTGTTTGTTCTGACTAAGCGCCAAAAGATTGGGTCTGAATGCACATTTTTAGACCAAAAGTCCCTGAAGGACTTTTGGTACCCCCTGATTTTTATGCACTGAGCCCCAATGAACTCACAATGCAGCCATTCTTTAAAATTTAAAATGACCCATTTAAAAGACAACACTTAATCAAGTAGTAGCGTTTGTTGAGTATCACGATCTTAACAAGTTTAAGTGGACCTTAGTCCAATCTGATCAATCTCTGAAACAGAGAAACAGCACAGTGTTAAAAACTTTACAGGCATCCACGTGTTCTGAGTTTTAGCGTATTTCGTTCCCTAGGCGACGCTTCCCTAACCCTATTTTTAGAACTATTGTATAGTGAAGTACCATCATATAATGAAGGACCAGCATGTAATGTTTAAGTATCAGCATGTAATGTTGAGGTATCAGAATGTAATGTTAAAGTATCATCATGTAATGTGAAGGTATCAGCATGTAATGTTGAAGTATCAGCATGTAATGTTAAAGTACCATCATGTAATGTTAAAGTATCAGCATGTAATGTTGAAGTATCAGCACGTAATGTTAAAGTACCATCATGTAATGTTAAAGTATCAGCATGTAACGTTGAAGTATCATCATATTATGAAGATTATCTACATAAGGCAGTTGAGGCGTTCCATACATTACATACAATTTGCAAAAACATATGCATATATAAGTTCCTGATTTACAACAAACGTTCAACGTTTCCACTATGCACGGATGTTGTTATATATTAATGGGACATTGAACTCAAAAGAGGTGTTATACCTTTTGATTCGGACCACGGAAATAAGGGGAATTGCACAAAATTTGAAAATACGAGAGGTTACACGCATACTGAGTTATCACGTGTCAGTTTACAAGTCGTGAAAACCGATCCGAAATTCCACATTGTAACAATCTGAGTTGTTTTGGACATTTAATTGAGTGTCACGTAATTGCCATAGGTTTTGGCTGCTGGAAGAGGTTCAGTTTTTGAAACAAAGTAAAGTTATGGGGCAGTTGTTTTATTAAAGTCTAGCCATTACTTTTTAAAATTACAGGGATGATGCATATTGTGATCCTTATGCACTTGACAGACTTTCATGTTGAATCCAAGCCATATAGTTTTTGGAAATCATGTCTTCAAATATCTTTTGGAATTTCCATGTGTATCAGTTGTGCGGCATTGTTAGCAGACCTACTTCTATATTCATATGAAGCAGAATTATTCAAAAACTTGTATCTGAACAAAAAAATCCCCGCTGTGGCCTTTAACTCCACATTAAAGGCTATCGATGAAGTTTTATCAATTAACAATTGTTACTGTCATTCTTACGTCGACTCGATAGATCCCAGTGAACTTGAAATAAAAGATGCTACGGAGTCTGATGCCCTTTGATGAACAATAAATATAAGGGTTCTTTTTAAGGGATATATAATTTTCCTGAGATACTCTGTCTGAGTATTTTGATTGGTCCGATTATAATAAGGTTTTCCTCTACGCTTCCTGAGTTTTAATGATTTGCTTCTATTAAAATGATTTATCAGAGACTTTACCAGATATTCTAAAGACTGGGTATACTGCACCGCAGACTTCCCGGTACTGAGTTCCTATTAATATTGGGAACCAGGTGACTCCATCTTATGAAGATTTACTACATCCTGATTCCCATCTTAATTCCCCAGACACCAATACTGCTGGTGCAACTCTTTCCAATTCCCACTCTAGCCTCTACTTTCCTGACTATTGCCTTCCTAAATACTTTTCTTCTCCTGCTCAGGCTTCTCCATTTTTTCGCATTCGAGCTTCAGTTTCAGTCTGCCTCAGCTGCCGGCTGAGCTGACTTATATGTCCTTGGAACAGTTTATTCTAAGGGGTGTCAGATTATTCCATTTTTAGGGGTGCGTTCAATTTGCTTCAATACCTTCATCACCTGCATATGGAGTTTTTGTCTCTAAGTTGATTCGGTACGCAAAAGATATGCTTTACATATGATTAATTTCTTTAACGAGACAAGCTACTAACAAACAATTTGATAAACGAAGATTATCAACAGTCTCGATAGAAGTAATCGTTTCGTAAGTTCTATAGTCGATACAACGACCTTGTCGGCAAATACAGTCGTCCATTAGGTCGCTGTTGTTTGACGTCTTCATACTTGTTGTTAGGCCATTACTAATCACCGAATTGTCTACGGATTTTTTCTGTTTTCCCGATAACGACAAAGAGCACACGGCGGGTGTGATCAGTCAGCAAAGGATGCTCACTTCTCCATAGCACCTGATCCTGCCTCTAATTTTCTATTTTTTTTTTAGGTCCGTGTCTGCTCTGCTTCTGTTTTGTGTTTTTCATTTGGACTTTTGATTAAGAGCACTGTTTGTTATCGCCACGTTTTCTTTTTTCAGTATGGTGTAGGAGGTTAATGATTTTTGAGGAGGTGCCCTTTGATGAACACACTTAAGTCATAACTGGTCCTTACTACACTAAACGTGCATAGATAATATTCATGCGCGGATCTAGAGGGGGGGTCGGGGGGGGGTCCCGACCCCCCCTTGAAAATGAAAATTTATTAAATTTACATAGCAAAATTATCGCGAAAATATGCCTCGGACCCCCCCCCCCCCTGGCAAACACAATTATCCTTCGGACCCCCCCTGGAAAAATTTTCTGGATCCGCGCATGATATTTGATACTAACTAGTATTTGTTCTATCTTTACCAGATGATATTGATGCTCTTCTCTAGCTTGGATGCTAAATCTTAGCTCTAGGTCCTGGATGGCGGGGGAGGTTCAGATTTTTTTGTAGGAAGTCACTTGGTTAAGTAAATAATGGTCCTTGCTTTTTAAACTTGTATGGTTGATTAAATTATGTACATGAATCTTATTGATTACTTCAGACACAAAGCGTATTCTTGATTATGTACATGTTAAGGCAGCTTTATGATTTTCGAACAAATCAAACTCTGCAAAGGTCCTAGAGCTGGTTACAAACTGCAGTATATTCTGTTCATTACAGATCAGACTTAAACATAAGTATGTAAATAGTGGTAGCTTTCATGGTTCATGTAATTTTGGATTTGAAACATACGGCTCTCTCTCTCTCTCTCTCTCTCTCTCTCTCTCTCTCTCTCATTATAATATCACATCATATTCTATGATACAACATTGTGTTATAATAATGATAATGATTTGAACCAAACTGAATCTACATCACCTGGATGTTTTCACACAAGTTTCAGACTTTTTTGGTGAAAGGGAATTTGAGAAGATTTGAAAAAAATCACCAATATTAATTTTTATGTAAAAGATTGAGCCCCCTAATTGTTGCCCCACGATACCCACAGGGATCAAGATTTGAACAAACTTGAATATTCACTACCTTAAGATGCTTCTACACAAGTAAGCTTTTCTCTGGTCAAATGTTTTTTAGATAAAAAAAATCGATACTATTTATTCCGTTGTAAAATTTCCTCGACCAGTACAGATCAGACTTAAACATAAGTATGTTAATAGTGGTAGCTTTCATGGTTCATGTAATTTTGGATTTGAAACATATGGCTTACTCTCTCTGTCTCTCTCTCTCATTATAATATCATATCATATTCTATGATACAACATTGTGTTATAATAATGATAATGATTTGAACCAAACTGAATCTACATCACCTGGATGTTTTCACACAAGTTTCAGCCTTTTTTGGTGAAAGGGAATTTGAGAATAGTTGAAAAAAATCATCAATATTTATTTCTATGTAAAAAATTGAGCTTCCTAATTGTTGCCCCACCATACACACAGGGATCAAGATTTGAACAATCTTGAATATTCACTACCTTAAGATGCTTCTACACTAGTTAACTTTTCTGGTAAAATGTTTTTAAGAAAACTACATATATATAAATACACTATATACTATAAATTCCGTTGTAAAATTTCCTCCCTCAGTATGGCTCAACACTATGCCGATGGTCCTGATTTGAACAAACTTTAAAAAATGCCTCTTGAGGAAACTTCCAAACAAGTTTTAGCTTTTCTGGCCATACTTTTTTTACGAGGACGTCTATACCATCTGGTTTTTAATAATTCCTAATTATTTCTACTTGAAAAGCCTAGTTTTCATTTTACAAACTTGAATCTCCTTCACCTATTGATGCATTTTGCGAAGTTTGGTTGAAATTGGTTCTGTGGAACGGAAGCGTATTGGGGCCTTACTTGTAGTCACAGGGCGAAAAACCATCTTTAAGCAAGTCCTTAAAGGTGGCTTAAAGGTGACTTAAAGGAGCTTAAAGGCTATACAACCTTTAAGCCGCCTTTAAGTCACCTTTAAGCAAGTGCTTATAGGTCCTTAATGTCCAAACTTCTTTAAGCCACCTTTAAGCCACCTTTAAGCCATCTTTAAGCATCTTTAAGTGGCATTTACGCTCTCTTTACACTGCCTTTACACTGTCTTTAAGTGGCCTTTAAGTCAATATTGATCAAGCTGAACAATAAAAACATATATTAAATGCAAAAGCTCTTTTATAGAGATGGGAGGGGGTCATCCGAGTGATAATATAATTTCCAAGGAAGGGGGGGGGGGTGTTCCAGGCGGTTTTAATCGTCGCTTCATTAAACACAGATCGCTATCATCAGCACCGCTCCGATGGACACAGATTGCCGTTATAAAATTCTTTATAATTTTTTGGGGGTTTCAAAATTATTGTAGGGATGAGCGCAGTCTCTGTATCTTAATATGTGCAAAAAACTAATTAAAGTATGTTTGTTTCCTATTATAAATTAATCGGTGAAAAAAATCTCTCTCTCTCTCTCTCTCTCTCTCTCTCTCTCTCTCTCTCTCTCTCTCTCTCTCTCTCTCTCTCTGTTCCTCCGGTTATTAAACAAAATAAAGATAATGAACCAAAAATGCATGATTTAATTTGATAATCGGTTTAAGGTTTGTATTTTTTTTTTCAATTTTCATTATTTCTAATTCTAGATCTGCTAGATACATGTTAAAGATGAAAAGACTCTCAACTGCCTTTGTTATATCGGGCAGGATATTACTGCTTTGTTTGTCTAGACATAGTTTTGTTCGTTTGTGTATATCTAATTAGAGTCTATTGTTTGTCCAAATTAAGAAAACCCCTGGAACTAACACAGAATATACAAGATATACACAACAGTTGTGTCGTGTGCCCAGGTGCATGTTTGTGTATATCTAATTAAAGTCTATTGTTTGTCCAACTTAAGAAAACCCCTGGAACTAACACAGAATATACAAGATATACACAACAGGTGTGTCGTGTGCCCAGGTGCACGTCAGGGTTTCTAAAGGCGTTGAATCTTAGTATGTACGAGTATACGATAAGTCAAGTGAATAAAAGTTAATTTACATTTGTAATTCATTTTCAAAGTATTATTTCCTAGCTCTGGGTTTCAAAGATGTTACGTCTACAAATTAACGATACATGTATGTAAGAGTAAAATCTTGAGGCTAATCAATTAATGTACCGGTGGTCATAAATAGGGGTTGATTATTTAAATATATGTATAAGGGTAAATATGTCAAATATACCCGGCCTTGCACATCATACAATTGTATATACAAGTCATTTGCAATTGCCACATGCAGTAAATACGTCACCGGTAATTGGTAATTTTGTTTGTTATAGAATTCATTTGATAGTTTAAAAATCATGTACATACAATTACATGTAAATATTTAAACATATTGGAACGGCGCCGCGATCATGAAAACCGGGAAATTGCGGGAAATTGAACAAATACCCTAATAGTATCAATGCATTTCATAAAAGAAATGATTTCATTTTCTTTCTTACATTTTTATAGCTATAAATTAGATGAACGTATATCTACTCGGTTTAAATTTATTAACTAAGAAAGCCTTCTATAGTGAACCTAACGGTTTCCATTTAGGTATAATATATTTCTGTTCACTGAAGACCAAGTTCCGTATTTCATTCTAAATACACGCATGCATGTAATTTATAAATTAGATATAATTGATTGTTACAAACTGAATGGTTTGTCAAAATCTTTTCAAGTAAACACATTCAATACAGTGATTCAATATCCACTGATATATAGGATATAAAAACGCTCATATATATGTAAGTTGCAGTGGCGCAGAGGAAGTGTGGTGAAGCTAGTACACTAAGGGTACCGGGTTCAATTCTCGCAGTGGCCGGTTTTTTTGTTTGTTTTTTTTTCATTTTTCTTTCTAGAACAAAAACCGTTTTAATACCTTTTCTTTCATAAAGTTAATACATTTTGTTGGAAATTAAGCACAATATTGAAATAAAATTTTTTTAATGGCTTAAAGGTGGCTTAAAGGTGGCTTAAAGATAGTCTTTAAGCTGCCTTTACCCATCTTTACGCTTTCTTTAAGCCATCTTTAAGCAACACATATAGCTTAAAGGTAGCTTAAAGGTGGCTTAAAGATCGTCTTTAAGCTACCTTTAAGCATCTTTAAGCTATCTTTAAGGAGAACTTAAAGATGGTCATTCATCCTGTGAGTGTTTCAATTGTTAAAATGACTTTCTTTTTATTGTATTATTAACATATTTAGCACTGAAACCTTATCTATGCAAATGTATCGATCATGAATTGTATCTTGTGATTTGTATATAATTTTATTTACCTTAATAAATTTCATCAGTTGTATTGCTATCTGCGTTATCGACTTCAAAAGCTAATGAGTTTTAAATGTTTATTTAAGAATATGTTTTAATTATTAATAAGATTGAAATTAGTCGATATAGAAATGCTTTCATTTGTGGGGAACGTAATGCAAAAATACTGTTATTGAATGAGTTTTGATGGTACATGTACGTCACCTCGCTTTGATTCTGGATACATAGACAGCACATTGACATTGACATTTTAATATAGATCTAAAACAAAGAACAGTAATTGCTTTATATTAATTGCAGTTCATATCTGTACTTAATATCTATTTAGATGACTTTAAGATGCATTTAGATGATGCATGGTCTTTATTTAAGCAGTTCATTATGATCTTCTATGTTTTGGTTACCCTCCATTAATCACGTGATTGTAGCGTGCAACCCTATTGATTAAAAATATGAAAGCGGATAGAAACCCTCGGTTATCTTTCTGAGGACTAGTAGTTAAATATTCAATATATACATATACTGATTATAAAAACAAAGCAACTGCTTGTCGTAGAATCATATATGTACAAGTATATATGCGCTGGCTCTAATATACAGGTTGGGCTCTTATATACAGGCTTGCTCTTATGGCTCCGGCTCTTTCAGCGCGGCTCCAGCTCTTCGTGGCTCCTGCTCTCCGGAGCTCCGGCTCTTACAGCACGGTAATTATTGTTTATAAAATAAATAGAAAAAATATATATATACAAAGCCAGGAAAGACTTGTTCAGTCACGTCTAAACTTTGTACGTATATATAAAAAGAACAAACAAAACACAATTGTAATCTTGAAAAAAAGTTACTTTATTATTTTCTAGCCTTCCTGTAGCACAGCTTTAGCATCAACTGATTCAACGCGCGAAACACTTCCTTATATAATTTTTCCAAACCACGCCACCTGTCGGAGAAAGACTAACTAAAAAAAAACTGTTAGAGGCGGAACGACAATTTCTGGATTGTCACATGATATGAGTTTTAAGAAAATGAAAGAGTATTTGTAGTATTTGAACCTTTTACCTACACTCCACCCCCCCCCAAATATCTTATTTACCAAAGCGTCAAACATTAAAAAAATTACAAAAATTATTGTATTTCCCTTCAAAGAATATTTTGCATAAGCTTTGCATTTGCTTATTGTCTTCTCATGATTTTCACCATGCAAATAAAGAAAAGACTCGATAAATCACAATAAAATGTAACTCTTATGCAGTTAGTTGACGCATAATAACAGTTGATATCGTATTTAGATTACATTGTAGTTGAAAGGCTGTATTATCTTCCAATGCAATTGCATCAATATCGTGTTATATCAATTTGAAGACGGATGGGTGAAACAAGCCTCATCGATTGGAGACTTTTGTAACAATGTGATTAAAATCGGTGTACATATGTAGGACTTCGCAACTTTACAGCCCCGAACTACGATTACAAATGCAGATATTTTGTTACTTGCTTGACAATAAAAGACATATTCCATTTTTAAAATTTAAAATTCTTTTGTTGTGGAATGAATTTCATCGGGCCAATACTCGTAAATTGCAATTTTTAATAGGTTCATGGGTAACACATTTCGTATTAATACTTGTATGTTAAATATATCAACACCATTATTAATATTTCGTTGTAGATTTAAATTCATAAATGAAATGATAAATGAGACCCATGAAATTGAGCATACCGATTCCAATGATTCACAAAATGTCAGTCCTCTTTGTTTCCTAGTGCTAGGTTCAGATTGAGGTGATGTACCATCAGAACTCCCCCGCCCCCAGCGAAATCATTTCGATGACACCATTTTCGCAGCATTTTCGATGTACTGATTATGTTTATATTTTCATTGTTCTATGTAAATATTTGTTTCTTGATATGACAAAACACATTGTGAATTATTTATTTATCACCAAATATTTTGTTAAGTCAATTTAGCCGATAGAAAGGAAACTGATCAATTATAGTAAGGTGATTAATATTATGTAAACCTACATCAATGCCATGCAAAGTTTTGCATAGATAAAAAGATATAGTTTGTATGTTAATAAAACGAAAAAGTATGACAATGTATAAATTATAGCACAATAAATGTGGGCCCCGATTCGATACGTTTCCGTTTTGTAATTCTGGAGAAGGAGTCGAAAATGTAAAAAATTTACAAACGGACGAAAAACAGACGGACAAAATTTGAGAAAAAACCTCACTTGAGCCTTTAGTTCAGGTTAGCTAAAACGAAAATGATTTCTCTATATTTCATTATCATTCGTCGAATGATATCAATATACAATACGAGCATTGTGTTCACGATAGGATACTTGTAAGAGTATTAAAACTGATGTGGTGTTATATGAATATTTCAGATTATGACAACGAAGTTAGAATTTTATTAATTGGGAAAACTGGCGTTGGAAAGAGTACCACGGGAAACCACAATTTTAGGATTTCGTGCATTTAACACCAAAGTGTCTGGAACTTCCGTAACAGCAAAAACACAATACAACGAAACGTCAAGATTTGGGAAAAAACTAGTTGTTGTTGACACACCTGGCCTTTTCGATACAAATCGAACGGAAGAGGAGATCCTTGTAGAAACGACAAAGTGGTACACACTTGTATCTCCCGGAGTTCATGCCATTCTTCTTGTCGTACAAGTGGGGCGATTTACAAAGGAGGAACAAAAAACGGTAGACGTTTTCATGAAAGCCTTCGGTGAAGATCTAAAGAACCATTTAATTATAGTATTTACACATAAAGATCGTTTGCAAGATGACGGTATGACTATTGATGACTTTGTAAAAACGTTGGATAACTGTTCAAACCTAAGGAAACTGATTGATGAAAGCAAAGGTAGATATACCGCCATAGGGTATAAAGGACAAGAAGACGAACGTGTGAAGGAAGTTAAACACATTCTGTCTATGATTGATGGTATCAAAGGAAAAGATGGGCGGAACTACTACTCAAACGAAGTGTTTGAGAGAGTTCAAAATGCTCTCGAAGAAGAGGAGAGAAAAAGAAAGGAAGAATTAAGAAACGAAGAAAAAAGGTATTCCATGAGAGAAATTACAGAACTTCTTCAAGCAGCTAGGTCTGAAACAAGGACAAACATTGTTAATAGCAATATTCAGGAGGGTTTCTTAACAAATCTAATATCTATCGAAGGCAATGGAATTTTAGCCATAGGTGGACTTGTTACTGGAGGGATAGGGGCAGTTGCATCTTTCAGTGGAAGATTGATAGGATGGTTATTTTCTTAATTGTGTGGTTGTTTGAAAACAAAGTGTATAAATAAATATAGCTAGAACTCAAAGTGAAACTATTATTCCAATCAAAATTTGACCGAATGAATTTTACGGTTACGAACTCCCTTAAAGGGTGAGTTCGTTTTTGATTTGCTGTGCTGTAACGGAAATTAAATAAATAGTTTTATAGGGCATGTGAAATGTTTAAATATTGTTATTTATATCATAATTAAAAGGTTTCCGCAATTGTCATCAGTGTTCTGAATATCAAAATCAGATGATACGTCAAAGAGCAAGATTATCAATTGGTTTGAAAAACCTATCAGTGTTGTAAAGTAAGTGATGAACGATGTGAGTGTATGGTGTACAGTTATGGTAATTGATTGAATCAGAACATTGTGTGAGTGAAATGAAAATATTGCTATTCTTGTTTGATAAAAAGGTTTCGGCAATGGTCACTAGTGTTTCGGTTATCAACATCAGACCATTTGTGTTACGGTATCTCATTTTCGGAAACATTAACCCTTGGGGTGTTTCATGAACTTGGCCCAAGATCATTGGGCAAGTTTAAGGTAATTGTTTAAAAACAAGTTCAATTCCTGTCTTTGTCATGTCTTGCATCAATGGAAATGATTTAAAGGAAACTAAGACACAAAGATTGCTTGCGTCAGGCCACATTGAATTAATATATTCTCATCACCACCTGCTCTTCTGAAAATAGCCCGCCCCGATGAAATTTTTTCTTTAAAAAAAATGTGTGGGAAAAAAATTCTTAGAAAAAAATCGGGTTTGGTATGCTAAAAATTCAAAACATTAATGGCTGCTTGACATTATCGTTTGATTTCAGTTATGTTTGTTATCTTAAGGATAGAAATGTTTTCGTGCATATAGAGTTAAGTTAGAATAAAATAGAATTTAAAGAATAGAAATTTGTTTGTGTACCCATATTAGTACTAACATTTTTGAAAAAAATAGAGCAGGTGTTATTGATAAAACATGGAAAGTTAAACAGAAAACATCACAGAAGACACTTGAGTGTGGTTTTCTTAGGGGATGGAATCATTTGTGAGCTTGCTCAGAGTACCTCTAGTTTTATTCATAGATAATAATTATAAATATTCATTAATGTTAGTTGTCTGATTATACACACGAAGGCTGTCGTGACAAATTGTTGTCAGAAGTTGGATATATTTAGGTCTATCAGTAGATAAATAATTGTCATATTGTTGTTGTAAATTATTTTAAAATGGCTTATCAAAAATTAAACAAAAATTTTTTTAAGGTCGTTCAAAGACGTGTGGAAGCTTCGTGGAGAAAAGTTGTCGTTCCCGACATTGATTTATGTAAGATATCATTTTCAATTTCAGTGTTTAGAAGATAAGGACGTTTTTTTGGCTCGACATTTTTTTTTGTATATTAAGATAGAGCAATTAACGTTATAATAATGAACAGAGCTTGGACAAAAAAATGAAATTCGGTAGTTCATACGAGATCAACAAGCGCACAACCTGGAGTTACAAGCCGTCGATAGAACTTGAGGAAGGAAACGAATACGTAATAGTTAAAACAGAGTTATAAGAGGTAGGGATAATTAAAATAAAGTATTGATGAAATGTGTAGACCTGCAGATCAGGCCCTCCATTTATACTAAGAGTCCACTCCTGAACCTACATGTTAGAACGGAGCATGTAAGATACAGTGACCACACGATACAGATGAATACGAAAGATGCACCAACAACGGGAAAGCAGGTACGCTGTTACAAATATTCCAAACCGAAGACATTGCATTCCAGAGTCCAAAGCATCGAACACGTAACTCAATTGCGTTTGCATTCAATCCATATGAAGTGCCTAGGGGTGAATCCTACCAACAAACTCCAGATATTACGTAAGTAAATAAACGTCAGAATCGAGTCCAAAGACTGCTGATACAGTTAATACATTCTCGTACAATGTGACAGCTGCTTTACTGAATTGTTTTACGGCAGACTGAATAACCATTAAATTACCTTGTTATGAGACACGGGTTGTAAAGGTGCATTGGTTCGTAAAGGCTTTGTTCGTGATTCGCAGTTGCTTAGCTGAAGTAAAGCGTTTATTCTAGCAGGTGAATCCACTTTTAAAGTATCAGATGTGTGTAATAACCTTTATTTTTGCATTTGTTTAAAAGGAAATCTACACTCTTTTTTAAATATCGAAGACTTGGTAAGGTAAAGCTGAATCTTAGACATATACATGTTATCTCCAGGTCAAGCTATTTGAAGGAAATACCTACCATTATCAGTGATTGTATAAGAAATGTAGAAATAAGTGTCAGCAATTTAAACAACTCCTGTGTTCTTCTTTTTCCAGTAGAAACAATGTGTCACTACAAGATCTTCTTTGTTTTCTTGCTGACTGTCCTACCCAAGGTGTTCTGTGGTTGTGAGGAACCATATGGTAATGAAGTTTTGGAATTTGTGTATGAAGTCATATATTTGTTGTCATATTGTACAAATAATTAACAGTTATTTTTTTTATCATTTAGATGATACTGTTGGTGATTTTTTTGATGGGGACAATTACTGTACAAACACTCGAAAGGGTATATTTTTAAAATAAATTCAATTATCTTTGTAATAACGTGATACTGTTTAAGATTTTAATAATATTTTGTTTGGTTTTGGAAGGGGGTAGCTTTTCCAATGGACTTTTGAGCTACTCTATGTTTAGTCCAACAGTGTCATGTACCTGCAGCAGTTGTCCGATTGTGAATTAAAACATTTCAGTGTTATTAGTTTCTATAACAATACACTTTTTCAAGGTAGGGTAGTGTTTGGTTATTATACATATAGGCTCATTTAAATATTCAAAAGAATAGGATCCAAAGTTATAATAAACTTCCCTAGCAGCTCTTTGACACTTAAGTACTATTCTTGCATCATATCATCAAGTGTGATTTGAAGATAATAGTATTCTCTAATTTACTTTTTTTACGAATCTAGCAAAAACACAACTGATACGTAAGGTGATCAAATAGAAAAAACCAAAAGGCAGATAATTTTAGAGAACTAATAAATTGTGCATTTAATGAATATTTATGAATAAATAGTTGTTTACATATTACTGTTAATTCCTAATTAAACGCGAGGAATTTATATCCACATTAAATCGCGAGAAGCACCCTTCGCGGATTTTAAAACCTCGCCATTATTTTCTGAGAGTTGCTTACTATAGATAATATGGATAAATGGTCCGCGTTCGCGATTTTTTATATTAATGTGATTTTATATATAAAAAAGTGGGATCGCGGAAGTAAGTTCTCGCGTAATTTAAGGAAATTTATAGTATTAGTGCACTCACAAAATTGATTATAATGGACAACTTTTGTCAAAAATATCAACTACTTGTAATAACATGAAATGGCTGATTAATAATTTTTTAACAATGAAACTTAATAATATCATACAATGAAACTAGTACAGTAACACTCGGTTATAGCAAAGTCCTAGGGCCCAATGTATTTACGTTATATCCGTAATTCGTTATATCCGTATGGCGAGTTCGTAATAATAACTATTGCGAATTCACTTTGTACCTGTTGTCTTTCACCAGATTATATTTAGTTAATTGAGGCTTAGAATAAAAATACATTACATTGATACCTTTAATAGTCGAATTGTGAGTCGAAAAATTCATATGAAAATAAATTCATTCAAACTTATTTGTAAAATAGTGGTGCAAACTTTTTTAAACTGTAAAGAAATTCGTTATAAAAGTATTACATTTGGTTATTTTTCACATCTACAGGACTCGAAATCAGTTTGCTCTATTCGTATATTCGCTGTATTCGAATTCGTTATAACCGTAAAATTTTGCAAAGATTTGTAAAGAATTTTATTGAGGGGGCAAAAAAACGTTGCTGTATCAGGGAATTCGCTATATCCGTGTTTGTTCTAAACAAAGTTTATTGTATTTGCCTATAGAAATATCATTCTATCATAAAATTAATAACAAACCTCTAACTCCCCATGTCAAAAGCCAAATATGGTAATAGTATCAAGGATATCATACTTAAAATGATAATATCGACATCGATACCTTCGACATTATCGCAACATAACATAAGCCAGACAGATAAACACTCCCATGTCAATACACGTGTAGCATAACAACATTTATCAGTAGGAATTAGATTACTTTCATTTAGGTAATAACTTCCTTAATTAGTTTAAAAAGAGTATAATGATTTAAAAAATTGCATGATGTAGTTTATGATTATTTTTTTTACAATGAATCGCCTTGCACGAAAAACTACAAAGGCGAACAAAATATTTAAAGGTATTTACTTATCATCATATTTCGTTAATTTTAATTTAGGAATAATTTCAATTACTTTAAAATAAAATGTTAAGTTTATTCTTGTATATCTGACAATTTTCTGGATTTTAAAAAAGAAGTCACGGCCAATTTTTGTATTATGTAAACAATATACCATAGTATGTCGAAAGTAATGTTGCTTTAGTTAGAACCTAACACCAAAATAATATTGAAATCTTAAATCTTAAATTGATTATTATCATGATAACCTTTGAACCAACTTATGATGTATTGTCAAACAGAAATTAGGTTCCAGAAACAGATAGACTCGATTAAAATTCACTGTGAAAGATGGCGTATAAGTTCAATTTGGAAAAACACTGTGAAAATACACGATGATCTAAATAATAAGTTATTCGCACTTTTGTTTTTAAATGTAAAATATTTGGTGGGTGGTGAAACCTGTGTTATAGATATCAAACAGTACGAAAGAAAATAGAATAGTATTTATAAATACCGGTATTTGGTCGAAAGAATAAGTAACGACATCTAACATTCAAGTCTTACTCTACACTTGAAGATGATATACGCGTAAAACCTATATCATTGAAGAAGACTTGTTACTTTTGATTCTCGAACATTTGTAAGCAAGTAAGGTATCAAATGGTATATTTTGTTTTAAAACGCAAGAAAACAGAATGCACCATAGATTAACTGAGATTTATAGATAGAGTATTTAATGAAACTAGACCTTGACCCGTGCGTGCATGGGTTGACATTGCATATGATAACGGACATTTACAAAATAGATACATCGACACACCGTATTTTTTACATTTATGGTCACATAACCATAGCTTAAGCCTACATTGTTTGCTTTTAATTCAATGAAAATTTACACGTATTTGTATTATCGTTTCTGAGTTTATCTGTGCAAATGTGATATTGTGGAAACAAAAACTCCCGTGATTTAGCGTAAATGAAATGCACATGCGCAAGATTGTAAAATCCCAAAAATCCAGATACTTTCCGGATTTTTAAAAGGGAGTTTTGTTGATTATTAATTAGCGAAGCTTGTCTGAGAAAAAATAAAAACAAATTGGTAACCTTCAAGTACCAATGATGTTTAAAATATATATCACAAAAGACAGTACTCTTCCGATTTCTTGGTATCGAAGCCCAAAAATTCGAGTATTATTTTAATATAGTAGTATAGATATGCACGCGTCATCTTGACGTTATTTTTTGCCATTACCGTGCTTCATGGTGACAAAATTGTTTGTAAATTAGAGTAACAAATATATTTTCATCAAATGGAATGACGCTTTGCATACATGTATCAATTATAAAAAATGTTGATGCTTAAATGAATGTGTTAGTTATGACTTTCATGAAAAAATGATAAACTGCAATATTGTCTACATAATTTTCTATTCAACCTTGTATAGTCTTTGATAACTTACTGCTGTTTGTTGCCTTTTCTAGAGACGGTATACTTTTTGGAAAAAAATTAACTTCTTTACACTAAAGCTCGTACGAATATTTCAGAAAGTGACAATGAAGTTAGGATTTTACTAATTGGAAAAACTGGAGTTGGGAAAAGTACCACAGGAAACACAATTTTAGGATTTCATGCATTTAACAACAAAGTGTCTGCATCTTCCATCACGAAACAAACACAGTACGACGAAACGACAAGATTTGGCAAACAATTGGTTGTAGTCGACACACCTGGTCTCTTCGATACAAATCGAACAGAAGAAGAAATCCTTGTCGAAATGACAAAGTGGTACACTTTTGTATCCCCCGGAGTTCACGCCATTATTCTTGTTGTACAAATTGGGCGATATACGGAGGAGGAACAGAAGACGGTAGACTTTTTTATGAAGGTTTTTGGTGCCGATCTAAAGGATTTTTTAATAGTAGTATTCACATATAAAGATCGTCTGGAAGATGACAATATAACCATTGATGATTTTGTTCAAACGATGGATAAATCCTCAAACTTACGAAAACTGATTGATGAAACCAATGGCAGATACACCGCTATTGGGTATAAAGGACGAGAAGAGGAACGTGTGAAGGAAGTTAAACACATCTTGTCTCTGATCGATGGGATCAAAGGAAAAAATGGTCGGAACTACTACTCAAATGACGTGTTTAAAGAAGTTCAAGAACTTCTGGAAAAAGATGAAAGAAAGAGAATTATCAAAAGACTACTGGAAGTGCTAAATAACAATAATTAATAGATTAATAATAACAATAAAATACAATACCAGTAAGAATAGACTAAAATTTTATTAAGTAATGGCGTAAATTGGCTACACTGGTTCTCATATAATATTGCAACATATATACAACAGTGGGACTGCCGAACAACTGGCTCGCCCCCAACTACAACATTTCCATGTGTTGTCCCTGACGGGCAAGTAGCATGCTGGGTAAAACCGCAATCATGCTACCAACACAATGACAACAATAAACTATACATTTACCTGATAGCTATTAAATCTTTATATTAATTTAATGTTTTAATAAATTGATATTTTTAAAAGAATTCAGAGTCTATGTTATACAAACCAACAACAACTTTTCAACAAAACAACATTCAACGTAAACAATCAGTCCAAACTTGGGAATTGAAGGTGACGATTTCGCATCTTTCCACAAACCAAGTCGGATGACGAATTCTTAACCACTGTGCCGATAGTCTGGTAGCCTGAAATGAACAAAAAACAAACCCAGCAGAACTTTTGCCAAAAAATAAATAAATAAATAAATAAAATGGGTAGGGTTTGGGTGGGAATAAAAAAAAAAATTATCTTCATCAACTTTAACCGACCTCACTGAAGCTGATCAAAATAGAAAAGGAAGTGACCACGTAAACACGGGTTATCAACCGTAAACAAAATATATTTCCGGAAAGTCAACAATGTTCCGAATAGTACAATGATAGATTTTGAGAATGTTAATTATATACGTCCTAGGTAAATTTTAGGATTGTAAATAAACTTGCTTTGATAACGGCACATATTTACAGACAAGCTGAAATATGTGCTATTATCAAAAGACTACTGAAAGTGCTAAATAACATAAAATACAATACCAGTAAGAATAGACTAAAATTTTATTAAGTAATGGCGTAAATTGGCTACACTGGTTCTCATATAATATTGCAACATATATACAACAGTGGGACTGCCGAACAACTGGCTCGCCCCCAACTACAACATTTCCATGTGTTGTCCCTGACGGGCAAGTAGCATGCTGGGTAAAACCGCAATCATGCTACCAACACAATGACAACAATAAACTATATATTTACCTGATAGCTATTAAATCTTTATATTAACTTAATGTTTTAATAAATTGATATTTTTAAAAGAATTCAGAGTCTATGTTATACAAACCAACAACAACTTTTCAACAAAACAACATTCAACGTAAACAATCAGTCCAAACTTGGGAATTGAAGGTGACGATTTCGCCACTGGGGCTTCCTGAATGAATGTGTAAATATGATTACACAATATTCAGGCAGCCCACCACCACATAGTGGGGTAGGAACCTTCAATTCTATACCACTGTAGCCATAACTAAACCTAGATATTCATATTCTCCCCTTCATGTCTTGACACAAGTTGACTTCAGAGTTTATGAAACTGGGAAGTGTCTGCTACTCCCGTCCCTAACAAAATATTCTAATGCCCCCTGAATATTGTTCAGAAAGAGGTAGTTTCCTAGCTTAGACAAATGCACACCATCTGAACTGTAGAGGTTTTGGGGTTTGCCAATAAACTGGGGGTGTCTAATTATTCTCCCTCCACAAGCTAAAACCTCCTTCGCAGCTAACCTGTTTACCCTATTTCTAGCTTGCTCCATACACCTAGGCCTCTGGGAGTACCTCCATGTTATTCGCGGCAATATGAAGGACCAGACAAGCTGACAGTCAGGGAAAACTGATGCCATAAGTCTGATGTCCCACTTGACCCTGTACAACAATTTAGACAATGGAATTTGGCCCAAATCATTGCCCCCACAATGCATAACAATAAATTGAGGAGAATCTTGCAATGTAGCTAGGTACCTCAACTTCTTGGCCACATCTACAAATTTTAAACCCCCATACCCCTGCCACCATAACTCAATCCCCATGCTTTTCAGTCCAAGGCTTGTTCCCCCAGGTCTTACTCTTGCTTCAACGGCTGCATGCTTTATGATTGAAGAACCAACTATCCGAACACTTGTAAGATTAAGCTCTGAAATGTTAAAGAAAATTAACAAAGAGGTGAAAATTGTGTGAGTGGTGACCGTATGTATGTTTGAAAAACACTAGATTTCCACCTTCCTGCAATTTTGATTTCCTCATCAGACAACCCTCGCTGAAAAGAAGTAGTAGCTGCACCTATTCTAAATGAGTGAGATTTGTAAAAGTTTTTATCTAAACCAATAGCAGCGATTGCCTTATCTAAAACTGCAGCAAACTGATATCTTGTCAGAGGTTTTCCCCCATAATGACAGAACAAAGGACCTGACAACTTTGGTCGAATCTGTAAAAAACTTAACATACACTTCACTGGGCAAATGCAGGAGTCATAGGAGTTGAGCACTATTGTTGTCCCCTTCCCTAATTGATCTGTTTTGGAAGACTTTATTGTAATGGTAAGCTGGTTGTTCTCCAATCTTACATCATTAATACCAAGTATTGAATGAGAATCATTGCCCTTACTCAATACTATTTCTCCTACTCTAAGGAAGGCAAAGAAAGCCAGGGTATATGCTGCAGTGAATAATTTAGATTCATAAGTATTAGAACAAATATTGCACAAAGCCCCAACAATTCTACCAAGAATTTGCTCTGTAATTGGAAGCCTACTATCTGCTTTTCCCTTCAATCTCCTAAGCCCATCAAGTAACTTTGAAACTATGAAACTATTGGTTGTGTTAAGATAACCATTGATTTTGCATTGATACCCAATGGCTGCAATGTAATTTCTTGCTGTGGATTCAGCATAGCCATTTAATGACAGATGAGCTATAAAATTCACAATATGGTCTTGAGGAGGTGGCCAAATATTTGAAATATTAGCTTTAATTCGAAAATGTTCAAATGCATTCAACCCTGTGCTATATGCAGATGTTGTATTAGGCGAAATGGCTGCCCTTAACAATCTAGATGCTTCACCTGCAAGATTAGCCTCCGAAACTCTAAAGGGATCTTCTCCGGATCCTTCTTTGCTAGTGGTGCCAATGATGAAACCTTTCCCACTGTTTGCGAGAAATAGCATCTGATACAGAATTATCTATGCCAGGAATATGTTTAGCTTTAAATGTAATATTAAATTGCATCAACATCAAGACCAACTCCCTGAGTAGGGACATGATTCTCTTGGACCTTGAAGACTGTGTATTAATAATGCTTACTAAAGCAATGTTATCAGTATAAAACTGAATTTTCGTAGAACTGAAGTGCCTAGCCCATGTCATTACTGATAATACAATGGGAACCAACTCAAGGAAAGTAATATCTCTCATCACTGCTTCATTCTCCCAATCAAGTGGCCATTCAAAATACATCCAACTATTTTGAAAAAAACAACCACAGCCCAGACCAATAGATCCTGCACTGTCAGTATACAGCTGTAACACTCTCGAATTGACCCATTCCTGCTGTGGAAAGAAAGTTACCCCATTAAAGTTATCCAAAAAACCAAGCCACATGAGCATGTCCTCCCTAACTGCCTTAGATATCCTTATCTTAAAATTTGGGTTAGCTACTCCAATTAAGGCATCATAGAATCTCCTATTAAATGCTCTGCTTCCCCTAACAGCTTTACTGAAGAAGTTTAATTTACCAACTAATGATTCTAGTTCCTTCCTTTTGACCTTCTTTCTATCAATCAAAATTTTTAATAAACCTTTTAATTCTAGAATCTTTGATGTAGGAATTCTAATACACCTTTGGACAGTATCAATTTCTAAACCAAGAAAAATAAGAGAAGTCACTGGACCCTGTGTTTTATCATCTGCCAGTGGAACACCAAATTCATCACATGTTTGCTTAAAGATTTCCATCAAAGTCCTACATTCTCCAGTTTGTTTTCTTCCAGCAAATATGAAATCATCTAAATAATGTTCTAATGTGGACAAACCTGCCTTTTCCTTAACAACCCACTGCAAAAAAGTTGAAAACTTTTCAAATATAGCACATGATATTGAGCAGCCCATTGGTAAACACTTGTCAAAGTAAAATTGATTCTTAAACTTAAATCCTAGCAAATCAAAGGTCCCTGGATGTATTGGTAACAAACGAAAAGCATTTTTGATATCCACCTTACCTAACTCAGCTGAGGGCCCTAACATGGTATCAAAAGCAGTATATTTGACTGAGCATGTACTTGGATCAATAAAAAAATTAATTCCCTGTGATGGAGGGTATGACAAATGAGTTATCATTCTCCAGCCACCACTGGATTTGGGTACTAAGCCTATAGGAGAAATATGAATATATGGCATTGGGGGATGTGAAAAAGGACCCATTACTCTTCCTTCTCTAATTTCTTCGCATATTTTGTCTTCTAATTGAGCTTGGAGTTGGTCAGCTGATAATAAATTATTTGAAAAAACACCAATTCTATGACCTTGATAATTAAGCATAAAACCATATGTAAAACCTTGAAAAATTTCATTTGCAACCTGTCTAATAGGATACTTGTCTAGATAAATAGACATATGCGAGACATTAATTGGGGTGCGACCTAGGTCCCATTAATCTGGGGGTTGAAAATCTAGAGGGTCTTGTGAAATTGGCTCCCTGTGGTCTAAAGCCTTGCTGATGTCCTGGCCTTGATGCTTGTCTTGGGCTGAAAAAGGACTGCCTATTTGACACATGTATGGACATAGGACAGTTAATCATGCAGTGACCCTGCCCACATTTAATACAACTGTGGTCATACACACATTGCTTTTTAAAGCAGAATCCCTGGAAATTAAAATTGTAACACTTATTCCCATTGTAGGCCCCTGATGCTGAGGAATTTTGCTGCCCACCTACCATGTACATAACCCATAACTCAGAGTCAGGTCTGTGGTACATCCATGGTGGCCCGGTCCTTCTTCCGTTTTCCATGGTTGGTGCGCGGCTCGACTTCCACGTGCACGTCGCCCTGCGGCTGACTTGGTTTTCGTTTAGGCATTCTTAATCTTTGGAAAAGGGGCTCAAAATTAAAATAAAACTGTTCAAGAGACAAATTTAATTGAGCATTCCAACTAATTATAATTTTTTACGTGATTTTAACAAACCATACGATGGCCGCATGGCATATCCTACCAGATATTAAATCCGTAAATATCTCTAAAACAAATAGTCATCGGCGAAATATAATAACACAATGATGACTGTAAAGTTAATATCAACAACTTGTCTGTGTATAATTATAATATTAAACAAACTGACAAATAATAATAAAAAAAATTTATCTTCATCAACTTTAACCGACCTCACTGAAGCTGATCAAAATAGAAAAGGAAGTGACCACGTAAACACGGGTTATCAACCGTAAACAAAATATATTTCCGGAAAGTCAACAATGTTCCGAATAGTACAATGATAGATTTTGAGAATGTTAATTATATAAGTCCTAGGTAAATTTTAGGATTATAAATAGACTTGCTTTGATAACGGCACATATTTACAGACAAGCTGAAATATGTGCTAATATGTACACTGATAGCAAAGACAATCAATATTTTCATTCGCCAAGGACTTATACAAGAAAAAATGTAGCCAACAACAATATCCCAAACGCCCTAATGAAAAAGGCAGTATCTGTCGTATACAATGTAATTGTAAGAATAGGGGGTTTTGTTGTAAGAGGTATAGCAGCAGTTGCATCAAGTGTAGGTGGATGATTTGGATTCTGATTTACTTAAAACAAGTATTTATTAGATGAAAAAAACTTACCGAATGACTCACTCAAAACCTATAGCTATGTTGCAGACAAACTTACGTGTTTTAATTCATATGAAGAATTGATACACTATTATTCATAATTGTACATGTATATCATTTTACTTATCCAATATACCTAAAATATAAATAACGATATCTTAAAATCAATAAGTTGTAATATATAGCGTTACTAGCCGCGATGAATATCAATTCGAGCCCGCAACATTAATTATATCACAGGAATATGTGACAAACCATCAATAGCTAAGCTATGCAATGGGTAAGCACAACTGGCCCAAACAGCATCAATCAATATTAATCAATAATCAAACTGATTCCTTGGTTAATGTAAGCTTATATAACCGAGTACAATATATTTACTATATTAAATATGCATATTCATATTTCTTGTCGTCGTTGTGACCATCTTCGCTAGCCAAGGGCTTCTGATCCACACCACCCACGAACCCTTGGCATATCATGCTTACAAAAGTCGTGATCTTTTTTCGTCAAGTGATCTCCTATTCTTTTTTCAAGCCGAAAAATGAAAGAAAATGGCAGCCTCTGTAGACAATGATATTGCCCAGTGTTTTCGATTAATATGAATAATGTGAAATGTTTCATATAGATCGAATTCATTTGAAAGGTGTAAGACTGGGAGCGGTACATCCGAAATCTTTGAGTAAATGCCTCTGTTGATACACAATATCTGGTGAACTTTTTATTGCACAATTGAATGATGCATGCATCATGAAGGCTCAAACAGAAAGACTAGAGAAATAAGGGTTTTGAGCTAATCGTGTCAGAGACAGCTGGAAATCATTGTTGATTAAATCACATATGTTTTGCATTTTTTAAGCCAGTAGAGATCGTGTCACCCTCAAGATCAGATAAGTAAGACGGGACTGTGTAGAAGAAGCAATCGATCAGTGTAACAATCTTCCAAAAGACATGTGGTCGCGTATAAAACAGTTTTTACCATCGAAGCGAAATTCGACATTATGTTCACAATTACAAACTGAAAGTGGTACCATTACTTCTTTTGAATCCATTGCTAAATGTTTTTATGATTTCTTCTGTAGCATAGGTCATGAATTGGTAAAAAGTTTGATTCCTCTTTACCAGAGGTCGAACGACGTAAACCACCAGGTTCATTAAAAATTCCAGAAATTACAGTTGAGTTTATTGTAAATGAAATTATCAAAATGGCACCATCAAAGGCCATAGGTATTAATGGATTGTCTGTAAAACTTTTAAAATTGTCATTTAAATATAAGCGATATTTTACATTTTATTTTTATTAAGTCTTTTATTTTTATGTACATTTGCTGATGCATGGAAAACAGCTAGAGTAGTCCTATTGCACAAAGCGGGTGATGAACATCTGGGAAACAATTACAGACCTGTGTCTATTTTGCCAGTTATTAGCAAAATTATATATTGAACGTCATGTTTTAAATTCTTTTTATGAATAATCATCCATAAAGAATTTAATTAACTAAAGTCAATCTGTTTTTCGGCCAAGTTACTCATGTGAAACTGCGATAAATTGTCTTAATACAAATTGTTCAAAAATATGGATGATGAAAAACTTTTTTTCAGTGACCTGCTCAAGGCTTTTGATACAGTCTACCAAAATGTGCTTCTACACAAGCTTACTTCTTTGAGAATTTGTCAAAATACATTTAAAAGGTTTCAGTCTTATTTTGCAAATCGAAAGCAATGTATTAGCTGGAAAGGTGTGTTATCTCGTGAAAAAGATATATCTTTAGGAGTCCATCAGGGATACATTTTAGGACCATTATTTTGTATTCGATATATAAATGACTATTCAACATGTCCTAAACACTAATCTGTAGATGTTATAGAAAAAAATTTCAAGAAGAACTTAAGCTAGGTACTGAATGGATGATAAAAAATTAAATAAACTCAGTATAAATCGTCAAAAGACACAATGTATGCATATTGGCGTGTATCATATTGGAAATATGTGCACAGAGAGGTTGTTTAAATTCTCCATTGTTTACATGATAATTTCACACAGTAAAACACTTAAGGGTGTTAACCCTATGTGGTGTGTTCAAGCCTTTGTTTAATTAATGACACCAATCATTTTCATTTCCTGTTCATATAAGATCGACCGGCAAATTTAAAGTTGAAATAAAAAACCAGTTTTAAACTGTAATAATTCTTGTGATATATTTGTGTTCACCAAGCTACATTTATACATATATGTATTTTCATTTAAACTCTATGCTGGATAATTACTAACTAACATCGGATATGTACTCCTTTAAAAGAATTACAAAATAATACCATTTAATTTGTAACAAAATACTCAAATAATTAAAAAGAAAATGAAAACAAATACACGGGACCTTTTATGTAAGGCGGATCTTTCCTTATTTGGACCAGACCCTATTAAAGAAGAAATGGTAGACCCTACATGTTAACAGTAATGGTCCGCCCGAACCGTTTTACGGGGCGGACCTTAAATTTTACGACACTGGTCAGCAGAAGATGCTCACTCCTTCATTGCACCTGATCCTATCTCTAATTGTTTTTAACGTCCTTGTTTGGTTAGCTCCTGTTTTGTAATTTTTCTTTGAAATTTTGGTTTTGAACATTGTTCGTTTTCACCATATTTCATTGTTTGCCCATTGAGTATACGTGTAAACAAATGAATATTTATAGAAACCCTTTATGCTTCCAAAATTTTGCAATACCGGTATATGAACCTTTTGTTTGGAACAGTCTTCACCGTATTGTTCAAAATAATATATTCAAATGAACTTTATCTACTGTAGCTATTTAAATATGTGTTTTTCTGATATGCAAAAAAAAAATCATTAAAAAGTTAGCAGTGGCTGAAGCAAAAATGTTCACCAAAGATCAGTAATTAATCAATAATCTGATTTTTCTTTGAGAAAACCAGGTTTAAAATGGACCAATGAACTTTAAGGTATTCATTTACATATGTTCTAACTGGCTAAAAAGCGATTTAACAACATTTAAAAACAAATTCGTTAAAAGTCGTGAACAACGAAAGTTAGGAAACTGATATACGTATGTTTGCAAAAAACAGTTTAAGATAAAGAAGTAATACTTTAAGATATACATAATACGTTCCATTTTGTTCTGTTGCAAATTAATTATGAAATATTTTATATTATACAGGGTTCATTATTTCGATTGTTTAATTGTCACTTTTTAATAAGTAATGCCGAATCGGATATTAACTGAGATGTCAAAATGTGAGGAATATTATCATTACTTGTGTACATGTAGTAATTTATTTATTTAGTCAAAAGATCTAGCCTTTTTTTCATAAACAAAACATTTCTAAAACAGTTTCAATATTATCTAAAATGAACTTAGTTTACATACAGACGTCTTTCTGATCTCTGGGGGTCGTGCATAATGATGTAAATATGTCCAATCAGCTGAACATTGCTTTACATCTTTTAAAAATTCGAAGAAACTGTACAATTTTAGAATAAAAAAATAAATATTACTTTCTTTTTAATTGTAAAACTGATTTTTTTTTAGCCGGACTCATTGCGTAAGCAATGGCCAGGCTATAGTTACGGTGCACGAAAGCGGATGTTGACTGAGCAACCGTTGAAATCTTTTTTCGTACAAAAATGTTCTTCCAACGAGAACGGAGAATGTATAGCATGCCATTTGGTTATTTTTAGTTTATATCTGATACATTAAATCATCACAAGATACTTTTTTTTCTTTTTAATATTCATTATTCTTCGAGTTTGCAATGTAAAGTTACTGAGCGGCGGTCATTGACCTACTTTTTTGAAAGTGAAAAATAACACTACCAATAAAGGTCTATACCACACAATAGCTGGTTTTTCATTATCAGCAGTCGATGTGTTCACATTCCGAGTAAACGTATATACTTAATACAGATTAGACAATATTTCTCTCCCTACAATTAAATTAGAAGCTGGTATATGGAAACGTTTTTTTCCCCTCTTTTTCTGATGGTATTTTGGGGAAGATTGCTTTAATTCAATATACAAGTACCTAATAAATATGATATAGGTATTTTGTTTACATTTACATTTTCTTACAAAATGATATGAAATACTACATGCTTTTGTTTTTATAGTCGTTTCCATCTAAAAGACCTCATAGAATGCCACACAAACATTCTATTTGGTAAACAAATTTTGTACACATATCGGAGAATTTTCACTTCAAATGTTTATCGTAGTGAAGCCCTTTCTCTTCTAAAAATGTAACTCTTTTCTCATTTATTTCATTTTGTGTGTCTTCGGAGATCTCCTGGTATCGTCTATGGTTTTTTAGGGCTTTAGACTTACACTGAGAAGCTAAAGTAACTGCTGATGATAAGAGTTTTTCTAAATCCAGTTTTTCCCCAGCAATGATAAACTCAACAAGATTGTTTGTTGATATGGTGGCTTCTGCACAGGCTTTGGTAAGACGTTTTTCATATTTTCTCATAGCTCTGCCTTCGTCGTCATCATTCATAAGAAATTCAAACGTTTCCAGGACACTGTGAAAATCCCCTGAATGAAAAAATAAATATATGCTACAGCTATTTATGAGCACAAATTGACTACAACGACCGACTTGGACTAATATAATCGGACGTACACATTGATATCAATTCTATGAAAGAATCAAAGATGTATATAAACGCGGGTAGGTTAAAGCAACTCCTATAAAAGATCGTAAATATCATGGTGATTTTTAAAATTGTTTATTTTGATGAAAACAACTGAATCAGGTGAATTTGTTAACTAAGAAAGCATACTAATACTTTGAAATCGAGTCGCTCTTTGAAGCTGTAGTGGCATGATATCACGTACCAGGTTAAAAATAAATCATTTTTACATTAACAAAAAGTCAAAAAGTGTTACACTACCCCGAAGGAAATAAGTAGGTATGAAACAATAATTCGATCGGCAGTTAGTTCATGTTAATAAGTATTTTTTTACTTCTAGAATCCTATTGTTAATCGGATAAACTAAATATTGTCATTATATTTCTTGCAAACCCTCGCAACTTCTTCACATTTATTGTTATTTTTATTAACAACAAAGAAGCAGAGGATACTAGCAGCACTTTTCAAGTATTTTAGGGCATATACTGTGATATTTGCCAAATTCATGTTTCATAAAATGCGAAGGAGTGTTACACTTTGCCTTTTTTTGTACACACTGAAAGAGTAAAGGCCGGTGTAAAAAAGAATGAAGACCGGGGGGCCATTTTCGACGTAAAATATTGACCCCCAGCTGTAGAATAATTGGATTTTTTTAAGAAAAAAAAGAGCCATGGGCCATTTTTTCATGTTACATGTAAACACGAAGAGAAATGACCTCCGTAGAAAAATGGCCCCTGTCGTAAACAAGTATAAATATGTGTTACCCCATATCCAAGATATCTGACTTTGAAATTATTTGCATGTTCACTCTGCTCAGCTGATTTTGAAGTTTAAAACGCCCAACTTGTTAAGAAATTGCTGTCTATAATTTTTCATATCCTTATCAAACACACTAGTTTACCTTGATTGTTAACACTTAGATCTCTTCTCCCGTCGACATATGGCGGGAAAATGACGCTGCACTAGTTCAAGATCTAGTAAATGATTTCAGAGTGTCTTTTTGGTGCTAGAACCATAATACATCATAATCGATTTTAAAATATTTTTTCCTGTACTTTACGGCTGTAAGGAATTATGTGGAAAACAAAACAATTTCTTGACATTCTTTGTTAAATCATGCGATACCTACATATTCTATTTTACATTATTTTAAAGAGGATGTCAAGAGCTTGTTTAATTTCGTCTTTAGTTTAACTGTAGGCATTCTAATTTATATTTAACAGGTCAAAAATGCACAAAACTTCGAAATTTGTTCCTTATTTCTTACATATTTCATTGAAAGTGAAAGTTTACAACATGATAGCCCAGGCACACCCTATCAAACAACGCAACGAAAGAATTTATATCTTAAATTTTATAAACGTGTAGGCACCCTTCAATTACTTGATCTTGACCTTAAACTTAAATTAAGTTTAAAAATTTATCAGTTTCCTAAATCTTTATACAGAGCTCTTCTTCTTAGGAGATTTAAAATAGTATAAAATCGGCTTCGACTATCGAGCTATCTTAATATTTCGATTCAAGGTTCCACGACACAAAAATATTTTATTTGCTGGATAGACAAAGAAATATGATTTCACAAAGAAGAGACCAATATCAACTTTTATGTACAGTCATTTTACAATTTTATGTTATGCTATGGTATGCGATTTCAATGATATCTATGATGTATATGTGTCAAGCCATATACATGTCTATCTGCCTACCTTATTGAAACAAAATATCTATGCCTTTACTATCCTGATTATATCCTTACTGACATCTAAATGTGGGGTATATGTATTAAATAAGTCGTATTTCGATATTATTTACACTAAATTTCGATAATTTGTCTCCTGATATTGATATTTTAAACATTCTTGTGACGTTATCAATGATTATGATACATGATACAGAGAAATTAAAGATATATTTATAAATAAATTCATTTTTTTTTACACATTTAAAAAGTCTAAATTGAAAACTATTAACATTTTTATATCCCTAATAATGTCTTTGCAATAGACATTTTATATATGGAAAATTGACAACCGACGCTATGGTAACAAGCAAAGAAAAAGACAAAAAAAAAACCCCAAAAAACAAAAAAACAAAACTGAAGGTGATTTTGATTAACTGTAATTTTAAATTTCAGAGACTTTTAGCAATCGGTTTTGATGAAACTTGTAAAAATATGCCTAAATTTTTATTTTATTTATTAAAAAAACTTTTTTATGCAACAAAGAAGTGCTCTTGCTATGGAAATTAAAGTTTAAGCAAATGACATAGAAATTTAATTTTTGAAACGCACATTGCAACGGCAATTGTTTAATCAAAGTTGAGATTTTTTCAATGCGCTTATAAGTTAAGGATATACTTAACTTTTCTTTCCAATCGATATTAAATATCTATATTTTATTTATCAATAATATCTATTAAAAAATGCCTCTAAATGTAAAAATGTTCCTTATTTTCTGATTATTACATCTATATTTTATTTGTCAATAATATCTATTAAAAAATGCCTCTAAATATAAAAATGTTCCTTATTTTCTGATTATTACTATAGCAATAGTTCTCCATTCTCATTTTTATATTCCTCATTGCACAATCATAATAGTGCATACAAAAAAAATTAAAAATTTGCATTTGTTGAAGAAATGTTTTGAAAGAACTGTATAACATATGAGTTAAATGTTGCCCCAATAATTCGCCATTTTTTAAGTGTTTCTGGTACAATAAAATGTTATATTTTAGAAGAGTTAATGTAAAATACATTTGTCACCTATTTTGTTTTATCTATTTGCACATACTGGCAGTATATGACGTCAAAAGTGATGCTATTTCTATAATTCTATCAAAATCAGTCAAAAATTGACATTTTCTTATCTTTTTATGAATTTGAAATATAGAGCGAATGCTTGAACAAGGAACATGTTTGGTCACTTATTAGCCTTGGCTATATACATTTTTGATTAAAATATTTTGCTTGTTCAAGCATGCGCTCTATGATTTCTGAAAGAAAAAACTGCTTGAAAACAAGCTGTTGTATGCTAAAAATGCAAAAATGGTAGGAAAAGGTTTTCTTTACGATGTCATATTTCTATATTGTTGGCAGTTGAATCAGAATGAACATTAAGTAAAGACATCACATATATATCTGTACAAAGAAAACAAAAAATTACAGTGAAATGATGATGTTCATTTTAGGGGGCAATTTTAGGCCCATATCATATATAGTCCTTTGTTTAGTTAAAAAAAAAATTCTTTCTCTTGAAAAATGTCAGGTCATCATGTTTACTACCTTGAAAACACCAAACTTTTACCATTATCCTCAATATGTTCTCAAATAAGCATTAAAATAACATATTTACTTTCCCCCGGTTTTCATGGCAACGGGACCACAAAGCAAAAAAAAAATGGTGTTAGGATTTTTTACTCTTTAGGTTCTATCAAATTGTAAAGTACCAAAATAATCGTGACTCTGCGTAGCCACAGAATTTTGATTCTTACACAGAATTGATTTTAATTTGAATTGTATCTTTCATAATTCGTATCAAGTATTGCCCTATTACCATAGTAATTTACCGATATTATGCAAAATTCTTACCCTTATCTATCTTTCCTTTTGTCAAATTTTCCGCAAGTTTGGTTCTTTCAGTACATATTTTGAACAGTGTCTTCTCGGAAACAGGAATTTGAAGCGAGGCTACTATCGTTGATTCAGTGGTGAACTTTGCACACATATTAACAGCGAGTGGTAAGACACAGGATAGGTTGTATAGTTCTGCGCATGAAATATATTTCAAAAGAGTGCAAAGATCAGGCCGTTCAATTTCATGGTTAATAGCTTCTTCGAGTGTTTGGACGATAAAGTCTTCACAGCTGTCTTTTACCTCTGAAACCTGGTACTCTTCTGCGAGTGGAAGAATGGTAAAAACTGTATCATCTGTAAAAGAAAAACCCCAAATCCATTAAAATCAAAAATTGGCCATATACTATATGAAATAGATTTTCATTTTAAAAAATCATAACAAAGAAAATGGGCGGATAAAGCAAGTGAAAAGGCCTATATAAGGCCGGATAAGATATTGAAAAATTAAAACAATGCATAAACAAAACTGATATTTAAAAAGTATTATTGAAACATATTTTTTTCTTTACAAAACATCGATTGTAATTGTAATCCCTAAATATGTTCAATAGTTATACTATGTTGATTTAAACTGGCGTATACCTATAAAAACTTCCAAAAAGTGTCCTGTTTTTAAAACTCCAATGCCTTTTCTATTATACATGTAGAGTGAGTCTGTGCTCCATATTTTGTTATAGTCTAAAAAAGGTCTAATTGATAACAAATCGATTTCAATCAACAAAAATATGGAAAGTTGACCCCCTACATTAAGAATACAATTTTGTATCCTAACAACTTAACGTTTTAAAAAAAATAATACAAGACCATAAACTTATGGCAACCAGACATTTAATAATATTAGATGACTAGACGTTTTCGTTGTGGATTCGATACCACCTAAACTTGAGGCAACATGTTTTCTTTATTGTTTTTTATTATACATGTCTTCAAATATGAATATATTTTGAAAATGTGCTTTTGCAAACCTGTATTGTACCATTAATAAAGATATTTGATTGGAAAAAAACCTGAATCTGAAATTTTGTATTAAGACTAAACTAAATGAACATTTTCGCTACTTTATTCCCCCTTTTCCTTTTGTCCATGCTATACCAAGCCATATCTACTTTTGGTGTGTTTTCTGTGTTTATCAGGAATAAGAATATAAAGTACAGTGTTGGCGCTAATGTAGTATTGCACAGTAGATTTGTAGGGTGATTTTATAAAACATGAGGGTTTGTTAATATTTTTCCACCCCAAAAATGGCCAAAGCAAAAAAACCAACACCAACAACATTAAATACCCGTGATTGGACGTATTATCTCGGGGTTATAAAAACTCAATAAAAATTCCTCGATGTCCTTTAACTTTTTTCCAGGTAGATGAATCTTTGTTTGATGTTTTTCCTTAAACGCTGATTCAAACATCCGCTGAAAAACTGGAGAATTATCCGCTAACACTTTTTTATGGACGTGTAGCTGAGTTCCTTCTACCTCCAAAATTACATCTTGGGGAAGAAACAATGCTGACGGTGTCACCTTAGTCTGGTGGATATTGGTAGATTCGTCTAATCTTTTGGATTGGAATTTTTGTTTACCTTCAGCATCCATAGTGTTTATGTTTTCGGATTATTATCTCTCCAAACACATTTTATACCTGTTCAAAAGCGTCTTAGGTTAATGAGAATGTACAGCCATCTTGTACATGGAAGAATCAAAATGTAAGCTTTTATTTAAATGATAACCCAAACTGACCCAAACTGTTGTCAAAAGAAAAAAAGCAATAAAGATGCAAATTACGCATAAAAACTAAACAATGCCCTTTTTGGGAGTTGATGTAATCCAACTCTCCTATGTAGTTACTCTGGCAAACCGGAAATGAAACATTGTTTTGACCTTAGCACAAACCATCACCTCTGACAAGACTTAGTACTCGAAAATAATCGATAAATTCAATGTAATGTATTCAGAAACATTGTTTTGAGAGGAAGCTTTTCTATAATTACTTTGAAATGATTGAGATTTTAAATGGTAGGAACAATTTAGATATTTTTTGAGTTCAGAATTGCTTGCAAACAATTATCTACAAATATTCCGATTACTAACACACATTCAGTCAAACTTCGTTATCTCGAACTAGATGGGACTGTTTAAAAACTTCGAGATATCGAGAGTAAATAACTTTAAAAAAAGTGTTTGGGACATACAAATCACTTCGACATATCCATTATATTCGAGATATCAGTGTTTGAGATATCAAAATTCAACTGTAATGCATCGTAGAGTTTGATTTTTTCTTTAAGTACTACACAACAGGATTCAAAAGGTGTTTTTCGTCTATAGCTCGCTATTCTTGTAGGAAAAGCCCGGTAAATCATGTTATACAAAAATGAGCGTAGTTATTTAAATACAGCTAAGAAATACTTGCCATGCCAAATTACCTATCGTTGATTTTTAAATAAACACTAATCAATAAAATCAACTCCAGTCAGTACTTCAATACTTTGATCAATTATTTAGAACTTCTGTAGAACTGAACTGCTAAGCTGCAGATTTTATTTTGGAAGATCAGAAAATCTAAAAAATATAAGATGGGCTCATTGGTGTCCTCTCAACAATCATTTGTTAACATCACGTTCAATCTAATTTATTTTGCTTTGAATCTTTTGACTATTGTTTTTGGCAGAAACATGCCAGTTCATGAAATATTTACATTTTGATTCTTAAATGTACAAGATGGGCGCACTTCTTACTTAGTATTTTATTCCACAAGACTTTATTTAATATTTACTAGTAAAGTAGCATGTTACTAGAAAAATAAATTGCTTACACAACTTTTAAGATTTACACAATAGATTTATATGTATGCATTGTTAAAGGGGCATGGTCACGATTTTGGTAAAAAATTATTTTTCCAATTTTAATATTTACAATGCTTCAGAAAGGCATTTTTAATAGGCAACCCAAATCTGAGTGTCATTTGTTGAGTTATAAGCGAGTTACAGAGCTTGAAATTTTTCGCTATGTAAACAAAGCGTTTGTTTACATTTTGAACGTTGAAGTAAAATAAACCTAAAACGAATGTGTTAAACGTTAGGAACTGTTTGTTTATGCTTAATATAAATAAAAAGACAGACAAATAAGCAAACAAATTTTTTTTTACTGGTATATTGAACCTATGTAAACAAAAACAGGGCACGATGTTTACATAACAAAGAATTGTGAGCCCTGTATCTTCCTTATAACTCTACGAATGACTCTCAAATTTAATTTGATCATCAGAAATTCATTTCTTAAGCATTGTAAATAATAAAAACATAAAAATAGAAATTGACCAAAATCATGACCATGCCCCTTTAAGGGGATATGCAGCTATGTAGCAACCTCTAATGATACAACGTCCACTAATGATATAATGTTGCATTAGTGGTCAGGATGTTGACCGCTAATGATATGATTTTATCATTAACGAACAGCCTATCCGTCCGCTAATGATATAATTTCAGATTTATATCATTAGCGGTCAAAAACTGTGACCTCTAATGATATGGGAAAAAAATGAGAAATAAGTACTACCTTGACCACTAATGATACATATTTGCACACATTTTCAATTGCATTAGTGGATGGATTTGAAACCTTTAATGATATAACATGATAAAAGATTCTCTCTCTCTCTCTCTCTCTCTCTCTCTCTCTCTCTCTCTCTATCTATATATATATATATATATATATGGGTTTGTTAATTATAGATTAGAACAAGAAAGAATATCAATTATAGTTGGTTTAATTAAAACTACTTAAACAAAAGGGATCATGTCGTTGTAACAAAGAATATTAACCCGAGTTAAAATTGACCTGCGTTTCATTTTTCAACATTGATTATTGATTCGGGGAGGGGTTGGGGGGGGGGGGGGGCTTTTCTAACGTTGAAAACTGAGTCAAAAGTCGTGAAATGTATATCCCGAATTTCATTTTTCAACGTTGATTATTGATTTTGGGATTTGGGGGGGGGGGGGGGAGGGGCTTTTCTAACGTTAAAACTGAGACCAAACGTCGTGAAATTTATACCCGGGGTCATTTTTCAACAGCATAAAACAGGGTTTTTTTAAATCTCTGATGACCTTACACGTTGAAAACTGACCCTATTAAAAATTGACTCCGACTTCAGAGTTTTGAACTGTCTTTGATCAGAAGTGTAACTTGCTCTTCACTGTTTAATTGTACATGTGTGTACTTAAACGTTTCGGTTTCAAAACTTTAACTCTTTCATACTATCCGCTATATTTGCCGTCTTGGGTAATTTGACAAATCAAAGGTTGATTTTTCCGACTTCAATCATTTAATAGTACATTAGACTGAAAACGTGGTATGTAGCAACCTCTAACGATACACCGTCCAATTATGATATAATGTTGCATTAGAGGTCAGGATGTTGACCACTAATGATATAATTTTATTAAAACCGGGTCAGTTAACAATCTTTGTTTAACCGACATAATCACCATTGTTGAAGTTGTTTTAATTCAACCAACTTTAATTAATATTCTTTGTTGTTCTAATATATAAAAGCTAAAAGTTTAACAATGATTTATTAAAATCGTAAAATTGCTTTTCTTCAAACTTTCTTCAACTAAAAATATTTAGCACAACTCCTTAATGATAAATGATAATCAATTTGGATCTTCAAGTAAACAGACGAAGTCATAAATTGTATGTATTTTGTCTGTATGCGACTATTTCAGTTCAAGTAAAATGGCAAAATACCAGGGGCAATGTCAGAATGGTGTATGATCAAATAACTGCCCCCCCCCCCCTCCCAAATTGAAACCAATTCTTATGTAGTATCGTATCAAATTCAAATATTTATCTAACGTTTTACAGTGGTTGTATTACATATTATACTCAACATTAGTCACCATTTTCCATGACCTGTCCATCTATATATGACGTCACTTACGTTAAAAAAATTTCCAAATGTAAATATCGTCATTTTTCCTTGATACTTTGTCTTTGTAAGTATAGAGCGCAAGTATACTCAAGTACGATTTAAAATTTCATATATATATATATATATATATATATATATATATATATATATATATATATATATATATATATATATATATATATATATATATATATATATACTTAAATAAATAAAACAGAATGCGACAGTCCAAATTAAATAAATTGTTTACTGTTAGCGCTTTCAGCCATGTCGGCTCTTCAGACAGTTATACAAAATTTAAAACGTTGTTTGTAACGTTGTCAATGACGTCGTGTTTTTAAAAACACGACGTCATTGACAACGTTACAAACAACGTTTTAAATTTTGTATAACTGTCTGAAGAGCCGACATGGCTGAAAGCGCTAACAGTAAACAATTTATTTAATTTGGACTGTCGCATTCTGTTTTATTTATTTAAGTATTTTTTGCTGTACCAAGGCTTTATTTATGTACATATATATATATATATATATATATATATATATATATATATATATATATATATATATATATATATATATATATATATATATATATATATATATATAAAATCAAAAAAAGAAAATGAACAGTTCCAAAGTTTCTATTTACAGGCGCTTTCTAGATGTAAATCTAGGTGAACGTACATTAGTTATATCACTAGTGATATAACTTTTGTACGTTCACCTGAAGAAGGATGTAAATCTAGAAAGCGCTAGTGAATAGAAACTTTGGAACTGTTCATTTTCTTTTTCTTTTTTTTTTATCATTTATATTGTGTGATATCACCTTTCACTCTTTTTTGATTTTATATATAAAATTTTATATTTGATTGTATCATATTATATCATTAAATGCTGCATATCTATCCACTAATGAAATTGAAAATGTGTGCAAATGTGTATCATTAGTGGTCAAGGTAGCACTTATTTCTCATTTTTTTCCCATATCATTAGAGGTCACGGTTTTTGACCGCTAATGATATAAATCTGAAATTATATCATTAGCGGACGGTTAGGTTGTTCGTTAATGATAAAATTATATCATTAGTGGTCAACATCATGACCACTAATGCAACATTATATCATTAGTGGACGTCGTATCATTAGAGGTTGCTACACAGCTATCTTGTACATGTGGACCAAAATTATAAACAATTATTTTCTTGAAGTGACTAGTTTATGCCAAAGATAAAAAAAGCAATAACTATGAGGTTTGATATGCTATTTTGTAGGCAAATTTCACACAAAGTGCAGAATAATGCCTTTTTAAATCACTTAGAACAACTGCAGAACTGCACAGCTGCATATTTATCTTGAATATTTAAGATTCTGAAAAAAATTGAAAGAGGATTCATTGGTGTCTATTCAACAATCATTTGATGACAAAAGCACCCATTTTTATCAGTATGTATGGAGTCTAAGTTTAAACAAGAAAAAATTTAGTCTATACTTAAAAATCCTGTGTCTATGGAGGCACATTGACTTTTTTTTTTAAATAAAAAAAAATAAATAAAAACTCAACATAATCGGTCAGATGTTGAATGTGACAGACATCTCTTTAGCAATCCCAACTTTGTTATTTTTCCAGTTCTACGTGTATACATTAAAGTAAATTCTAAGAGTAGGGGGCCCAAAAGTAATTGTGTTAAAAAAAATGTATATATATATATATATATGAATATCTAACTTAATGTAGCTCGTGTCTACTGATAGTTTCTGAGACTATGAAAAAATAGGATATCTTATTTTGAGACTACATTATAACTTAATTAAGCAAGCTTCGACATTTTGTCAACAAATGGATGTAAAGTGGACGCTTAATTAATGAACTTCTTAATTTTTTAAAATAGTATTTCTAATCTTAAAGATTAAGCTGTAGCTGCGCAGTTTAAAAGTGATTTAAAATGCATTGTTCTGTTCTTGTAGGCGTAATTTGCATTCAAAACAACATGTAAAACCTTTTTATTTTATCCTTTAAAAACAATTTCGGTCAGTTTTTTGGCAGAAACAATGAATGAACAAGATGGCCGCACACTCTCCTCAAATCTAAAATACGTTGGTTTATACGGTCTGTCGAAAATCAACGAGTTTTTGTATGATGTCGACATATTTACATTTTTTTTCAACATTAAGCAATACCTGTTTTGTTGTTTTTCAATTATTGTTTTTAAAATGAAAGCACTGCACGTACCTTTATATTCCAAATTGATGTATCTCATTCAATGAACTGCTCAAACAATTTTGTCGTTGGGGTGTATAAATTAAATCGATTTAAAATATATCCACTCGCTGATAACGACGCTCTATGGGGCAATGTGTTTGACAACCTATTCAACAAAACCAGCATTATATGAATGTCGTTTATTTTAAAACAGATTGACCTTTAAAAAGGGTAATTAAGTCAAATGAATGAAACAGCCTGTAAATAATTTATCTTTTTATAATTAAAAGACTAAGATAAAACATTGCATTTAAGATATAATATTAAATTAAAAGCATATAGCTTTAAATATACCTGATATATATTTCCTATATTAATGATTTAACCTTACATTAAAGGTTTAGCCATGTAAATTTAATGCTTTAAATGTTGAGGTTATACAAGGGCAAATCAAGACATAATGGTACGTGTGTGGTGTAATATGGGTAGCATAATGCCATAAGCATAAACTACAGTAAAGTCTCAATCGTGGTTCTTTGGTGGTTTTTAGGGCAAATATGAGATTCAATGAAGAAGTATGAACAAAACGGTTTGGTTGTTTTATAACTTTGCGTATTGTTTTTAAGATCATCTGAGGTAAAATCTCATTAGAACTTTTTTTTTATCAAATTGCTCCCGGTGTTCACCTGCATGGTCATCCGTTTGTAAACTTTTTGTTCTATGTTTTAAACTTCTTCCTTAGGATATCATATATCCGTTGAAATTGGAACAAATATCTTTAATAAATGGTTTTCAAGTGTGTTCAATTAAAATGAAGGTCACGGTAACATTTCACGGGGAGTAAATTTAGAGAGAAAGAAGAGAAGTGTTTGTTGAATAACAAAATCTTTTTTTTATCAGAAACCAAGTAGCCAACATATCTAGACATTTGCATAAGCTTTCTGTTGCAAAATGAATTTAAGTTAATCAAATCTTGACTCCTAGTTGTCAGAAAGGATCTTATAAAGGGGTTAAAATTTCAACAAAATGATATGTACATGTTACCGCCAATACTGCAATTAGTCATATCTATTCTGGTTCTGCAATTAGTCATATCTATGCTGTGATGTCATCAGTTTTTGAGCTCAATATTTTTGTGTGTTGAGCCCGTGAATTTATATTGTGAGGTGGGCTCATGTCTAAGTTCACTTTGTACTGAATTTTCACTTGGGGATACTACTTAATTGGTGAGTGTTATAATGTGTATATTGTTAGAATGTTTTCCAATGCGTATGTACATTGTGCGGTAGAATTATATTATAGTACATTTGATAATTTTCATACTTTAATGTAGGTATAAAGTTACTATTTATGCATACGCATAGATATTTTAAGGTCATTATTAATGATACATTGATAAGGCTATATGGAGGTAGTTATGTGTAATTATGAGGCATGTGTGCAACTTTGCTGGCACTTCGCTGGATTATGTTAGGTTTATAATTGATATATTACGGGAAGTAACTCCATTTGCAACATGTATAATATCATTGTATTTTTCTAGAGTTATGCCTCTTTGTTTACATTTGTCGGTCGCCAAACTTTGCTAGGGTATTTCAGATTTTTATAACTAGATGCATATCTTATTATGATTAATTGAATTAGTTTATACTGATATATTTGATAGTAATACATTTCATCATTGTTAACATATATTAGCTAGGATGAATTAGTGTGTGTTTTTGAATTAGTTTATTTACAAATGTTTTTTCTCTTTTTTTGTAGTAAATCTTCTTTCGTCTTACGTCTTACGTCTATCGTCTTATGACTGACATCTAATCATCACATTGTCGTATACCATATGTACATTGGTCATCAATTATGTTTTGTCACCCTCCGAAATAAAGACGCATTTACAAGAGTACTAAATTTTCTTTATTTCACTGGCCAGTACAGTACATCTGGTGATAATGAATAGTGTTGAAAATCAAAAATCCAAAGGAAAATATGAAACAGGAGCAAAGCAAACACGGACCGTTACAAAAATTAGAGGTAGGATCGAGTGCCATGGAGGATTGAGCTCATCTTCCAACCGGTCACACCCACTGTGTGCTCTTTGTCGTAATCGTGAAATCAGAAAAATCCGTAGACAATTTGGTGATTAAATATAAGTATGAGAAACGTCAACATGCGACCCAGTTGAAGATTTTATTTACTGACAAGGTCGTTGTATCGACAATAGAGCTTACGAATAGATGACCTCAAAGGAGACTGTTGATAGTCCTGTTTTAACAATTTGTTTGTCAGTAGCTTGCCTCGCCTTAGAAACCTATTCATACATAGAACACGATCTTGCATATCGAATTATCTGAGAGACAAAAACTCCGTATGCAGCTGATGATGGTATAATGATATATAAGTACGAATGTAGATTATAGAAAAATTGAAGTCATCACGTTTATCATTAAGTTTTGTTATTAGGTTACCATCAATTAAATTTCAATAAAAAAAAAAAAGAAACTAATTCTCAAACTTTACGGCTTTAAAATGAATTATGTGGAAAATGTCATAGTTCCTAATAACATTCTACATTAAATCATGAGAAAAATAATCCCGATACCAATATTCAATTTTACATTAATTAAAAAAATAGATTAAGAGATTGTTTAAAGCCATTTTTGGAGAGACTGTAAGCGTTCTAGATATATTTCATTGGTCAAAAATGGACAAAACTTCAGGGTTTGTTACTTATTTCTCTCATATTCTAAATAAACTGGCATTAAAAAACATTGTTAACAAAAAATTAAGTCCCGGTTCATTAGTCCATTAAATTAGTTGTTATGGAGCGTCATTGAAACAATTTATATGTTGAATTTCATACATCTGTAGTCATTTTTGATACATTATGTTTTTGTCATATAAACAGGGATATTGATTAAAAGTCGAAGTTAATCTTGAGTTTTTTGATTATCAATGATCTCTGTTGATTGATTTTTGGTGCTTAATAATGAATAAGTTGAATATAAATTGAATATAAATTATATGTACAAACGATTGTATATATAAAACTGGAGCAAAGCTCGTTGCAAAGCAACGAATGGGTCTTCCGTTAATGTCGAAAATAAGCTTAAGGTTCCTGTAAGGAGAAAATTTCTTACACCAATAACAGGAGACACTAAAACAGAAAGATTAAAAAAAATCGAATAATTCTTGGTACGACTTAACAAATCCGAATGGTTTTAAGTACGAATTAACAAAAACCTTCACGATTTCAATAACGACTTAACAAAAAAAAATCCGAACATATCAAAGTAAGACTTAACAAAAATTGAATTATTTTTGGTACGAGTTAATTTCACTTTGAACTTTACGCTAGTTTTTAAACCAAGAACGCGGAATCAAAATTTCCGGAAAATCGATTTTTGATCCCCGATATAACTGCAATGCATCATCCGATTTTAAAACAGATTTCAGATTTGAATTCACCATGGCAAGTTCTATAAGACTGTAGTATTGACTTATTTTGTTTAAAAAATTGGAAATTTCCAAAAATTTAAACAACTTCCAGTCTTGAACAAAATTGATGAATAAAATTTTAACCCCCCCCCCCCCCCAGTACACAATAGAATTGATATATATATCATTAGTAAAAATTACTAAGCGATATCGTTAAAGTTTATGGAGAAATCTTCCGGACAAAATCACTTTTTCAAAAATTAAAAATGGCCGTCAAATTTGAACGGAAGTGACGTAAAAGCTGAAACTTTAATAACGTTGAGGCATGATAACAATACAAAGGCTCTGAAAATTTCATGGACATCAAATTAACACTTTTTGAGATATAAAGCCGAGAAGGAGTCAGAAAAAAAATAAAAAATAAAATAATACTAAAAAGATAACGAAGAATTCCGTTGGAAACGGAAGACCCTTATAAAAAGAAACTGAAGAAAAACAAAAGGGCCTTCCGTTGGAAAGAAAAAAGAATTTTAAGATGGCCAATTTGAGGTTTTTGTGTGAGGAAAAACGATATTAGCAAAACTCTTTATCTATTAACCAATGTGTAATTTACACCAACCCTAGAATATTTGCAAAGTTTGAAGAAATCGATCGGTTTGTTCTTTTTAGTGGCAATCTCAAAATACAGGTACATTTACTTTAGGAATATATAGGAAATAATAGTTTTCCGTAATTCGAAGCAGATTAAAAAAACACTACAATAGCTTTTTTTTTAATCAAATAGCAATATGTGATATGTAACACCGTCACACAGGTACCTGGTATATAAACCCTTCGAATTCGTTAACCCGATTGCACACCTGAAACTCGTGGCTAACGTGTAGTATTTCTTTCGTGGTCTTTGGATTTTTTGCATTGAATTCTCATTCTATGTGCATATTCTGTTTGTAAATTATATATTGACCTGTTTATTTGATGTTTGTATGTTTATAGCTTGAAAAAAGTGCGTAAACCTTGATAATTTTATCGCAGCCGTGGAACACGGCGAGGCAAAATGTACGTCCACACAGCTGAAACTTTTACAGCGAAATACTTTGAACTGTTAAGAGGTCTGCGCTTTATATAGGGGTTGCAGGGATAACGGTGGTGAAAGAGAAATATTGCGGACAATCCCTATTTACGAGTGGTGTTTAGCTTTAAGGCAGTATGGGACACTTGTCGATGTTAATGTGGATTGAAGTACAATAAAATTCAAATACTTTCACCAGTTTAAAATTTGCAAATTTTGCCATGTTTAACCAAAAATACGTTTAAAATTTGTTTTGGAAAGGTAAAAATATTAAAATTCCTGATTCGAACTCATGACATACATATTTGTAGTGAATCCTCTAACCCACTTCGGTACGCTGTTTGGTGACAACACTGTGAGTGTGAACGATACTATTCATAATTTTTTTAAAAATTTTTTTATTGTTTATTTCGATAACAAGTACGTCACAACATGGAAGTGTACCATAATCTTAACTTAATCCATTATTGTGTGACGGACCTGTTTTCTAAGAAAGTCAGGTTTTATGAGTATTTTAACAAAGAACGTTAAACTTTATAAACAGGCAATAAAAGGAATAAATAATTAATAAATAATCTTTCATTAGTTTTTATCTAAATATAATGTTGTCTATTTTTTTTTTAAATACTTTTAATAATATATCATTTTAAGCAATACAATGTCATTTTGGCTGAATTTAACTGAACAAACACAGCACATGAGTGTATCATTACTGGTTTAAAACATATTTAAGGTCTTCCGCTTCCGAGCAGAAGACTTTACTATTATTTTGAATTTTTTAAAAGATTTTTATTGTTATTTTTTTCTTCTAGACGCCAAATTTGATCCTTAATATCTCGCTCATTTGTTCACCGATTGTTTTGAAATTTTCTGGTCTGATAACATGCTACGCGATGTTGTCGTTTCATATTTTAGTTGATGAAAATCCTCATCCGGTTTTGAATTATTCCCCTTTTAGTAAAATTTAACGACTTTTTTTGTCGAATGGTTTTAGCATTAACGATGACAGGCATAGTCTCAAAGATGGGCTGGTTTGCAATTGGAAGCTGATACATTGAATTGGTGCAAGAAATATTTGATTTGTTATTTAAATACAAATAAAAGGAGTGATATAGGTGTTGAAACAAAGGTTAGAAAAAAAATGCAGAACAACTCTCGCATTTTCCGTTTTAGTTTTCTACCTGATAATAATTTGTTATAAGATGTATTTTTAAAAGGTCTTGGTCTTATCGAGACCTTTCATTCGGTATACAGAAAAAGGGGCTGGCCCCTATAATTAGAGAGTTAGAGGCGTCAAAAGTTTCTTGTCAATAACTTGTGAAGGAATAAAAATTTCTAAAGCATTATTGAAGAAAAGTTGTAAAAAAATAAATTCCAAATCCTTCCGTACTATTTGATTTGATGTTTTCGTAATTTATAGTCAGTATTTGCAGAAACAATTGTTGTCAGTTCGGTCCATTTTTGTGGGGGTGTGCACGTTTAGGAGGTTATAAAAGGGCTTCTTGTAATGCACTAACTGATACATGCAGCGCGTAAAGATGATTTCACATAAAATTCCCAAATGTTTTTAATCATATGTACATTTTTATTTCATAAAGATGAACCTCTTTGACCATATTTTTGTTGTTTGTTTCATAACTGTGTCCCTTTCTATATTTAGATGCATTTCGAGACTTCAGGTAACCGATCGATAGTAGAGTCGCTAGCTGTATTCAGACTGTCGCCCATACGACAGTGCATGTGCTTGTAGAGCTGGACGTACACATGTTTAACGTCCCACTGTATTACTGTAACGCAGACATTTTGAATTGTTTCAGTACTGTGAGATGTGTTAATAAAAAGGTTCCAATGCATGGTAATTAAACTCAACTTTTCTACAATACACGGCCGTCATATAATGCACAATGTGTATTAATGACATGACAAATGTACGCTGGCAATTTAAACGAACAAGGGATTGCTTCCGATAGAACATTTCTTTTAAAGCAAAACAAATTACACTGATTTACGATGAAGATAATATTATCACCGTGGAGATGATTTTAAAAAGTGAACTTAATATTCGTATACGATAATATTTGAATCCAAAGCTGCTTATCTTAAGTAACGGTAACCGTTATCAGGGATATTAATTATGACTTGTCCCGCGTTTTGTTTTTTTTATTTGCAAAACATCTACAAAAATATAAAACAACCTTCAGCAGCAATTCATAAATCATTTATTACAAACACAACTTTAAAGAGGTAAGTAAATAAATTGTTCCTTATAATTGTAATCACTATCTTCCATGGAAAAAAGTGGCATGGAAAACATGTTGTTCAATGTTCATTAAATACGCTGTAGCCTTAGCAATCAAAAATTATTAACAAACTGTATATTAATAGACTGACACATTAACAAACATTAAGACCCGCAATGTGTTTTTATTACAAACTCTTTAAAATGTAGACTCAATGACTGAATTCTTTACCGTTTTCCGTTTGGGGTATTTTGAATCACGTGTGTACGCTATGTGTACATATATATTAATAGCCATATTGATAAACACTTTAATTAGGTGTTTGATTTTTAAAAGATTTGGTGTACATGCAAAGCAATGCAATGCTATGACTATTTAAATTCGAACAATGTATATGGTGAGGGTTGGACTGATACTGGTTCTGCTTGTTCTACAAATAGCGAATATAAGACGAAGTATTGGAATGTTATTTTTTAAACAAATAAGTATTGATTTCTTAAAAGCTTGCATTACTAAACAAAGTATTTCATAGAAAGCATTATTAGTTATCTTAGCTGCATATATGTACCTCTCGGTCTGGAAAATTGACTACCATCCGAAATTTTTCATACAAGGGCTAAAGACTTGTAGCTAACATTACCTTTAAAAATACATTTTAGAATTTGCCGCTGTTCGTTCATAATTCATAAGACGCGCAGATTCAAGTGGTAATATGTCGTTTGATATGGGATTTATGACGTCTATTTATATTGTTTTCATTAAAATTATTTTATCATTTCAAGCTTGTAGGTGGAATAAAAACAGTTTCACATGTTATATGACATAAATATTAACAATATTCAATGCCTTTCCGTCATTTTCAAGCAATGGTAAAACGGAATCTCAAAATAAGAAAATACACGCAAAGTAAACTGCATTCACAGTACATGATTACATTGTATGATGTGTCTCAAAAGTTCCTATTTTGGACTCGTCCACTATAACTGCGAAAAATTAATGAATGAGACATTCTGGCGCGGAATCTTGTAAATAAAATTTCTATTGGTCAGAATGGATTCTTTCGTGAGGGTCGGGGTAGGTATAAAAACCAATTTAATCGTTCAAAGTTTTGAATTGTTAACAACAATATATCAAATCGAATGTTTAGAACGATTTATAAATCCAAAATACAGTCTTGTTTAATCGGTTGACGTGTGAGCATGTGTATTTAGAAGGCAGGCATCCTTACACTCTATTTATTTAAGACAAATGAAATTGTCCAGCAGATAGAGAAAACAAAACTCCCTGGCATTTTAGTTCTTCCATTTAACTTTCCAGACTGCATGTTATAATAAATTTAAGATTTTGTTTGTTAATAATAATTCAAAATTAATTAACAATGTACACTGTAGTACGCCAGTACGGTGTGTTCCCGTTTTGCACACATTTGATAATTGGATATAGAACAATTGGTGTGATTTGTGTTGTGATAACAATTATAGTCTGCTTCCGGTCAAAGATTTACCTGGATTTTTACCTGTGTTTTATCAGACCCTCAACCTCCACGCCGTAAAATTTTCTGATCCGCGCAAGCTCCCCCTTCTCGAAAAACAATTTCTTTTCTTCAAAACCCCTTGTGAAATTTCCAGGATCTCCGCATATATACTAAAACATTCATTGGCGCTTGCTTTCGATAAAAAATACGAGTAAAATGGTTGTTCTTTTTACCTTCATACCTGGCATACCCACTATGTGAATATAATCGTCGTCCATATTCTGTCTTTATTAATTCAATTAGTGTGTTTAAATAAGTTTCTCAAAATAAAATGCACGTGCGAAAAACAACATTCGGCGAATCAAAATATAAACAACTTATAAAGATCTTTATTTGCTTATATACATGTAGTATAGTACTTTGTTTCTTTTACTCAGTGTTTATACATCTAATATTGTACCATGGTAAGGTATTATTTTTTCATATAACGTCACAAGTTTGACGCAGTTACGACGGAAGACCTAATCGTTGCTTGCAACGAGCTCGTCTCTAGTTTGAATGTATGATTCAACGGATGTTGAACGTAACATTTTTCCTCGAGGTCGTGTTGCTAAAATTAAAATAACACCTACATGAATGAATTAGAACAGGAACTTCTGCAATTATCAAATTAAAGCTTAGATAATAGGCTTTTTTTTAGCTTTCAACCAAATATTATAAAATTCATATTTGTTGAAGATTGATCATAAAGAATAGTTCTTTCCTCAGTGAACGTCTGGTACTTGAATGAAATATACGATGTCTTATATAAACTCTTCGATATCGTTACACCCGATTGCACACCTGAAACTCGTGGACGACGTAAAGTATTTGTAAATAATGCATGGACTAATTTTTTTGATGTGAGTATTGTCCTGGCTTGTAAAAAGTGCGTAAAATTTGTAAAATTTGACAGAATTACACAATCTACAGTGAAGTTCTTTGAGCTGCTTAGAGGTCTATGCCAATTATAGGGACAGCAGTGGTGAAAGAGAAATATAGCGGAGAGTGCCTATTTACAAGCGGTGTTCAGCTTTAAATGAACCAATGTTGTTTTATGCATGTTCACCCCTGCGAATGTGTTCGGAATGCTTTTTTATCGTTGCTAAGTATGTAATAAATCCAGAGGTGCTCGAATGAAAGTTCACCAGACTTCACCGAGATTTGTTCAGTTCCTGTGAAATTTCGAGCGGAAGTATGAGTGTTCGGATAATATTCTCAAAATACGTAAGTACTGGTCGATTTTCATATCATATTCTACTTTGATTTATGTTAAAACATAAACATCTTTTGAGATGTATGTCTTATTTCACCATTTAGAGGTTTTTTAAATTAAACGATGATATTCAGAATAGAGTTATCGTTCGTGTTCAACCACGTGTAGTGGTTGATAATGGGCGAATTTATTGATCAAAAACTAGTTTTGGTTTTAATTCGGTTTTGCAAACTTTTCATTTATTTGCAAAACTGGTTTAGAACTAGTTTTAAACTAAAACTAGTTTTTGTATTTATTGGCTTTAAACTGAAACAAGTTTCCAGGAAACCTAAAACCATCTTCGAGTGCGGTTTCGGGGGTTTTAAATCCTTTGAAGATGGCGGAGAGGTGTTCAAAAGAGAGTTGTTGATACTCAAGTGTGGCACATGTATCAAAGAATGAACTTAGCGAAGCATATGGGTATCGTTCTAACGTTAAACATATGTGTCTCAAAGGATCTATGATAGTACATACATGTATAGTACTGACCAAAATAATAATGTGGAAGAGACGGATTCCATTAATACAAACACTGAGAATTACCCTTTGCAATTGACAACAGGCAAACAAAAAATATCCATAGTGGTTGATGAAAAAAAGGAATTCATTGAAAGATCTGCTCATAACATTTTTTTAGTACACATTATAATGCTTGAATAAGTTCGCCTGTCTATCTCATTGATGGCCATTTAACTACGGCTCTTTGAAATCAACAAGATTTGTCTGGCTTGTGAGCTAAGACCACGTAATTAGTAGATATTTCACTTGAAACCAGTGTCATTTTTTAACTTGTTTCAAACGCCTTGGGTGAATCAAATGATCTCTATTGATATACGTGTAGAAAAATGAATATTAATATAGTTTTTGGGAGTTGATTTTAATCAACTCTCCTATGCAGTTACTCTGGCAAACTGAAAGTGAAACAGTGTTTGGACCTAAGCACAAATCATCACCGCCGACAAGACTTAGTTCTTGAAAATAATAGAAAAATTCGATGTGAAGTATGCTGGAGCATTGTTTTTCAAGGAAATTTATCTATAAACACTTTGAAAATAGTCAGATTTTATATAATACGAACAATGCAGATATTTTTGTAGTATCATGTATTCTTACGCCAGAGTTTAATATAGTCTCGTTCAAACAAACGCTCGGCTGTCTCCGTAAATCTCCGACAGAGAGGCTCTCTTGCGTGTCAGAGATTAACGGAGACAACTGAGCGTCTGGTTGAACGAGACTAGAGTTCGATACCAATAGTGTTTGATCCATACAATTTTTAGAATTGCGATTACTGATACATAGTTTGAAATCTATCTTAAAGTATTACACACCATGATTCATATAGGGGTTTCTCAAAATTCTTGTCGGAAAAGTCTGAAAATTCATATTATAAAAATGTGCCTAATTTGAATACAGACTAGAAACTGATTGAAACGCAAGATAAGTTGAATTTGAAAGAAATGATAATCGATAAAATCAACTCCCGTCAGTACTTCAGTACTTTGATTCATAGCAGCATTCACTTTTGCAAAATATTGAAATGGTGTTAAAAGCAAATTTTGCAATGGGTTCGCAGAATAACCTAACATGTGGGTATTGCCAGGAAAAAGTTGTGTACACACTTTTAATAAAGACTTTCATGCAAATGCAGATGAGTTCAAAAATTGTTCTCTTTAAATTTTTAGAACAAATCCAGTAGGTATGCGAGTGCAATGGCAGCCATTCTTCTAAACTAACTTTCCATTTAGTGCTAAACCTTCAAACCACCCAACTGGTTTCAAACAGATATGAAACTATTATCAAACCATAAACCTAAACTCGAACTAGTTTGTGATCAATAAATTCGCCCAATATAAACATTGGATTGATTAATAAAATCATAGCCATGTTTGATGCTTGTGGTGGGCAATATCATGTTAAAAAAATATGGGTGAATGTTTTGCAAAAAAAACTTAGTATATCGAGCCATTTTCAAGGAGCATTCTGCATAAAATAGTACAGTCTGTTTCACTATTGATGTTATTACTAGGTCAGGCGCGGATCGAAAATTGATTCTAAAAGAGAATCACTACTACGCATGTTAATTGCTGTCGCAACAGCAGAAAAATAACTTTTTTTGTATTGTCACATTTATTTCTAGAACACATTTTATCCACCAATTAATGAAGATAAAGTTTAAAATCAATAAAACCTCTAGAATTTATACTTGACTACAAGTACCTAGATTCTCTAAAATAGACTATAAACACGAGGCACGATTTTAACTGGGAAACTGAGGGGGTCAAATAAAACCACGTGGTCTAAAATTTAAATGACAATAACATTCGCAGGGGTGTGTTGTGTTCTGTCATCTACGGGTACGAATTATCAGGCTACTGCCGAAATGTTACTTTAGCACGCGTTGACGTCCTTATCCTTTTACTCTCCTCTGCTGACTGTCGTTAAGGTAAGACGTGCATTACACTTGTAAATTCATGATAAACCTATGCTTGAGCTTTATAAACAACACACTCATGGGGTCACATCGCTCACCTGAGCAACAATGACTTTATATGGACGTTCAAAGGATATTGTGCCATATGGCCCCTCGGTAGAATTACAAAAAATAAATACCGTAAAGTATCCGAATTGTACGCTTATTTTTGCAAACACTAAGTCTTTGACATTGCTCCTTTATTGATTGCAATTTTTGCCCCACACCTTCCCCCACTTTATAAAGCGATCGAAATATAAAAGAGCATATTGGTACATTTTTTCCTCATCTTCTTAAAACCAGTTCTCTGTAAACACACATATTCAAAATAGGATGGCTACAGTTTGTCTCATAATTCCTTCAAACTTGTCATATGGTATCATATAAGGTTGAAACTTAAATATATTCAATTTTTTTTCTCAGCAACCCCCGTTACCATGGTAACAGGAATGCAAAACTTTTGACCAACATGGCCGATTTTTTGCTTGGCTATTTTGTAAAAACTACGCTTTTTACATCATTTGTATTACACCTCTGCATCGAACTAACCCCTGATCACTAATATTTTTTCCAACTTCTATAACAACACTTTACATTGACATATTGTATATTTTGCATGAATAATTTGAAACATGGTAATACTAAGTAAAAAAGTTGCTAAAACAGGGTTTTGGAAATTTTGAAAACAAAATAAAAAGTTGAATAAAGTTGGATCAAAATAAAAGAAATATACAGGATCATCAAAAAATATCACTTACATCATCTAAAACTAGAGGCTACATAAAATGAAAATCATTAGAACTATTCTTGGGCAAATATTAGGATTGTTGTTTGCAACCAAATGAAAAACCGTCAAATTGGCAATATGCCAAATTTGAGATTTCATACATGGAAAACATTAATGAAACCTATTTAAGCTTTACAACATAACAAATATGATAGTGTTTGAAACACATATTGAAAAAATATGATCATAAATAAAGGTCTAGTTGAATAATTCTGGAACAAACCCCACCCCCGGATTCATTATTATGCCAAATACATGTAACACATTTCATATATGTATCATGTTGTGCGTGTCACACAGAATCTTTCTATAACTACATGTAATTCAACAAGGAAAAGTTACACATTTGACCATCTTAGACAATTAAAACAATAATTATTTATAAAGATGTCAGTAACAAAAATATTCTGGAGCACCCCCACCTAAATTCACCATTATGCCAAAAAAAAGTTTCCATACATGGATAATGTAGTGCAGCATACATAATCTTTGACACTCTAATTCAACAAGATTAAGCTTCTTATCCAAACAGCTATGACAGTGTTTAAAAGGGGCATGGTGACGATTTTGGTCAAATTTTATTTTTCTGTTTTTATTATTTGCAACGCTTTTAGAATGCATTTCTAATGGTCAAATGAAACTTGGGTGCCAGTCGTTGAGTTTTAAGCAAGATACAGGGCTCACAATTCTTCGTCATGTAAACAATGCTCATGCCCTGTTTTTGTTTACATGTGTTCAATATACCATTGAAATTTTTTTAAAGCTGGTTTGTCTATCTTATTATTCATTTTAAGCATAAATAAACAGTTCCTAACGATTAACACATTCATTTTAGGTCTAAAACTGGAATTTTCACTTCAACATTCGAAATGTAAACAAACGCTTTGTTTACATAGAGAAGAATTGTAAGCTATGTAACTCGCTTATATCTCATCAAATGACACTCAAATTGTGGTTGCCTATTAAAAATGTCTTACTGAAGCATTGTAAACATTAAAATCGAAAAAATAATTTTTGACCAAAATCATGACCACACACTGAAAAAATATTATCATAAATAGAGGTTTATTAAAATTATTCTAGAACATCTGTCCCCCAAAACCTGGATTCATCATTATGCCCAATAACAGATTTTATTCATGGATCATGTAGCGTAGCATACAGAATTTTTCTATAACTTCAACAAGATTAAGCTTCATAACAGTAATATGACAAATTATGACAGTGTTTGAAACACAAATTGAAATAATATGATAATAAATAAAGGCATGGTAAAGTAATTCTAAAATACACCCAAACCTGAGTAGAATTTAGAACATACAGGTATCGATCATGACTGCCGACAAGAGTTTGTACTTTGAAATACAAATAACAATATTATTACAATGCATATAGTGGTAGGTACAATAAAATGAACTATTTCTGCTCTGTAAATTGTAAAACTCACATTTACAATTGCGATGATATTTATAAGGAAAATATTTCTCCTAATAATAACAAAACTAGAGCAAAATGTTAATTATTAGGGACACTTTTGACTTGTCAAGACTTCATATTTATGACATCACAATTATCATTGTTCAAGCTCATGGTTATGCTTATGCAGTTTTGCATTAAAATGACCTGCTCATGGTTATGCTTATGCAGTTTTGCATTAAAATGACCTGATTTATAATTAAGCATACTATTACAATTCTTCAAGTGTAAACATAGCTTATAAATGACAACATTAAAAGTTCATCAATATATAGAGGATATCTATATTGTGTGATTTTATATTTGCTTTATCCAACGAGTTGAAATGGTGTATATATTCGCGAGGCTTGCCGAGCGAATATAACCATTTCAACGAGTTGGATAAAGCAAATATAAAATCACACAATCATAGATGTTCTATTTATCTCATACAATTTGATTTATATTATGAAGCTTTTGAGACAGTCCCTTATGTGACCCGAATTGTTGTTGTTTTTTTTTTCAAAGATTGAAAACGATGATGCAACGTTGTGTTATGCGGCTATTGTGACCTTGCGCAATACAATTTTGTACGCCATTCCTGAGATAAATCTAACTGTTTTAATGTAAAGTTTCACTGAAATAAACCTTAAAATAATTTTTTAGCTCTAAATAATTTTTCTTAGAGCTTATTCACTTGATTAAATGGAAATTCCGATTAGAAGACGTGAATAATCAAGTTTGTTGACATACACGAAGTTGCGAATGCTCGTTAGTTTGAACTGACTCGAACGAGGAACAGTTGTTGATGTTCCATAAAACAAACACTATAACCTTATGATTCGAAATTAAAGTGAATAAGGATGCTTACTGGTGGTGGAATAAACTTCATATGAAACATTATTTCGGTAAGTTCTTGTATATAAACACAATCAGAGCGCTCTGTTTTCATCGCGTCGTCAGGATGAAATCCTTCATAGTTAACGTAATTTGCAGTTTTATAAAAATCACAAAGCAAATTGAAAGTTGGAAGGGGGCTAAACTCATCAAAAATCTGTGGTTACGGTTGTGTATAACTTTCAAAATTGTGGTTACGGTTACGATAATGTATACCCCCCCCCCCCCTGGTTCCGACGCCTATGCGACGCAGTTATGTGTTTTCCTTCATATATATAAATTAAATCTTTGACAAAATCCCTTTTATATCAATTTTTGTAGTAAGTATAGTTATGTTGAGAGTACTAGCAAATCTTCGTAAAAACATATAGATCAAGGTCACTGAAGCGTTGAAGCAAGGGGCTGTGTCAAAAATAGTTCGGACCGGAAGTATTTGATATAGCATCACCCGTGTGATATAGCAAAGGTTTATCACACGGGTAATATACACCACACGTATGAGATAAATCAAGATATGAATTTAGTATGATTATATCTTCTGTGATAGCATCTTGGAAAATTCGATCTTACTGTAGCAACCAAGTTATTATAATTTATAACCAATATTATTTAAATTATACATAAAGGGGAACTTGTTATACTTGTAGTATGCATCGGTAAAAGACTGCACAATTATGCACTGTCCTAGACCTACATGTACATGTATAGGCAATATCTTTCTCTTTGGAGTTCATATTTTTTTTGGCCTACAATACTGGTTTATATTTTGAATATAATCTATTTTTATTAATTTTTGCACAATCCGGTCTTATATTTTATTATCAAATTTTTCATAAAATAGGGAGAATCACATTACATAAGAAATTGCTTGGGGAAGTAAATATTGAAAAAATATATTTGCAACAAAGTTAGACCTAGGATTATTATGTGTTCAAGAATACGTAATTGTAAATAAAAATTACCTTCTTTCTTCATTGTGACTTATTTTCCTCAAGTAAACACCAAACAACCGCAACAGACGACAAATGAAATGTCAAAACACTATGTTTACAACTACACTTTGCACCTCCAGATACTAGAGAGTTTATCAAGAGGGAGTAACTAGGTATCAAGAAATGCTTCAAATATTAAATATTTATGAATATTTAAGTCTTTATATCTTTTACGTCTTTTATTTGTCCACCAATAATTTATATGTTTTATAATATATTGGTCTTTCATATTTAATTGTCACACTTTATATTATTTTTATGTTTGTTTTTTTTTATATTATCTTAAAAAAAACTTTTAAAAATCTTTAAAAAAAACTATGAAACATTTTGGAATTAAAAATATGATTTCTGATAGATTTAGAAATTAAAAAAATTTAAGCAATATATTCATTTTCAACTCATTCTAAGAAAAAAAAAACTGTTTCGACAACTTTTAGAATTAATAAATATATTTAAACACTTAATTTCATCCTAAATACACGTTTTGAAAAATTGACAATGGGGCAAAAGTTTGTTCTCCGTTTCCATAGCAACAAAGGACCAATATCTAAAACTATTTTTACACAATCATTAAAGAATATCATCCTTTTAATTTTTTGTACAAAGATTAATTGTTTACCGAGACATTTCTAATGATAAACCAAAATTTCAGCGTCAATCATAAAAATTATAGGCAATATACAAAGCCCACATTTTTGCTGGGTTTGAGTCATTATTTGTTCACATAAATTTATAACATTCAACTAAAGATATTTTCAATTAATAGATCCTATTCAGCATTTAAAATGTAAACAAAAAAACATTAATTAATGGCCTTAGCTCTGTGTACAAACATAGAATTGTGAGCAAAGCTCTGTATCCTGCTTATAATTCCAAGCTTGGCACTCAAACATGGTTAGTAAATAGAAAATTATAAGCAATTGAAACAGAAGAAACATTCACTAAAACAAATAAAGAGCACAATCAATTTTTCAAAATGAATCATATATATACCTGAATATTTTCATTAGCGATTTTAAACCCTATTTAAACTGAATAGACTCGGGAAAATGCTGGGCATCTCAACAAAACACATTGCTTTAATCATCCATTACGCGAAAGATCATACCGAATTACCAATAGAATGAATTGTTTTTAGTATGTTATTAATCCATCAGATTTTGCTCATTTTGCGCAAAAACAGTTAACTGTCTGATTTACTGAATTCTATGTTTGATTTGATACGTAAAAGTTACAAAGTACAGGCGATCGTTTCCCACGTTACAAAACATAAATAATGAAAATGAAACGAAGATCAAATCAAGCTAACACCACCGTCAAAATTGAAAACTATCAACGCATTGAAATATTTAAGAAGTAAAATCGACACCAATGTATTTTGCATGTTTCAAAGATTTCCTTCGCATGCATACTGTTGCACAACAAATTCATCTTTGTCAGACCGAGGCTGACCGACCCATTTATCATACGTCCAACGTGGAGGCTTTTAAAAAAAGAACACTGTATTCGAAATACGGAATACCGAAGCCAAAGTTATAAACTGATTGAACCCCCTTTCCTTTATTAATATTTTTGCAATGAATCAAATTTGGAACAACATAAGCCCTCTATTTTGCAATTTATATTTTCTCTTTCCATTAGGATGATTTATGCTAAATTACGTTGAATTTAACTCAATAGTTCTTGAGAAGAAGCTTTTAAAAATGCTACCCACCTTTTTCAGTTTCGAATGCAAATGCGAATTTACACTTTGCAGAATGCAAACTAGCCTTTTATTTCTGCAATTTATATTTTCCTTCCCATAGGGATGCTTTTTGCCAAATTTGGTTAAAATTGGCTAAACGGTTTTAGAGAAGAAGTAAAAAATGTAAAAAGTTTTCAGAATGACAGACGGATGACGAACAAAATGTGATTAGAAAAGCTCACCTGAGCTTTCAGCTCGGATGAGCTAAAATCCTGCTCTTGACCATGAATGTTAAATGTAACCAAGAATGTTAAATGAAATTAAAATAAAATATTGATTAAAAAATTAATAAAAGTATGATAATTTAGATCTAAATCCTTAAAATATTGTGATGAAAAATGATAGACAATAGAATTTTATTGTCTTTTAATAAGTTAATCAAATAAAAGAGATATGGAAAAATTTCACAAATGTGTTACGAATGGCAATGCAGTTTTTAAAATTTTGTTTGCATTTAAAGACACCAAATCCTAAAAAAAATGAGCATTTTAAAGGAGAACGTCCAATCTAAATAACATTGGTTAAAGCACAAACAAAATCACTCTATATAGATATGTTTTATACATCTTTTGATATAATTTAGATAAATGTTTTAGAAAAATTTTATTACATTTTTCATTGAACGTGTAAATATGACATGAACTCATACAAAATCGGCAATTAAAAGAAAAAAATACTGCTTTCTTTTAAACATACATTTTTTCATCATAAACTCATGATTCTCTTGTATTCCCTGATATATTTTACTCAAGGGGCCCACAACGCCAACCTGAACATATTTCTTTTATCATTCAATGTAGGAGTTTTCAGATATAATTCTTTCCAAAATGTAAGGCCCTTATAGATTTTACAATACATTAATGTTCTTTGACCCTTAGCCTCAAAGTATTCTTTTTTTCATCGTTAAAATGTTATTTGTCTTCTAAACTTAAATGAAATAAAATGCATAGAAATTTATTGTAGGTATCCAATAATGCATTAACTTATAAGTTGCATGTCAACATATTTATCTTGCATGTTAAGATAACCAAGTTGTATGTTGACAAAAATTAGTTTCATGTCAATACACTGTATATTTATCTTGCATGTTAACATAAAGAAGTTGCATGTCGACAAAAATAAGTAACATATAGCATCTTGAATGTCACCCGTGGGCGTCATTTGAGATTTTTTGAGATTTTTTATTTTTGCAATTTTCCTGTATATTTACATATTTATCTTGTGATATATTTGATGAAAATACCTTGCTCAGATGTCGTTGAATTACATATCATGTAACTCGATTCCTTATGCTTTCTTAATACTCCTGCGAGGGAATATAAAAGTTGATATCAAATTAAAAACACATAGTTGTACTGGTGGATTAATGGCTCAAACCTCTTTACCAATGTGTGGTAAAGCTCCATAGCGTCCTTAAGCCAAGCATTGACTGAATGTAACATTTACATTAGAAGACTTAATAATAATTTTTTATTTATATGGTATAAATAAAAAAAATTAGGATAATTTAGAATTATTATTATTAGAAATAAGAAACCTAATTTTTGGACATCAAAATGTAGTCCAAGAATAAGTGTGTGTAAATGTGTGTGAAAAAAAGAAAGGAAAAATGCCATTACTGTCATGTGTTGCATTAAATTACTTGGACTAAACGTGTTCTAAATAGACATTAGAAGTGTTGTCAATTAAGCTATTTTTTTTTATTTGAACATTTGTTATTGGATATTGTTATTTTAAAACCTTAAATGATCACGTTCAATAATTATTTTAAAGTTGAGTAATAAACTGTCAATTAAATTTATCTCGAATTTGATTTCACAGGAAGAAAACAAACCATGAATTATTGCATGATCATTTTTGTTTTTCTGCTGACTGCACTACCAATGGTATTTTCTTCGTGCAGAATATCAAAAGGTAATTATGTGTCTAATTTTGCTGAAGAAGGTTAATCGAATTAATGATAATTTTGTCTCATTGATTATAAGACATTTTATTGACTTTATTGTTATTTTTGTCGCATTTAGACGATGATGTGAGTGAACATTGCACAAAAAATCCAGAGGGTATGTATTTTTCAAACAGAGATCCTAAATTCGGGTAATGAAGCTTAAAGTGTCATAAAAAAATTTTACTGTAAAAAACATTAAGATTAAATCGATCATGAAAGACTTCTTTCGAAGAAATAAATTATTATCTGAGATTGGAACGGTGTACACGTGATGTTAAAGTGACACTGTGATGAACAAGCCATTATTATACATGTAATATAAGGTCTAGGCTTTTTGAAATCATTGTTAACTGCTTTTTCAGTAAAAATAGATCACGTAGACTTAATTCACTTGTCATTGGTCAATCGCAAAACTATTTTGTTAACAATCATTCGGACTTGTGCACACAAGTACTCAGAAATGAATATTAAAAAAGATTCTTGAGTTTCTGATCGACCGAGGTAGTATTTGGAAATCGGACCGTCCAACATCCTGTCGGAATTCCCATGGGTACGAATTGTGCCCCATTATTAGCAGAGCTATTTTTGTAATCATTTGAAGCAGAATGTATTAAAAAACTTGTGCGTTAAATAAATCACTCACTGCAGCCTTGTAGCCCTCGTCTGAGATTTAACATCCGGTAAAAATGTTCGGCCTTTAATATTCAGGTAGATCGACGACGTATTATCGATTAACAACTGTTACTTCCATACTTATTGTATGAAAGTAACGGCTCAATATATCCAAGTGAACTTGAAATAAAAGATATACCACAGAGTATGCGTCATCTGTTCCATGTCTGGAAAAGGACATTATTGGTAACCTTACAACACAACTTTATGATAAAAGTGATGACTTCAATATTTTTTTAGTCTATTTTCCTAACTTATGTAGCAATATACCCTCCTCTCTTACATATGGAGTATATTGTCCATCAGTTAATTCGATACGCAAGGGCATGTTTTACGAAAGAACTGAATTCTAAAGCGATGCAAGCTACTGGACAAACAAGTTGATAAAGGAGGACTATCAACCAGTCGACTGAAGTCATCTTTCCGTAAGTTCTACTGTCGATGCAACGACCTTGTCAGCAAATCTGACACTGGGTTACATGCTGACTGACTTTTTAAAAATACTTCATACTTAACGATTTTTTGGCTTTTACAGTATTAAATAATTTTCCATACAAACCAAAAATCTTAGAATGTTATGGACTCTAGCCTATTTACACCAGCAGATCTTTTCAAAGTGAGATACATTCAAAGTAAATAAAAAGTAATTCCTTCATTGGAACACAAAACCCCCAAACTTCAATGCATCGATGTGAATGTTTAGAAAAGGGAACAGTTTGGTTTCGTCTCCCAAATGATTGGTTTTATTCAAATTGCATGTTATATGCATCGATTGTAAATAAGGCAAACTTAAGAAATACTAGTGAACAAAATGTACACTAGTTTATTTTTGATTTTGGAAAACATTTAGACCTTCATTTATAGCGATGCCAAAGCCTTAATACAATCATACCCCCCCCCCCCCTTGACGTCAGGGGCAAATTTTAATGTGAAGAGAAAGAACGCGACCCCCTTCTATGTAGTTTGTTTTGTAAACTAATTCCATAAATCATTTTTTTTAAATTAAAATACGACTACATTGACCAGGAAAAATACTGTAATGTATATTATTTTATATAGCATAACCATCGTCGAAAATGGGAACACAAAATTTTTACAAAAGCAGCTTTAACAATATAGTACAAATAGTTAATATAAAAATGTCATAAATCGGTATGAATAGGAACAAAGACAATTTAAGGGCAAATATTGGTCATACTAATAGAAAAAACTCGCTCCTCTACAATATGCCATTCAATATCTAAGATCATTCTTATGAGGTAACAGATTAACATAAAAGCGACCTGTCAAGTAGTAACACATATAAAAAATGTTAGCCGATAAGAATTCAAGATTCTAAAAGTAAATCATAAAATGTTTTGATAGCTTTATCTCTCTATAGCTTATACAAAGTAAAGTATTACCAAATATGTGAATAATATTTCCGGTTGTTTTTTTTGGTTATGAATCACGCAAAATATACACACTTAGAATGTAACAACGCGTTTTAGCATTAATTTTATTAAACGAGACAAATCAGGCATGTAGGTTCATAAATTAAAAAAATATGCATCGCTACGTAAACGGCTTATTGAATAATTGCTCTAAGATGACTGCATCCGAAGTATATTGTACATATTGCATTGCGTATCTTAGAGGGGCGTTTTTAATTGACACTTGGTGCGGAAATTACAATTAGAAAAAAGCATCTACTTTATGTTGCATTTCTTATTAATATTTCAGATAATAATAATGAAGTTAGAATGTTACTAGTTGGAAAAACTGGAGTAGGAAAAAGTACCACAGGAAACACTATTTTAGGATATCCTGCATTTAACAGCAGTGTCTCTGCAGCTTCTATCACAGCAAAAACACAATACAATGAAACGTTAAGATTTGCAAAAGGAATAGTTGTCGTTGACACGCCTGGTTACTTCGATACAAAGCGTTCAGAAAAAGAAATCCTAAAAGAACTGACAAAGTGGTACTCTCTTGTTTCTCCAGGAATCCACGCCATTGTTCTTGTTGTACAAGTCGGGCGATTACTGATGAGGATCGGAAAACAGTTGACTTTTTCATGAGAATATTTGGTGACGAGTTAAAGGACTTTTTAGTTATTGTATTTACAGGTAAAGACCGTTTAGAACAGGACAATAAGACCATTGATGATTTTGTAAAAACAATAGACAAATCCTCAAACTTTAGAAAACTAATTAATGAAAGCAAGGGTAGATACATGGCTATAGGATATGAAGGAGAGGTCAAGAAACGTGAAGAGGAAGTGAAACATCTTTTGTCTATGATTGATGGTATAAAAGGAAAAGATGGGCGGAACTACTACTCAAACGAAGTATTTAAACATGTACAAAAAGTTCTCGAGGGCCTTGAGGAAAAGATAAAGGAAGAGCTTAAAAGAGATAAAAGTCATATGCATCCCAAGGACTTGATTCCATTATTTCAAAATATTAGGTCTGTAACAAGAACAAAGATCTATAACGATGAATTCGAGGATTTTTGGACAAAGTTAATGTCTGTAGTATGTTATGAACTTTTAAAACTAGTCAATTTATTCATGTAGTATGTAGTATGTTATGAACTTTTAAAACTAGTCAATTTATTCATTGGAGGGATTGAGCCAACTAAATGTATTCAGTACATCAAAAAATTAATTGATTGGTTTCTAGAATTTACATAATTTGTCTGGTAAGTCGTTTGATAAAGCATAAAAAAAAATTAAATTTTTTTGGAAAAAAGTCTTTTTAGACATTAAACATAATAATAGTTTTGTGCGAAATATTTTAGTACTGAAATGATTTCAAGTGCACATATTTAATTATCTTATGTAAAACATTTAAATGAACTTATATTTGTATTTTATTATCATTAATTACATGTCTACATCTCTCATGGGATTTTTGTAAACGATGTACTTTTATACAAAATAATTTGGATCATGCAGCTGTAAAGACTTGTGTATACATAATTTAATTATTTGTTTTAAAGATAAAAGTCTAGGAGCTATAGAGTTTATTAAAAAAAAAAAACGTTCTGCAGTATAACGTAATTAACACAAATTGGCTGTTTGTTTAGGGCATATTCATATGATTTATAATAATCGTTACATAACCAATCTGCCACGTTATTAGAACAGGTACAGTTCCTAGAACGGTTAAACCTTTTAATGTTGCATTTACTCACCATGCTTTAAGCGTTCAAGTTTTGCGCTCTCGGCATACCTACCGCTCTTTTTTATAAATCCCAAAGCGTCCAGCAGTGCATTAAACATTTTTAAAGTTGCAAATATTTACCCATATTAGTATAATGACATTTTTGGAGCAAATTTTCGCTATTTCAACAAAATAGCAAGACTGGATCTCATTTCATAGGATAAGAATTAATAATTTTAATGAGTTTTATTTCTAAAAATTCAAGGAGACGTGCACGTGAAATTTTAAAAACCCTTAGGAACTTTGAAAAGCACTTGTCAATAAAATTGATACAAGCTATGTATTCTAATATAAATTTAAATATTATTTATATTTAGAAATAAGAAAATATAATGGATTGTACCTAAATGGAAGTTCATAGACATTAAGAATAACATACGGTTTTGTAAAGGCACTAGGAGTAAAACATATGAGAATGAGAATTTATACACAGGTGTTGTGATAATGTAAACAATATAGGTAACGAACATACAACCACACACAAGCACAAATTACAACTGCAGACGTTTTGAGTTGCTCCTATTTGAAAGAGTACTCTCAAAAATCTGAAATCGGTTTCGTTTCATAGATTCAAATTTGATTAGAAACAAATATATTTGTTTTCGACTTTTATTCTAAAACATATATGTACATGTAGTACTTCTTCAAATAATGTGAAGATAAATATAGGCTTAGTTGAACAATGTTAACTTAAGAGGTTTATAAACTAAAATCTAAAGTCTATGCTTACTGAGTGTAGTTTTAAAAAACCAATAATCCTTCATTTTTTCATGTACATCTAAGCAATGAATATACTCGGAGTTTTTGTTGTGGAACACATGTAGAATGTAAAAGTGTACATGAAGCATCTTTTCAATTATTGTGTTATCGGGGTAAACGTATCTTTAATTCTTCATACTTTGGGTAAATATTATCAACGAATAGTTACATTGTATGTATATCATGTACATTAATCACCACTGGCTCAAAAATGCACTGAATGTGCCATTTTGTTTACTGATAATTTCTGATATTTACTGATATTGTACTGTTATTGCTGAGAAATGCTGATATTTACGGTTATTTTTTTCCATTGTTGCTGATAATTGCTGTTGGTTCTTATATTTACTTATATTTTAAACCAAAATTTAGTCTCGACTAAGTTTCCGCCTTTTAGTGAAAGGCAACTTAAGGTTTAGTCCTTGATTTAGTCTGGACTAATCCCACGCCTGGACGCAGGCTTTTTTTTTTTAGAAACGAACTTCTGGTGTTTAAAACATTACGTTTCTCAATTGCCAGCTACAGTAAGTAGAGAAGCTGTTTTTCTTAGCAGTTTTTTTTACAGGGGTCAGTGTCGGAATTGGTGTTAAAAGAAAATGTATACAGTAACAAGTGATATCATGAATCAAATGAATGTGTTAGTAATGTGTGTGATTCTAAGCTATGGTTATGGAAGGAGGAAAGCGAATTCTTAGCAAGTCAATTCAAAAGAAGGAACTGCTTACCCCCGAAATTTTAGAAAAGAACATGGCATGTATGGAAATATGTAAGAGTGTGCGCTATGTTCTTGATTGGATTTGCAGGATTTTTTTTTAGATACGAGTTAGCAAATTTACGTGTTAGAAATACATTTTTTTATGAAATGCATATGTTTGTACATTTCAAAAGTAGAAAAACTGATGTTTATAGACGAGGTAATGATGTGCGTATTGCTAGTACAGGTAAATCTGTCTGCCAGGTACATTGAACAAAGCTTTTTTGAAGCTTACAGAATTATCGGATAAGCCAGACAATTTCATTTTTCCTTCCATACCTTTTTTGAAATCGCAAAAATGTTATAAGCGTCGTGTTTTAGGTAGCAAAGGATCAATATTTATATACAATTGAGAGATGCTCTACTTGAAGGCTTAAGAGTGTTGCTAAAATTGATTAAATGATTTTTAATAATTATCATTAGTTAGAGGGATGTGGTTTCTTGTTGAGATTGTTAGCCATATGTAGGCCTTCAATGTTAAGTACATGGAAATTAGAAGTTAAATGCGAAACTTACGGCCATGACTGTTGTGTTGGCTTTACACAATGAAATTGCAAATAACAGGCGGGAGGTAAAATAACTCGAAAAGAAGGTGGATGGGACATAGTAAGTTACACATCTGTAAGTTTCTGACAAGTGATGGTTCAAACGGTACGAAAAATCAACTCTTTGCAGGGAATTAGCTGGGGAGGTAAAAAATGATGAAAGATCATGAAAAAAGGGTTAAATATGAAATGTTCGAAACCTTAGAATAACCACTATGTAGAAGAGTTTACACATTTCGACTTGTAATTTTCCTCAAATATTGGTGATTGGCTTTTAATGAGTGAATTAAAGGTATTTATACTGAACCGCAACTGAAAAAATTCTAGTTACAGAGTTCCAAAGACACTCATCTCTTGGCTACAGTAAATTGTATAAAAATAACTTGTCACATTCCATCGTAACATACTTTTGTCTTGCACTAGGATAAATTCTGCTTGAAGCTTTATCGTCTATTGGTTTGAATTCAAAGCTTTTTGGTTTACATTGTTTGCGCAGTGGGGAAGCTACATCTGCAGCTTTAAATGGTGTCAATGATAGGTTATTTAAAGTATGTGTTCGATGAAAGTCAGATATTTAAAGGGACAATTATATACTGTTAACATTTAATTTTCTAAATTTCTCTGTATTTTATAATGTTATGCATCTTCACACAGTAGAACAATTGATTCTTAGATAATAAAATTTAAAACAATTTCACCTTCTTGCATTGTTGTTTTTTTAGGGTGTTTCGAAATTTATTTATGTTTTATATAAATTCACTTTCCATCCGATACTTTAAGAATAAAAAAACTCGTGTTGCTTTTAAGAGATTGTTTCTCTTTTGCATTAGCAAACAGTAGAAAGCCGAGTAGTATCTTACTGAGCTACTTCCCTTATCATACGTGAAAGTTGTGTGTAAAAGATGTAAGCAATAGAGGTGTCATTACTTATGAAAAGACCAATACGAATTAATAAAGAAAGAAATTATTTTCCCCAAAACATTTGAATACGTTTGTCATTCATTAGAGTGATTTATAATGGATCTCCCGATATATGTAAGATAGAAATAATAATATGTTAAACATGATAAACTAATAAATAATGCTTTGATACATACTTGATACATACTTCGATTTATATTGCTAGACCATTATTTATACACCTGACTGACTACGGTTTCTTCCGTTTTCACGATCTTGACAATGAGATCACGCAGGTGCCACCGGTTGGCAGGAGATGCTTACTCCTTTTAGGTACCTGATCCCTCTTCCAATGTATTGGAGGTCTGTGTTTTCTCAAGGTGTGTATTTTGACAATCACAAACAAATCAAATCATCAATGTTTCGTATTTTTCTTATAATGGCTTCCCAAATTAGACATGTAACCATGGAAACACTCGAAAAATGTGCGTTTCTCCATGATTTTTTTTCTTTCTTTTGAAAAATGACAACTATTTTTAATAATATATTCTACCCTGGAAACCCCAAGTTCGGCACATTACTCACAGTATGTTCTCAAATAAGCATTAAAATGCCATCTTTACATCTTTACCCTCGGTTACCATGGCAACAGGACAACATAGCAACAAACTAATGGTGTTAGGTTTTTTTTACTCACCAAAGTCTATCTAATTGTCAAGTATGAAGAAAATCCGTGACTATGCGTGGCCAACGAATTTTGATTCTTACATAGAATTGATCTTAATCTTCCTAAAGGCACTTGGTCCCATCTCTATCTTTTAGAGATCCGTTTTGCATTGCTTTGAATTTGTATTTTGCTTTATGGATTGTTGAGATAGTTGAAAGTTTATTATTGTCAGTTTTCATACAAATATATTACAAATTAATTGATTCAGATACTTCGAGCGGATAGCAACTTTATTTTTTCTATTGAATTATTGACGACAAGATAGGAAGACGGCAAAATACACAGACACCTACATTTTTACTGACCAAAGAATATTCACAATTTTCGGATAAAGATTTTTTAACTATATGCAATGACACTTCACTTTGAGTATTAAGACTATAACTCAAGTGACATTCCTTCATTTTGATAAAAGACATTTTAATAGAAGCTTGCCGTAAGAATTTTAGAAAAAAATCTAAGGTTAAATTGTTTTAATTATACATTAGCATGCATAATGGTTATTTGATTGTTTAAATAGTAAGAAAAAGTCTTTAAAATGTACCAAGCAAAGTTAGTTAGTTCATAAGTACGGCATATAATAATACCTGTATATACCATATTCATTGTGATCATTTACACTCAGTTTCCACAAATAAGATATTTCTAAAAAAAAAAAAAAGCGATAGAAACGAAACTAGAAATGTGGCAACCTATATGTATATGGTCAATAATTGGCCATAACAATTAAACTTTTAATATCTATATTTTCCAATGTAAAACGTTTTGCTTGTTTTATAAGCAGTAAAAGCTTTTTGTAACAAATCTATTAAAAAAATAATTGTACCCTCTAACTGTGAACATATTAATGTAAAATGCTTTGTATTAACATTATAAAGTATTGTTAAGGAAGCGGACAAATGTCTTCTTGAAATTCTTCTCTTAAAGTCTCTTGAAAATAAAATGCCTAATATTCTGTACTTGTTTAAAATAAAAAAAAACTTTACGCTATTTATTTCATATATTTAAGACGCAGTAAGATAAAATTTAGTCTTTGACATACATGTTATCTCCAGGTCAAAGCATTTTACGAAAACATCCTAACATGATCTCTGATTGTATAACAAACGTAGAAGTAAGTGTCAGCCATTTAAATAACTCCCGTGTTCTTTTTAAGTAAGTTGTCACTACAAGATTTTATTTGTTTTCTTGCTGACTACCCTACCCAAGGTGTGCAGCAGTGATGAGGAACCATATAGTAATGAAGTATTGGAATTTGTGTATGAAGTCTTATATTTTTGGCATATTGTAAAAATGATTAACAGTATTTTTCATAATTCAGATGATGCTCCTGAATTTATATGATGGGATGAATACTGTGCAAACAATCCAAAGTAGTTTTGATTGGAATTCTTAAGGGTCCGGGGATAACAAAGAGTAAATGAGATTAGAAATGAATAATCCTTAGCTGATGTAAAAAAAAAAAACTCGGATGCTTTGACTATAACGTCATTCCACTGCAGTTATTAATAACGCGTTATTTAATAATGGATATCAAAGTTTGTTTTTTCTATTATTCATTAATCTTAGTTTAATATATATAAACGTTTAATGAAATAAAAGGAGGAAATATATTCTAATAGTTCATAAAAGACATAAAGGTTTTGATCAAATAGACAACAAAGAACGAAATCACATAACATATTACAACCTTTTTTTTATACACCAAAACTGATAGAATAATTACCATGATTCTAATAATTTTAAAGTTGAAATAAAACAAATTGATAATTTTAATTATTTAGTGTAAATAATCATGCCCCTTTTAAGGAGGGATATATTGCAGAATCGAACTTGCTGCTGTCCGTCTGTCACTCGGTCGGTCGGTCAGTTCACCAAGTTTCCGTTTATTTTCTTCGCAGAGGTTGCACTTACTGAAATAAAATTTAGTTTACATTTTTATCATAATAATACCTATGTCAAGTTCGATAATGCGTACGATTCAACAATTTCGGACAGAGTTATGCTACTTGGAATAAGAAGAATTACCCCCCCCCTTTTTTTTTTTAAATCCTTTTATTTTCTTTGCGTATGTTGTTCACAATAAAATAGTGATACTTTTAAGTGTTTCATAAACATCTCCTGTATAAATCATTTTTAGACGGGGTCACGTGACCCCGTCTATTGGTTTACTGTCAACCGAAGTCTCAAACCGGAGGGCACGCGTAGAACACATGAATTGAGTCTACGCGTAAAAAAATAGTACAGAAAGTGTTCATGCATGTCAGTAAATATGTATCATAAAAACACGCATTAAATCTTTGTACGTCCTCTGTGTATAAACAAAATTCAATTTAGAAAATAAACAAATAGTTCTATTGATCAAAATATTCTTGCTCGGGTTCAAATGTGGAATGAGTTACGTTACTGAATGAACAGCGCCGTTGACGATTCAGTTGGTGTACGAGCTGATTAATTAATAGAAGAGGTTGATGGTGGAATCGAAATTAAAGTTCCCAACCGCTATGTATTTGTTTTTTGAGATGTAATTTAACTACTAGTATACATATGTCTTCCTAAATTTTAGCGGTTGTTGCTGAAGTTGAGAAAGCACCACTTGAAAATTCGCCTCCAGAGGAATTTTGTACAAAGAAAATAAAAACAAGTCTGAATATGCCTTCTTGTTCATTGGCTCTTTAGTTGATTAAACTAAATTTAAATTTTAAAGAATGCATTGTAAGCAAAATCTATTATAGATTATACATTTTGGATGACTTATACATCATATAATATATACAATCTTATCGATTGAAGAACCAAGTTTAATGTTAATACTCATGTTTTCCGGCTTAATTGGAATCAGGCTTGGGGTGAATAACATTGTAAAATAATGCATTACATTACCATTACTTTATGAATTAGGGAATTAAATTACCATTACCATTACTTAATTTTCTTGTAGTAATGCATTACATTACCATTACATGAGTAAATTAATGCATTACCATTACTTTGTGAAAAGTCAAAAGGTAATTTAAAAACTAAATAAAAAGTTTTTGTAAATATTTCATAAATAAAACATGCTTAAAATATTTACAGGTTCATGTTCATGTTCACTATCAGGTTCAAATTTAATAACTTATACAAGATAGCTGTTGCACTGGTAGTAAGGTTGGTCCCGTAAGATTTACACGCTAATGGCGGAGTTGACAATCTCTGTTATTTATGTCTCTGCTTTTCGGAGTATGATTTTTAATGAAAGGAACGGTTGTATCGTAATTTGTGTAGATGATGCACGAGTTTACACAAAAAAGTAGTAAGCGGCGAACGGATTAATTTTTACCTTTTAATTTTGCATGAATCGCAAATGAAGAAAATCGATAAGTCGGTCTTAAAAATCAAAATGGCGACCGTGACAAATCTTTTTATTGTCAAAGTTCTTAGAATCTTATTGTAAAAAAATTATTTCTAACGTCAGGTGCCTGTGTTTGTTATCGGTTTACAAATGTTCACTTTGTTTGTTAATTCAGCAGTTTTAGAGTTTTCGAGGTTTTCATAAAACTTTTATTACGGATACCTTCCGACTTGTGGATTTTCCCGTGGATCACAAAATTGAATAAATATAATGATTAAAATTTTCTACTGTGATATAGTTTTTTGATTTTCCCGGTTAGTAGTAATTTTCAAAATTTTTCCTTGGGGTCTTATTTTACATAATATACCGTTGTGTCAATTTTCTACAATTATGAAGGCCTGGATGGAGTAAAATTTAGACTAAGTATCAGACAATTGCTAAAAAGCCGAATTAACATAGATTGTTACAACTAATTCAAACTCATAAAGTTTGGAAGCATATTCGAGGAAATCCAGGACCATTACAAATTCAAACTTTCATGACCCCGCCTTTCAGTACTCTCAGTACTTTGATTTATTCTAATACAATACAAACGAGTTTCGTAGTTTGAAAGCTCTAAATAAATATGAAAAAAGAAAACAATAGCTGAGCTTAAGTATAAAAGACGATATATCTATGGAGAGAGTTGATAAATTGGACATAAATCGTTTACAAATCACGCCCATTGCTTAATTTGTACAATCCGGCGAAGTTTAGCGATCAGATTTGAAAGGCAAGGGCATGCTCTACGTATGAACAATTTGTAAAGCGAGGCAAGCTACTGACAAACAATTTGATAAGGCAAGATTATCAACAGTCTCGACTGAAGTCATCATTTCGTAGGTTCTATGGTCGATGCAACGACCATGTCAGAAAATACAGTGTTTCGCTAAGTGGAATGTAGTCTGACGTTCTTCATACTCATTGTTATACCATTATTAATCACAGCATTATCTACGGAACAAGAAATCAGATCCTACCTCTATCTATTTGGAGGTCCGTGTTGCTCTGCTTTGGATTTGTATTTTGTTTTTTGGTTTTTTGAGATGGTTCACGGTTTGTTATTGTCATTTTTTCATGGACCTTTATAGTGTGTATTAATTTTAGGTTATAATAATATTTCTCAGCCCAAACAGTAAAATGCAATGATCTGATATTGTCCGCTACATTATAAAGGTAGGTACGGAAGACAGAGGTAATTATTCATAAAAAAAAACCTTAATAGAATTTATAAAGATTAAATCCTTGTATTATATTTGTAGCCCTTAACGCTTGGATGCGTTACACATTACAACAAACTAATATGTTTTACGGTGCTACCGTTCTGGCGAGCGCAACAAGAATTACACATACCTTGCATCATTGTCAACTTATAGTTTTATTTAGGTATCAACGAACGTCAAAGAATTTTTGAAAGAGTATTGCTCTACAATAAGTATGCCAAAGGTACAGTACCGTCAACGCGGATCCCGTATTTGACCGCGCTCCCCCCGCGGTTATTTAATCCTTTCCGCGTTACACCATCGCGGTTAATTCATCGCGGTCCTCGCTGCAGCCATGTTTAAACCGCGGCGGTGTGACCTACCGTTGAACAAGGTGATCGGAGATTTTTACCTGTATGCTATTAGACAATAAGACGGCCACCTAACACTGAGAGTCATTCTATGCTAGCCATGTCTGATGTATTGTTTTCATTTCACATATTAAAATGATTACGTATTTTTAATGCACGTTTTCAAAACTCCTTATCGATTATTTTAGAGATATTTTAATTAAAGAATCATCTGCTCCCGTAATAATTTTCATGTAACTGTTGATATAACTATTATTTCAAAAATATTTAAAGCAATATGAGCTGCAGTTTTCATGCTGAATTTTTTTTCTCACAAAAATGTTATTTTCTACTAAAATGACAAAAATATCATGGTTTATTTATTTCTGTCAGCCTTTTTTTGGTGGAAAAAGGCATTACGAAGCCTTAATTAAAGCAAAATTGAATTATTGTCGTCCTGTACAAAAATTGATTTTCTATATATTCCTTAGAAGAGTAATCTTTCTTCTGACAAAAATAAATGATTTTTTAAAATCTTATTTATCATAGAAGTTTAAGTAACATGCAGACTTGGCATACTAGCAGGTTTTTGCAGCAAAATAAAATTCTAAGAAATACAGCTCATATTGCTTTAATCATTTTTATAATGTAATCTACATGACGGAGAGGGTTAGAACTATAAAATATTATTTTTCACTTTTTTAATGATTTTAAACATTTCCGACTACAAAAATATTTTAATCCATATCAGTTTGTAGCTCGTTTTACGGCACTCTCTCGATGCTCAAGACAATTAATATAGTCCGTGACAGGCACATGCTACACTGAGAACGTTTACCTACGGTCAACGGCATGATATGAAAATTTTACTCAACCCTTAAAATACTAAATTATATTGACATAATTTTATGTGAGTTCAATATGAAGCTACAACACAAATGTACATGTAGTATCAGCTGCGAATACCGTTTTTCGTAACCGCCCCCTCCACCTCTTCAACGTTTTAATGACTGTGAAAGTACATGTAAATTGTATTTGACTTTAGTCCCAATTGTTTAACACAAAGGTGTGAACCCATCGCATTGACGGGAAATCACTCTACGCTTGAATGCACAGAATACACTGGTACATGTATATGAAAAAGGTAGATAATCCGTGTAACGAGTGACCATCAGGAATTTCATTTGTTTTTCAAACAATTTTACTAATAACAATAGATAGTTATTCATTTTACTGTTATCTGTGTAACTGTTAAACGTGTTAAAGATGCACCCCCTCCGCAAAAAACCTAAAACCTTCAAGAGAGAGAGAGAGAGAGAGAGAGAGAGAGAGACTGTCGATACTCAAGACAATTAACCTAGTCCGTGACAAGCACACGCTACGCAGTCTACGTATACCATACGATCAACGGCAAAATGTGAAAATTTTACTTTACCCTTAAAATATAAAAAGATATTGATATCATTTTATGTGTGTTGAATATGAAGCTACTACACATACGTCGTATCTGTAGCGAATTATAACGTTTTTTGTACCCCCTTTCCAACGTTTTAATGACTGTCAAAGTTAACTGTATTTGTCCCAATTGTTTTACACAAAGGCTTGAACGCACAGAATTCACGGGTATGAGGCAGGTGGATATTCCTTGCAACAAGTGACAACCAGGAATTCTCCCCGTATATCAAACAATTAATCTAACAGTAACAATAAATAATTGTTTCATTTTACTGCCTTCTTAAACTGTAAAAGGTGTTTAACATGTCTCTTCCCCCGAAAAGAGAGAGAGAGAGAGAATTAGTTTTCTTTTTAAATAACGTAACTACGGTTGTATACGAACTTAACTTCACAAACACAGTGTCAAGCATTAAATTAAACATCATAAACAGTGTTAAATACTTTATTGTTAGACAAACTTCTTATTTTCCTTTACCTGAAGACTAAAAGAACGAAACTGTTTTCATTTATCAAGAAAGAAGCACGTGGTGCAGCTCGCGGGCTGATTTGATTGACAGGATAAGCACGTGGACTCAGACTGAAACTGCATATTGGATTCAATCACAATGTCTTTTATGAATACTAAACTTAGGAAATTTTTATATTAGTATATTTCAATTGAATGCAGTGGCGTCGTTGGAGGGAGGGGGGGCCTAAAGAGCATTACCCCCCCTCTCTCTCTCTCTCTCTCTCTCTCTCTCTCTAATTTCATAGGCGTCGGAACCGGGCGGGGGGGGGGGGTTAGCCCCCCCCCCCACTTTTTTTGCCAAATTAGACCTAACCATTACGCACATAGCATCATAGGGGTTAATAACCCCCCCCCCCCCCCCCCCCACTTTTTCTCGAAGGAAATATAATTATTCCTAAAAAGGTTGAAATATGGAGAAGTTGGAGTCATAGGCATACTAGCCCCACCCCCGGATTAGGATTTTCAAGATTTTGGGAATTAGGTGTTTTTTTTCAATAATACTGAAGATTAGTCAGCCCCCCTCCCACTTTCAATTTGCTTCCGACGCCAGTGAATTTTAATGGTTATGATACATACAGCGCAATCCCCTACCCCGAGAGAGAGAGAGAGAGAGAGAGAGAGAGAGAGAGAGAGAGAGAGAGAGAGAGAGAGAGAGAGAGAGAGAGAGAGAGAGAGAGAGAGAGAGAGAGAAAGAGGGGGAGAGAGAGAAAGAGAGCGGTACCTGTTTGTAGGTGTGTAGTTTCCCACTTTTAAATTTAATGGTCTAACTATATGCAATATCTACATAATTTTTTTTACCTGTTTATTTTTTCATTTTATTCCTTTTTATTTAGTTCAAAATCTCTTATTGTTTATTTCCTCCCTACTCATATACTTACCTGCCTACTGTACATGCATGCACAATTAGCTTAAAAATGGATCGATATGACAGTAAAGTATGGCTCTTGCTAGTATATAAGGAATAAGGAATCATTCTTTGAGTATTATGAGGTGATAATTTTGGTCGGGGCGTGATCAAATCCAATAAAGCCCGAAGGGCTTTATGATAGATTTGATCACGCCCCGACCGAAATTATCACCTCATAATATTCAAAGAATGATTCCTTATTACTTATATTTATATAATTTTAAACCATCGTACGACTAAATATTTAAATATAAATAAGCAAACCCCGCTGGTGCCTCAATTTGGCGTCATTTGTATTATGGGTTATATAGTACAAAATCGATACGTAGTGTTATCACAGGCAAAGACACTGGAAAATGTAAATATATATATATAAAATCTCTATATTAAAAAAAGATTAAAAACAAATCATAATTAATGTCAATGAGGCAGGTATCGCAATCTATACTGAATTATTATGCCTTCTGTCAGTTTGTCACTATATATTCCATACTCATCTATTTTCGCATAGTATCAAAGGATTTATATAAGGTAAGCTTGCTATGCCGAAATAGAGCACGGCAAATGTTTTCAACGAAAATCTTTCAAGCGCCGACAGCGGGATTAGATCTCACGACGCTAAAATCATACCAATTTGAAGCCCAACGCGTTACCGCTATGCTAAATTAGCCGTTATTTAAAATAATGGTATTTATATATATATAACGTAGATATACGTATATGTACGACTGACATCAAGCAATTAAAATTATTCATTTTTCCAAAAACACTAGTACTTCATTATTGACGGTGATTTTAAAGTTAAAGTTTCTTATAAACTTTTGAACAAATTAATTGAATATTTTACAAAGAAATTCTACATGAGAATCACAAAAACGCTTTTTTAAATGACGCTTGATAAAGGATGTACAAGAAAAAAAATTCAATGAGATTTCGTCTGCTAAACATTTCGAGTTTTCTCGGTAAGGTAAATTCGTAAAACGTCTCTCATTTCTTGAAAAGAACATAAACCTTTGTTGACTTTTCATTGTACAACAGCGTGTTGATTAAATAAACAATCAAATCAATTGATTAATTTGACGAAAAAAAACAAACGCTTGCTTTTCCGGTGATTATTTTTAGGGACTTGTCAACACTCGAACGTCACAGCTACTATAGTCTGTCCCAAGATATTTTTGCCGCATATTTTCTTAAATTATTCAATATTTATAAATACCTCTTGGTTCAGACGATGTTCATTCAATAGTATGAAAAAATCCCAAGATTTCCCCTTTGAAACGTCCCCTCTAGCTTGTCGGGTATCAGTACACGGCTAAAAATAAAAAGTCTACGAGGTTTTTCCATTGCCAAGGAGATGAAGTCGCCCGGATGATAACGTTGAAAAATTGCGCGAGGGGTCCCGAGTATTTCCGAATGGAGAAAGATGTCAATGTTTCCCATTATAAATCTCCGTAGGAAATCTGTTTTCGTTCCTGTGAATTTTTACGAGGGAAAAATGATAATGTGTGAATGAAGTTATCTTGGGAATTTTCCCTTTCATCGATTTTAATTGCACTTCAGTCACAGGTATGTGAATTTTTATTAAAAATCGTTCAAATATGAAGCATAAATATCTTGGGACAGACTATAGCAAAGCACGTCAGTATATTCAACAGTCGGCTCGTGCACTATGTATCAAACCCTGACTACTATTTAGGCATAGTACATGCACAACACAACACTATTATATAAATAGCCAGTACACTCATTACAGATGTTTGATCCACCTCTAAATTTATCGCGGGAAATATAGCACGAGTGCACTGTGACGTCATCCATGACTTTGTTCGTCTTTGTTTACGTTTTTCGACTCATTACGAAGGTATGGAAGCATGTAACAAATCTTTTGAGTCTCGCCAAAGCATATGCGGTACTCAAAACGTGTCTTCAAACTTTAAGTCACCGTAAATTACGAGTTAAAAGTCGGCCACTTTTGGCATAGCACGGGTGAAAACATTAGAGAGCATTATGGGACGTAGACAAAAAACTTTGTTTGATGAACTGTAGGTTTAGCTCGTTCTTTTTCCCGCGCACACTGGTTCTTAGAGCTCGCTTCGCTCGCTATAATTGATCTTCTCTCAAAATAATACAATAGTTAATTGCAGATAACCCTGTTCTAATGAAAGGACAGACAAACGCACTCCAACAGACAGATTAAACAGACCGAACAACGGATTTTCCATAACATCTACAGTAGTTGGCCATAAGTATGTTCCCAAAATGGCCGACGTTAACGTAGATCTCTTCGTATCACCTGAAGTTTTTTGACTTACTACTTCTAACAACAAATAAAAAATGACTAGGCAAACATATATATTACTTTGTATTATATCTTAGGATATGAAATATTCTTGAAATTGTCCTCGTTTAACGAGGACAACGTAAAGGCTTTTAACGTAAAGGCTGGCATTCAATATAAAGTGAGAATACACGAAATGTCAACTACAACTTTTTCTAGGACATGGAAAATTCGGATTTCGTTTTTTGACATTTGAAACCGTATTATTAGCATTATTCACATAATTTCAAAGATATTAATGTCTGAGCAGTATGTAAGCCAAAATATGTATTGATACTGTCTTTCTGCTCTGTTTAATTGGGCCAAGAAGTCTGGTTATCTTTTTTGACCAAAATATTGGCGATTTGTTGAGTGACGAACAATTACTGATGAGAAGCAGTCTACTTACGTTTTATTCATCACATTTTACTTTGGTCTTGCTGTAAATCAAGCTGTTTGATTTTTGAAAGCACGTTTTTGGTTGTCTCTGGGGACATTGAAAGGGATTCAGTCATCTCGCGGTTACCTAATCTTACAACTTCCAGATCGAGTTACGATTTTACCATTATTCCGGTCTTCCGTATTTTTAAACTTTACATAACAGTTTCGGCTGTTTATTCCGTTGATCCTCCCAGTTTTATTTATGCAAATAAATCCCAAATCTGACATCTGTATTACGACTTGTTTCTGTCTACCCATACGTTTTCTGTCGTTCGTCGCCATGTTGTTGTGCAGACGATAAATGTTTACCAAAGGGGAATAACTCCAAAAATAAACTCGGCAAAAGAAGAAAAAAAGTCGGAGAATCATTGGGCACATTTTTTAAATCTGGCCATCAAAGAAAAATATGCCTTATTTCCTTTTAAAATGTACCTTACAGGAAAAAAAAATGTTACGGCGGCCATTTTGGGAACATACTTATGGCCAACTACTGTATATAAATTATTAGTATTCTTCAGAGTTTTTCATTTATATTATACAAAAAACACAGTCAACATTTGTTTTGTTATATGAAGAAACAAACCAAAATTTAAGAAAGTATTTAAAAACAGATCGTCGTGATTTTCTCAACTCAACAAAGAATTCACGAATTCAATTTTGTGTAAATTTCATCTCCAAAAAATCCTCAGCATCAAACGGTCACTGGTGATTTTCCGCCGCCCGTAAGAATTAACATACAGATGTTCTACCTGATTTTACTTCAAAGTTATTCGCAAATCCTTATAATAATTATAAGGATTTGCGAATAACTTTGAAGTAATTATTATCCGTAATGATAGAAAACCGTGGCATTGCGCGTCTGTTGTTTGCTTGCCTTGACTGACTGTCTATTATGACGTCACCTTGTTTTGGAGTCGCGAAAAGTTATTTACGTCATCGTTTACGAATCAACAAATCAGAATCGATTAATTGAAATAGAGGGAATATTCTCAAGGTATTATTCCTAGCCGGTCAATATCTAAAAAATATTGACCGGTCAATATTTTTCGGACGAGCTAATAATATAATTATTGACTATTCGTCTATATAGAGTTCTATAGTGAGAATTTACTACTGAATAAAACAATAAGTATTAATTCATTCATACTTTTAATTGCGATTAATATAGATTATTAGATCGTATTTTTCAAATTGTATTCTATAGAACCGGAAGGCTCGAGGGTTGATATCAAGTGACCGAGGGCGACTATAGAATGAAACATAAGAACATGATAATTGATGTAAATTAATGTATATAAAATTTCTTTAATGAGAAATTAATCGATTTCTTTAAAACAAAATGGGTTATTTTAATCACAACTGAGTAAATAATCCTTAAATAAAGAAAAATCAAAATTATAAGAAACTATCACATGTATACCAGAAAATTCCTTTTAATTCTTTGCAGGATGATATAGTAAATACAAAATCAGTTTGTCCCCCTTTCGTACTTACATGTATGACCCTCTTTTACTCAGAGGGGTTAAAAGTAACAACCAAATTGCTCCGCAATAAATTAACAAATTCTAAACTTTTTAAAAAAAGATAAATCATTTCAAAATAGTTGTGTCTATGTATATCTTTGATGAACTTTGAACCAACACCCATATCCCTTCTTGACCTTTGGGGTTCATGGTTTGAATAATTACAAATTACCCATAAATTGGGCTCATCATAACACTTTACTGCTTTGCGCTAAGATAAAAAAAAGATGCTTTTCTAAGTGATTTTATTGAATTTTCCTCTTTTCTGGTATCTCTAAATAAAACGTCAGTGTCAACAGCCAATCAGGACATTTCTCTCACTACCTAAAAAATGAGAAACAAGAAGAAATTCTTTTTCTATATGAGGGTTGTTCTAAGTTTATACAAAAGGCATATTGTATTTTAAATATTTTTGACTAAAAAGATGATGTTCAATCAAAATCATTAAAGGAAATTACCACGTTTTTAATTTCAATAAAAATATGCACATACATAGCTTTATTAGGTAAATGTGTCTAAATTGATTTAATTTAACATTGACATGAAAATACCATCAATAATGTTTGTTTATAGTTTTTGTCATGAAATAACATTTGCTCGGATATTCCTACCATACATGTTGTTTATAATCGTTTGAAACTCATTATTTTTTAAACGATATACAACCATTCTGATTTTTTTATATACTCCTAGCCAGGTAGTTTCAGTACATTCTTAAATTTACATCGTATTTGCTCCCATAATCTTCAAGAATGGTAACCCTTTTCTCGTTTATTTTACTTTTAGTGACGTCGGAGATCTCCTTGTATCGTTTTTGGTTTTTTAGGGATCTGGAAGAACATTTAGAAGCTAATGTAATTGCAGATGACAAGAGTTTGTCTAGTTTCAATTTTTCCCCTGCAATAATGATCTCAACAAGATTGTCTAGATCTATTGATATACATGTACCAGCCTCTGCACATGCTTTGATAAGACGGTCCTCATATTTTCTGAAAACCCCGCTTTTTTTACCGCTCATGCCAATGAGAAGATCAAATGTCTCCAAAACTTGATCAAATTCACCTATATGAAAAAACATAATGTATTGTTTCTATATAAAAATCAGTCTCTAGCTATTTCAGTACTTGGGATCACAATATTTACTTCATTACTAAGACTTCTACATAAAGTCTACATAAAGCTGACGTACACAGAAATTTAATATGTAAACGTTGTAGTAAGTAGATATTTTGGACTACTATTATCTGTGATTTACTGATTTAAATACCAAATTGTTACCCTTTTTTATTTTTTCTTCCGCTAAAGTTTCCATAATTTTGCCTCTCTCTGAACAAATTTTTACCAGCGTATTCTCGGAAACTGGCGTATGAAGTGATGCTTCTGTCAATGATGCGATGGTGTATTTTGCGCACATAGTTACAGCGAGCGGTAAAACAGAAGTCATGGTGTATAGTTTTGTGCACGAAATATATTTCAGAAGAATGTGAAGATCGGGTCGTTCAATTTCATGGTTAATAGCTCTTTGGAGTGTTTGGGTGATAAAGTGTTCACATCTCTCTTTAACCTCTGAAACCTGGTACTCTTCTGCGAGTGGAAGAATAGTGAAAACGGTTTCATCTGTAAAAAGAAAGTTAAAAATAACAATGCAATTTGAAATGTAACATCTAAATTCTGACAATGATCTTTGGTATTTTGTCCGTTTTTAGAGGGAATTAGATATAACGTTTAGGGTTAATTTAATGTAGTATTGTACAATACATTTGCAATGTGATTTAATTAAACATGGGGTATTGTTAATACTTTACAACAAAAAAATCGTTGAATACCCGTAATTGGAAGAATAGTCTCAGGGTCATAAAAACTCCTTAAAAATTCAACGACTTCCTTAAACTTCTTTCCTGGTAGAGGAATTTTCTTTAGATCTTTTTCCTTAAACTCTGATTTAAACATTCGCTCAAACACTGGAGATTTCTCCGCTAACACCTGCTTGCAGACATGTAGCTGCATGCCTTCTACTTCAAGAACTACATCATGTGGATAGAACAGTGTTGGTGGCTTCATCTCAGTCGGGTGGATTTCGGTGGATTCATCCACTGATGTATCTTTTTTTTTTTTTAATGATATTTATTATTCAGTTTTTATACAGATAACAATAATTCATAAACAATACAGGAATAAGTTAAGAAAACATAAATCTAGATTTGACGATTAATACATAGATATCTTGTATATTAAGTCGAATATACACTGATGTATCTTTTTTTTTTAATGATATTTATTATTCAGTTTTTATACAGATAACAATAATTCATAAATAATACAGGAATAAGTTAGGAAAACATAAATCTAGATTTGACGATTAATACATAGATATCTTGTATATTAAGTCGAATATATTTTGTTTTCAAACAATGAATATACATAAATTGGATAAATTGTTTTTTAACAAACAATTGCATTGTATAAGTATATGTATAATATAGAAGTACTCTGATACTATTGGACAATTATGGTCCACCAGGGTCCTTACAACACAAAAAGACCAAACACTACCCAGTGGACGATGCTACATGAGACTGTTCTCTCAAAGTAGCTTAATACTTTATAGAATTACAAATTAAAAACATGTAAGTACATGTATATATCACAATGTATAAGCAAATTTTGAGAAAATACGTTGTTTGTCACATTTCATAAGACGTAACATAGAAGAATATTGAATAAGAGCATTTTTGACACTTTTACACACATTTATTTCAGTTTCTTGCAGAGATTCAATTCAACAGTACATTTTGTATTTATATATTTTATAAGCAATGAAAGAAATTAATAAATTCAACGACTCAATCTTGTCGTTTTGTTCTAAATAAAAGCCTAGAATAATATGTTTCCATTTTATATCGATTAATGAAAAGGAACCTAGTTTTCTCCAAATATGTTCAACACTGATGTATCTTGATTAGTACTGGAACCTTTCGTATCCATATTGTGTCTTTTCCTGATTTTTATATCTCCAAACAGATTTCCCTGATATCTGTTTCAATGATAAATGAAAAATGTATAAGTGGACTATTTTACATACCTTAGATATTTCTCTTTAAATCAAATTGTTGGATTCAGTCTTTTACATGAAGATCAAGTTCACATTACACACTGTTTTGAAAACTTGCTTACTTGTTGATTTCGATGGTTTAAAAAGCAGCTTTATGGCGGCTTACTCAGCAGGTAAAGGGAAGTACCTTGCTCTTTCAAAATGCAGTTTTTGTTTCAAAAGGAAGTATTTCGTTCTTTCAATTTGCAGTTATTAAAGTACAAGATGGGCGGGCTTGATTTAGCTTAACTTGGTGTACACCAGTATGCATCGGTGTAAACATTTTGTATTGTATATCAAGTTCACTTCAATGGTGTAGTGTACATGGTATGGGGACGTTAAGAACATATATGACGAAAAAGAAGGCAGTTTTAACAGAATCTGATGTTCTGCGACAATACGTTGCTTATTTCTGATAAAAATACAATAGGATAAACACCTTTTAAATTTAATGGCTTTCATACATAAGTCAGCATACATGTATGTGCGACTTTTTATCCGTATAAAATCATTTGTGAAGATTCCAATCATAGCTTTTTCCCACCATATTGGTCTCATAGCTACAACCTAAGAATATATGCCCATGACTCGGTGAAGTAAAGTGAACACCTAAACGCTATAGCAGTGCACTTGATTTACAAAAAGTGTACATAATGTACACTTATTAAAAAAAATCAAGCCCGATGAAGTGAGTTTAACTTTCACATTTATACATGTACCTACCATACGAATACACCAGGACACATATTAGATAATGCAGATTCATAGGAAGTTGCAAGAATGCATGTTCCTTTTAGATAAATAAAATATGCATGTACTGATGTAGCACTTGTTGCAATTAGTCCCTGGTGTTGTAAAGTGAGAGTTCACCTACAGTGAGATTTCCCCTATAGTGAGAAGGATGGCTATGAAATGCGACTTCCCTCTGAAGGCTGGCTAATAGTCAACCAATTTTTGTCTTCCAGAGGTGAGTCATACTATATATATAGTTATTATTTTCATTTTAGCGAGGCTCTTCCTTCCTTCAAATATAGCTTTGTCCGGTATGAAACAGTTTGGTTTTAAGTCGGGAAGTACATTTTACGCGATAGTCTAGTACTCGATGATTAATTTAAAACTGTATGTTCTTTTCATATCAAATGCTACTGCCACATGCATCTTAATATCTAAAAAAAAAAAAAAAAAAAACCTTATGATATTATACACATAATGTATTTGAAAATTGAAAAGTATTTTATTAAAATGTTCTGGCTTTTCCTTTTTTCTTTTAAAGGGGCATGGTCACGATTTTGGTTAAATTCTATTTATCTGTCATTATTTACAATGCTTAGGAATGCATTTCTAATGATCAAATGAAATTTGAGAGTCAGTCGTAGAGTTATAAGCAAGATACAGGGCTCACGATTCCTTTTCATGTAAACAAGGCTCGTGCCCTGCTTTTGTTTACAACGGTTCAATATACCACTAAAAATCCTTTTCAAGCTGATTTGTCTATCCTCTTAATCATTTTAAGCATAAAGAAACAGTTTCTAGATAACGTTTAACACATTCAATTTGGGTCTTAAACTGGAATTTTCACTTCAACATTTAAAATGTAAACAAAAGCATGGTTTATATAGCAAAGAATTGTAAGCTCTGTAAATCGCTTTTAACTCAACAAATGACACTAAAATTTTGGTTGCCTATTAAAATTGCCTTACTAAAGCATTGTTAACATTAAAATCGAAAGAATATTTTTTTAACAAAATCGTGGCCATGCACCTATAAAGCTTATGCATACATGAGCTCCATAACATCTCAGGTAACCTGTTCAATTTTAATTAAATAATTGTCCGTCTCCAATCAATTATTAGAGATTAATGCTTATAAAAGGAAACGCCTGAGATAACTATTGATATGTTTAATTTTTTTATAACGCAAATATATAATCCAATAAATACCTGATTAGAAGAAACACAGATTGTTCCCAAGTACATGTACATGTCTGCTTAAGTAAATCAAAAGAGATCAATTATTAGCCGCTTCAAAAATACACCAGGGACACCGATTTAAAAGAGTGTAATTAACGGATCAAATATGTCGGAAAAAGAAAACTTTTGTAGCGAAAAAACTGCCGTATGAAAAAAAAATAGACACTATTTTAAAATTCTTTTTCACTATTTTACGAGTAATCGACTAAGAAAATGTTAGTCGATGATCGGTGTGACCGTGAGATAGTCGAGTACTCGTTGACATCCCTAGTTTTAAGTATTTGAATAAAATATCTATTACAGAATATATCATAATTAATTTACATCAGATTTATATGAGTCTGATTTTGACAGGATATAAATGCTAAACACATTGCGATGTAGTCTTTCGGAATAATTTGAAAATGCTTTTGAACTGACACTACTGCCAGATGTAAATTTGTATGATAGTTAAGTTAATTTATATAAAACAATGCCTTAATGAAAAGTAATTCTAACATGGGGGGAGGGGGGGGGGAGGGTCACTATACTCGGCTTATGGCACGCCATATGCGGGGACTTATGTACATGTATGTGAGCTTGCTTGCCTTTTCTTTCATTCACACATACATGTATCGATGTCAAGTCTTTTGATGACGTTTAGAGAATGTGGAATAATCATGGTACTCCATATGACGTGTGGACATAATCTCAGTATAACAAAGAATGACTTTAAAACGAGCGCTATTTTTTCTGAATTGTTGTAATGATTTTTAATCATCAATAAATATAGTACTGAGTATTACATTTTTATGCATTTTTTTTAGTTATCTTTAAAGTTTTAACAATGATGTCTAAATCAACTCCTTTGTAAATGTTCCGAGATTTCCTATTTAGCTATCAAAGTTTTAGTCGATCTGATCTCTTACCGATACCTGTCAGACCCTGACGAGTGTAAGGAAAAGGGACAAAAGGTTTTAATCAGACTGCAAAAGACTGACAATTATGCATTTCCACGTCATATATTCACCAGATCACATCTACTAGTATTTGGTACAAAAGACGAATAGGGCCACGTACAAAAAATATTTTTATCTCGTACTAACGAAAAATGATCACGTTATTACGAGTTTCACGTTATTACGAGTTAATTATTTCGTTATAACGAGAAAAAATCTCGTTATTACGGGAAAAGATCTCGTAATTACGAGAGAAGATCTCGTATTAAAAGAAAAGATCTCGTTATTACGAGTTAATTATCTCGTTATTACGAGAAAAGATTTCGTTATTACGAGTTAATTGTCTCGTAAAGAAGAGAAAAAATCTCGTTCTTACGAGTTAATTGTCTAATTATTACGAGAAAAAATCTATCTAAAATGGCGCATATCATTATTCTATTACCTTTATGTAAAGTGTATAACCTTCTGCAATGTTTATTATTATACACATCGTTAGAATTATCATCGTTTAAAAGCGAACATAATTGGATATAATATCGGACCAAGCAGTTTTAAAGAAATTTCAGAAGAAGTATCAAAGCAAATTGATTAATAAATTCATTGAACTGTTTATTAGTAAGAAGGATACATGTAATTTGTTTTGACTCCAAAATGTTAATATACAAAATCAATTATTTTCAACATACATGTAGGTTGTATATGAACATATATATAAAACACAATTCGGGTAAATCCAATCTATCCATGATTGAAACTATATGTTTATAGTCATTAACGTCATCTGTAACTAATAGAATTGTGTTTTTACGACTTTAGGACTACCTGTTATTTTCTTCGGAGTGGGATTATAATATAAAAGTTGAAAACTCTTTCCACTTATTCGTATTACATAAAATGTCAAATCTGATCATTTTATGTAGAAATTAATGGATAATGATCGTTGTTATTTAAAAAAAAATTAATCAAAATTAAATGAACGTTTCAAAAGAAAAAGATAAAGACTGATAGGGTGATCCAGTCGACTAAAAGGTCTTTTCAGGAACAAATCATTTTTTCTCATAATAGCGAGATCTTTTCTCGTAATCACGAGATCTTTTCTCGTAATCACAAGACATTTAACTCGTAATAACGAGATCTTTTCTCGTAATAACGAGATCTTTTCTCGTAATAACGGGATAATTTACTCGTTATAACGAGATCGTTTCTCGTAATAACGAGAAAATTATCTCGTAATAACAAAATCTTTTCTCGTAATTACTAGATAATGGACTTGTAATTACGAGATATTTTCTCGTAATAACGAGATCTTTTCTCGTAATAACGAGATAATTTACTCGTTATAACGAGATCTTTTCTCGTAATAATGAGAAAATTATCTCGTGATAACAAAATCTTTTCTCGTAATTACTAGATAATGAACTTGTAATTACGAGATCTTTTCTCGTAATAACGAGATCTTTTCTCGTAATTACGAGATCTTGTCTCGTAATAACGAGATAATTTACTCGTTATAACGAGATCTTTTCTCGAAATAACGAGAAAATTATCTCGTAATAACAAAATCTTTTCTCGTAATTACTAGATAATGGACTCGTTATTACGAGATCTTTTCTCGTAATAACGAGATCTTTTCTCGTAATTACGAGATAAATATATTTTTTATGTGGTCCTACTCGTCTTTTGTAATTTGGTGTTCATCAGAAATGCAGTTTCTCCATCCCTTTTAATGGAATTCAGTGCAATGCATTTTTGAATGTTACCTTTGTTGTACCCTGTCAATATTATACGTCATAAATTGTCAATGTCTTACTTCAAGTCTTTTAATATACAGGTAACAAACAGTCGAGATCTCGAATATTTTGGTTACAAACTCATTTTCTCAAAAAAGTAATGCATGTATAATGTTCCCATTTTTTTCATAATTTTTTATTTCATGCATGGAATCGGTGGCCTAAAATCAGGGAAAAATTGTCAATCAATACTAAAAGCCATATAAAATGGTAATTTTTAGAAAAAAGACTTGAAAAAGCCTACATTTGAAGCCAACCTCGTAAGAGTATTTAAATAACAAATGGAATAATGATAGCTCAACATAATTTATTGCAAACGCCGATCTATTACATGTTCAAATTAAATTATTCAGTTATAACAAGTAAACAAATGTAGAATATAATCTAACACATAAACTAAAATTTTAAGTCATGTAAATTTACACAATGAAGTACCGGAAATGTATATATCACGTACATTAGACGATGTTTCAAATGACCACGATTTCTTCCTCGACCTCCGACTTCACCTGAATGTTTGGGTGCCGGGATTTAATGTGTCTCTCCAGATCCCGGCGCCGGACCAGAATCTTACCACAATGATCACACTTGTATGGGGTCTGTCCCTCCGCATGAAGGCGTACGTGCTTGTTAAGATTACTTGGATCTCCGAACGGACGCATGCAAACCTTGCATTTTAAAGGTTTGTACCCAGTATGCGTGCGCAAATGAATTTTCAACCCGTACTTCCGGGAATATAGTTTACCACAATACAAACATAGATGTCCCTTCTGAGATTTATCAGCAAAGAAGGATTTGGGTAAAAGGTCCAGCGGTTCCCCCTCTACGTCACCGGGTAGCGGAAGTTTGAATCTTGTGGGGTCACCACTGTAAGAACTGAGAGTTTGTCTATCCTTAAGCTCGTTCTGCCATTCTTGTAGAGAACTTTCTAATGTTGCCGCTCGACTAGTTGGCAGAAAATACGGCGCTAGAAGTTTGCCGTATACGAGATCATGAGGTTGGAAAGCCATAATAGGCGCAAAGGACATCGGGAAATACGGCATGGGTGGATAACGGTGGAAGTCTATGGGGTTTGTCTCTGAGTTTTTGTACTTCGGGGTTCTGTGTTTCGGAGATTGAAATGCGCTTCCGAGAGTCCGCAAATCCATACCGGTTTTCCTACTTTCTACAGGAGATCTCTGACTACTTCCGGTATCCGCAGAATCAAGAAATGGCCGAAATAGTTTTTGCTGTTGTTGCGTCATCATTTCTTGCGTACATACGTACTGGATGTGGGCCTTCAGTGGATTCGGGTATTTGAACGTCTTCCCACAAGAGTCACAGGCGTAACATTCCTGTCCTGTAAAAATAAAGTTGCAAGGTAACTAAAAGTAGTACATATAACATAAATAAATGACGTTTTCTATGAAATATGTATTGAAAATTTGAGGATTAAAATATGTTTAAGTTTTGCCTTTAAGTTATCTCTGTATGTAGCACCTTGGTTATTACATATGTAAACTAGGATTAAAATATGTTTAAGTTTTGCCTTTAAGCTATCTCTGTATGTAGCACCTTGGTTATTACATATGTAAACTAAGATTTAGACTGCATGATTTATCAATTAAAATAATCTTTTCACCTATATGTATTAGCATCATAACTGAATTAAATAACTTTCTTTTTTTAAAGATTTGCAATTTAGTTACAAATCACGCGTTAAATGTACCAAATTCATATATATCATTCCGATTATACGTGTAATAAACCATCTCTTTAATATACCAGTTACCCTCACGCTATTTTGTGGGTTTTTTTTAATTCTTAAAAACCATCTACGAATAATTTCATGTTTCTGTTATATATCTTTGGTATAATACCATCTTATGTAGATATCATATAGCATAAAATTCATATCATTGAAATATTGAGAGAAAAAAACAAATCATAAACTATTTTTTAACATTAAGCACAATCATATAAAGAGATTTTGAATGATGTGTCATTCATATAGGATCGAATTCTAATCAATTTACATGGAACATTTCAGTACAGACGAAAACGAATTCATTCGAAAAATATTATGACAAAAAAAAATTAAATTATATATAAATTAAACACGTCACGTGTATCTACTTGCAGTACAGACGCAAATCCATGTGAGAAATATTATGACAAAATATATAGTTAGATGTTAGATAAATTTAACACTTTACAGGTATCTACTTGCTCTACAAATCAAAGCGGATTCACTGACCTCGTATGTTAACCAGGGACAGGAAAGGGATGCCGCACTTTATCGCCAGATCGTCGCTATACCAGCCCAACACCTCTTCTCCAACCCTCAGTTTCCGCAGGGTCCTTAAATAAATACCCCCGTCACCCAAGCGAAAAAACTCGGCATTCTGCTCGTGGCGGTCTCGTGCGGGACGCACCCCCCTCAACCAATCAGTGCTTGTCGTATGCAGCTCGGGTACAATCGTGTCATCTTGAAACTTCACCTGGTAATTAAAAAGTTAAACACTTAACATATTTCAATCTTAGAACAAATATTGGATTAAAGTTGATAATTTCCTCTATGGAAGTATTAAATAAAAATTGATCAATATCGACGTGTAATCCTTGTACAAATTGACAGAAGCGATCAACTGGAGGCAGATTTGATGCAATGGATATTTTCTTCCTTTCCAGTGGAGATCCCGGCGGGGGATTATAATTTTATTTCAATTCTTGGTCAATAAGCAAAGGGTTTTACTTTACACCTGTCTGCAGCATGGAGACACCTTGTACCCACGACTGGCAACAGTGTCTACCGATTGTTTACACAAAGAGGTGATCCCCATCCACGCCAAATACAGTGATCAAACAAGAACGAAATCCCTTAATCTAATATAATAGGTTAATAAAGAACTCAAAACGGTCACGGATCTGAAAAATTCAAATAGTTGCACGTTCCGCTGGATGCAATTAAAATGTCTTTTGCCTGACGCAACTGCAACTTCCAAACAAACAGCGCACTTCGGTTTAATTTTCTTGGTCAGAGAAAGCTCGCGCAAGATGTTTTAGCATAATTGAGTCGCGAAGGCTTTGTCAAAATTGTGGACATAGTGACCACGTCGACACGTGCTGCGCACGAGAATACAGCCACTTGATCCATCTCGACATTTTAATGCGTCCTTACAGCGGCCATCTTCCACCTCACTTGAAACAAATGACCCACTTGCAAGCCCCTTCAGAAAATGATTTGTACAAAATTTTTCTGATTTATTGATAAATAACACAGCTAATTACAACTCTGGCCCATTCCCTCTCCGTACGTCTTGTGTCAAAATGAATATCTCTGAAGAACCCCGAAGAGGCAAATTACATGGCTCTGGTTTTACCGGGGCTCCGTAGGAAAGGCCATGAACATCTGACTCTGCGAATTAATCAAAGCACGTATGACACATTCCCAAACAGAATACCCCTAGAAGTGGACAATGTGCAAGATAAACCTTTCTGATGAAAGGAGTCGAGTGCTACAATTTACTTTCTGTGATGGCCAAGTGGTCCATTATCTCAAACAGGGATGGGAGATGTCGGACAATATTGTTCAGATTCACCAATCGAATATCGGCAATTTTAGGTGCACTAATCCTATATTATTAGTGTACACAAATGTTTGGTCTTTAGCGGATTCAGGAATATGAAAATTTGAAAAGTTTGTAGGAAAAAAAGTATATATGTACACTACGATTCAAACCAAAATTGCATCATTAAAGATATTCCCTGGTCAAGTACTATATACACTACAAATAGTTCAGTACATATTTAGTTATTTCCCAAACACATTTTTTAATATGATTTTTTTAAGAAAGAAAAAACCCCAGAACTCCACTATGTCTTAATCCTTGAAGTACGGTTTCGATCTGTCTGTAGGAAAATTGTTATTTCTCTGTTGTGATTCAATAATATGAATTCTACAGGAAATCCCGAGATTCATGTCTTACTTAAAAGGTGTTTTTTCAGGTAAAAATTAAGCAACAAGCAGTATATACATTAAATCACACATGATTGGGTTTCTTTATGGAAAATATGGTTTTATTTTGTTCAAACCTCTAACATTCGAAATTAAATCTGTAGTATTTGCCCGCACCTCGAAGAAGTACCATATTATATACATATAATTATCTGACTTTCTTAAAGAGAATATGTTTATTGATATACGATTAAAAGTGGACATAATACATGGTTGAAATAATCCATACATGTCTGCATAATTGATGTAATTTTTAATCTCAATTTGTACATCTATATTACTTTTGTCGCTTCACGAAAATTGTCTTTTCATATTCTTTAAATTTAATTGATGGTACCTACTTTTAGAGCTTGATATCATTACAGGTTTTAGAGGAAAAATACACCCAGTTATCCGGGTAAGGTAACAAGCATGGTTTTAGTACTAGTGTTTTTTTTGTGTGTGTTTTTTCTTAAATTTCCCTTTACAATATTGCAATTTTTAAATAAGCTAATTAGAATTCTCAAAAAACAATAAAAGTATTTATCATTTATTTTTCGGACTCTCGAAATTTTAACATTATCTATACTGACTAAAAACATGATTGAATTTACATGTAGATAACTTTTTTAAGCCATGTGTATGCAAATTATTTATATAAATTTTAAAAAAAAAACCCTGTTTCATACATTTTAGCACAGTACCGTTACTGAAATAAGACATTTTAAAAATGGCATCTATTTCTGGTTTTAATATCAAAATTACTTTACAAATACTAATTAATTAAAAAATTCAATGTCTTGTATGCTACTGAATAAAACATTTTCCACATGAAGAATTCTTATCTGTAAGGATCCAATCTGTAATGTTATCTTTTTCCGTTGTTTTAATTTGATTTTCATCGACGTCACACTTTTCACTTAAGTGTGATGTCGATTAAAATCCCCAAATTAAATCACTTATTGTTACATTTCTTGCTGGATGACAGAGTACGATCTTATTTAAAAATGGTATTAACAATTGAAAGAAAACTAAGAAGTTGCTTTCTGCTTACTTAAAAGATATTTTGCAAAGTAAACCAGTACCGAATCAAAGAAAAAAAATAATTTACTGCCAGTATGATAAAACGCGAAGACCAAACTCGAGAGTTATTATCATGATTATAAGATGAAAGTAAGAACGGAATGAAATGGAATGAACAAATGAATGAAAAAACGCAAGTTTTTAGAAAGTTGATTCGGTTATGTTAATTAATATTCTGATACCAAATGGAATTACATGCAGCATTAAATTAATAAATCAAATAAATAAATTGATAAATTAATACCTTTATATCAACGGAGCTATGGAGTTCATCATTAGCATCTCTACCAAACCGGAATTCCCCGGGGTATGGACCAGCCACACCCCTTGCCGGAATACTGGTCCTCGCCACCACCCGAAACTTGGAAGGGGTCAGAGGGGTGGGGGCGAGTGGTGCCACTACAGAGGACATAGTAGAGAGCCTGGATCCGCTAGGCAACGATTCCATCAGGTTTACGGGCAAAGAAGTGACATTCAAAACCTTGCGAATTATTCAAATGAAAACTAAAAATCTAGTGTTTTGGTTTTATAGGATGTAAAGTGTGATGGACAGTCCCGTGAACTAACAGCTGCTAGTGAGCGGGCGAGTCTCTATGACAATTATTTGGTTTCTATGACAATATCAAACTTTCTCCTTCAGCGGGACGCACCAAAAGCCGACAGCAGCGGCGACGCATGCGCTCTTGGTCATTTATTACTCGGAATTCAATTGATATTAAAATTCATTGACATAAACCAAATCAATTGGTGATATGATATAAATGTCGGCTTCGTACATAGTTTTGGTCATCGGTTTTGTTTAGCATTAAAATTGATCAGTTACCATAACACTAGCTAGGTCTGGTTACAGACGATGATAATTCGGCGCGGTTTATCTCGGTGGTTTGAAATAACCTCTCTTGTCCTGTGCAGGGGATTAACACCCCAATGCCTGTTTAAAAACCCTTTATTCCTCAAATAAGTTTATCTGTTAAGGGTGTGACATTTCTAATGATGGATATTTCATTTTAATTTTTATTGGTGATACCGATCTAAATTGAATTTTAATGACCTTGAAGAATCGAATTTCATTTTCAAATAAAAAGTGTTCCGATGTTTAACCGGTTCACACTTTCGGTTTGTTGTAAATAGAAACACCATCTCTTCCCCCATCAGAAACTATTGTTTGATCTGATTATGTTATTGAGATTTAAATAACATAAGTGTTGAATTAGACGTTTTGCAAATTTACTAGTGTGGTAAACATACAAATGTAAAATATGAAACATATTCATCGCTTGTTTACTAATTTACTTCCATTTTTTGGTATTCAAAATTAAAGTTTTTAAGAAATTTTCATCTTCAAAATCATAAGGTTGGTGCTATGCGTGAATATAAAAAACAATAATTCCCAAAAATAACAGATTGTGTAAGTTATAAAAAGTGAAAAATCGGAAAAAAGGGGTGAGGTAAACAGGCTGTCCGGAATCCAAGGAGATGTCCCCCACCGCCGAGTAAAGTCTGTGATGGGAACAGAACCGCTGGTATGCGGCGGGTTTTCCCGTCAGGGATGGCGGACGGGATGCTATATCTTCTCTCGTTTCACCAGTGTTCGCTCATGTTTTATATACAGTGCCATTATTTCACAATGTCCAAAACCCAACTTCTTTTCTGTTGCCGCGTACTTTTTGAAATCCACGCGCTGAGTCGCGCGCCCGGCGCGTGCCAGTATCGTCAGCCACACGCACTTCTGCCTCTCCCTTGGTCGTGCTTCGTATGTCTTTTGATGTTATCGTTCATTTCCAATTTGATTTCAATAACAATAAAGACCTGTTTAGCATTTACTCTTTTGCATGTCCAATTAATCACAACCAACTGCAAAGGAATTAAACATGTGTTTTACCGAAATATTTTCCCACATTTCAAAGGAGAAAAAAAAGAAGACAGAAAGGAAAATTTAGAAGAAATGGGCGATTTCTGCGACTAATTCGTCAGTGCATGTGTCGTTAAAATATATTGTACCTCTTAGACTTGGTGACTATAAAGTAGGAACTATACCAGGTTTTTCTTAGTTGCATTGAACGTTTAGATCACAAATTGGAGAAATCGTAATTATTGCCTAAGATTTTTTTTTGTCTATGCACAATGATTTTTTATCGAATTCACACAGGTAAATATGTGTCTTAATGTAAACTTTAAACAGGTTTATTTTCATCTGGTTCGAAAATTCCATTTTCTAGACAACTAGGAACTACAATATACTGTTATGCAAATTTGATTTTAATTACAAATTCAATTAATATATACGATATAGTATTTGTACACATATTTTTCCACGAAGTTATTGCTCTTGCTACAATTTTTAAAAATGTTTTGACACTTTGTCCATTTCTTGGCTTTAATGCATAGCTTGATGATTTTAACAACGGAAACACTCAGAATCGCTCATAACTGGGACCATTTTTCTACCGTTTGTGTACTGGGGTGGGGGGGGGGGGGGTGCAGTTATTCAGTTAACCATGCATGAATTGTTATTCACACTGTATAAAATTAATACTAAAGTCTAAAAATTTTCACGAAAAAAGTAAGCTTAAAATAATACGGCTTGCAATTTTACAATAAATTCAGAATTTTTTATTGTAAAATTATAATGTATATTACTCCGGATCCGATGACTGCAGATGTTACATGTAATAAGGGGTCAAAAACTTTTGAATTTATACATGTTTGATTTTCAAAAGGAAAATGATTGCATACTAGTATTCAAATAAAAATTACAATATAGCTATCTTGCACTAAATATTTTTTTGATAAATGTTTAACTAGTATCATTCAGAAAGAAAGAATTTAAGAAAAAAGAGTTCGGTGCAAAAGAAAATTCTTTAAAACACATACATGTATATACGTATGTATGTGGCTATGATAACTTTGAATGTTCACACTAAATGTCGATATAAACATTTATTTTATGCTTGTGTACTTGTCAATTTGATACATACTAAAGTGTATTCATTTAATTCTTAATCTGGTACTAATAAATGTGATAAAATTTTATTTAGTGAAATAAAAATCAGAATTATCTTCGAGTGCGACAATTGTGATGTGTGCGCGGCATCAAAGATATCAGTTAAAGATGGACATGTTGACAGCTATTGTTTAAATCAATTCTACGAAATCTCTGAATACCTTTTGTGTAGAACCAACACAGCAGTCCCATTATTTACCTATCATCCGGTAAATATACAAAAGTACGCTATGGGTACAAGAAATCGGCTCGGATATTTGCCGTTCTGCTGTGGGTCTAATACCCGACATCTACAAGCGGCGGACAAATGGAAATTAATTAATCTTATTGACCCTAGTAAACACCGAGGTTAAGTAATTCTGCGGTCAGCTTGGAGCATTCCTTACATTTCTTGTTGACTGGGACGTTTGCCTATGGATGAAGTATCGGTTTGTAGTAAGCAGTAACAATAGTGGAGAAATGGGATCTCCTTGTAGACAAACACGATTGTGTGATAAGTGGTGACGTGGAGTCACCCGGCGGCCACCACCGGACCAACCACGACATTGTGACGTCAGACAGGACAATCGGTCCCGCTTCTACTGGACAGCAGCTGGTGCACATCAAAGGGGACCAGTTTCCGAGCGCTCCGTGATTCATTGTATGTTTTACAAAGGAAAATCTGGAATTTTGTTTGAATTAAACATGCTGAAGTCCATATATTTGTTATATATGCGAGACACTGGTATGAAGTTAGTACCTTTGGTTCTATAAATGTATGAAAAATAAAACTATCATTTTTTTCTCAAATTTATCTAGCGTGAATTAAATGCTTAAATACTGCTTTTTTGTTACTTTAAACACTTAGTTGTCATTTTACTAGCACTATTTTAAAATATCAAATTTAAATATATTGATCACTGTCGCACTCTTGAACTTCCAAGGAACATGAAAATTAATCAACCGCATATTAAAAAAAATCCATCAAATTCCATTTTTTATCGTTTAATCTTAAACAACAGAGTAAAAATTTTCAGTATTCTTCTAATGGAACTGTAGACACTTTTCATTCAAAGCAAAAATTTAGCAATAGATATATCACATACAAATTTGTTTACTCGGGAGAGAAAAAAGTTTTAACAAACCAATCACCAAATAGACAATACACAAAGGAGAAAACTCATTACAACATATTATTTCATTTTTGAAATTATCTCCCTTGGGTAGTTCTGTTTTGTGATTTATAATAACTAGTATATTCAATTATATATTTATATGTACATTTTGATCACAGACAATATGAACTAGAAGGTATTATGATCCAAATTTGTTTTCCTAATATTTAACATGGAGCAACCATTATTTCCAAGAGATCATGTAGTACTTTACTTTGTAAATGTTCTGAAATATGTTCATAGAGTACATTTTTCTTCATTTCAAATGTGTATATTAAACTAATATCAATATTGTTTGTGCCACGCACTCTCATTATGTTTAACAGTTTGTGTAGTGGATCCCCTCGCAAGTTCTTTGTTGGTGGTCCAGATAATGACTGCTCCTCCCTAATCCTGACCCCGGGTCTAGTCATCCCCACCCCCTGTTTCTTCTCCGCCTTCTGTTTTCCCTGAGGGTTCCTCCTGTCTTTTCAGGTGCTTTACTTTCCTCCTTCTTTTCGCCCTGTCATTGAAAAATAAAATGATTTGTAAGACTTAAATTTAACAAAAAATGAATCTTAATAATTAATTCCTGTAAAATACATGTAAATAAAAGTGACCAATCACAATGTTAATAAATAATGAATGATTAAAAAACATATTTGTAATTAGGACAACTATAATAATTTTTATGCTTGATGTATTCCGACCCATATTTTTATGGTGGGTAGGTAGGTAGCTCTTCTTTTTTTTCCTTCAAATTTTCTTGCACATTGATAATCTAAATAATCAAACAATTTTTTTTTTAGCTGAGAAAGCTAAACAAATTCAATATGTTTTGATACATAAAAAAAATCTAAATGTGTTTTTAATATATGACAAGTCAATTAATTAAAAAAAAAATTAAATTAATATTGCTGAAAAAAAAATATTGGGTAGGGACAATTTTGATGGGTTGGTCAGAATACGGTACATCAAACAGATCAATGTTTAATTTTTGCCTATACTTAAAGGGCATGAAGTGAAATAGGCTTGTAAGAGGGACTGCAATTAAGCGTAAATTATACACCTTAAAATAAAATCAATGAAAAAAACATGTTTTAATAAATTAATTGACACAGGAATATTGAATTTTTAATAAAATGTGAAATAATTCTGAGCATGCCTGAGTCATTGACCTTTTATTGTGAACTATTGACCCCAATTGACCCTCATTGCCACATCATCTTTGTCGGAAATTAAATCCTATTTTTTATCAATTTTTTTTAAAACCAATTTTCTCTGTTCATGGAAGAGAATGGATGAGCAGTATTTCGCAATTTGAAAAGAAATTTGAGAGATAATTTATCACTGTAATGATGATTGTAATTGGTTTGTTGTTATTCTATTTAATTCAATGAACTCCTATTTGTAATGCCATGTCCCTTTATGAATTGCATTGTGAATCCTCAGGTTTCCGTTCATTTGTCAAATTGAAACCCCAAAGAGGAAAATATAATGGTGTCATTGAAATAATTTGCATATTTCAATTGTACAGAAGTGTGGCATTTCTCAATGCTACACCTCAAGCCTTATCTCTCAAGTTTAATCACAACTAATATTGTGTAATATATGAAATCATATATCACAAATATTGACAATCATTAGTAATCAAAGGTGGAAATTATGAAATATATCAAAGAAATTAATTTTCATCTGATCTCATCACTGACAAGCACATGACTTCACACCATGCAAGCGAAATGAATAATTGATATTAAGTGTTCGTACCATCTCCCCCATTGCACAAGCCTGTCTTAGGGGTAAAGTGGATAAGTGGGTGGGACCAAAATCAGAGTCTCATTTATCATTAAACTGTCGCCTCTCGATCTGTATCAGACTTATACAAGACTTGAGTCATTTGTATGGAAATTGATATAGCCTCTGACATGCCTCTGTGATTTTCCATTGAGTGGACTGTGTCTTTCTCCTTCACTGGAGTTAATCCATTCCTCATAGTATCAATGTCTAATCACTATCACTGGGGGGAATTAACACCCGACAATGACCCAATAAACAGGCCCACAACTATATCAGACCTCCCCCCTCGTACCACCGACTCATTAAATCCCTGCCAGCGTCATCCTTCAGTTCATCCATGCAGAAAATAGACCTAGTCACCTGCTTCAAAAGGCAAATTCACAAACAGAAGAAAACCCAACGTGTGCAAGTCTGCAAGAGATACACCAACCGAACAGGGAATCGTGGGAAGGCTACATCTGGTTACCCAGCAGATCTGTCACCCTACACAGTGAGCATGATGCATCAGCGACTCTGTGCTTTTGTACCCCTCTAAGCCCCTTCGTTCACCATGACCATCTCCCATACTTCACCCCTGGCAGTTTTCATATCAGACAGGAAGTCAGGGGACAATTTGATTCTCATTGTTTCTAATTAATTATCAGGTTCTCTTTCACTGGCACCAGAGCATGCAGCATCGTTTTTTAATAAAAAAACAAAACTTCTGTCACCTGTCTCATTTCTCATTTGAATCAATGATATCACAAACCCTACCAGATCATTGTGATCTAGAGTTTAGTAATAAATAGAATTCACTTGTACTAATTGGAACTTTTTTTTTTTGCAGTACAATCATGTAGATTTAATTTATTTGAACTTAATGATATAAATAATAATATAAAGTATGTACTGTTGAACAAAATGAAAACGAAATGGTGGCATCACAAAAAAGGAGCATTGCTAGCTATCTTTTAAATAATCTATGCAAATATTGTACCAGTAGTTATCAATATTCAATGCTTGGATGGGGAGAAAAAAAACAAGGGCTTCAATCTTATGACTGCTTATTTCCATTTTAATTCAAGTGATTTGACTTGAGTGAAGTGCACTTTTACATACTGTCTTTTAAGACTGACATATTGATTGAGCATTAAGTAATTTTAGCCATTCTTTTTTATATCAATAAACAGGGCAAAAACAAAATCCAAAAAAATATCTGATGCAACACGAGTTGAAAGGACTTTTAATATTTCTTGCCACATGATATTCTGAGTTCTTTCTATTACCCGGTAATTTTGTTTGTAAATGTGTGTATATGGTATTTTACCAAACAAGGTGACAAATTAATTAAGGAGGTCCTCACCTCTGATGTTGTGGCGGTGGAGGGGTCCTGTGGGGGAGCAGCATTATTGGAGCCGTCAGCAGACTTGCTGTCACTCACTTTCGCCCCACTAGTGGCCCCGCCCCCTGATGTGGAGGTCCGGCTGTAGGCGTCTATCCTCTGGTTCATCACGTCCCTGATGATTCCGTCCAGCACCAGTCGGCCAAGTTGAGATTTCTGTAGTTGTACTTGTACCTGGTCGATCAACCACGGCATGAAACCCTGCTCAATGTCTGTAAAATGTATCAAAATTAGCACAATAAATTACATGATAGGCCAGTATTTTACAAACCATTTTTAAAGAGTGTGAAATATTAATTTCGGCGCAATAAAAAAATTGTGCAAGGCTTTATAACTTTTAATGAGACCATATTAAGCAAATAATCTTTTTTTACCTCTTTCAACGGGATCATAAAAGTAGCCATTGTCTGACAGTGTCCCAAACACAGTAGGCACCAGATCGGCGAGGTAACTTTGAGCAAAGGCGCGGGCAGCAATTTTGTCTGAGGTCTCCTTCTCCTTTTTCACAATTTCTCGTTGTTGTTTCATCCTTCTCTCCTGTACAGAGTAAAATAAGGTATAAGGGAGGCAATCCAAATTTATTCTAAATCAAGAACACATATTCTAAAATTGCAAGGAGATTTGTATTTTAAATCCATGTAATATAAATATATAAACACATCTAATTTAAAAATAAGTACATGTACATGTACATGTGTCAATTAGCTGCATGGTCTGTAGTTAATTACATAAGATTTATAAGCGGTCAGTAAATTTTTATTAGGCAAGAGCGAAGAACGACATAATAAGGGAGATTTCTCGTAAATTGAATGTGCATGGAATATTCATGGTCTCTATAAGACTGCAGTTAATTAATAAATTCCTCACAAATTAGCAGGAGGTGAGATATTGTTTAGTACACCCATATAAATGCATAACATTTTTTCCACTGATTCGGTTACCTTCTCTACCTCATATCAATTAGTATGAAGAACCGGTACATGTACATTTATATGTCACAATCCTTTACCTTCTCCTCCCTGTGTCTCCTCTCTTGCTCCTCCAGCCTCTGTTGTTCCACCAGCTCAGCATTCCTCAGTTCCTCAAAGGCACGCTGTTGTGATCGGAGATTGGCTAGTTCCTCCTCCTCCATCACCTCCAGTAAGGCTTGTTCTACCGTCTTACCAACTAATACCTCTAGAATAGGTTTCACTTCAATATCAAAGTCGAAAAGCTGAAAAAAAATAAAAATTTGAATACCTCAAGACGAAAATAAAACCTGAAACTGAGAAAGATAAATTCAAAGAACAAAAAAACCATTGGCAATTACAGTCCACATGAACATAAAAGTTAAATCAGCTCACTTTAGATATCAATCTCACTTTTATGAAAGGGATACACAGTGGAAAAGTGAGACTCATCTTAGTTCTATGGCAAGTATAGGTATTGATATGATACTTACATCCCCTTCTAAGATTTGTGTGGTAATGTCCACTCCTGTTTTAGCAGGGACATACATGGGTGAAGGAGGCCTATCGAGGAAGGCATCTGTTTGAACCTCAACATCAGCCTCTTCCACGCGGTCACTGAGTTCTTCTAGATATAGCTCTGTTTGTACATCGATGTGTTTTCGTCCCTCCACGGGATCAGGGGACCGTGGACGGAGCTGCTCCTTTGCCCTTTTTCTAGCTATTGCACGACGACGATTCTCCTGTTGTCTTTGAATTTCAATAGGATCTGGCTGTGCATGCTGGTAATGAAAACAATAAGCATAAAACACACATTGTCATTGATTATAATGCATCTTAAATGATTAGCACGAAAGCATTCAAGGATTAATTTATTAACTTAGCAATAAAATCATTGAAATGAAGCTGATTGTACATACTGCTGGAAGTGTGTGCTGAGCATATGTGTTTCCACGCACGATACGCCGGTCGTACATGATGTTTCCATATTGTGGAGGGCCTTGACTCCTGTAAAACACAAAATGAAAAAGAAATATATCACAGTATAAATACAACACCAATAATTAAGTTAAACGGTGGCATAGTTAAATGTGGATAAACAATGCATATTTTGCAAAAATCTTTTCCAGTGTCAATGTCAATAACGCCTTTCTATCAGATGTTGTGTTATATCTTTTATGCACACACATAGAAGAATACATGGACAATATATGGCTACAATATGAAAATATTCTTTACACTTACTGGTCGATCGGGTTGGCATCTCTGTACTTTTTCCGTTGTTGGACTGCACGAGGCTGACTGGCAAACGTATATGTGCCTTGTGGCTTTTGAGGAAGTACCGTCGTCATGATAGAGTTGTATTCATGCAAGACCTGGCGAATTTAATGTCTGCTGCAGAAAGAAAGCGAATTTTCTTTGCTTTACCAGTCTTGAATAAAGAAGTTGATGTATGATAATGAAATACAAAATCTAGATAACATTATACAATAAACAAAGCAGAAAGCAGTTACCTTTTTGGTATTTTTGACGGTTCCTAACCTCCCTCCAAATATTTACGAGTCACGTTGCCAAGATACAGTAGGGTCGCAGTAAATATGCTAGACGGTCATCTTTAAATAATATTGGAGCGATGTTTTAAATAATTAATTTTATGATACTACAGTAAAAATAAAAATTGAAAAACTAGTTTAGGATATTAATTAAAACGATTTTTAAAAAAACCCACACAAACAAACGAAAATAGACCGCACTGAATAATCGAGCCCGATTGAAAAAAGACATTGAGCCCGATTTAAATTTGAGTATCAAAATCAAATGCTTTCTATTAGTATGATCGGCGTCTGCATCAGCAATCTGTCAGTATCATGGTATGTTTTAATAAATCTGATAGTCAAAAACCGTGCTCTTCTGAATTTGATAATTTGTTTTTTTTCCAGAATACCAATCAATGAATAAACTGTACATATTTCTGCCCCATGTGTGCAAGTTATTTTTTTGTCATAAAATGTCAGTCGACATGCAAGATTAATTTGTTGATATGCAAGATAATTATGTCAACATGCAACTTAGTTGTGATGACATGGGAGATAGATATTTTGACATGCAACTTATTTATGTCGCCATGCAACTTATTAATGTCAACATGCAACTTATTAATGTTGCCATGCAACTTATTAATGTTGACATGAAACTTAGTCATGTTGACATGCTACATAAAATGTTGCCAAGCAACTTATTTATGTCAACATGTATACTAGCAAGTTCTGCAATTATTTTGAAAATGGAACTAACAATTTCAACTGTGATAATCTAATCTATTTCTATAAATAAATCATAATAGAAAATGTTAAAGATAATATGTAAACGGTGTGACCGTTGGACCGAGCGCAGATTTAACACAGGGCAGTTTGATTTTTGTAGAATAAAATTTATTTGAAACGCACACAGTAGGATCCGCCTGGTTGCCTACTCAAATCATTATATAGCCAAGGTTTAACTAAACGTCGCGTGCTCAGTCTACATTGTGACGTCATATTTCAGACGTAAAACGTTCGTTTTTTCTTCGGAAATAGTCGAAGAGAGTAACGTTATTCCGAACTATTTTTTATTTCGTCTTTCATTGTTTATCAATTTAATTCATATGAATGCCGCTGTAATAAAATTAAATACTTTATTCGGTATCTAAAAGATCAGTTCCTTGACCTTAATGTTTTTATTTTCCATCTGATAATTTGATAAGACATACATAGAACATGTCGTGTTTCTTGATTGAAGTACTATTGAAAATTATCTGGTTTCCATTTTAATTTCTTTTAATTCGAATTACCTTCTATTGAAACACTGGAACTTATTAATCGAGTTTAGGGGCAACAAACTTCGATAAGTACTGAACAATCAATGATCGAACTAACTTTTTAAAAACAAAATGGCTGCCAAGATGGCGGCGCCCAGGGCTGGAAGAAATTTTTTTTGGCCTTAGTACCCCTGATTCAACTTTCATTTTTCACTGATTTTCTTATATATACGTGTTACCATTAATCCTCGCTTCGCGAGGCGGGCTTCGCCCGCCTCTCGCTGCGCTCGGTATTACATAAAATGACCCAAATCCAAGAAAAGAAAACTCCTAATTTTTAAAAGAAAACGTTTAGGTGAGTGTGAGGATTTTTCCTTGAAAAATGAAATAAAACACCGGTATTTCTCGACAGTCTTGACATTGCTCGGCAGTCCAGCTCATGTGTGTTAATAAACATGTCACTTTATCTCCTACAGTAAACCGCCGGAACATAACGAGGTACCACCTTCATGACAACTTGAACACATCGTTTGTAATAATGTCCGATTAAACGGCTGGTTGGAGTGTACAATGTCTCCCAGTGTCATCGGACTAGTGGTCCTAAAGTGCCGCGGAATCTAGCCTTCCTAGAGAATTTCCGTGGAATCATGGATGTATGTAAGTAAGAAAGTATAAGTAATTAATTTTTTAATTTTTTATTGTGATATTTGTATATACAATTCCATATGGTACATGTATAGAAAATGATAAGTATGAATTTAACACCCGGTCCGTCGGGCCTTTTAACAACAATAAACACGTTATATATGGAATAAACGAAAATAACACAGCATCAAGAGATAGACAAAGATATGCATAAAAATATATGTATAATATATAAGTATAAAAATTTCATTAGATCGAACCCGTGATTTTACAAAGATGTATGTATCTTAGTGTGTTTGTGACTAGGAGTACGAGGACAGATGAACCGGCGAACTCTTTTGTTTCACTGTGGTCATGCTTTTCTACCTTTAAAAAATCAGTTGAGGAAACAACTGACGTTAATCAATTAGTTTTTTGTGTGATTTATTAACTGAAAAAAAAAATTAAACAGTAATTCCTTTTATTTACAGCGACATGAATTATCGTGGTGCATTTGAGTGATCATGTTAATCTATGCAAAAATGCCAAATTCTAACGGAAGCGATCGCAAATTAAGAGAACAAATCACCCAAGTGGAACAGCCAACGAACGTGAAAACAATGGATGAAGATAGACGACAAGCATTAGGTAAGAAGTGTTTCAGTCCACAACTAGGGGACCCACATTCATCAAAGTTGTTTTGTGCACTTCTTTAATTATCATTAGTCGAGTGGATCAAGTAATGTGTCACACAAAGTCGATCTTTTTCGTCTCAAGAGTTCTTCTCAATTTTCGCATGTAGGAGCTAGTTTAAGGAGTTTCTGATCAGCTTGCATCCTATACAGGTGAGATCTATATATATAAGTGTAACGACATCTTTTCACTTCCTGTAAATAGCAGACACCTTTATAGAAGTCCGATGACAAATTATTTTAAACGTTAAATAATAATCAAATGTGCTTATCCAAAAATTAAAGCTGCGATTAAATGGTATTTGAATGTTGTTCGTTTTGAAAACTTTTATTCTTTTATGTCCGACAAATGAAAAAAAATTAAATAAAAATTTTCTAATCAAATTTGCAAATTTATTTCAGTTTTAAAAGAATATAATGGATTAAGTTCATTTTTGGGGGTCATCGTGAGCTAAATAAAATCAATTCCTATAATACGATAGAACTCATATTTCAGATAATCAGTCAAAAGGAAATGAAAATGCGTCATAGTCAATCTTACAGAGCATGTATAGACCTTTTTAAGATCCTTTTATAATTTAAAATGATCATTACAGTCACGTTTTATAACTAAGTCAGAACTCAGTGTAATTTCTTTAGAAAGCACAATTAAGCATGTGGATTATCAATTTAGCTTAATCAGCTGATTGTATTTTTTCCGGGAAAATGTATAATATTCTTTACACCGTACGAGAAGCACTAAGAATAAACAAGGTATTTTTCATGTCCTTCTAACTACAAACCTGTGTTTTCTAGAGGGCGTTCCATCAATGTCATTATCACAATCAGATGCCTCATACATTCATACAGTAGAAATCGTTATAAAGTTTGAAATCAATTATAAGGTAATAAGGTACCGGAACATTAAAATATTTTTCAATCATGTCTATCACGATTGATCATATCACCGATCGCCTGTCATTCATTGTCACCGTATGTAAATAAACAAGTCCCGACTGTTTGAAGATTATCCTCTATACCTTCCTTGTTTCGTGTTTTTAACACCTTTTGATAATTATCTGGTCAAGAACAGGATACACGTCTCGACGAATGACCCACGTTCCCGCCATTAATCACTTGAACATGTCCAAGTCAACGTGAACAAATCGGACAATGCATGGACATGACATGTTATAATAACTACAATAATGACCAACAAAGTTTTGAAATCAACCAGCGCGAGCGCACGTGTCGAAAGAGTTTCCACTGATTTGTCATATCCGGAGAAGCTAACCATGACCATACTAAAACAATACGTATGTTGACTGTGATCTGATCCTATATATCGAAGTGTTATAATAATTAATACATGTAATACAAGTATGACTTCTGTAATATTCCCGTTTTTACTACCTTTTTCCTGTATGACTGTGTATGTATACTCCTTACGATTTATTCTGTACAATTTTATGTCCCTCTTGTACAGAAATATTTGGTTTGAGTGAAAAAACTGAACTTGAACTTGTAAAACATATCACTATGCCCTCATTGACATTATGAAGTTATGAATTCATATATATCATCTGTCATCTATTTCAGGGGATGGATCAAACCAGTTCTAACAACCACCAGTCAGGAAACATGGCCAGTGATTTTTATTCATTTTCACCTGAGAACACGACAAAAAAGAAGACAAAGGCCGTCCGGATCACGATTTGTGCCCAGGTGACGGGTGTGGCCCTGTTTTGCTTGGGGTTGGTAGTGGGGCTTCTCATAGGAATATACGGTTTTAATGGCATCAACAAAAACGAGAGCGGCCATTCTAGTCCTACCCAGAGTAAAGTTGTTGGTCAGAATGAGAATAGAGAGACAAAACCTGTAGATACGCATGGTCACACACATAGTCACGGATCACGGAAACCCCAAACTGTATCGCCACCCACACTGGGCTCTCATGGACACAGTCCCTCACCCGTTGATTCTCATGGTCATGATCATGGTTCACTTGATTCTCATGGTCACAGTCACGGTCCACTCGATCCTCATGGTCATGGTCCAGTGGATACGCATGACCATGGTCATCATCACCCGCATCCGTCCTCGGAGAATATCCTGGACTCTCCTAACGTCGAAGCTACTCTGCCGAGCACGGATACTGGTCTCGGTAAAGAACCAGTATCGGCACCGGAAGATGAACTTCATTGCACCCCGTGTAAGTGGACTCATCCTGTAGACTGAAGTAACCAAACCAGAACTCTTCTCACCAATAAACTCGACTGAGATGGTTAAAGCCCGAGACGCCCTATACCGAGCTGGAATAATAACAGTAAAACCTGGCCAGGAGTTAGCATTTAACGAGTCGTATGTCCAATCCATGTACTTATTTCCACCCGAAAAAGTGAAGGCACTTAGCGTACCTAGATCATGACGGACCCTTTCCCGGTCGCTATGTTACAGCAATGGTTGTTGAGGGGGCAAAGAAAGAGCCACAACTTATGAAATACAAAATAGGACCATTGGAAGGGGATGTAGAAAACATGATGATTTCTCCCTTACTGAAACCTTATGAGGTGCCATTCAGTAACCGCCCCTATGACACTGTAGAGACACGAGAGGTTATTCTTACAGTGATGTCCGAACTATACCGCATCAATTCAATGATGGAGGAATGCTTTGATTCTAGAACTCCCTACAAGGATATGAGCGTCATGCCTAATGGTCCCTTCATGCACAACGGTGAGCGCACCAGTCGATGGACGGCAGGGCTGAGGGGACTCGGAGACAAAGATTTTGACTTTTTGAACGTTCTTCCACTGAACGGATTAATCTATCATGGCGGACAAGATCCATCAAAATGGCGAGTGTACGATATATTCTATTTGAACCAAGGTCCTTTTGATTCAGTGAATGAGTTATACGAAGCGTACAATTCTTCGCAATTGGTCGTGGTTCATTATCCCGAAGGCACAAGAGAATGGATAAAAAGAAACACATTCCCGAAACGAAATCTATATCAACCAATTCGACCGCACTCTGGAAGACTTGGCGCAAATACTGTTGAACCTACAGGACCTCGATATCGACTAAAGGGCCACACCATCTCGTGGCTTGGGTGGGAGTTTTCCGTTACCACATCTCAGCACAGGGGTCCTGCAGTGTTTAACGTGAAGTTCAAAGGGGAGAGGGTAGTGTACGAAAACGCCCTGAACGATATTGGATTACTGTACTCTGCCGACGGATCCGGACAAGACAGCATTTTTTACACCGATTCTACTTTTGGTTTAGGAGAGTCCAAAACGGCTATTTCGGACATTGACTGCCCTGCTCATGCCTCCTACATCAAAAGTGTCATGTGGAGCCCCACGGCCATGAGGGGCTCAGAACTTCTGACAATTTGTATATTTGAAGTGGATGCACAAGAACCATTGTATCGTCATAAAGGTGATGACATTGAAGTGGGCATGCGCAATCGATACTTAGTAGCGAGATACCCTACCCAACTTGGCAATTATGACTACTTAATTGATTTTCAGTTCCATATGGATGGTAAAATCGTGACTACTGCAACGGCTACAGGCTTCATTCAAGCATCTTATTATAACTTTAATAGTCAGTTCGTTAACCCCAATAACCCAGGACAGACTCCGTTTGGATACAAAGTTTCGAATGACATTATAGGACCAATCCACGACCACACGTTTGCTTTCAAAGTAGATCTCGATGTTGTAAGCGAAGAAAACTGACTTTCAGCTCATTCATTGGAAATATGGAAACAGTAATGGACGCACTCAAGACTGTGAAGAAGGAAAATATAACATTTCCAGGTTATTTCTTCACAACCAAACCCGGTATGTTGAATGGGAGCACGTGAAAAACGAAAGGGCGCTGGACATCGACTCAAAAAATCCCAAATTCTGGACTTTCGTGAATAATAACAAACCCAATTATTGGGGAGTGAGTAGAGGTTACCGCTTAGTGCCTATGCACTCGGGAACTCAGAATATTCAGGATGATCATCCGGAGGCTCAGCACCTATCATTTACACAACACCACCTAACAGTAACGAAGAGAAAGGAAAACGAACAGTACGTTAAACCAATCTACAACCCAGGGAACACGAAAGATCCCGAGCCTTCCCGAAAGTATGTGGAAAACATGGTGGACGGAGAATCCATAGAAAATACTGATATTGTCGCCTGGGTGGCCTTGGGGTTCCTCCATATTCCTACCGCAGAAGACGTTCCCATGACGACTAAAGTCACATCCGGGTTTACTTTAAAGCCTTTTAACTTTTTTGATAAGACGGCTGTGTTTGATATACCGTCTCATGCAGTGGGAGTTAATAAAACAAAGTATGACGAGGAGCCGGCGGAGCTTCCGTGTCAGTTCATACCCTACAGCGTGCAAGGATGATCTGTGTAATCAATGGTGCTTAAAACAGCGTGCAAGACTAATATCTACATGTATATAATCATTGGTGCTCACACAGCGTGCATCAAGACTGATGTCTATGTAACCTTTGGTGCCTAAACAGCGTGCAAGGCGTATTAGGCTTGTCTGTATGATCTTTAGTAAGCACATAGCGTGCAAGGCGTGTAAGACTGATATTTGTGATATACTGGTGCTCATAGAACGCCCAGTATTGATTCGTGTACCTGTTTAACTACATTGTATAATTGGTGCTCACCTTTAAGGATGTAAACAGTATAATATTTCACTGGATGAGAGGAGAGGGAAATATCCTCTACATAAACCCTCATGTATCTTTTTTATGAAACTTATAATTGAAGTACATATACATCTATTGAATCTTTATATTTTTTAATTAAGTGATGTCTTTATTAAATAAGTTCGTATTGATTGAAACCATCTCAATCGTTGTAAGTTGTTATCCAGTTAGTTCATCTCGGTTTAAATTTTTGTTTAGCAATCGTTCAAGAGTACATAATTAACTATGCAGTTCAAACGACATGATAACATTAAGGAAGAACCTAACTAATTCCTACTTAAGATTCATGCAGCACACATGCGTCATTGAACAGGTACAACATAACAGTTCGCCATTGTTTGGTTTCGTGGTTTAGCCAATTACTGGTAAAACAGTTATCTGTCTGGCCAAATTAAAATTTCAAGGTGATTGATGATTTATTTAATCCATATACAGTGCTTATTTTGTTTGGTAATTTGTCTTATAATGATCTCATTAAATGTTCTGATTGAATGTTATTTAAAATTGTACTGTTTATCATCTCAACTGTAAAATAAAAAAATAAACACATAGGTATATAATGCTTTGGTCTAAACCGTGCATGTTTCAGACCTTAAAAAACTTTGTGTGTTAAATAAAACCTACATCTTACGTCACAAAGCATTGCATCCAAAATAAAACAGAATAAAAAATCATAATTTCTCATTTTGTATATAATCCGAGGATGGGTGATGAACTGTTGTTGTATTGGTATAATTGCAAGCTGAGAAGTACTTGAATATTTTGGACACAAAATAATGCATAAATATATTTATACTGTATATAAACTTTAATCGAAACATTCAACTTTTAGATAATCTTTTTGCATTAAACGGGGGGTAAAAGGTCAGTTTCCAGCAAGTGTGAACATCGTTACCGTGACAACAAGAGGCGCCATCGCGTAAGGCAACAAATCCAGGAAGTGTTAAAGGTCAATTTTACACGCATTTGATGTTAGAGAATGCCGCCTGTTTTGTTGAGATAATTTCTATTTTGAAAACCAGCGATGCGCAAGTTTACCATTAACCTTGTAGGATATGTATGTTTAAGATTGAATTTCCCCCCTTTGCTCTTGATTATTTTGTTGTAAATTGCACGAAAATAATGCAAAGGTGTGGAATGATTACTTTTCTGACAACTGTTAACTTTGTTTAATCACTTCTGAGACTTGAAATTGTTTCATGTACAATATCAGTGGCGTAGCGCCCTTTACGCAAAAACGCAAATGAATACACAAAATTTTGCAAAGCATAGGTCTTATGATTTGAGTTTCCTATTGTTTGCACGTAAACAAATCGTATTGAGACTCCACTGAATTATAATCTGCATATTTAGTATTCAGTTCTCATCGTAAACCATGCAATTACTACGATTCCGGAAAATACCGTCATTCCTTACTTTACATTAAAATTAATTGGAAGTTCGTTTGAATCATAAATTAATATGGACGAGCTATACCTTTGTCTTTCATGTTATTGGCTTAAAGAATGATCTACAATAAACTTCTTAAAATGAGATGAACAACTTTTAACTCCGTTCAAGTTTAAATATTCATACTAAAATCTGAAAACACATCAAGTTTTGAGTGTTTGTCCGTAATTGTATTCTGTCAGTCTATACTTACATGTAATTTAAAGTCGGCGGTCGGGTGATTAAAATTTTGACAAAGTCACAATACATTGTGATAAACTTGATCAAAAATTTGTCATTTAGGTAAGTATGTTACGGTTTGAATAATAGACCTGTTTCAAAACGCCTATTATCTTTAGTCATATGCAGTTGGTTTCCGCTGAGGTATCAGTGTTTCATATATAATTACACATTCTTTTAAAATTCAACATTTCCCTTACACATACAGTATGTTAAATTGTACCATTTTGAGACAATATCTCATCATCAAAAGCCTGTAAATCTAAAAGCTAAAACCTAAAATCCAAGAGAATCGGGGGTCTTGAAATTTTAAAGAAAATATTCGAAGAGTACCAGGTAAATAATGTTTGTCTCGGAATTCAGCAACTTTTGTTCATATTTATTGGAATCATAATACTTAAAAAATGTCGTATTTTTAAGGCTGTTTTGTCATTCAAATAACATAAAATCCAGGAGCTTCCGGGGGCTTCGCCCCCTGGGCCCCCACCAGGGCTCTGCCCTGGACTTGCTGGGGGCCTCAAGGCGGCCCCCAGACCCCCTACCTTTTTTTGAATACAGTAAATTAAAAGGTAGCTACGCCACTGAATATTTTACTATTAATTTGCAATAATCGGGGTTTACTAAGTATTAAATGTACTGTAAAAGTGTTATTTTCGCCCCGTTTAATTCTCGCCCTTCTACACTTGCGAACAGTTTCACACCGTCATGAATTCGCGTGGAGACAGAAAGGTGGTTAAAGAGAAATGATATTGGACATTGGAAATCGCCCAGTTCCAGATTTGTCCGCTGACAAAGAGGGGGGAATTGACAAAAATAAAACGGGTGAGACTATTTTCCTGTATATATTGTCATTATTTTTCACAATCAATTGACACCTCAAATACTACCTTCTTTATTAAATCAAAAATTTCATAATTTTGTTCGCTTACTTCTACACACGTACGTCATTAAAAATAAAATCTTCGAAGAACTGAAATTACTGATGCGGTCGGCTCATGTATAAAAACATTATGTTAACATAGTCACTGTACTGTATGCATGTATTATTTGAACTAATCTGGCTTTTTCTTCATCTCTTTATAAAACATGATTTTGCAACACTGCATATGTACCGAGAAAATATAAATGCACTTATATTGAACAAACAGACGAAGACTGATTATAAAAGCCAGCGCTGACCATGAAACTAGCATTTTGCCCCCCCCCCCCATCCTTTCCACCCGATGATCTGAAGTGTAAAAAGTAGGTAGAAAACAGGTATATGCCAAAAACTGATATCTATGTATAAATCAAAGTACTGAAGAACTGACGGGAATTGATTTTGTTGATATTTATTTATTTTAAAATCAATGATATGTTATTTTGCATGACAAGTACATGTAGTTTCTAATTTGAATTACGCACATTTCTATAATATGAATTTTTGGACTTTTTCGACAAGAATGTCTAGAAACCCCCATATGAATCATGATAAATAATTTTTAAAGATAAAATTAATTCAATCAAACTATGTTTCAGTAATAGAAATATTTCTCGAAATATTATGGATCCAAGTAATATTGAACTCTAGTCTCGTTCAACCAAACGCTCGGCTGACACCGTAAATCACCGACAAGGATTTACGGAGACAGCCGAGCGTCGAGTTGAACGAGACTATATTGAACTCTGGCGTAGGAATACATACGACTACATAAAACATTTAAATTGTTCGTACCATTTAAAATCTGACTATTTTCAAGGTATTTATGAATTAGTTTCCTTGAAAAACAATGTTTTAGCATAAATTACATCGAATTTATCAATTATTTTCAAGAACTAAGTCTTGTCAGCAGCAATGATTTGTGCTGAGGTCCAAACACTGTTTCACTTTCCGTTTGTCAGAGTAACTGCATAGGAGAGTTGATCAAAATCAACTCCCAAAAATCTTACTAAAATTGTACTGTACTTTGACGAAATTTTGTTAAACTTTGTCTTGTCTTCTCAATAAAGGATTCGCAGCGATTTTAATTAATTCTAATTTGAAGTAGGTTCAATTTATAACTCTTTTCATGCATATTTTAGGCTAAGAAGTGACCTCTAACTGTACAGATGTTGCATGTTAAAAGAATTCAGGCAAGAAAGCCATATCAGTTACTTTAACGAAACTACATGTTAACCTGCCGCATTTTTATGATACAGAATTTAAAATATAGACACATAACAAAATAAAATCCAATACGTATTGTCACGAGAGATAATATATGGCTGGATTATTAAATGCGCGCTGTCTAGAGTTATCCCGCTTTACGAAACACTAAGTTAAACCTAGAGAGATTTTGACAGTTTTTAGCGTCCTTCACATCAGATTGGATATTTATATCACAATTATATTTTATGCACATTTTCTTACGCTGTTTGAAGAAAAAAAACCCCATAAACCAGAATAGATTTTTATGTTGTAAATTTTCAATTTACTGAGTAGTTGTAAATTCCGGAAAAGTACTTGGTATCTACTGTAAGTCATAAATTCAATCGATTGGAACACATAAATATTATCTGACGAGCACTTCCCGGTAAATATTCACACTTCCTAATTGCATGTACAATGATAGGAAATATACATTTCAATACATCTCAGTTGCACCTACGAATTCTGTCCATTGCTTTGTGTGTGTTGATATTCTTTCTTTGTTTTATTTTGTGTTTTTTATTAGTTGGACTCAACTAAAGACTAAAATAGTAAGCCTTTCTGCACAAAAAGAAGAGATGTGTGATTGTTCGTCCATATCTCTAGAACTTGTGTTCTGGAGGTTTACAGCCAAACCTGCACTCGAAGTATATTCTTCGGAGAATGATTTTCAAGCTGACCCCAATGAAAAGGTGGACTCCTGTCATGTTGTAAATTTTGTATTTACACCCACCCAGTAAATTCAAAATTTACGTAAATTTTGTATTTACACCCACCCAGTAAATTCAAAATTTACAACATGACACTCCTCTCAAGGAGAGCTAGTTGAGTTTAATGTCCATTTATACATGTGTAATGGTATGTACACAAAAGACTATTCGGACACACATCAAATGCTAGGGACAATTTTACGAAAAAATATGCTGTTTTTTTCTTGTTAAAATAAGGCAATGAAAGTTCTGAGTTTAACATTTCATTTTCAAATTTAAAATTAACACCTAAAAATGCCCCCTTGTGGCCGAGAGAGAACACCGGTTTTGGTCCAGATCTCATTGAGAAAGACAGACTACTCGAATAAATATGAAGGCTGTTATATGTGAAATAAGCACACAGAGGCATTTCACTGAAACTAGTCAACACAATTTTCATTTTAAGGGGCCGTTTTATGCTCAGATCATATGTAGTCCTTTATGTAGACGAAGTTTACTAGACCAAAAGTATTCCTACGAAGAAGAAGAAGAAAATGAACAAGATAGTATGAAGAATCTTAAAAAGAAAATTTACTTGCCATGTGTTTGTTAAATATGCATACATGTACATGTATGTACACATAGCTAGGCATGTTCTCGTATATATCTGTGTTACATGAAATACTAAAAGGTATGTCTTGTGAAGAAGAAGATGATATTATGGAGAAGCTTGAATATAATTTACTTGTCATATATGTACATATGAGTGCATATAGCTAGATATATTCTGGTGTTGTCTGTCTTTAATCCAGTAAAGCTCGTTTTATTAAGGCTGTGTTTTCTTTTTCTCGTCGTTGTCTAGTTCAACACTTCGCGATGGCATCGATCTTCGTCGAACCTTTTTTTTAACCTGTGTATAAAACATTTTTTGATGAACGTAAACCTCCTAGATATTTGAGGTTCTTATATTTTGTCAAGATTAACCTGACTGTGTGACACTTGGGTGTGTTACACCCTAGCAACTATTAAACAAATACGATACCTACACCAAAACATCACAAAATGATATTTTAATCATTGCAATCCATATATATATTAACGTTGCCGAGAAAAACGAAAATTTTCTAATTTAGTTTGGATCACAACTGTAAAAGCATAAAGAGACAAATCTGTCAAATAATTTTATTGCGTAATAAAATCAGAAAGTGGGCCCACTGTCTAAACAAAGACTCGTATCAAGGGTGCAAAAAAGTTTATCACCGGTTAAACTCAATCAAAATTGGTAGTTCATATTTTTGGAGACCACTTATTAATATTTTTAAATAGAAAGAAAACATGTTAGATCGAAATCCACTGCTCATTCACACAGAAAAGATGAAAGAAAACTGAGGAATTCAATTGCGATTATTATTTTGTCACATATCTGTGGCGTTAGAACTTTATTTCCACAAATTCATTAGTGTATAGTTGAAAGTGCTTACAGAGTGTATGATAAATGGTAAGGGCACTTGATTCAAAATGTGGCTTGTATTTCTTTAATTTTGTTTGCCAACGGAGTTACTCTCTGACGCAAATCTAGTAACTCGGAACAAAAAGAAAAGAAGGATTATATGCATCTAAGTATTAAAATAGCATTAAAGTGTACAACCTTTATTTATTTGTAAAAATCCAACCACTGAACGGCCATTACATGTACCGGTATTTTAATACCGAAATGCAATAAAATCAGAATGAATGCTGGCGTTTAAATGCACTTATTTCGACAGAACAGAGTAATAGAACATGTGTTGGGAGTTTCTGCATGTCATGGCTTCTTTATTTATTTGAACAAAATGAAATTGATGAATTGAATAATATACAAAACTATGATGAAGTCAATAATTAGGTTAATAAGTCAATAGTAATGTTTATAAGTCAATGATAAATAATATTAACTGACGTTGTTTATGATAAATGATTTTACCAGGAATAAAACTGTAATATATAGTATTACAATATTAAAATATTGAGAAATTGACTGAAACACTCAGTAAATTTGATGTGTCTTCGTTGAAGTCAATATGAATTGTAGAGCCCGCGAAGTGATGCTAAGTTTTGGAATTGCGTATCTTACGTGACCGTTATTAAGGATTCCGAGATGGAAATAGAGAAGTAGATCTATTGCTTGTAACAGTAATCTCGCTGGGCCGAAATGAGGCGAAAAGGCTAATTGAAATGCAGATGAAAAGAATACGACTTCGTTTTTTATTTGGCAGGCTTGTGATTTTTTTTCACCTATAAATAAGAATTCGTGAAGGTAATAAATAGTGTTATCATTGCCCGCTCTTCTAGAAACCTGTCAATGAAGAAGAGTATAGAAAATGTTCAAAAGTTGGGCAAGCGAAAAGAAAAACCATTCTTGGGATTCATTAAGCCAAGATTTTGCAGTATAAATGAGGGATAATCAACCAGCCAATTTGGAAATTGTTTAGGCCTCACATATTTCTGTCTAGGCCAGGGAGTTGTGGCCTTACAAACTGTTCATTACAATATTCAACATGTGACCAGAAAAATAATTGAATCGGAATATCCTGGTAATACTGTAGACTTGAAAAACATTACGATGTTTTTAATTATATAACTATGTTCATGATCATAAAAATTTCCGTGAACATTAAGCCACCGTGAATATTGAGCTGTGCATTCACCATCTCCGTGTAGGCCGCTATTCAAATGCTTTTCTGAGACCACCATTACAGATGCTTTTGTTAGAGATGCATTTGTGCATAAGCAGGACCTAGGTTACCACTTGCATATCGATATCAAAGCACTTTTAAAATCAGTTATACCCCTACGTTGCCTGGGGTATATAAAAACTAACCTTAATTATATGGGTACTCTTTCTTCCATGTATTTAACATTTGTATTTCGAAAGAGACTTGCTAACGCTTGTAACAATTCGTCTGTTTGTCTCGATTTTGGACACTTTTTGAGAGGGAAGGCCTATTCAAGTCGCAGTTGATTTGATATCTCATGCCCGGGTCAGTTGCCACGATTAACAATTCTTGATAGTTCAGTAGTCTAAATTTGATTGTCCATAAAAATCAAGATAAATTCGTTTTAGATAAAATGCTTCAGAAAATATACTCGTCCCAATTTCAGTCTTTGGTTCAGTTTTTGGTCCAAGTTAAAGCCTAAGTAACATAGAGCTGTGACATCTTATCAGTTCTAACAAATCTTATTCGTGTTAAGTAGATAGGTCAACGATTATTGAGCCATTCCACACGTGTGAAATGCTATACCAATACTTAAATATTGAAATAGGATCAAATAAAATATAAAATGACTCCGAAAGGGTCGTTGCTTTTCAATGAAAATGCATTTGTGTCGTTTAATACTTAGATCGGCTTGATATAAGGTGATCCGACCCTGGTTTACCCAAATGAAGATTTCACCCTAAGCTTAAACTCGTAACCTATTTGTTGTAATCATAGAAAGTGGTTTTTTTCCCCGTGCCATCTGAATAAGAAGTTCCTTGAGACCTTTAATTAAAACACAAGAACTAAGGATAATTCTCGGCGACATACGCTCGAGGGATTTGTCAAAATAGAACACGTACCCAAGCACCCATTATGTCATTTGCAAATACTTTAAGCCAGAGACAAGCAGTTCATTTTCTCCCTTTCTCTCCCCATTCACTTTAATCATATTCACTACAATGTCTTTTACAGTGCCACCCTTTCACTCTAGAACAATATTTCAACATAAGGTACAACTCGGCAGTTTTCATATGTCCTCGTACATTAGATTTTTTTAATCCATACAAAGATTTAACAAAGCTTTCTCAAACAAGAGACGAGATAAGGGCTCATATCTCTTTACTTGCAGAAAACAAATACATATTACAGGCGATGTCTCTTGCCAATATGTGTCAGGAAAAGTTCAATCAATAAATCTCTCTCTCTATCTCTCTCTCTCTCTCTCTCTCTCTCTCTCTCTCTCTCTGACTGACATTCCACTGTTGATTATCTCGAGAGACAACCATATGTTGCGATATTACATAAGTTCCACATTAATTTATATACAATACAAGGACATACAGACAGTTTTGCAACATCTTAAACACCCCATATAGATTTGTTAATTAACACATGTTCTAGTACTAAATCACCGACTTGCCAATATTTGTCCGACATATTTCCAATTTTAAAAATTCATATTTGAAATCAAACTTAGGAGCTATCTAACGCTGTTGTTACACCAGTTCACACAATTTTCTTCTATTTTGATCTTCTCTCAAAACTTAACGCAACCTTTCTCTCGTTGGCACACAAGTACAGTGTAGCTATTGATAAAATCTCCACTAATATCAATCAAGGAGAAGAACTATTTTAAGTTGCGAGAATTCGTTGCTTGTCCTTTAGTAATCTACACATGTATACCATAAAAAATGGTCAAACCATCAATCGAAATACACCCCGAAACAGGCCGCTACGGCGAAGATTGTCTTAGTTTTGTAGGATGTACAGGCGAAGCTGTCCGCCGCCTGGTCCAGCAAGCACCTGCTACCGACCTGTACCGACTGGTTCTTGTTCTGTCCGAGCACCACCTGCACCACATACTTATATCGGGGCCACCCCAGCCCTTGGATTGCTTTCTTGATGTCGTTTGCTAGCTCCGTTGTGAGGGCACTACCCATGGAGTCTTTGTAATCCACTCGGTCGAGTGTTTCACTCAGAATTCTCCTCATTTCGCCCTCCACTACGTAGCTCTTAAACTTTTTGTCGTCCTCTGGGTGTAGCTGGTACGTGTTTTCCGATCGCATTGATTCATTGTGTATCAGCTTTTCCGAAGTCACCGAATGATTATCAGAGAAACCGGGTTTAGTTGTTTTTGATACCTTACTGGCAAACCGCTTCTTCGATTTCACATCCATATTGCAAAAACAATATAAATAAAAATCTTTTACTTTTGATTGAATATTGCACTGAAGAACTTTTCAAATGCGTAGTCTCACAAGACCGGGCTGTTACATAATGTTCATTCACACCGTAGAACCGATTCCAGTGAGGAAAGGCTTAATTCCCTCGCTACAGAAGAATAGCTATATGCGGTACCTACACGACAGCACGTGAATAATTAAATCACTTTCCGGTATCTATACAAAGCGCCTACATTTAAAGGTTTTGTCACAGAATGACCGAGGACCTTAATCCGCTAATCCGGACCGAGTAGATCCAATACGCACCCTGCCCGAACCCTCTATCCAATACACAGAATGCATTAACACGTCAAGCTAACATACCCGGTGGAATTATTGCAGTTTATTAATAATCCAAGCTTCGTTTCACTTCTTTTCATTTCTCATTGTATCTCTCGACCAGAGCTCCGATCAAATATTGATTATATCTCAGATTGTGAAAATGTCTATTTTCTAGTTTGCTTTATTGATATAGGCAGTGGAGTAAGATATGATATGACAAGGCTGAGAGATTCGTCAGAATATTATGGACTTATGAATATGAGTATTTGGTTTTTTTTTTTAATATCTTTTATTTCATGTTGTTATTTTGTCTTTCCATATACATGTATATCAATGGTTGTTTGATATCATTTTGATATAAGATCAAGGTTCAAGAACTGTTTTCCAGAGTGGGTTGGTGGGTTGAGGGGGGGGGGGGGGGGTTCCAAAGTTTATTTAGGTTTTCCGGGGTGGGGGTTGTCATAGACATATTTTCGGTTATTTACTATGTACATTAAAAAAAAATTTCTAAAGGGTAATGGTCCTGACACCCTGCCCCGCTAGATTCGCCCATGAAAATGAAAATACGTTGCTCCTCAAGGTACATGTAGTATTTTAACACAAGCAACCAAGTAGATGAAATCATATAAGCTTCTACATGTATACATGTGATTCGGTCCTTGCACTAACCTATAGATACAGTAATCATATAAGCTTCTACATGTATACATGTGATTCGGTCCTTGCACTAACCTATAGAACTGATACAGTGATAGGTATCTGTAATTAAATATTTAGAGGATATTAACTAGAAGAATTATGAACAATTATTAAAGATTTTAATGGTAACACAAATATTTGTAGTACCAATGGACACACGAATTTCGAATCTGACAAGGATATTATCAGGCATGTAGCAAAATAACTAAAAAATCACTAAAAATTTAAATCATTTATGCTTAGATATAATGTACAATAATAACAATGTAATTTCTTGAATTTGAGGGGGGTGGGTGGAAGATGGTGTTCTCAAAAGAGTAAATAAATCCTTCTTTATATTACGAAGATTACAAACATGTAGGCTAAGTGATTTGATAGTTCCATACCTGATTTAAAAAAAAACTTTGACGCAGTAAATTTAGCACACATTTTAAATATTAACCACGTTTTTAATTGATTAAATATAACCCTCTCTGTTTTTTTCCAAGGAGGTCGCTTTACTTCCCTTTGATTTGATCGTAATATAATAAAAAGACATATCATAACGCGAGACAGAGAAAGCCCATTTGATTATTACGTGTGCCATTCTTAATCTTCATAACAAATTACAAGATTCGCTGTGGTCCTTGTGCCAGATGTTATAAAAGTTATATCATGATGAATGAAATATGAAATAAGTTAAAATGTCTAATTTCTTTTTAATCCGTTTACGATAATCTGGCTTTGGACGGTTCACACTGTTCTGAACAAGCAGATTAACACGATTATTTAAGACGCTTTGAAATCGGTAACTTAGTATAATTAAAATAAATTTAATGCTTAGGGATGTTTTGTTTTGATTTATTCTACGATACTGAATTCAAGTTACATGTATATTGAATTAAATTACCATTAAATGAAGAAAAAAAAAATAAACGCGTTGTTCGAAATATCCCCCGAAACATCACTTACATTTTCCGGATCCTGTTGATAAACCACGCTTTAGAAAGATAAGAACGATAACTCTTGGATAGGTGGCGTACACTATTTAAAATACTTACAGTAAAACTCGTTTAGTACGCACACTGATATAACGAATTCTCGGATACAGCGAAGTCCGTTTAGTCCCCAGTAAATTTTAAACAAATCTATGCAAAATTTCACAGTTATAAGGAATTCCGATATAACGAATTTACGGATATAGCAAACTGATTTTTAGTCCCGCAGAGGTGAATAGTAACGAAATTAAACACCTTTATAACAATTTCTATACAGTTTAAAAAATTTTGCACTACCATTTAACAAAATAGTTTAAATTAATTCATTTTCATATAATTTTTCAATTCATAATCCGATTTTTAAAAGTACTAAAGTAATGTATTTTTATTTTTAGCCCCAATTAGCAAAAATTATTGTCTGGTGAAAGAATACATGTTTATAGTGAATTCGCTATAAATATTATGACAAATTCGTTGTTCGGATATAATAACGAATTACGGATATAACAAAGTAATGTCATTGGTCCCTAGGACTTCGCTGTAACCGAATTTAACTGTATCTATTTTTTTGGCCGTCCGTCCGTCGTTGTGTTCATCTGTCCGTCTGTCTGTCTAGATAAGATGATTGAAAATCCATGTTGACAGTGACAAGAACAGTATTTTAACAATACATAAAAGCCTTTGACTATTCTTATAAATTTATTTAAGGTGGTACAAGACACCCCGTACTGTCTATCGAAATAAAAAAAAGGACAAGTATCATTTTAAAAATTTTTCTATGCCAAAATGGTTACAGATCAGCATAGCGCAATGATATGGATAACAGCTTTAACTAAGAATCGGTAAGTCCAGATTTGGAATCCTGCTTAATTTTTTTTACCTTTTAAAAGTTTTAAAACATATTTGGTCAAATATAGACAAAATTCGAAACTTAAAACCGATAAAAGCTTTTGACAAAATGTACTTTTATTCACATTTATATCGATAGGTGTACCATACCACCTTAGAAAATACAATATTGGAAATTGAATTCATCTACATATAAATAAAATAATGAGAGAACAAGCACTAATGGTTCAAAATTAAATATTAGGAATGCAGCGTTCAAGTACATTACAATCCATACATTACTGTTTTTGCACATAGTTACATATTTTCTGTTTGACTTTGAACTCACTTTCCCAAGATAAGGGATACAAGCAATTTCTAAACTCCAAATTTTGTGTTCACGCGACTATGTTTTAATCTGTTTAATCCAAAACTTTACCCAATTACAGTATATATATAATTAGAAAATATAAAGCAAATTCTATACTTTTATTCTATAGGTATACTGAAAAGAAATTTTCTTTTTATTTTATATATGGTCATGAAAATTCAGCAACGATGAAGTACATGTAATTTTCTTAATAAATCAAACACTTTATATGAACTAACGTAGAATTTATCTCGTATGAAAATCATGTAAACACAAACCATATCACGTTTAATCCATTTCAACGCATGCGTGAAAGTATAGACACGTTGTGAAATTCAGCAGCAAGAATTTTGTGTTTATCCCAAAATTTAGCCAAATTTGGCAGTTGTTATGTCAACAAAAACTCCGACAAAAGTCCCGACTAGCGTGCCAAATAAATCTAGACCTGGAGCTGATGTTGGGAAGCGAAGGTGTTTGTCGGACGGTCAAACCCAAAAGCCAACACCCAAGCAAGTCAAAATGGCGACCAACAACTCACCGAACAGCTCACCGAACACACACGGCAAGTCTGGTGAGTCAAACATTTCCCATGCCGATTATGAAACAATTGTGAAAAAATGAATATCATTGCTGATGCAGTTGATAAGTTTTAGAAAGGGCAATCGATACTACAACCAATTGTTGAAAGCAAATTAAACAAGACTTAGTTAAAAAACGAGTTCGTTCGGGCAACAATGAAAAACTCAAAGCCATTAAGAGCGAAATTAACCTTGAGTTGTCCATTCATAAAAATAAAATAGACATATTGTCACAGACCATTGACTCTATTGTGGAACGACTTGAACTGGTTGAGAATGGGGATCGCCCGAGTTATGAAAGTGGTGTACATGGGGTTGTACACAATCTCCTAGAAGACCCATATTTCACAATTATTGCAACAAATGTCAAGTTTGAACCTAGCGAAGATATATAAACAGTGGCTAAAGAATAAGTTGCTCATCTTGATGATAGTGCCCAGGTTATAGCGGAGGCTCATAAAGAATAGAAAAATAGATAATCCGGGGTTGGTGACAATCAGCTTTTGCTAGGGTAGATCAGAAAATAGAGGTCATGGGGGCAAAACGTAAACTTGGGGAGATTTCAGGCTATCGCTCAGTTTTCCAACGTTCGAGTAAAACTCACACGGAAAGGCTGATCGAAATAAACGCCTGAACTATCTTAAATAAAATGCCGCACGGTAAAGACTTCAGGATACCTGCAAACGGCCGTATTGTAAAGAAAACATATTTCAAATCAAAACATATTTCAAAACAAGGAAACCATATAATCAACCAAGCATGAGAGATGAAAGTTCTGATTAGGAATTCCCCCGACCCATTGAAACAATAAGGATAGGGCATCTTAACGTCCACCTTTGCAAATGTTATTGTCATTTAAATTTAGAACACGTGGTTTTATTGACCCTTACAGTTTCGCAGTAAAAATCGTGCCTCGTGTTTAAAGTCTATTTCCTGGAATCTAGTTACCTATAGTCAAATATAAATGTAACCGTGGGTTTCTCATCAATAAATAACAACAGACGTTGAGATTCGAATGAATGATTTATGATGCTATATCCTACAAAATACATACAACATAATCAATAGGGCGTATTTTATCACATTTGTAAATAATATATATATGGATATATTTATCATCAAGCATAAAATCCTAAATATTACACTGTTAGCTAAGTTCATGAATTTACTATTCAAAAGGAAAATAGGTCTTATTACCCAAATTATAAATAGTCAACTTATAGATGGAAAAAATCAATGATTACCGAATTGTTGACCCAGATTACTATTACTTACTCTAATACAGACATTGTATGATCAGCAATACACGGCTTTGACCTGTATTTACAATAACGCACTTGTCAATCTATGCACAATGATATATAATTATTTATCGGTCACGATTTATATTAATCTATATACATGTATCACTAAAATATTGATTGCTATAGCTATGAGTTATTAATAAAAAAAACCTTGATATTCTTTATATTATCATTTGCTTATTTACTTCTCAAATCAGTCACTTGCACACAACCTTTCATTCTCTCACCAGCAATATTGATAATGGAAATATTAATAAAAGAACTTTATTTCTAAGATCATTCTTGTGTCCAATGAAAATAACTTAAGAATTATATTAAAACACTTTGAGACCTTCACTCTTTGAATGCTAGAGTTGAATTGAATTAATATATGAAATACAAAATGAACTCTAGGAATTTGAAACTAGAATCACCAATAGAAATCCAGAATACTTGTTACGACCAACAGACTGTCACTGACCTCTAAACTAGTTCTTATCTGAAACGGGTCCTTATGAATATTTAAAAAAAGCTAAGAAAGACAACTCTAAAGGTAAATTAGTAAGTTCATGCTTAGTGAAATTAGTAGTATGTAAATGTACTACATGAATAATGTATAGTTTAACTTTTGAATTGTTTTATTTATTTCCAGCTACTTACCTGATATTAATATATTTTATTTCTTAATTTTATTTACAGTTTATAACCATTAAAATAACACATTATCACCCCCTGTTGAAAAAATGACGTCCTCGTCAGTAGGAGTATATACATAAACAGAATTAAAACACATTATCTTGTTCATAATATTTTCAATCAACTGAATAAAAACATTTTTATACTTTTTATCGGTGGTTGTAATTAGTTGTTGTATCATAAACACTCTTTCTTTCCAGTCATCTGATACTTTGTAACAATGGTAATCAGATAAATGGCTGGTTGGTTTAATTCTCCGTTTGCTTCTTCTGACTTATCTTAGCTTCTTCATTGATTCATTCTTTGATTCTTCTTCATTCTGACCTATATCAGTATCATGTTCTTCAACATAGTTTTCTACTTGTTAAGGTTCGTCTGGTGGAGTAACTTCGGACTCCTCATGGGCTCCGGAGTTCCCATTTCCATCACTTGATTCTCCTCTCTAACCTCAGTACATCTACGCCTAATGTCAGTTGGGACGTTTCATGTACTATCCTTACCAGCTGGTTTTCTGAATCTGAATCATTATCAGAATCGTCTGAGTCAGTTTCTACAGCCTTCTTTCTAATAGGCTGTTTTATCTGTCTTGGTCCTGTTATTCTTTGTCTTGGTCGTGGTTGTGGTTTTGGTATACAAGTACTTCTCTCAATTCTAGCCTCTTTATTACTGGATGTAACATCTGTAGGTAAGACATCTAAGAAGCCGAACGGAAAATGGCTGCTACTTCACTATATACGGCTTTTCCTCTCATCTATCCATTATCTTAAATTAATGCCAATATTTTCATTAAAACTCTATCCCCTATATCTATCCTTGCACCTCTGGCTTTAAGATTATATCCTTCTGTCTGCTTTTTCCTTGTCCTATCTGCTACATCTTTTGCTATTCTAAAAGCATCCTTCATTCTGGTCTTCAAGTTCTTGGCACAATTGTTGAAACCTTTAAAATCTTTTCCACTGACATTTAAAGCTAAATCTATTTATGTATTCCTGGATTACGCCCAAACATAAGAATGTATGGTGTTCGGCCTGTACTTTCATGTCTTGTACAATTGTAGGCTGAAACTTATAGTGCTAAATATTCCTTCCACTTGGTTTTCTTGTCTGGGTCTAAAGTTCCTAACATGTCAAACAATGTTCTATTGAAGCACTCAGTCATTCCGTTTCCCATCGAATGGTAAGGTGATGTCCTGGATTTCTGAGTAGCTATAAATGTTCAAATTCCATGAATGATCTTACCTGTAAAATTAGCCCCTTAATCCGAGTGAAGTCGATTAGGATATCCATCATTAAAGGGAAGTTCTTAAGCAGTGCTTTTGCTGTAGTTCATGCAGTCGTGTTTCTGGTTGGTACAGCTTGGACATATCTAGTAAAATGATCTGTAATAATTAACATGTGTTGATAACCTCCTGATGATTTTCCCAAAGTGACATAATCCATACAAACCAACTCTAATGGATAGGTGGTACTAATATTAATAAGTGGTGCTATCTGGTTGGTCTGTGATTTCCTGTGAACACACCTGCTGCATTACTTTATCCAGTTCTCTACATTCTGTGGCATACCTGGCCAAAAGAATCTATATTTAAGCAATGACAATGTCCTGTCTCTACCTGGATGTCCAAATTTATTGTGAATTTCTGTCAAAATAAAATCTATTTAGTTGACAGGTAGTATTAACTACTTTCTTTTTTATACTCAATTTTGATTTCTTTGAACAAAATATTGTTTTCAATCAATTATCTTTCAAAATTTCTGTTGACGACATGTGGCAAAAAATTTTGAACAAATTTCATTTGATCTAGGTTTCCTTCCACTTATTACTACTCTTCTCAAAAACCTAAGAGTCTCCTCGTCTTTATCCTGTTCTTTATCCCAGTTAATGTGCTTGGTAACAATTTCCAGTGATGAACCAGTATCTTCCGGATTCTCAAAATTGTCATCCAATACCAGACTCTCTACATAAGGTTGTTGATACAGAGTTTGACAAATGGCTGTAATACACCTAGGAATGATAATACCTGCACCCGATGAGTCTATCTTTTTTTGTCTGATAATCGGCTTAGTCCGTCTGCGTCTGAATTGTTCTTTTCAGGTCTAAAACAAATTTCAAAATCAAAATTGTATAGCGCTGCTAACCACCTATGTCCAGTCGAGTCTAACTTGGCAGTTGTCAGAATGTAAGTCAAATGGTTATTGTCAGAAAACACTATCGTTCTCCGTCCATAAAGGTAATCAGAAACAATTTCCGTCACCGCCCATTTTAAGGTGGCTCACTACACCTTGTAATGTTTTCTCAAATTAGCAGAAAATTACTTGATTATGATTGAAAGCATGATGGATAAGAAGTGTATATGTCAAATAGGCGAAAAAATGTGCAATTTTGGATAAAAAATGATATTTTCAAAAATGTCATTCAGTAAACATAAACAAAAGCCCAGGCGGATTCGAACTCATGATCTGCGGCTCACAAGCCTGATACTTTAACCACTGAGCTATGACGATATACACCTAAATCAATTGATACAAACAGTTTAACAAAACATTTAAATCGCCATCTTGTGACGTAGTATCTTAAAAAGTATAAGTCTTGGTGTAGTGAACTACCTTAAAGCCACACATTCGAGTTTGTGTGCGGGATATTTTTCCCCGACCTACTTAGGCTTCTACTTGCATAGCTTATAACTCTATTGTACTTACCTTGCTTTTGATAAAGAATGGCTCCCAAGCCATGATGACTTGCATCTACATGTAATTCAAAAGGTTCCTGATAGTTTGGGAATCCCAGAACTGGAGTTTGAGCTAAGTGTTGTTACAGCTGTTCAAAAGCTTCTTCTTCCTATGATCCCCACTTCCACTTGTGCTTTTGAACCTTGTGGCCTTTCTTCTTTCTAGGATTAGGAAATAATGCAGTAAGTGGTTGGGCAATCTTACTGAAATTCAGTATAAACCTATTATATTCTATAAATCCTATAAAATTCCTTACCTCCACGGGTGATTTAGGTTTTGGCCAGTTTAGCACTTTCTCTGTTTTCTCTGGGTCTGCTTCTATTCCCTTCTTTGACACTATGCGGCCTACATAAGTGACCCTTTCTTTGCAAAATACACATTTCTTTGGTGATATATCTTCAGTGCAGTTGTTCTGAGTTTGTCAAAAACTAGTTGTAATCTCTCTAAATGTTCCTCCAATGTTTTAGAAAAAATATTTAAATCATCCAAGAATATAAAACAGATTTTCAGATGTAATTCCCTAAACATTCCTCCATTAATCTTTGATAAGTTGCTGGTGAATTAGATAACCCAAACGGCATTCTATTGAATTCTTAAAACCCTAATGCTCCGACAGTAAATGCGTTTATTTCCTTGTGTTCTTCCACAGGGGCCAAGCCCGTTTTAACATTAATTTCAATGTAACCATAAATAAAGAAAGGGGTCGAACTCCGACCCAGATAAAAAACTACCAGCTCGCTTCAAAAGCCTAATAAATCAATTATTTTTTACAACACTTGCAAGACCGGCCATTGTGATAGAAAATGTTTAATCTCAGTTTCATTGGTTAATATTCCTGATGGTCCAATCAGAATCAGTCTCGAAGACGTCAAAATGGCTGGTCTGGTCAGAAGTTGATGTTGCTGCAGAATAAAAGTTCAGTTTGGAGAGTATTTATGGAATTTTATCGGAATTTAAGGATGTAAGTAGCATGCGTTTGATGCGAGATTTTAAAAGATTAGTGCGAATGTTTCTCGACTTGTTGCAATACTGCTGCTGTCATAGGTAAAATCCCATCGTGAGCCCTGGACCGGTAAATGTCCGAGTAAAAATAAAATTGCGCCTTCGAGAGAATAATGACGTATATCTCCGCTATTTTAAGACCCATCAACTTGAAATTCGGCATGAGTGTATCTTAGACATTACTTTTCTGAAAAATAGATGCATATTGCAAGTGTTGTAAAAAATAATTGATTTATTAGGCTTTTGAAGCGAGCTGGTAGTTTTTTTATCTGGGTCGGAATTCGACCCCTTTCTTTATTTATGGTTACATTGAAATTAATGTTAAAACGGGCTTGGCCCCTGTGTGTTCTTCTTTAATTTCCACCTGATGATATCCTGATTTAGCATCCAAAACGGTAAAGTACTTGTTTCCGGATAAATTCTCTAAAATGTCTTCTTTTCTTTGTTAAGCGTAGGCATCCTTTTTGGTAATACTGTTCAAGTTCACTTCCTATAATCTATACACATACGGAGTTCATTGTTCTTCTTCCTTACCAAAACAATGTTGCTTGAAAATGGAGACTTAGATGGTCTAATAATGCCTGTGTCCAGAAGTCCTTGCAAATGATCTCTCACCTCCTGGAACATTGCAGGTGGGATTCTGCAGCACCGCTGCCTAAACAGTGTGTCATCTGTCAACTCATTGCAGTGCTGCACTGTTGTCACATGGCCTGGTTCATTTGCGTTCCAAGCAAAAACTCTGTTCTTGGCAAGCAGTTCTCTTACTGCATCATACTGATCTCTTGTCAGTGTATCTGTGTTGATATTCAATGTGACAATATCCTGTTGCTGTTCACTCTCATCATTATTTTCTTGTGATGTCTCAATACTAACAGGTTAAATTTCAGCTATTAATTGTTCGGGGAATGAATCTTTATTGTCTGCATTGTGACATTGCTTAGTACGATTGGTATATGGCTATTTGTATCTTCATTGTCATACAAAAATAGCAGTTGGTGTTACATCAACATTTGATTTCCCTTTGTTCATATGTATCTGCTGAATAATAGCACATGTTCTGCTGTACGGAAGTTTCGTCTCTATAAATCCGTCAATATTCTTGAAACTATTTGGTGGTATAATGACAGGTTCCTGATTGGCTGAACTGATGATTGCTAGCCTCAATTCCTGTTTCTTAAGTCTTTCTCCCCAAGATTGATGCATCTAAACGCTATGTACCAATTTGTCCTTAGATTTGCTTTCTGAAGGAATCTTTTACCAAAATCTGCTTTAGTGTCTTCCATCAAAGCTTTTAGTATGTTGGTTTCAATTAAAATTGGCACTGTTGAATGATAATCAGTATCAACAACTATCAAAAATAATCCTGTATGTTCTTTTTCACTTCCTAATATATCTGATTGTAATTTTATCTCTATACATCCTTTGTAGGGCAAAATGCTTCCATCAGCACATTTTAGATTGAACATTTCTTGCAGTTCTTGAATAGGATGATTGCATAAATATTTGTATGAAAAGATGCTGCCATAGTAGATACAGTAGAACCTTTGTCTAGGCGGGCTGTTGTCTGAATATTATCTATCTTGATTAAAACTAGGTGAAGAATAATGTGGCGGTTTATCTTTATCCGATTTCTCATTTGTTAAGTATGCTTTGTTCTTCTTATCTAATACATCTTTATAAGGTTTTGAATCATAGCCTTAATTTCTTCAATTTCCTCTGTTGTTGATACTGCTTGAGTCCTTTTAGTTCATGACTTCTTCCGCTGGATCATTTCTTCTTTGATCCTTATTTCATGCCTCAAGTCATCAAAGTTTTGTGTTTTGTCAAATATAAATGCTGTGGTGTCTTTCAGCTCTGGTCTCAATCCTTCATTAAACAGAAGGAAATTATTTAATAATATCGGATATAATCCAACATTAGTAATGTCAAATTTAGACGATATTATTTTTCTAATGTCAAATTTTCCGAGACAAACCTCTAAATATTTACCCGAAGCTTACTTTTAGAGACAATCATTATCATTATGATATAAACGCAATGCGGAATATGTGTATATAATGTTATGATTGTATTTGCAATGACATATACATGTAGACCCAATGGGCCGGGTGTTTCATTATTTATTTTGTATTGTATATTTGTAATTTGTTATATGTTATAACACATGTTACTATGATAAATTGTTTACTTACTTTACTTACTAACTCTAAAATTCCATTTCTATATGCAATACCCATGACATTTGAATGCAAAATTAACGAACATAATATCATATCAAAAGTCAGAAAAAATCATTTTGACGTCATTGCAATTATAATATCAATATCAAAAGTACAACAATTACATGGGTAATTGAAGCGAATATGTAGGTTTACTGTAGACGACGAATTGCTCTAAAAAAAAATTCGTTTACAGACTGAAAAAAACCCAATTTGTTATTGACCTCCCTTAGAATTGCTCGTTTTTACCCTATACATGTACCTTGTTCTATGAACAAAAGGAATATGACTTGGATTCAGAAATTAGCACAGGTAATTGTCTTTGTGTTAATATTCTTTGACTATTATTTTAGTCACCGGTTTACTGAATATTATTACATTAATACAGATTAGAGTTGAACTCATAAACGTTGAAGCGTTAATTCGAAAGTGATTATACTGCATTTAATTCTTCAAATATACCTGTATGATAGCCACTGTTACTGACCAGACCGTGACAATTAACAACTAACTTCATAAGTAAATATTAGAGGGATTACATTCCTAACTGATCAAAATGATCAAGAAATTTAAAAGGGCAAATTGGCCAATTTGTCACAGATAATTTAAAACGTGCGTCCTCCAATATTAAGTACCTAAATGATAACCAATGTAACCAGGAATAGCTCGATAAGACAATTTTACTCATCTAACCCAATTTTAATGGAGACGGGAAGGGGGGGGGGGTCTTCACATGGAAGAGCTAACGCACCAATGGAATGAATTGCAATCTTGTATTTCAGTATTTGAATCAAAGAAAGGAAATTGACCTTAAATGAAGTTTAAATCAGTAACGTTCATAAGGCTTTACAACGGTCAGACCGAACCACTAAAGGAAAGGATTTTTTTTAAATGTCAGTGGCCATTTAAAGTACCTCAAGTCATGGGGATACTATTTGTATTGAGCAGAGAGTTAATATTTAATGCACGGTGTAGTAAATTCATTGTGAATTTTGTGTCAGCAAGGATGAAAGATCTCGCAGACAGCTCTGGAAAAACAATGCTCTGACCACGTTACAGGTACGGAGTGAAATATTTCCAGCAGAAAATATCACCGCTGTAAACGTTATGGAATTATTTCAACGAAATTCAAAATGTCTTGCAATTGGTGTTCTACATCTATTACAAGTGCTCTTGTTTTGTTTGTCATCGAACTTTTTTGAAAGTAAGGAAACGTCCATTTGATTGCTCTTGTCTGATTTGCATTGTATTTCTTTTTAGGGAATATGCTGCGGAAACTTTGTTTAAGAAGGCGTCGGTACTGGTATCTAGTGATCATTTGTGTGTTTCTGTTATTTGCCTACATTCAAATCATCGAATGGAATTCAGGTAATCATCGGACGTAATTATGATGTATTTGCATTGTACTGTCAATTAAATTTTTCTGGTACCCTTTACAAATTCATAAGATTCGCTATGCACAATTTTTTATATGTAGCGTTGAAGCTTGATTATGCCTGCCTGACTTTATTTGTCGAGGACAAACTAAGGACAGTGCTGTACATAGCTCCAGATTTGTTTGTTCTTTCTCGATAATAAGTCGAACGTTTATGACAAGTGTGCATAAGATGGTCATGAGCGGATCTCTCTCTCTCTCTCTCTCTCTCTCTCTCTCTCTCTCTCTCTCTCTCTCTCTCTCACATCCACATTGTATAGTTATCTTAAATTACAAAAATTAGGCACCCCTGATGCAGATCCAGTCTCAAACAGATGATTATTGCCTCTCACGGTCAATTTATACCAATTTGAAGCAACAACCGTTACAGGAGTTTGAATCAAATAAAGGCAACTTTTCCTAGTCTGGCAATTTATTAAGAGCTAATTAGCAATGGTTTTGCAAATGTTAAGTGATAAAGAAGAGGCAGAGGGAGGGAAGCAACGGGTGCCTATAACTTACTTAGAAAGCAAACCACTTTTTTGGCAACTCCAATTTAAAATTATGTGCCATTCAAATATGAAATACTTACCGAATGTTGGATTTTTTTTTCAAACTGAGACCGCTTCACATTTATTCAGGTCTTGGTTATGAAGCCTAATTATAATTATCTTCCTTGGTTTATCAAGGGTACAGAGAAGAGAATGTTTCGTTCTTATACATGTATAAAAAAGATAATGAACCAACTCACTAATGATACAGGAACACACCATCAAAACAATCCAGAAGTCTTCAAGGAAAATTAGTAACGTATAAAAAATAGACACGCATTTTTGTTTTTTAGACAACAGCTCTAGATGGCTCGACAAGGTCCAAATGTTTGACCAGAGCGAGGACGGTAAACTCTTCTCGAACAGACACTCCAAGAATACGGACGAGGAGGAGCATACACATCAGGTAAGACCAGGCTTACCAGGCTTACCATATATACAGGTGTGCTTTTGTCCAAATGCTGATTTAATGGATGAAAAATTCAAAATTAATTTATCTATTTCAAATCGTATTTTTTTGACTATTTGGTCTATTTTAAAAAATTCTATTTTCTAATAGCTGCAGATCTGTACATCTTTGTAGAGATTCCAGTACATCTCTAAATGTTCATCGACCCGAATTTTCTCTTTTAGCTACAGGTCTGCAGCTACAACTTAATATACACATTTATCATTTATTGAATATGTGGTATCATTAGTTAGATTTTTTCCCAACGCTTGAATATGATCGCAAGTATACGTAATTTGCCATATCATATATAAAGTTTGATCATGCATACTTCATAAAAAATACTGCACATCCTCAGATGAAGACAAACAAAACTTATATATGTACACCGATTCTTCAAATGGTTGAGATGAAACAACCTATAATATTTAATATTCAACAACATAATGCACCCCCCGCCCCCACGAAAAAATCTTGGTACCAGAGATCGTGATCCTTATGTTTACATGTAAGGTAAAGAAAAAGTGTAACTATTTTTATAAAATATATAAATATATTGTTACAAATGTTATAATCTCAGAAGCAGTATAACTAATTTGGTTATATTGGTCAGATACGTGATGAGGATAAAGAACTGGACCGGATACACCGGAAAAGACGGACTCGTCTTCAGGAAGTCTGTAGCAACCGGAATCTGGCCTACCTGGGTAAATCTCGAGAGGAGCAGGTCCGGGAACACTTCATATTTGATGAAAAATCACGGGTTCTGTACTGTACGATAGAGAAAGTGGGCTCAACCTTCTGGAGGCGATTGTTCCAGGTCAGTTTATAGGGTTGATACAACGTTCTACATGCCATTCAATTACCTTTGAAAATTTATCAAAACATGCCAATCCATTACATATGAAAATTTATCAAAACAAAGACAAAACAAACAATGATACTCTTATTCCTAACAAGATTTAAAACTTCAGTGAAAATCAATGCGAGATTTTAAGATCATTTAGAAATAAATCCGAATTGATGGCTTAAAGCCTGTTATGATTTTGAAATTGGAATGTCAAGGAAAATAATTTGAAATTGCATTTCTCAAAACACTTATTTCAGATTCTTGCTGGAAAGTCAAAAGTGAAAAGTCCGTTCGACATTTTGCCAGCACACGCTCTGGGGGGTAACGTCCATACTTTCGTAGATCTTCCATTCCATTTGATCACAGCAATTGTATCATCCTTCACTAAGTTTCTCATCGTGAGAAATCCATTCGAACGCCTGTATTCTGGTTATGTGGATAAGATATTCAGTCTCCATTTCGCCTACATTGGAAAGCATATTGTCGTAACCCAGAGAAAAAACGCAACACGTCATAGTAAAAACTGTGGTCATGACGTCACATTCGCCGAATTCGTTAGATATGTCATCAAGGGTGAACGAACAAATAAGAATCGCAATGCACACTTCTCTCCAATGTATGATCATTGCAAACCATGTCAGATCGGCTATGACTACATTGGAAAACTGGAAACTTTTGAAAAGGATACCATGTACATTCTACGGAAATTAAACTTCAGTTCAGTGGCTTCCGGTCTCGAAAAAGACTTCCGGGGGAGAACCACAAACGATTCAGCAGCAGATCAAGCCGACCTTCTATTTAAGTATGCAAAAATTCACAGGAAATGTATCGATCCACACGAAATTCAAAAAATTTACTGGAGGAAAGAGCAGATCCGGGGACTTATTGATCCTGATATCCCGTTTCCTTTCACAGAAAAAGAGTCACAGAACTTAACGGCGGCTCAATATCTCAACGCTATTCATAGGTCTATAGGTAGAGCAAAGAACAAAGATATGGCGAAGCAGTTTCGCCGTGATGCCATGCTAAAAGCATATTCGACTATTCCGAGCTCAGATATGCAAAAACTAAAGAAAATTTTTAAACCTGATTGTGACATATTTAGTTATGATTGTAATTCTCCCTAGATACATGTCATTCAGAATCAAATTCAAATAAAATTAAATCTCTATAGCACAAAAGAAGAAAAAATTGTAAATTGTTCATCGGGAATTTTATTTTTGTTCAGTTTAACAGATTTCGTTTTCAAATTGTGGACATCTCTAATTAAGTCTTTTGAAGTTCTTCAATCATATAATTAATTAATTTGTTTAAAATGTTATGTTTCAAATTTCGCAATATGACAATTGTTACACAGCACAAAGGAAAGAGACTACTAAGTTCTAATAATTTAAATAAGGTTACGAAGCAAAAGATGAAGTAAATACAAATCAGGTAAGACATTTATCTCGGTTATAATATTCCAATAATAGTGTAAAAGTATAGTTATCGTTCCAAGCAACAGGTACCCAGATAACACAGTCTCTGACGGGAGAAGTTATTCTACAGTCTGTGATCGTATAGCTGTAAGGTTTCAGGATGGCTGGAGAGTGTGTCCTTTCTAACTGATGGTGCTCTCTTCTGACCAAGTCCGAGTATTATCTGCGTCCGTGGCGTTGTCGCAGCTGACAGGTGAAAATGTACTAATATAAAAGGATAATTAACCCCTACTCTGATGGTTCTGTCGTAGGGTTCCACGAAGTCGGTGACCTCGTCAAACCTTATTTATATTATGTATAGAAACATACATATATATACTAATTAAATGTTCATATCTGTTCTAGATCTTTCAATCATCCAACTCTTTCCCTCTTGTACATGTTTATTGAATGTTTTATGTACATTGGATGTTCTATGTACATTCTTTATGTTGCCCCTTGAGGGCCCTTAATTGGTAAATAAAGAAATTGAAATTGAATTGAAATATATATATTTAACACGAAATGTCCACGGTTCTTGTCGCAGAGCTCCAAGGCATAGTCAAAATGTCATTGGTGGTCATCCGGAATGAGAGTCGGTGACCATATCCCTCGAGGTGTTGTACTCTAGCGTCCAGGTAATGGAAGGTAATGGTCCGTGTCCGCATAAAGAACACTGCTCTGGTCGAGTACCTGGGGTAAGTGTACTCTGTACAGGTGTTAATTGGTGTCCATGCCGGTAGTAATAACACAATTTGTTGTGGCTAATTGATACACGATTTTAAGAAAATTTTAACTGACAGTTCATATCACATGCCGATCATTTCTTTAAAATGAATTCTTTGTTTCTCTACTGTTTACCGACAATTTTACAATTACAGTGCCTTTGAACTTATGTGTGCATATATGGCATGAAATCTCGATCCAATTTCAGATAAACGTGTGCTACCCATTACGCACAGGAACCAGGCTAGCTCATGCGCAGGCTGAATTTTCCCATAGCATCCGGTTTATCCTCGCTTATATATTTTCTGCGTGGACCTCGGATGATATGGATGATATGGGACGTTTACGAAATAGACCCGTATTGTTGACATTTACATAACCAAGCTTTAAGCCTACAATAATGCTATAAATTTCACTACACTCTGCTTAGTTATAATAATCTAACGGTGTTGGGACATGCCTTCACCAGAGTTAAAATGCCTCCCATATAATGTAGCAAAAACATTGCAGAATCGCTCCGAAACGATTTTGGAGAAAATTAATGAAGCTGCATTGATAACAGTCGAATTATTCATCATAACAAACCATTCTGAGGCTTTCAATACCTTTCATTTAAAAATTCAATTCATTTTGAGAAGGAATTCAACCCTTTTTTTACCAACGTTTTTAACTCGCTTCGAATTTACACATCATGTTGACATTCGGAACTCTCGGAATTTTTCATGATAAATGCACTGAGTTAAAGTTATCTCCCGTATATCGAATACAGAATATATCACAAATTTCCAATAAAAATTTACACGTATTTGTAATATCGTTTATGAGTTTATTCATGCAAATGTGATATTGTGGAAACATAAACTAAAGAGCCTCTCATGATTTAGCGTGAATGTAATGCGCATGCGCAAGATATCAAAATTAAAAAAAATCCAGATGATTTCCGGATTTTTAAAAGGAATTTTTGTTGATTGTTAATTAGTAAATCTTGATTGAGAAAAACTAAAAACAAATTGGTAACCTTCAAGTACCAATGGTGTTTAAAATATATAAAACAAAAGACAGTACTCTTCCGATTTCTCGGTATTAAAGCCCAAAAATTCGAGTCTATTATTTGAATTTAGTAACTTGACTTTGACCCGTGCGTGCACGGGTTGACATTGCATATGATATCGGGCATTTACAAAATAGATACATCGAAACACCGTATATTGTTGACATTTGCATAACCAAACTTCAAGCCTACAATAATGTTATTAATTTTACTACACTCTGCTGAGTTGGAATAATCTAACTGTGTCTCGGGAAAGGCCTTCACCACAGTTAAAATGCCTCCTATATACCCGTTATGTAGCAGAAAATTGCAGCATCGCTTCAAAACGATTTTGGAGAAAATTATTAAAGTTGCATTGAAAATAACAGTCAAATTGTTCACAACAAACCATTTTGAAGCTGTAAATACCTTTCTTCGAAAAGTATAAATCTATAATTGTATAATTCAACATATTACAAGAACGTTTTTTACACATTATTTTGACATTCGAAACTCACGGGATTTTTATAGTAAATGCACTGTGTTAGAGTTATCTTCCGTATTTTCTTTGATGAACAGGAACAAAAAATTCCAATGAAAATCAACACACATTTGTTTTATCAGGTCGGGTACACTACCTTATATGGAAAGCATTATTTAACACGTGACACTATTTACGTCAAACGGATTCTCCAATCCATTGAATGAGTTGCAATGCATGACGGTCTACAACGTGTTTACGATTCAACAAACGCACGTGGTTTTTGTCTGTTTTATTCACAATATTTAATTGCTTGCCGGAATGTTTGTATATCTTAATTTTTACTTTAGAAGGTAAAAAAGGAAAAATTACGTACCATTAACTTTGTTCCATGCTTACATTGAAAAATACCGTTGTTTTAGTTGATCAATTGTTGCTTCAAAAAATGATCAGTATCAAACGACTGACAAACACACGCATACAAGTACAAACAGATTTTGATAAGAAAAACCGCACAATTGTGTTTTGGTGACTTTATCACTGTGCACTAGAAATAAATACAGGTAACTGTACATTTTTAACATACGTGAATAGCCACGGTAGTAGAAATGCACAGATATACAAACGCAGAAGCGCAAGCTATGCAGCATACAGTATTTTGTCCGTTAAGCATTCTGATAAATGCCCCTGAAGAAAATATCAACGTGCATTCTACTAATGTTGTCCCAAATATGGGGTATCACGTAAAAAAACGGTACTCACTGCTTCTAATTCAATAGGACATACCTCTCGTTTGAACATTGACAATGGTGTATTTATAGGTTGATATAAGTCCTCATATGCAATATTTTTAAATGTGAGCATAGAAATTGAAGTTCAGGCATAATTGTCCATATTAATTTCATAAATTCTGAAAAATCATTCAAAATGAGTTTCCAAAGGACAATTCAAAATGGTATATATTTTCAATACGCTTTATATACACTGAAACTTGTAGTAGCCTACAATGCCTTGCAACTCATTCACTTATTGGTTTGTTGATAAAAGTAAACAGATGGCTAATTTAATATGCAAATTTATGCCGACGTCACAAAATATAGTGGTCTTGACCTGTTTATTGTTTCCAAGTTTATCCATGCAAATGTGATATTGTGGAAACATAAAATAAAGAGCCTCCCGTGATTTAGTGTGAATGTTATGCGCATGCGCAAAGAAGATGGGGGAATAAGATGGCGCAAATGTCCATTCGGTTTAGTAGTGAAATACAATTTTGAATTTATTTTTCACCAATGAAATCTATTCAAATATATTATTATAAAACTTTGCAAAAGCAAAATTTCTAACTGTAGTCAGTTTTTAATATATTTAACAAAAAATAAGAAAAACAAAATATTGTCGGAAATTTTGGTCGTCTCGAACCCGTAACATAAAAACCCTAGATATATAAGGTTAGCTTATGCCAGGTTTTCTAACCACTGAGCCATTTCAGACACAACAAAGTGGGCTTTTTAAATATTATATGTGACTAAGGCCACGAACTACCGGACTTGTATTATTTTTTCAAAACGTTAAATTGTTGGGATACAAAATGATATTTTTAATGTATAGTGGGTCATCTCTCCACGTTTTTGTTGATTGAAATCGGTTTGTTTTCCAATAGACCTTAATTAGACTATGAGACAAATATGGAGCACAGACCCACTCTATAAAAGAAAATGCCCTGAAGTTCTAAAAAAAAATGACACTATTAGCAGGTTTTGATACATACACGCCTGTTTGAGTCAACATATTCCAAGTATTGAACATACCTTTAGGTTAAAAATCAATGATTTGTTAAATATATATTGTTTTCAATGATTTAAAAAAACACCATCAGATTTATTGATACTTTAATTTTTCAGTAGCCTGACCGCGTATAGGCATTTTACACGCCCATCTTCTTGTAAAATCCAAAAAATTTAGATGATTTCAGGAATTTTTTGAGGCATTTTCGTTAATTATTAATTAATGAAGCTTAATTAAGAAAAAAATAAAAACAAATTGGTAATCTTCAAGTACCAATGATGTTTAATATATATAAAACAAAAGACATTACTTTTCCGATTTAGCGGTATTTAAACTCAAAAATTCGAGTAATATATAATAGTAGTATAGATATAGATAAGGGATTGTCTTAATAATATATTTTTTCACACTTAAAGCAAGTTTGTGCATCTTCTAACTTACCATATTAACAAGTTGGCTTTGCTATTATACTGCAGCGATGATGATTAGAATTAAAATACAGTTGTGTCTCAGTTTTTTTTTTAGGAATACATGTATAATGTTTATAAATTTCTAACATTTGAATATTACTTCGGAGGCTTTACAATGTTGCTTTGTTAAATTTTCTTCAAAGTAGTTAGTGAGGTAGCTCCCCTTGTATTAATACATGTACTCAATGGTCTAGTTTTAGTGATGGAAAGATGTAAGGCCGCTTATTTACACGGATATTTACTTTATAAAGTTGAAACCTATTAAACTCCCAAAGTCATGCGAGAATTTCATTGCTTCCGAAGAATAACTGGTAAACATGCTAGTGTGTTTTTTATCTAGTTTTGTTTTATACATGGCTAGTCTGTGAATCATGGACTAAAAATCATTTTATCTTAAGTTAGTCTTACCTAAGTAGATCTTTACAGTCTGAAGCAAGTCAGCTGCATAAAAAAAATATTGGACCAAATACGGAGATCTTTTGAAATTGCAGCCCCCACAAATGAATTTTTAGAAATTTTAACTAAAAAAAATTATTTTTTCTATATTGTGTATCAGGTGTTATGGCTGATAGAATAATGACGGGTGGGATGGTCGTGGGCATTGTGATACTTAATAAATCTCCGCTGGAAGAAAACTCATGTATAAATCAATAGATATATAGGAAATCAATCAAGTTTTTAAGTTAAATACATTGAATTTCAATTCACTAAATAGTTGCAATAGTTTATAGCTACTGAATATGAATCAGCTTTGAAAACATGAATGTATATGTAATGGATAATTATAATTTGTTGACCATCAAGCCTTCTTCTTGAGAGAAGTGATTCTCTATTTTTTAAGAATAATGTGACAATCTGAGAGGTGTTCAGCAAAGCGGGTGGGCTTTCCAAAATTACCTTTACATGCAAAACAAATTTTGGCAAGCGTGTGTGAGCATACGCTCTGCTGAAGACGGTCTGTGATTAATTGTCTGGCGTCATACGGTGTATAAGTTGAATTCTTCGAAAAAGTGCAACCATAGGAGCTTGCATTATTAATTTTGTTGAAAATTAAACAACACAATACATGATTAATATGTGTTCATAACCAAAGAAAATATACATCGGATGTAATAAGCAATCATAAGGAAGAATTTTCAAGAAAAGAGGGTGTTCATTGTACGGGCGAAGATTCTACTGATAGTGTCATCTTTTTCGACTGAAATGTTCTGGTATTTACCGATATTATACTGTCAGTGCTGACAATTGTTAATATTTCTCATAATTTTACTTTTCTTGCTGATGCTACTGTAAAGCATTAAGGTCAAGATCTAGTAAATTATTCCAGAGTATCTTTTTGATACTAGAACCATTATGACGTCATAATCAATTTGATGAATCTTTTCCCGTATTTAACGACTTTAAAGGAATTATGCAGAAAATAAAACAATATTTTACCATTCTATATTTAATCATGGGAAAAGTAATCCCGATAGCCATATTGAATTTGACTTCATTTTAAAAAGGTTGTCAAAAGTTTGTTTAATGCCGTTTTTGAAGAGACTGTAGGCAACCTAGATATATTTCATTAGTCAATAATGGACAAAACTCCGAGATTTGCTACTTTTATTCCTCATATTCCATAGTAAATGGTTGTTTAAAACATTTAAGCCCCGGAACACCCTATGAAACAAAGATTTGTTATTAAGCAACATAGAAAGAATTTTTATCTTGAATTTCATAAACCTGTAGACACTATAAATATTTTTTGAAACTAACGACATTATTTTTCAATTATATTAACCCCTCATAATTTAGATTTAACGCAATTCCCTTTTTAGAGTATTTTTGTACATTCATTTATGTAAATGATTGTTTCTATTTTTAATTCTCAACTCTGTACTATACATGTAAATAAATACAAACTATATAATTCAACATTAGCATATAAGCACATGGGTCATAATCCTATTTCCTTAAATTAAGAGAAAGAACCAAAGCCGAGCCAAAAAAAAAAAAAACAAAAAAAAAAAAACCCAAACAAAAAAAAAAAAAAAAAAAAAAACCAACCCACAGGCTACACATGTATATTTTTGAATCTCGTGAATTACACAAAAATTCAAAAGTATTGATGCAGGAATCTTGAGATAATGTCTAAACAAGCAATTATTCTTGTTAAAATTCATATAAGTTTGATATTCCAAACCGTTTAACTGTTCATTCACACAAGAGGTGCATGCATTCTTTGAAATTTTAAAGTGCCATTTCGATTTTAAAATTACTGAAATTATACACTACAGTTGACGTAAAGTTAGGTTAATTCATTTTACATACAATGAGTATTCAGTATGATATTTAATTTTTCACTAGTTTGTACAGAGATTCCGATTGCTTAGTAGGAAGTATCAGCATGCAAACACTGTCAGTTTTATCTGAGGATCATGGCGGGAATTCACAACCAGACAATATAAGTGTAACCAACAAGAATGATCACAATTTTTGCTGTGAAAAACAGAGAGATCCATTTACAATTGATGATAGTTTATATTTAGAATCGCTTACATATTTATGAAAGAAAAGGTTTATTTTAATTTTTGTGCGCAAGATATTTGTAAAGCCCGGTTTTGGCTCTTTAAAGTCCTTCTGTGTGTGAGGCCAAGTCACCATATCTCAGTTAATCGTCTAACAAAGGTTGTATTTTTGTGAATATCAATCTAACCCAATTTTACCTAGATAAAAGACAATTTTTATTCCTTCAAATTAATGGAGAGTATTAAATGAATAACATTGCATGTGTAGCTGTTCAATGTGAAATTTTGGTTGTTTAGAAGGTTTGAATTTTCCACTATATACACTTTAAAATTACAAAACACACAACGATTTCACTTAGGTAATGTAAGATGAAAATTAATTAATGACATTCTCCAAAGGTCAAGTTGAGCAAAATGGGAAAATAGCGCTATGTATGTTTTAATAACTGTTTTCATGAAAAAATAAACATGGTAAATCCTATATCTTCTCAGCTTTTTTAGCGAAACAGTTAAAACTTTAATTTTAAAGAATCAAATAAGCAAGTGTACAAAAATACGTATGTTAAGATATTTCAAATGTGTCAAAATATTATTTTTTCTACATTTTTTTTTTCATTTAATTGTTGTTTAATCTTTTTATTAAAAAATGACAACTGAAATGTGTTTTTCTCATATTACTTGGTTTAAAATATAATCATAGTATAAAATCTTTTTTAAAATATATTTAAAAACGTCAAAAATGGAAACTGGCTGGAAACATGCTTTGAAAAGGGGGTATACATATTGTGCAAATTATGGTATGAAAGGTAAGTTGTTAAGAGAAGATCTTGTGGATTTTTTAAATTAAATATGGTGTCAAACTAATACTTTCACTGGAAAAAAAGGAAGAAAGACGCAAATGTAAGTAGTGACGATGGAAATCATAACAAAGTCAATGTACTGAGTACTTCTCAGGGTGATAATAACAGTAACGATAGCATTTTCACTGAAGTGGCGAGAAATTTAAAAGTTTGCTTTTCGACACCGATTAGCTCGATCACAACAATGAATCCAATGCATGCTATGAACTATAATGTATCCCCTGTTGGTTATCAACCCCAAAACCCGTCTGTAGCCCAGCCCGTTGGATTCATAACGCATACGGACAGCCAATATGAATCAAAAATAGACAATCTTGCTCAAAAATTAGATCTTATGTTCCAAAAATTAAACAAACTCGACAATATCGAATCCAAAATCAACTCATTTGAGAACAAGATGACCGCTGTCACCAAGGATGTAAATGAACTGAAAAAAACTGTGCATGAGCTGGAAAAAAGTGTCAAATTCACTAGCGAAAAATTAGATGAGAGTGAAAAAAATAATTCAGAAATTAAAACAAAATTACAGAGCATACAAACTCTTGAAACAACTAACGCCACTCTTTCTGCCCAATTGCAAAAATTAAGTTGTGAAATGAATGATTTGAATGAACGACATGTCGACCTGCAGTCACGGAGCATGAGGGACAATTTAATCTTTCATGGAATTGTCGAAACAGATAACGAAAATTGTGAAGACAAGTTAAAAGAGTTCATTGCAGAAAAGTTAGAAATAAGGCACACCGTAGAATTCCATCGAGTTCATAGAATGGGGCGCAGGGTGCACGGAAAAACGAGACCCATCATTGCGAAGTTTGTTCAATTTAAGGAACGGGAACTAGTGCGGAAAGCAGCCTTTACTAAGTTAAAAGGAGAACAAAATAGAAATTATGGAATTAACGAACAGTTTCCGCGTGAAATTAATGAGAAGAGAAAATTACTCTATCCTTACTATAAATCAGCAAAAAGACAGCAGAAGCGGGCCCAACTCATATATGACAAACTTTACATCGATGGCGAATTATTCACACCACCACCCCAATATGACACAAACAATCCACAACTAGATCCTCCGACACGTTCTGGGCCCACCGAATCGAGACGGCTATCAGCAGCGGCACCGACGTTCACACCAAGACCCAGGGGCGGAGGTCGAGGAGGCAGAGGACAGAGGAGATAGGGAAACCATGGAGGGCGCGATGAAAACGTGATTGATGACCAGCATGATTTCTATGGCACCGACTCTCTTAACTATTCTCAGACTGATACTTCTGATGATGTTAACCTACAATATTCTGGAAATATTCTCAAACTATTATCCATAAACGTCTGCGGTATCAACAGACGTCTCAACTATCCAGAGTTCATAGAACTAGTGAACCGTTATGATCTATTGTGCTTCACCGAAACAAAAACAGACGACCTGGACACCATCGAACTGGACAATTACGTATTGTTTGCGAAAAATAGACAGGTGTGTGCGCGAATCCGGTCGGGTGGTATCGTCGTCGGGTGCCGTGAAAACTTATCTAAATGTATTACGCCTATAGAAACAGAATGTAAATATGTTTATTGGTTTAGGGTGAAGGGTGAATTGTTTGATTGTGAAAACGATGTTTTATTTGGTTTTGTATACATCCCACCTCAATGTTCAAATTATAGTTCATCAGAAGCATTTAACGAAATAGAACTTGAGTACTTAAATTTAATTTCTCAGTTTGACTATGTGTGTTTAACAGGCGATTTCAACGCCAGAGTATCTGACAAGAAAGATTTTTTTGAGGAAAGTGATTTGTCAAATTTTGAAGTATCGATAGACACAGAGTGTGATATCCTAACTGATGTAAACAAGTTGAAGATTTTTAACATTAATATTGATAGAAAAAGTTGTGATAAAAAAACAAACTTTTTTGGAAATCAGCTGTTGAATTTTTGTAAAACAAATAGTTTATATATAATGAATGGAAGAGTTAACGGAGATGCAGATAGTGGGAATTTTACCACTACAAGATCAAGTGTTGTTGACTATTTTATTTGTAATGCAGATTTTTTTAAGTTTGTTAAACATTTTGAAGTATTAGATTTTAACTGTCTGTACTCTGATATCCACATGCCATTGACTTGTCAGTTAAGCTGTGAAATGTTAAATAACGAAAATTATAAGGATATATCATATCATGTCAATCCTACACAAAGAATCAGATCATGGGATCAAACCAAGTCGAGCGAGTTTTGCCAAAATATAAATACATTAAATTTATTAAGTATTGAACAAACTATAGATGATAAAGTACGCGACTCTGTCGAAATACAGAAGGGAGATGTAGATTTTTTGTTCAATAGTTTAGCTGATGTACTATTATCCTCAGCCAAAACCACTTTTGGAACATTTTTACCGCGCAATAAAACTTCGGTTAGAAATAGCAAAACAAAACAATGGTTTAATGCGGATTGTTTCACAGCAAGAAAAAATTGTAGGAAAATTAGACGCAAATTCAAGTTATATGGAACCAGCGTGTTTAAATCCGAGCTGCAAGGAGCACAGAAAAAATATAAGCGCATATTAAATAAATCTTACAAAGTTTATAGAAATAACCTACAGCGTAACATTAAAACATTAAGAAGTTCAAATCCAAGAGAATACTGGAAACTCGTGAATGATAAAAGCTGTAACGAATCTAACGATATTAACATAGTAGATTTTTATGACTATTTTAAAACTGTTAACGCGAACGAACATGATTTAGATATTGAATTAGACTATTCTTCCTTCAATGATAGATGCGAAGATACATTTTGTAACTCTTTGCTCAATGACCCAGTTACCGCGGCCGAAATTCTTGAGGTTGTTAAAACTATTAAAAATAACAAATCGCCGGGACCAGATACTGTTGTTAATGAATATATTAAGTCATCCATTAATATCATGATACCATTATATGTTAAACTTTTTAATTTAGTGTTTGATACTGGTATTATTCCGGAAGCCTGGTTGGTCGGAAACATAAAACCAATATATAAGAAAAAGGGTAGTTATGCTGACCCACAAAATTACCGTCCGATTACTCTTTTGAGCTGTCTAGGAAAGGTTTTTACTTCTGTATTGTGTAGAAGGTTAACTACTTTTGCTGATAATGTTAATCTTATCAGGGAAAATCAGAGTGGTTTTAGAGAAAATTATTCTACAATTGACAATATGTTTGTTCTTTACTCCCTGATTGAACTTTTTTCACTTAAGAAAAAGAAACTCTTCTGTGCTTTTATTGATTTTAAAGCTGCATTCGATAAAGTGTGGAGAATAGGATTATGGAAAAAACTCATTGAATATCAAATTAAAGGGAAATGTTTAAGGGTTGTTGTCAATATGTATAATGGATGTAGATCAAGAATATTTTATAATAATGATTTTTCCGAATATTTCCCTTGTCAAAATGGTGTCCGTCAGGGAGAAAACTTATCTCCGTTTCTTTTTGCATTATATCTTAATGATCTTGAAGATTTTTTATCACATGAAAATGTCATAGGACTAAAAAGCCTGTCTGAAGAAATTGAACAAAATTTAAATTGTTATCTAAGAATTATGATTATGTTGTATGCAGACGACACTGTGCTGATGTCCGAAACCGAAGATGATCTACAATATCAGCTTCATTGTTTTCAAATGTACTGTGAAAAATGGAAATTACAAGTGAATGTTGAGAAAACTAAAATTATTATTTTTGGTAAAGGTAGACAAACCTCAAATGTATCATTTTTATACAATGGTAACGAAATAGAAATCGTTAAGGAATTTAAATATTTAGGAGTTATCTTTTCAAGAACAGGCTCTTTCTACAGTACTAGGAAATATGTAGTGACTAGAGCTACCAGAGCTATGTACGCAATAATTAAAAAGTCAAGAGAATTAAATCTATCGATTGATTGTCAACTTGATATGTTCGATAAAATGGTTGTTCCAATTTTACTGTATGGTTCTGAATTGTGGGGTTTTGAAAATTTATGTATCATTGAAAAATTGCATCTTAAATTTTGTAAACTTATACTTAGTCTTAAGACGTCCACACCAAATTTTATGATCTACGGTGAACTTGCTAGATATCCATTGTGTGTGAAAGCAAAAATTAGAATGTTGAATTTTTGGATAAGATTGTTGAAAGGTAAAGAATCAAAATTGTCATATATATTGTATACTTTTTTACATAGCCTAACACAAATCAACAATTATAATTTCAAATGGGTTGAATGTATACAGAATATTTTACATGAATGTGGTCTAAGCTATGTCTGGTTGACGCATAATGTAGAAAATGAAAAATGGATTTTAAATGTTGCTAAGCAAACTTTGATTGACCAATTTCAACAAAAATGGGTCTCTGATTGTAACGCATCTAGTAAAGGATTGATCTATAACTTGTTTACCAATAACACTTTTGTACCTAGAAATTACATAAACTCTGGTGCTTATATGAATAACATTACTACATTAGTTAGATTTAGAACAAGCAACCATAAACTGCCAATTGAGACAGGCAGATGGAACAATGTACCTAGAAATCAACGATTTTGTAATTTATGTAAAAATAACATTGGCGACGAATATCACTATATCATGATATGTCCAGAATTGAAAGAATATAGAAAAGCTTATTTACCATCAATGTATTTTAGACGACCAAATGCTTTCAAATTTTTTGAATTATTTTCATGTAAAAAATTAGCTGTTATTAATAACTTATGTAAATTCATCAATATCATTAATAAGAGAGTCAACTCTCCAGGTTGATGTGTACAGTATACACTCTTGCTTTTTGTTTAATATTGTATGTATTGTATATTTTCTCTATGTTGTTTTATACAATATGAGAATAAATAAAATGAAAAATGAAATGAAATGAAAAAGTCACTTTAACAACAAAATTGCTGAGTAGGGACCCACCTGGCTGATATCTAACACATTTTTCCTGTACAGGACTTGTCTTTGCTATAGTTACCTGTGTAACTTAGTTAGGCCAGGTCATCTACAATTAACACTCAAGACAATTTCGGTTACAAAAGTTATTTATAAAGAAATAAAAATATATTAAAACTTCATTAAAGTGTTATCAACTTAACAAGCTTTATTTTTTTAAATGATATATCATATACATGTAGTTGAAAATGTTATGATGCCGAATACACAGGTATAGCTGAAGATCAACCTAGTGTATACTCTAATGTTCGCTTATCTTTACACCCTCTTTAATACACCAATCTCACAATATTTGCCTCCTTGTCAATCATGAATGCTTCCGAGACTATAGTCCTGGACTAAATGCGACGCATCGGTAGAGGTAATTTTCTTTGAATTTCCTTGATGGTTCTTTTCCATGACTAATGTCACAAAACAGGGTCTGCACAAATGTCAAAATGCTACAATTGTTAATGCAATGGGCCAACTGATTAATAGCAGCATATCAGTGTGGACAACATGTACTGGCAACTTACTAATTCAAATAAAACAAGTATTGTAATTCATGTATGTTTATAAACGTTGAAGAGTATTAAAAAACGCACGAATAATATGGCACCTGACTCTCAGAAAATCACTTCTAGACTTACTTTCACCAAAGACATTACATTCATTTTATAATAAAAAGCTAGTGTTAAAAAAGTACGCTACAACAGAAGTAAAACAAGATACAAAAGACGTTCAGCGTTATCGTTTGAAATAAAGAGTAAGGTATATAAACCCTCACTTAACTGTCACACCTGACTGTCTACGAAAGTAAAGTGAAAACTGGCCAAAGATATTCTAGAACTGTGGATTAAACGATACGTCAAGAAGATCTTTTTACAAATAAAAACAAAAATATCCAACCAAATAAACTGTATAACTCCGAGTTATGAAAGTTTCAAATAGATGCAGCTAAACAGCCTTAATATGGTGTTAATCTTGCCGCACTCGGGAATCGTTCGATTGGCAAAACGTCACGCAAAAGCACATGATTACAAAGAATTAAAGGATGGTAAAGCTAACGTTTAATCTTGTGATTTTAAAACTTTGCCAAACAATTTGGCTGTTGAAATATTTTTAATTTTACAAATTGTGTTTGTAAGAGATGGTGTTTTGATTTTTTATATTTAGCGTAGCATTATTACTTTTCATTGCTTTTCATCAAACTATTAGAAATTGATATATATTTCATGCGTGTAAGGGATATTATGACCGAACTAGGCAATTCAGAGGTTCAGAATTAACTCAGGTGTGATCACGATTGGATCTTCACATCTGTAAATTTTAGTTTTTTTCCTTTTCCCTGTTTACATCCTTGTTAGGATATATCCATTGACACCGAAAATTTGAATGACATTTATCGAGATATAATGGACCTTACATCCGGGTGAATTATTTACTGGGTAACAATCTCTAACTAGAATTGTTTAGACTACCAACAGGTGTTTTTTTTAATGCATTTAAATGTTTATGCAAAGAAACGCACATTTACATGTCAAAAGGTGCTGGTCTGCAGCATGAATTAATATATCTGTTATAACCCCGATCTCTTTTCTTTAACAAGATAATTGTCAGGTCCAGAAAGAAAAGTTATCTTGTTTAAATGACGGAGATTTAGTCAAGGGCCATCTTGCATAAATGAAAGACACGAGGAATATAGAAAGCATCAGGTAAGGTTTAGAATTTGACGTTAGCTGATAAAATTGCTTTAATCTTTTCAAATCGTATATAATTAATATATTGTAATTGAAAAGGGGACAACCGTTAACGGACTAATTGCAATACAGTAAGCAGTTAGGAATTTAATTAAAAAGAGACCAAAAAAATATTCGTTCAACATAAGCTTTAATGTTAATTACATTTTATGCAAATGCTATAATTTAGATGTTTTTTAAAAAATACATATTTTATTATTCATCCAAATCCTTTAATCACTTCCGCCTATTAATATTGATCAAAATTGTTTCAGAGAAGAAAATGAGAAATTAAATTGTGAACATCATTACCCCCCATTTAATTAGTCATTTTTTACTATATAATATTGTCTATATGCATTCAGCGAACATTTAGCAAAGTTAGAAAACACGTAAATGAGTTTACTATATAGCAAGATTTCTTGATACTTATATCAGTTGTTTTTGTCATATAAAAACAATTTACATTTTGAAAACTTTCATCTCTATAATGGCCCCCCCAAAAAAGTGACATTTAATCATTTTAAAAGAAATAAGATGTTTAAGGGCGGATCAAATGTGCATCAATCTATAATTAAACTGCATTTTAAAACAATTACTGGTTTTCACCTTCCGGCTTTATATTTTCATTCAGCTTATGTCATGGCTCTGTAAGTGGTACGTGTAGGCATAAACGATTTCAGAAATTCTCCTTAGGCACATAGCTAATAATATATATATATAAATTGGTCAAAGTTGAGCTATCTATCCTATAAAATCATTCTTTTTGTTGTTTCATATCAATAATTGTTAAACTGAGAATTATTCCACCAGCATATCTTATGTCATCTCGATCCTACTCATTTCATAATTCGTCTTAATAGAAAGTTGTTGACATTCCACTCGTTTAAATCAAATTACATATTTAGATGCGTTGAGTACAATACTCGACGTGATCCCTCATGACATTCTTGAATATTATAATTATTAGATAAATATCTTTTAAAAATTTTAATTCAACCTCTTAAAAGGATTTAAACACCATTTGAGCTTAAATTTTTAATGTTTTGAACATATTATACAAAATCTTTAACTGGTTGGCCAAAAATTAGATTAAAGATATCAAGTTACAACAAGTGTATAGCGCACAAAAGTATTTGCTGTGTAAAAAGCTCTTGTCATGGTTTTGTTTACTAATAAAGTGGAGAAAAATCCTAAATCTTAAGAGATAAAAACTCACGAAAAACAAAATGTAAACAAAAATTAATGCTCGAGCTTTGTTTACATGACATGAATTTAAATTTTGATCAAACCTTAAATACATGTATATGCATCCCCAAGTTAATCATTCAAGACATAAATATTAAAAAAATTGAAATTGTTGACATCAAATCGTGTTTAAGTCCTCTTTGATTTAATAATTTTCTTGCTTCTTGCAAGATGAGTCGTTATTATGTTGGAAAATATACTTCACCTACCGCCGCCGTCCCATTATATGAACATTTGATGGAAGTGATTCAATTATTTAAAAAAGAGGTCGCGATCCCCCCCCCCCCCCCCCCATGCAGTTATGTCGAAATTGCGGATGTTTGCTTCAATTTCAAAGTTCAACTGAGAAGGAAAGTTTAAAAAAATGAGTTGAAATCACATCTACTAAAATGTTCTGATAAACTTAAGATTTGACCTGTATTATAAAATGATAAACTATATTGAGTTTATCACCGCAATATGTATGAATCGTAAATTATCATATGTTGAGCAAAATGGGAAAATAGCGCTGTGTATGTTTTAATAACTGTTTTCATGAAAAAAATAAACATGGTAAATCCTATATCTTCTCAGCTTTTTTGGCGAAACAGTTAAAACTTTAATTTTAAAGAATCAAATAAACAAATGTACAAAAATACGTATGTTAAGATATTTCAAATGTGTCAAAATATTATTTTTTCTACATTATTTTTTTTTCATTTAATTGTTGTTTAATCTTTTTATTAAAAAATGACAACTGAAATGTGTTTTTCTCATATTACTTGGTTTAAAATATAATCATAGTATAAAATCTTTTTCAAAATATATTTAAAAACGTCAAAAATGGAAAATAGCTGGAAACATGCTTTGAAAAGGGGTATACATATTTTGCAAATTATGGTATGAAAGGTAAGTTGTTAAGAGAAGATCTTGTGGATTTTTTTAAATTAAATATGGTGTCAAACTAATACTTTCACTGGAAAAAGTCACTTTAACAACAAAATTGCTGAGTAGGGACCCACCTGGCTGATATCTAACACATTTTTCCTGTACTGGACTTGTCTTTGCTATAGTTACCTGTGTAACTTAGTTAGGCCAGGTCATCTACAATTAACACTCAAGACAATTTCGGTTACAAAAGTTATTTATAAAGAAATAAAAATATATTAAAACTTCATTAAAGTGTTATCAACTTAACAAGCTTTATTTTTTTAAATGATATATCATATACATGTAGTTGAAAATGTTATGATGCCGAATACACCGGTATAGCTAAAGATCAACCTAGTTTATACTCTAATGTTCGCTTATCTTTACACCCTCTTTAATACACCAATCTCACAATATTTGCCTCCTTGTCAATCATGAATGCTTCCGAGACTGTAGTCCTGGACTAAATGCGACGCATCGGTAGAGGTAATTTTCTTTGAATTTCCTTGATGGTTCTTTTCCATGACTAATGTCACAAAACAGGGTCTGCACAAATGTCAAAATGCTACAATTGTTAATGCAATGGGCCAACTGATTAATAGCAGCATATCAGTGTGGACAACATGTACTGGCAACTTACTAATTCAAATAAAAAAGTATTGTAATTCATGTATGTTTATAAACTTTGAAGAGTATTAAAAAAACGCACTAATAATATGGCACCTGACTCCCAGAAAATCACTTCTAGACTTACTTTAACCAAAGACATTATATTCATTTTATAATAAAAAGCTAGTGTTAAGAAAATACGCTACAACAGAAATAAAACATGATAAAAAAGACGTTCAGCGTTATCGGCGAAATAAAGAGTAAGGTATATAAACCCTCACTTAACTGTTACACAGAATTGTCAACGAAAGAAAGGTGAAAGCTGGCCAAAGATATACTAGAACTGTGGATTAAACGATACGTCAAGAAGATCTTTTTACAAATAAAAACAAAAATATCCAACGAAATAAACTGTATAACTCCGAGTTATGAAAGTTTCAAATAGATGCAGCTAAACAGCCTTAATATTGTGTTAATCGTGCCTTGTTACACAAACTCGCACTCGAGAATCGTTCGATTGGCAAAACGTCACGCAAAAGCACATGATTACAAAGAATTATGGATATAAACGCCTTTTTAAAGGATGGTAAAGCTAACGTTTAATCTTGTGATTTTAAAACTTTGCCAAACAATTTGGCTGTTGAAATATTTTTAATTTTACAAATTGTGTTTGTAAGAGATGGTGTTTTGATTTTTTATATTTAGCGTAGCATTATTACTTAGAAAGTATTTTCATTGCTTTTCATCAAACTATTAGAAATTGATATATATTTCATGCGTGTAAGGGATATTATGACCGAACTAGGCAATTCAGAGGTTCAGAATTAACTCAGGTGTGATCACGATTGGATCTTCACATCTGTAAATTTTAGTTTTTTTCCTTTTCCCTGTTTACATCCTTGTTAGGATATATCCATTGACACCGACAATTTGAATGACATTCATCGAGATATAATGGACCTTACATCCGGGTGAATTATTTAGTGGGTAACAATCTCTAACTAGAATTGTTTAGACTACCAACAGGTGTTTTTTAATGCATTTAAATGTTTATGCAAAGGAATGCACATTTACATGTCAAAAGGTGTTGGTCTGCAGCGTGATGTTATATATCTGTTATAACCCCGATATTTTTTCTTGTTAAAGATAATTGTATGGTCCAGAAAGAAAAGTTATCTTGACGTTTAAATGACGGAAATTTAGTCAAGGGCCATCTTGCATTGAGAAAGACACGAGGAATATATAAAGCATCAGGTAAGGTTTACAATTTGACGTTAGTTGATAAAATTGCTTTAATCTTTTCAAATCGTTTATAATTAAGATATTGTAACTGAAAAGGGGACAATCGTTAACGGACTAATTGCAATACAGTAAGCAGTTAAGAATTTAATTAAAAAGAGACCAAAAAAATATTCGTTCAACATAAGCTTTATTGCAACTATCAAAATGTTAATTACATTTTATGCAAATGCTAAAATTTAGATGTTTTTAAAAAAATACATATTTTATTATTCATCCAAATCCTTTAATCACTTCCGTCTATTAATATTGATCAAAATTGTTTCAGAGAAGAAAATGAGAAATTAAATTGTGAACATCATTACCCCCATTTAATTAGTCATCTTTTACTATATAATATTGTCTATATGCATTCAGCGAACATTTAGCAAAGTTAGGAAACACGTAAATGATTTTTACTATATAGCAAGATTTCTTGATACTTATATCAGTTGTTTTTGTCATATAAAAACAATTTACATTTTGAAAACTTTCATCTCTACTTTGGCCCCCAAAAAAGTGACATTTAACCATTTTAAAAGAAATAAGATGTTTAAGGGCGGATCAAATGTGCATCAATCTATAATTAAACTGCATTTTAAAACAATTACTGGTTTTCACCTTCCGGCTTTATATTTTCATTCAGCTTATGTCATGGCTCTGTAAGTGGTACGTGTAGGCATAAATGATTTCAGAAATTCTCCTTAGGCACATAGCTAATAATATATATATATAAATTGGTCAAAGTTGAGCTATCTATCCTATAAAATCATTCTTTTTGTTGTTTCATATCAATAATTGTTAAACTGAGAATTATTCCACCAGCATATCTTATGTCATCTCGATCCTACTCATTTCATAATTCGTCTTAATAGAAAGTTGTTGACATTCCACTCGTTTAAATCAGATTACATATTTAGATGCGTTGAGTACAATGCTCGACGTGATCCCTCATGACATTCTTGAATATTATAATTATTAGATAAATATTTTTTTAAAATTTTAATTCAACCTCTTAAAAGGATTTAAACACCATTTGAGCTTAAATTTTTAATGTCTTGAACATATTATACAAAATCTTTAAATGGTTGGCCAAAAATTAGATTAAAGATATCAAGTTACAACAAGTGTATAGCGCACAAAAGTATTTGCTATGTAAAAAGCTCTTGTCATGGTTTTGTTTACTAATAAAGTGGAGAAAAATCCTAAATCTTAAGAGATAAAAACTCACGAAAAACAAAATGTAAACAAAAATTAATGCTCGAGCTTTGTTTACATGACATGAATTTAAATTTTGGATCAAACCTTAAATACATGTATATGCATCCCCAAGTTAATCATTCAAGACATAAATATTAAAAGAATTTAAAATGTTGACATCAAATCGTGTCTAAGTCCTATTTGATTTAATCATTTTCTTGCTTCTTGCAAGATGAGTCGTCATTATGTTGGAAAATATACTTCACCTACCGCCGCCGTCCCATTATATCAACATTTGTCGGAAGTGATTCAATTATTTAAAAAAGAGGTCGAGATCCCCTCCCCCCCCCCCCCCCCCCCCCCATGCAGTTATGTCGAAATTGCGGTTATTTGCTTCAATTTCAAAGTTCAACTGAGAAGAAAAGTTTTAAAAAATGCATTGAAATCACATCTACTAAAATTTTCTGATAAACTTAAGATTTGACCTGTATCATAAAATGATAAACTATCTTGAGTTTATCACCGCAATATGTATGAATAGTAAATTATCATAATTTATAATTTTCTTTCGGATTACTTTTTTTCTTTTTTAAGCAAAATGGAGAAAAGAGGAGCTTCCAAGTCCCTCATTGTCTGCAGTGTGTTTGTTTCAGGCAGTGTAATCTTGACAGCCCTGGTGTTTTTGACTAAACCGAGTTTAGGTAAAATCTTCACATCTTATTCAAATTGAAGAAGTCTTGTCATACCCATTGTATTGAAACACTAGAATTGTTTCACAAAATAAAAAAGACAATCGATTTTTGTAGCAAAGTCTGATTAAAGCATCATAATATCTTTTACCACTGAGGATGGTAAAAAAATGTTAATAGTTTATCATGTGACAGCTATTTTTTTTTCAAATACAGTACCGATCAGACCCAACCTAACACCAGAGTAAACCCCAACTAAACCACGGGTTTACCTTTGGGGGTTACTTGGAGTTTACAATGGGTTTACTTTTGAATTTTTTTTTCCACTCGGGGTTTACTTTGGGTTTACTCTAACATATAGCGTCTGTTTCAAGTGTGTACTTCTTATCGGGGTTACACTCTGTGTCCACTCTTGGTTTACTATGGGTTTACTCTGGGTCCAGTGAACCTGGAGTAAACCTAAAGAAACCTCAGAGAGTTCACTCAGATTTTAGTTGGGGTTTACTTTCTGTTATAAATTAGGTTGTACTATATGTGTTATTCGTGTATCAGATAAAATTACTTACACGTGATTAATAACTAAACAAGAAGGAATAGCTAGCCTTGTTTACGAATAACAGCTAGAATGATTGTAGTTGAAATACTGTAGGCGCTCTTTTTGGGAGGGGGTGGGGGCTACAAAGTTATAGGATCTCCATAGTAGTAAAGTTACGGGTGTTATTCACTTAAGCAATAATTTTGGCTCAAATCGTATATAAATGAAAATACCTTTTGCAATTCTCATCTGAACTTAAAGACAGAAGTTGTTTAAAGCATAAAAAAGATAATCCAAAAATATTAATTATAGCCCATCTGTCGGTCATTTTTCAGGAGCGGATTTTGAACTGAATAAAAGAATTTCCTTATTTTGAACATAAATAATGCGGTGTATATATATATATATATATATATATATATATATATATATATATATATATATATATATATATATATATATATATATATATAATATTTATTACAGTAATATTAACGTTATCAAGCCTACCAAAACTTTAGGCGTAAATACCATTAAATTACGTGAGAGGTGTCATAGCTGCTTATAAATATGGATCGTAAACATGCTGGTTTGTTTTACCTGGTTTTAATTTATATGGTTAATCTGTTCAAACTTAATCTTAAAAAAAATATATTTTCATCGAAAGTAAAGTCGAAAATAAAAAAAAACGATCTTATCAGATATGAAAAAATAAACTTACAACATTAAATAGATTCTATGAAATTTTAGATCCCCCAGAAAAAATAATTGGAGATGCCTTCATCATTGCAGCTAGCACGATTGTAATTTATTTGGGATATCATATTTAAAAACATGTTTAAAAACCTAGGTCAATAATCTAAAATTTTCATTATGTGAAAAGATATTCTGCCAGACTTTTACTTTATACGAATCTGAACGATATGCAAATCCTCAGTTTTCTTTATTCAAATTTATTGGTAAAACAGTAAAATGTAATTTTGATATTAGGTTGTTTCCTTGTAAGATAAAATTTAACAAAAATATTAATGATTTTTTACCCGGAACATTTCATTGTAATAGTCATGTAAATACTTCTCTGATATTATGACTACCTGGTATTCAGAAACCATACAATGCTTCCTCCTTTAGAATGTATTACGTTTCAGTATTGACTGTCATTTTTTTTTGCCTTTCTTTACATGGATGGCCCTTAATTTAAAGGGACTGTAATTATGATAACTTTAAACCAAACAAACATGTATGAACTAGCTATTTGATTTTTTTTTCGTTACGAAAAAATCATGTTACACAACAGTAAACTAAAATACTAACATAACTTGAGAGCAAATAATCACAATAAGGACAATAAATTAGAAATTGGTCATACTTCAAATCTAATTGTTTTTCAAAATATTAATATTCAAAATAACGTAACTGTCAATTCCTTATATTACGCGAGTACTTAATTCCGCGATCCCGCTGGTTTGTGTCAAATCGCGAGAACATAAAATCGCGAATGTGGAACTTTTCTCTTATTTCTTATATTTTTCCACTCTTAGGAAATAATGGTGAGATTTTAAAAAACGGGAAAGATGCTTCCCGCGATTGAACGCGGATATTAATTCTTCGCGTTTTATTAGGAATCAACAGTATTTTGCTATACGGATTGCTCATTCTTTTCATCCGTAAATAACTCATTTTTTTTTAAGCAAACACGTTGTTTATCTCTCTTTTGTGATCAGGATATACCATAAAATTGAGTATGTAATCTGTTGTTTTACCAGAACAAGATACTAGAGTAAACTAGAGCAGAGTACTTTGAAAAGCAACAAGTAGGTCTTCCATCGCTGCTTCGTTATAAACTTGAAGGGGTACAAAATCAATAATCTGGCCATGATACCATATAAGATGTATAGGCCCTTACTAAAACAGACAACAAATTTTGATATATATAAGAGTTTTTGATTCATGATGATGTGTTTGTGAAAAACAATTACTCTCAAACAGTGCTAAGCTGTTGAGATACATGGTTTTATACATTGAACCTACCTGATACATTTTTGAAATATTGTTTTATACTATACCTTGTGGTGTATCAGGTCTAATACTTTTGGTTTAAAAATATATATATACCGTTTTTATTTTTTTCAACAAATTTGTCTCAATTATTATCGTTTTATGAGAAATGGGTTCGTTATTTCAGCAGAAACCTTCAGATCCAACATAGTGGTCATTATTCAGGTGCTCTCTCTTGTCTTGTTTATTCCCCTTTCTTGTGTGGTTTGCTGCATGGTGAGTAATTTTTTTTTTAACAAAACGTAAATTTTCTAATGTCAATAAATTTTAAATTTTAAAATTACTTTGTTCACATCATAAATTCTTATTAACATATTTACAAGCATTTTTTGTTGCTCTTAAACCCTTAAATTATCCCTGAATTTTCTCTTTACAGGATCGACAGAAGCAGAAACTACTGAGAAAAGAAATGAATGTAAAATGCAGATTAGTAAGTTTAAAAAAAGAATATATGAAAATTAAAAAAAGAATACCTGAAAAACAATTGCATTCAGACATTAAATATCAGCCTTTTTTTCTTACGTTAACTGTTAACATTATTACATTGCAGAGAACCCTGACCTTTGATGAGGACAAAAGACAGATCAAGATTAAGAAAAAGAAGAAGCTCCCCCCGAAACTTGTTCCTGCTCCCCCTGAGGCTGTATATTACAGAATGGGGTAGTGAAGTGGTTACATTAAAACCACCCTCCCTCTACACCCTACGAAACGGATTACAGTGTTAATTTAAAAGGTTTTAATCTAATAATCCTAGATCTGTGATAATTTGTGATGACAATGTACATGCATGGTTTTTACGATATTTTTTATGTACCAAGTAAGATATATAACATTCACTTCAGAATTAAGTAAAAATTTTATCTAATCAATTCAGACTTGAAAATTCTATTATTCAATCATATGTTTTGATAGAGCGTTTTTAATAATGCTTGGTGAATGTCTAATAATATATGTAAATTCATTTTTAATATTAATTTATATTCAGTTTGATACTCTATGTACAGATGCATGTCTTTTTTATTAAAACGTTTCAGTAGCAGCTTTTTTATGAAATTATGTAATAAGTTGCACTTTTCTCTCCTGTCATTTTAGCATTCATTTAGTATATATTTGAAGAGAGTTGAACATTTTAAATCATCAAAGACGATTTAAAAAAATTATTGTCATAGCATTCATGGTTACATGGTCAAATACGAGTTCTGATATATTAGAATTGCGTCTTTCAAATAAAAATGATTCGAATTTTTCAAAATAAATTTGTTATATGGTGCATCTAAGAAATATGAGTGGTCGGTGCCATCTAAGACTATATTTACCTACATTTAGCGGAGAGGTTTGTATAAAGATATAGAAAAGAATTCAAGCTGAAATATTTGGAGTTTTGCCTTGCATAATCATAAGGATCAGGCAAAAAAAAAAAATCATATTTAAAAGTTTAAGGTAGATCTTATAGGTAATCTGTTGACCACCCAGACCCCTTAAGTTATAGTCATACTACTTACTTGTTAATAAAGTTGCTCATTTTCATTGGTGAAATGCAGCATCAATTTCATTCATACATAGACGCAAATGATAATTGCATGTGAAACTTATTTGAAAGCTTTGTGATGAATATTCTATATCTTGTGATGTATCTTAAAAATTTCGTGATATATATTCATAATAGTGTGATGTATATTCAATATCTTGTGATGCATATATATGGCAGAAATGAAGAGTCCAGCGCTCTGGTTTAATGAACTTGCCGATAGAGCAACAGCAAGCGCAGACCCTCCCCTTGGAATTATAACTCCCGCGCACGGGTTTACAGAACTTGTCGGTACGTCAGCAGATAGCGCAGACCAGTCCAAAAAAAAACCCCGATGAATCCCGCAATAGACGTAAAACAAAACTTGCCGACAGGGCCACGACCTACACAGTTGTGTCCCTGAAAATGATGAAACCCTCTCCTTGAATTATACAACTTGACGATCAAGGCCGCGGCCTACTCAAACCCGTCCCTCGACCTTCCGACAAACTGAAAATACCCGCGCTCGGTGTAACAGAAAGCAATGTTTTACACGCCATAAATGATGATGACTAATCTTTGAGATAGAACCGTCGATTTTTGATGCAATGTCTGAAGGTTAAACTAAAAGTACTGTAAGCAAGCTCACAATTGATGCCCACCGCTAAGAAAAAATCATAACTCATGTATTTTTTCTATTATAGAAAATATCGGATGAATCTATTTCACCGTCCATTTTCTATAAATAACAACTCCTCTATTTTTTTATTACTGTTAATGTACACAAAGTACACAAACCAATTAATATTCTTTAAAATTCCATTTTATTTCAAGTTAACTGTTAATGCATGAGGACATTTGCATCCTTATGTTAACAAACATGACTCGAATTAAACGAAAATCCACATGTCAAGCAGCCATTTAATATAAACATTTTGAATTATTCGTATACTGAGCCCGATTTTTTCCCACACATTCTTTTTTCCCCCCAAAAACAAACAAACAACCCCCCCCCCCCCCAAAAAAAAATACCAAAAAAAAAAAACCATCGGGACAGGCCATTTTCAAAGAGACGGGGATAAGAATTTAAAAATAATTTTATGTGACCTGAGATAAGCAAGCTTTCTGACAAATTTTAGCTTCTTACTATTTCCATTTATACAAGACAGAAATTAAGCATTTTAAACAATGACCTTATACTTCCTCAATTGATCTTGGGTCAAAATCAGGCACACCCTCAGGTTATTAGCAATCTTTATGTGAATTAAGAACTTCCAATTTTTGTCCATTAGAAAGATATGGACTGGGCATGAATTTTGCACTTTTCTGCGAGTGACCTTGAATTTGCCCAAATGACCTTGGGTTAAGGTCATGACACATTCTTAAGTCATAAGCAATCTTTGTGTGAAGTAAGAACTTCCAATGCTTGTCCATAAGAAAGATATGGACCGGTCACGAATTTTGCACTTATTCTGCCAGTGACCTTGACCTTGCCCAAATGACATTGGTGCAAGGTCATGGCACATCCTTAGGTCATAAGCAATCTTTCTGTGAAGTAAGAACTTCCAATTTTTCTCCATAAGAAAGATATGTACCGGACACAAATGTTGCACAGAGAGACGGACAGACGGACGGAGACAGACAGACGGACGGACGGACGGAACAGGGTAACAACAATATACCCGCACTTTCTTTAGAAAGTGTAGGTATAATCGTACCATCCACTTTTATAGATTTTTTTTTCTCACAATCAATGTTTACAAAATTGCTTTACAGAGAACCCTGACCTTTGGTCATAAAGAAGCTCCCCCCGAAGATTGTGCCTACTCAAGCCGAGGCTATATATTACAGAATGGGGTTTTATGAGTTTGGATAAAGATATTTTGTGTTACATGGTCTATACGCAGACCCCAAAAAGTTTGCTCGCAGGACCCTCACTTTTGTTAGAATTAATAGGTAAACCGAACTGTTTGTAAATATTTTGCCAACTCGGTACAATGAGATTTGTCACTGCTACCCACAAACAGGAAGACATAAATGTAATAAATAATCATTGGACCATAGAGATTTAGCTGGTACCCAGTGTAGGGATGATGAGAATGCTTTGAATGTTGAGCATACTATGGAACTATGGAGGGTAATCGTGTTCAAAAATCCAGACATGTAAACTTGTAAATCCGAATATGCAATCGTGTTGATGTGTGAGCCTGAGTATGAATGAGTGTAATTTTGATCGTACATGTATAACCTAAAAAACTTAGGGATAAACACTTTAGAGTTGACCCCACAGACCTTCAATCTAATGTTCCCTACAGATTCTACAGCTGTAAAATGCTGTTTGTTATTTACATGTAACCTGCTACTATAATACACACTTTCCATCTGTAATCTCTGCATTTGTATTTCTGTTTTCTGAAATATCACGGCTGACATCTTACAAATTAACAAATGTAAAGTCGACAAGTTTGTCGAATTATGACATGACCATATATGGAAACAGTGACTTCACTGATAGAAAAAGGCTAGCTGCAGGTAAAGGCATGCCGTAATCGCCGGAATAGGGACGGAATAAATAAATAAAAATATTAGGTAGGCCTATAATCATATTATCTCTGGCTAACAACACTTCATAGAAAGTATTATTTTTCGGAAAATTAAATAATGAGATTGGTGTACATTTTATCAAGAAAATGTATAAAAGATGATAGTAAAGAATTCGATCGGCTTCGGATATCCTTTTAGAACTGAAAAAAAAATACATTTAATAACTTGGTTTGAATACACGTGTATAAAGATATATACGCATTTTTATTCATAGGCGTCGGAACCAGGGAGGGCTAGGGGGTTTAGCCCCCCCTACTTTTTTGCCAAGTTAGACCTAACCATTAGGAACATAGCAACAGGGAGGGTTCAGCCCTCCTCCCACTTTTTCCTCGCAATAAACAAAATTGTTCCTTAAAAGACCTAAAAAAGAATGAAATATTAATAGTGATATTGAAAATTGAATTCATAGTAGGTATACTAGCACACCCACCTCCTCCCCCTCCCCTTCCCCACCAGCACGGATTAATTTAGAAAACTAAAAAGAGTAAAGCTGTCAATCTGACAGAAAACCGGGTTTTCTTTTGTGTGAAGTCAAGTTTTAGACGTGTTTATGCCCGACTTTTATATGTTAGACGATCAGAATTACACATATTCATTCTCAGACTCACACATCAACACGATTGCATATTCGGATTTACAAGTTTACATGTCTGGATTTTTAAACACGATTACCCTCCATATGGAACATCAAATGGGCATACATTTATCGAAATAATATGTTCCTTCAATACACAAGCTCAAAAGACAGAAATCCAAAGGATGAATTTTTGCAGTAACCCAAAAACATTTGTGATCTTACTTGTTGCTTGGATGCATACAAAACTGAACATGATGCAGGGTCAATGTAATCGTTTACATTGTTACAAGTAGGGGCAAACAGGTTTGTAATTAACCAACCACCATCTTTTTTAGGGAAATGCATACAGGATTACATCTAAGATTGAATATAGGGGATTGTTGAAAGGTCCAGCCACGCGACAAGACCTATTTCCTTACTAATATTTGCAAGTATTGCAATGCTATGAACCTTGGTTGATTTCATATTCTTGGTTCTCAGAGGAAGCCTTAAACCAGTGAAATTTCAGAACGGAAACCACGTGATACGTAATCAGCAGTATCTTTGTTAGGGTAATTACCAAATAGTTCTGCATAATTTCGATCTTGATTTGAGTTAAACCGAGGTCCCATAAACCTTTGTCTGGCTTTAAATATTTGGCGTGGGCAGAGGGGGAGTTGGCGCAAAGTGGACGAAGAGGAGTGTTGTTTGGTTGCTTGAATTGAGTGGGATTATGACGGGTGTTGGTTGATTATGATGACCAGCAATGTATGCACACATGCTTTTTATTGCAATGCATACACAAAAGTTGGCAGAGACAAACTTATCTGCTACAAGAGCCTTTGAAATTAAAATCGTAGGCATTCTAAGTTTGCTTGAATGATATGTGTTGCAGCTTGATTGTCCATATACATATGCCATAGCTCAGCATCTACAGACCCCCAAAGGATAGATATGTTGGAGATTTTTAGTCAAAGCTATGTGTACTACGGGTGTTTTAGCAAATAATTGCTAAAAAAACCCAATAAATATATCAGTCCAAGAATCGACTGTTGTAATTTTCTTAGGAGTAGTTTTTGGTGACAACCGGGACTCGATAACAACGATAGAAGGTTGTTTAAATTGCTAATGTGAAACAACTATGTGTTATACATTAAAGAGCCAAAAAAAAGACAAATCTATTTACAAGTTACGTGTACAAGAGGAATAATTAACATTAATAACTAAGAAATGCTATGGTGTTTATGTATGAGACATCGTTTAAAGCCATCGTAGGACAATAGCGTCGACCCGTGTTTTTATTAATTATTACTTTCTCATTTTGCATTAATGTACACTAGGATCGAAGACAAATGGAAGCAAACATTTCACCGTTTTGTTTCCTATAAAATTAACTTACGAACTGAGTTGGTATCTGGTAATTTTTGGAATTCAGAATGATTGAACTATCTGCTTGAATGTAAAATCCAAGAAAGGAAGTGGACTTTGGCGCATAAACGATTGCGCGAATTATTACCCGGGAACGATAGCTCTAAACTGAACATATAACCAATTGAGGTTATCGAGAGCTATCTTTCTTGGAACTAGTTATCTATTCGTTCCAATAACTGGACTTAACTCGTTTCCAGTTATGTATGCTTAAATTAGAGTATTTTCCATTTGAATTGTGTTCACATTGTTGTGTCTGGAGCAGAATAAAATGACAGTGTCGAGATTTGCTCAATCCTTTGCACAAAAGGAAGAAAACGTTTCAATTTAAATAGTAACACAATTTGTAAATGATAAAGGTTACAGCAAAGATTTTCAAAGAGTATTTTAAAGATGAATATGAGAAATTCGAAGCGTTCAACTTTGTTAAATCATAGATGAGATGTAAGGCCATTTAAAATTACATGGATTTTTGAAGATGTCACAATTTGTAAAACAAATGTTTCACTTGATAGTCCTCGGAAAAACAAAATACTTATTAGGTATATTACCTGACTTATACAGACTAAATGCATACAACGAATGCGAGACAACGTGCAAAGTATGCGAGAGCTCGTGCGAAACCAGAACACTTTGCGATTGGAAGTTTTTGGCTCCGCACAAGCTATCGCATACGTTGCAAAAGCTCTCGCATTCGTTGCATGCGTTTTTGTTGTCCCATCAAGTTTCCTCAAAGTATTGGACATGCATAAAATCATACGCGACCGAACGCGGTCCAAATTATTGCAATGCAAGGCACGAACATTACCGGTAGTACGAACGTTTCACAACGTTTTGTCGACTCGCAAGAGTGATGCACGATTTTTAAGATAAACTAAATGGGATTGCCGGGTACCTATTCGTACCAGACGCTTGATCTATAATTTCAAAAGAGTAGTCGATAGTACTAATCGATGAAGAATGGCAAAGGCATGAATACAGTTGTTTGGACTTTACCCAAAAATTTAAACCGTGTATGTTTATCAAAACGATTGCTTACAAAGCTATTGATCAACAAAATATCGACTTTTGAGGACTGTCTGTCATTAATGCTTCAAGTATTTAAATAACACATTATTAGCACTAAGATATAATGGTCCATATTTTTTACGCAAGTGCAAACACTTTGATCCTTTAAAATGAAAGTATGTGTTATTATTTTTCTACACTGTTTTGAGAGTGGAATTATATATTTTGGAAATTCGGTGTGATGTCATTTTGTTGATCAAAGACAGCTAGGGAAGAATTGTAAGCGATTCTAAGATTTTTATCTGAGTAAGGTACATCCGATGATCAGGTACGTATAGATTAAATTTGCTTCGTACAGAAGCACTGTAGGAGACTTTACTCTTTCCCGGTTTTCTCTTTCGTCACTTTTTGTCACTTTTCTCAGGGAAGTTTGCATGTCTACTGTCAGAGAACAATTGAAATCGAAAAAAAAAGTTAAATGCTCCTTTTATAAAACACAAAAAATTGTCAAGAATGAAACATGATATTTTTAAAGGAAATTCATTATAAACTTTGACATTTTTTTCAAGTTGAAATTAGAAAACCTTACACATTATTTAAAAAAAATGTTATCTTCCGATTAATTTCATGTCGTTTGTCATGCAAAATTTTCCGTGGATTCTTATTCTGCAGCAAATTAAATAAAATGTTGGTTTAAATCCAGAGTTTTAAGGATTTTTTTTTAAGAGTATTACTTTTTATGAATGTCGAAAAATAAAGCAAAAGTCACGAAAAAGATGTTTGGAAAGTTTGGTAATCTAATGATAAAGCTGACTTTAGCTAAAGTTTGCGCATTTTTTTAATGTTCGAGTTTATGTTTTACTAATGGCTATTTAATCAATAAGGACGAGCTTGAAAAATTCCTATACCATTTGAAAAGATACCGTTAAATAATTTTAATTGGGTTCGCGTACCAGGAAATCCCAAACGCACTGATAACAAACTGCATGTAGTCCGTGATTTTCTGTCTTATCAGTAAATACATTTAATTAATCATGAGGCGTTTCATCTGTTTTTAATATTGAATTTGATTGAGCCCCTAAACAGTTTATACATTTATTCGACTACAGATGGGAGACCATCGTTTTGAAAATGATGAATGTGCTGTCATTCCTTAAAACACAAGGAGAGGTTCTGTGATTAGATAGTATATACTGTCTAGTCTTATTTATTTATTTATTTTTGTTATGCCATAAATTAACATGCATTCGAAAAGTCATAACTTAACCCGCTCCGTTATGATGAACGATGAGTAAAGCTGTGAACTCCTGCATAGGTATTGTCTAACTGTTCGCAGTACAGTACATGTACAACGAATGAATGACATGGGTATGCGGCAATTGATACTGTTAACTTTAGGGCAAATGCACTTCCTAGCGGCTTTTAAATGTCCATAAAGCTCTCAAAATACAAAGCTAATGATCACGCATTTTTATTTTTTATTTTTGTTGTTACTAATCAACTAATAAATTTTAATGTCCGACCATCAACATGTCAAAAAGTAAATAACGAAAGGGGGATGTTTTTAAAGGCAAAAATTCTGTTATGGATCAGAAAAATTGTAGATTCAAAAAATGGTTTTTGCAAAGTAGACTCGTTGAAAAATCCCCATATGTTAGGCCATTTGATATTATATACCGTATGGTATCCTGTGCAAGCGCCGATCGCCCTTCACGTTCCGCCATGATGTTGATTATTGAACACACGTTCTTTGATACCCCAAGTTCTTTATATCAAAACTTAAATCGCGCATTCAAGAAACGAAATTTTTACATTTCATTTATTCACAATTTATCAAATATTAATTTCTATGTATACCTTTAATAACTTTCGTGTAAATCTTTTACCTCTTTACGTAATTAAAAAATATTTCAACATTGCAAGATAAGTATCCATTTTGATGCAAAATCCCAATGACATGCATTCACCAAAGCGTGTCCACCACCTTACTCTCATATATACTATATCCACCCTAAACCCACCTTATCCTATCAACGAATCCAAAGCTTGTGCATGCATTTAAAGACAACGCTGGTACGTTGTCCATGTTATATTTCTTTCTTTCAATACATTGATGGCAGCAAAATCTTTAGTAAATCTTGTACAATTTAAAACCATAAAATGTAATTTCCCTCTGTTTTCTAAAATCTATGAAAAAAGGAAACACGGGTCTTGGCGATTGCAAAATACAAAATGATTACGGTTCAATTTTTGGGGTTCTATAAATTATTTTTGCTATAAATAATTGATTAATTAACGCTTATTAGAAAAAAAGGTCCCGAATGCTATAAATAATTTAGGTACAATAATTATAATATAAAAAACAATCGACATTTCCTTCCCAAATTTACCGGTATCTAAGCATAAAATAAATCATGCATTGCATATCGCAGTGATAAAATTGACTGAACAGAAAATATCAACTCGGCAATTATTTTTTGAAACATTTAAAATCTCGTTGATATTCAACGCGGCTCACTCATCGTCTTCTAGATATGACTTTAATCAATTTGAATTTGCGTTTTTTGTAATTTATCAGTAATGAAGATATGCAAAACATCATTTCAATAATATTCTTAATAAGTCATGTGTATATGTTAACCATTGTCGAACTGAACTGAACAAAACATAACTATAATCATTGACAATACTGGACAAGATTTTATTATTATTAATATCATGCATTTATATACATGTACATCAAATTTACATTCTACAGTGTTTTATTTGCCACCAAAGCAGAATTCTATTTCTCATTAAACAATTAAAAAAAATTCCTTAATAAATAATTTATAGAATATATCTTTCTTTAAAGAATAAAACCGTGTTTCAGAAACGATAATTTAATGACGAATTACGGAGTAAATCCATTGGTCCCTAGGACTTCGCTATAACCGAGTTTCAATATATATAAAGTATATATCATGCTAATAACATCAATATTAATATCTTGTTAAGAGTTCAACGAAATGAAATAAAAATTTTCCTTCAAAGCAGAATTTTAATGAGAATAATTATGATGTATCATTTTATACAATAGAGCTCCAGTGTTAAATGCGGTGCAAAGTGTGACATTACTTTTGGATCAATCCTTTTATATATATATATATATATATATATATATATATATATATATATATATATATATATATATATATATATATATATATATATATATATATATATATGCATAATTTTTGTAGACTTTTTAGTCCTGTCAGTCTTAAATGCTTCAGGTATTTAAAGAACGTGCTATTACCACGAGGATATAATGGTCCATATCTTTTTTTTTATTCAAGCGCAAACACAGTAGGCATAGATTAAGTTCACTTCGTACAGAAGCACTGTAGGAGACTTTACTCTTACCCGGTTTTCTCGTCGGTTGTTTTATGTCAATTTTCTTAAGGAAGTATATATACATGAACCTTCTGTCATAGCATAATTGAAACTGAGAAAAATCGTATATGCTCCTTTGTAACATAGAGAAATTGTCTAGAAAGAAAACATTATAGTTTTAGAGAAAAACATAATATTAAAGTTAAAACTTTTTTTTAATTATAAGTCGAAACCTTGCACAAAATTTAAAAAATGAAAGGGGGTTTTAATCTAGATTTCCTAGATTTTTTTCTTTCTTATAAAAAAGCGTAGCTTGGAAACAAGAGTATTGCATTTTATGAATGTCGCAACAGTTAGCATTAATGACGAAAAGATGATTAAAAAGTTTATTAGTATATGGTAAAACAGAATTTGCACATTTTTTAATGTCCGAGTTTATGTTTTACTGATGACATTTACTAAATAAATGATGTTTTACTAATACTGCTATTAAATAAATACTTGAATAATCTCTTCAGTATTAAAAAAGATACTGTTAAATAATTGACTCTGTTAATTGGATTCCCATACACGTAAACCCCAAGGGCAATGGAAACAAACTACTACGTGATTTGCTGTCGTATTAGTAAAAATTTAAATAATCATGAGATATATCATTCATATTTATTAATTTAATAGAGCATAAGAAAAAAAAACTGTATACATAATTCTACGGTAGCTAGAAACAACCGTCTTGAAAAATTATGTTTTCATTCCTAAAAATTAACTCTAAAAAGGTTTTTAATTTATAAAATGTACAGTCTAGTCATATATTTGTAATGCCACAAATCCGTCAAAATTCAAATAAACCTTTTGATGAACAAGACGTAACGAAGCTAAACAACCTCTGCAAAGACATTGTTTTTCTGTTTGGAGAATACACATAAAATGACATGGTTAATATGTGAAAATTAATACAGTGTGCTTTTACACGAATTGTTTTACTCAAAAGTAGCTGCACGAGCTTCTGCTTTCGAATATACTTATTTTTTCCATAAATTATGAAAACTGCAAAGCAAGTGATAAAATATTTTAAAATTGTTGTTGTTACTGAACAGACTATAATAAATTGTGGTGTCGGGCCATCAGTACTCCAGAAAGAGAATAGAAGTGCAATGTTTTTTGTGTCAGTGACACAGATTGACCGTGTATCACACGAACGGCATTATTTCTGATTTCATTCCAGGCCAGTAAAACTCCGTTAGGATTCTGTTAATAGTCTGTTAATAGTCTTACTGGTAGCCAAGAGTCCTGACATGATTGATTCATGGGCTAGCGGCATTAAGTTTTTCCTGTATTTAGATGGGACAATCAGCTGAATGTAAGTTTAGTCACCTTTAAATTCTCTGTAAATTAGCCCATTTCTAGAAAACCAGGTTACTTTTCTATCTCGGGTCGTTTTGCCCTCCTTTACGTTCTCACGTATAACAGATAATTTAAGGTCAACCTCTTGTTCTCTGTTAATGTCATCAGGTTGAATATCGTTTACCACAATATCAGGAACTTTAAGGGGAGGGTGATTCTTTGTTTTCTATATCCTCTGTTGTCTTGTTTCTGCTACAGGAACGGACTCTTAAGGCTTCCTTACTTCATAAACTTCACCAATAACGAGATCAAATACCGAATTGTCAATCCACCAGATATTGAACTTGAATCAAGTGGTGGGTTAGTTGTGACAATCACAGCACTGCAAGTAATGAATGATTGCTCATGATCGTATGCATATTTGGAAACAGCTCCAGAAAACTTACTCTTTCCTTTTGTAAGACAGGTTTGTGCTCTCTGTCCATTTCGTTCACAATGGTAGCTATTCCGCTCTGATAAAAGTACGAACGGCTTTTGTTTTTCCATCTGAGAGTTCTTATCATTCTAAACATTATCCTTACCTTTAACAACAACACTTAGCATCAAATCAAATAATCCATCTAAAGTTATTGGTATATTAGACATGTTGATCCATCTTGTTAAATATGATCCAAGCCTTACCGTAAATTGCAAAAATGTCTCTTCTGGTTCAGGTCTATTGGATCTGATCTTTCTCCTGAATCCACCTTCCGTCAGATCATATCGACGAAGAGCCGATTTCAGTTAGTCATAATTATGGGCAGTTTTGGCTGAAATTAACGCGTATACAACTAATGGTTTCGCAATGAGACTAGTTGCATAAGTCTTTTTATCACAATTTTCTCAGGACGAAGCTGTGCCATTCAGTCAACTGAAATGTGACTGAATAGTAACTGAAAGGTGACTGAATGGCAGAGCTATGCCATTCAGTCACCTTTCCAGACCATTCAGTTACCATTCAGTTGACTGAATGGGAGAGCTTCAACCTGTGTTTGACCGTTGCGTACAACTCAAAGCGTCTGAATTAACTGTCCCATTCATCATGCCTTTCACCGAACGGTGGAATTGTATGCATTCTTGCTTTAGTACCCAATCAGATTACTTTAACCCATCTTCATCTCAAGTTCAAGCTTATTTTCATTTCTTTTTTTACCACTTTACTGGCTGATTAATTCTATCTAATTCTAATCTATAGGATCTCTCTTCCTTATCTTTCTCTCTCTATGAAATTCTCTCATCTCTCGGCCTATCTTGCTGCTTTTTCACAGAATCTTTCTTTGCTGCTTTGATTTCGCTCAAACATCCTCATGACTTAGTGGTTTAATAGTGCTGGCTGACAATGAAAGGGGCATGTCACGATTTTGGTCAAATTCTATTTTTCTGTTTTTATTATTTACAATACTTTATAGTGAAATCTGAGAGTCAGTCGTTGAGTTACAAGCAGGATACAGGACTCACAATTCTTGGTCATGTAAACAAGGCTTGTGCCCTGTTTTGTTTACAAAGGTTCAAAATACCAGTAAAAATCTTTGTCAAGCTAGTTAGTCCTATCTCTTTATTCATTTTAAGCATACACAAACAGTTCCTAACATTTAACACATTCGTTTTAGGTCTAAAACTGGAATTTGTCTTCAACGTTCAAAATGTAAACAAAGGCTTTGTTTACATAGCAAAGAATATTTAGCCCTGTAATTCGCTTATATTTAAACGAATGACACTGAAATTTTGGTTGCCTATTAAATATGCCGAACTAAAGCATTGTAAACAATAAAATCGAAAAAATAATTTTTGACCAAAATCGTGACCATGCCTTTTTAAACATAAAAAATGTCAACAACTGAAAGACTAAATGTAACGTTCACAATCACTACCAATGTTCTACTATCAACAACTGACAGACTGTGACCCTGACTTTAACAACAATGTTCTACTATTCTTATTCTACTATACTCTACGACGCAAAACGTCCATGGATGCGCTCTTGTTGACTCTACTGGAGATCAGCGTTAATGTCAACGTTGAGATACGACTCACTTATTGGAGAGCTGGAAAAAGCCAATTTGTTACTTATCATCGATGATATCTGCAGTGACTACTGAAAAGAGATTTGCATCTAAATCACGTTCTACATTTTGTTTCAAAAGATTGATGTGAAACGTCTTACATGTAATCTTAATCATTTATGACAACCTCGTCATCAACTCTGTTAAGCTTCTTGCAAACGACAAATGGTCACTTCCCTTGCAAAAGCAATTTGTTGCTATCTGTTGGCAGTAAAAAGATATTTTCTTTCTTCTTTTAAACAGCGGTTTCTAGTCATCTTGACATATTTTTTCTTGAACCGGTTAAATGATTCCTAAAGTGTTTGGTGTGGTAACCCACACGTAGACTCCAGTCTGTCTCGCAAATCCAAGACACATTGATAAGTTGTCTTAATTTCCGGATCCTTGATTTCCCTCAGAATCGTTATTGGCCCCTTTACTGGTCTGGCAAATACTAAGTTAAATGGTAAAAATCCAAGACTACCATGTTGAACATCTCTATAGGCAAATAGCAATTTGGCAGATATTTGACCCAGTCTTTAGGTCGGTCAGTACACCTTTTTTAAGTATCTGTTTCAACATTCCATTCAAGAGCTCAACTTACCCATTACCTATAAAATGGTATGGGGTTGTGGTCAGTTATGTCATAGATATAATTCTGGTTACTTCCTTCATCAAAGCTGACGTAAACTGGCTAAACATATCAGTAAGCATTCTTTGAGGACAACTATGCGGGGAAAAAATCTCGACCAAGGCTTCAGCAACGCGTTCTCTTTCAATTCCTGGCAATGTGATTGCTTCTGGGTATCTAGATGCGTAATTGACAGGTGTAAAAATAAATATATATTGCCTTTGTCAGTTGGTGGATGTAAGAAACCCACAATATCTACAGCCACCTTTTTGAATGCAATATCTATTATAATTAATGGCATTTGGCTGGAGGAACTTTGGATACTCGTCATGTTGGCAGTGTTCGCTGACATGTATCACACGAACCGCAGAATCTCTTTATTTCTGTTCGTCACATTCAATTTTTAAATTGTTACTCATAGTTTTCATATACTTACATATAATTTGAATTCAACTCAGGTGTCAATATATCTATATTAGTACCTTTACCCTCACCCGACTGGTTAGACATTTAAATACCCGTGCTGGTGTAATCATCTTGGGCGTAGCAGGCACCAGCGAAGGACATGCTGTCCTGTACTTAAGTTTATTAAACTTATAGTACTTGCATCTGAACATTATTCTAACGTTGTTATTCCTGCTTCTGAGGTAAGAGAGTTTTATTTTTAAGTTTGTTTATTGTTAATTTTCAGTTGCAATGGCAGCCAAGTTCTTTTTTGTGCTTTGTTGATCTGTTCCATAAAGTTTTCTTAATCTTAGCACATCAAGTACATAAATACTGCTAATGTAATATAAGTATACGAAGTAGTTTGTAAAGTAACAACGCTGTATAGTCATTGTAAAAAGTGTGTACAGTACAAAAAAGCGTGAATTCAGTGTATTAGTCAATATGCTTTTGCTTAATATATTTATTGTAAGTATAAAAGTACAAGTATACATGTGAAAGTAAACCTATATAAGTAATAACATGAGTAAAATTATGCATGTTTAATTTAAGTGAATAACAAGTAATGCATGTTAACTAAAGTATTTGTTAAATGTAAATATATGTGCATAGTATATAACCCCAAGGTATGGTATATATAGTTATGATACGGGACAGCCTAATCAGTGAAACAAACACTTAAATATTTTCTATGTAAAACTATTACCAATTGTGCATTGTATTAAAATGTAGTAAAAATTTCAAAAAGTTGTTCTTCCTGACAACCAGCACGGCCAATCTGTGATAGTCAATAACATGATTATTTGATACTGCATGGTTTTTGCCGACTATAAATTCTTAAATTGCTGTATGATGTTGTCAAATGATTTTTCAAATATATTGTTTAAGTCTGAAAAAGTTACGTTACGTTTTTTAATCTATTTGATTTTTGAGGATAATGGTTCGAAAAAATTCTTTGGTGTTCACTCTATTGGTTCTAAGAATTCTGCTACTCTGGGTCATCATACATATCCTAGCATCGAGCTTGGGTAAAATCTTGCATTTTAAATCTAAATGCATTGCGTCTATTCATATCATTTTTAAGGATAGCAGGTTTTAGTTTCCCCATGTCGCTCCATATGTTTGTCGCAATTACACATTGCATTGGTTATAGGTTTAGAGAGCCAGTACCTTGTCATCTTGGAATCCCATTATCAATTGCGCAATTGTTCAATCCTTTCCTATATAATGTATAATTCAACCACAAGAAGTAAATTCTTGATATTGATTATGTCACCTACATGTAAACTATCGATATATTACGTTGTGCGTCGTCATCCGAGCAACATTTTCGATTAATATTTGATTGCTTTGCAGAACAGATCTTTATGAAATTATTTATGTAAAACATAAGTTAAAATTTGGATTAAAATTGACTTCACAAACCACACTTGCTCTTTGTGATATTCCCCATCAACTTTGAAGATGTATATGTTTGTTATGTAAGTGATGTGGATTGTTGAACGTAGAACTCAAGTGAAACGTAGACTGTTCAGAGGTATTTAGCCGAGCCGATAGTCGACAACTGCCAAAAAATGGGAGTGCAAAATGTTCCTTTTCATCAGTATTTACATAATAAAGATAAATATCAACGTTTTGAGATGTGATTACAAGGGATATTTTAATTTACGATCAATCGATGATACACATGATTAAAATAAAATCATAATTTTTAACCTGTGACCGTAGATCGAATTAAATGAACAAAATTTGAAAATAGAGATTATTAAAGTAATAAAGTATTGCCAAAAGCACGTCCTTTTTGTTACCCTTTCTCGCCAAAAGATTTGTTCTCTAGATTTTATAGGCAGTGATGATGAAAAGAATGCCCGTCTACTCCTTCCAACCTCGACTATTCTTTTCATATGATTGAAATATTTTTTTTTAGTGCGTACGTGGGATATTTTTAACTCTTTCGACTGCTTTCAGTTACAGTTTGAAACACAATTTTTCAAACGCAAATGTGATCTAAACATGACTACGCTACTGCAAATAATAGGGTTTTTTTGGGGGTTTTTTTTGGTTTTTTTTTTTTTTTTTACAAACAATGCAGTGCGCACAGATCGATCTTACTTTAAAAGCAAATTTCACTATTTGTTTGAAGTGAAAAAAAAATATCGTTCCATTTTATGACCCTTAACCCACCTTATTCCACCAACAAATCCAAAGCTTGTGCCTGCATTTGAAGACATTGCGCTGATACACTGTCCAAGCTATATTTCTAATATTTACATTCCAAATATTTTTTGCATGTCAAGTGTGTGAAAAGACACTGCACTTATAAGACCGTAACACACACATGGTACTCAAAGGTTAGAATGACTAGTTTTATTATGACTTCACAAACGTTAAACGCTGTAAAATGCAACGTCACAAGCGAGAATCAAAGTTCACGCTTGCGGCTGTTACAGTGGCTCTTCCATTAATTTGAACTTACCCTTAGGATAAAACAGAAATTTTGACGTATAAATCATATTTGCAGACAAGGCAAGAAGTTAAAAAAATGTAAATATAAGCATTAAATCGTTATTTTTTTTGAAAGATATAGTCTCATAACTGCAGCGGTGTGTGCATACAAATTTTCATAACGCGCTAGCGCGCGTTACTCAATTTGTATGCACACACCGCTGCAGTTATGAGACTATATCTTTCAAAAAATAATGATTCAATGCTTAATTATTCCTTCTTTTTTGCTTTTAATACAATGGTTAATAGCAAGACCTTTTGTAAAACGTGAACACTTTAAAGCCATAAAATCTAAATCCGCTCCATTTTCTGAATCTATGAAAAACTTAGCGATTACAAAATACAGAATGATTACGATTCAACTTTTGCTGATAATTGATTAATTAACGCTCATTAAAAATAAGTCCAAATTATTCATAATTAATAAGTACAATAATTATAATATAATCTAAAACAATCGACAGTTCTTTCTCAATTAACCGGTATCAAAGCACAAAAAATCATATATTGAATATTGCAGTGACAAAATCGACTTAACATGAAATATAAAACCAGCAATTATTTTTTGACATATTTAAATCTTGTGGGGGAAATTCAACGTGGCTCACGCAGCGTCTTCTAGATCCGACATCACTCGATCTTAAGTTTAAGTTTTCTTTGTAATTTATCAGTAACAAAGATATGCAAAACATTAGTTGGATAATATTCTTAATATGCCATTGTACATGTCAACCAATGTCGTACTGAACTTAACAAAACATAACTATATATGTTAACAATACTGAACAAGATTTATTGCATACATGTATAACTATCATGCATTTATTCACACAAAATCTTGAACCTTACAGTGTGTCACTTTCCACCAAAACTGATTTATTTTTCTCTTTTTGTTATAAAAAATACAACAAAAATCGTATAACGTGTCCTTGAATATAAAGCTGATGAAAGTGAAAGATGTACAACACCGGTCAGATATAAAGTCTTTTTAAATGGTATTTGGTATTCTGTAACCAATCTGGATGTAGAATTTATACAGTTTATACACCATGGCTAGATGATACCCGCTCAGGTTGTTTCTATACATCAAGATAGATAGATAGATAGATAGATAGATAGATAGATAGATAGATAGATAGATAGATAGATAGATAGATAGATAGATAGATAGATAGATAGATAGATAGATAGATAGATAGAAATTATCTGAGCTATTGGATAGATAGATAGATAGATAGATAGATAGATAGATAGATAGATAGATAGATAGATAGATAGATAGATCTATTAGAGAAATTAATCTGAGCTATTGTAGCTACGCTCTATAAATGTCTGTATCCCCACCCAGATCGGTTTACAATCCGTTTTACATCCTACCACTCCGTTTAAATTGGGACTTCATATCTAACCGATTTTGTAAACAGTATCATTTTCATTATTGCATATGATATCGGACACTCACGAAATAGATACATCGACGCACCCTTTTGTTGATATTTACATAACCAAGCAACAATAATGCTATTAATTTCATTACACTCTGCTTAGTTAGAATAATCTACCTGTGTCTCGGGAAAGGCCTTCACCACAGTTAAAATGCCTGTCATATACCCGTAATGTAGCAAAAAATTGCAGAATCGCTCCGAAACGATTTTGGAGAAAATTAATGAAGCTGCATTTAAAAAAACAGTCAGAGTATTCATAAGAAACCATTTTGAGGCTGTAAATACCTTTCATCTAAAAAATTAATTCATATTATAAAGAATTCAACACTTTTTCACAAATGTTTTTACTCGCTTCAAATATACACACCATGTTGACATTCGGAACTCTCGGTATTTTTCATATTAAATGCAGCGAGTTAGAGTTATCTCCACTATTTTCTTTGATGAACAGAATATATAGAAAATTTTTAATGAAAGTTTACACGTATTTACATACGCAAATATGATATTGTGGAAACATAAACTATTATGATAGAGCCTCCTGTGATTTTTGTGAATGTAATGCGCATACGCAAGATGGTAAAATCCAAAAAATCCAGATGATTTCACGATTTTTTAAAGGAATTTTCGTTGTTTATTAATTAGCGAAGCTTGATTGAGAAAAAATGAAAACAAATCTTCAAATACCAATGATAATTAAAATATATAAAACAAAAGACAGTACTCTTCCGATTTCTCGGTATTAAATCCCCAAAATTCGAGTATATTATCTTAGTATAATAGTATAGATTCATTAATAACGAATCAAAATGTTAGTGTGTACGGTAAACCAGCTAGAATACTAACTTATCTTTACAGTTATTTCAAATGCTATTGCAATGTAACCGATTCCACTAAGGGTTTTCAAAACAGCTACATGTATCTATATACAAGGGTTTCATACGCCTAATTGGATATTCAAAGGTGTTATACATACTGTTAGGTAACATACACCGACGGCAATTCATACATATTTAGTCAATGTGTTGTAAATAAACAATAACGAAAAGTGGAGTACAGATAAAGTCGATACCTTAGTATAAAATAGTCCGAGATACGAGGGCTGTTAGAAGAGTTCGCCGACAAGGTTATTTACGGAAAATGTCCTTTGTACTTTGTAGGACGTCGTATCAATTGAAAATGAGTATGCCAAAATCATATGATTTTAATATTTTTTTCAAAATATACAGCAATGTTTACTTTGCATGAAATAGATTTACGGAGCACCTTTTCATATTTCCACAACGTCAGGTAACGTCAAACACCTGAAAGGCGAACCTGTCACTCTTTACAAAGTAACAACTTTCAGTTCCACACATTTTTCATGTCAATCAATTCATTTGTAAAATGTACAGTTACTTTTATACCATTATTTGTCAAATTTTTGTATAATGTCTTTTGTGACATATTGTAGATCATATAAGTCCAAAAATCTTTATTCACGCTGTTTCGACTTTAGATGAGAAAATAAAGCGAAATCCATAAATGCAAGATCCGTGTTGTATGGGGGTAGGGTGCTCAAAATATAAGTTCTTCCACCCACCTTTAAACATCTGATTCCAATTGGAAACCTTTAAAAAAAAGATACAAGAGGTACAATTTCCGGTAGCATCTAAAAACATTTGGTCTCCAGCAATTCATTTGAAACTTTCACAAACTGACCTCCATAAGTAATTGTGACGTGTTTAGGTACTACACAATCTATACTTTTATTACTATATTATTTAATTCATAATTTTGTAGACCAGGAAGCCCTCGACCAAAATTATAAATTTCATGTCTCCCATGGTAGGGGTTTTGTCTCTAGGGCGGGGCAAAATAGCCTGTTAGTGTTAATGCATTTAATGTTTTTAAAAAATGTCTTCTTTACTTCTGCTGATCCTGAATAAAAACTGACTGCGTATGAAGAAAGAAAATAAAGCTGTCTATCAAAATTTAAAATTTCATGTCTCCCAATGTAGGGGTTTGAATCTAGGGTAGGGACAAAACACTCATATAAAGTATAGGGAAGGAGTTCTTTATGCAGGGTTTTAAAAAAGTCAACTGACACAGAATAACCAATGACTACATATTTAGAAAAAACCCATTAAGCTGTCATCTTTGATTATAATATTTCATGTCACCTACATGTAAGGCAAGGGTTATGGCTGGGAGGGGGTATATATTTATTTAACTATTTTACTCTGTTTAGGAATTTCAATGAAACAAATGAGTAAAATAATTCACTTTATATTTAGATAAGAGAAAGAATGAAGTTGTTTATCAAAGTTAAGGTATTGTGAGAGCATTTGGAAAGAGTTCAAGGGGGTGGGTGGTAACAGTTAATGGAATTATCTTCCTTTGCTTTCTCATTATGGAGTTATCTTCCTTTGCTTTCTCATTATGGAGTTATCTTCCTTTGCTTGTTCATATTTAGTAATAAATCATTGAATACAATGTAATTAAGAAGTTGTATAATTAAAGGAATAATGCAAGTTTTTTATCTTTTGAAACAGTTTTTTTAAATATACAAATATAACCTATCTTGAATGTTAACAAATATGGGAAAATCATTTTCTATCAGAGTCTTGCACCTTTGTAATATCAGGTCATGCAATTTATTATGATCTTTAAAGAGGCAGTACAGCTGAAAACACGTGTGAATAACTACAGATTTGCCCATTGTTTCTTTAGGAAATAAGAAGTAACGTTGATTGTAACAGTTGAAATAGATAAAAATCCCTTTCACGTACCTAATTTATGTAAGTATGAGCTTCCGGAAATTTAAGAGTCGTACAAACCGGAATAATCTTATATCGTTTTATTTTTATTTGTACCACGTGGATTTTGATTGACAGTAATTGGCATGTGCTGAAAACTACAAGATATTCGCCCGACTCCGATCATCGTGGTATACGAGGTGAAAAGGACTCTCTAAACGGAATACATTATCACTTTCTCGATAATCTATTAATGGTTTTCCAATTTCGGTTCATTTTAATATGAACAGACATAAATGAGTCAAATAACCTCTCAAGGGGCCTCACTTACAAAAATAATACTAGCTTGTAGTCAACCCCTATGATAAGCACGCTAATTACATGCTTACAAAATAATAATTGTGGTTATTTAAAAACTTGGAACAACTATTACCTTGGAGAAGTAGAAAAGACATATTTTTATCACCAATGACACCCTCGCGCTAATCTCCGTGCCAACGAGAGATATTAATATAAGTTGTAGAACTTGCTTATCAATCGTTGTAAAATAAATAAAAGTCAGTTTTTTTTAATAAACATTTACAGGAGAATCTTCGCGAGCCCTGCATGCGTTTTGTTTACACTACATACGCATGCGTAATAGTATAGAAGGCTTACCCCGTTACAGGTGCGATGTATTTATGTGATGGGTTATACGTAATTATTAGTTTTAATGAAATAATCAAATTTATATATTGGAGAACTTTGTAATTTTCTGAAAGTTATACATTCATAATTAGTACAGAAATACAGAACCCGATCGGAAAATTTTTTCAAGTCGGTTTTTTGATAAGACAGACATTTGTAAAGAAGGATAAACTTGAATAATTTCCAAAGCATTTAAAATCAATGCTGCTAAAACAAATATCCTTGATGATAGGTATTCACACTTAAGATCAATACGACAATAAACCGCGTTATTACCAATGTGTAGGGTCACCTTAGCAACAGATTGAATTAACAATGAGACTGTTAATTGATTTCGATTGCAAATTGATTAAACTATAATATGAATATAGACATGTAAACCAGTTTAACAGCATCTGAAAGACTGTTACCTCAAAAATGTTAATAACAGTTGCCCCCATTTTAATACATGTACGTCTACGGACACAAAAAAGTTTATCAATAAGTTATATGTACTTTTCACTCATTTTTTTTTTTTTTTTTTTTTTTTTTTACAATTTTTGTTTTGTTATTTATCCATAGATATTCTAAATATCATAACTGTAAACATGTAGCCCGTGCATGAACTAACCTGTGTTAAGAGTCCACAAATGATTGGTATGGGCATTGGGAAATAGTACTTTTGTAATAGATTGCGTATACGATTGCAGCTGTACGAAATTTACATTTCCGTTCCATGGTTATCTGTAAGTTTGCCAAACTACAAAGCAACCTTACATTTGTCAATTTGTAACATGTCAGATGTGCTATTTCAAGCATGAAGATACATCTACGAATTGAAAATGCGCAAAGTCGAAGGTTTAATTAACTAACTAAAACACCAAAGCTGCAAAGTGTGAATCATACGCAGAACTTGAATCAAATCTTAAGTGTGTTTATGCTCGAATATCATAGGTTACATGAACAGAATAACACACAATCATACTCAGACTCACACACCAACACGATTGTATAATCAGATTTACAAGTTTACATGTCTGGATTTTTTTAACACAATTACCCTCCATAGAAATATTTATAAGTTTGCTAAACTGCAAAGCACCTGTCTTGGCATTATTATGGTTGTTTCCGCTTACATATTTTCTCAGAGATCTCAAGTGAGGAACTGCACTTTTAAAATTTGTATTAAACAGGAAGTAATTGATTAAAAGTAATTAATTGATACTTTGATTTTGTTAAAATTGTGAGGATACACTATACCAAGGAAAGATACATGTAAGAATTATATTAATTTTACAAATTTGAACGGATAACATCCACTATATATTATCTCATAAATCGATATAAATCTTGGAGCTTCGTAATTATTGGTTGTTGGATAGTTCATATTTACATTTTCCAGTGTCTTTGTTTATGATGATATCACAACAAATCAAAAAATATATTATTTACAAAAAATCTTACATTTACGATAACAGCCTAATTGAACATACGACAAACGTACGTTTACGTTTAGGGGGCTATTTTCACAAGCTGTCGTAAGATAATGACGTTGAACTAGAGCCGAGCTCATTGCAAATAACGAGGAGGTCTTCCGTTACAGCTTCAACTCAAGAAAGGATTGTCAATCAGTCTTAATAAAACCATTCGCCTTCTCCTTACACTTGTCAGGGTCTGAAAGCTATTGATCGGAGGTCATTTTCACACTACCTTAACTTGACAAAGCAGGGCTTTAGAAATCACTTTGAACTCTTTAAAATTAGTTCATGCCTATTTTCTATGTATTGATATAACCCCCAGACTGCAGAGTATTGAAGAGTTAGACCTCTCGTTAAACAGATAAAGGCATGTCTGTGATAATTTGGAGATATATTTAGACAAGAAAAGTATTGACTGCGACTTTAAAACACTATTACGCACAGGGAGCTATTCCCTATAAGCAAAATGAAAGCGGGTATGCATGTCTTCATGTGAAGCTTTTAACTCTCATATTACGCATTATCCAAACAATACTTTATTACAACTAGATTGATAAGATAATGAAGAACAACTTTCAAACAGACATCATTATCGTAGCATATATCGTTTATTAGTTATACAGCAAAGACTTTCCAGGCACCTAGATCCCTTATTTAAGAAACCAGCCCCTTTTTTTCTGGTCTCAAATGAAAGCCCTTAAATTTATGCACAACTTCTGTTCTACATGCATTTACAAAGTATTTCAAACTTAAAAGTTACGAAGCAAAAACATGAGTAAAAATTAGTAATTTATATAATTCAAGTGGTACAATCGGAAAAAACTAAAATACAAAAGTCAGAGGACAACATCCAAAGCGTCCATTTTAAAGATTTCTAACTTTGGATTATTTGCTACGGACCATTTCGGAGCCTTCGTTCGGAAACGAATGCCCCTACAATATTTTAAAAAGGCAAATTACTCAAACCCGGAAGTTACGATTTTTTTCATTTTTTGTGACTTAAAAACGTATCTAATTTAAAATACACCCTGAAAATTTAAATGAAATCGTATGACAAACAAAAAAGTTATTAACGTTTCAAAAACGTCTAGAAGAAGAATAACAATAATGAAGAATTACCATCAGAATCAGTACAAGGTCTTCCGTTGGAAACGGAAGAGATTAATTACGTCTATTACAGCCGTTAGTGCGTCTTAGTCCTTAGTTACTGACAAAACTCAGTAGGCATTGTCACGGTAAAAAAATCACGGGATATTTTGCCCCTTTGAGTTATTTCCCCTCCCATACGCATATTCGAATATATTTTTGTTTTTTACAACTATCGTGAAAGTAAACTAGTATCTTATTTCTGTATAAAATTTATATTTTAAACTTCATTAAAATTTATTATTTGTTGTGATTTATCGTGGAACCCTTAAAATACTGTAAGGTTATCTCTACATCATGAAATGCCGTGTTTGTCTGTGTAGTGCTATAACATGTACTATGGTGATGACATAATAACTTTGTATTATCACTCCCCGTTTCCTTTTGGATTTTTCCATAAATAGAATGTTTGCAATTTAATTAATGACCATCAATACAATAAGGGATAGACTAACGCCAGCCAATTACTAAACGTAAACTTACGACCATGCTTTTGACGTAACTTAAAACGTACGATTTTTTGTGAATTAACAAAATTGTAGGAAAATCTCGTATGCCAACCTTACATTTATCATTGAACGTTAGATCTTTTGTGATTAGATTGTAAAGTATAACCATAGTTTAATCGATTTCAAAAATGACGTAGTGTTGGGGCTTAAGCTGGGTTGGCATTGATAGTAATCCCATTTAAAAAACAAATCAACCACATTTTATTATGCAAATAAATACATGTAACGTGAAGGGGTGGAATGTGTGTTATAATAGCATGTTTATGAGAGCAAAAAAATAATAATGACACTTTAATTCAGAAAAAAACAGTATTTTAAATTGATGTTGGGAGTTGTATAAGAAACTCCCTATATACATGTAACACGCATTAAACCATTTAAAACAGTATAAATCATGTACTTCTATTGCTGACTGTTATTGACTGTGTAATTGTATCAATGATAAGCTGTAGGGTTATATTGCAAGTGATCTAATCTATAGTAAGCCTATAAAAAGGCAATAAAAATAAAACTATAATTTATTGGCAGTCTTTCAACTTTTTCACAGGAGATATCTGTTAGATAGGTTAAACAACACTGTTTTGGAACCTTAAATAGCTACAGTTATCTTTAATATATTTGCTTTCTAAGGAAAATGGTAAGAAGACGTTGTCTGAAATCCGTCCCTGCTGTGTATTCTGTTTGTTCTTGGCAATCTGCTACTGTTGGCCATCATACAAATCATGACATGGAGCTCAGGTAAAATCGTAATATCTATTCTTACTCACGCATCTAATTATAATTTTACCTTATTTAGATACTGGATTACAGCTTTCTTCTGATGGTCTGCTCTGTTTGTCGTAAGACCACTTTGCTTGATTCGTATGTACCTAGCATTGGATCGGTGATTGTAAATACCTTACAATTAATAATTTTCCGTTCCCATGGTTCTAATCGCGTATCATTGTACAATTCTTTTCTTTTGTTACACATGGTAAGATCACAAGTAGCCAATTCTTTACTTTTGATTTTGTCTAAATAATCTTAGGATAATCACAGACGGTGAGAGGAGTAATAATTAGAAAGAAGTCAAAGGACATAATCCATATCACGTGCCAATCATTTAATATTTGTTAGTTTGATAAGATGTTGGCTCTCCTTATTGGTCGAGAAATTTCTTTGATACCTGCAGTCAAAACTTTTTTTATCGTTTTGATCAATTCTTACAGGAAGAAGATTAGCAATTCGTGATAACAGTAGTTAAATGAAATTGCTCGACGAAACTGTGTCGGAACATTCGGTATTGCACATAATGTTCATTTACCGGAAATATTAAATTTGCAATGTATATTGATTATAACCGTAAGTAAAAACTTGAAGAGTCAAGGAAACTGCAATTTTTATTTTAAAGCATTTTTAAGGATACAATAGGTTTAAACATAGTCATTTAATATGTGTAATTAACTGTTGTACAATACTTGGTCAGACGCAAAGTAATTTGGATTTATTAAAATCTTGCAGCTGCTTCCTTTTAGAGGAGACATACCTCCTGCCTACTTCCGACATGTATAAAAAACAGCGATTGAGAGCAGTTGGCGAGAGTCCTACACAAATAATTACTCTCTTAATCAATAATATTTAAAAACTTGAAGTTGAAGATTTTGATTTTCCATATAGATAACAACTCACTTGAAATTTTACATCATAACACATCAGTTACCGCGTAATTTAGGTTGAGTTTTATAAGAAGGACAAAAAAATAAATATGTACATCAGTATGATATTGAGCTCTTTCAAGCCTTGGGGAATAGTTCCTGTCTTGGGTTTGATAAAAGAGCTACATCCCCCCCCCCTTCCCCTAACACACACAGCTATTTGGTGAGTCTACAGTCTTCTCTTCTAATTTCGATAATGAACGGTTTTTCTAATACCAATGAATGAACTTTTTATACCTGGGATTAGTGTACATGTAAATAGTAAATAATTTTAAATTTGTTTTACACATGTTCAAAAATTTGGCCACCAGCGTCGTACAGCCAGTGCACTTCCTCCTTTAGCGTGTTCTAAGCGGCAGCTATGTCGTTTTTATGCCACATTTTCGTCTACGATCGTGTCCTCTTCCTTTAGTTTAAAGAGGTTCATTTCTCTGTTCCTAGTTAGCCATTTAGGGGCATCTCTTTTCTGAAAATTCTGCACCAGAGATTAATTATATTTGTATATTTATATTTCACAATGCCAAATAATAAACTATATTGATTAAAAAAGTTATGATTTAAAGAGTTAAGTAATGGATTATTTTTTATGGCGGAAGGTTTTCAAGAAAACATTTCATAATTTTCAGTGCAGACAAAACTTCCAGAAAGGTTGTGCATTGGGATATCTTAATTTTGTTATGAAAATCAAGTTTGTTATTATTTATATCGACATATATATTGGCAAATTTAGCTTATATTTCATAAAGGTCAAGAGAAAATTAACTTCAATTTTGCCTTAAATAAGCTTATTTAATGCCATATCTAAAATACAGTATAAGCCACTACTTTTTGTTTTGTTTTCTGAATTTATAAGATTTTTCAGACAAGTCTGTTATAATTCGAGTAAAAATATGAGACTTTAAAATAACTTCATTGCATTTTGAAATGTTAATGAATGAAAATAGCGTTTTATTGGCGCAAAAAGTTAAAACAAAAACAAAAACAAAAAAAAAACTAGGTGATAAAATTGTTAAAAAAATTCCTTATAACTACTAGTATTTCAATTTTTATTTGTTTTAGATAGAACAATTTGCATTTGATGTCATGGTTCATTCTGATAAAAAAAATATTATAGAAGGAAAAGCGATGTATCTGTAGGTTTCACTTTCAGTGCAAAAAGATCAAATTAAATGCACCTTAAGCTTAGAGCCGTAAGAAGCTAATTTTTGGTTTGAAGTTTGGTTAAGCTGTATGTGTAGATTTTATAAAAATACTCAAGGAAAAATATTGAAAACTTTTAATCGCAGGATCCAACCTCCCTAACAGCCAGATGCATATTCCACTTGCCAAACTGACAATGACCAGTTTAAAGGAATCTTTCTGCACAGTGAAGAAATTACAAGTTGTATGATCCACCCGTTACCCATTCAGCAGTTTCTTGTTGTTGCAAGTTTCATTTTGTGTTCAATTCAGCTCAGCACTTTGCATCAGCTGAAGGTGTATCCATTTTGAATGTTGTTGCTGTTATTGTCGTGATTTCCTACGTGTCGCTTATATGATATTATTTAACCTTTTTTTGATGATTGACACTTTCCGTTTCCTTTTTTTCTTCAAATAATACTTGTGACGTCGTTCCAAATATTTGTGAATTTGTGACGTCATTATCATGCCATTCTTTTGTTTGAGTTCTTTGTTATTTGAACGATAAAATTATTATCTTATTAAAAAAGTATTCCCCTGTTTCCAATCTTGATCATATTGAGCATAAAAATTCTTAAAATTTCCCTAACCTTAATTTTTTAAGTAATCAGGGTTTCGTTCCACGTAAACCTTTGCCATACAAGGCTTGAGCCAGAAGTCATGTGATAATGCAAATTAAACTAATATTTAAACCATTATGATATATTTTACGCAACTTGTTCAGTATGGGATATCAAATCTCTATGAATATGTGGGCGTGGTAATTTTTTAAAATGTATACGAACAAAAATTTCTAACATATTGCAAAAATGTTTTATATCAATGCTATCAATAAATTATTTTTCGAGGAGATATCCTATTTAATTGAGAAGAGTTAGCACCAACTGAACTATAATAAATTTTTTTCTTTAAGAATAATTAACTTAATTGTCAAACACATTCTGCTGAAATAAAGCAAAATTAAAATTGTTAATGAAAATCTTTCTTTTTTTTAAATCCCCACGAACTCTGCAAGTTAAAAGATTACGTGTACACGTACATGTTGAGAGGTTCTATCTGCTAGTAAACAGATAAATTTGACAGGCAATTAAATATTTGGTACCAAATTGTTGCACAGAAATTGTTAAAATATCGGATTTAAAACTAATGCATAGTCAACCCGTATAAAGAGCTGCTTCAAGGAATATTAAACCAATGCCTCCTCGTCTAGTCCATGTTGTTTAATCCTAGTCTCTTTTTTTTTCATTTAATGAATATAAACTGATGTTTGATGTGTGTATGTTTTAATTTATTTACTGATTTTAATTGTAATATTTCTTTTAATAGCCCCTTTCTTAAAATTGTCAACGATCAGGCGTGTGATTTTTATCAGAAATTCTGCTAATTTGGACACTATTTCCATTTCTTTCATGCAGAAAACAGTAGCAAGTTGGAAACCTATCTTGGAGAGAATGAGATTTATGCTAGGTGTATTCATGGGTTGGCACAAATTCTTGATCTTAACAATAAAATTGTATTTTTTTTTAATTTGATGCACTGAAGACAATTTGAAATAAAGTATATAAATATAATTTGAAGTGATTATATATTTGAGATCCTGATCTTGATTATATGCAAATATCTTACATTTCATTAAACATACCTGGTACAAAAATTCAATTTCTGTAACTAGTTTTCTAACTTGTTCATTAAAATTCTTAAACACAATCTCGCGATTTTTTTTAAAATCAATAACCAAAAATATAGGACTTTATACCTCAGCTTTAAGAAACATGTACGCTCTCTCAATGAACCTGATAATTATTCATCGTGCTGTTCTTCATAAAGCGCACGGATGTCATGGAAAGTTCTTTTTATCTTTTGAAGGTAACACTCCAGGATATCATGCATTGCTGTCAAAGAACCCCATTTATTACGAGAAATCAAATAATCCCCGTGCAACAGAAAGGGGGGAACATCAGATACAACAGGCAGGTGTTATAGCCGAGTGTGGAACTTTAAATTGATATGTTTGGAAATTCATGGCCGTTAGTGCTGTGTCTAATATCAGTCAAAAGGGGCTTCATGTGGGGTCCACATTTTAACGAAACAGGCAAACAGGGGTCGCAAAAGGGTGCCTTCAGAAAAACATGTCATTTAAAAAATCATGCATAAATGTATGTCAGTCGTCTAAAGAATATTGAATTACGCCAGATCTTAGGGATTTTTTAAGGATGAAAAAGGTAAGACATAGTAGGGATGAAGGAGTAGCCTTTTATATTTTATATCATACATATTATTATTCCGGAAAAGTGTGATAAAGGGTGTGGTGAAGGATGAAATAAAGAGTGATGATACGGGAGTGTGATAAAGACGCGTGCCTCTGTTTATATCAGGGGTGCAAAAATCCTATTTTATATACCTAGTGTAAAATATAGGGCGTTTGCACCCCTGATATCAGCAGTGGCACGCGCCTTTATCACACCCCCGTATCATCAACCTTTAATTCACCCTTTATTACACCCTTCAGAAACACCTTTGTATTTTTTTTTTCGGATTACCTCGGATTTTATTCTCTTTTTCTGTGCATATCTGAAGTCGAAACTATGGGTGCTTTCCATTTAACCGGCATCGCCGGATTTGCCGGTGTTGCCTTTGTTGACGATTGCTGGAACGCGTGTCGCCGGCGAGCGATACTGGCAACGCAATATACCGTTGCCGATTAGGAAACAATATGGCGTCGAGGTTATCTTGTTCTACAAAACCAGTATTTCTAAAACTAACATTTGTCCTACTACATTGAAATACATTAAAACTGCAAATAGCCAAACTTTCTGGATCAAAATTTAAGATAAGTATCAGTTTTAAGCTGCAATCGTCCTCGTTCGAGCATTGTGACGTTGCCAACCGTTCCATTTACGTCACCGTTTCCCGATAATGTTGCCGGCGAGGCAACGTTAATGGAAAGCACCCTATGACATCATGATCTGAACATTTCTAGTATATATAACGTCACAATAATTTGAACGTCGAAAATACGCGTTTTGGAGATAGTGATAAAATGCTTATAAGTTTTTTCAACCTGAAAATGTAAATTAGCTTTCTGAATTCAAATATATAATAAAAACAACAATATATGTCAAAATCTCTATCACATACATGTACCATATCAACGCTCGACCAATATCGGGCTGATATGGGAGTCTCGGGTTGATGTGATACAGATTTTGCCATGTATTATTCATGTATTATTATATTTACTTTATACCAAATATTTAAGAAATGAACTCAATGTACATGTATACCCAAGTGATACGAGTATAACCTGGGTTGGGGCAATTTACGCTTTATAATCCGCAAAGCTAGTGGGATTTTGTTTTAAAAATTTCTCCCCAAGTATTGATTTTAAAAAAACCCATTACATTTGACAGAGTCAGCGTGAAACTGAATTGGACCGTGTTCATAAGAAAAGAAGAGAGCATCTCCAAGAGATATGTCGTTACAAGAAGATGACCTTCCTTGGTTTCAGCCCAGAAAATGCCGTCAGAAATCACTTTGTGTTTGATCAAAATTCTCGAATTCTCTATTGTGCAATGGAGAAAGTAGGGTCTACATTTTGGAGAAGACTATTTCAGGTCGGTCGGTCATGAATAGAGTTATTAAAAAATAATCTCAAATCTATATAGAAAAAATAGAGAAAATCTATGGAGGAAAATACTCAAGGAGAATGTATGTTTTCATTTAATTGTTGGCACCATGACTAAGTATACTTCAAACTAATTTCATGTTAGGAAAGCAAACCATAAAAAATTCATTTTACGTGAAATTTGCAAGTTAAAACCATTAAAACCCGATATTCACCCGATTTTTTAGCATGTTTTTTTTTTATATAATTTATTATATTATACATTTGTAATTCATGTGCGCATTAATTAAACGCGTATTTTAAGGCGAATTCGTGAGAGAGCAAAATTAATTGTCTGTTCATTTGATACGTACATGATATATATGATATCAAACGATCTTTGTTCTATTTGTCCTTGGAATTATATGGCAATTTAAATGTTTAAAACAAGACAATGTCATTGGCAAGTTATGTAATTACTTTATATGAACAAAAGTTTTTCGCCGATAGTACTCTTTTATTTTTTTCTGTTATATAGATTCTTGCCGGAAAATCAAAGTCTAAGAGTCCATTTGATATTGATCCGGGTGATGCTTTAGGAGGAAATGTCAAAACCTTTTCAGACCTTCCATTCTACATGATCACAGCAATCGTTTCCTCATACAAGAAATTCATCATCGTCAGAAATCCATTCGAACGCCTGTTTTCTGGTTACATAGACAAAATATTTAGTCTCACGTTTTCACATATTGGAAAACACATTGTTCTTACACAGCGACCAAATGCAACACATCATAGTAAACAATGTGGCCATGACGTCACATTCGCAGAGTTTGTAAAATACTTTATTCAAGGCGAACGCACTAAGAAACACCGGGATGGGCATTTTATTCCAATGTATGATCATTGTAAGCCATGCCAGATCGGATACGATTACATAGCAAAATTGGAGACTCTAGAAAAAGATACAATATATATTTTGAAGCAGTTAAACTTTAGTTCGATGGCTTCCAGTCTTGAAAAAGGCTTTAAAGAAAAAACGAAAAACGATTCCGCAGAAGATCAAACTGAACTTCTTTTCAGATATATGAAGGTTCTTGAAAAGTGTATTTCCCGACACGAAATTCAGAAAATATTCTGGAGAAAAGAGCAGATCCGAGGAATTATTGATCCCGACATCCGGTTCCCTTTCTCTGAAAAAGAGTCTTCAAGTTTAACACAGGAACAATATCTTGACGCACTTCATCGGTCAGTGGGAAGAACCAAAAGTAAAGAGATGGCGAAGAAGTTTCGTCGTGATGCCTTGTTAAAAGCATACTCTACGATCCCTAAATCCGACCTGGAGGCATTGAAAGAGATATTTAAACCAGATTGCGAAATATTTGATTATGACTGCAATTCTGTGTAGATACTAAATATTTTTGCAACCAGAAAATACTTTTTTGGAAAAAGTATATTTTTTCTTAAGTGCTGTATAACATGTATCATGCCTCAAATAATGAAAAAGTAAAACTACATGGTGCAAAACGCCGGGTTGGGTTTTTTCAATATTTTTAGTTCGTTTATTTACTAAGAAATATATAAAATGCAATAATTAAAGATGTACGTGTAAGTACACTGCATCCAACAATATAGAAAACAATACTAAGATTGAAGAACATTAAAGAATATATGCATTACATTAAGAAAAAAGAATTACATGTAAGTATTTGAGATTTCGTCGGAGAGGATCAAATATCTTATTTTAATCAAACTTACCCTTCATAAGCTCTCGTCCCAATGTCGAGATTATTACAAATGTTTTTAGACTTATACTTACCGTGTTAGGGCTAATAAAAAATAAATTTATGTTTACAAATTTCCACAGATCTTTCTTAATAATAATTGTATAAAATTGATAAGGAGAGTCAATGAAAGCAAACATTCGGGGGAAAACAGTGTTTTTGTTTACACTTAAATGCATGGAGCTAACGTTGCGTATTTTAGTGCAGCCCAACACAAATCAAATAAATTTCCTTACTTTTAACAGTTCTATTTTGAAAAGCGAACGATTCAGCTGGTGTATATGAGGACCTTGCTTATTTGAAAATAATAAGGCGGTGTACTTTTTTTGTGGCTCAACAATTTTATAGTCACTATCTATCAAATGGAAAAACTAATTAATACATAGATCGATAAATAAATGGCCCAAAATTATGGAAATCAGGCGTTGACAAGGCAATATACTATAAATTTAGGTCTGATAGGTGCAATGCAAATCTTGCAATAATAGAAATTCCCTCTGACAAACTGTCTCTGGGCACAATGAAAAACACCCTCAGAGTAAAACCAGTCTCTCCGGTCAGTCAAGGCACATGGCCCAATCACTCACCAGACTTTTGGCGGGAAAAATATTAATCGAATAAAATTGCAAAATACTTTATAAATACACTTATTGAATTCTTGTAATTAAGAATCGAGTTAAATTTTTCATAGCACACTGTATTTTCTTTATTACTTGTCAAGTAAATGCATTTATAAGCATAACTTTTAAAGATATCTGCTATGTTACATGTACATCTATACAATTAAGGAATAATGTGTAGGTAGATTGGTTATTTATTGTAACTGTATTCAATACTTGTAGTAAGAGAGAACTACCATTGTCAGAGTTACATTCAGCAGCTATAAGCATGTGAAACCTTGTTTCATAAACAGTGTGATCGTTGCAAAGTTATATTTTTATGTTTATTATATGCATCTTGAAATAATGTAATCTACAAAGGAGCTACAATGTATATTGAAATTGTTTATGTTTTTATTTAACTTAATATTGATATTGATAATAATGTAGAGCATATTTTTATATTTTTGTAAATTGTGTTCAAGGGGAGTAACTCTTCTTGACCCTGAAAGTATGATGGATTATAATTATAATTTTTGCAAATTGTTTATTGAAGATGAGAAACACTTTGTATTGTATTGTTCCAAATATGACCAATGTAGATTGAATTATAATGATATTTTTAATGTGAACACTTATCCAAATGTCAATCCCATTAAGGAACATGTCAATCCTAAACACATTACAGCTGTTAAAAGGATATGTTGTTTTCTAAAAAACTGTTTCAACGCTAGAAAGGAAAGTCAACAATGAACACTTATACAATTTTATGAATACCAATATAATAGTCTTCGCACAAACCTAGTTTTGTTCACCCAATGTTTTGTCCATTGTAGATTTGTGGTGTAGATTTATTAGTTATAATGTTTAACTTTTGCATGCTATGTTTAATGTTTTTGTTTTATGTAACTCATATTCATGACTGCATGCCGACATGGTAATTGTCAATAAATGAATTGAATATAGAGTTATCCTTCTTTACAAATAGTTTGATGAGTGAACTCGGAGCAGTAATATATTTCATGAGTATATATTATTTGAATATGACTGTATTTTTTTTTTATGTTGGAACTTATTGTAAACATTGATCATTTTTATGCTGATATCTATTAATTATATTACTGGGTTTAATCCTTTAATCCCTACATTCTATATCTGAATAAATGAAAAACCCTTAAGTGGACTTGTTGATTACACAAGGACACTACCACATATAAAATAAACAATTTCAAAAAGTATGTGTATTTTAGCAACCCAGTCTTTAATTCATCGGTTTATCTTTTGGAATCACTAATTATAAACATTATTGATTTATTAATTAGATTTTTGAAAATAAATATACCTGATAGTGAATGATGTTTAAATGACGCTGATAGAATATACTTAAAAACTGACCAATGTAAAGGTCATGGTAACTGTAAAAGCTATTCTTAAAACTCAGTTTGTATTTCTCATGACAAAATATTCGGAGGAAGTGTTATTTGTTACCTATCTCATCAGCTAACACCATAAAAAAGGGCAAGCGATACGACATTTTCTCAAAATATCTAGCTCCAAACAGGTCTACGCTCAAAACCAAGTGTTTTCCGTTTGTATGTAAACAGACTACACACTCCCCAGGAGGCTGCTGCATGTGCCCTGAAGTAGTCCCTGTGAAAAAAGATCATCACCTAGGTTGGTCCTCTGTCTCTATCGTACGAAATAGACAGGTGATTACCGCCATCGAAGCCAGGGATTCCTGGCTTGATTGAAGCGCCCTCTATAGCTGCTGCTTTACACTACAGTATGGGAAATAATCCAGTAATTATGCGATCCGCTGAGTCCGTAAAACAATACTCTTTTACTCAGCCTATTTATGTTTCCTGTGTGGATTGCTACAGTTGGTAATATAAGGGTACAAAGTGAACGTCCCAAAAATAAAATAAAAATGTGTGAAAATGTAGAACGTTTTGTGCGTAACAGTTAGATGAAATGTTTAATACTCCCGTGAAACAAAATTTGAAAAACGAAATATTTGTGTTGTATGTGGAATACTTGAAGAAAACTCGAGAAACTGATAACTGTCCAGAACACTTGTAGTCGTTCTGCACTCGGTGATCTGTTTTGGGTTCCCCGAGACATTTCAATTTTGTGTCAGTCCGGTAATTTTTATCATCCAATGAGCGCGGCCATCAGAGGACCCTTTACATTACTGTATATCGCGCATATCAGACAGGCATTGTCTAGATCATCACCTAACAAAATACATGAAATATCCTTCTCAGTGGTACAAAAAAAATAAATTAAAACTGAGTAAAGGAAAATGTAAAAATGCAGTCAAGGAAAAAAATAATTCTGAAGTGTACATAAAGGTTTTACCACCATACATAATGGTTTTAATACACCATAACATGATGTTAGTACTGCATATAATGAACTTATCACCTAATGTCAAGAAGTTGCACTGCATAAAATGATTTTGCAACTGCACATGAAGAGTGTACCATATAACATAACGATTGAACAATAGTTCATTATGAGTTTAGCTCTGTGTGAAATGAGTTTATCATATCATATAAAGCTTTATTCATAGCATATAATGAATAAACTACTGCACATAATGATCTTACGACATAACGTAATAATGTTACCTCTTCATATAAAGATTGTACCCCTGAATATAATGGTGAAATAATAGTATATAATGATGTTAGCACTGCATATCATGATGTTACCACTGCATATAATGATGTTACCACTGCATATAATGATATTACTATTGCATATAAATGAAATACCAGTTCATATAATATGAAATTGACCTTAAGGCAGCTATGGCGTTCCATATTAATCGGTCGATTACCAGTGTGATACCTTGAATGGAGGCTGTGTGTAATGTTGTTTACATGTGTTATTTCGAAATCTAGGTCAGCTACCTGCAGGTTCAGACGAACTTTGTGCTAAAGCCACATCGAATAACGCTGCATAGTAAGAAGACACGTGTTTTTTTGTTTTTTTTTTATCTTAGATGATATTTAGGGTCTTCCGTTTCCAACGGAAGACCCTCTTGTTATTCTATTGTTTCTTTTTATTAGGGTCTTCCGTTTTCAACGGAAGACCCTCTTGTTATTCTATTGTTTTTTTTAGGGTCTTCCGTTTCCAACGGAAGACCCTCTTGTTTTTCTTCGGTTTCTTTTTATTATTATTTTATTTTTTATTTTTTTTCTGACTCCTTCTCGGCTTCATATCTCAAAAAGTTTTCATCCGATTTCAATGAAATTTTCAGAGCTTTTGTAAAGTTACCGTGCCTAAAAGATGTTAAAGTTTCAGCATTTACGTCACTTCCGTTCAAATTTGGCGGCCATTTTTAAATTTAAAAAAAGTGATTTTGTCCGGAAGAAATCTCCGTAAACTTTAAAGATATCGCTGTGAAATTTTTACTGATGATAGATGTATCAATTCTATTATGTACTGGGGGGTTTGAAATTTTGTTCATCAATTTTGCTCACAACCGGAAGCAGTTCCAATTTTTGGAAATTTTCATTTTTTTGAACAAAATAAGACAATACACCAGTCTTATAGAACTTGCCATGGTGAATTCAAATCTGAAATCCGTTTGAAAATCGGACGATGCATTACAGAGATATCAGGGTTTAAAAATTGATTTTTCCGGAAATTTTGATTCCGCGGCCTTGGTTTAAAAAATAGCATAATGTTCTAAGTAAAATTAATTCGTACCAAAAATAATTGTAAGTCGTACTTGAACACATTCGGATTTTTTTTTGGTCAAGTCGTTCTTGAAATCAGAAAGGTTTTTGTTAATTCGTACTTAAAATCATTCGGATTTTGTTAAGTCGTACCAGGAATAATTCGATTTTTTCAATTTTTTATTTTAGTTACTCTTGTTGTTGGTTTAAGAGCTCTGCTTCTTACAGGAACATCCGGCTTTACTTCCGACATTAACGGAAGACCCACTCGTTGCTTTGCAACGAGCTTTGCTCTAGTTTATTAGGGTTTTCCGTTTTTCAACGGAAAACCCTTCTGTTATTCTACTGTTTCTTATTAGGGTTTTCCGTTTTTCAACGGAAAACCCTTCTGTTATTCTACTGTTTCTTATTATTAGGGTTTTCCGTTTTTCAACGGAAAACCCTTCTGTTATTCTACTGTTTCTTATTAGGGTTTTCCGTTTTTCAACGGAAAACCCTTCTGTTATTCTACTGTTTCTTATTATTATTTTTTTTTTTTATCCGCAAATTTTGTGTAGGCCATTTCTCGTACATTTGTTGCCTGATTGTTATGAAACTTTCAGGGTATGTAGACAATGTTAAGGTCTAGGGACGTTTTTTTCAAATTTTTAAAATTCACTTCCGGTTATGAGTTATTGCCCTTTAATTGAAAATTGGGGGGTCTTTTGTCCAGAGTTGATCTCGGGAAATACAGATGATAGATGCATGAAATTTGGCGAAATTGTCGGTAACATTTTATAATTTTGCTGGCATGAAAATTTTGGTAATTTCTTTGTTAGTTTTTGAGCTATTTGTCGCCAAAGTTTAAGATTTTTTCGGGGCTGAAATTTTGTTGCTTTTTGTATTATAACCTTTAAACTAAAAATATTTTGTTAATACATATAGAACAAAAGTTGTTTAGAATAACGAGAGCTTTCATTTAAAATTAAGAAAAAAGGGCTGGCCCCTATAATTAGGGGTCAGCAGCTCATACACGTATTTTTCTGATAGCAAAAATCGTTATCATTTTATGAAAAAAAATTAATTTAGTTATTGTTAATATATTAAATAATGTCATTTGGTATCAAATTAAACAAGTTTTGTCCTATATTTTTTTTCAAATTTCATAAAACAAATATGTGAGAATCGTACATGAACGAGTTAATATGTCTACATAGACACACAAGCGAACAAATGCCACATTAAGGCCTAGGCATTTACTGCATTACGTTGTGTTGCGTCTTAGATAAATTGTTGTGATTCAATTTCATTTTTTTCATCTATATCATTTATGAATTCAATGAACACACATTATTTAAACGTTCTATGTGCAACTATTTGTCGGGGCGCCCCTGTTTGTGACCCCCACACGCGCGCGCCGAATGTAGGCAGTAACGAACGGCATTGTAGAAAAGAGAGAGCAATAATGCAGAAGAGAAGTTGTGTATTCTTTCGGTGTACACATGCATTTTCAATTTGCTGTGAAACATATGAACATGCACAGGGAACAATACTACATATTTGTTTAAGGAGGATATTTTTCTCGTGTGAATCGTTTACGAGGAAATTCTGACAGCCACACTTCTGTCGACGATCAGCCGTTGATAAGCTACGAGTAATAAAGGAGAAAAGATGGACATTAAAGTGTGTGATTTATGTGGATGTTACTGAAGAAGGTGAGGCTTTTACTCCTTTTAAAGTTTCTTGTTAACTGGTTAAAATTTAGTATATAGTATAGATGTACATGTAAGTACGTGCACACTGTTAGATGTTTTTGTTATGGTGTGGGTGTTTGTTTACTAACGTGTAATTTTTACATGTTTCATGGGTGTTTAGACTCGCTCGAGGTTCATGGGGGACTGGAAAGGGTAACTGAATTTATCTATTGAAAAAAATAACAGATTGTGAATTTTCAACTCAAAATTCAAAGCAGGGTCTAATTAGAAACATATCATATATTCTTGTGCAGAGGACTCCAAATGTAGTCATGAATACCCTGTAGACATAACTTCAAGTAAATAAAATTGTATACTTCAGACTTCAGAGTTAAAACATGACTTTAATATCTTTATGATGCCGATCATTGTATCATTAAAGAGGTATAGCAGACCAACGGGTACCCAGTACATGTACTTGAACATGTAGGTTACAAGTTAGAACTATGCCTACCATTCTACCAGTTCACATAATTTTTCTTGTTTAGCAGTTATGATGTGTACTTAAATTGTCCTTGTTTATGTTTTAAATGTAATTTTTTATTCTCTTTTTTTAATCTGACTACTGGCAGTACTGGCGTGCGAGCAGTTCTCGCCGAGGACCATTTCTCGCTGGTGCACTGTTACATCATATTTTCGTATATAATTTTATGTGTTGATAAAATGACGTAACAATGCACTGGTGAGAAATGGTACTCGGCGAGAACTGATCGCACGCCAATATTGATTAATTACAGACAAAAACTGAAGGTTGCGAGTGTTATTTTTAATTGAACAACATTGTATAAAATAATTCTTTATATATGTGACGATCAGACCGGTTTGAATACCAGTGCCAGATAGCTCAGTTGGTAGAGCACCTGACTAGAGATTCAGGGGGCCCAGGTTCAAATCCCTTCATTATTTCCTCATCGTGTTACAATATTGGTGTTGTGACCAACCCCTGGAACTAACACATTATTTCCTCATCCTGTTACAATATTGGTGTTGTGACCAACCCCTGGAACTAACAGGTTAACTCGATCCTGCCAGGGATGATCTTCGAGGGTGAAGATCATTTAAGGGGGAGGAATGTGACGGTCAGACTGGTTTGAATACCGGTGCCAGATACATGTAGCTCAGTTGGTAGAGCACTTGACTAGAGATTCAGAGGGCCAGGTTCGAATCCCACTTTGTTCCGTCGTTATTTCTCCCATCTTTTACATATACATGTATATCAGATATATGACAGATGATTAAGGTCATCACATGTTTTGCAAGATGCAATAAGTGTTAAAAACCTTTACTTTACAACAGAATACATTTAAGTGAATATTTATGTTTCTTGTTATTATTTGGTGTGGTTTTCTTGACAGTGTCGCATAAACAATTTACCCGCTCCTAAAACACAAACTTTCTTTTTGTGGATTCAGCTTACCGCTGATTGGCTGCTGTTGCAGCAGACAAATAAGATATGCAAGCACAAAACACAATGAACTTATCAGAGAATGAGTTGAGTTTATTTAAACTGTTGGAATTTGGGTATTTTTTTTAAAAATGTATACTTGTGACAAAACATATATGTGGTACATACAGCTGTAGCTTTATGAAGAAAATTTTGGTTAGACCATATATACCTATCATGCAAGTAAATGATATTTACAAAAAACTTGCAATTTATGGCGCACGAATTATACGCTAGTTTTATAAAGATTGACATACATGTAATGTACCACATTCTTTGAAAAATAATCTATTAAAAGTTCTTCATTAAGTTTACTCATACATGTTTTATGCTTATTACACGTAGTATTGTTTTTAAAACATGTAATTTATAAGAAAATAAACAAAAACCCTCGCTAAATTTATTTGCAAACAAAAAATACACAGTAGAATTGATAAAAAATGGTATATCAGAAGCTAATACCAGTACATGTACTTTGACGCTGTTCGGTGGGTAATATTCGTTTGTAATTTACGAATTGAAATATTGACTGTTGCACTACAAGTATGGTAATAAACTCTCTCTCTCTCAAACTCTCTCTCTTTCTCAATTTGATAAGTGTTTATACCTATGAAAATTTTTTAATATTATATTATGACTTGATATGCAAATTTTTGATCTTGTACTGCCTAAATGTTATGTCATGTATTGGGATATGTCATACTTATTACACTGCATGGTCAGTGTATTTTTTACAGAAATACTATGCATATGTTAATGTAAACACAGCTATTACTAATACATGTATGTAAACACAGCTAATTTTTTTTTTTTATTAATTTCAGCTCAAAACAGACTCTTGTTACCACATGGCTTTTACCGGTACCTGTTGATTCTTGTGGGTCAGCTCCTAAGATTAACCTGTCACCTCTATCCACATGCATATTCCTTGTGTTCTACAGACTATTTACTGGTAATTCAAATTATATCCGATAATGCATGAACAATAATGGAACTTGAAGAAAGCATCATGCCATGTTGTGGTTTGTGTTTGATAAGAAATTATGAAAACAAAATTAAGGCTGTTTAAAGAAATTCATAATTGCTGTGAAAATTTGTTTTTCAATAAAAGTATACAATTAAGTTTCCTTTATTTTTTATTTCATAAAGATATTTAGATGTGTTTACATAATTGAACCCCCCCCCCCCCTATATTTAATTGTCTGCATTAAGATTACATGTAGGATATGTAAATGTACATTTGACTTTGAAATAACATCTGCTATGATAATTACTTTTGAAATGAACAAGAAACAACCTATTTCTACCTTTCTAAGGTATATATGCATAAAAAAGTAGAAAAACATGTCAAATTTTAACATTTTTCATTGAAATCAACTCTGTCTCCAGCTACCTGGGTGTCTTTGAATTTAATTCTAATTTAAGGCAGATGTCTAACTTGTAGGTTGTAACTTACTGTTTTAGCATGGTTAGAAGAAGACTAGAAATCAGAATAGATTAGATATTCACTAAATATGATTGTTAGCTTACTTTTTTCATGAAAACAAGAAATCACAAGCAGGACAGCTGTCTATTTGTTAATTAAAATGGTACAAATCATACAATAAACAAATAAAGATCACATTTTAGAATCATTGATGATTGTTTTCAAATATGTGTGAGAAATGACTCAAGGAAATTGCCACATGTTTCATAAAATTAGGTAAAACATTTCAAACCATGACTTTTTATGAAAATCAAAAGATTGGGGGGTGGGGGGTATACATGTAAGGGTATTTCTAAGTGATGTGAAGCTTTTATCATGATTATATCATGTAGGCATATGTTGTATTGAATAAGGTTTCTTTTTAAAGGTGGTTGAACAAAAGTTGACCTCTAAAAGGTCAGATAAAGATGTTTTACTATGGAGAACCCTGTAAATCTGTGTTTACTAAAGGAAATTGGAAATGGTGGGTTCACTTAAATGGCCATATTTTATTAAACCTCAATGGAATTGGCAATATGTGGTATTCTTTTTCTCAGAATTGCATTAGCTTTCTTATTCTAAGACAAACTGTCTTTTCATAAAAATGTTAGTGTACTAAGTTAAAGATACAAGGAACAGTTTCGGATAAAGTACCGTCAATATTTTTGTAAAATTGAGAGTGACTGTACTTGAAGGTTTATCATTGTTGCGTAGATTCATGAAATGAATTTTAATGATTACCAATAGTTAGAGGGATGTCTCTTGTTGGAATTGGTAAGCAATATTAAGGCCCCTAATTTTAAGTACATGAGAAGCAGAAATAAATTGTGAAACTTGCGGCTATGACAGATATGTTGACTTTACAGTGAAATTGAAGGTTACAAACGGGAGGTTATATAACATGAAATGTAGGTGGATGGGATATTATATGCCTATTTAGTATTTACTGGGTATGAGGACAATAGCAAGTTTATTGTCCCCCAAGACAGCAAATATTTAATGTGGCAAAGCCAAGGGAAATAGTAGCTGTTGAATGGGACAATAAACTTGCTATTGTCCGAATAGTCAGTTAATTGGTATTTCATTATACAGAAGAAAACTTAATTTGTCAGCGATGCAGAATTTCTTGATGATAAACAAATTAGAGTTAAATCAAACTTTGTATTTAATGCGGCGATCTTATTAGGTCAGAGGTGTTCCGAGTTTAAGGTGATATGGGACACTTCCATGTTGTGACGTATTGTTTATCGAAATAAACAATAAAATAAAGTGTAATTATATAAGTACATGTAGTTTCTTCGCAAAAATGGTCACCTAACTCCTTAGCACAGTGGGTTAGAGGGTTTACTAGGAACCTGTAAGTCATGAGTTCGAATCCCGCTGGGGTTTTTACAATTTTTACCTTTTCAAATATTTTTAAAAGCTACTTTTTGGTTAAATATTGTAAAATTTGAAAATTCTAAACCGGTGAAAAGTTTTCAATTATATAGTACCTTAATCCACATTAATATCGACAGATGTCCCATACAACCTTAAAAAGGAGGGTATGTTTTTAGGTATAAGGTTAAGGTCATAGCAGAATTATATATATATAAAATCCTTGTCTGGGGCATATCTTTTTTCCCTTTGGTCCAATCTGGCTAATACTCACAGAGTGTCTCTATGGTTAAACGATGTGCAGTGACCTTGCATGAAATTTCTAGGTAACGGGTGAAGATCATATCGGATCATGCAAAAATCCTTTTTTGAGAGCATTTATAATTTCTACTAACCCCTATTTGGCTCAGACTTCACATAAGCAGAGCTTTTGAGTAAAGGGTGAAAGGGTGTGTAGTGACCTTGAACCTATTTTCAGTGAAAAGAAACTGTGAAGGTCATATCAGAATTATATTTTTAAAAATCCTTGTCCGGAGTATATCTTCTCTCCCTTTGCTCCATTCAGCCTCATACTTTACCCACATGATGCCTTTGTTCAAAATATATGCAATGACCTCGAATGATATTTGTAGATGAAGAGTCAAGGTCATATCAGATCACACAAAAATCCATATTTTAAGAGCATAGATATACTCTCCTTTTAGCCCCTATTTGGCTAATATTTTACCTTTACAGAGTTTATTGGTTAATGGCGTGCAGTGACCTTGAACCAAGTCTGTCAATGTGAAGGTCATAGCAGATCTTTTTAAAATTAGGTTTAAATAGTAGATTATTTTCCAAATATGCTTAATCTTGGTCAGATTGAACAAAAATGCATGTATGTTAGGGGGAATGAAATTGAATTAAAAGTTCTATGCCAGCTGGAAAAATTTCAAGTTATAGATCAAGGTCAAAGCAGAATTCTCTGAAATAACATAAGCGGGGCCCTTTGAAATGTTCACCATTTCAATGTTGTCTGGTTCATAGTAATTTTACATAGAAAATATTCACAGAAGTACAGTAAAGTAAACTTAACATCGATAAGTTTCTGACAATTAATGACGTAACGAGCACACAGTACGAAAGGTCAACCTTTTGAAAAGCAGTGAAGAGGAAAAGTTGCTCAGAATTATGTTTTAAAAAAAATTGATTTTTTACATAAATTTTAATTTTGCATTCTGGGTTAAGAAAAAAGATGTTAGTTCAAGGTAAAGTAAACTTGTAGCTAAAATGAAGTCAAATTTGTTAAGTCGTACTTAAACACATTGGTTTTTTTTTGTTAAGTCGTTCTTGAAATGGTTAAGGGTTTTTGGTTAAGTCGTACTTAAAAACATTCGGATCATGTTAAGTTGTACCAAGAATCATTCGATTTTTTTTTATCTTTTTGTACTTAGGTTTCTTTGTTACTAGATTAAGAACTCTGCTTCTTAGACGTACTTCTAGCGTTGCTTTCGACATTAGCGGAAAACCCACTCGTTGCTTTGCAACGAGCTTTGCTCTAGTTATTATTATTCTTCTTGTTTTTCCTTCTGACTTCTTTTTTGCTTTATATCTCAAAAACTATTCAACCGATTTGCAAGAAATTTTCAGGGATTATGTTAAATAATTGTCCCTTGAAGCTTTTAAACTTTGAGTCATTAAGTCACTTCAGTTTTCTAGTTACGTCATTTTAAAGATTTTCAAAAAGTGATTTTGTCCAGGACTTTTCTCGTAAACGGTTGTTTATAAAGACTTGAAATTTTCTGTGATTGTAAATCTGCGGATTTACTTATGGCATTTGAAGAAAAAAAATTATTTTGTCACTTCCGGTAGAAACCGAAAGTGATTTTAATTTTTCGATAAATTAAATTTTTTGGTCGAATCAAAAACGAATATGTGTTTTGTAGAGCTTTTTAAGCTGAACCTAACACTGAAAACCGTTTAAAAATCGGACGATGCATTACAGAGAAATTTGGCTTTAAAAATTGATTTTTCCGGAAATTTTGATTCCGCTTTTTTGGTTAAGAAAGTAGTATCCAAGTTCTTGATTAAATTAACTTGTACCTAAAAATTAATAGTTAAGTCGTACTGTAACACATTCGGATTTTTTTTGTTAAGTCGTTCTTGAAATCAAAAAGGTTTTTGTTAAGTCGTACTTAAAATCATTCGGATTTTGTTAAGTCGTACCAGGAATAATTCGATATTTTCATCATTTTATTTTAGTTTCTCTTGTTATTAGTTTAAGAGCTCTGCTTCTTACAGGAACTTCCAGCTTTACTTCCGACATGAACGGAAGACCCACTCGTTGCTTTGCAACGAGCTTTGCTCTAGTTATTATTATTATTCTTTTTCTTTTCTTCTGACTCCTTTTTTGCCTCATAACTCAAAAGGTTTTAAACCGATTTTAATGAAATTTTCAGAGTTTTGCAAGTTAGCGTCCCTAAAAAATGTAAAAGTTTTAAAGAGAACGTCACTTCCGTTTTGACGTGACGTCATTTTTAAAAATTTCAAAAAGTCATTTTGTCCCGGACTTTTCTCAAAAACGCTTTAAGATAGAGGCTTGAAATTTTGAATGGTTATGATTTGATCGATTTACCTCTGTAATAAGGCTCGAAATGAAAATCAGTCACTTCCGGTCGAAACCGGAAGTGAAACAAATTTTTCGAAAAAATGAATTTTCAGATCAAATCAAAAATGAATATGTGTTTTGTAGAGCTTACTTAGCTGAATCAAACACTAAAAGCCGTTTTAAAATCGGACGATGCATTACAGAGATATTGGGGTTTAAAAATTGATTTTTCCGGAAATTTTGATTCCGCGTCCTTGGTTTAAAAAATAGCGTAATGTTAAAAGTAAAATTAACTCGTACTATAAATAATTGTTAAGTCGTACTGTAACACATTCGGATTTTTTTTGGTTAAGTCGTTCTTAAAATCGGAAAGGTTTTTGTTAAGTCGTACTTAAAATCATTCGTATTTTGTTAAGTCGTACCAGGAATATTCGATTTTTTTCATCTTTTTATTTTAGTTACTTTTGTTATTGGTTTAAGAGCTTTGCTTCTTACAGGAACTTCCAGCTTTACTTCCAACATTAACGGAAGACCCACTCGTTGCTTTGCAACGAGCTTTGCTCTAGTTTATCCTGAATTTTTCTTTTGTTCTTTTTGGTGGAAGAGAAAATTATGGTTTGCATAAATAGCACAATGGTTTTAACGTGCATGCAATTAAGCAAGAATTTAGTATGTCAAATATCAATATCTAAAAGAATTGTCATTTAAACATAACTAAAGGTCCATTATTTCACAATTATCATGCAACAATGTAAATTGCTGTTTAGTGTTCCAGGGGCAACACTACCACTTCTGATATTGGAGTGAGTGTAATATGTTCTATGATTGTAAATATGTTTTAATGCAGGACCACGATGAAAACTAGCTACAGCTCATCGTGTAATCCTGGATAAATAAAGGTTATTATTATTATTATGACTATTTTTTGTATTTGTATAGTCTACTATGAAACAATCGGAAAGAAAATCGATATTATATGGCGACATCCAACCAAAAATCACGAATGAATGAGTCAGTGCTGTACTTGTCAGTGAGGCATGTCTGGAAAACAGATGCGTATAGTGTAAACTAGATTTATTCAATACTGAGATGTGTGTGAATACGCATGATTTTATATACCGATTGATAAAACTCGAAAAATGTTTAGTTTTGAATTTAAAAAAAACCCCAGGATTTATTACACATTAAATGTATTAAAAATCATCAGATATGTTCACGAGTTCTGGTGTACATGTAATCATGTATAGTAAAAAAGAAGATCCCGTCGAAAATGTCTTATTCAGGACATAATTTGTATCACCGTCAACATAGCTAACAATCCGTTGTCATTTTAAACCCTTCAATTTACCTGAGTATTTTGATGTATGTACGAAAGCCGAGAAGGATCATTCGAGATTCGAGATTCAAAATACGAGATTCGAAATACGAGATTCAAGATTCGAAATTCGAGATTCAATATCTAAATTAACCAATCAAATCAATCAAATCAAGGAACTGAAAAAATGTATCCTAGCGACATCAAACTGTTCTAAATAAAAATCATCCGTGCATGCTCTTATATACAAATAAATGCTATGTTCACTTCTCCCTACCTAACTATATAATTATTTGTATTTACTTTTACACAGAATATCTAAGTAGACTAGATATAATGCAGTGTGTTTCGCGGATCTAAGTGATTTTGTGTGCCCTGGTGCATTTCCACCTGATGCGTTTGAACCCTTGGGTATTTCACCACCAGTAATAGTTTAAAACCCGGGTTTACTCACCCCTTTTGTGTAAAAATGCGGTTATGGTAGAGAACTTCATAGGCGTAGCTAATTTTTTCTGTAGGGGGGTCCTAGGCCAATTTTAAATAATTTTACTATGTAAATTTGATAAGCTCCAATTTTCCCGAGGAGGGGGTCCAGATCCCCTGACCCCCTCCTTTCTAGATCCGCGCATGAAGATTAGTACATGTATCTAAATAATCTAATTATATATAATCAGTCCGGTTTCACCAATAAATATAAGCATTACTTATCTTTTTATTGTATGCATACAGTCATACACTAGTACTATGATGATAAACAAATCATTGAGATAGTATCACATCATACGGAATTATTAATACATTTTTTTCCTTTTCCTCAGTAAACAACTTATTATGAGTCTTACTTTTGGAATTGTTTTCAATATAGAAGGATACCTACTCTCTACAATTAAAGGTACGGATGATAGGGTGCCAATTTGTTCACATTGCCGATTTCTTGTGCAGAGAACAGTAAAACTTATTAAAAATTAGATTGTGCATGAATATTTCAAAATTAATTGTTGCACATGCATTTTGTTATAATTCATTCATTGATATATCAACAAGAAAGAATAAAAGGTATAGACAATCATATGTATCACAGCCAAGTTAAGTTTCTCTGTAGTTTCCTACCCCCCCCCCCCCGCACCAAAATTGACAATAATTACATATAAATCATACAAATGTTTATTTTGTTTGTAAGTAAATCTCTCAAGATGTAAATAAGCACTGCAAACAAAGATGTGTGTATTTAATATACTACTACATTACACTTAGCCAGATAAAATGTAATCAGGGTGAAGCTACAAGGGGCGAGTGGTGCAAATTTACCAATTTGTCGCCATACACACAGAACACCAAATAAAGAAATTGTGAGTGGTGTGTGGAATGCATAAAAGATGGCGGCAAATTATCTCAGATAATCAGTGCAAAAACCAACAAATAGGCTGTTATTTGTTACCTATCCTGCAGAAACATTGATAAAAAATGTTATCATCACATTACATAGCCGATTAAGTTAATGTGTACATGTACATATGGTCAACGTACATGTAATTCTAATATACAAGAAGGTGGACGTATCAGGCGGGGATCCAGAAAATTAAATTTCAAAAATGATTGGTTGAATTAAATGCTTTGAAAATTGTTTTGAACTATCGCACGGGTCAAAATGCATGATAGAAGCTATGTACAGTGTAATTGGAAACTTTCATTTTATATCAATATGTAGTATTACCTATTATAACAAATGAGAGTATAGCACAACTGCCACACGCAATACATGTCCTTTACCGGCACCACCTCCCTCCCCATAAAAAAATGAAACAATTGTCGTTTTATTTGCTAAAATGTGTGTGGTTCAAGATTTTTCTAAAGGACATACCGAAAGAGTCGTACGTTTAAAACTAATTTTGTCAAAATTTTTAGATTCATTTGGTTATATTTTAGTCCATTTGGGTAAATAGATGCACCATCGCAGCTCTAATTTATATATAATCAGGCCATAAATTCAAAATATTTTCAAAAATTAATAGCTTTAAATCCAGTGGATAAAAAAAGGAAAGCAAGTCGAACTCGATGAGTGCTTATACCTGTGTTGATTGAATGGTACAGTCGGATAAGCGCAAAAAAGTCCCGTCTACTCTTTCCTATCCTATATTTATTGGAATATTAAATCCGATTATAAGAGTCAAATTAAAAATCAAGTATGGATATGTACCTGTTTATTGAAAGTAAAACTACTCATAATTTATCTACAGTGCATCGTTATGGAGCTACAAAGAAAGTTTTACATTAATTTGCCGAGCCAAATAAAAAAATCTGGAAAACGAAGAGAAAAACAAAGTGGGGACAGAATAACTGACAAATTTATTAGGACTGTATAGGCCCCCCCCCCCCCTCTTGAAATGTGTATACTGAAAACAGATTATTGAGTACAACATCCGCACACAATTTAAAGTAAATTTCATGTTTTTTTATCATTTTCGCTAGCTAATGTAAGACATCACAAATACCTAAAACCCCCTCACGGAAAAGGAAATGCATGCTAGGTGATGAGAGAGAGAGAGAGAGAGAGAGAGAGAGAGAGAGAGAGAGAGAGAGAGAGAGAGAGAGAGAGTCGATGTAAATCACAGGTGCGCTAACACCGTTTAAATTAAAGCTTGCTAGTTGGTCTGCCCTGCCCTAGCTACCTCCTTTCTTTTCTCCTTTTAGAGGCTTAACTATTGTCTATATATGCTTGTATCAAATCAAATCAATTTCAAATTCTAAATCAAAATTGAATTTGACACTACAAAACTCTCTCTCTCTCTCTCTCTCTCTCTCTCTCTCTCTCTCTCTCTCTCTCTCTCTCTCTCTCTCTCTCTCTCTCTCTCTCTCTCTCTCTCATATCGACAATGGCATTGCCATACCCTACAATACACTATTCTTATCTAGATTGTTGTCGTTGAGGTTGTAAATCATTATATCTTCTATGGTTTAAATCTTTATCATAACCTATATTTTGACATGTTTCGTTTCATAGCTAAAACCACACTTAGTTTTAATTATTTAGATTAAACAGATCTTTCTTTGCGAGCCGATTTTTACACAGTTGGGGCGAATACACTTCGGGTTAAAATTGTTCGGGGGGAAATACATACAGGGTAAACAAAATCACTTAGATTCGCAAAACCAACAGTGTTATCACTAATCTAATTGTTTATACTGTGTGGGGTTAATTCATCAATGTTAATTTAACCATTTTATAACCACTATATAAGAGCTATTAAGACATTTATTTGTAGGAAAGAGCATGTACGAATGATCTTTATTTAGAACAGTTTGATGTTGCTAGGAATACAGGTTTCAGATCCATGATTTGATTGGTTAATTTAGATATTGAATCTCGAATTTCGAATCTTGAATCTCGTATATCGAATCTCGTATTTTGAATCTCGAATCTCGAATGATCCTTCTCGGCTTTCGTGTGTATGAGACTAGTTTCAAAATCAAACAAGAAAACATATTGACGCAAGCGTCAAATGGGCTGCAAAAAATATAATTGTTGTTTGAATCGTCATGGTTGATTATAAACTGTACATAAAAACCAATCACAAAGGGAAATTTTATATCTTTTAATACACTACAATTGAAGTTAAATATGAAAACAAACTACATAACCTATTTAGGAATCAAACATGCTATAATATCTGATATGAGAAAATGTAATATATGCAGATATGTATGTTTAGATAAACCTTTTATTCCGATAAATATCCAGATTTTTTTCGCCACAACAAGAAAAGGATCAAAAGCTATGTATGATGTATTAATAGTAATAGATCAGTAATCAAGCCATGTGCTCAGGAAAAGTGGGGGGGGGGGGAATCTTTGAAATAACTGACTTACAATGGAAAAGGATATATTCTATCCCAAATCTTACTACCAATAATGCCAAATTACAATGCCTACAATATCGCATAAATCATAACATTTTAACAACAAATAGTATTATGTTTAAAATTGGGAAAGAAGATTCAAAATTATGTAATCTATGTCAAAATGAAGAGGAAACAATATGCCACCTAATGTGGAATTGCCCAACTGTACAGCAGCTTCTTAATAACTTCATAAACTTATGCCAAATGAAAAATATTGATTTTAAACTGAGTCAAGATACATTCATGTTTTGAGAATACAAAACTAAAGAACATATTAGACAGAGCAATGTTATATTTATGCTAGCAATACATATACAGAAGCAGATGCTTTAAAAGTAACTTATCAGTCCTTGGAGTATAATACGAGATCGATTCATATATTAAGGCAATAAAATACACGTGACGATGCTAAAATAATCTTTTTTTTCTAAAGAAAAATACGAACAATTGATTTAGATTTTCACTTTTCCGTAAATAAAAAATTCTATAGTTCCTTGGACCCACCCACAATATCATTTTTTTGTAAGTGCACGATAGTGGTTTGTAATGTGTTCACGTTTCTTAAGTTAGCACCATCCATAGTTAACCTAATCAAAGACATGTTTTTAAAACAGTTAAGATATCTTTAGCCTTAAAAATTATGAAACATAGATTATTTTTTAGTATTTTCTTTAATCATTTCATAATTATCGGATACCTTTGTTAATCGTTTATATACGTATAGTTTGGTAAACCTATTTAGATCGTTTTTGTACGATGCGGGTATATGTAGTTACTGATGCTTATCATAATCACCATTTTTTAAGAGAGAGAGAGAGAAGAGAGAGAGAGAGAGAGATTATGATAGCTGTGCAGTTGCTAAACGGCTGTGGATAATTTTGTTTACTTGTGAATTTCGAAATCAAGGTCAGCTGCTGAACAGTGTGAGTTCTGGTGAACTTCGTCTGAGGTAGAGCCGCATCACGAATAACGCTGGTAAGTAGGCATGTTATTTGATTTTATAACATCATTTTAGGGGGGGGGGGGTATTGTGCGCATAACTAACATAATGGTTTTGCCGGTAAGAAACCAGAATTTGAATTTTCTAACTGAAAATTAGCTGTCAGTTATTGTGCAAAAATGTAAATTGCAGTTAGTGTCCTATCGGCAACACCAATTAGGCCGCCGAATTAGCACTTCTGCTCGTTGGAAGTGGGTATAGCGATTTATATATATTTTTAGAGTTGATTTAAGCAGTTTTACATGGCAATCCGGTGTAAAGAAGAATGATGACCCCGTAGAATAATGACTGGGGGTCATTTTTCGACGTAGAATAATGACCTCCTTGCTGTAGAATAATTTAGATTTTTTCTGAAGAAAAAAGACCTAGGGGAAGAGTAATGACCCTCGTAGAAAAATGACCCCCGCTCTTAACAAGAATAGAATTGGGTCCCCCGTATCCAAGATATCTGACTCTGAAATTAATTGAATTTTACAATTACTTGTAAAGAAATCGCTTTATATATTTATTCATATCCGTAGCAAACACTGAACAACACAAGACTTACATTGCCACAGATAGATTGTTAACAGTTACGTCGACGTCTCTTCTTTCGTCGACATATGACGTTGCACTTGTGTAGAAATCTCTTGAACTGTATTTGATACTTCACCATTCATCCAAGATTTATTATTTTAACAAAGATATTTGATTAAAAATTTATGCACAGCTTACTAAACTATATTTCATCGAGATTTTACAATTGCATCGACACAAGTTGCCAGGTCTACACGTGCTGTAATTAGAAATCTGTGTAGGTGTTGCTACTGTTGCATAGCCATTTCGTAATTAAAAAAAAGAAAACAAAAGCAAATCACATTCATGCACAATGAGTAATAAACATTCTCTCTCAGAGGAGATTGTGTAATAAATAACGAAAAATAATCATGTCAGATTTATTGTTGTAATATTATAATCGACATTCTAACCATTTGTTGTAATGTTGTATTTGTGATAATGAATAAAACTGTATTTTTTTCAGAGCAATTGTGTGGAGAGTACCATGACTATAGTAAATCTTAAATAGATTATAAACACTGATCGAATATAATAAAAAGAGATTACTTCTAAAAGCGTTGATAAGATAAAAAAAATCATTTACATGTTCACATTTAAAATGTTACTCTTTACTTTAATTAAGTTTCATAGCAATTTTAGGTGAAAGTAACTACAGTGCATCTGTGATTACCGTGTAGGAACGGACCTGAAGTATAATGTGTTACCTTACACAGAGTTCTTAACGAGGCTATGATGGTCAACAAATTAGCCATCAGATCTACTTTCAACTTGAATTTAGTTTTAAAATTTCTTCTTTGTAGTTTTTCTTCTTAGGATATTTAAATAGTTTAATAATGACCACGACCACCGAGCCCTCTTATAATATTTTGATTCAAGGTTCCTCGACTTAAAAATATTTTGATTGATGGAAAAATAAAGAATCTTCTTTTTTTGAATATGCATGATTTCATAAAACAGAGGCCAATATCGGCTTTGAATTATTTTATGTGAATTCTTATGTTATATGTTTTTAAGTGAAACGGAAAAAATACGTTTTGACTGCGAACAAAGTATTTAAGATTTGATAGAATGGTCATTTGAGTAATAATTCCACCAGGCTGATTTTTTAAAATTATGTCGGCAATAAAGTAAGAAATAATTTTTTGTTCGAGTTCTCTCAGTACTTTGATGATTTTCCTTATTGCCCATTAGCTTCTACTGGCTTAATGATTGTTATCAAGTCACCTCTTTCTTCGCCAATAAAGATAATTTTGTTTTATAGCGTCTTCTTTCTCGATATAATTTTAATGTCTTGTCACTCGTAATAATGAGATACATGTAAATGTAACTCGTGAAGATGAAAATCATACCCCGATACAATACGACAGTATCTTATTCTAAAATATATCCCTTCCTTCATTTTAAGTTTATTTGAATATGAAGTATAATTTCTGTTACTTTCTGAAAACTGCAATAAAAATTACAATATTGTAAAGATTATTTCACAAATAATAATGAAAATAATTTGAATGGGCTCATTATTTTACAGGGGTCACTTTTCTTCATGTAGAGTGTGTTCATTATTATGTAAATGACACTTATTCTTCAGACAAAAGGGTCATTCTTCTACTATTTAGAATACTGATCGGAGGTCATTATTCTACGTCGAAAAATGACCCCCGGTCATTGTTTTTCTTACGCTGGAAGTGAAAAAACACAAACCATCACCGCTGGCAAGACTTGGTATTTCGAAACAATGTAATATATTCAAAAGCATTGTTTTTCAAGAAAACGTACTTTAAATACTTTAAAAATAGTCAGATTAAAAATGATAAGAACAAGTGAGATATTTTTGCAGTCGTATGTATCGTATGTATTCCTACGCAAAAGTTTAATATTTCTTTGATAATTTTTCCATAAATATTTTGATTATTGATGCATAACGCATCGTAGAGGTTGATGGCGTAATTATAGTATATTTAATATTACACAACAGGAATCATATTTGGTTTTAAAAATGAAAAATAAAATAAAAACAAGGATTTATAACATCTGCAATGTATTGAAAGTCATTAAAAATGTTAGCGAGTTTTGGTGTACATGTAATCATTCAAAGTACTAAAGAAGACTACATCCAATACTTCATATTAAGTACAAAATGTGTATCACAGTCAAGGTGGCTAACAACCCGTTGCTATTTCATTTCTCTTACATGTGAAGGAGTACTTTAGTGAACAAAATTTCAAATTCAAATGATGATTCTGAGCTATTAGGATGAGTTTAATATGCTTTAACCAGATAAGGTAATTTTCTTTTTAAAAGTATTGTAAAATTTTGTGAAAAGAGAAAATCATTTTTATATTTAGTTATGGGGTAGATTTTGGGTATTAAACTATGGTGGAGAAAAAATGTTTACGTTCTATGTGGATTTGTCACGTACCCGATTACATTAATCATGATAGATATCAAAATTTCTGATATAATAATCTTCTACATCTTGATTGTTCAGAATAGAATGTCACATTCATCAGTGGAGAGTTGGGTGGACGGATTGAACGGGAGATGGACGCCGTTGCTGTTTCTTGTCTTGGGCGTTTTCTCTTTGATAGGACAGTTGTACGTGGGGCCTGTGGCGTGCAATTTCCCTCAAGAATTTTCAGAATCTAACGTAAAATATGGTACATCACGATGTTTTACTGCGACCAATCTTTACGTCTCACGTTTTGAACCCATGTTGGTTTTCAGCAACATGAAAGATACCAAATATATTGTGCCGACTTTATATCAATACGTTCCGTTAATTCTGATAATGCAAGCCATTTTCCTACGGATTCCATATATTCTTTGGAAACTAGGAGAGAAAAAATTAGGTATTCACTTTTCCGTAAAATCTGGGAACACGAATGACAACACCAGAACAATCGGGAAAAGTCTTGCTTTGTACCTGGAGCAATGGATCAAAGACAGAAAAATCAACATCCTATCCATTGGGGCATTTACAATATTCCAATTGTTCGTGAAGCTGCTTTATTTTCTAAATGTCTCAACCCATCTGGGTGTGTTAGATCCTTTCCTAAAAGAAAAAAACCAGACCAGTTTTGGTTCTCAGGTGCTCGGAAATATACGAGTAAACGATGCACACTTCTTTCAAACCTCTCCGGCTTTTCCTAGAGAAATACTGTGCGACTATGAGATACGTCATCTGTCCACTGTCCAAAGATACACAGTACAGTGTATCCTTTCATTTAATCCGTATCTGGAACAGATCATGGCTGTCGTCTGGTGGTGGTTGATCTTCCTTGTGGCTGCAACTGTAGCCGATGGTCTCATTTGCTTTTTTGGAGCTGTCCTGCCGTGTTTCAGGGTGTGGTAAGTATGAATAGAATAAGAATGTAAGAAAAGATAGAGAGGCCTCTAATTTATTATAACACATTCATGAAGATATGCATGTTTGTGGATAACCTTAAATATCTCAAAATGGTTATTTTTATATTTATATCCATAGCTAAATCATGTTGCCAAAAAAACATTTCATTTTTTTGTAAATGTAAAGATAAATTTATACCTCATCAAAATTGTGATTAGTCCGACTGCTAACGATTTACTTTTTAAGTATGAATAGAATATGAATTATTAAGGAAAAGACAGAAAGATCCAATTTTTTCTTTAATACATTAATTATAAATTTATATGGATTGATTTAATTTGTTTCAAAACATTCATTGCAGGTAAATATAAAGAAAATAAATGTAAATAGCATTGATTGTTTATTTCTTATGTATATCTTTAGCTAAATTTTGTTACAAAAAACCGGCACGTTCATTTTGTATATGTACATGTAAAAACAAATAAACCTCATTAAAACAATGCGCTATGTCGGACTACTAACGGTTTACACTTAGATGTATATTATGTTTTGTTATATGTGTGGATTTAAGGTTTCTCCACCCTCGATGTTTTTATGGTTTAATCTGTGTAATTTTTGTTTAAATTTGATGATTAATATGCAAACAATCAAATTAAAGTTAAATATTGGTATGTTGCAAATATTTTGTTCATGCTGTAGGAGCTAACACAAGTACACTATCAGGACAGTTATAGCAACGACTGCTCTCTTATCAAACATCACATTTATTTTAACTAATTTCGATATAATAAAGCAATTTTTAAAAGATATTAATCGCAATCCTTTATTTTAAGTATTTTAACATTTTAAGGCCATTTAAAATTGCCAGTATGAAAGCTATCACATTTACAGTGCATTTTGATACGATTTTTCAACCATGAATAAGTACAGTTTAGCAACATAAAACGTCTATAACTTTTGAAATAATGGTTCAAACTCACTGAAAATTGGTACATTTGTAATTCATTATATATCCTATCGAAATCTGCAAAGAAATATTTACCTTGTCTGGTAAAAAATTATGAATTGTGGTCTCTGTCAAGTTTGCCTATATACGGTTTTATCAGTTTTTCATTGAATTCAGCGATTTCAACTCAAACTACTCTCTATGAATTGTTAAACATTGGTGTCATTTCACTTAACATAGCTTAAAATGTGTTAAACACAAGTATAAATCAAGAAATATTGGCAAAACTATGCACCACATGACACTATTATTATAACCGATAACGGTAAAATATTCCGGATTGCTCACAATGACGTCACACGACAATCGAAAGACCTTAAAGCAGACCATGACTTGAGCATGATGGATTTCTCTAATAGAATATGTTTGAATCATAAAAATATTAAAAAATCAATTCCTTTAAAATTGAATGATTTTTTTTCCCTGGTGTAACAATGTTTTGGCAGAAACCGCAATATCTGACATATTTATCTATTGAGCAGACAGGTATATAAAAATATGTAAAATATGAATATGTTTTATTCAGAACATGAATCAAAAAGGTCTGGGAAACTGAGCTTTTGGTCTCATCACCTTTGCTCGATAATCAAAAATTCCAAATATTTAACTTGCTTTCATAATTAAAAAATAAAATACAATTTCAAATTTTTATGAATCTCTTAACCGAAATTTAACAAATTAGCAACTTACAAACACAATACATTAACTGGTCAATGTTTTTTCATTTGTAATGGCTAAAAGAGTACACTTTGTTCTCCAATTTTATTTAGGTTCGTAAAGTCCAATTTATTGCGTGTTGAACTTGGAAATTTGAACCAAACATTGACAGAACAGAACATCAGCAGATTCTCCAACAACAAGCTAGGAGAGGACGTCATCGTATTTCTAAAGCACATTCAAGACCAAGAAAATGGATGTGTGGTCATGGAAACCATTACAGAATTGTGGAGGTTATCCCACAGCGGCAGCGTGCAATCCGTCCCATTGGGCGAATCCTCCCCTTTACTTCTTGGAGGGACAACCGAGGTCTCCAATCCATCAGCCCCATCGTATAGTCAACATGGTGAACATCAGCGTGAACCTTGGAAGAATGAAGGTCAAGGTCACCAGCATCCATCCAGTCTGTATCCATCGTATTCAAGCAGAGCTTGAGATAGTTAAAGTACCACTGTTGAACCATTGGCTGTTCGATAAGGCTTGGTGATTCTTTAAAAATTGTTTATCATATTCACTACTTCTGTGTTATATTTTATATATTCTTATGTACTTGAATGTATATCCAAACATATGTATCCCAAAATATAAAACTCATTATATTTCAATTTTATTAATAAATTTAAGTTAGTGTTTGATATTGCTTCGTTAATTAGCATGAAGAAATAAAAATCACGATCAAATGAATAAAACGAGCTCTAAATGCCTTAATTGTAATTCAATGTTTACATATTCGTAAATAGATTAAATAAAAAAAAGTTGATCTAAAAATAAATATTTATTTCAGAGAATTAGCACATTCAGGAATTTTATTACACTGGACATATCCATTGCAAGCAGGTCCTGTAAAAGGTCCCATTACTAATCGAAAGTTGATTTTTTTCCCAAAATGTAATTGAAAAATTCCCACATAAGGATACTGATATTGTATCTATGCTGAATGAGATATCCTTATCAAAATATCTGAGTGTTCTGTTAATAGGAGGTGTCAGCAAGCATTGAGCTTCACACAATATTTACATGGAGTGTTGAATAACATATTTATGGATGAAATTTTATGAAGCAGATGCTTATAGATAATCTTAAAAAAAATAAAGTTACCAAGATACATACTCTCTTGTTTCCATGACAACCAGGCCAGATTCTTATTTCTTATTACAGATATTTATTTGACCAAATGTAATATATATTAATTATTTTATTACCAAACTTTAGTTGAATTTAAAACAATGTGTCAGAAAGTGTATTAAAAGCATTTTATTGCTTCTACGAGATAATAGAGTTTTTAGCATACAAACAAGTTACAGATTGGGTTATACAGCGCCAAATTCTATTTCTTATTACCACAAAGTTCTCATTAAAACAATGCCAGATATATTCCAGAACTTACAAAATATAAATATTCCATGGCAAGGAAACATTCATGGACAACCACACACTCATACCAAAGAAAGAAGAGAATAAATTTAGGACCGACAACTTACTTTTGGGACACTATTATGATTTTTGCCATTTTTAAGGAGCACATGAACATGCAAAATAATCAGGGTTAAAAATTATTTAACCTAAAGCTGAATCTTATTGTGAAATGATGCAATAAGTCATTGTATTACTTTCTGCAAGAGCTAGTATGTTTAAGCTATTGTATAACCATTTCCGGACTGTACAGTGTTAAACGAGGCCATTACAGATAATCATAGTTTTACTAAGCATACATTTACCCAAACTATGAAAATATCATACCCCAAGACGTATCACTATCTTTAATAATGTATGCTGATGACATGGTTATATTATCTGAATATCCACAGGGCTTACAAAACATGTTTGAAACACTTCATGAGCATTGTAATGACTGGAAACTATCAGTTAATGTATGTAAAACAAAACTAGTAGTTTTTAGACAATCTGGACGTTTGAAAGGTAAAGGAGGTTAAAATTGTTAGTCAATTTACTTATTTAGGGCTAACACTATCATATACTGATAGCTTTTCTCTCATTTACAACTGCATACCAAAGAAGAAAATATATGTTTAAGCTTATGAAAACAATGAAATATGTGTACCTTAACCATGTTAAATTACTCGTTCATCAATTTTTGATACATATGTAGGTAGTGTATTGAGCTATACAAATGAAGTATGTGGATTTCATAAAGCTGATGCTATTTAAAAAAAAGAATATTTCTAATACGAAATGCGAAAAGGTCTTCTGCTCTCATGTTTCATAAATTTCAGAAAAACATCATATTATAAATATATTTCAACATGGACCATTTCTTGTGCTTTGATGACGTCATGTAAATGGGTAATTTCCCGCATTTTTTCAAAGCATGAAAATTCCATCAGTTTTTCTTCACATTCAAGAGTAGGAGGTGAAGAGCGCAATGTTGCTCCAAAACCATTTTTAAATAAATCATATTTATTAAATATATATATATATATATATATATATATATATATATATATATATATATATATATATATATATATATATATATATATATATATATATATATATATATATATATATAAAAAACATTATCGAAGCTCTTCTAAAGCTTTTTTAAAAATTAGTATAGGTTCTAGGACTTTATTTGGTACAATGTAAAAAAGTAAGTTCAGCCATTGTGAAAATGAATACTTTGGAGCCTTAAAGAGCGAGAACAGATTTATTTAAAATATGTTTGACGTCGTAGATAAAATACATGAAAGCATCATAAATCAAATCAATTATGACATTATACCAGAGTTAGCACATCAAAGCAGTAAAGCAATGATAGTCACATAATCAGTGTCCTGTTTCTCTTTAAACTCTTCATTTTGGATAGGATATAAAAATTGTTAAAATTTAAGACCAGTCTCTTTCCAAAAGTGAAATAACTGCAAAACTAGTACAAAAGGAGACCAATAATCTAAATTCAGTTAAGATAAAGGTCCATACCCCACTTGATAAATAAAATGCGTACAGATTTTTTTTATATTTTTCAAACATGTATATGAGCATATGTTCTTATCAAATTTTACTCAGTTGGCTGGTCCATCGGTATCATTAAAGCTATGGCCGTGGCTAAAAATAGAACCGATTTCGGAAAACGGCGCTTTTTTCATACATAATGAATCTAAGCCTAAGCCTGAAATTTTACTTTCACAAAATCATTTTTTGACTTGTATCCTATGTAAAATGAAGGAATTATCATTTCAAAACAAATAATTTTTTGTTCACTTGCTTTTTCATTAAAATATAGATAAATCTGCTAACAAATGAGATAAAATGATTTAAATTTTCAAAGCGAATTTAAGCTCTTGTAATTTTATTTACGTACAGAATTCTCTGAAATATTGATATTATTTACCCCTTAACGTCCTTAATCAATTGGAAATAAAATTACCCAAAGGACCGGCCTTTTCAGGATCACAATGGGCGTATTTTTGGTAAAAAACATTAAGATATATATTTTGAAAAAAGATCCGTAAAAATAAAATTGTGCATAGGTTTATTATTTCATCACTCTAAAAAAATATGTTTAGTTTATTGTTAAATAGAAAACATGATTTAAACAAACTGTTGATTAATCTGTATTATTTAAATCGCAAAAGATGGTATCTTTTGGAATCTTTAAGTATAATGGATCGAGATCGGTATTTAGAAATTGCAGTCACACGCGTGGATACTGCTAACTACCTGATAAGCTTTTAAGACAAACCTCTATTCAACCTTTTTTTAACTGGTTTAAAGACTGTTCTTAAAATGAAATAACTTTTCTTCAGCGTATGGTTTTAATTCTAAAAACATTTTTTGTGTGGAAAATATATATATGCTCGTTGCTAAGCGAAAGGGTAAAGATGATATCGGTCAAATTATTTCCCCTTGTGTATTTATCTCCCTTATGCACTGGAATAGATCTCCGTCGGGATTTCATTTTGGGTGTTTATGGACTTTCGGGGATTAATGTTCAATTATTTGGATTAAATTCAACCTTATAATGCATTGATGTTTATGCAGGAAAACAGTAAGAGGTCTATATTTTCAAAACGAGTACGCAATCGACACAACCCAGTCAAGTTTTCATTTCGCTGATTAATAGGCCTAATTGATTGCAGTTGTCAGTATTTTGAATAGCTTTGTTTTGAATCAATTTCTAGGTCAGCTTGATTTCAGAACAAATTAGACCCGGCCTCGTTAAATTACATCTTTTAACGCTAGCTCTCAATTAGATCGGGCACGGACAAGACGTAATAACGCGTGAATTACGTCAGACGTTGTTTTGTGACGTATGGATAATTACCTTAAAGGATGACTGCACTTAAGGGTGTTGTTTACTCAGGGTTTGAGTTCTCAAGTTCGGATTGTTTTAAAGTTCAATGCCATGAGTAAAATTTGTTCTAAACACAAAAACTATCTGTGAAATGAATTATTATTGACATAACATTCGATATTTCTACTATGTTATGGGATTATGCCAAAACAAAAATAGACTTTTAGCCAAACAGAGGAAATTCGGACTAAATTTTGCAGATTTTGTTTTCTCTTAAAATATCTTTGAAAGTACTCTAATATTAAAAGTTAAGATTTTATATTTTAGTCTATATCATTTTGCATATTTTCTGGTAGTTTTACCTCATTTATTCATTACAATAACCGTATGACATGAATTTAAAAAATATTGAAATATGCTTAAAAACGAGCGCATCAAAATTTTGATAATTGACCTCATTTAAATTATATGCCAACAGAATAATATCAATATAAGTAGTTTAATAGCATAAATGTTAATGTATTATCATCATTCAATTTTTTGTAAAATTGGATCAAAAATGGGTAGGAATTTGAAAAGTGATAGAGGAAATTCGGACAGGAGTAATTATAAAAATTTTGAAGGAAAACTTAATGCTTTGTACGTATTTAGTGTCACTGCCATTCATAAATTGTATTTCATTTTCAAAAGTGTTAAGCAATTATTATTATTTTCAAGAAAATCTCAATCATAGTGTAAAATTTTAAGTGATTTTCCTTTAATTTTCCAAAATAATACAATGGCGATTAACTCAAAAAGTAGGTCATTGACCTACTTTTTTGAAAATGAAAAATAACACCACAATAAAAGGTCTATAACACACAATAGTTGGTTTTTCATTATCATCAGTGGAATTCTTTTTTTCATTCTGAGTAAACGTCATCCTTAAGGAAATTTAAAAAAAATTGTAACAAAATTAAATGTTAAACCTGTAGGAATCCACAGGATGAACCTCTGCCATTCGGTCAACTGAAAGTTGATTGAAAAGTAACTAAAATGTGTTTGAATTGCATAGCTGTGCCATTCAGTAACTTTTCAAGACCATTCAGTTAACATTCAGTTGACCGAATGGCAGAGGTTCATCCTGTGATTGTCCTACCTATTGCCTTTTTCTTTAAAGACATCAACATGGTTAATTTATATTTATAAATAAACGACAGTATCCGAGGTATTGTATTTTACTGAAGACAGAGAGAGATAGATAAAGAGAGAGATAGAGAGAGAGAGAGAGAGATTCTGATATATGTGCAGTTGTAAAATGGAGGCTGTGAGTAATGTTGTTTACATTGGTTATTTCAAAATCTAGGTCAGCTGCTGTACCGTCAAGGATAAACAAATCGTGTTCTAGCGAACTTTTCATCTGTGCTAAGGCAACATCGAAAAGGCTGGTGAGTATAGACACTTTTTTATCAGAGTGTAAGTTTTATCCTTTTTTTTTTCATGTTTTTATTTCAAAATTATGGTTTGCATGAATAACAAAATGGTTGTAACATACACATGCAATGAAGCAAGCATTTAAGGATGAAATATCAAAAAGAGTGTATGCCTATTGTTTGTATTGGTGTAATTAATTATCAAGCAATCAGTAAAAAAAATATATATATAAAACCTCGATGTCGAACCAAAAATCACAGATAAAAAGTAAACTTACAAATAAATAGGTTAGTGCTGTACTTGTCCGGGAGGCGTGTTGAGATCACAGATGTAGCCTAAAATCGCTTTATTTAATACTGTATTGGATACGTTTACGTTCTATGAGGATTGGTCACGAATCCAGCGATTTTTTGCATATAAATGACCAATTCATTTCATATGAAATTGACCCTGAGGCAACTATTTCATATAAGGACATTGTATATGAATGCTGAAATTCTCTATGTAAACCTAGAGACTGTCCCTTTAAGATATATCTATGATATACTGCAGAAACTCGTAACAATGCTAAAAAGATCCTGTTTTTTTCTAAACAATTTGCGTACTTGTTGGTGTCTTGAAAAAGAGTATATCCGGACAAAAATAACAACAACTGGTTTGGATTGTGACTTATCCGTAAATAGAGTTCTATAGTTCCTCAGACCCCAGTTTTGTAAGTACGCAATGGTGGTTGGTAATGTGTATACGTTTATTAAATTAGCCCCATCCAAAGTTAATCTAACCTTAGAAAAGTTTCTAAAACACTTAAGATATATTCAACTAAAAATATAATGACACAAATATTTTTTAGTGTTTTCTTTTAACATTTCATTATCAGATTCTGATAACGGTGCAGTTGCCAAACGGCTGTGAGTAACGTTGATCACTTGTGAATTTCGAAATCAAGGTCAGCTGCTGAACTGTTTGAGTTCTGGTGAAGTTTTCATTAGAGGTAAAGCCACATCACGAATAACGCTGGTAAGTAGGCATGTTATTTAATTCTTCAGTTTAAATCATAACATCAATTTTTTCTCTTTTGTGTGAAAGGGACAAACGTTGTGCGCATAACTGGTTTAAACGTTACGAAACCAGAATTTGAATATTCAAACTCAAAATTAGTTTTCAATTATTTACAATTATCGTGCACAAATGTAAATTGCAGTTTAGTGTTCTAGGCACAACAGCATTGGGCCGACAGATTACCACTTCTATTTGTTGGAGGGAGTATAACGATTTATATTTATTTTTGGGAGTTGATTTTCGTTGACTGTCTTATGCAGTTATCCTGGCAATCTGGTGTAAAGAAGGATAATGACCCCCGTACAATAATGACCGAGGGTCATTTTTCGACATAGAATAATGACCCCCCCCCCCTTGCTGTAGAATAATTGGATTTTTCTGAAGAAAAAAGACCCATGGGTGATTTTTCTATATGTTAAACATGACTTTGAAATTACTTGAATGTTCACTCTGTTCAGCGTATTTTGAAGTTATAAACACCGAACTTATAAAGAAATCGCTGTACATTATTTTTTCCATATCCGTAGCAAGCACCGAAAAACACAAGACGTACATTGCCAAAGAAGGATGTCGACGTCTCATCTCTCGTCGTCATATGGCGGGAAAATGACAATTGTGTAGAAATCTCCTGAAAAGTACTTGATATTTTATCAGGAATAATTCTTACCAACATTTTATATAGCTTTATGATGTAAACGAAGATATTTGATTTAAAAATTTATGCACAGCTTGCTAAACTATATTTTATTGCGATTTTACGAATTGCATCGGCAACAAATGCCCAGGTCTACACGTGTGTGGTTAGAAATCTGTGCAGATGTTGCTACTTCTGCATAGCCATTCCGTAATTAAAAAAAAAACAAAAGAAAAACACATGCATACACAATGAGTAATATACATTCTCTCTCAGAGGAAATTGTTTGATAATTAACGAACAATAATCATGAAAGAATAGTTGTTGTAATAGTATAAGCAATAATCATTGGAGAATAAGTTGTCATTCGAAGAATGACGTATATTTTCGTGAAAAAAGACTATAGAGGCAGGAATATGCATTTAAATTTCTAGGAGAAAGTGATTTTTAAAAATCGTTTTACGGTAGTTTTGTTCTCTCCTACGTAATACATATACAATGTATATCGATATTCTAATTGTTGTAATGTTGTATTTGTGATGATGAATGAAACTTTATTCTTTCAGAGTAATTGTGTGAAGAGTACCTGACTATTGTAGATCTTTAATAGATAATAAACACCGATCGAATATATTAAAATGAGATTACTTCTAAAAGCGTTGATTATAATAAGTTAAAAAAATCATTTACATGGAGGTCACATTTAAAATTTTATTCTTAACTTTAATAGTATTTCAATAGCAATTTTAGGTAAAAGTAAATAAATGCATCTGTGGTCTTCGTGTAGGAACGGACTGTGTATAATGTGTTTCCTTACACGGAGTTCTTAACGAGGCTAGGTGGTTAACAAATTAACCGTCAGATCTACTTTCAACTTTAATTTTAGTTTCCTATATCTTTATACAGAGCTCTTCTTCTTAGGAGATTTAAAAATAGTCTAAAAACGGGCTCGACCATCGAGCCCTCTTAATATTTTGATTCAAGGTTCCCTCCTCGACACACAGATATTTTATTTGATGGAAAAATAAAGAATCTTTTTTTTTTAAATATGCATGATTTCACAAAACAGAGACCAATATCTGCTATAATGAATTATTTTAAGTGAATTTTTATGTAAAATGTTGTTAAGTGAATTGGAAAATATACGTTTTGACTGCGAACAAGGTATTTTAGATTTGATAAATTTGTCATTTGAGTAGTAATTCCATCAGGCTGATTTATTAAATCATGTCGGTAATAAAGTAAGATATAATTTTTTGTTCGAGTTCTCTCAGTAATTTGATGCTTCTACTGGCTTAATGATTGTTGTTAGTGGCTGCTATTTTCATCGTGGTTATAATGGATACAACTAGAGTAATCTTTTTATAGTTTTGGTTCCATCATTAATTCTGGGGGATGCACTTTCATACCCAGTAGTTTGTAGTAGGGGAAAATCGCCAATGCAAGTATAATTCATGAACTATATCGATCGAGTCTGCGTTTTCTTCGCCAATAAACAAAATTTTGTTTTCTAGTGTCTTGTTTCTTGATATAATTTAAATGTGTTGTCATGCGTAATAATGAGATACATGTAAATGTAACTCGTTAAAACGAAAATCAACCCCGATACAATACGGCAGGATCTTGTTCTAAGATAAATCACTTCTTTAATTTTAAGTTTATTTGAAAATGAAGTATACTTTCTGAAAACTGCAGTAAAAATTACAAGATTATTTCATAAATAATAATACAAAAAAATTGAAGGGGGTCATTATTTTACAGGGGTCACTTTTCTTCATGTAGAGGGTGTTCATTTTTATGTAAATGATATTTATTCTTCAGATAAAAGGGTCATTCTTCTGCCTTCTTTTCTATTCTTCTAGCATATTGACCAGGGTTCATTACTCTACGTAGAAAACTTACCCCCGGCCATTGTTCTACGGGGGTCATTATTTTTCTTTCCGCCGGAAGTGAAACAATGTTTTGGCCTATGCACAAATCATCACCGCTGTCAAGACTTAGTACTTGCAAACTGTTGGATAAATTCAATGTAATATATTCAAAAGCATTGTTTTTCAAGAAAACTTATTATAGTCAGATTTTAAATGGTAAGAACAAGTGAGATATTTTTACAGTCGTGTGTATTCCTATGCAGAAGTTTAATATTGCTTTGATATGATTTTTCATAAATATTTCGATTATTGATACATAACGCATCGTAGAGGTTGATGGCGTAATTATAGTATCTTTAATATTACACAACATGAATCATATTTGGTTTTAAAAATGAAAATAAAATAAAAACAAGGATTTATTACATCTGCAATGAATTGAAGGTCATTAAAAATGTTAACGAGTACATGGTGTACATGTAGTCATCCATATTTTTAAAGAAGACCCCGTCCAAAACTTATTAATAAGTACAAAATTTGTATCACAGTCAACGTGGCTAACAACCCGTTGCTATTTCATTTCTCTTACATGTAAAGGAGTACTTTAGTGAACAAAATTTCAAATTCAAATGATCATTCTAAGCTATTTAGAGGAGTTTAATGTGCATTAATCAAATAAGGTAATTTTCTTTTTAAAAATTATGATAAAATATTGTGAGAAGCGTAAACATTTTCATATTTAGCAATGGAGTATTTTTTTTGTATTAAACTATGGTGGAGAAAAAATGTTTACGTTCTATGTGGATTTGTCACGTACCCGATTACATTAATCATGATAGATATCAAAAGGACTCTGTGCGGTATGGTCAAATATCTGCCCCCGATTTCAACCGATTTTTAAATCGTATCGTATAAAAATGAAATCTTCACAAATCATTGTTAAGAGGATGCCTATAACTTTAATCTTGATTTTAGCCATTATTGCTCACTCGCTGTTTATCTATGACGTCACCTTAATGACCTAATTCCCGCAAATTTGCATATAAATGAAAATATTCTCATTTTTGCTCTACATTTTGCATTCGGAAGTATAGAGCGCAGGTCTGCTCAAGTGCAATTTTAACATATGTTTTTCTTCAGATAGGTATACATATCATACTAAAAAATGGTACTTGAGCAAGCCTGCGCTCGATGTTTCCCAGTCGAAAAATCATCGGAAAACACCCATATTGTGCCACAAAACATCAATTTATCAAAATAATGCAATATTCATGACGTCATTTCTACATTATGACGTCACTGTGGTGATAATCTATTACACCTTTATTTCCAATATGATTTTAACTATCTTTCACCTTATTTTAAAGCTCTTTCTAGAACTTTAATTTTGGGGGGGGGCAAAAATTGCATAAAAGCGCACTTAGTCCTTTCTGACATAATAATCTTCCACAGCTTGATTTTACAGTTTAAAGAATAGAATGCCACATTTATCGGTGGAGAGTTGGGTGGACGAATTGAACGGAAGATGGACGCCGTTACTGTTTTTTGTGTTGGGCTTTTTCGCTTTAATAGGACAGTTGTACATGGGACCTGTGGCGTGCAATTTCACTCCAGAATTTTCAGAATCTAACGTAAATTATGGTACATCCCGATGTTTTACTGCGACTAATCTCGCCGTCTTACCATTTAAATCCATGTTCAGAGGTCCATTGGTTTTCAGCAACAGAAAAGATCAAAAATGTGTTGTGCGGACTTTATATCAATACGTTCCGTTAATTCTGATAATGCAAGCCATTTTCCTACGAATTCCATATATTCTGTGGAAATTAGGAGAGAGAAAATTAGGTATTCACTTTTCTGTAAAGTCTAGGAACACGAATGACAACACCAGAACAATCGGGAAAAGTCTTGCTTTGTACCTAGAGCAATGGATTAAAGACAGAAAAATCAACATCCTATCCATTGGGGCATTTACAATATTCCAATTGTTCGTGAAGCTGCTTTATTTTCTAAATGTCTCAACTCATCTAGGGCTGTTAGATCCTTTCCTAAAAGAAGAAAACCAGACCAGTTTTGGTTCTCAGGTGCTCGGAAATATACGGGAAAATGATGCACGCTTCTTTCAAACCTCTCCGGCTTTTCCTAGAGAAATAATGTGCGAATATGACATATGGACTCTGACCACTGTCGAAAGATACACAGTACAATGTATCCTCCCATTTAATCCGTATCTGGAACAGATCATGGCTGTCGTCTGGTGGTGGTTGATCTTCCTTGTGGCTGCAACTGTAGCAGATGGTCTCATTTGCTTTTTTGGAGCTGTCCTGCCGTGTTTCAGGGTGTGGTAAGTATGTGTAGAATAAGAATGTAAGACAAAATACAGAGGCCAAAATTTTAATTAATTATAACACTTTCATCAAGATATGCATGCTTGTGGACAACCTTAAATCTCACAAAATGGTTATTTTTATATTTTTACCCATAGTTAAATCATGTTGCCAAAAATACATTCCATTTTTAATAAATGTAAATACAAATTTATACCTCATCAAAAATGTGAATAGTCCGACTGTTAACGATTTACTTTTTAAATATGAATAGAATATAATTTATTTAGGAAAAGATAGAAAGATCCATTTTTTCTTTAATACATTAATGACAAATTTATATGGATTGCTTTTATTTTTTTCAAAACATTCATCGCAGATAAATATAAAGAAAATAAATGTAAATAGCTTTGATTGTTTATTTCTTATGTATATCTTTAGCTAAATTTTGTTACAAAAAACCGACACAATCATTTTATATGTACATGTAAAAACAAATAAACCTCATTAAAACAATGCGCTATGTCGGACTACTAACGGTTTACACTTCGAAGTACATTGTGTTTTGTTATATGTGTGGATTTAAAACCGACCATGACTTGAGCAAGATAGATTTTTCTTAATGACTATATTTTAAATGATATAATTATCAAAAATTAAATTCCCTTAAAATGAAATGATTTTTTTCCTGGTGTAACAATTTTTTGTCAGAAATCGCAATATCCGACTTATTTATCAATGTATTGAGCAGACGGGTATATAAAATATGTAGAATGTGAATACGTGTTATACAGAACATTGTAAATAAAAAAAGTCTTGAAAACTGAGCTTTTGGTCATATCTCCTTTGCTCAATAATAAAAAATTCCAAATATTTAACTTGCTTTCATAATTAAAAAATAAAGTACAATTTCAAATTATATTGACACTCTTAACCGAAATTTAACAAATAAGCAACTTGCAAACACAATACATTAACCGATCTTATTTTTTCATTTGTAATGGCTAAAAGAGTACACTTTTTTCTCCAATTTTATTTAGGTTCGTAAAGTCCAATTTATTGCGTGTTGAACTTGGAAATTTGAACCAAATATTGACAGAACAAAACATCAGCAGATTCTCCAACAACAAGTTAGGAGAGGACGTCATCGTATTTCTAAAGCACATTCAAGACCAAGAAAACGGATGTGTGGTCATGGAAGCCATTACAGAATTATGGAGGTACTCCCACAGCGGCAGCGCGCAATCCTGCCCAGAGGACGTTTCCTCCCCTCCACATCTTGGAGCGACAACCGAGGTGTCCAATCCATCAGCCCCACCGTATGGTCAACATGGTGAACATCAGCGTGAACCTTGGAAGAATGAAGGTCAAGGTCACCAGCATCCATCCAGTCTGTATCCATCGTATTCAAGCAGAGCTTGAGATAGTTAAAGTACCACTGATGAACCATTGGCTGTTTGATAAGGCTTGGTGATTCTTTAAAACTTGTATATTATATTCACTACTTCTGTTTTATATTTTATATTTTCTAATGTATTTGAATATATGTCCAAACATTTGTATCCCAAAATATAAAACTCATTATAGTTCAGTTTTATCAATAAAAAGTAACTGTTTGATATTGTTTCGTTAATTAGCATGAAGGATTAAAAATCACCATCAAATGAATAAATTGAGCACTAAGATGTCTTAATTGTAGTTCAATGTTTACATATTCGTAAACAGATTAAATAAGAAAAAGTCGATTTAAAAACAAATATTTATTTCAGAAAAATAGCACATTCAGGAAGTTTATTACACTGGACAAATGCATTGCAAGCGGGTCCTGTAAAAGGTCCCATTACTAATCGAAAATTGAATTTTTTCCCAACATGTTATTGAAAAAATTCCCACTCAAGGATGCTGATATTGTATCTTTGCTGAATGAGATATCCTTATCAAAATATCTGAGTATTCTGTTAATAGGAGGTGTCAGCAAGCATTGAGCTTCACACAATATAAACATGGAATGTTGAATAAAATATTTATGGATGAAATTTTATGAACCTGAATAAAATATTCATGGATGTATTTTATGAACCTGATGCTTACAGATAATCTTAAAAAAAAATAAAGATACCAAGATACATACTCTCTTGTTTCCATGACAACCAGACCAGATTCTTATTTCTTATTACAGATAATTATTTGACCAAATGTAATATATATTAATTATTTTTCATACCAAACTTCAGTTGAATTTTAAAAAATGTGTCAGATCGTGTATTATAGCATTTTATTGTTTCTACGGGATAATAGATTTTTTAGCATACAAACATGTTACAGATTGGGTTATACAGCGCCAAATTCTATTTCTTATTACCACACAGTACTCAATAAAACAATGCCAGATATATTCCAGAACTTACAAAATAAAATATTCGATGGCAAGGAAACATTCACGGAGAACCACGCACTCATAACACAGAAAGAAGAGAATAAATCTATGACCGGCAACTCACTTTTGAGACATTATTATGATTTTTGCCATTTTTAAGGAGCACATGAACATGCAAAATAATTAGGGTAAAAAATTATTTAACCCAAAGCTGAATCTTATTGTGAAATGATGCAATAAGTCATTGTATTACTTTCTGCAAGAGCTAGTATGTGTTAGCTATTGTATAACCATTTCCGGACTGTACAGTGTTAAACGAGGACATTACAGATAATCATAGTTTTACTAATCATACATTTTGCCAAACTATGAAAATATCATACTCCAAGACGTATCACTATCTTTAATAATGTATGCTGATGACATGGTTTTATTATCTGAATATCCACAGGGCTTACAAAACATGTTTGAAACACTCATGAGTATTGTAATGACTGGAAACTATCAGTTGATGTATGTAAAACAAAACTAGTAGTTTTTAGAAAATCTGGGCGTTTGAAACAAACTGAAAGGAAGGGGAGGTTAAACTTGTTAGTCAATTTACTTATTTAAGGCTAACACTATCATATACTGATAGCTTTTCTCTCATTTACAAATGCATCCCAAAGAAAAGAAAAATATATGTTTAAACTTATGAAAAAAATGAAGTATATATACCTTAACCATGTTAAATTACTCCTTTATCAATATTTAATACATATGTAGGTAGTGTATTAAGCTATACAAGTGAAGTATGTGGATTTCATAAAGGTGAAGCTATTTTTAAAAAAATCAATTTCTAATACTAAATGCGAAAAGGTTTTCTGCTCTCATGTTTTATAAATTTAAGAAAAAACATCATATAATAAAGATATTTCAACATAGACCATTTCTTGTGCTTTAATGACGTCATGTAAATGGGCAATTTTCTGCCTTTTTTCAAAGCATGAAAATTCCATAATTCCATCAGTTTTTCCTCACATACAAGAGTAGGAGGTAAAGACCGCAATGTTGCTCCAAAATCAGTTTTAAATATATTATATCTATTAAATATATATATATATATATATATATATATAAGAAGCACTAGCAAACCAACAACACTCGTTATCTAAAGTGTCGGATCAAAAGATACAAGGTTATAAGATGAGATATAAAAAAGCACTAAAAATAACCAACGACACGAACAATAAAGTAAAATATTGTCAAATTTTCGGGACAACCCGTCCCTTCTTCAGGACAACAAAATAAAAACTACATAAGAAAGAAGAAAAACATCTACAAAACTAGCACTCAACTAAACTAAATAATATATAAAAACTAGATAATGTTTAAACACCGGATCAAAACGTGGCAGCTACATCTTTATATTTAAGAATTCGAGCCCGAGAAAGAAAAATCCCGTCCGACGCAGCGGACGGTCTGTGAAGAAGTGCTGAAAGATAACGCGAACGAATTAACTTGCTAATTGGGGGTTGCTGTTAATTAAGTTGTACTAGTAAGATAATTCGTAGTGAAAGTTTGTAGGGAAGATTGGCCCTGTAAAAGACCACATAAATAATCATGAATGTAAAAACTAATGGAAGTGAAATAAAGCAAAAGAACAAAACCGATTAAGGAAATAGCTAATAATTTGAATAAATAACATGATTAATAGTTTGTACATGGACCGAAAAAGATGAAGATGGTGATATTGCTACGAAAACAAATCAGTACTTAGTTGATGTTCATTTTGGTGAAGTCACTTAATTTGTTAATGCCGTCAGGGCGGAATGACTTCAGTCTATGCATCCAAAATTTTTCTTTGTTTTTTCTCTCCGCATCTGTCCAGTTAGGGTTGTGATCAATGACCAACACCATCATGTCCTCCCATTTGTGATCATCTAAATTAAAATGTTCCCCGACGGGTTCTTTAATTTTCTTAGTTTTGATGGTGGAACGATGATTATTGATGCGCCTGCGGAGGTCTCCTGTTTCCCCTACGTATTGTTTCTGACAAAATTTACAATTGATGAGATATACACAATTGTCCGTACGACAAGAAGTATTTGCGAAAATTTTGTAAGTACGGCCAGTAATGGGGCTAGAGAAGTCGTCTGCATCAGAGCTGTGTTTGCACAACAGACATCTGGTGTCAAAACAAGTTCTAAAGCCACCATTAGGCAGAGGGTTCTTTAGTTTGGTTCTTACCACCATGTCCTTAAGGTTTCTAGGGCGCTTGAAAGCTGCCATTGGGGGGTTTTTGAAAACCTCAACCATTTTATCATTGCTGTAAAGGATTGGTAGGTTCTTCTTTAAGACTGCATTTAGGCCCCTAAGGACAGGGTGGTAAGTAGTTACAAATGGGACCTTGTTTTCTTCGTTTTTGGGTTTATATTTCAGAAGGGATAAACGATCCTCTTTAGCTAAATCATCAATTGCATTCTGTACAGAGTGCGAGCTGTAGCCCCTGGCACATAAGTGGGATTTTAGGTGTTGACTTTGCTCAGAGTATAGTTCTTGAGTTGAACAAATACGTCTGACTCTGGTGGCTAGGCCTTTTGGTATGCCTCTAAACGTATGAAGTGGGTGGCAGCTAGACGTCATTAAATAGAGGTGGGAATCTGTAGGTTTAGTATGAAGATTGAAATCGAGTTTACCATCGACTAAAGTTGAAGTAGTGTCAAGAAACGTGTTGTTGAATGAGGAAATTTCAGTCGTAAATTTGATAGAATGATGGAAAGAATTGACAAAGGTAATAAAATCATCGAGGTTGTTTCTGTTGTCAACCCACTTCATTTCGATGTCGTCTATGAAGCGCAACCAACTAAGAGGTTTGAAGGGTGACTGTGTTAGTAGGTTACGCTCTAGATTACCCATGAATATATTGGCATAAGATGGTGCCATTTTGGTGCCCATAGCAGTGCCACTGACTTGAAGGTAGTGTTCTCCATTGAACATAAAATTATTGAATTTTAGAACATGCTCTAGGAGCTTGGTGAGAGAGTCAGTTGAAGGGATCTGAACCACTATGGGACGCTAGAGAGGTTCAGATCCCTTCAACTGACTCTCTCACCAAGCTCCTAGAGCATGTTCTAAAATTCAATAATTTTATGTTCAATGGAGAACACTACCTTCAAGTCAGTGGCACTGCTATGGGCACCAAAATGGCACCATCTTATGCCAATATATTCATGGGTAATCTAGAGCGTAACCTACTAACACAGTCACCCTTCAAACCTCTTAGTTGGTTGCGCTTCATAGACGACATCGAAATGAAGTGGGTTGACAACAGAAACAACCTCGATGATTTTATTACCTTTGTCAATTCTTTCCATCATTCTATCAAATTTACGACTGAAATTTCCTCATTCAACAACACGTTTCTTGACACTACTTCAACTTTAGTCGATGGTAAACTCGATTTCAATCTTCATACTAAACCTACAGATTCCCACCTCTATTTAATGACGTCTAGCTGCCACCCACTTCATACGTTTAGAGGCATACCAAAAGGCCTAGCCACCAGAGTCAGACGTATTTGTTCAACTCAAGAACTATACTCTGAGCAAAGTCAACACCTAAAATCCCACTTATGTGCCAGGGGCTACAGCTCGCACTCTGTACAGAATGCAATTGATGATTTAGCTAAAGAGGATCGTTTATCCCTTCTGAAATATAAACCCAAAAACGAAGAAAACAAGGTCCCATTTGTAACTACATACCACCCTGTCCTTAGGGGCCTAAATGCAGTCTTAAAGAAGAACCTACCAATCCTTTACAGCAATGATAAAATGGTTGAGGTTTTCAAAAACCCCCCAATGGCAGCTTTCAAGCGCCCTAGAAACCTTAAGGACATGGTGGTAAGAACCAAACTAAAGAACCCTCTGCCTAATGGTGGCTTTAGAACTTGTTTTGACACCAGATGTCTGTTGTGCAAACACAGCTCTGATGCAGACGACTTCTCTAGCCCCATTACTGGCCGTACTTACAAAATTTTCGCAAATACTTCTTGTCGTACGGACAATTGTGTATATCTCATCAATTGTAAATTTTGTCAGAAACAATACGTAGGGGAAACAGGAGACCTCCGCAGGCGCATCAATAATCATCGTTCCACCATCAAAACTAAGAAAATTAAAGAACCCGTCGGGGAACATTTTAATTTAGATGATCACAAATGGGAGGACATGATGGTGTTGGTCATTGATCACAACCCTAACTGGACAGATGCGGAGAGAAAAAACAAAGAAAAATTTTGGATGCATAGACTGAAGTCATTCCGCCCTGACGGCATTAACAAATTAAGTGACTTCACCAAAATGAACATCAACTAAGTACTGATTTGTTTTCGTAGCAATATCACCATCTTCATCTTTTTCGGTCCATGTACAAACTATTAATCATGTTATTTATTCAAATTATTAGCTATTTCCTTAATCGGTTTTGTTCTTTTGCTTTATTTCACTTCCATTAGTTTTTACATTCATGATTATTTATGTGGTCTTTTACAGGGCCAATCTTCCCTACAAACTTTCACTACGAATTATCTTACTAGTACAACTTAATTAACAGCAACCCCCAATTAGCAAGTTAATTCGTTCGCGTTATCTTTCAGCACTTCTTCACAGACCGTCCGCTGCGTCGGACGGGATTTTTCTTTCTCGGGCTCGAATTCTTAAATATAAAGATGTAGCTGCCACGTTTTGATCCGGTGTTTAAACATTATCTAGTTTTTATATATTATTTAGTTTAGTTGAGTGCTAGTTTTGTAGATGTTTTTCTTCTTTCTTATGTAGTTTTTATTTTGTTGTCCTGAAGAAGGGACGGGTTGTCCCGAAAATTTGACAATATTTTACTTTATTGTTCGTGTCGTTGGTTATTTTTAGTGCTTTTATATATATATATATATATATATATATATATATATATATATATATATATATATATAATATATTTAAAACTGATTTTGGAGCAACATTGCGGTCTTTATATATTATCTAAAACATTATCGAAGCTCTTCTAAAGCTTTTTAAAAAATTATTATAGGTTCTAGGACTTTATTTGGTACAATGTAAAAAAGTAAGTTCAGACATTGTGAAAATGATTACTTTGGAGCCTTAAAGAGCGAAAAAAGATTTATTAAATTATGTTTGACGTCGTAGATAAAATGCATGAAATCATCATAAATCAAATTAATTATGACATTATACCAGAGTTAGCACATCAAATCAGTAAAGCAATGATAGTCACATAATCAGTTCCTGTTTCTCTTTAAACTCTGTAAAAATCATCGTTGTGGATAGGATATACATATTGTTTAAATTTAAGACCAGTTTCTTTCCAAAAGGGAAATAACTGCAAAACTAGTACAAAAGGAGAACAATAATCTAAATTCAATTAAAGGATGACTGCACTTAAGGACATTAAAAAATTGTGACAAAAATAAATGTTAAAGCTTGGCATATTTCTTTCAACTGTATGAATCGCCAGTGTTTTAAGGTGGGTCGCAGGTTTGCTTTCGTCATCAAATTCTGTACTCAATTTAGACAACTCGACTGGCTTTTTGTGCACATTTGTTTATGACGTCATAAAGGAGACATCTCAAGATTTCCCGCTTTACATTTTTTAACGTCAAATGCTCTTAGTTATAATAATGAAATTCGATTTAGGTCTATAGTGTAAATAATAAAGTAGTAATTAATACCTAGTCTTAGTTTTCATGTAAGAATCGTAAGTTGGAAATGCAGATTGGAAGCAAGACATCATAACTATTTAGGTTATTAGCAAGAATTGGAGCGTTATTTTTAACTCTATGTGAAATCGTCCATAAAAGCTAAGTAATGACAGTCATGTAGTCTCAAACGAGAGAGAGAGAGAGAGAGAGAGAGAGAGAGAGAGAGAGAGAGAGAGAGAGAGAGAGAGAGAGAGAGAGATGTGTTTGTAAAATAGATTGGGTCGGTAATAATTCTTCAAAAGAAAAAACTAATAAGCATTTATAGTACGTATATCGTAACTATTTTGACCGATAAAAGGGAGGAGCAAAGCCGGGGAATTAAATTTTCTAAATTAGTTGCGAAGAATTTGATAACCAAAATAAAAGTCCATATCTTACAAATATCATCCGTTTTCTAGATTTGAGACTATTCGCATACATTTACATTAACATTTAACATTACATTTGACAAAGAGAATGTGGTAATTGGGAACATACTTAAAAATTTGGTACCACCCTTTCCTTTAAATTTTTGATATAAAAAATACTATGTTCTTCATTTTCTGATTTAGAATAAGAGGGCCAAAGTGGGCTTTTTAATTTAATATTCTTCATAGCAACTATACAAATCTTTTTTATTTAAAAAAAATGTCTTTATAATACAAAGGTAAAATTAAGAACTATTGTTTTTCAAAGGGCAATGCTAACCGGGGGTACACGGGAGGCCCTTTAACTTCGAATTCATAACAAAAATATGCTTCTGTTTTTTTTTATCTCCGCGTTATTTTCATACTCTCCAAAATTGCTTTTTAAAAAATGTAAGCTTCTAGTTTAAACTTAAAAAGTCTAATTTTGATTTTTAAGTGATGTTATCAATAAATAAATGGAACGGGTTAAAAATAAATTACGTCGTACTCACGACGTCAAACACGAAAATACGGCAACTTTCAGTAAAATTATCAAAAATCAAGATAAAATAGCAAACAATCTAGCGAGAACACATATCATTTTTTACATAAATTTATTTTAAATCACTTTTGCTTTACGCACAGAAACAGTTGACAAATTTGTCTAAACTGTTTAAGAGTTACTTGCAATTTCTCAAAATAACTCCATCTTGAAAAATGTTCATTTTCCTATGTATTCATTGGAAAAGTGTCGAAACAGCACCATCAACAATACCAAGTTCAAGGCGGTATTGCATAAAAACAGCGTAGACAAATTTGATAAATATTTTATATAATAAACTGTAAATCCTACATAACGATTTGACAAATTTTCAGGGTATGTTTTCTCGTGAGATTTTCTATGGGGTAAACCCGCGACCCACCTTAACTGCAACTTTATATATTTATATCAATATGAAGTTCATAATTATAAAGAACAAAGTCGTTTTCGTAGGTAAAGATCATTATATTTTCTTGTATCTCCACTAGATAATGAGAACACCCACTTTTTTACAGACTTAATACATTGTCAGCGCATGTTGTCTATTGTTCTTCTTTAAATGTAGTTGTATATTCAAAGTTTATGTTGAAAGGATGTCAATAAAGAAACATGCGCTTATGGTTAAACAGACAAACCACCATTTCTTCTTCCGTTGCGTTTTCTGTTGTAAACGGTATACTTTGACCTCATGAATGTTATAATTTACCACGTGATTTCTTACCCCATGTAACTTTGTGAGTACAGGACGCCCGTCATGTAATGTGTATGGTAGCTCAAATTCTGCTTAGCGGTAATATGTGTCCATACTTATTTCAATTCATTTTAATCGAGTGATATTAAATTCATTACTATAAGATATCTTTGAGAGATTAACGGTTCTCTGCGTTATTGATTAATCAACTTGTTAAATCTTTAAGAACACGAAAATTGTTACTGGTTAACTATCATCAATGGCTACTTGTGTTGGTGGATATTATCTGGGTTTTTTATTTTCAAAATGTGCAACATGAGAGAGAGAGAGAGAGAGAGAGAGAGAGAGAGAGAGAGAGAGAGAGAGAGAGAGAGCTCTGTGTATTTTGCTCATATATAGCTCAACGACTGACACTCAAATTTTAGGATATCACTAGAAATCTTTTCAAAAGCACTGTATCAATAAAAATTTAAAAAGAAATGTTTAAATGCCAGTAGCCAGTATTTGCATTCTACAATATTATTAGAAATTTTTTTAATGGTGACTGTTAACTGTCAACATTTCAGGCTGCAATATAATTAAAATAGTATACAAACGAATATCTAGCTATGACAAAAATTTTATTTCTTAAGACAAGTATTTAGCCATGAATTGACGTTATCGAATACCAGCTGACTTTGTCCGACTTATTCTTTTTTTACAAAGTTAGTCTTTTGATATAATTTATTTCAAAGGACTAGGGAACAATATTCTACTTCTGATTAAGACATTTATTCTTCTATGATTTTTGAAATCAAAGCAAACATGCTATTTGGTTACTTGTCCCGACATTATTAGATTAAGAGGTTCAAAACATACAGATTGGGTTTAAATTTACCAACGTACCATTGTAATTGTTTTAAAAGAGTGTTATGTTTAATATCTTTACCAAAGATTTTAGTTACAGCCCAAGGACGCTTACACATGTACATGTCGTGATGTACAGTACCATCCCAATGCATTATTATTAAGTGGAAGTTCTATAAATGATATAAAACTTCGATTTTGATTGAGTTTTATAGATGTAAATAAGGATTACTTATATTGCATTATAACCACTGAAGACATTAAAGACATTCACAACAAGCCGTACGTTCATTGCAGTCCAGTGTTCTACATTTAGATATCTCATTATATCATGAATGCACACACAACGCTTAAAAAAAGCTTTTGAAAATTATTATAAATTCAGCTGTATTTTTTTTCTTAAAAGCATTGCTCTTCTCTTGTTGCCTTAGCAATATTAGAAGAAAAAAATAACCCAATTACTATAGCACAGTCAAACAGAAGATGAATTTTTCTTTAAAAAATCAACTATTGTCAACAAATTTTGGACACTTTTTGGAAAAAACTTGCAATTCTATTATGTCAATCTTGCCTGCATTTATTAATAATTTTTATGTTGGTTACTAAGGAAACTTTTTTCTTTAGATACGCCCCCTTGATTTTGGCTGAAATTAGGAACATTATGTTTTAATGTAATTTGCAAAGAAAAAAAAACCATGAACACTGTTTGCAAGAAATTTCATGGTTTTTTTTTTTATACTTTCCATCCATGAAAAGCTCGATACTTGGTGGCACTGCCTCTTAGATGTGGTATATTTTTCTTGAATACATTAATTTTATGACCAAAAATGTAACATGCAAATGATTACCCCCCCCCCCTCCCCCCAAATGTATTGAATTTTTGTTTTTTGTTAACTTGTGTTGGGTCATATTAGTTAAACTTTTTTTCGCAAAAGATCAATTTGTCGACGAAAAATTACCAATTATAATAGTACTGGACCCTGTACCAAAAATGGTTATTTAAGCCATGTCTTCATAAATTAACATTGTTCCAAGCTAAGGATCTTAGCAAATGGGCATGTGCAATAAACTGTGATAGCCTCATATATCTACATGTATGTATCACTTTTAAGAATAATTATTCTAAATATTAAACACAGCTCATGAAAAATTACCAAGACGCTTCTGACATCAAGTATTTTAGGACTCCTACGAATTTGAGTAATTTCTGGGCACCATACACCTTTGAAATAAACCTAAATTAAAGTTCGAATTCGATATTCTATTTTCGTCAGCGATTAGGATTTTTAACATGTTTTCAACTTGAAAATAAAAGGAAAAGATCCAAATTTTTAGCAAAAAAAAAAACATTTGAAAAAGTTGATTAATTGTGATGAAAATAAGGTCCTATGGTGTTTGTACTGAAAACCAGCTAATCAGTAGACCAAACCCATACCAAATTCGCTACAGAAAGACACCATCACCTCCCTGGCAATAAAAGCAGTTTAACAATTGGTCGTCATGATGACGGTTTGTCAAAAACATCAGTGTCACAGTGGATCGAAGAGTCTATTAATTTCAGTAACATATAACAGCGATAGTAAAAAAATGTACCTTTATAATCAAAATTCGATTTTGTTGAAGTTTGTTGCAGCCCAGCCAAGAAGATAAGACTGTTTTATACATTTTGTCATACCAGTTGAATTTCATTGTTTGTGTGGTTCTAAAAGGAGAGTTAGTTTGATTCAGATTTATTAAATTCAGTTTTTTAATTTTTTTTTAAATTTCAGTTTAATTTTTTACGGAATGTAACCTTTCTACAGATGTTATATGTTACAGCAGCACTGGCAGTCGATAATAATTTTCAAAACAAACCAGTTATTTTTGTAATTTATAAACTTCCACCGTTTAATACCAATAGAGTCGGTCTCTTTTCACAGAAAAAATCTAAGTACTGAAAGTACTGATCATTTCAAAGGGAATTAAACGAATAAAAATATATGATTTTTTTTTAAATCTTAAGGTAAAGAGGTTTTGAAGTATGAAGACTGCAATACCACATACTGAAGGATTGATACTACATTGAGAATCTTATATTTTCGTGCCCTAACAGTGAATACACGTAAACATATATATACTAAAAAAGAAAAAAATATTTTGAAAGTTACGATAATAATGATTAACAGTATAAACTAAAATTTATGCTAAAATAATTTTAATATGAACTCTTGAACAGCGCACTTTTTTCATCTTCACCCCTGCTTAAAAACCACAAATGTTAGATAATATGATCTCAATTTCGCAAAGATGTCTTTTTTTCTCCTATTCCATTGTAGAGAGAGATCAAATATACTCTTAACTGAAAGCCTTGGTACTCTACCCGTGCACATTTCAAGTGATTTCAATATATTTGTTTCACTATCCTTATAGTAGGTTTAATATGTATGCCAAAACACTTTACTGAATATAAAAAACGGAAGGAATCGTGAACATTAAATTTAGTAAAACTAAACGAAAACAGGCCTTACCACAATCTTGGTTAACGGTACTTTGCTTCTCAGAGCAGTGGTTCAACTTATTGAATTTTCGTGTTAATGGAATAAATACAGGAGAGATTACGGGAGATTAATTGATAATGTGCAAGTGATAAACGATAGAGACAAAGAACCATACCATGTGTATTCATTGAATATCATTATTGTTGAATTTTTCGTACACCACTAGATGATTTTTGACTTATTATTTGACGTCACGGACAGGAAGCTGTATAAAAAAGTATAAATAACCACTATACGATTACACACCAATTTTGCTTATGAACCCCAAAAATCATCAATATTCATTTACAATGTAACTTAAGCATATTCATACCTAATGTGAATTTGACGAACGAAAGAAAATGGTGTTTATCTATTGCCACATATATAGTTCTATTTATTGTATATTTTGTAAATGCAAAAGGTTATTTATTGAATAATATTATTAAAATATAAATCCTTTACGAATATTGCGAATTTTGCCGCCAAGTGGTGTCTGTCAAATCTACTCATTATCGACGTCACATGCTAGCTGGCCGGTAACAAAAAAGGAAGCTCTATAAAACATACGTCATCAGCGTTTATGAAAGAAAACTGTTCGTTTTTGTATTCCAATTTCTTGGTTTTTTTCAGTATGCATATTATGTATTGATTATTAAAAAAAATCATTTTCTGTATGATATTTGAATTAGAGTACTTTTTGTATGTATCCTTATACAATCATCGTATGTATCGTCAGTTAAATTTGTAATGGAAAATATTCTTGTTATATGGATAATGAATAACGGTTAAAGAACAAGTACACTTAAGCTATAGAGAATGGGCCCTTTTTCAGTGCCGTTTTTATGTAGAAAATAACAAATTGCTTTTTTCTCGTAATAGTTAAGCACTGATGGATACTTCTGATTTATACGCACGCTTAAATTTACCAAAATTAGCATACAGTTTAAAAAATTGAGGATTTTTAAATGCCTATAAATAATCTAAATCCGGAAAAATCGAACCAAACCTACCTGAATTGTGTCTATTTTAATCAGAGGGAGGAGACATTTAAATCAACATTGCTTTGTTGGTGGATCGATTGGAGCGTTTGCTGAATTATACTTTATGCATTATTTTACGTCTGAAAAAAAATCGAATAAAGCATTAAATTTGCTTATTACCATATTGACCAAACAAAACTTCCTGGCCATACAGAGATGATGGAAAGCGATTTAAAACGTGTCATGTTTTACAGTGAGCACATTTGACAAACATTTACCTGGATAGAACCCACGTGATTGTTCGAAATAATTTATTCCTTGTGTGGGTTCAAACATGGGTCACGCAGGTAATAGCCTTCGCTTGGTATAGGAAAAACCTTGAAATTTTCCTACGTTTTACATTTTTTAGGTACCAGCCTAATGTAGTACAAACTTCTTACTTTCACAGGAGTTTTCTAAATGTATAATGCGTATTTTGTCTTTTCCACAAGTTTGTACTCGATTAGGCTGAAATAAAACAAAGGCCTTGAAATGAATGCCCGTCCTCGATTTACAATACAAAATCACGAATGTCTGCTGACCCCTACTATGTTTTAAAGCTTCGTGCTTTTTATGAACAATACATTCAGCGCTATAACTTGTTAATTCTTATGAAATAGATATCGATAGATAATGTTAGGGGAAAAAATATGCTTAACTTGAATCTTTATTTTTTCACTTTTTACCGGGGCCCATAAGTGCACTCGTCCTTTTGAAAGCGGGGGTCTTATAAATACTTCGTAAAGCAGTATAGAGGTAAATTTGAGAGAGAGAGAGAGAGAGAGAGAGAGAGAGAGAGAGAGAGAGAGAGAGAGAGAGAGAGAGATTCTGATATATGTGCAGTTGCTAAATGGAGGCTGTGAGTAATGTTGTTTACATTGGTTATTTCAAAATCTAGGTCAGCTGCTGTACCGTCAAGGATAAACAAATCGTGTTCTAGCGAACTTTTCATCTGTGCTAAGGCAACATCGAAAAGGCTGGTGAGTAGACACTTTTTTATCAGAGTTTAAATTTTATCCTAATTTTTTTTTCATGTTTTTATTTTAAAATTATGGTTTGCATAAATAACAAAATGGTTGTAACGTATACATGCAATGAAGCAAGCATTTAAAGATGCAATATCAAAAAGAGTTTATGCCTATTGTTTGAACTGGTGTAATATATTATCAAGCGATCAGAAAAATATATATATAAAACCTCGACGTACAACCAAAAATCACAGATAAAAAGTAAACTTACAAATAAATAGGTCAGTGCTCTACTTGTCAGGGAGGCATGTTGAGATCACAGATGTGTGTAGCTTAAAATCGCTTTATTTAATACTGTATTGGATATGTTTACGTTCTATGAGGATTGGTCACGAAGCAGACGAGTTATTGCATATAAATAACCAATTCATATCATATGAAATTGACCCTAAGGCAACTATTTCATTCCATAATAATTTTTATTTGATAAATGTGTTATTTAATATAAGGGCATTGTATATGAATGCTGAAAGTCTTTATGTAAACCTAGAGACTGGCCCTTAAAAAGATATCTATGATTTACTTCAGAAACTCGTAACGATGCTAAAAAGATCCTGTTTTTTCTAAACAATTTGCGTACTTGTTGGTGTCTCGAAAAATAGTATATCCGGACAAAAATAACAACAACTGGTTTGGATTGTGACTTATCAGTAAATAGAGTTCTATAGTTCCTCAGACCCCAGTTTTGTAAATACGCAATGGTGGTTGGTAATGTGTATACGTTTATTAAATTTGGCCCATCCAAAGTTAACCTTACCTTAGAAAAGTTTCTAAAACAGTTAAGATATCTTCAACTAAAAATAAAATGAAAAAAAAATTATTTTTTAGTGTTTTCTGTTAACATTTAATTATCATGTGATACCTTTTTAAATCGTTAATATACGTATCGTTAAAATCATGGAGTACTTATATAAAGATTGTTTATTTACGATGCAAATGCATATAGTCACTTATATTTATCATAATCACCAATTCATCACAAGAGAGAGAAAGAGAGAAAAAGAGAGAGAAAGAGAGAGAAAGAGAGAGAGAGAGAGAGAGAGAGAGAGAGAGAGAGAGAGAGATATTCTGATAACTGTGCAGTTGCCAAACGGCTGTGAATAATGTTGTTCATTTGTGAAATTCGAAATCAAGGTCAGCTGCTGAACTGTTTGAGTTCTGGTAAAGTTTTCATCAAAAGTAGAGCCACATCACGAATCACGCTGGTAAGTAGGCACGTTATTTAATTCTTGAGTTTAAATCATAACATCAATTTTTTCTCTTTTGTGTGAAAGGGAGAAATGTTGTGTGCATAACTAACATAATGGTTACGAAACCAGAATTTGAATATTCAAACTCAAAATTAGTTTTCAATTATTTAACAGTTATCGTGCAAAAATGTAAATTGCAGTTTAGTGTTCTAGGCGCAACAACATTAGGCCGACAGATTACCAATTCTATTTGTTGGAGTGAGTATAACGATTTATATTTATTTTTGGGAGTTGATTTTCGTTGACTGTCTTATGCAGTTATCCTGGCAATCCGGTGTAAAGAAGGATAATGACCCCCGTGGAATAATGACTGGGGGTCATTTTTCGACGTAGAATAATGACCTTCCCCCCCCCCTTGCTGTAGAATTGGATTTTTCTGAAGAAAAAAGACCCATGGGTAATTTTTCTTCATGTTAAACATGAAGAAATGACCCCCGTAGAAAAATGACCCCCCCCCCCCCCTGTAACCAAGAAAAGAAATGGGTACCCCATATTAAAGATATCTTTGAAATTACTTGAATTTTCACTCTGTTCAGCTAATTTTGAAGTTATAAACACCGAACTTATAAAGAAATCGCTGTACATCATTTTTTCATATCCGTAGCAAACACCGAAAAACACAAGACGTACATTGCCACAGAAGGATTGTTAACAGTTGTGTCGACGTCTCATCTCTCGTCGACATATGGCGGGAAAATGACTCTGCAATTGTTTAGAAATCTACTGAAGTGTACTTGATATTTACGAGGAATAATTCTTACCAACATTTTATATAGCTTTATGATGTAAACGAAGATATTTGATTTAAAATTTCTGCACAGCTTGCTAAACTATATTTTATTGCGATTTTACGAATTGCATCGGCAACAAATGCCCAGGTATACACGTGTGTGGTTAGAAATCTGTGCAGATGTTGCTACTGCTGCATAGCCATTCCGTAATTTAAAAAAACACAAAAGAAAAACACATTCATACACAATGAGTAATTAACATTCTCTCTCAGAGGAAATTGTGTGATAATTAACGAACAATAATCATGAAAGAATAGTTGTTGTAATAGTTTAAGCAATAATCATTGGTGAATAAGTTGTCATTCGAAGAATGACATACATTTTCGTGAAAAAAGACTATAGAGGCAGGAATATGAATACTTCTTATTTACATTTCTCCTACGTAATACATATACATCGATATTCGAATTATTTTTTGTAATGTTGTATTTGTGATGATGAATGAAACTTTATTCTTTCAGAGTAATTGTGTGAAGAGTACCTGACTATAGTAGATCTTTAATAGATAATAAACACCGATCGAATATATTAGAATGAGATTACTTCTAAAAGCGTTGATTATGATAAGTTAAAAAAAATCATTTACATGGAGGTCACATTTAAAATCTTATTCTTTACTTTAATAGTATTTCAATAGCAATTTTAAGTAAAAGTAAATAAGTGCATCTGTAGTCATCGTGTAGGAACGGACTGGGTATAATGTGTTTCCTTACACAGAGTTCTTAACGAGGCTAGGTGGTTAACAAATTAACCGTCAGATCTACTTTCAACTCTAATTTTAGTTTCCTATATCTTCATACAGAGCTCTTCTTCTTAGGAGATTTAAAAATAGTCTAAAAACGGGCTCGACCATCGATCCCTCTTAATATTTTGATTCAAGGTTCCTCGACACACAGATATTTTATTTGATGGTAAAATAAAGAATCTCTTTTTAAATATGCATGATTTCACAAAACAGAGACAAATATCTGCTATGAATTATTTTAAGTGAATTTTTATGTAAAATGTTGTTAAGTGAAATGGAAAAAATGCGTTTTGACTGCGAACAAGGTATTTTAGATTTGATAAATTTGTCATTTGAGTAATAATTCCATCAGGCTGAATTATTAAATGATGTCGGTAATAAAGTAAGATATAATTTTTTGTTCGAGTTCTCTCAGTATTTTGATGCTTCTACTGGCTTAATGATTGTTGTTAGTGGCTGCTAGTTTCATCGTGGTTATAATGGATAAAACTAGAGTAATCTTTTTATAGTTGTGGTTTCATCATTAATTATGGGGGATGCACTAGCATACCTAGTAGTTTGTAGTAGGGGAAACTCGCCAATGCAAGTGTAATTCATGAACTATATCGATTGAGTCTGCGTTTTCTTCGCCAGTAAACAGAATTTTGTTTTCTAGTGTCTTGTTTCTTGATATAATTTTAATGTGTTGTAACTCGTAATAATGATATACATGTAAATGTAACTCGTTAAAACGAAAACCATACCCTGATACAATACGGCAGTATCTTGTTTTCAGATAAACCACTTCTTTGATTTTAAGTTTATTTGAAAATGAAGTATAATTTCTGTTACTTTCTGAAAACTGAAGTAAAAATTACAATATTGTAAAGATTATTTCACAAATAATAATATAAAAAAATTGAAGGGGGTCATTATTTTACAGGGGTCAATTTTCTTCATGTAGAGTGTGTTCATTTTTATGTAAATGATTTTTTATTCTTCAGACAAAAGGGTCATTCTTCTGCCTTCTTTTCTATTCTTTTAGAATATTGACCGGGGTTCAATTGACTCTACGTCGAAAAGTTGACCCCGGGTATTGTTCTACGGAGGTAGTGCTGAAACGAATACCATAAATCAGTATTCGAATATTCGTGAGTGCTATTCGATTCGTATTCGAATATTCGTAGACGTCATAGACAATGTATTAAGCATATATGATAGATTGTATTACCAAGTGGGTGTATGTGTAGACTGCTTAAACATGTCAGTTCGAAGTTGACACTTAATGCATGAGTATATATATCCATTGAATTGGGTGCGCATTTAATTTTTAAGCAAATAATAATATACTGATTATTTAAAAATCTCAATCAACTACAATCAACAGATTTATTACTTCTTTAATAATATACTGCAGTCCTGACTCCTGGATGAGACCGATACGTAACTTCGTAAGTCAGTCCAAATATTTCCGCCATGTTTGATATAGTATTAAACAGAAAACTGATAACGCTCATAACTCCGGAAATGTTCTGTTTATTTAAAAAACAAAACAAATTATATCGAGGTATCTTTTAAAAAAAACTTTCGATGTACCTTTCGATATTATTTCTCCGTAGCTCACACTCGTTCAAACAGTTAAGCAATTTTTTTTTTCAGCGTCTGACATGAATTGAAAAATCCAGAATGTTTGTCTTCGTTCCATGTAAACCCTGCTTTTACTTTAAAGGTAAACACGCATGGCGGAAGAGTCTATTACTGGGTTAAGTAATAGACTCTACCAAGCATGGCAGTCATAGATGGCTTTATATTTACTTTTGTTCCGAGTAAAATGAAATAACACGATGCTACATAGTTTACAGTGCTTGATATGGATGTTTAACATGTGATCGAATATTCGAATGCTCAATATACATTCGAATATTAGAAATTTACTATTCATTCGCGAATATTCGAACATTCGTTTCAGCACTATACGGAGGTCATTATTTTTCTTTACGCCGGAAGTGAAACAATGTTTGGCCTAAGCACAAATCATCACCGCTGTCAAGACTTAGTACTTGGAAACTGTTGGATAAATTCAATGTAATATATTCAAAAGCATTGTTTTTCAAGAAAACTTATTATAGTCAGATTTTAAATGGTAATAACAAGTGAGATATTTTTACAGTCGCAGAAGTTTAATAAAGCTTTTATACAATTTTCATAAATATTTCGATTATTGATACATAACGCATCGTAGAGGTTGATGGCGTAATTATAGTATCTTTAATATAACACAACATGAATCATATTTGGTTTTAAAAATGAAAATAAAATAAAAACAAGGATTTATTACATCTGCAATGTATTGAAAGTCATTAAAAATGTTAACGAGTTTTGGTGTCCATGTAATTATCCATATTTTTAAAGAAGACCCCGTCCAAAACTTATTAATAAGTACAAAATTTGTATCACAGTCAACGTGGCTAACAACCCGTTGCTATTTCATCTCTCTTACATGTAAAGGAGTACTTTAGTGAACAAAATTTCAAATTCAAATGATCATTCTAAGCTATTTAGATGAGTTTAATGTGCATTAATCAAATAAGGTAATTTTCTTTTTAAAAATTATGATGAAATATTGTGAGAAGCGTAAACATTTTCATATTTAGCAATGGAGTATTTTTTTGTATTAAACTGTGGTGTAGAAAAAATGTTTACGTTCCATGTGGATTGGTCATGTAGCCGATTACATTAATCATGATAGAATACAAAATTTCTGACATAATAATCTTCCACATTTTGATTTACAGTTTAAAGAAGAGAATGCCACATTTATCGGTGGAGAGTTGGGTGGACGGATTGAACGGAAGATGGACGCCGTTACTTTTTTTTGTCTTGGGCTTTTTCGCTTTAATAGGACAGTTGTACGTGGGACCTGTGGCGTGCAATTTCCCTCCAGAATTTACAGGATCTAACGTCAAGTATGGTACATCCCGATGTTTTACTGCGACTAATCTCGCCGTCTTACCATTTAAACCAATGTTTAGATATGAATTGGTTATCAGCAACCTGAAAAATCAAAAATATGTGCGGACTTTATATCAATACGTTCCGTTAATTCTGATAATGCAAGCCATTTTCCTACGAATTCCATATATTCTGTGGAAATTAGGAGAGAGAAAATTAGGTATTCACTTTTCTGTAAAGTCTAGGAACACGAATGACAACACCAGAACAATCGGGAAAAGTCTTGCTTTGTACCTAGAGCAATGGATTAAAGACAGAAAAATCAACATCCTATCCATTGGGGCATTTACAATATTCCAATTGTTCGTGAAGCTGCTTTATTTTCTAAATGTCTCCACTCATCTAGGGCTGTTAGATCCTTTCCTAAAAGAAGAAAACCAGACCAGTTTTGGTTCTCAGGTGCTCGGAAATATACGGGGAAATGATGTACGCTTCTTTCAAACCTCTCCGGCTTTTCCTAGAGAAATAATGTGCGAATATGACATATGGACTGTGACCACTATCCAAAGATACACAGTACAATGTATCCTCCCATTAAATCCGTATCTGGAACAGATCATGGCTGTTGTCTGGTGGTGGTTGATCTTCCTTGTGGCTGCAACTGTAGCAGATGGTCTCATTTGCTTTTTTGGAGCTGTCCTGCCGTGTTTCAGGGTGTGGTAAGTATGTATAGAATAAGAATGTAAGAGAAGATACAGAGGCCAAAATTTTAATTAATTATAACACATTCATCAAGATATGCATGTTTGTGGACAACCTTAAATCTCACAAAATGGTTATTTTTATATGTTTACCCATAGTTAAATCATGTTGCCAAAAATACATTGCATTTTTAATAAATGTAAATACAAATTTATACCTCATCAAAAATGTGATTAGTCCGACTGCTAACGATTTACTTTTTAAGTATGAATAGAATATAATTTATTTAAGAAAAGATAGAAAGATCCATTTTTTTCTTTAATACATTAATTATAAATCTATATGGATTGCTTTAATTTGTTTCAAAACATTCATTGCAGATAAATATAAAGAAAATAAATGTAAATAGCTTTGATTGTTTATTTATTATATATATCTTTAGCTAAATTGTGTTACAAAAAACCGGCACAATCATTTTGTATATGTACATGTAAAAACAAATAAACCTCATTAAAACAATGCGCTAGCGCTATGTCGGACTACTAACGGTTTACACTTCGAAGTACATTGGGTTTTGTTATATGTGTGGATTAAAAACCGACAATGACTTGAGCAAGATAGATTTTTTTTAATGACTATGTTTAAATGATATAATTATCAAAAATTAAATTCCCTTAAAATGAAATGATTTTTTTCCTGGTGTAACAATTTTTTGTCAAAAATCGCAATATCTGACTTATTTATCAATGTATTGAGCAGTCGGATATATAGAATATGTAGAATATGAATACGTGTTATTCAGAACATTATAAATAAAAAAGATCTCGAAAACTGAGCTTTTGGTCATATCTCCTCTGCTCAATAATGAAAAATTCCAAATATTTAACTTGCTTTCATAATTAAAAAATAAAATACAATTTCAAATAATATTGACACTCTTAACCGAAATCTAACAAATAAGCAACTTGCAAACACAATACATTAACCGATCTTATTTTTTCATTTGTAATGCCTAAAAGAGTACACATTGTTCTCCAATTTTATTTAGGTTCGTAAAGTCCAATTTATTGCGTGTTGAACTTGAAAATTTGAACCAAACATTGACAGAACAGAACATCAGCAGATTCTCCAACAACAAGTTAGGAGAGGACATCATCGTATTTCTAAAGCACATTCAAGACCAAGAAAACGGATGTGTGGTCATGGAAACCATTACAGAATTATGGAGGTTATCCCACAGCGGCAGCGTGCAATCCTCCACAGTGGGCGAATCCTCCCCTCCACATCTTGGAGGGACAACCGAGGTGTCCAATCCATCAGCCCCACCGTATGGTCAACATGGTGAACATCAGTGTGAACCTTGGGAGAATGAAGGTCAAGGTCACCAGCATCCACCCAGTCTGTATCCATCGTATTCAAGCAGAGCTTGAGATAGTTAAAGTACCACTGTTGAACCATTGGCTGTTTGATAAGGCTTGGTGATTTTTTAAAACTTGTATATAATATTCACTTCTTCTGTTTTATATTATAAATATTCTAATGTACTTGAATATTTGCATGTCCAAACATATGTATCCCAAAATATAAAACTCATTATAGTTCAGTTTTATTAATAAAAAGTAACTGTTTGATACTATTTCGTTAATTAGCATGAAGGATTAAAAATTACCATAAATGAATAAAACAAGCACTAAAATGTCTTAGCTGTAAACATATTGATTTAAAAATAATTATTTATATCAGCAAAATAGCGCATTCGGGAATTTTATCACAAAGGAAATATCCTTGGCCAGCGGGTCCTGCAAAAGGACCCATTACTAATTGAAAATTGATTTTTTTCCCAAAATGTAATTGAAAATTCCCACAAAAGGATGCTGATATTGTTTCTATGCTGAATGAGATATCCTTACCAAAATATCTGCGTATTCTGTTAATAGGAGGTGTCAGCAAGCATTGAGCTTCACACAATATAAACATGGAATGTTGAATAAAATATTTATGGATGAAATTTAATGAACCTGATGCTTATAGATAATCTTAAAAAAATAAAGTTACCAAGATACATTCTTTCTTGTTTCCATGGCAACCAGACCAGATTCTTATTTCTTATTACAGATATTAATTTGACCAAATGTAATATATATTTATTATTTTATTACCAAACTTCAGTTGAATTAAAAAAAAAATGTGTCAGATAGTGTAATAAAGCATTTGATTGTTTCTACGGGATGATAGATTTTTTAGCATGCAAACAAGTTACAGATTGGGTTATACAGCGCCAAATTCTATTTCTTATTACCACAAAGTACTCATTAAAACAATGCCAGATATATTCTAGAACTTACAAAATAAAATATTCCAAGGAAACATTCACGGACAACCACGCACTCATAACAAAGAAAGAAGAGAATAAATCTAAGACCTGCAAATTACTTTTGGGACATTATTATGATTTTTGCCATTTTTAAGGAGCACATGAACATGCAAAAAAATCAGGGTTAAAAATTGTTAAACCCAAAGCTGAATCTTACTGTGAAGTATGTTTAAGCTATTGTATAACCATTTCCGAACTGTACAGTGTTAAACGAGGCTAATGCAGATAATCAAAGTTTTACTATTCATACATTTTGCCAAACTATGAAAATATCATACTCCAAGACGTATCAAATGACTGGAAAATATCAGTTAATGTTTGTAAAACAAAACTAGTTGGGATTTTTTAAAATATGGACGTTTGAAACAAATTGAAAGGTGGATGATGTTGAAATTGTTAATCAATTTACTTATTTAGGGCTAACACTTTCATATACTGGTAGCTTTTATAAATCCTAGTCACAACTGCATCACAAGGAAGAAAATATATGTATATGTTATTTCGCCTTATTTTAAAATTCGCCCCTGAAGTCGAGGCGGGGATGGTTGTATTATGACTTTGACATCGAGTCTAAATGCAAAACAAAAATAAGATAATTGGTTTGTATGGAAAATTGATACTGTAGTAGCCAAAAAATTTGACCATGCAGCTTTAAACAGGTGGTTTGTATTGTAATGACGATCAACACAAATAATGTTAAGTTCATTCAATCGGCCACATTGAACTAACGTTATGTATCTTTCTCATAATAATTTAAAATATATACCCTCATACCGGTATCTTATTTTTAGGTAGAGGTTATATTTTTAATTATGAAAAAAATGTATAACGTCTTTGCGTGTGATTTATCTGTATCTACTTCACTGAGAGCAAACCGTAAATGTGATCAAATGATGGTCTCTTCTTCTGTCATTCCTCAAGTTACCATACTTCCTTTCAGAACCTTGTTCCATTTTTACATTACATTTCAAACCATTTTTACAAAACTATATGGACACAAGATTTTAAAGGGTTTAATAAATCACATGCATGTTACGTTTTAAAGTTTTCTCTTTAAAATTGTTTTTTTTTTTCTTTTAGAAAAAAGTTTTTAAAAACATCAGGCGCCTGTGTTATATTAAAACAATAAAATGCTTTATTTGGCGATTCATGGGGGATATGAAGGTGCCAACATAGCAGAAAAATTACATTATCCGCGTTAGCGGGTTGTGTAATTTTTTTTCTGCAATGATAGTTACATGTACCTTCATAACCCACGTGACTCATCAGAGAAGCATTTTATTGTTAATAATTATATCTTTTTTAACAAATTAATAATTTATTGTCAAAAAATTAAGTAAAATTCACAAAATTACTGTTAATGTACATCAGTACGATAGCTAAAATAAACACCAAAATCGTCTTTAACCTTGATGTCAAAGGTCAATGTGAGAGCAGGTGATATAACACAAATCTTTTTAATTTCTAGTTGCGCATTTACTAGTATTTGATAAAAATCTTCTTTAAATCTAACAGATGTCCCCCTCTGAAGTGCTGAAAATTACATTTTTAAAAATTTCCATGGCAACATTGTTTTTGATTGTTTACCCAATTTTATTTATTTTGTTCTTATCTAAACAAGGGATGACAGAATTATATAAGAGAGTTGATAAGAGTAGTCTGGCTTTTTCTTCAAAAAGCTTTTGAAAAATATAGATTCAGTTGTATTTTGTTTGGTTTAAAGCATTGCTCTTCTCTTGTTGCCTTAGCAACATAAAAAGAAAATAATAATCCCAAATACTTTATCAGAGTCAAACAGAGGATAAGGTTCTCTTGAATAAAATCAATTATTGTCAACAAATTTTGAACAATTTTTGGAAAACTTGCAATTCTTTTACGTGAATCTTGCCTGCTTTTATTTTTAATTTTTATGTTGGTTACTAAGAAAACGTTTTTCTTTAGATACGACCCCTTGATTTGGCAGAAATTAGGAACTTTTTATTTTAATGTAATTTGCAAAGAAAAAAATCCATAATCACTGTTTGCAAAAAATTTTTGTTTGTTTTTACTCTCCATGAAAAGCTCGATGCTTTGTGGCCCTGCCTCTTAGATGCGGTTTATTTTCTTGAATTCATTAATTTAATGACTAAAAATGTAATATGCAAATGATTACCACCAAAAAAATGTATTGAATTTTTGCTTTTTGTTAACTTGTGTTGAGTCATATTAGTTAAACTATTTTCTGCAAAAGATCAATTTGTCGACGAAAAATTCCAAATTATAAGAGTACTGGGTCATGAACGAAAAATGGATATTTAAGCAAATGGGCATGTGCGATAAACTGTCATAGCCTCAGATATCTACATGTATGTATCACTTTTAAGAATAATTATTCTAAATATTAAACAGAGCTAATGAATAATTACCAAGACGCTTCTGACTTTTTATCTAAATGCATTGGTTTCATTTTTGTAGCATTGACGATACACCAACTATTTTAGGACTCCCGCGAATTTGAGTCATTTCTGGGTACCATACACCTTTGAAATAAACCTAAAAGCATGTTTTCAACCTGAAAATAAAAGGAAACGATACAAATTTTGAGAAAAAAAAAACATTTGAAAAACTTGATTAATAGTGATAAAAATAAGGTCCTATGGTGTTCGTAGTGAAACCAGCTAATCAGTAGACCAAATCCATACCAACTGCGCTACAGAAAGACACCATTACCTCCCTGGCAATGAAAGCAGTTTAATAATTGGTCGTCATGTTGATGGTTTGTCAAAAACAGCAGTGTAACAGTGGATCGAAGATATACAAAATTTTATACATTTTGTCATACCAGTTGAATTTCATCGTCTGTGTGGTTCTAAAGGGAGAGTTAGTTTGATTCAGATTTATTAAATTCAGTCTTAATTTTTGAAATTTCAGTTTCATTTTTTTTTTACCGAATGTAACCTTTCTACAGATGTTTTATGTAATAGCAGCACTTGCAGTCGAAAATAATTTTCAAAAAAATCAGTTATCTTTGAAATTTATAAACTTCCACCGTTATACACCAATAGAGTCGGTCTCTTTTCACAGAAAAAAATCTAAGTATTGATTATTTCAAAGGGAATTAGACGAATAAAAATATATAATTTTTTTTTACAAATTTTAAGATAAAGAGGTTTTGAAGTATGAAGACTACAATAGAAAATGCTGAAGGATTGATATTACATTGAGAATCGTATAGCTTCATGCTCTAACAGTGAATAAACGTAAACAAATATATTACAAAACAAAAAAAAATATTTTAAAAGTTACGATAATAATGATTAACAATACATATTAAAATTTATGCTAAAATAATTTTAATACGAACCCTTGAACAGCGCACTTTTTTTCATCTTCACCCCTGCTTAAAAACCCCAAATGATAGGAAATATGATCTCAATTTCGCAAATATGTCTTTCTGTTTCTTCTATGCAGATTGTATATTTGATTGTAGAGAGTGATCAAATATACTGCTCGGAATTTCCAAAAATTATGGAGATGAAATATTTTAATTCAAGTGATGCTAAAGTTTTCCCCAAATTCCAGCAAATGACAATTTTCTCAAAATTTATATAAAATTTCTTGCAAAATTAAAATTAGTTTATGTATAAATAAAAAATAACTATTTATGAATATCATTGTGTAATGGTATGCGTTATAACATCTCTAATACCCCCGTAATTCACTTTAAATTACATTCTCTTAAATGTTTTTTACATTTTTTTTCACGCAAAAAAAAACTACTCTAAGAGCCTTGGTATTCTACCCACGCACTTTCATGTGATTTCAATATATTTGTTTCACTATCCTATTCAGTTTCACTATCCTATTCAGCCCTGCACAAAAAAGGTCGTAAAAATGTACAAAATGGCCGATAAATCAGTACCGGAAGTGACGACAGGAAAAATCTCAAAAACGTATTAAGATTACATCAAGTCCCATCTCCTGTGAAAAAATAGTTGAAATCGGTTGAACATTTTTCGAGAAATCTCGTACACAAAATTTTGAAAAAAAAAAGAAAGTAAGAAAACTATAAGGTCTTCCGTTGGAAACGGAAGACCTTAAATATGAATCCTTAACGAATATTGCGAATTTTGCTGCCAGGTTGTGTTTGTCAAAGCTTCTTAGTTCATTATCGACGTCACATGCACGCTGGCCGGTAGCAATAGAGGAGGCTCATAGAACTTCCGTCTAAAAACATACGTCATCAGCGTTTATCGAAAGAAAACTGTTCGGTTTTTTTATTCAGATTTCTTGGTTTTTCAGTCTGCATATTATGTATTGATTGTTAAAAAATTCACTTTTTGTATGAGATTTGAATTAGAGTACCTTTTGTATGTATCCTCATACAATCATCGTATGTATCGTCAGTGAAATTTGTAATGGAAAAAATTTGTTATATGGAAAATGAATAACGGTAGAATTTTGCCAGCGGGGGTCTTAAAAGAAATTTGTTCTAGCAATAAATTTGTTATAGCCGTGTTCGTTATATATACATCATATACGTCATATTTTCCCGTCATTTTTGCCGGGACATTATTAAAAGTTTGTTATAGCCGTAAATTTGCTATATCCGTGTTCCTTATAATCAAATTTTGCCGATACTCGTTAAAAATGTCCAATCAACTGTTATTGTGATAGAAAATATGAGAGCTGTTATGTCAGTGTGATTCTAGTATAGATGTGAATGATATACACATGTTCTATCAGTTATCAGTTTAGCTTTTCTTCGTTACACAAGCTGGTCTACTTATTGCCTTTTTCTTTAAAGACATCAACATGGTTAATCTATAATCATAAATAAACGACAGTTTCCGACGTATTGTATTTTATTGGAGAGAGAGAGAGAGAGAGAGAGAGAGAGAGAGAGAAAGAGAGAGAGAGAGAGAGAGAGAGAGAGAGAGAGAGAGAGATTCTGATATATGTGCAGTTGCTAAATGGAGGATGTGAGTAATGCTGTTTACATTGGTTATTTCAAAATCTAGGTCAGCTGCTGTACCTACAAGGATAAACAAATCGTGTTCTGGCGAACTTTTCATCTGTGCTAAGGCCACATCGAAAAAGGCTGGTGAGTAGACACTTTTTTATCAGAGTTTATATTTTATCCTCATTTTTTTCTTTTTTGTTCTTTGTGTGAAAATTATGTTTTGTATAAATAACAAAATAATTGTAACGTATACATGTAATGAAGCGATCATTTAAAGATGTAATATCGAAAAGAGTTTATGCCTATTGTTTGTATTGGTGTAATTAATTATCAAACAATCAGAAAAAAAAATAAATTTGCGACCTCGAACCAAAAATCACAGATAAAAAGTAAACTTACAATTAAATAGGTCAGTGCTGTACTTGTCAGGGAGGCATGTTGAGATCACAGTTATGTGTAGCTTTAATTCGCTTTATTTAATGCTGTATTGGATACGTTTACCTTCTATGAGGATTGGTCACGAAGCCAACGATTTATTGCTTATAAATGACCAATTCATTTCATATGAAATTTACCCTAAGGCAATTATTTCATTCCATAATAATGTGTATTTGATAAATGTGTTATTTGATTAAAGGACAGTGTATATGCCTGCTGAAACCTAGATATCAATGATATACTGCAGAAACTCGTGACGATGCTAAAACGATCCTGTTTTTTCTAAACAATTTGCGTACTTGTTGGTATTTTGAAAAATAGTATATGCGGATAAAAATACAGACAACTGATTTGAATTGTGACTTATCCGTAAATAATGAGTTCTATAGTACTTTAGATCCCCCATATCAGTTTTGTAAGTACGCAATGGTGGTTGGTAATGTGTATACGTTTATTAAATTAGCCAAAGTGAAGCTAACCATAGGAATGTTTTTTAAAAAGGTTAAGATATAACCCTAACCCTAACCCTAAAAATATAACGAACGAGAGATTATTTCTTAGTCTTTTCTGTTAACATTTCATAATCATCTGATACCTTTTTTAAATCGTTTATATACGTATAGTTAAAATCAAGGGATACCTATATTTAGATCGTTTATTTACGATGCAATTACATATAGTTTCTTATACTTATCATAATCACCAATTTTTAAACTGAGAGAGAAAGGGGGTCTGATAATTGTGCAGATGCTAAAAGGCTGTGGATAATGTTGTTCACTTGTGAATTTCGAAATCAAGGTCAGCTGCTGAATTGTTTGAGTTCTGGTGAAGTTTTCGTCAGAGGTAGAGCCACATCACGATTCACGCTGGTAAGTAGGCACGTTTTTTAATTCTTGAGTTTAAATAATAACGTCAAATTTTTCTCTTCTGTGTGAAAGGAAGAAATGTTGTGTGCATAACTAACATAATGGTTTTAACGTTAAGAAACCAGAATTTGAATATTCAAACTCAAAATTAGTTTTCAATTATTTTACAATTATCGTGCACAAATGTAAACTGCAGCTTAGTGTTCTAGGGGCAACACCATTGGGCCGACGAATTACCAATTCTGCTTGTTGGAGTGAGTATAACGATTTTAATTTATTTTTGGGAGTTGATTTTCGTTGACTGTCTTATGCAGTTATCCTGGCAATCCGGTGTAAAGAAGGATAATGACCCCGTAGAAGAATGACCGCGGGTCATTTTCCGACGTAGAATAATGACCCCCTTGTTGTAGAATAATTGGATTTTTCTGAGGATAAAAGACGCAGGGTTGATTTTTCTTCACGTGGAACACGAAGAGAAATGACCCCCGTAGAAATATTAACCCCCCGTATCCAAGATATCTGAATTTGAAATTACTTGAATTTTCACTCTGTTCAGCTTTTTTGAAAATTGAAGTTATAAACACCGAACTTATAAAGAAATCGCTGTTTGTATTTTTTCATATCCGTTAAGAACACCGAAAAACACAAGACTTACATTGCCACAGATAGATTGTTAATGGTTACGTCGACGTCTCTCCTCTCGTCGACATATGGCGGGAAAATGTGTAAAATTATCTTGAAGTGTACTTAATACTTTACCGTGAATAATTCTTAAGAAAACTTTATATAGCTTTATGATATAAACGAAGATATTTGATTAAAAAATTAATGCACATCTTGCTAAACTTTATTTTGTTGCGATTTCCCAATTTGCATCGGCAACAAATGGCAAGGTCTATACGTGTGTGATTAGAAATCTGTGTAGACATTGCTTCTGTTGCTTAGCCATTCCGTAATTAAAAAAAGAAAAAAGAAAAACATATTTATACACAATGAGTAATTAACATTCTCTCTCAGAGGAAATTTTGTGATAATTAACGGACAATAATCATTGGTGAATAAGTTGTCATTCGAAGTAAGACACATATTTTCGTGAAAAAAGACTAAAGAGGCAGGAATATGAATACTTATTTACATTTCTGGGAGAAAGTGATTTTTAAAAATCGTTTTACGGTAGTTTTGTTCTCTCCAACGTAATACATTATATACATCGATATTCTAACCATTTGTTGTAATGCTGTATTTGTGATGATGAATAAAACTTTATTCTTTCAGAGTAATTGTGTGAAGAGTACCTGACTATAGTAGACCCTAAATATAAAATAAACACTGATCGAATATAATAAATTGAGATTACTTTTAAAAGTGTTGATAATGATAAGTTAAAAAAAAAACATTTACATGGGGGTCACATTTAATAGTTTATTCTTTACTTTAATAGTATTTCAATAGCAATTTTAGGTAAAAGTAAATAAGTGCATTTGTGGTCATCGTGCAGGAACGGACTGAGTATAATGTGTTACCTTAAAAAGAGTTATTAACGACTCTAGGTTGTTAATAAATCAACCTTCAGATCTGCTTTTAACTTAAATTTTAGTTTTAAAATTTCTTCTTCTTAGTTTTTTTTTTACTGAGCTCTTCTTCTTAGGAGATTAAAAACTAGTCTTAAAATGGCTTCGACCGTCGAACCCTAATAATATTTTAATTCCAGGTTCCTCGACACACAGATATCTTATTTGATGGAAAAATACAGCTTCTTTTTTTTTTTTTTTTTTTTTTTTTAGATATGTTTGATTTCACAAACAGAGACAGACCAATATCGGCTTTCAATAAATTCCAAAAATTGAATTGGAAAAAAGAATATATTTTGACTGCGAGAAAGGTATTTGAGATTTGAAAGATTGGTCATTTTAGTTATAATGCCACCAGACTGATTTATTCAATTATGTCGTTGATAAAGTAAGATATAATTTCCTTTTCGAGTTTTCTTAGTACTTTGGTGATTTTCCTTATTGGCCGTTTGCTTCTACTGGCTTAATGGCTGCTGTTAGTGGCTGATGGCTTTATTATGGTTATAATATATAACAATGGAGTAAACTTTTCATAATTTTTGTTTCATCGTTAATTCTGGGTGATGCACTTGCATACCAAGTAGTTTGTAGATGGGGAAAATCGTCAATGCCAGTATAATTCATGACCTATATCGAGTCACCTCTATCTTCGACAATAAACAGATTTTTTATAGTGTCTTCTTTCTCGATATAATTTTAATGTGTTGTCACTCGCAGTAATGGGACACATGTAAATGTAACTCGTTCAGATGGAAATCATACCCCGATACAATACGGCAGTATCTTGTTATAACGAAAGGATTTCTTCAAAGATACACCCCTTCTTTCACTTTAAGTTTATTTTAATATGAAATATAATTTCTGTTATTTTCTGAAAACGGCACTAACAATTAAGATATTATAAAGACTTTTTTTCACAATTAATAAAAACGATATACTGAAAAACTTAAATTTTTAAAGGGGGGATTATTTTACAGGGGTTACTTTTATGAAAATTACACTTATTTTTCTGGCAAAAGAGTCATTTTTCTACGTAGAATAATGACCGGGGGTCATTATTCTAGGTAAAAAAATGAACCCGGCCATTATTATCCGGGAGTCATTATTTTTTTTACACCGGAAGTGAAACCGTGTTTGGTCCTAAGCACAAATCATCACCGCTGTCAAGACTTAATATTTGGAAACTTTTGGATAGATTCAATGTAATATATTCTGGAGCCCTGTTTTTCAAGAAAACCTACTATAAATACTTTGAAAATAGTCATATTTTAAATGGTAAGAACAATTTAGATATTTTTGAAGCTGTATGTATTTCTACGCCAGAGTTTCTTAATATTGCTTTTATACAATTCTCCAGAAAAAAATCGATCATTGATACAAAAGGCATCGAAGAGGTTGATGGAGTTATTTCTAGTATCTTAAATATTTCACAACATGATTCATATTAGGTTTTAAAAATAAAATAAAAACAAGGATTTATTGCACCCGCAATGTATTGAAAGTAATTAAAAATGTTAGCGAGTTTTGCTGTACATGTAACCATAGTATTAAATAAGACCCCTGTCCAAAACTACCAAATTTAGGCTTAATTTGTATCACAGTCAACATGGCCATTGGCTAACAACCTGTTGCTATTTCATATTTCTTACATGAAACTGAGTACTTAATTGAATGAAACATATTTCAAATTTAAATGATGGTTCTAAGCTATTTTAGATGAGTTTAACGTGCATTCATCAAATAACGGCATTTTTCTTTTTTAAAATTATTGTATAATATTTTGAAAAGCGTAAAACATTTTCATCTTTATTAATGTAATAAATTTTTTGCATCAAACTGTGGTGGAGAATAAATGTTTACGTTCTATGTGGATTGGTCACGTAGCCGATTACATTAATCATGATAGACTTAAAAATTTCTGATATAATAATTTTCCAAAGCATGATTTTACAGTTTAAGGAATAGAATGTCACATTCATTGGTGGAGAGTTGGGTGGACGGATTGAACGGGAGATGGACCCCGTTACTATTTCTTGTGTTGGGTGTGTTTTCCTTCATAGGACAGTTGTACGTGGGGCCTGTGGCGTGCAATTTTCCTCCAGAATTTACAGAATCTAACGTCAAGTATGGTATATGCAGATGTTTTACTACGACCGATCTTGCTGTCCCGCCTTTTGAACCCATTTTCAGAGGTCCATTGGTTTTCAGCAAGATAAAAGATCAAAAATATGTTGTGCGGACTTTATATCACGTTCCGTTACTTCTGATAATGCAAGCCATTTTCCTACGAATTCCATATGTTCTGTGGAAACTAGGAGAGAAAAAAATAGGTATTCACTTTTCTGTAAAGTCTGGGAACACGAATGACAAAACCAGAACAATCGGGAAAAGTCTTGCTATGTACCTGGAGCAATGGATTAAAGACAGAAAAATCAACATCCTATCCATTGGGGCATTTACAATGTTCCATTTGTTCGTGAAGCTGCTTTATTTTGTAAATGTCTCAACTCATCTAGGGCTGTTAGATCCTTTCCTAAAAGGAGAAAACCAGGCAAGTTTTGGTTCTCAGGTGCTCAGGAATATAGGAGAAAACGATGCAAGCTTCTTCCAAACATCTCCGGTTTTTCCTAGAGAAATAATGTGCAACTATGAGATACTTCGTCTAGCCAGCCTCAGAACATTCACAGTACAGTGTATCCTTCCATTTAATCCGTATCTGGAACAGATCATGGCTGTTGTCTGGTGGTGGTTGATCTTCCTTGTAGCTGCAACTGTAGCAGATGGTCTCATTTGCTTTTTTTGGAGCTGTCCTGCCGTGTTTCAGGGTGTGGTAAGTATGAATAGAATAAGAATGTAAGAAAAGATAGAGAGACCAGAATTCTAATTTATTATAACACATTCATCAAAATATGCATGTTTGTGGATAACACTTATACTCTCAAAATGTTTGTTTTAATATTTATATCCGTAGCTAAATAGAAATAGCCAAAAAAACGTTCCGTTTTTTAGTAAACCTAAAGATAAAATTATACCTCATCTAAAAAAAATGTGTTTAATCGAACTGCTAACGATTTACTTTTTAAGTGTGAATATGAATTTATTTTAAAAAAGATAGAAAGGTTGAGATTTTTCTTTAAAGCAATATGAGCTTTTTTTAATTTTATTTTGCTGCAAAAAGTTGTATGAAAAGTCTGCATTTAACTTAATCTTTTATGATAAATAAAAATTATTAATTTTTGTCAGAGGAAAAATTTCTTTTCTTAGGAATATATAGCAAATCAACTTTTGTACAGGACGACAATATTTCAATTTTGCTTCAATTAAGGCTTCTTAACGGTTTTTCAACAAAATTTATGACTAACAGAAATTAAAAAAACCTTGATATTGTTTGTCATATTATTAGAAAATAACGTTATAGTATAAAAAAATTAAGCTTGAAAATTGCAGCTAATATTGTTTTAATACATTCATCACAGATATATATGCTTTAATGTGTTTCAATACATTCATCGCAGGTAATTATAAAGAAAATAAATGTGAATAGCTTTGATTGTTTATTACTTATTCATATCTTAAGCTAAATTTTGTTGCCAAAAACCATCACAATCATTTTGTATGTACATGTAAATACAAATAAACCTCATTAAAACAATGCGCTATGTCGGACTGCTAACCGTTTACACTGTGACTGATAATGTGTATCGTTATATGTGTGGATTTAAAACAGACCATCACTTGAGCATGAACGATTTTGCTAATAGACTATGTTTGAATAACAAAATTATTAAAACTTAAATTCCTTTAAAATTAAATGATTTTTTCCCTGGTGAAACAATGTTTTGGCAGAAATCGCAATATCTGACATACATGTATTTATCAACGTATTGAGCAGACGGGTATATAAAAATATGTACAATATGAATATGTGTTACTCAAAATATTAATCAGAAAGGTCTGGGAAACGAAGCTTTCGGTCAAATCTCCATTGCTTGATCATCAAAAATTTCAAATATATAACTTGCTATAATATTTAAAAAAAAAAATACAATTTCAAATTATTGACACTAAAATCCTAGATTCAACAAATAAGCAACTTACAAACACAATACAATAACCGATCTTTTTTTTAATGGCTAAAAGAGTACACTTTGTTCTCCAATTTTATTTAGGTTCGTAAAGTCCAATTTATTGCGTGTTGAACTTGGAAATTTAAACCAAACATTGACAGAACAGAGCATCAGCAAATTATCCAACAACAAGTTAGGAGAGGACGTCATCGTATTTCTAAAGCACATTCAAGACCAATAACACGGATGTGTGGTCATGGAAACCATTACAGAATTATGGAGGTTATCCCACAGCGGCAACGTGCAATCATCCCCAGTGGGCGAATCCTCCCCTCCACATCTTGGAGGGACAACCGAGGTGTCCAATCCATCAGCCCCACCGTATGGTCAACATGGTGATTATCAGCGTGAACATGGAAAGAATGAAGGTCAAGGTCACCAGCATCCATCCAGTCTATATCCCTCGTTCCAGAGTAGCACTTAATTTGTGAAGATTAAGTCTACAAAAATAACACTTTGACCGTCTTGATATGACATGGTGATTTTGCTTTGATTTATCAGTATATTCACTACTGTTATCTTTTGTATTTGTTATATCTCTGACCACTCATTTAATATCCTTGCATTTTTTCTATTGCATTTGTGTCTTGTATCCCTTAAAGAGAAAAAAAATAGAGATATGTTGTACAATAAATCATCTAATTGTCATTTACTATAATTGTATATCGTATCTATTTTCATTAAGAATGTTTGGACTCCATCAAAGATGCATTAACGCTTAATTATGTTGTTTATTTTCAAAAAAGCATGACTATATGTGATATTTAAACTACTTTATTTACTAGTATATAAATAAAATATGTGTTTGACTTTCCTTCCTCTTTAAATATAAAAATTAATAATGGTTCAATTTCATATGTATGTTAACTATATCTTCATTAAAATGAGGATTACTAAAATAACATTATAAGAAATTAAATTGCACAAGAATGGTATCAGTAGTCTAGTGTTCATACATGCGTAAACAAAGTGAATAATTTAAGTTTAATAAACAGTCAATTTTTTTTTTGGAAAATAACACCTTCGAGATTATTTTAGAAGGTATTGGTTTCATTATTACAGTAATCAAATTTGGAGAACAGACGGTATTCACAAGTATTTTTAGCTTCATACGGGTCATTTAAGGTTCTCCACCCTTTGTGAAAAAAAATCACCTAAAAAACCAAATTTCTTTATTACTTAGATATTTGGATTTCTGCAAGTTTTTGACTTGAAAATCACATGAAAAATGTACATTTTGGAATAAGATCAACTTGTAAAAGTTTGCCCATATTCATAAAAAGAAATTCCTGTGGTATTCGTACTCGAAACAAGCTAATTAGTAAACTGAATTCATACCGATTGAGCTACAGAGATACCACATCCTGCCGATGTGCGCACTTTTACAGTGGTATGAAATCGACGTTCATGTTACGTCGTTTTGTTTTAAAAAGTCGGCGTCATGGAGATTTGCGCGGAGTCTATTTAATTTTAATAATACATAACATAAATAGTAAAGAAACCAAAAGCATTTATAGTAATAGATCGATGTTGATGAACTTTGTGTGCAGAAGACAAGACTGTTTTATACATTATGAGTTGCCATTTGAATTTTATTGATGTAGTTTTGAGGAGAGTTAGTTTGATTCAGTTTCTTTTTTAAGATTTGATCTCAATCTTAAAACTTTAGCTAATTTTTTTACGACTTTTTCATCTGTTTACAGCAGTCAATAGCCGCACTTGCAGATAATAATAATTTACAAAAAAATAATTATCTTTGAAAGTTATGAACTTCCAGCTATTTACAACACCAGACAGAATCAATTCTCTTTCAAAAAAAATTCTTTTTGGCAATTATGAAAAAAACTATGTTTAAATATTTTTTTTTAAATTCCCCAGCCCCCTCCCAAATAAAACCGCCCTCAACTTAAACACTTGGCTCAGTTGTTTTTAAAGCGCTAAGCATAGCTCAGCGATTTATTGTCGTTAGACTTCTACTTCCGGCGCATCGAATAACCGCCCCTTTTAGTAGAAGCTTGCATCATTTAAACTGGTTAGAAAACAGTCAGGGTTGGGGTCAATTACTTTGAAATGTAATTAATAACATCAATAATTTTGTCAATTACTTGCAATTACAATTACATTGATTTTTTGAAATGTAATTAATTACTTTCAATTACTTTGACAAATGTAATTAAATATATTTCAATTACTTTTAATATCTTAAGGAATATATACATGTAGAAACAGCACTGAGACACACACAACGTTTTTATGGTAACGTTTTTAAAGGTTTGCGTTCATTTTAATCATTATTTAAAGATTTTGCTTTAAAATAATATATAAACATTACAATGGGTAATAAATTCAGTGTCATTGGGTTCATGTTTGGTTCTGAACAAGAATTTTTATACTAAACTTTTAGTCCATACTACATTTATTCTTGGGTATGAGATGGCTTCAAGCCTGAACAAATTAGACCTTTTCTAGAGTGTCATGTTGTATAAACACATCAAACATAATGGACACTTAATTAGTGTATATACACAAGCCCATTTAAAACAGGTATGCAACCTAAACGTAATTATTAAATTTCTGTATGTCATTCTCCTGTTAACCTTATATATCTGTACATGCATATAATTCTTTACATTTATTTGTACTGATAAAATGTACTGCTTAAAGCTAAAAGTTAATGAAGAACTGAACTGAATATGACACCTTTTTAAACTTTTAACTTTAAAAAAGTAATTGAAATGTAATTGAAAATACATGATATTTTCGGGATGTATTTAAATACATTCAACTACTTGTAATTGAAGGGAGACTCAATTACAAATTACTTCCAAATACTTTGAAAAATGTAATTAATTACACCCAATTACAAATACTTCTTTCAATTACCCCATCCCTGGAAACAGTACAGTGTATCCTTCAATTTAATCCGTATCTAGAACAGATCATGGCTGTTGTCTATTGGTGGTTGATCTTCCTTGTGGCTGCAACTGTAGCAGATTGTCTTATTTGCTTTTTTGGAGCTGTCCTACCATGGTTCAGGGTGTGGTAAAGTGTAAGTATGAATAGAATAAGAATATAAGAAAAATACAAAGGCCCGAATTTTAATTACTTATAACACATTCATCAAGATATGCATGTGTGTTGATGACCTTAACTCTCTCAAAATGTTTTTTAGCTCACCTGAACCGAAGGTTCAAGTGAGCTTTTCTGATCACCCGTTGTCCGTCGTCCGTCCGTCCGTCTGTCTGTCTGTCTGTCTGTCTGTCTGTCCGTCCGTCCGTCTGTAAACTTTTCACATTTTCAACTTCTTCTCAAAAACCACTGGGCCAAATTTAATCAAATTTGGTACAAAGCATCCTTATGGAAAGGGGATTATAAATTGTTAAAATAAAGGGCACAGCCCTTTTCAAAAGGGAGATAATTGCGAAACAGTAAGAATAGGGTGCATGTCTAAAAAATTCTTCTTCTCAAGAACCACTGCACCAGAAATGCCAATATTTACACAAAAGCTTGTATATATAGTGAAGATTCTAAATTGTAAAAATTGTGACCCTCAGACCAAAACTGGGGCCCCAGGCGGGGTTCAAAGTTTAACATAGAAATACATAGGAAAATGTTTAAAAAATCTTCTTCTCAAGAACCACTGCGCCAGAAATGCCAATATTTACACAAAAGCTTGTATATATAGTGAAGATTCTAAATTGTTAAAATTGTGACCCTCGGACCAAAACTGGGGCCCCAGGCGGGGTTCAAAGTTTAACATAGAAATACATAGGAAAATGTTTAAAAAATCTTCTTCTCAAGAACCACTGCGCCAGAAATGCCAATATTTACACAAAAGCTTGTATATATAGTGAAGATTCTAAATTGTAAAAATCGTGACCCTCGGACCAAAACTGGGGCCCCAGGCGGGGTTCAAAGTTTAACATAGAACTACATATGGAAAATGTTTAAAAAATCTTCTTCTCAAGAACCACTGCACCAGAAATGCCAATATTTACACAAAAAACTTGTATATATAGTGAAGATTCTAAATTGTAAAAATCGTGACCCTCGGACCAAAACTGGGGCCCCAGGCGGGGTTCAAAGTTTAACATAGAAATACATAGGAAAATGTTTAAAAAATCTTCTTCTCAAGAACCACTGCACCAGAAATGCCAATATTTACACAAAAAACTTGTATATATAGTGAAGATTCTAAATTGTAAAAATCGTGACCCTCGGACTAAAACTGGGGCCCCAGGCGGGGTTCAAAGTTTAACATAGAAATACATAGGAAAATGTTTAAAAAATCTTCTTCTCAAGAACCACTGCACCAGAAATGCCAATATTTACACAAAAGCTTGTATATATAGTGAAGATTCTAAATTGTAAAAATCGTGACCCTCGGACCAAAACTGGGGCCCCAGGCGGGGTTCAAAGTTTAACATAGAAATACATAGGAAAATGTTTAAAAAATCTTCTTCTCAAGAACCACTGCGCCAGAAATGCCAATATTTACACAAAAGCTTGTATATATAGTGAAGATTCTAAATTGTAAAAATCGTGACCCTCGGACCAAAACTGGGGCCCCAGTCGGGGTTCAAAGTTTAACATAGAACTACATATGGAAAATGTTTAAAAAATCTTCTTCTCAAGAACCACTGCACCAGAAATGCCAATATTTACACAAAAAACTTGTATATATAGTGAAGATTCTAAATTGTAAAAATCGTGACCCTCGGACCAAAACTGGGGCCCCAGGCGGGGTTCAAAGTTTAACATAGAAATACATAGGAAAATGTTTAAAAAATCTTCTTCTCAAGAACCACTGCACCAGAAATGCCAATATTTACACAAAAAACTTGTATATATAGTGAAGATTCTAAATTGTAAAAATCGTGACCCTCGGACTAAAACTGGGGCCCCAGGCGGGGTTCAAAGTTTAACATAGAAATACATAGGAAAATGTTTAAAAAATCTTCTTCTCAAGAACCACTGCACCAGAAATGCCAATATTTACACAAAAGCTTGTATATATAGTGAAGATTCTAAATTGTAAAAATCGTGACCCTCGGACCAAAACTGGGGCCCCAGGCGGGGTTCAAAGTTTAACATAGAAATACATAGGAAAATGTTTAAAAAATCTTCTTCTCAAGAACCACTTCACCAGAAATGCCAATATTTACACAAAAGCTTGTATATATAGTGAAGATTCTAAATTGTAAAAATCGTGACCCTCGGACCAAAACTGGGGCCCCAGGTGGGGTTCATAGTTTAACATAGAAATACATAGGAAAATGTTTAAAAAATCTTCTTCTCAAGAACCACTGCTCCAGAAATGCCAATATTTACACAAAAGCTTGAATGTATAATGAAGATTCAAAATTGTAAAAATCGCGACCCTCAGACCAAAACTGGGGCCCCAGGCGGGGTTCAAAGTTTAACATAGAACTACATATGAAAAATGTTTAAAAATTTTCTTCTCAAGAACCACTTCACCAAAAATGCCAATACATACACAAAAGGTTGTATATATAGTGAAGATTGTAAAAATCGTGACCCCCGAACAAAAATTGGGGCCCCAGTAGGGGTTTAGATTTTAACATATATAGGAAAATGTTTTAAAATCTTCTTCTCAAGAACTATAGTGCAACTGTTTTGGATATTACTATGCATACATGTACATCCTTAAATAATGTAGATTCAAAAAATTGTAACTCCCGGACAATTGATGGGCACCAAGAGGGGTTCAAAATTTAAACATTTTAAAAAGCATAAAGGAAAAGTTTCAAAATTTTCTTCTCAAGAACTACAATGTTTTAGTTTGTGGAATTTCTATGCATGCATCCTTCGCTTATGTAGATTCCTAATTGGTAAAATCGTGACCCCAGACCAATACTGGGGCCCCAAGATGGGGTCAAAGTTTATTATAGAAATATAAAGGTAACATGTTAAAAAATCTTCTTCTCGAGAACTACAATGCTTCAATTTGTGAGATTACTATCATGCATACAACCTTGGATAATGAAGGTTCGACAGTTTTAAAATAGTGACCCTTGGACTAATACTAGGGACCCAAGATGGGTTTAAAGTTAAATGTAGAAGTACCGGTATATATGGAAAATGTTTAAAAATCTTCTTTTCGAGAACTACAATGCATCAATTTGTCAGATAACTACGTAAGCACCCTCAAATAGTGTAGATTCGAAATTAAAAAAGCCGTGACCTCAATCTAATACTGGGGCCCCAAGAGGTGTTCAAAGTTTAAATTAGCATAGAAATATAGAGGGAAAATGTTGAAAAATTTTTTTCTAGGGAACTATAATGCTTCAGCTTGTGAGATAACTATGCAAGGATCCTTAAATAATGTAGATTCCAAATAATTAAAACTTTAGCACTGGACTAATACTGTGGCCCCAAGAGGGGTTCAAAGTTTAACATAGAAAGATATATTGAAAATGTTTTTAAAAAGTTTTTCTCGAGAACTATAATGCTACAGTTTGTGAGATTACTTTGCAAGGATCCTCAAATTGTGTAAACTCTAATGTAGTGGAACAAAGAGTTATCTTTCTTGATGTTCTGTATAGTCTGAGAGTTATTCCTCTTGAAGTGGAACTCTTCTCTTCTTTTTCAGGTTGTGTACGTGCGGTCCCACCGCAGTGCTACACATTTTAATTCCTATGTTACTATTTATGTTGTTCAAGCCAACCATAAACCTCGGACCATAACTGGGTCCCCAGAAAGGGGTTCAATGTTTAAAATAGAAAAAGCATATGCTACGAAATGTAATGTTACAAGGAACTGCTGTTCAGGTGAGCGATGTGGCCCATGGGCCTCTTGTTTATATTTATATCCATAGCTAAATCATGTTGCCAAAAATACATTCCATTTTTCAGTAAATGTAAAGACAAAACATTATACATGTCCCTTATCAAAAAATGTGTTAAGTCGGACTTCTAACAATTTACGTTTTAAGTATGAATAGAATATAAATTATTTAGAAAAGATCCAATTTTTTTTCTTTAATACATTAATTTTAAATTTATATGGATTGATTTAATTTGTTTCAAAACATTCATCGCAGGTAAATATATAGAAAATATACGTAAATAACTTAGACTGATTATTTCTTATATATATCTTTAGCTAAATTTTGTTACCAAAAGGCGGGACAATCATGTTGTATATGTACATGTAAAAACAAATAAACCTCATTAAAACAATGTGCTATGTCGGACTACTAACGACGTTTACACTTATATTATGTTTTGTTATATGTGTGGATTTAAAACAGATTTAAAACAGACCATGACTTGAGCAAGATAGCTTTTTCTAATAGACAATCTTTGAATCATAAAATTATTAAAAATTGAATTCCTTTAAAATTGAATGATTAAATCATCAAAAAAAAAAATTCCTGTTGTAACAATGTTTGGGCAAAAAAGCAATATCTGACATATTTATCTACGTTTCGAGCAGACGGATATATAAAATATGTAGAATATGAATATGTGTTATTCAGAACATTAATCAAAAAGGTCTGGGAAACTGAGCTTTTGGTTACACCTCCTTAGCTCGATAATAAAAAATTAAAGACATTTAAATTTCTTTCATAATTGAAAAATAAAATACATACATATTCATACATTTTGCCAAACTATGAAAACATCATACTCCAAGAAGTATTACTATCCTTATTAATGTATGCTGATGACATGGTTTTATTATCTGAATATCCAGAGGGCTTACAAAACATGCTTGATGCACTTCATGAATATTGTAATGACTAGAAATTATCAGTTAATGCATGTAAAACAAAACTAGTAGTTTTTTGAAAAGCTGGACGTTTGAAACAAACTGAAAGGTGGAGGAGGTTGAAATTGTTAGTCAATTTACTAATTTGGGCTAACATTATCATATACTAGTAGCTTTTTTAAATCCCAGCTACAACTCCATCCAAAAGAAAAAAATATATGTTAAAGCTTATGAAATCGATGAAATATGTATACTTTAACATGTTAAATTACTCGTTTATCAATATTTGATACGTATGTGGTAGTGTATTGAGCTATGAAAGTGAAGTATGTGGATTTTACAAGGTTGATGCTATTTAAAATCAATTTTTTTTTTATAATTTATTTCTTTTTCAAAAAACAGAAATTCAATCATACACACACACACATACACACACACTAATGAATAAACACTGAAATTTATTATTTTGTGGTTACTTGCTTACATGGGGAAAAAATTAAGTAAAGAGAAAAAAAAATATTCATGATACAGTGTAATAAAAATAAATCAGATATCAGCAGCCAAGATATCTTTCCAACTATCCCATAACTTTTCAAAATATTGTAGTTTACCAGTTTGTATTGCGGCATATCTTTCAATATTGTATTTTAGTTTTAAGTGATAAAGGAAACCAATAAAACATTGAGTCTTATTTGACATAAGACAACAAAAAATATATTGTTTAATATACAGAATTATAAAATTAATTACTTTGTTATGAAATGACAATGGAAGTTGGCCAAGTATAATATTAGACATATTAAATCCAATTTTTTCAGAGGTCTTTCTATAAATGTATAAACTAAGTTCACTCCGCAGGGTATGTATTTTCTCACAGGAAATAAAAACATGTATTATTGTTTCCACATTGTTTTTACAAAACCCACACGTGTCAGTATTTTTAATATTGATTTTTTAAGGTAGTATCCAACTGGAAGAATTTTGTGTAAAATTCTAAATTGAAGCCATTGTACAGAAGAATCTTTGGTAGTTTTAAAACTAATCTTAAAAATATCATATACAGTAAGATCTTCAACATTATAATCTGTTAGATCTGTTTTCCATCTTGTTACAGCAACTGGAACAACCACATTTTCATTCAAAACATTGTAAATAATTTTTGTACACTTTTCATGGAGTATGATTGTTTGGGGGAAAAATGGTATACATGGATTAGGATTTCTTTGAACAGAAGTCCTGTCAATGTTAGACATTTTAAAAAACTTAAAAATTGCTGATTTAACACTGTTGTATTGCATTATACATATATTCTTGAGATTGTATTTACATTTAAATTCTTCATAACTTAAAAAATTACAATTTTCATCATAAAAATCTGGTATGACCTTTACACCATTCTTGTACCAGGTTTTTATGAAAACATATTTATTTGCTATGAGTATTTTTGAATTGTACCACACCGGAGAATTTAAAAGATTATCTTTTGCCTTTGGGTGATCAATATAGGTAATAATAAAACATAACCATGAATTTAACACCTCTTTCCAAAAGTCATTGTTTATCTTGTGTAAACATTCAATTACAAAACTATCACCAAAATCAAACAAATTCTGTAAAAACTCATTACCATAAATGGTAAATAAAAAATCCATCCATGGTTTTTGTGATTTTGTATGCCTTTTTATCCATGAACATTTGAGAGATATTATAAAATTGTTAATGTCAACCATTTTCAACCCTCCTGATGTATAGTCCTGTGTAATGACTGACCTCTTAACTTTATCAATCTTAGATCTCCACAGAAATTCAAAAATTTTTTTTATTAAGGTATGAAATTGTTTCTTTCTTTGGATTTGGTCGTGAAATGAATAAATGATTTAGTTTCGGTATGAGCAAACTTTTAATAACAGTAATTCTACCAATGGGAGTAAGAATTCGTCGTTTCCATTGCTCTACCAGAGCTATAATTTTTGGAATTTGTAAATTATAATTCATATCGGCAATATTATGAAGATTTACTGAGAACTGAATTCCTAAAAGGTTGAATGTTGTTGACCCCCAATCCAATTTCCATCATGTGTGATGATAAACCTGATCTAAATTTTTTTTGATCCAATCCTTGTCTTAGATGTATTTATTTTAGAACCAGAAAAACTAGAAAAAAAATTCTATGGTTTCAAGAGCTGCAAAAAGTGATTTTGGTGAACCATCAAGGACTAGTAAAGTGTCATCTGCATATTGTGATATCTTATGTTCAATATCATTAATAAAAATACCTTTAATATCTTTGTTTTGTTGAATCATTATTGCTAAAATTTCTGCACATATGATAAATAAATATGGAGCAACAGGGTCTCCCTGCCTGCATCCCCTTTGTACAACAAACTGTTGTGATAAATGGCTGCACTGTAAAATAGCAGCATGGAAGTTTGTATTTAAAATCTTAATCCACTGAATAATATTTTCTCCAAAGCCAAAATATTTAAGGACTTGGTATATGAATGACCACGACATAGAATCAAAAGCCTTTTCAAAATCTATAAGTATTAAAAGACCAGGTATGTTTTTGAACTCAGTGTAAGATAACAGGTCATATTTAAATCTAGTATTTTCTCCAATGTATCTTCCCTTCATAAATCCAGACTGTGTATCAGATATTAAATAATCTAATACTTTCTAAAACTAACACACCCTGAAATAATCTTGTACAAAACCTTTAAAAGAGTAATTGGTCGCCAGTTTTTTTTTTAAAACTGTCTAGGCTTATCACCTTTAGGTAGACATGAGATAATTCCAAGTCTCGGTGAGATGGGGAGTTCCTTCTTCAAAAATATACAGTTAATGGCTCGTACAACAAAATTTTCAATATCTTTCCAAAAAAATTTAAAAAAATCAGCAGTGTACCCATTACTCCCAGGAGATTTGTTGTTCTTCATATGTTTTATGACATTTAATACCTCTTTTTCTAAAAAAAAAAAATCTTCTAGACCATTTGACAACTTATTTTCTAACTTAGGTGAATTGTAATTCAAAATAATATTATCTATATCAATCCTTACTAAATTTGTGTCCTCACTTACATATACATTTTCATAGTACTTCTTTACATAATCTAGTATTTTTTCTTGCTCATATACCCTTCCAATACCCTCAACTTCAATTTTTTTTTATTGTTTTGTTTATATTATTTCTAGATTCCAAATTGCAAAAATATTTTGAAGGTTTTTCGCTTTCCTCCATCCAATGGGCACGAGACCTTATCATATGTCCAAACAACTTTTCCTTGCGTAGCTTTTCAAGAGCACTTTTTTTTCATCCAAAATATTAATATCAACAGTAGAATCTGATTCCATACATTCTATTTCCTGGACAAGATTTTTTTCAGTGTTATTTCTGACCTTTTTTCTATATGTTGAATAAGAAATAGTCTCCCCCCCCTCCCCTTATTTCCATCATTAACACCTCAAAAAAAAGACTTTCATCAATACCATTTTTACATTGAAAATCACAACTCTCTTTATTATCTAGATATTGTTTACTAACTGACTGAATAGTTTCTTGAACTTTTATTACATATTCTTTGTCTGACAGAAGAGAATTGTTAAACTTCTAAAGCCCACACCCTTTGGTGAAGGGATTAAATTTTATCTCAAGCAAAACAATGGAGTGATCAGACCTGTGACCCGGCTTAATGGAACAGTTTTCAACTAAATTTGAAAGACTATCAGAAAAAAGAAAAATATCAAGACGACTTTGTTTCAAAGGATTTTTCTTGCGCCATGTGTAAACTTTTTTGTCTGGATTTAGAACTCTATAATAATCGATAAGTTGCAAATCTTCCATAATTTCAACGACTTTACTACGAGCCTTAGGGTTATTAATTCCAGTGTAATTACAAGTATCAAGCGAAGGATTTAGAGTTAGATTAAAATCACCATACAGTATGAAATAATCATTGTCAAATTCTAAGAAAATATCACTTATATTTTCATAAAAACTAGGGGTGTCAATATTATGCCCATATATATTTATAAGTTTTACTTTGTTTTCTTCAATGATTAGATCCAATGCAAGTAAGTTACCATCTGTGTCCTTTTTTTCTCTTAAGATTTGGAATTCAAAATTGTTGTTAAAAAGTATGCAGACACCTCTTGAATTTGACAAATATGAATTAAAAACGCATCTGTATCCCCACTGGGATTCAATGAATGGTTCGTTTTCATGTATAAAATGAGTGTCCTGAAAACAAATAATAGAGTATTGTTTTTGTTTATAATAATTTAAAACATCTTGACGTTTGTTTAAAGTTGCTAGCCCCTGGCAGTTCAACGTTGCTATAATTGTAATATTACCCGACTGTGGTATCCTAAGAAAATTGTGAAGAAACTGAAAGTAAATAAAAATGACAATTTAAAATTAAGCAAGTAACCACTTACCAGACTATCATTTGACAAATACATAAACACACATTCACACACCATACACACAATCATCGTTTTTTAAGTATGACGATCCCGATCTCGTTAGGCAATACACATCCACAGTTCAGTTCACTTTGATCCCGATCGAATTTCCGCACCCCGCCGCATTACCAACCTCTAGTGTTTTTTCAGCTTCTTGTCAATCGAATCAAGTATGTCGAATTTATGTCGCACACCTTGGTTATCTAACGCGAGGATCTTGCCGTTATAATACCAGGAACTTTGTATCCGTTCGTCCTTGTTCAGTTGTCGAAGGAGTTCTGTGTTCTGATGGGTGATGTGGTCGTACATTTTAAAGTGGCTTTTCACACCATCTTTTGATCTGTGTTTGATTATTTTAATTTTCGAATCACTGTTCCTCAGTTTGGCAATAACGGGGCGAATCCTTCTCTGTTCCCCTGGGATACGGTGTATTTCAAGGATATCGCTGGGTTCTACGGTTACGCCTGTCGTTTGTTTCATGATTGCTATCAAGTCGGAGCGCAAGTCTTCCTGCGCCTTTTCCTTCCACCCTATAAACTTGATGTTGTTTTTCTGAGAGTACTGCATATTTTGGTTTGCATGAGTGTATGCTGTCACGGTTAGTGATTTATACTTCTGTAGGTTGGCTTTTAGATATAGTAATTCTGCTAGCTGCTCGTGAAATTTCTCCTTCAGGTCATTCATATCCATATTCATCCCGTCGGCTATTTCTTTCGTGCGCGACTCGAATATTTTGGATTTTTCATCTATCTCTTTGATAAACTCGTCCTTCACCTGTGTAGTAACGGTAGTTGAGAGTTCTTTTGTCAGTGTATCTTTCACCTCTGTGATCACCTCTGTTATGATTTCTTTCTTGAGCTCCCCCTTTATTTCCGAGACAATGTCCGTAACAATATTTTTAATGTCGTCTTTTTTCATCATTGTTGCTCGAATTTCCAACAGACTTTCTTGAATAGATTTAAGTTCATCAAAGACATCAGTATGAATGGGTTCAGTATCGGAGCTACTGGTTCTTTGTACTTTGGACGGCCTTTTGTCCGAAATATGGGCACTTTTGATAGACGACGGCACCGATTGTAAATTTAATTGCACCAGTCGTTTGTCTGAAACCTTTTCACTCTTTTTTTCACTCTTTTTTTCTGGCTTATCTGATTTTTCTGACTTGTTCTTTTCTTCCATATTATGGACATTTATTGCAAATAACAAAAAGAATGACGAAGAAAGTTCGATGAGTAGGTATTCACGGTTTTGCAGTTAAGCTTCGTCACAGTCACAAAGAACTCTCCAGTAGGATTCACAGACTGTAAATCACACACCATGTACAAAATACAAATCACTACCTTTTCTACTGTTGTAGAAATATTTAGAAGCTTTAGTAACGTTTTTAGGTGACGAAAAAGGCAATTTTTCCGGAGCGCTAAAAAGACGTTAGGCTATTACCATCACGTGACCGGAAGGCTATTTAAAATCAAATTACTGAAAGTACTGACACGAGTTGATGCTTAAGGAATCAGATCTTTAATGCCCCTTTTCTGCTCTCAATAAATTCTGCTTGAAATAGATAATAAAGCATATAGGTTTCTTATTATACTAGGCCATAACATATCAAAGATAAAAAGAAACCATGAATCGTGAAAGATCATTTTTAAATAAGTAATCATATAGAAGAGCATATCTAAATATTCTTTAAAGGGGCTTAGACTGAACCTTTTGAATGTCATTTTTCCTTTTTCTTTATGTTCAGAATGGTTAATTTTGGTATCTTTAATGTCTTTCCAAAATTAAAGTCATATATTGAGTTAGTAGAAGCACGATACAGAGTTTTGTAAACAAAATTCGAGTTGTGTTATTGTTTGCATTTGTGTTTTGTTGGTATGAATTTCCGTCAAATGTTGCTGTCTTCTGTTGATAGTATTAAAATAATTATTATTATAAAGAGGAACGTTCGGCCATCTTGTATATTTGAGTGTCAAATGTAAACATATATTGAACTGGTTTATTCTCGCCCAAAACTGACTAAAACAGTTTTAAACAGGTGGTTTGTATTGAAATGACGATCAACACAAATAATAATAAGTTTATTCAATGGCCACATTTAACTAACGTTATAGATCTTTCTCATAATTAAAAATGTGTACCCTCTATACCGTACCTTATTATTAGGTAGAGGGTATATATTTTTTATTATGAAAAAAAAATGTATAACGTCTGTGCCTGTGATTTATCTGTATCTACTTCACTGAGAGGAAACCGTCAATATGACCAAATGATGGTCTCTTCTTCTGTCATTCCTCAAGTTATTACACTTCTTTTCAGAACCTGTTCAGAATTTTACATTAAATTTCACACTATTTGTACAAAACTATATAGACACAAGAATTAAAGGGGTTTGATAAATCACATGCATGTGACGTTTTAAAGTTTTCTCTTTAAAATTTTTTTTTTTTCATTCAGAAATAGTTTTTAAAAACTTAAGGTGCAGGTGTTATATTAAAACAATAACATGCTTTTTTCTGATTCATGGAGGATATGAAGGTGCCGACATAGCAGAAAAAATACATTATCAGCGTTAGCGGGTTATGTAAATTTATCCTGCAATGATTGCTACCTTCATAACCCACGTGAATCATAAAAAAAAATATTTTATTGGTTATATGTACATCTTTTTTAACAAATAAATTGATTGATTGTAAAAAGTAAGTAAAATCCACATAATTACTGTTAATGTACATCAGTACGATAGCTAAAAGAAACACCGAAATCGTCTGCATGATTATATTCCGTGCAGTTCGTGATTTTTCTTAGGTCGCTGCACATTTTTTGACCAATGGCTAAACGGGGCGAGTTGATTTCAGTCTTGTTGTCTATATCATACAGCATTTAAAGTTATTCTACATTGATATATAACATGATATACTTAATATAGAATTCAATTCATTTCACCTGAAAGCAAAAAACAAAATGAGGAAATTCTATTCATGTCTGAAATGCACACTATTAACTACAAGCTGCCATTCTATAGACTAGGTAAAATAGTTTGCCTCTGTTTATCAAACCGATTTGTAAAAAAAAAAAAATCATGTTTTTGATATTACTTCTTACGGAAGCGTATTAGTGCCACATACACATTTCACATTTTTTTTATTTTCAACACTTTAAAGTGTAAATTTTACACTTTAATCTGTAAAACTCACAATTTAAAGTAGTCCGAGTATCGCACTACGTCATAATACGGATTTTACAATATTGGTTCGACTTTTTCAAAGCGTTTTAGATACCCGGTATTGATTTTGCTCTACATCGCTGTTGTAAACAATGGCAATAATAAGCAATTGGAACGGTAATATATGTATTCTATGAGAGATAGAAATGATTAATGTTGAGAAACTCGATTCTGTTAAAGTAAAATGAAAAACGAAGTTTCTGATTAACCAGGATCTCAGGTATGCTTATATCTTCTTTGTTTTGACCCCCCCCCCCCCCCCCGAATTTTTCTTTTTCTTTTACTAAAGCCGGTTTAAATTTAGAGACAGAAGCTATTTCGAATTTAATCAATCGTCAATTAATTAATGTTTAAATGATATCTAACATTGTTGACATATCTAGGCAGAAAACTGTAACAAAATGTGATTTTTACGGATTTTTTCGTCAGGGTCTACTTGGTTTAGAGCTTATAGCGTGAAAAGTAATCCGTCAACATATAATTTATTTTACCAAATCTTTTTTCTAAGATGTCAATCTATAGAATAAACACAATGAATTTAAGTTTGAGTCCATAAAATTGTAAAAAAAAAAAATTACCAAACGCGATACTAGCATTGCATCTTTTGTATTCTATTTTGATACATCAGGTCCATAAAGCGTACTTACTTGCAAAAATTTGCGCAAAATTATTGATGAGATATGGCTTAAATAAATATTTATACTCTATTTTGTATGTTCAGTTCTAATTTTCCCAAAATTGGTAATTATTTTTAGGAAAAACGGACGTCTGGCAAATTTCATAATTGTCAATATTTTTCGCAAGGGGGTACACCCGTCTGAGAGGTGATAACAAACAAACTAGCATGTAAACATACATATTTTCTTTTGTATATGTATTGCTAGAATGTATATTTATCATTTGAAGCTAAGCTTTTAATGATTGAGCCCATTTAGTGCCGAGTATAGGACTACCTTAATCTGTAAATTTTTTACTTTAATCTGTAAATTTTACACTTTGATCTGTAAAATTCACACTTTTATGTGTAAAATTCACACTTTAATCTGTAAATTTAACACTTTAATCTGTAAAATTCACACTTTTAAGTGTAAAAATCACACTTTAATCTGTAAATTTCACACTTTAATCTGTAAATTTTACACTTTAATCTGTAAAATTCACACTTTAATCTGTAAATTTTACACTTTAAAGTGTAAAATTCACAATTTGAACTGTAAAATGCACACTTTAAAGTGTAAAATTCACACTTTAATCTGTAAATTTTACACCTTAATCTGTAAAATTCACACATTAAAGTGTAAAATTCACACTTTAGTCTGTAAAATTCACACTTTAATCTATAAATTTCACACTTTAATCTGTAAATTTCACACTTTAATCTGTAAATTTTACACATCTACATGTATCTGTAAAAATCACACATTAATCTGTAAAATACTATGCCAACACCACATGGCTGTTTTAATTAAATGTCCGATATTTCTTTGATCTTGCTTTAAAAAAAAACATTGCAATCGAAAAATGAGTTCTCATTAACAGTATTCAATTTTTAAAAAACTGAAACATTTATAATTAAATTCTCTTAGACAAAATGTATCAGTGTTACATGGCCAAACAATTTTCAACACTAAGGGCTTTTTATAATGCAAGCCGTTTCCTTCGTCTCTTTCAATCAGATTAAAATTTTCACAAAAACTGAAAAAAGTGATAATTTAATGGACTAAAAACTAGCGATCACCACTAATTTATCTGACCGCCAGCCGGCCACCACATAATTATATGGTGGCCGCAACATAAAATGTAGAATTATCTGTAACAATGATTTGGGGTTTTGACTTTTTGTTCACTTTTATGCAAATACACAGTCTTCATGCCTTCTAAATGTATACAAGACTTTTACTAGTAAAAAGCATCAATTTTATTCATTTGTATAAGGTACAATTTTATTTAATCAAGCTTTTGTAGTACGTACACAACTCAGAGTACTGAACGTACTTATGCTAAATCGAGGTTTAGACAGAATGATATATAATGTATATTCTTTGAATGATCAATAATTCAACACCATTTGTTGGCTTTTTTTTGTAAAATCGTCATAAAAATGTGTGGAAAAAAGCCGAGGCCGACCACTTATATCTTTTTGTAAAAATCCACGGTTTTTTTTAAATATCACTGTGTAATGATGTCATTGTATTTAAGACAAAGTTGAAATATTTTCTAATGAAAATATTTTAGTCCATAATGCTTCGATCAAACCATCGGAAATGATATATACTCTCCGATGTATGTGTATATATGAACCAATTTTACAGGAAAGTGTGTAAATTTAACACTTTTGAGTGTAAAATTTACAGATTAAAGTGTATATTTTACACTTTAAAATGTGAATTTTACAGATTAAAGTGTAAAATTTACAGATGAAAGTGTAAAATTTACACTTTAAAGTGTGAATTTTACATTTAAAGTGTGAATTTTACACTTTAAAGTGTGAATTTTACACTTTAAAATGTAAAATTTTCAGATTAAAGTGTAAATTTACAGATTAAAGTGTGAATTTTACACATTGAAGTGTAACATTTACAGATTAAAGTGTAAAATTTACAGATTAAAGTGTGAATTTTACACATTAAAGTGTAAAGTTTACACTTTAAAGTGTGAATTTTACAGATTAAAGTGTGAATTTTACAGATTAAAGTGTGAATTTTACACTTTTAAGTGTAAAATTTACAAATTAAAGTGTGAATTTTACACTTTAAAGTGTGAATTTTACAGATTAAAGTGTAAAATTTACAGATTAAAGTGTAAAATATACAGATTAAACTTTGAATTTTACAGATTAAAATGTGAATTTTACAGATTAAAGTTTAAAATTTACTTCTAAATCTTCTCATATTTGCTTAATATATAATTATTGATGAAATAATCGCTCGCATGACTGATACTAAATGAAATGTGTTTCGATACCGTAACTTTTCACCTGGCATTTATGAACTCACAATCAGATCAGACAGTCAATAACCAACTTATTTCTAATTCATAAATATCTTTTACAAACTTTAAGATTTTTTTATTATTAGAGAATATAATGTTGGTACAGACCAATTGTTTTTACTTCTATGCAATGTATAGTGATGGTGTGTGTATCTTGAAAAAAAGACAATAGTATATATTTGGCAAAATAAATGTTTTTCTCTTTGATTTTTCTTTGATATCGAGACACTCAATTTCGTTAGCTTCCTAATAATTTAAAAAATAAACTTGTTTTCAATACATGTCAGTTTTACGAACACAAAATACCAAACAAAATGTCATTGTATCACTTTTTTTTAATCGTTGATATTTAAAGATAATGACTTTTTAAATGTACTTTTATGATTCATACTTACCTAGTAAAAGATAAGTTTACCTTGAAAATAGCAAAAAAGAAAAGAAAAGAAAATTGGCAGCACTATTTCTTGTCGCGCATCTAAACAGGACAAAAACGTTCATGCCTTTTGCCAGCGCAGAGTCGGCATTATGATTGACAGGAAAATACAAATTTTGTAAAGATTAAAGGAAATTAAATCTGTAATAAATTTAACGGTAAGGAAATGCAAAAATTTAAATTTAAATAAAATATTCAGTTTTCTACAAGCATATACATTCTTATCGTCACAGAACTAAGGTGTGTATACTTATTCAGTGTGGGCGTTGATTTGGGTTTGTCGATCACTCATGTCTCATAAAGAGCGTCGACTGCCTGGTAACTCAGGTTATTTACCAAATGCTTACACAAAAGTCTTGGACTATGTCTTAAACCCCTCCACCTTCACACACACATACACACACACAAACACGCACACGCACGCACACACGCGCGCGTGTTCACTACAATTTTTGACAGTGTTTGATATATTTTTTAAAAATCTATGTAGCTTATTTATTGGCCTACATATAACTTAACTATTGTAAGGAGAGCGTCTCAGTAAAGTAGTTATAATCATTGATTATATTACAATCTGGAAAAATCTTCTTTTAAATATTTCACTCTTTATAACCAAGTCGACGAAATATGTCATTTCAAAAAGGTTGGTTATCTTGGTAATTCAGACATGTCAATTGTTACTTTCATGATAAATAACACCCCTGCGAATGTGTTCAGAATGTTTTCTTTATCGTTGCTTAGTATGTAATAAATCCAGATGTGCTCGAATGAAAGTTCACGAGACTTCACCGTGATTTGTTCAGTTCCTGTGAAATTTCGAGCGGAAGTATAAATGTTCGGATAATATTCTCAAAATACGTAAGTACTGGTCGATTTTCATATCTTGATTTATGTTAAAACATCAACATCTTTTAAGATGTATGTCTTATTTCACCCTCTAGCGGTTTTTTAATTGAACAATAATATTCAGAACATAGTTATCGTTCGTGTTCAACCCCGTGTAAAGTGATTGATATTATAAACACTGGGTTGCTTAATAAAATTATAGCCATGTTTGATGCTTGTGGTGTGCATTACCATGTTTTTAAGAAAAATAATGGGTGAATGTTTTGCATAAAAAATTGTATATCGAGCCAATTTTAAGGAACATTCTGCATAAAATACACAGGGGCCAAGCCCGTTTTAACATTAATTTCAATGTAACCATAAATAAAGAAAGGGGTCGAACTCTGACCCAGATAAAAAACTACCAGCTCGCTTCAAAAGCCTAATAAATCAATTATTTTTTACAACACTTGCAATATGCATGTATTTTCCAGAAAAATAATGTCTAAGATACACTCATGCCGAATTTCAAGTTGATGGGTCTTAAAATAGCGGAGATATACGTCATTATTCTCTCGAATTCGCCAGTATATTTTTACTCGGACATTTACCGGTCCAGGGCTCACGATGGGATTTTGCCTCTGACAACAGCAGTATTGCAACAAGTCGAGAAACATTCGCACTAATCTTTTAAAATATCACATCAAGCGCACGCTACCCACATCCTTAAATTCCGATAAAATTCCGTAAATACTCTCCAAACTGAACTTTTATTCTGCAGCCACATTGACTTCTGACAGGGTCAGCCATCTTGACGTCTTCGATAAATACTGATTCTGATTGGACCATCAGGAATATTGACCAATGAAATTGAGTTTAACATTTTTTTTTATCACAATGGCCGGTCTGGTCAGAAGTTGATGTGACTGCAGAATAAAAGTTAAGTTTGGAGAGTATTTACGGAATTTTATCGGAATTTAAGGATGTAAGTAGCGTGCATTTGATGTGAGATTTTAAAAGATTAGAGCGAATGTTTCTCGACTTGTTGCAATACTGCTGTTGTCAGAGGCAAAATCCCATCGTGAGCCCTGGACCGGTAAATGTCCAAGTAAAAATAAACTGGCGAATTCGAGAGAATAATGACGTATATCTCCGCTTTTGAAAGACCCATCAACTTGAAATTCGGCATGAGTGTATCTTAGACATTATTTTTCTGGAAAATACATGCATATTGCAAGTGTTGTAAAAAATAATTGATTTATTAGGCTTTTGAAGCGAGCTGGTAGTTTTTTATCTGGGTCAGAGTTCGACCCCTTTCTTTATTTATGGTTACATTGAAATTAATGTTAAAACGGGCTTGGCCCCTGTGATAAAATAGTACAGTCTGTTTCACTATCGATGTTATTACTAGGTCAGGCGCGGATTGAAAATAATTTTTTAGAAGGGATCTCTACTACGCATGTTAATTGTCGCAACAACAAAAACATTTTTTTGTATTGTCACATTTATTTCTAGAACCCATTTTATCAACCAGTTTATGAAGGTAAAGTTTAAAATCAATTATCCTCTAGAATTTATATTTGACTACAAGTACCAAGATTCTCTAAAATAGACTATAAACACGAGGCACGATTTTTACTGCGAAACTGAAAGGGTCAAATAAAACCACGTGATTCAAAATTTGATGACAATAACATTCGCAGGGGTAAATAAGATAACAGTTGAAAAGAATGAGCTGGCATCGAATTAGCTTTTTCCTTAATCATTTGCTTGGTGTTAAATTCTTGTTTTTTCCTAAGCATTTAAGATTAAATAAAGAAAATGCCAAAATAATTTAAAATTCCAAGCGACTACCCTTTTGGAGGGGGTTGGAGGGGGGGGGGGGGGGTGTTGTTAACTGAGTAAAATGGTCGTGTGACAATGCTCGTTACAAATTCACATGCGTGAAATGCAACTCTCGCCATCCTGGAGCATTTGAATCAGGAAGAGCAAACCGAGAACCCAAAATACAATAGAACAGAAGCAGTTAACCACATATTATTTTGTTGGTTCGGTAAGATATTTAAACATTAACTCAATGCAGTAAGGTTTTTTCGTCAATTTTCACACTGAGAATTAAATTAATGGCCGATATTGCATTGGTTTGTTTTGTGTTAAAAGTGATTGCAATTTTAAATAGGTCAAAAAGCGTAGTCAATTTTTCCTATTTTATTATCTTCTTTCTATTTTTTTATGGTTATATATGCTTACAATACTGATTGAAGAAAACAGTGAAGTAGTTATAAATCTCCTTGTATTATTAAGCAGGTCAAGTTACAGATACATGAACATTGTAATTATATAATAAGTATACATTATAACATTCAGATGTAGTTATCATTGAATTGATTACATGTAATGTAATAACATAATAAGTATTTTTAGTGAATTGTAAAGAACGATCATAATAAGTATTTTCCAAAGACATAACTAAACACACCAAAAATTACCATCCAAAAGCGTAACAAACAATAAAAAATGTAATTATATTACATTCAATCAATATATTGTTTCAGCCCTACTATTAATAATAAAATTTAGAAAAAACAAATCGAAGATACTTTAACGTTGCAGTCTGAGTCTGTCCTAAACCCTCTTGGAAGTTTTAATAAAGTCAAGTACAATGAAAAACAATGCAACATTATTTGATAAGAACATTAATAAATACCCATTTTACTATAATGATAAGTTCAAAATCAACACCAATATTATCTAGTTTATTTACATGTTAATTTCTTTCAAAATTAAAATATTGACACTTCATTTAATAATGTTCAATGTCTTTAGTATGATACAAACATTTTCCTCATAGCTGTTCATCCGATAAAAAATTACTTCTCACTGTTTTCTTTCCTGCTACCAAAATTGAAATGTTCACAGGAATTTGTCACTCCCCAGCTTTGCTTTAAAGATTGGAAATGAAAGAGTTTTTCTTTCACATCTTCACTAAGCTTAGTCCAAAGTTTAATTATTGAAGGAAAAAAAACTTTCATAATTATCATTAATTAACCTTTACATTAAATGTAGTTAATGTTTTGTTCTTCTAAGATGTAAAGGTTCTCAGCCCAGCTCACCAAACAAGATCAGGCTCCGCCGTCACCAAAATTTTTAAATCCCTCAACTCATTCCTCAACTCAAATCCTCTATTGGAAAGTGCATAAATTTGAGGTCAAACCTCAGATTTAAGGCTGAGTATTGACTTGAGGAAAGTTGGTGACGGCGGAAGAATTTACTCTGAGCTCTGTAATAATATTTGCAGCCTCTATCTGAAGCTTTTCATGCAATTATGAATTTGCATGTGAACAATTATCCAAAACTATGTCATGATAATCTAAATCAGGTAAAAAAAAGCAAAATAGTTTTATTACAAAAATTTCTATTTATGATATGTTTCAGTAATCTAAGTATATTAAACCTGTTAAGTGCATTTTCATTAATATTTATTACATGGTTAGTAAAAGTACCATCACCCTAAGAGTACATGAACATTTGGTTGTTTTATATCATCACCACTATAGCCAATTTTATTGCTGTAATTATTACTTTGTATTCTCGTAAAATTAGTATTAATAGTTTTTTCACTATTAAAATCAACAGCCGAAGATTTGGACCATTTTATTTTTGGACTGTAAAGATCTTCAGTAAAAAGACATAGATGGGATGATAATATCATTATTAACAATAGCAAACAAAAAGGTATCAAACAGTCTAATGTCATTTGATATGCCATCAGCAATATCATTATGTAATTAAATAATAAAACCAAGACAAACCAACAAAAACCAAATACTGACTCAAGTACTCCAGCATGAATGATTTTAAAAGTATGCGTTTTCTTATTCTTTTATCAAATAATCTAGATCGTTTTGCCGGAAGTAATTTCTAAGCTCTAAAACACAACTGTCATCGTTGAAGACATTTGATAAGACAATGTCAGCATTCTCAATCCTGGATTTTCTAGACTCTGGAATAATGTATTTCATATCGGGAATTCCTTTAACTTTTGACAGAGTTTCAACAACAGAATTGGGCTCAATGTTTTCCAGAACGTTTTTATAGTTATTCTGTATTGCTTCCTTTATTTTTTCTGAAATTAAAAAAAAGATTTCCATTACTTTTCATATGAATAAAAGTCCTAATTTGATAAACAGTATTGGTCAACGTTTAGGTTTTTTAAATATGAACAAAATAAAGTTTAAACTAAGTATATTCTTTTTTAGTTTGGAATTTACGGAAGCCCGTTGGTGCCCTTTTTAGGAAAACGTGAACAATTACAAATTCAAACTGTCAAGACCCCGCCTTTCAGTACTCTCAGTACTTTGATTTACCCAGAGAGACTGTGGTCGATCACGGCCTTTTTATTGTACTGCCTTTCATGTGATTTGGAATAAGAGTTTACAATGTAACAACACAGTCAATTAAATTGTTTCATTTTTATGGCCACGAATGCTAGTACACACTTATCCTAGTTTATCCTTATAAAGTCATAGATTGATATGCTCTCGTGATAATATTGCCTGTACTGTCGTGCTCAATAAAGCTGACTTTAATCTGCGTTGGTAAATTCTTATACCAAAATTAAAACATATAGAATGCAGTGCGTTCCTTTACTTATACATGTTTACATAAAATTCCTCTCAAGTTAAGGTATTTAATGTTAAGATTTCCTGAACGGGTGTTAAGTTCAGTTTTAAAAGTTTAGAATCAACTCTAAAATACCATGTTTTACAACATACATGTATAATACAAGACACAAAGTAATATAAAAATCATTCTAGATTCTAACAACAAAGTCTTCTATAAATTCAACTCAACCAGTTTTTAAAGCCCTAAGCTCTGCAATTGATATTTAATGTCAAGTTTCAGAAATAATAATAAAACTAATAAACTAGAGTGTATCCACAACTCCCTAAAAAGCTCCCATTAAAACATGCGCGCGCATCAGGAAGCCAGGTTTTATCTGGCGGCCGCCAGATAATTATGTGGCGGCCGCCAAAAAATTATCTGGCGGCCGCCAGATAAATGTGGCACCAACGGGCTTCCGTAAGAATTCAACACCAGACATATTTTCGTGACATTTTTTAATGATGCAATTGCAATTTTATTTTTCATTTTTAACTCACCTGCTTTTCTATGGATTACTACTTTGTCCTCTTCTTGAGAAGCTGAAAGCATGAAACGAGATGTTGTCATTAGATAGCAAAATCAGCACCAAGTTTTTGCTCCTAAATAACACTATCTTGTTACAGTTTTGGTAAAAAAGAAGGCCATTTGCTATTTCTGGTAGTTTTTAAAAATTATGATATTCATTAAGGATGAGAGCCCATTCCATAATACATAATGACCAGCCCTTTATGTACAATCTGGAGTTGAACCGTTTCCATGTGTACTTTAAATTTACCAATAATCTTCAAATCTCATGTCATAGAAAGTATGGTCTATATAATTATAACTGTGCCTCTTCCCCCTCAGCGGTTGCCGGTGTAATGAAGAATAATGACCCCCGTAGAATAATGACCGGGGGTCATATTTCAACGTAGAATAATGACCCCCCCCCCTTGCTGAAAAGACCTAGGGGTTATTTTTCGTCATGTTAATCATGAAGAAAAATTACCCCCGTAGAAAAATGACCCCCGCTGTAAACAAGAATATAAATTGGTTACCCAGTATCCAAGATACGACTTTGAAATTACTTGAATTTTTACTCTATTTAACTGGTTTTGAAGTTATAAAAACCGAAGTTGTAAATAGATAGCTGTACATAGTTTTTCATATCCGTAGCAAGCACACACAAAACACACATACATTGCCACAAATTGATTGTTAACAGTTACGTCACTTCTCTTGTCGACACATGGCGGAAAAATGCAAATAAGAATGATACATGTATATATTTCTATGGAAAAAGACTCAGGAGGCAGGTAACGTAGGAATATGAATACTTCTTTTTTACATTTCTGAGGAAAAGTGATTTTTTTTTCAAAAATCAGTTTACGTTAGTTTTGTTTTTTTTTCTACGTCAAACCTGTACATCGATATTCTAAACATTTGTTGTAATGTTGTATTTCTGATCATGGATAGACTTTATTCTTTTAGAGCAAATGTGTGAACAGTACATGACTATAGTAAATCTTAATAGATAATAAACACTGATCAATCATAATAAGAAGAGAGTGTTTCTGAAAGCGTTAATAAGGGATTCGGGTTCATATTAGGGGTTTATATCCCCCTTGATTTTAATCACACGATATTAACTGCATCCAAAGTTGTCAATGCCCATACAAACTATTGATGCATTAATCATGTTGATATTAATTAAAGTATGCCGATCATAAAGTAAAATAAATTTTCTGCTCGAGTACTCTCAGTACTTGGACGATTTTCCTTATTGGCCGTTAACTTTTACTGGCTTATGGCTGCCGTCAGTGCTTGCATGCTAAATTAAGCTTGGTTATAATGCCTAACAGTGGAAAGAGCTTTTCATAATTTTGGTTTTATCATTAATTCTGGGTGATGCACGTGCATACCCAGCAGTTTGTAGTAGGGAAAAATCGTCAATGCAAGTATAGTTCATGAACGTTAACAATATCGAGTCTACTCTTTCATCGCTAATAAACAGAATTTTGTTTTATAGTGTATTGTATCTCGAAATAATTTTAATGTGTTGTCACTCATAATAAAGAGATGCATATGGTGTTTCGATGGGGCCACTTCGACCTTTGCACTTTCGCCTATATATAATGCGAGAGTGCAAAGTTGCAATGGCAAAAATGCGAAGATGCGACGGCTATGCGCGAAGATGCAAAGGCAAAAGTGCGAAATTGCGTTGACGAAAATGCGATACTACTAACGCTCCTTCACAATTTCGCACTCTCACCTTCGCATCTTTGCCTACGCAATTTCGCACTTTCGCCTTCGTATCATCGCATTTTCGCCCTTTTATAATTGCGAGGCATATTTTGGAAATGTTATTTTATAAAATAAATAAAATAAAATTATCCAGGGGACCCCCTCTCCCCTTTTACTGAGTGGTTTTATTAGTAATGCATTTTCCGGAAGGCGGACCCCTTCTCCCCCTCTAGATCCATGCATGAGCAAGGAGTGTCGCATAATGAAATCAGAATGTTACTGTGTTTGATCCACGGTAAACAGACGGCTGGTAAGTGACAGGAGTCTGGAAGTGCATATGTACACATTATGGCGGACATTGCATTGTGTGTGGAGTATATAATGATTAGGCATAACCAGCACTGGTTAACATACATGTCAATGTACACATAAAAATATTTGTAAACATTCATAGTAAGCGCGATGGTCCAGCGCATGCGTTCCAATATTTGAATGGATTAATCGGAAAACCTTGGCAAGTACAGTGCCTGCATCAAATTTTTTTGTAATTGAACGAGAGTTGCTGAATGCAATAAAAAAAGGCAAAGACGAAAGTGCGAAGATGCAAAGGCGAGAGTGCGAAGTTACAAAGGCGAAGAAGCGATAATAGTAAGGCTCCTTCACCTTCGCCATCGCTTCTTCGCGTTTCGCACTCTCGCACCTCGCCCTAAAGGCGAACGTGCGAAGGTGGAGTGGCCCTATCGACACTATAGATACATGTAAATTTAATCGTTAAGATGACAACCATACCCCGATGCAATACGTAAGTATCTTGTTACTGGGGGTCATTATTCTACGTCAAAAATTGACCCCGGTCATTACTCTACGGGGGTCATTTTTCTTCATTACACCGGCGCTAGATTTGCTTCTGTGTGTTAACATCATCGGATAACTAGTTTTACCCAGTTCTTCAGCTAAATAGGGTTCACGTGGTGTATTTTTATATATGTGTTTTCGATAATAAGAATAGAAATAATTGACATGCATAACATTTCTGTTGTGGCGATTAGGTTAAGGAATTCATAGTGTGCTCTAATTGGATTATAATTTTGATAACATAAGTATTATTTTCACTTTCCTATCGCATTTGTACAGTTTCTGTCTCTTTTATCGCAATTTTTAGACGGGATCTGCTGAAAGCAGAGTCCTGGCTGTAGGCAGGCAAATCGCCAATGTTACTATAAATAGCACAACTTCAAAAGTAAACAAAAAAAACAAAACAGCGTCAAAGTAAAAGCTTCCGCTATACAAAATAGTTACACAAAGAGCCACGTTTTGTCAAAAGTGTTGGCATTTTGTTTTTTTGGTTTTTTTTAAATACATCTTCTATCAAATGTCTATTATCCATGTAAGTTTCGTGCCTTTGTCAGATACAGTTTATGTGATCACCCTATAATAATATGTGTTTTAAAAAGACTACCTGACATATTTGAGATATCTCACCGGAAGTAATTTTTTTTGTTTATTGATCATCGGATAGATGACATATGAAAGCGTTTATACTTATATTTCAACTGTGTGTTAAACAAAAAAAAAAATGCGTAAAAACATAATTTTTGAAGTGCTTCCGGTGACGACCGATAGTTACTACAAACAAAACAAAATAGTTTAAACATATCTACAACTATAGGTCTATCACCCCTCAAAGTTTGGAGGTTCAAGTCCTTATATTTTCTGAGATCTCATTGTCCATTTTTACCGCGGGACAGAAAACGGACTACCGGAAATGAATTTTGAAAAACTTAAAAAACGCCTGGAGATATTATCATTCTCTTTCAGTTCTGAAAATTTCAATAAAATCTATCCAGCCATCTCTGAGAAATCTTGTGGACAAAAAAAGGGAAAAAAATAATAAGAAACATTACAATCACTAAAAGGTCTTCCGTTGGAAACGGAAGACCTTAATTACTTTCGAGATTCAGTGCACTCAAGACTTCAAACATTATAACTTTCAGATTCGCAGACTAACAAAACACACTAGATATGTAACACACAAATCACGACAAAAGTCTTTTTTCAGGTTCGTTCTAAAATATTCAAATTATAGATTCTTATATCATAGACATAAACGTAATCAGAAGATTTTACATAAGCCTTATTGTACCTAAACCACAAAACGTAAACACGTGAACGTCGAACATCGACTTGCACATATACAGTTCTGATCTAACGGAATTGCTGACTTTCTGAATACGAAGTTATGCATTAAAACGTTATTTCAGCATTTACCTTGACTTTGATAGGATTTTGAAAAACCCTGATTTTTTTTCTTCTACTATAAGCAGTTTTCTTCGATCTTCTTCGAATGTAAACAAAACTTGATGAGGCTATCGTGTATGAATATTTTAGTGTACGGAAAGTAAAACTAATGAATTTTCACACGAAAAATTGTGAGTTATTCGTTTGCAAATTGTTCTAATATACTCACGGTATCCATTAATTAAAAGGTTAAAACAAACAATGAACTACTTTTTATTACACTCTCTACATTGCAGAGAGGTTCCGCGACACAGTATCTGTCTCGTCAAGAGCACTACTTTTAAAAGCACATTTCGTTACAAAACATAAACAAAAGCAATCATTCATTATACTCCAGATATTTATCCAAAATTTAATAAGAATTTGAATAGAAAAAATGAGATTGATATTATTAACATCATATTCATCTGTTCATGTATTTTATCAATATTGATTAACACGGATTATTTGAAAGCGCAATAAAAAATTGACATTGAGTAGTTTGCCCCACACAAATTGTTCTTGTGCTGAGTTTGCGTGACAGCCTAGGGAGGTTGAAGATAGTTCAACTTCCAATTAGCAATTTTAAAACAAATTTTTGATTATATAATTCAACTGGTACAATTGGAAAAAAACTAAAATACAAAAAGCAGAGGACAACATTCAAAGTGTCAATTTTAAAGATTTCTAACTTTGTTTTTTTTGCTAATTTCGGACCCTTTGTCCGGAAACGGATGCCCCTAAAATATGATAAAGGGGAATAACTCGAACCTGGAAGTTGTTATTTCTATTTTGTTGTGATTTAAGGAGGCCGATTTGGGTTTTTTTTGCGGAAAAACTACAATAGCATAACTCTTTTTTTTTACCATATGTAATTTAAACCAACTCTAGTTTATTTGCGAAGGTTCATGAAAATCGACCGTCTGGTTCTTTTTAGGGACCATCTCATAATAGAGGTACATTTACTAAAGAAATATATAGGAAACTTTCATTTTCCGCACATCAAAGCAGTTTTATAAATACTACAATAGCTTTTTCTCTCATATTGTTATATATGATTAGTAATATCATTTCCCACTTTATATGTATAAACACAAAATTCTACCGTCTGGTTTTTAGTGGGGGCCATCTCAAAATATTAAAATGCACCGAATTTTGTTATATATTTGGATCATCACGAATGATGATTGGTATAATGGATTCATTCCAAAATGAGGAAAATGTCCTCGGGGATAGCATCATTCTGTATATAAAATTTCAACAGCGTACAATTTTTACTTTTTCTTTTATGTTATTTCTTATAACGTACTCCTACAAAGCGCTTCATTTTATCATAACGTCATAAAAGCGCAATGACAATGCTCCCCTACCGCACAACGTAAAAATCGTGTTAAAAATAAAAAAATTCCTTAAACAATCTAAATATTTTTATCTGTATTTTGTTTATTGTGTTGAATTTTATAAATGATATCGAAAAAAATTCATAAGAAGTATAAATCAACTGTTTTATATTAGAATGCGCAAAAACATGCGCAATGCAAACTAAAGTCGGCCTCCTTAAAACCTAAAACTCATTTACAATACATCTTGAAATGTAAATCGGATGACAAACAAAAAAAGATATTAAGGTTTAAAAAACGTCTAAAGGAAGAATAACAATAATGAAGAATTACCAAGAGAATCAGTACACGGTCTTCCGTTGGAAACGAAAGATCTTAATTAGAGATAGTTTTAACATTGCAGCTTTTAAACACTTTTGAGCTAAAAAAATTATTTAAAATTGTTTGGTTAACTGTCCACCATTTTGTGTGCAGTGAGGCATGGATAAGAATGATTTCCTCTCATTGTCCTGAATTATTACCAATCAATTATCTTGTTTACCATAACTAGCCTTCTTTATATTTCATTCAAGAAAAAAATGTGTGGCCATGAATCAATTGCCCAAAATGTTTTAGTACTCTGAAATAGGTCATGATAATATATTTTGATAACTTTTGAGATTCCCTAAATCATATTTATTCTTGCTCTTTGTGTCAATGCACATCAAATGGTAGAAAGGGTATGCCCTCTTCGAGATACCTGACTTTCAAGAAATTTGGAAATAAAGTATTTTATCTTATTTATATGTAGTGTTTGACCCATGTGGGTAAATCCTAGCATAATGATAACTCTGCTTTGTTTAGAAGACTCTACAATTACCCCGAATACATATAATATTTAAGGTCTTCCGTTTCCAACGGAAGACCCTATAGTGATTGTTAGGTTTTTTCTTTCTTTCTTCTTATTAAGGTCTTCCGTTTCCAACGGAAGACCTTAAAGTGATTGTAATGTTTCTTTTTAAGGTCTTCCGTTTCCAACGGAAGACCTTATAGTGATTGTAATGTTTCTTATTAAGGTCTTCCGTTTCCAACGGAAGACCTTATAGTGATTGTTAGGTTTTTTCTTTCTTATTAGGGTCTTCCGTTTCCAACGGAAGACCCTCTTGTTATTGTACGGTTTCTTTTTATTATTAGGGTTTTCCGTTTTCAACGGAAAACCCTTCTGTTATTCTACGGTTTCTTTTTCTTTATTATTATACTTTTTTTTCTTTTTCTGACTTTTTTGGATCGTTATTTCTCAAAAACTATTCAACCGATTTACATCAAATTTTCAGGACTTATAAGGCATCAATGTTGCTACAGATTATTAAAATTTCAGATATGGACGATTTTGTAAATTTTTAAGGGTCATTTTGTCCACGCATCTTCTCTGAAACTAATCATGATAAAAGCTTGAAATTTTCAGGGATTGTAGATGAATGTCTGTAGATTTCCCTCCATGCTTCCAATTGCAAAAAATGTGCAAGGCCTAGAAGCTCGCCTGAACCTGAAAATTAGCACCAAATTTTTTCACAAAATTTTCGCACATTTTCCGTAATATCTTTTGACGTATAAATATTTTGTTAACACATGTAATGCAAAAGCTGTTTCAATTTGCACGGGCTTTTATTTGATATCAAGAAAAAGGGGCTGGCTCCTCAAATTAGGGACCAAGAGGGCTCTAAAGTCTATTTGCAATAACTTTTTACTGAACAATAATCTGTTATCAATTATAGAAGCAAAATTGTTCAATGTACAGCTGTTTATCTATACAGTACCATATTTAAGTCATATATTACGTAATAAGGGGTTTCAAGGGGCCAGAAGTTCAAAACTTTGATCATTAATATCTGAAAAAGGATAAATATTTTGAAAAGCAATGTAGAACAAAAGTTGTTCAAAATAATGTTTTGTACAATATGCTACCTTTAATGTTTTTGTTTATGACCCCATTTAGGAGTTAAAGGATCGGCCCCTAAAACACATTTGTACAGATATCTCAAGAACGGTAAACATTTTTTGAACACTTGTTAAACAAAATATGTTTATATTTACAAGACCTTTCATTTGATGTCAAGAAAAGGGGGCTGGCTCCTCAAATAAGGGGCCAAGAGGGCTCTAATGTCTTCTTACAATAATTCTTAACTGAACAATATTTTGTTATTAATTATAGAAGCAAAAATATTCATTTTACAGCTGTCCATCTATACATTACCATACCTAAGTCATATATTACGTAATAAGGGGTTTCAAGGGGCCAGAATTCAAAACTCTGATCATTAATATCTGAAAAAGGAGAAATATTTTTAAAAGCAATGTAGAACAAAAGTTCTTCAAAATAATGTTCTTAACAATATGATACCAAAAATTTTGTTGTTGGTGGCCCCGGTAAGGGGTTAAAGGGTCGCCCCCTAAAACGCATTTGTACAGATATCTCGAGAACAGTTTACAATTCATGAACACTTGTGGAACAAAATATGTTTATATAAGCGAAACCTTTTCTTGGATATCAAGAAAAAGGGGCTGACCCCTCAAATTAGGGGCCAGAAGGGCTACTAAGTCTTTTCATAATAACTCTTTTCTGACCAATAATTTGATATTAAACATAAGGCAGCAAATAAGCTTTTATTAAGTTTAATTTAAAACCGAAACCCGTTTTAAAATCGGACGATGCATTACAGAGATATCGGGGTTTAAAAACTGATTTTTCCGGAAATTTTGATTCCGCGTCCTTGGTTTAAAAAATAGCGTAATGTTTAAAGTAAAATTAACTCGTACCAAAAATAATTGTTAAGTCGTACTTGAACACATTCGGATTTTTTTGTTAAGTCGTTCTTGAAATCGGAAAGGTGTTTGTTAAGTCGTACTTAAAATCATTCGTATTTTGTTAAGTCGTACCAGGAATAATTCGATTTTTTTTCATCTTTTATATTTTTGTAACTCTTGGTTTTGGTTTAAGAGCTCTGCTTCTTACAGGAACTTCCAGCTTTACTTCCGACATTAACGGAAGACCCACTCGTTGTTTTGCAACGAGCTTTGCTCTAGTTATTCTATATTTTTCCTCTGACATTTTTCGAGAGCTATAACTCTAAAACTATTTGGTCGATTTTCACCAAATTTACAGGACTGATAGAACATACAACGTGCTTGCGAATATAAAATTTTGAGCTGATGACGTCACTTCCGGTTTGAGAGTTTGAAGATTTTGTGATTTTTTTAGGACCATTTTGTCCACGTAACTCCTCCGAAACTAAAGGGTATAGAAAAGTGAAACTTTCAGGAATATGTAGATGAATGTCTGTAGATGATCTTCTGTATTTGACATTGTGGAAAATGCGCACGGCGCTGAAGCTCGCCCGAGGTCAAAAATTGGCAACAAAATTTTTGGCAAAATTTTAACTCGTTTTGCAAAATATCTTTTAACCTGTAGATAATTTGTTAAAACATGTAAAGCAAAAGTTGTTACGATTTACACGAGCTTTTGTTTTGTTTTAATAAAAAGGGGCTGGCCCCTTTAATTAGGGGCCAGAAGGGCTCTAAAGTCTTTTAATTTTAACTCTTTACTGAGCAATACTTTGTCATTAATTATAGAAGCAAAAATGTTCAGCTGTTTATCTACACAGTACCTTATTTTAAACATTTGTTACGTAATTAGGGGTTTCAAGGGGCCAGAAGACCAAAACTTTGATCATTAATATCTTGAAAAGGAGAAATATTTTGAAAGGCAATGTTGAACAAAAGTTCCTTAAAATAATGTTCTTTAGAACATGGTACCTTAAAATTTATGGTTTGTGGCCCCAGTAAGGAGTTTAAGGGTCGGCCCCTAAAACACTGCTGTTCAGATATCTCCAAATCGGTCAACAATTTCTGAACACTTTAAACAAAATATGCTTATATTTATAAGATCTTTTATTTAATATTAAGAAAAAGGGACTGGCCCCTCAAATTAGGGGCCAAGAGCGCTCTAAAGTCTCATATAATAACTCTATACTGAAAAATAATTTGTTATTAATTATAGAAGCAAAATTGTTCATTTTACAGCTGTTCATCTATACTGGACCATACTCAAGTCATATGTTACATAATTAGGGGTTTCAAGGGGCCAGAAGTCCAAAACTTTGATCAATATTATCTTGAAAAGGAGAAATATTTTGAAAAACATTGTATCACAAAAGTTGCTGAAAATAATGTTGTTAACAATGTGATACCTAAAAAATTTTCGTTGGTGGCCCCAGTAAGGAGTTGAAGGGTCGGCCCCTAAAACACAGTTGTTCCGATATCTATATAACGGTTAACAATTCGTGAACACTTGTTGAACAAAATATGTTTATTTTTGCGAGATCTTTAATTTGTTATCAAGAGAAAGGACTGACCCCTCAAATTAGGGGCCAGGAGGGCTACAAAGTCTTTTTATAGTAACCTTTTTTAGAGCGATAATTTGTTATAAATCATAAAAGCAAAAATAAAAGCTTATTAAGTTTAATGTAAAACTGAAATCCGTTTTAAAATCGGCCGATGCATTACAAAGATATAGGTGTTTGAAAATTGACACTTCTGGAAATTTTGATTTCGTTCATAGTTTAATTAACTCGTACCTAAACTATTTCGATAATTGTTAAATCGTACTTAAACACATTCGGATTTGTATTTGCTAAGTCGTTCTTGAAATTGATAATGTTATTGCTAATTCGTACCTAGAATCATTTTGTGAACTTGTACCAAAAATAATTCGATTTTTTTCTTTTTGTTTTATTTACTTATGTTTATTGGATTAAGAACTCTGCTTCTTAGAGCAAGTTTTAGCTTTACCTTCGACATTATCGGAAGACCCACTCGTTGCTTTGCAACGAGCTTTGCTCTAGTTATTATTATTATTATTATTTTTTTCCCCTTTTTCTCTCGTGAATTTTTCAGAGATGTCTTGATGGATTTTTATAAAATTTTCAGGAATGACAGAAAATAAAAAGATCTAGAGGATTTTAATTGAAAATATTATAAATTCACTTCCGGTCGTCCGTTTCCTGTCCCGCGACAAAAAGCTTGTCACCTCGAGATCTAAAAAACGGTAAAGACTTAAACATTCAAACTTTGTGGGATGATAGACCTAAAGCTGTAGATGTGTTTAAACACTTTTGTTTTGTTCGTCATAACTTCCGGTCGTCACCGGAAGCACTTAAAAAATAATTTTTTTTACGCATCAAATTTTTTGTCAATAGAATAAATATATAAGAATAAATCTATACATAAGAAATCTCTGCGATGTAATATCAACAAAAAATTTCTACTTCCGGTGAGATATCTCAATTATCTCAGGTAGCTTTTTTAAAACACATTTTGTACCCGCGAGATCTCAGAAACTATAAGCGATCAAGACACGAAACTTTAATGGATGATAGACATTTGATTGAAGATGTGTTTAACCGGTTTCATTTTGCCTTCCGTCACTTCCGGTCCATACCGGAAGGGTTAAACCTTTGATATATTTTAGTTAGATAAATGAAAAATAATGTACAAAAGGCAAGTATACAAGAAATATTGAATACAATTTACCTTGAACACTTCCGTTTGCCCGTTTCCTGTCCAGAGACCAAAAACCTGATTTCGACGAGATCTCAAAAACAGTAAAGACTTGAACAACCAAACTTTGTGGGATGATAGACCTATGTATGTACATGTGTTAACACTATTTTGTTTTATCCGGCGTAACTTCCGGTCGTCACAGGAAGTGGACCCAATTTTGATATTTTTAAAAATATTTTGGTTATTTAGCATTGAAGTAACATTTTAGCTATAGAAATACAAAAAGTCATCTACACATGGTAAAAAAAGATCTACTTCCGGTGAGACATCTCAAATATCTCAGGTAACCTTCTTTTTTAAAAACAAAGTACCCACAAGAAACTGTGATAGATCAAGACTTATATAGATAATGGACATTGATTGAACATGTGTTTAACGGGTTTCATTGGGTCCTACGTCACTTCCGGTTAATACTTGAAATGTTCAAAAGCAATAGAACTTTTTTTAAAACTTTTAACTTTTTTAGAAACATTTTACTCAATGTGATGAACAGTAACGTACCGTAGGTAAATGTAATAAAATATATACTTTCAATTTCTTTAATCACTTCCGTTTCTTCGTTTCCGGTCCCTAGAAAGAAAACCTTTTTCAACGAGATATTATAACTAACGAAAACTTGAACATCCAAACTTTGAGGAAAGACAAAATGTACATGTATCCATTTTCTGTTTACAAGATAACTGGATTTTTGTGCAGATTAATACATGAGGAACGGAAGGCCTTTTTGTTGCTATAGCAACAAGAGTCTAGTTATTATTTTTATTTTTTTCCACGCTTTTCTCAGAGATGACTGGATAGATTTACTTGAAATTTTTCGGAATAATAGGAAATGATAAAGTCTAGGAAAGATTTTTTCATTTTTTCAAAATTCATTTCCGGTCGTCCGTTTCCTGTCCCGCGACGAAAAAGCGTGTCACCTCGAGATCTCAAAAATGCTAAAGACTTGAACATCCAAACTTTGTGGGATGATAGACCTGAGTATAAATATGTGTTTAATCAATTTTGTTTTGTTCGTCGTAACTTCTGGTCGTCACCGGAAGCACTTCAAAAATAGTTATTTTACGCATTAAATTCATTTTTCATAAATTAAATTTATAAGTATAAACTTATACATGAGTTATCTATGCGATGTTAAATCAACAAACAAAATTCTACTTCCGGTTAGATATCTCAATCATCTCAGGTAGCTTTTTAAAACAAATTTTCTACCCGCGAGATCTCAAAAACTATAAGTGATCAAGACACGAAACATTCACGGATGATAGACATTTGATTGAAGATGTGTTGAACCGGTTTCATTTTGCCTTCCGTCACTTCCGGTCCACACCGGAAAAATTCAAACAAATCAAGCTGTTTATCAGTTTAACTGTTTTCCTTTGATATTTTTAGTTAGATAAATGAAAAATAATGTTCAAAAGGCAAGTAAACAAGAAATATTTAATACAATTTACATTGATCTCTTCCGTTTGTCCGTTTCCTGTCCCGAGACCAAAAGCCTGATTTCGACATGATCTCAAAAACGGTAACGACTTGAACAACCAAAATTTATGGGAGGATAGACCAATGTATCTACATGTGTTAACACTATTTTGTTTTATCCGGCGTAACTTCCGGTCGTCACAGGAAATACACCCAATTTTGATTTTTTAATAATATTTGGTGTTCTAGCATTGAAGTAACATTATTGCTATAGAAATAAAAAATGGTCATCTACACATGGTAAAAAAAAGTTCCACTTCCGGTGAGACATCTCAAATATCTCAGGTAGCCTTATTTTTTAAAACAAAGTCCACACAAGATCTCAGAAACTGTGAGAGATCAAGACACAACACTTATATAGATAATAGACATTGATTGAACATGTGTTTCACGGGTTTTATTGGTCCTACGTCACTTCCGGTTATTACTTGAAATGTTGAAGCAATAGAACTTTTTTTTTTTTTAAATTTTACCTTTTTTAAACAGTTTACTCAATGTGATGAACAGTAACGTACCGTAGGTAAATGTACTAAAATATATACTTTCTATTTTTTAAATCACTTCGGTTTGTTCGTTTCTGGTCCCGAGACAAAAACCTTTTTTTCAACGAGATATCATAACTAACAAAAACTTGAACATCCAAACTTTGAGGAAAGACAAAATGTACATATTATATCCATTTTCTGTTAATACAGATTAATACATGAGGAACGGAAGACCTTTTTGTTGCTAAAGCAACAAGAGTCTAGTTATTATTATTTTCCCCCCTTTTTGTATCGTGAATATCTCAGAGATGTCTGAATAGATTTTCCTAAAATGTTTAGTGATGATTGAAATAAAAACGATCTAGAAGTCTGTGATTTGAGTTTTTCTTAATTCACTTCCGTTCGTCCGTTTCCTGTCCCGCGACGAGAAGCTTGTCACCTCCAGATCCCAAAAATGGTAAAGACTTGAACATCCAAACTTTGTGGGATAATAGACCTATAGCTGTAGATTTGTTAAAATTACTTTGTTTTGTTCGTCGTAACTTCCGGTCGTCACCGGAAGCACTTCAAAAAATATTGTTTTTACGTATTCAAATTCTTTTCCATAAAATAGATATATACATATAAATCTATGCAAATGTTATTTATGCGATGTCACATCAACAAACAAAATTTACTTTCGGTGAGATATCTCAATTATCTCAAGTAGCTTTTTTTAAACACATTTTGTACCCGCGAGATCTTAGAAATTATAAGTGATCAAGACACGAAACTTTTCTGGATGATAGATATTTGATTGAAGATGTGTTTAACCGGTTTCATTTTGTCTTCCGTCACTTCCGGTCCACATCGGAAAAGTTCAAACAAATCGAGCTATTCATCGGTTTAACTTTTTTTCGTTGGTATTTTGAGTAAGATATATTAAAAAATGTACTAAAGGCAAGTATACAAGAAATATTTAATACACTTTACAATGAGCATTTCCGTTTGTCCGTTTCCTGTCCCGAGACAAATAACCTTATTTCGACAAGATCTCAAAAAGGTAAGGACTATAACAGCCAAACTTTGTGGGATGATAGACCTATTGTATGTACATGTGTTTACACTTTTTTGTTTTATCCGGCGAAACTTCCATTCGTCACTGGAAGTACACCTTATTTTGATTTTTTAAAAATATGTTGGTTATTTAGCATGGAAGTAACATTTTAGCAATAAAAATACAAAAGGTCATCTACACATGGTAAAAAAACAAAAAAAGTTCTACTTCCGGTTAGACATCTCAAATATCTCAGGTAGCCTTTTTTTTTAAAAACAAACTACCCACAAGATCTCAGAAACTGTGAGAGATCAAGACAAAAAACTTGTATGGATAATGGACAGTTGAATGAACATGTGTTTAACGGGTTCCATTTGGTCGTACATCACTTCCGGTTCTCACTCAAAGTGTTCTTAAAGTGTTCTTAATTAAAGGTTTTTTTTAAACTTTAGAATTTTTTTAACATTATACTAACTGTGATGAACAATAACGTATCGTAGGTAATGTACTGAAATACGTATTTTCAATTTCTTAATCACTCCCGTTCGTTCGTTTCCGGTCCCTTGACAAAAACCTTTTCTCAACGAGATATTATAACTCACAAAAACTTGAACATCCAAACTTTGAGGAAAGACAAAACAATGTATGAAGATATGTTTATTATGTTCTGTATGATCCGGCGTAACTTCCGGTCGTCACAGAAAGTACTCAAAAAATGACGTTTTGTCGTTTTGTTTTGTTTATTTCTTGGGAATTCCTTTACAGTATAAATTATATCCATTTTCTGTTTTCAAGAAAAATGGAATGGATCTTTTGTACAGATTAATACATGAGGAACGGAAGACCTTTTTGTTGCTATAGCAACAAGAGTCTAGTTTGTTTATCTTAATGATAAAAAAGTAATTTCCAAAATCTTAATGTGCATCTAGAGAAAAATACCAATCAAGAAATGATTTTCTACTGTACAAATGTAAGAATTAAGAGGATAAACATTTAATTTTAATCATTTATTGTTAATAAGTTTAACTTGAATATTTTTTATTGATCCCCGGGTAGGAAATAAGACTTCTGATCATATCGTAAGAGATCCTTTGTTAATTCTGCAAAGAATAAATGTAATTTTTTCAGAAGTGGTAAATGTTTACCACTTTATAAAACTTTTTAGACCCCAAATTATATTTTGATTCTAATAGACCATTCGGAAATTATGAAGAGTGTAAATGTAAGGTATTTTGATTTTAAGAACAAATAAATGTAAGACATTTTTTAGCTTCGATTTATGTACAGTTTAAGGAGGGATTAACGTCATTTCTGAGTTATAGGTTTTTTAGGAGTGATAAACGTCATTTGTCTGCTACTATTTGACTCCCTGGATGAAATTTAAATTTCAAAAACCTTTCTACACATCTATAGGACAGCCCCTATAGTATCCCATTAGATGGCATACATGTAGCTACTGCATAAGTTGTAAGAGGAGTTTTAGAAAAAATAATTTATTCAACAAAAATGTCATTTGCAATAAGGTTTTGGGAATTTCAATTTTGTCCTGAGAGTCATTTAGTGGCTGAAAAATAATGATTTTTAACAAAAAGTCCGGTTTTAAAACCGTCAACATTTTTGGAAGTAGCCAAATGATCTTCTAGAATATGATCGGGAGTATCATTTTGATGTGTGATTGGATTTCAGAATATTCTTTTTATCATGGGGGTCGGTGGGCAACAAAAAATGCGTGCGTGCGTGCGTGCGTGCGTGCGTGCGTGCGTGCGTGCGTGCGTGCGTGCGTGCGTGCGTGCGTGCGTGCGTGCGTGTGTGTGTGTGTGTGTGTGTGTGTGTGTGTGTGTGTGTGTGTGTGTGTGTGAATTTTTTTTACCATGGGGGTCGGTGGGCAACAAAAAAGTAACAAATAATTGGTCGTCCTGTGATGAAACATCTTTAAATATAATTCATATCTTCAAAGCATGGGATTGTGTTATCATGGGGCTATCAGAGCACACGACAGAAACTGATCTTTAAAGTCAAGTGACAAGTTACGAACCTCTTAACTAAAATGGCTACTGTGAGAAACCTTTGGTTAATTCTGCAAAAATGGCAGCAAAGACACATCACGTTTGAAAAGTATGGATTGATCTGATACTTATTATTGGTTTTAATTTTGTTGTTTATCTTATTAAACGTGTTTTTCCTGATTTGCACATATTTTATAATTAGGTACAAAACACTATGCTAAGATTGAATTAGGTTTTGATTACAATTATACTCTGCTTTCCCCTGAGATTTCCCGAATTTTTCCGAGTTGTTTAAAAAGAAGAATTTAGAGGATACTAATGCAAATTAAAAAAAGAGAATTTTCAGTTTTAACGTCGCAGGAAAGACTTTTAACTCTTATAAGTGTAGGTCAAGGGACGTGACGTTTATAAATTTATTGCATATTGAATGCAACTTTAAACAGAGGATGAGCTACATAATGAGTTTAGTAAATTTTCGTGATAATTGTGTATATCTAATCTATTTAGTTTAATAAAATAAATATATTTTACATACGTTGTTAGTAATTTAATTAATTACATCTGCAAAGAAATTGTAATTTGATTAATAACATTCTTGTAATGGTAATGGTTATTACCTTGAAGGCTTTGAGCAAGTAATTGTAATTTAATTAATTACATTGTGTAATTGACTTCCTTTCTGATGCCAATTCAATCGCATTTATAGAACGTATATGACGAAATATTCATTACACATAACAGAGGTAGGAGTCCAGGTAACAGAAGATCACAGACGTAATACAAAGAACTTTACCATTTACATCGGGGCTTGATTCATTTTTATTGGCTTCCTCCTCAAACTTTTCTTCCTCCTGTTTCCTCAACAGACCGTGTAAACATGAAACTGGAAAAAACTGCTCTGCCATATTCTGTTCCACACCACCATCTTTGCTCAAAATTCTCTCGGTGTCATATTCTGACAATATTCTTACTGTTGCTGTTCCATCCGATTCATCAACCACGACTTTAATCCCACATCTTGGAACAATGTTGAGAACGTTGGATTCTTCTAAAATGTTTAAGTCGGTATGGTTAATGTCGAAAAGTCCATTTGTATTTGATTTTAGCTCAGAATAAATACATGCAACTGAAGATTTGATTATTATTTCTTCTGTTTTGTAACATTTGTGAAACTGGAGTAAATTTGTTTAAACTTTCATTAAAATTTTTTTTCTTTGCAATTAGTACTTTTGTTTAACAAAAAATAACCGTTTTTGTTTTTTGGATTAGCTATTTTTTGCAATATCAAAATGATTGCTAGAAAATATTTCATAAATATTTCATAAATAGTTTATGGAAGTTAATACATCAGCACATATTCAGTATTCAGTATCAGTGACTGCAACACTCCTTTATCAATTGCAAAACTGTGCCGATTATGTTCAGTAAAATGTTCACAAACTGAAAATAAACGAAAACAAACAAGTTTTGATTTTTTAAAGAAGTAAACATCGATAACTTTATGCCTTAAGGTATTCGATGTATAACGACCACATTTTGTACATTATAAATGAATAGTCCAATATTCTTAATCATGATATCATTTTGAAGGTGTTATCAAATAAAAATACTCCACCAAAGGAATTTTCAAAATTTTGACTATGGTCCAACTAGCACTAGTCGAACACTATTACGTAACGCCTTTGCATGGCTCAGAGAACACGGGCTGCGAGTAAATCTGCCACACTGAAATCTCCTGTCCAGATAACTCACTGAATAAAAGCATGGGCAACGAAAAGAAAACTTCGAACTCTCAGGATGATGTATTGAGAGATATAGTTGCGGAATTGAAAAACTTAAAGGAATGTGTCGGCAAGACAGGAAAAAATGATGAATTAAAAACAGTCATAACATCGACAATAAAAGAAATTTTAAATGACCACAAAGTGGAAATGGAAGAGTTGTGGGACGAAAAAAATAAAGCACTCATCGATATCATAGATGCCCAAAAAAATGAAATTGAAAACTTAAAATCAAAAATTAATGAAATGACAACAGAAAATGAAGAGTTTAAAAAAATGGCACAATCCGCAATGAGTAAGGCCAATTGGAACGAACAGTATTCGCGGAAAAACAACATTAAAGTCCATGGGGTGAAAGAACAAGCGGCCGATAATACCAAAGCTGTTGTGCAAACTTTGATCAAAGAAAATACGAATGCGACCCTGAATGATGAAGACATCATTGCGATTCATCGTATCCCAGGAAGAAAAGGCTACGATCGACCGATTTTAGTAAGACTAAAGAACAACAATTCAAAATCGGCTATAATAAAACAACGATCGGAGATTTAAAGGAAATCTAAGGGTGCATATCGAAACTTAACTCCGATCTCATCAACAAATTGGCAAAGAATGACCAAATATCGTCCGCCTGGTATTTTAATGGACATGTTTATGGCCAGGTTGGAGGGGTTAAAATCATCTTTGACATTTATGACGACGTGGAAGCAAAAATCGGTGACATTATGTTCCGTAAGAATTCCGGATAAAAGTGTTCCGTACTGATGGGCCGTCCGATTAGTGACACATGGTGACTTCCGGTAACATTCTACATATATTATTTTGATTGATAATATGTTGCCTGTATATATGCAGGAGCGTGTGTGCTGTCATCACAATATAATTATATGCTTTTTACTTATCCTTTCCCTAATATACCTTTTCTTTATCCTCTTTTCTTAATCTTCAATCTTTTCTTTCAATTTCAAATGCATTCGAGTCCCGGTTCCGGTGAGTATTATTTATCGAATTTGAAGAATCTTTTATTTTTGCTACCTAATGGTTAAGATAATATCCGTTAATTGTCATGGGCTTAGGGACGTTGCAAAGCGCAGGGATGTGTTTAGTTATTTGAGATCATTAAAATATAATTTATATTGTTTGCAGGACACACATTTTACAAAAGATATTGAAAATGAGGTCAGAAATTTATGGGGATCTCAATGCTATATCAGTTCCTTTTCCTCAAATTCTAGAGGAGTTGCTGTCCTTGTAGATAACAATTTTGATTTCAAGGTTCTCGCTGAAAAAGGTGATATTGATGGGAATTTTTTATTACTTAAGATATCTATAGAAAGCCATGATGTATTAATATGCAGTATTTATGGTCCAAATACGGACACCCCGCAATTTTATGAAAATATACAAATGCACATTGATGATATGCAATGCCAGAATGTTATGGTGTGGAGATTTTAATTTGGTTTTAGATCCAACTATAGATTGTTATAATTATAAGGGTATAAATAACCCGAAAGCTAGAAATAAGGTTTTAGAAATGATCGAGACTTATGCATATATAGATCCTTTTAGACAGTTACATGAAGATTTACGTAGATATACACGGAGGAAACGATCCCCTCTTAAGCAAAGCAGATTAGATTTTTTTTTTCATATCTGAATCATTGTTGTCTAGTTTAGAAACATGTACAATAGAATCTAGTTACAGGTCAGATCGTTCGGCCATAAGCATGTGACTTGTTTTTAATGATTTTAAGAAAGGAAGAGGGCTGTGGAAATTTAATAACTCCTTACTTTATGATAATGATTATTTCGAGTGTATTAGAGTTTTTATACTTAAAGTTAAGAAACAATATGCTTTACCAGTTTATGATATAAACAATTTACATCAGTTGCCAGATGAAAATATTCTTTTCACCATTAATGATCAGTTATTCCTTGAAACATTGTTAATGGAAATACGAGGTAAAACTATTTCTTATTCATCATATATTAAAAAGAAAAAAAATAAACAGGAAAAAGAATTGGTGAAAGAAACTAAAGACATTGAAAAGAATATTTCTGAAAGCAATGTAGATTTACTATATAACAAAAATCAGGAATTAGAAAAGCTTAGAAAACATAAATTACAGGGCAATTATATTAGAAGTAGAGCAAAATGGATTGAAGAAGGAGAAAAACCATCAAGTTATTTTTGTAAACTGGAGTCCAGGAATTTTATTAGTAAGATTATACTAAAATTGGAGTTAGATTCAGGGGAGGTTATATATGACCAGACAAAAATCCCGACTGAAACTAAAAGCTTTTATACAAAATTATATGAAAACAAGTTACTTTGGTTTAAATAATGAATTAATATATGCTGACATTCCTAAAGTGTCCGAAACAGAATCAGAGTCTTTAGAGGGTGAAATTACTTTTAGTGAGGCTTCAAAAACACTTAATAGTATGAAAGCTAATAAATCACCTGGATCTGATGGTTTTTCTTCAGAATTTTTTAAGGTTTTTTGGAAATACATTGGTGTTTTTGTTGTTAGATCTATAAATTATGGATATAAAAATAATATATTATCAGTCACACAAAGACATGGTGTAATTACTTTGCTACCTAAAGGTGACAAAGCTAGACACTATATTAAGAACTGGCGTCCTATAACTTTATTAAATACTGTGTATAAAATTGCATCTGGGTGTATTGCTGCTAGATTAAAAAAATATTTACATAAACTTATAAATCCAGATCAAACTGGATTTATGTCTAATAGATATATTGGAGAAAACACAAGGTTAATATATGACATAATGCAATATACCGAAGATGAAGAAATTCCCGGTCTTTTATTGCTTATCGACTTTGAAAAGGCTTTTGTTACCTTATCTTGGAATTTTATACAACAAACTTTAGATTTGTTTAACTTTGGTCCCACTATTAGACAGTGGGTTAAGATTTTTTATACAAACATAGCATCTGCGGTTAATCAAGGTGGCAATCTCTCTGAAATTTTTGATATTCAGAGGGGGTGTAGACAAGAAGATCCATTATCCCCTTATATATTCCTGATTTGTGCAGAAATTTTGGCGATACAAATTAGAAAAAATGAAAAAATTAATGGTATAACAGTTGGTAATATAGAAAAAAAGATTTCGCAACTTGCAGATGACACCTCGATTATCCTGGATGGAAGTGAAGAAAGTTTATTAGAAACCATTTCTACATTATATAGATTCTCGGAAATGTTCGGCTTGTGTATAAATTATTCAAAAACTCATACTGTATGGATAGATTATGGTCCAACTAATTACACTTTGAATTTTGCATTGAAGTCTATGGGCAATGTATGTTTTATTAAGATATTGTAAAAAGTAACATAAAATTCATAAAACTCTTTTGGTTAATACATGCATAAACTTTCTCTTTATTTAAATGTAAAATAAAATGAATCATTTACCGCAGATATTTTGAGGAAATTAGAATTTTGTTTTTTTCATCAAGGGGAGATAACTCTTTTAAAAAAAATTAAAATGCAAAATGACCAGCTCCTTATATGTTTTCTGTCATGTGAATTTCGTTCATTTCACTTTCATAGTTATCTAGCAATACATATTTAACTACTTTATAATGATTCAAAATTGTTCAATATCCCTTCATTATACATTAAATACCTTAAACAATAGGCCTCATGAGTAACACCTTTGACAAACTGTAACCAAAGCGATTTAAATGCGTCTGTATGATATAACAATAAAATCACTGTCCAATCCATGTCAATTAAAATTCTTTAATACAAATAATCTTCACAAGAAAAACGATAGGATAGGATTCACGCACGATAGGATAGGATTAACGAACGATAGAAACGCACGATAGAACAGTATAAATGCACAATAGGATAGGATTGATACACGAGAGAAAAGGATAAATGATGTTCATGATAGATGTATAATAGCTTTGAACGGTCTTTACGAATAAACTGATAATGACAGAATTTGAGAAAGAACATGCACAAATGATTTACGTAGAATGTCTTATTTGTAACAATCGACGAGTTGTTATTCATCGCTGCATCATTTATAGAATGTATAAAAATTACCGGTTAATTTTTTTGCGTAAATATTGAGCTTGAATAATCAATAAATTTTCTGAATTGTTAACATTGCTTTCATTACCGAACACCGCCGCAAATATTCCCGCCCGAGATCAAATCACACGGAAAATAGCGGGTTAAAATAAAAAAATTGAACTCTTGTTTAAAGTAAAAATAAAACATATCATTAATACATTTCTTTCTGAATAAGAAAATGATGCATTAAAACGAATTATAATACATACAAGTAGAATAAATATTAACGCTAATACACACTCCGCGTACAATTTGTTAGGAAAACATTGTTTTCAATACCACACACCCTAGCCGATTGCCGAAAACATTTCAGTCCAAAATCAAATATCACACAGAAAATAAGGGATTAATTAAAATACAACTCTGGTTTTAATTACATATAAACCGCTTAATTGATCAAAGATCAAGTTGCACCCTGCTTCGGCGATTTAGTTCCTCCAGTAAATATTCAAGTTATAAATATATATATATATATATATATATATATATATATATATATATATATATATATATATATATATATATATGCTAAATGTAATGGTAATGCATTACATGTTTTCAAAGTAATGCTAGTAATATGTAATGCCACAAAATTAGCATTACAAGTAATGGTAAAGTAATTAAATACTTTCCAAAATCTAGTGTAATGCTGGCATTACATGGCATTACTTTGCCCTACCATGCTTATTTATGCATTTTCACTTTTGAAAATGTGATGAATAAATGAATAGTTGCAATTAGTTAAATTTATTTTTAAAGAAGAAAAAAATAATTCTTGAGATAAAATGTTATAATTGTTTTATTAAAAAAGATTTTTAAAAATTAATTTTTGAATTGTTAATACATGTATTACTAAATATAACGGCACAATTTCATAACATTTTTAGAGTGTTGTTTTTAAGAGATTTAATCGTTTAAACAATCTACTCCAATTAGTTTGCACTTCAATAAGAAATGTGTCAACAACACACTATGCCCCCAGGATAATCTAAGTATCAAAACAATCTATTGTTATAAGAAGTGCTAAACACCCCAATCCCCTTCCCTTCGCTATGTCTCAATAGAATAGGAGACAGACATGAACCTTTAAAAGCAAAATGATTGCACTGTCCATCCATGATCGATGAAAATGAATATCATTTCCAATATTATAACCCATTTGATAATAATCTTACTAACCGGCACTTATTTTCTCTCTTCTCTCTCTCTCTCTCTCTCTCTCTCTCTCTCTCTCTCTCTCTCTCTCTCCTGTCTCTCTTTTGTATATGAAATACACTGTACATTAGTTTAGATTGATAGAAAATACAAGATGCATGTATTCTTTCTATTATTGCACTTAATATATCCTAAGATAAAGATCGTCAAACAGTATTTTTCAGTCCAAGCTTCGACTGCTCCTGTAAAACATTTATTTAGTATAACTGGGAAGATTTTCAAACTAAGAGGATGCAGTTAAAAGATGAACCTTTGAAACTTCGATCATAAAGGGCAACAGCAATCTTTTGTCTTAAAGTGTCCTCAGTAGAATAAAATTTGATTAGAAGAACGCCGTATCTTAAGAAATATAACTGGAAAAAACCACCTGTTTATTAATAAATACAATTAAGTATCCAAAATTATAGAGATTTGTGTAATCTGGGAAAATATCTCTTAGACTATTTAGCTTTAACCGCAACATTATTCCATAAATTGTTTTTTGTTATGCATGTAATTCTGTTTCTCTATTTAGTATCCTACATTGAATCATGCCAAATGTCTATAAATATCATTTTACTTATGAGATATGTTAAAGAGTGTTTTATATTTGAAACATTTGCAAAAACTCTTAAATAACTTTGCTTTTTGAAAACAAAGTAATGGTAATGGTAATGCATTACTTTACTCATGTAATGATAATGTAATGCATTACTTCAAGAAAATCAAGTAATGGTAATTTAATGCCCAAATTCATGAAGTAATGGTAATGTAATGCATTACTTTAAAATGTAATTCGCCCCAAGCCTGATATATATATATATATATATATATATATATATATATATATATATATATATATATATATATATATATATATATATATATACGGTAAATAACGGTTATGGCGAACACGTTTTGAATGAATTGACGCTTACAGCGAAGTGTTTTTCATTCCCCGTGTCTATATTACATTTTGTAGACTTGAAGGGTATAACGAATTACCTTTATAACGAAGCAACATCGCCCGTCCCTGGCGCTTTGTTAGAACTGTGTTTTACTGTATATATATATATATATATATATATATATATATATATATATATATATATATATATATATATATATGTATATGCAAACATTGCAATATCTCTCAAATTGACATATACCTGCCCATAGTGAATGATTTAGATATATATTAAGCACAGGGAAATTCGCTTTTATCGGAGCTCCACCTCCGCCTCGACTGAGACTTGAACTCACTACCTCCGGAACCCATTCTTCTAGCAGTGAGCGACCACCTCGCTAACTACTCTGCCATCTAGGCAAGGAAAAAATATTGCTTTCGATGAGGAACAGAAACTAGCGCGCTGGCCGTGCGTTACACAGTGGTTTGAGATACAGGTGGTATACAGTTAAACGACAATTTTGTGCTTTTTGTGCACAATGTTTGCTTGGCCTAATTAATGAAGCCCCTTTTTCTTGATTTCCTTAAAAAGGTCAAAAGAATATTATCATTTTTGGTTCTTAAACCCATCTAAAATTGTTGTTAGTTTTTGAGATACAAATGATTGAATATTTCAGAGGCCAGCCGTTTAGGTCCTTAATGTCATTGGTGTTTTGATTAGTGGAATCGATTAGAATCATTATTGCAGATATTTTATTTTCTACAATGCTTAACAAATTATGTATCCTTCTCTAGATATATTGCGTTAAAGTTTATTTACTTTGGCTCCTAAAAATCCCTAATAACGTAATAAATGGTCGTGACAATGATTGTTTCTGATAGATATCGTAACGATCAACAACTTTGATTCTATAGTGTTTTACAAAATCTTTATCGTTTTTAAGTTATTTGTAATAGAGTTTAAGAGTGTCTTGGTCCCTGATTAAAGGGGCCAGCCCCTTTTTAATTTCCTTAAAATCTTTTAAGAGTACCAACATTTACTATTTTAGGGGCAAGCCCTTTAGAGCCTTAATAGGGACAGCCATTGGTGTTTTGATTAGTGGAATCGATTAGAATCATTAATGCAGATATTTTCTCTTCTACAATGCCTAACAAAATATGTCTTCTTTTCTATATATACTGCGTCAAAGTTTAAGTACCTTGGCCCCTAAAGACCCCTAACTACGTAATAAATGGATGTGGTAATGATTTTTTTCTGATATATATTGTAACGATCAACAACTTTGTTTCTATAATGCATAACATCTTCATCGTTTTTAAGTTTTTTGTAATAGAGTTTACGGGGTTCTTGGCCCCTTAATAAAGGGGCAAACCCCTTTTTTTTATTTTGTTGGAAAGAACTTTTGATTCTTCACCACAAAATCGGCAGTAAATCGGTACCGGAAGTGATGACGTCAAAAATATCTAAAACATCAAAAATTCAGATAATGTATCATCATCTGTGAAAAAAAATATTGAGATCGGTGAAATAGTTTTCGATAAATCGCGTGCCCAAAAATTGGAAAAAATAATAATAAACAACAAGAAAACAATAAGGTTTTCCGCTAGAAAGGGAAGACCTTTACTAGATACGATCTCGTTACGAGTAGGTCTTCCGTTCGATTTTTTTGAAACGATACGTTGAAATATCGATGAAATGTGAAATCCTCTCCCCTCATTTAAGATAAGATATATCATTGTCAAAATAAGTAATATTGCTCAACAACGTGAGTCACCGATTTTTCTAAAATATTAATATGATGCATATTACCATATACCCATCATAATTACACCAAATGATGGTTGCTAGGCAACTCCGTTACCATGGATACACATACCTACATGTATCCTTCTTATCACAAAATGGTCTTGATTTTTACTGAAGAACACACCTTTTTTGCTTAAATATTTATTTTCATAGATTTGTTTGTGATAAATCTTTATCAAACTCTCAAAGCATTATATCTTAACTATTAAATAATACATTAAGCAATTCAAAGTAATTATCAAAGTGTATATTTTGCAATTTTGAAACTTTATAAAACCCTTACTCTGGTTCATAGATATGTGTAAATTATGTCCTTATGAGAAAAAATATGTGAAGTTTTACATCTGCAATAAATTCTGTGTTTGTAATATCGGTTTACAAATTATCGAATCTAAGTAAGATATATAAACAATCGTTATACCATGGAAAAATGATAAACAATTTAGTTCAATTCTATGAATAATATATACTTTATGTCTTTGTATCTCATTTCATTATGTCATGAATACCAAAATTTGATGATAAAAAGGAGAGCATATTTTATCAAACTTATTTTTGTTAAGCTGTAAGCTTTTTGTTGGGCGTCCGTCTCTATCTGTCCGTCCATCTGTTAACTTTCCCAATTTTAGCTTTTTCTCGAGAACCATGAAGCCAATTCTAACCAAACTTAGCACAAATCATCCAGAAGTTTAGGTGGTTTAAATTTATTAAAATATGGATAACACCCTCTTTCGGGGGGGGGGGGGGTTACATAGGAATAAAAAAAATTCAAAATGTTCTTCTCGATGAAAAAAAAAGTTTGACGTTGAACATAAGAATATGTGCAGAAAATTTTAGAGATCTTTTTTAAACAAGAATTACTCTACTAACTTGTCAAGTTGCATTGTTCTGATGTCATCAGAGCAATGGCTTCAGTTGCTCAGGTGAACCATGAGGCCCTTAGGCCTCTTGTTTGCCTAAATGATTGATATGTTAATATTTTATTACAAATGTAGATGGTAAATAAGATCATAATGCTTCATGTGCATGGTTTTAAAGAATTTAATAATTAAGGTATCAAAACATATTATGATTATTATTATTCATACCAGTTATATATAGTATTCTATTATAAATTATCATGAAATCCTTTGTCATCTTCTTAGTTAATCACTCAAGTTATTGTTGCAGCACTAATAAAATCATACATCTGTATTTTATTTAATTAGTACTTTAATGAATTAAAGAAAATGCATAAGGAAGAGAATGCTGAAATAAATTAATTTTTAAAAATCAAGTGTATATGGTAAAACTATAATCATGCAAATGTACTTGTAAGTAATGATCAATGTGTTGATTAAATACTTGAATATACTATGTTTATGATCATGAATGCTTGAATTTTTCTTAGCTGCAAAATAAAAATAAAAGTACTTCTTAATATAAATATGCTAGTCAGAATTCGAGTTGTTATAGTATCAATTTCTCCATTGCTTAAAATGCCAATTCGCTCACTAAAACAACTAGAATTTTTAATTCATGAATGAACCCATATGTTTATAACCAAGCAGTTTGAAAACAAGTTTAAAGAACTCTTAAAAACTTATTTGGAAACTCCTACTAAGCATACATGGTTATTATTTCAGATACCAGATATACAATTTTAATTCCAAATAAGTCCTAGTAATAGAACTGTATTTGAAACACTCTATTCCCCTTAGATCAAAGTATTTACATGGCTCCTAATTTCATTCCATAACTTCTTTTTAACTGTAACCAAGGATCATGAATTTTCTAATTATTTTTTAAAAGCATCACAATCTATATTATAAGTAGCCGATATGATATCAAAATAATTAATTTGCATGCATTATTTACATAAACGTTATTCCTGCAGGTTACCAATGCAGAGAAATTTTAAACATTTTTATCCAAATAACAAGTTTGTTTTTAATGTTAATTTTACATTCCCAATGCATAAGATTTCATTCCTTTCATTGTTTAACACCAATTAACAGTTTTAGCTGAATCAAAATGGCTCATTTATATAAAACTCAGCATAGGCGTTCTGAATAAAATATAATTTCTGAGCAAAAAAAATATTACTTTCATCAAGTTACCTATAAATTCATTACTTATCCCAAATGTCATAAATTTGATGCTGATTTCATAAGTTTATAATAATAATAAATCTTAAATTATTTGAACTTAAATTTATTATAAAAGTAAATTAAGTTAACCTCTATAATAATACAATGGACCCCACAATACTTTTTTGATAAACATGATTTTTTTGTGTTTTCCTGGGTAGGCCGGATTCATTGTCATTTTTTTCATGTTATTGTAAGTTATTTAGAATTTTATATTGTGTCTTATCACTTTGATTAAATCAATAAAATATGTTCAATTCATTGTAATTTTTTAATTTTCTTTATGAAATTTGTAATTCTACCTATACCAAAAAAGGTACAAAAAGTATACTTTTTTCGTACTTTTAGTACTGTCTGTTTAGTACTTTTTCAAAACGTACAGAAAAGGTACATTTTTTGTACTTTGTCAAACAGGTCTTCAGATGTAAAAGCCCTTTTCTGTACATTTGTTTGGACTTAAATTTTTTCCACTCTACTTTTTTGTACTGTTTTGGACTTAGTTTTTTCTTCAACATACTTTATTATGCTTTTGTTGGAATTTTTTACAGGGTATTTTTTCTGTACTTTTCTTGGAATTAAAATTGTTCACATCATTATTTTCTGCTTTATATTTTTTCAGCATAGTTTTTAATACCTCTGTAGGCTGCAAAGACAGTTTGGACTTTTTTAACAACTTACTTGTATTTTTATGAGCTTTCTTTCTACATATGATGAATTGATGATTAATATATAAATAAGGAGTTTGCAGAAATAAATTTCATATATTATGAAATAAAACCAAGAGTCAAGCAACAAGCCTGTTCACATTTAACTTAGCAGCAAGCTAATTCGCTGAATTAAGGCTTACCTAGGGATGTCTTTTTCTGTGCTACATATTAAAGTTATTGTTGAAAGGCATCAAATTGTCAAATAAAAAAACCCTTTTACCTCCTGGTTTGTTTCAGGGGTTAAGATAAGCATTATACACATGTATGCTTTTATTAAATGTATTAAAACATTGTATATATATCAGTTTATCAACACATTAAAAAAAACCTGTCCCAAATTCCATTGTTAATATATAAGACACGAACTCAGGAAATCACGTCTCCGCCTGAACGCACACACATCTCCTCACACACTGGTGTTTGTTTAAGATAAAAAGAACTCAATGCAGAAGTTTTGTGTGTAATGAGACCAGTGAAAAACAACTGCTTGCTCATACGTAATTTCTCTGTGTTTATGTCGTTAGACATAATGGAACCCATTATATGCTATGCAGATGCAGTTCATTTAACTACTTTCTGGTAAAAAACGAAAATGTAGACACAATGCAACTTGAATAATGGATAGATAGCTATATTTGATAATCAATTTAGACTATTGATGAAATCTATTGTTGCATATTTATTTATGTATTATATATGTATGCAGTAATGGTGGAGAGAGGAATGCATGCTAGTCATCGAAAGATGTTTCACCGTATTTATGAACGGTTATTGAAAAATACGTATACTGATGGGCAAAGAGCTATTAATAATATCCCCAAGTATGTTTTCCCCTTCTTAAGTTTCTTGAACAACCATAATATTCTGATGCCTTAAAAGTCTGTTTTATATTGAGAAGCATAATGATTGTTTTCTAAACGATGTTATAACTCCTCTTTGCATATTCATCTGTTATTTGAAAGCCTGAAAATGGAATACATTTTACTTTGAATTTCCCAAAAGTTTGTGAAAATTTAATAAAAATGGTGGCTCTTGAAACCGGAAATGCCAATATTTGATAATCGGTCAATTAATTAAAGTATTGTGAGATATGAAATAGAGATACAAATTTGTTTAATTGAAAAAATGTTTCATTACAATCGTTGAAACAAGATTATATAGTTTATAAAAGAATTTTTTTAAAACATAACCTCGGTAATCTTCGTAGCTGTAGTGTGATTTGTCAAAATTTAAACTTTATTTTTCGTGAATTCATATTAGACAATTGCCATGCCGCCATTAATTATTCAAACTGGCAAAGAAGACTGGAGCTGATTTAAATTTCTGCCTGAATTTTGAAGAAGAAGAAATGCAGCGTGCTATAAATTTTCGGAACCTACATGGAGTGTTTTTATATTAATGTGCATGTATATTACTTGGAAAATAGAATGCTTTACTACAGGATGAGCCAATTCTATTTTGTGTTAGTCTAATAAACGAACAATCTATTATTAAAAAATTCACATGATTGTGTTTGTTATAATTTTAAGATAAAGCTATAGACTGGAATTGAAAATTTGTTGATTTTTCCTTTTAGAATACTTATAAGAATTGCCCAATAGACTTGAGGATATGATAACAAATTGAAGAGCAGTTTAGTAGGGTGTTTTGGTGCATGTATGGCGAAGACAAAATTGTCAACATAAGTAAATCAGCTTTTTCTGTCAATTAGAAAAGTAATGTATAGATATTTAAAGAATATATATATATATATATATATATATATATATATATATATATATATATATATATATATTTATATATATATATATATATATATATATATATATATATATATATATATATGTTGTAATATTGTTTTGAGAAAAATATTTCTCTATTTAATTATGCTAGAATAAAACAATGTGTCATTAATCTATATTGCAGAAAATCACAACTAAATCCAGCAGACTGTACATGAGAATGAAAATCTTATCATTTAATAATTAACAGATGAAATAAAGTAAGTCATTATGGGTATGTATGGTAATAAGTAATACACAGTATACAAATGGTCTTATTTTTTATGTATGTTTTACAAAATGCAATGCAAGGAAAATAATGTATGTTGTCAACATTGAAACTATGTATGTTTTACAAAATGCAATGCAAGGGAACTATCAATGGCAGAAAAATAAATATGCTACATGTACATGTAACATATATAAAAAAAAAATTAAAAATTGATCACAAAACAAATGCCCGTTTTCAAAATGATACGTTAATCATATAATAGGGACCAGTTTTAGACGTTTTAGACGGAGGCTGTTTAACAGCCTCCGTATATTGTGATTGTCTTGCCCGTGAGGTCAAATAATGAGGATTCATTAAGCACCATCTAGCTGTGGACGAAATAATGAATAATTATGAGATTCAATGAATAAACATGGTGTGCTTCTTTGTCTCTGTCGTATATCGTTCGCATATTATCAATTAATTTCCCGCTGAGACGTATCTCTCTTTACAGCTGCCCCCCCCCCTCCCCACCCTGGCAAGTGATTTGGGAAGTCGGTGTATTTTACAAGCTGATAAGAGTGTCGCGCGTGAAAAAAATAGATATAAATGACAAAAAATCTTTTATGTGATGCAAACAATAGCCATAATAGATATCATTAAAACTGAACTTGAGTTCTCTGCAAATTCAAAATAATCAGAAAAATTAAGTTAATGTGTTTATTGTGTCCACTGTCTAAACGAGAGAGAGAGAGAGAGAGAGAGAGAGAGAGAGAGAGAGAGAGAGAGAGAGAGAGAGAGAGAGAGAGAGAGAGAGAGAGAGAGGAGAGAGAGAGAGATTTCTGTTGAGAAAAAAGAAGTATACGAATTAAGCTTCACAAACACAGTATATCAGTCTTTAAATCAAACATCACAATCAGTGTATAATACTTTATTGTTAAGTATGCTTCCTTTCTCTTTACTTGAAATCAAACATCACAAACAGTGTAGAATTTTCTCTTTGCTAGAAATCAAAACATCACAAACAGTGTAGAATTCTACATTGATAGGCATGCTTCCTTTCTCTTTACTTAAAATCAAACATCACAAACAGTGTAGAATACTTTATTGTTAGGCATGCTTCTGTTCTCCTTACTTGAAATGAAAACTATTAAAACGAAACTTTTTTCCCTTATCTTGGAAGGAACACGTGGTGCACCTCGCGCGTTGATTTGATTAACATTCTCTCTCTCTCATAACGAGCATAATAAGAGAATATCTAGATTAATCAAGAAACCCCTTCTGCAAGATAGAAAAGGAGGGGTGTTGTACAGTTAGACAAAGTAGTTTGCAATTTAGAGGTTATCTTTTGTCTTGAACAGGTGTGGAAACCTCTAGGATATGCCTTGGGTTTGCAAATCACTATACACAGGAAATAATATCGACTTAAACTAAATATACACAAGAAAAGAAATGTGTACATAAATAATTTGCATTGTATTTTTCGAGTTGTATGCATTTAATAACATGAACAGTTTCACATGTTGTTTTGGGATGCAAAATAATTTCCTCCTTCCTTTTTTTGTAAAGAATAAACACCTTTAAGAAGTAACATAACAAGCTTATAAGGTTAAAATAAGAGAACAACACTAATTATTTTAATAATATCTACCTAACTCCCTGAAAAATATCCTCGCGACCTTAAATTGCCATAATACTAAACCGCTTCGCGAATATTCTAACATGATAAGCGGTAAGCGCGCTGTTTTTCCTTAAATAAAAAAAATCATATAAATTCTCATTAGTTTAATTTCCTCCGAAATGATGCCTCCGTCTATCAGTGCTTTCAGTACTTTGATTTTTCTAGGTACTGGCCTCATGAAGTATTAAACATGGGTGTGTTATTTCTGTTTTATAAAAAGCTACCTCACATGTGAGTTAAGGGTTATTTACAGCTAAGAAGTAAACACTATGATATATTCTTTTACATACATTTTAGAAAGGATCAAGATTCAAGATAGAGGTCAAGTTGTATGCTGATCCATCACTGCAGGACGATGGTATTTAGAAACAGGAGAGATTTCCAACTGCTATATGTTTCAAGACTTTGGTAACTGTGTGATATACTAGTATGTGACATCAGCTTGAGAAGTTATTACAATGATGTTTCCTCCAAAACATATTTACAGACTAAAATCTTAAACCATTCTCATGCAGCTTCAACATACAGCTGAAATATTGAAAGCAACATGTATTAGATGACAGCCATGGCATTGTTCATCATGCTTTTGTATAGATTATTAAGTTAAATTTACAAAACCTACATACCATTAAAATTATCGGACTCTTCGTGAAGAGGTAAAAAACTATTTGATGTTTTGTAATGTACTTTGGTACTTAAAATGATACTCAAAAGATACCTTTATTGTGCATTTTGCATACTTTTTTCAATACTTATTCTTGCTTTTTGACTCTTGATCTTAATTTGAACTATTTTTGTACTTTTTTGTGCTTTCAAACTTAACTTTAGGTGTACTTTTTGTATACTTTTTTGGTGCTTTTTTAAATTGCACTGCTTTTTTGTACTTTTTTTTATTTTTTGTACTTAATAGTTTTTTGTACTTTTGAAACATACTTTTTCTACTTTTGAAACATACTTTTTTGTACTTTTGAAACATACTTTTTTGTACTTTGAATCATACTATTTTTGGACTTTTCTGTATACTTTATCTGTACTAAAACCAATGAAAGTGCTAAAAGTATACTTTTAGTACACTGTAGGTTTTTTATACTTATACTTTTTCTGTACTTCATAAATAAATGAAATGATATAAACGTATACTTATTTTCTACGTTTGATTTAAAAAATGTACTTATTTTTTACTAAATTTGGAACGACCAAATGCATGGTTCCAAATTTAGTCCAAAAAAGTATACTTTTAAAATGCTTTTATTTAACTTTTTTCGTACTTAAAATGTACTTATTTTTGGTATGGGTATAAATACAGCGGAGGAAGTGACCCTGACTCCAGACACCACTATATATCAGTGCGTGTAATGGCAAATTATTTAAACTCAAATTGTTGAAGAAATAAAAAGTTAAAATATCTGTGTATCAAATATTTACAGTCCTAATCCTATATCCCAATGTAAAGTATTGGCATAAAGAAAATTAAACACCAGCCAACTTTAAACTATACCTATCAATACAATACTTATATGCATTTGTATTCATTGATGTGAGTTTGCTTGGAAAAATAATCCCCTCAAACAGTATAACAATAAGTTTGATAACATGTTCCAACTTTCTTTATAGCTAGCAGGAAACTTATAAGAAAGTAACAATATTCTCCACTCTAAAAATATAGAAACTACCTCTGACTGCTGATTGTATCCCTACATGTATGAATTTATTCTACAAAAATATATCTACAACAAACAGTTGTCATATTTTTAAAATGATTACATGTATATATAAGCATATGTGAAAAGTGTTTGGTTTTAACAATAAATTCTAACGTACAAATGATACGTATGTGATTTTGTGTGTATTTTACAAGCTTTTGTGGTGAGGGAGTGGTTTCTTTAATTAAGGAAATGATTTTTATATTACAAACAGAATATCAGAATATGTATGGTAAAAGCTATATCTTTGCACACAGTTATTTATTTATTTATTTTTTTGCTTACAGATTTAATTAGTTTGGTTTTTTTTGTGTATTGATTTTCTAATTTGTTTTCATACAGGACTTGAAGGTACTAAAAGGGGAAACAACTCATATATTTTAGATTGAAAGAAAATAATAACACTCTCATGTATGATGAAACAATCATTTCTTAATTTTCAAAAAAAAATTCATCTTATCAATTCGTGCAAGATGCCATCAGATGCAGAATTGCAAGTGCAACTTAAATATCATGTTTTTAAATTGGGCTGAAATCATTTAAACACAAATTAAATAATTTCAATTTTTTAATTTAATTCAAATTTTATTCAATCAATTCGAAAAAGATGTTTGAAACTGTTTTAATAAAGGCATATTTTCAATCCACCTCAGCATTTCTAGCTTGTTATGTAAGTTAATAGAAAAACATTAAATTTCATCAATAATTTGGGAAGATCCCAATCTGAGTCTGAAATCAAGTGGGGGCAATGTTGAAACGGACTTTATTCCCAGGGGAGAATGATTCATTGAAATTCCAATTAAATAAATTAATATTATACCCAGATGAAAATTTATGTATGTTGATTTCTACGGATAAGCGCGTTTATTGTTTATCTAGCTATACACTTACAAAAAATTATCACTTATATCGACATTTTGAAGATTTGTGAGGTGCGTAAATATTGTAGGAAGGTTTACAGCCAATATTGTACCTGTCAAATGCATAAGTATGATAAGGCGCACCAGCCATGCAAGTTAAGCGAAGTTAGGGCCCGTAGTAAGTAAAATATAGTCATCAAAGGGCCTGCTCCAAAAACCTTAACCTCATCCAGCATCCAAAACCTTTGTCTCATATTCAGCATTCAAGCCTGTTAAATGCATAAGTATCATAAGGTGCACAAGCCATGCAATTTCGGTGAAGTAAGGACCAGTAGTTAGAAATAGTCATTAAAGGCAACTGCTCCAAAAACTTTAACCAGCTCCAAAAAACCTTAACCTCGAGCTCATCAAGCATCCGAAACCTAAGGCTTAGATTCAGCTATCATACCTGTCCAGTGCGTAAGTATCATTAAACGCACGAACCATGCAAGTGTTTTGAGTTAGGACCAGTAGTTAAATATAGTCATTAAAGGGCACCTTCTCCAAAAACTTTAACCAGCTCCAAAAAAAGTGGCATGGTCACGATTTTGGTCAAATTTTATTTTCCTGTTTTTATTATTAACAGTGCTTTATGAATGCATTTCTAATGATCAATTGAAATTTGGGTGACTGTCGATGAGTTTTAAGCGAGATACAGGGCTCACAATTCTTTGTCATGTAAACAAGGTTCGTTCCCTGTTTTGTTTACATAGGTTCAATATAAAAGTAAAAAATCTTTTCCAAGATGGTTTGTCAAAATTCTTATTTATTTTAAGCATAAATAAACATTTCCTAACTATTAACACTTTCATTTTAGGTCTCAAACTGGAATTTTCACTTCAACATTCAAAATGTAAACAAAAGCTTTGTTTACATAGCGAGGAATTGTAAGCTCTGTAACTCGCTTATAACTTAACAACTTAACAACAACAACAAAACATTAAAATTGAAAAAATAATTTTTGACCAAAATCGTGACCATGCACCTTTAATCCCATCAAGCATCCAAAACCTATGGCTGAGATTCAGCATTTAAGCCTGTCCAGTGCTTATTACATAGTATTGACCTTACGAAAAACGCTGAATAATATGTCTGGTTACTACTAGTATTAAGTAGTATTACTTAGTAGTATTAATTAGTAGTAATCTATCTATCTGTATTGCTTATAATAATAAGTCATTTTAAAACTGAATTTGTAAAACGAAGGCGCTTTAAAATACAAATATTCTTTTTTTGTTTCAGATGAAGCCAAACATAGCCATGACATAAAGTGATAATAAACTTCATACATTGTATTATTTTTCCAATTTTGGAGGCTTAAAATTAGTTGCCGTATTTTCACATCGTATGCTACGAATTATTTTTCTAGCATTACAAGTAGATAAAGCCAAAACAGTAAAATGGAACATCACTGGGAATCTGTTCTAAACATTAGTTCCGGAGTACCTATACATCCACTTGGATGATAATCGAACTTCCAATCCATCACTTGTAAAATAGTTTTTATCATTTTTGTTCCTTCTATTTTTTCTCAGAAAGTGGGTTCGAAAATTATTCTTTGTAACAAATCACTAATTCCATATATTGTGAAATGAATTGCTAATTGCTTTAGCATGTTGATATTAACTTGATTTAGAATATATCTATTGGTAATAAAATTAAAAAAAAAAAACCCGGATACTTAAAATTTCAAATTATATTCTATATAGCTTCCAAGCGCGGTCGATACTCATCGTAGTTCATTTAGCTTACAATGAATAAGTAAAACCAGATAAAAATCAGCTAAAAATTTATGTGATTGTTGAATTTGTGGTTTGTTAATTAGACATTGCATGTTAAGATGCTCATATAGTTACCTGGTTTTGGTTCTTCGTCTTGGCGAAGTATACGTCTTATACTCTCACGGATATAATACTTTTCATTTAAAAAAACCGCAAAACGGTCCAATTGATCTTGGGATTTCCCATGAATAAGACTTAGCAATTTTTCATTCCTTTTCTCTAAAGTCTGTTCTCCTTCAATAATGTCATGCTCATTCACTGTTAGAATATTTTCTTCAAACAGTCTATCACTAATTTGTAAGGGTTCTAGTTCCGCAACGAGAAAATTTCTCAATTTAATCAGGTCAGTCTTCGTGATTCTGGTCTCAATCTGTGTTATCGGATCTGCAAACAATATTATAAAACATATAAATAAATAAAAAAAAATAATGAATGAAAATATTAATATAACTGCAATCGGATAAAGGCAATAAGAACGTATGGTTGGACAAAGGAAGTGAGTCCGGAGCCAATTTTTTTTTTCCGACGCCAGATACTTCTAAACTTTCTAAAATAAAGAAACATTCGGTTTCTTGAAACCATTTTATCTCTTGTCCCCACTTTTCTCACAATGCCACGTTCAGACCCCTGTTAGAGCCCCGTCTTGACCCCCTTTGGTCAGTCATATCAACAAACTTAAATCTACAACATATAAGAGCGCTAATAATAAAGTTTGAAAATTAGAGGTTTTTTGGTTCTTGAGAAAATTTTTAAAACACCCCTGCCTGTTTCTCACTCTTTCCAAATTATCTCCCCTTTGAAGGAGACTAGCACTTTATTTGAACAAGCTTGAAATCCCTTCACCTAAAGATAATTTGTGCCAAATTTGATTTCATTTAGCTCAGTGGTTCAAAAGAAGAAGATGAATATATGAAAAGTTTCCAATGACGACGACAACAACGACGACAACAACAAGGACGACAGACAAAAGACAAATTTTCATCCGAAAAAGTCACTTGAGCTCTCAGCTCATGTGAGCTAAAAATACTATCACACAATAATTGTAAGTATTAGAAGTGTAATGCCAGCAATATTAAATCTGAACATTTGAATTAATAATTAGATAAGTTTACTAGTTAAAAAAAACTACCGGCATTCCTTTTGATACTTAAATGAAATCATCTTCAATTGAAAAAATATACAAGTTTAAGATATCCTGCAATTATTTCTCCTTTCCCCTTTCCTAATCTCTGCTCGGGTAATATTCTTACCTACTCTTTTCTTTTTCCAAGTCATTAAAGGGTCATCATAAATGTCAATGCCCTGCAATTGTAAACATCTCATCAAAATTTCACATCCTTCTGCGCCCTTTTTGATAGATTCTTTCACCAATTTACCTCGCCAGAATCTGCTATCCCGGTGTCTTTGACCTAAATCTATTATTCCTTCCTGTTGTAAACAGTCGGCTGTTATTTCAAAGTACAGCGAATCCCGGATTTTTTGAAAATTATTTGTAACACATTCTACGACTAGATCTGTTAAAAAACAAAATTGTAGAATTAAATAAATTTGTGGTAAACGACTATTACAATATACAAATTCAAATTTAAATGTTACTTGTATACCATGATTCATGTAATATACTACGCGTCATAATTTCAACAAATGTTGTTGGTAATAGCATTTCATTATTATATAGCCACTAATTCTATAGTTCAATTTATTCTTACACAGCTTTTTTAAACACCAAGTGGTAACAAAACTTTAAAAATGAGTCAAATGTTAAGAGAAACGATTGTCAAGAACAAAACCAACCCTAACCTTTAGAAATAAACGGTTCATTTTCTATCTTCTCTATCAATTGTAAAATAGATCCTTGCTTGGAAAGCCTCAGAATTCGCGTGAAGGTATTAAAACTTTGATTAGAAATGTCTTCAAGGTGATTGAGTACTAGTTTTGTCTTTTCAACTGTTGAATATGATTGTTCAATTTCATCGTGAGTGTGTATATCAAATACTTCATACTGGAAAAGGTAGTCAGTTATCATTGAAGGTTCTAGTTCGGCTAGTAATAAATGCCTGTACTTTTTCAACCATTCTCTTTGAAAACTAATGGCATCAACTTCTAAAGCTGAAAGTGTCAAAAAAATTAATATGAACAATTAAATACGCACACATGTACATTTACTGGGTTAACAACAATTAACATCAACATTTCTTAAAACCAAAAGAATATTCTGAACTGTTTTATTTGCTTTATGTTTTATATATATTTATATATATAATATATAAAAGGTTGACTGTAATTGTTTTTGTTTTTCATAGTAAATGTACCTATACTTTGAGATGGCCACTAAAAAGAACAAGATGGTATATTTTCATTAAACTTCAAAATACCAAATATTGGTAACCGGGCAGGAACAAATATTGTCTTATCGGCCGAAATAGGATGCGTATATTTTATCAACAAACATTCAGTCTTTTAGGATGATACATTATACTTGAATTGAATTATGATGGTAAAAGCCTAGTTAACTCTTGGAAATGAAGTTATAGTATACAATGATTTCTGACTTGCTTGAAGTGCTTATCTAGTGAATATACATGGTTGTTCGTGTCTATCATTGAAGCAAGTGCCTCTATTCCTGCGAAAGATGTAAGCACATTCAGTTTATATGTAAAAGGCATCACTCACACATTTGATAGCAATTTATTCCAAGATGTTATGAATTTGTTTCGCAAATATTCTCTTGAGAACTGTCAATAATGCAGTAACAAGAAGCTGTAACAAGAGGCCCATGGGCCACATCGCTCAACTGAGCAACAATAGCATGATAAAATCAGCTTAATTAATGGAGTCACAATACAAAATATCTGGACAATGTAGTATGATACATGAAGATCTTGAATAAATAAAAATGAATTTTCCCCTTGGATATTCTTATGTTTATAGTCAGTCCCTTTTTCATACAGGATGATTTTATAGCTATATCAAATGTTGAGCATTGCGGTTCTAAACAAAATTCTAAACATTTGTTTATAGATGGAATATAGACCTACATCAAAACCTGAACCCCTTGTGAGGCCCAAGAAAAGCCCAGGGGCCAAAATCTAAATAATTTTAAAGAACCAACAATTTGGGAAATGTTTGCATTAAACTTAAACCATACATTATAACACTAGAGTTTTTACATCAGTCACTCTGGTGACCATTGCAATTGGTCTTCGTCCGTCGTCATGCGTCTGTGCGCCGTGCATTAACAATTTTACATTTTTAACTTCTTCTTGACAATTACAAGGTCAATTGTTACGATTTGTGGTGTGAAGTAACTCTATGGTACGCGGAATCTAAATTGTGAAATTCATGGCTCTGCCTCCTCCGGGGGACACAGGCGAAGCAAAATATGCAAAAAAGCCGAATTTCAAAAAAAAAATCTTCTCTACTCCCACATATGTGAGGTACAAGGTTTCATGGACATCGTAACCATGCATTCGAATGCATGGTTACGATGTCCATGAAACCTTGTACCAAAATTGTGAAATTCATGGCTCTTGGGTCAGGGGTTCAGGCTATACGGTGGGGCCACTTTGGTCATATAGTGAACATGTATTAAATCTTAGAAAATTTTCCTCTTTACTCCCATATATATATTTGAATAAAACTGAATGCATGTTTATTATGTCCACGGACTCCGTTTGTAACGCCACTGCGCATGAGTGCGGGAAAACTTAGTTTTGAGAACACGATGGAAGAACAGTTTGTTTACAAATAAGAATAACGTTTTTTTATGTTTTACATTAGATAATTTTTATATGAGATGATACCCGAAGCATTATTAATCGGTTAATCATTAATGTAAAACGATATATATTGCTAAGTGTGTGTAATAAAGATGAAACACGATTTTAGCATCAACGACACAATAAAATGAGTCTATACTCCTATCACTGAGGGATGCATGTACTGAGAGTGTATATTTATTCTTTCTTCAAAAATTTCTCTATACGAAAACCCACTTGTGGTTTATAACTTTCAAGGTTAAGACATGAAACACATGGAGAACGTGAACCTGACTAGCAAAACGCCTACAACTTCATGGTAAAAACTTAAATTTAATTCGGCTTTAATTCCTATTCCATCAATCTACATGATCTTCAATGATAATCTTCCCTTTGTTCCTATCCTTGTTAGTCTGTCTCCTTTTTCTTTTTTGTCAAATTTGTCAAACCTTACGGTATACCTATCTTTCTCGTCGTCGCCATTGTTGTTGTGATGGACTGAGCGTGGTATCAGTTGCCCAATTTTAGACGGGGTTTATTCAAATGCTGCATTTATTGTGGAATCCACAATATTTATAAAAATAATATTTGTATCTTCTTAACTCCATTAAGGGTGATGTTTACTCAGGGTTTGAGTTCTCAAATTTGGATTTTTATAAAGTTCAATGTAATGAGCAAAATTTGTTCTAAACACAAAAAGTTAATTTGAAATGAATTATTTTTGACATAACAGTCGATATTTCTACTCTATTATGGAATTAAGCTCAAACAAAAATAGACTTTAAGTCAAACAGGAAAAATTCGGACTAAATTTTGCAGATTTTGTTTTTCGCTTAAACATTTTTGACAGTAATCTAATATTAAAATCAAATATTCTATATTTAAGTTTTTATTATTTTGCATATTTTCTGTTGGTTTTACCTCACTTATTCATTAAAACAACCGAATAGCACGAATTGCAAAAATATTGAAAAATGCTTAAAAACGAAAAAAGACCCATATCTCAAAATTTTGATCATTGACCTCATATTATATTTATGCCAAAATAACAAGGTATATATAAGTAGTTTAATACTATAAATGGTTTTGTATTATCGTCATTCAATTTTTTGTAAAATTGGATCAAAAATGGAAGGGGATTTGAAAGCTCGTGGAGGAAATTCGGACTAGAATATTTTTAAAAATCATCGCTGAAATTGTAATGCTTTGTATCTATTACGTGCAATTATCATTCATAAACTGTATTTCTTTTTAACAAGTGTTTAATTATTTGAAATATTTTCACAATTCAGAAAATCTCAATCGTAATGTAAAGATAAATGGGATTTTTCTTATTTTTTCAAAATATATTCAATGGCAATTAATTCGAAAAGTAAGTCATTGACTTACTATTTTGAAAGAAGATTATAACACTACAATAATTCTGAATAAACGTCTTCCTTAATATAAACTGCGTAGTTTATTGTGAAGATCTATCTATATATAACATATTAAATAAAGAATTCAATCAAATAGTTCTTAGCATGAAAAAATACGCCACATATACCTTTGAAATAAACAAGTATACTTATTAATAGTAAAGTAATAAATAGTATACCAGACACCTTGTTTTACTGTATCTATGAAAACCTGTTGTGAAAGTCAACATACCTGGGAAAAATACTATGTATTGAAGCTGTAGTAGGTCATACACTCTGATATGAGCGAAAGGTCGTGTGCAAATATAGGAATAAGAGTCTTTTCCAAAAGAATTCAGGTAGGGAGGAAACTCAATTTAATGCATTTGTAAGACTCCTCCACAGTTTTGTGTATGGGCTATGGTACATGTACTCAGGTGACCGTTAAGGCCTATTGGCCTCTTGTCGTGAATTAACATGTTTTCCTTTGAAAAATTGGATCCCCAATGTCGCCCGACCCTACTCCTCAATATTATGATTTTAAGAAAATTGAATCTACACTACCTAAGGTTGCTTTCTAGGCATATGACTTTTTGAAGAAAACATTTTTCTCTATATTTTCCTTTGGTAAAGATTGTTCTCCCCAACCCCCTCCTAATCCCAAGTGATGATTATTTGAACAAACTTGATTCTATCCAATCTACAGATGCTCTTACACAAGTTTCAGCTTTCCTGGCTGATTTGTTTCTGAGAAGAAGATTATTGAAAATTTACTCCATATATTCCCATTCACACCCCTCCCATTGTGGCCTCACTCTACACCAGCTGAAAATGATTTCACTTAAGTCTCAGTTTTTCTGGACGATTAATTTTTGAGAAGAAGGTTTTAAAGATTTACTCATAATATATTTCTAAGTTAAAATTCGACCTGCGATTGTGGCCTAACTCTACCCCAGGGGTCATGATTTTCACAGCTTTGTTAATCTACATTAGCTGAAGGTGGTTCCACATAAGTTTAAGTTTTCCCTTGCTGCTTAGTTTCTAAGAAGAAGATTTTTAAAAAAAATACTCCATATATTCCTATGTAAAAATTCACCCCATCTCCCCATTGTGGCCCTACCTTATCCCAAGGGGTTATGATTTTCACAACTTTGAATTTAAACTAGCTGAGAATGATTTGATATAAGTTTCAGTTTTCTGGTTGATAAGTTGCCGAGAAGGAGATATCTTAAGATTTCCTTGATATATTAACAAGTGCAAATTCGACCCCCGAGTGTGGCCTTACTCTTCCCAAGGGGTCAGGATTTCCACAACTTTGAATCTACACTAGCTGAAGATGATTCCACATAGGTTCAGTTTTTCGGGCTAATTAGTTTCTGAGAATAAGATTTATTCTATATACAATACCGATCAGACCCAACCTAACGCCAGAGTAAACCCCAACTGAATCTTGGGTATACTTTTGGGGTTTACTCTGGGTATACTTTTTGAAAATCTGGGTCCACCTGGGTTTTTTGGGGGGTTTACTCTGGGTTTACTTGGAAATTGCTATTGGGTTGAAATTTATGCATTGAAGTGTGAAGTAGACCTGTCTGCTATCTTAACATCCAACTGCCTGTAATTCCTGCCTCTTGTATATTCCTAATACACAGTTAGCGTCTGCTTTCAGGGGTATTCTTCTGACCGGTTTTACTCTCTGGGTTTACTTTGGGTTTACTATTGGTCCACTCTAGTAAACCCAAAGTAAACCCCGAGTAAACCCAGAAAGTAAACCCAGGGTTTAGTTGGGTTTTACTCTCTGTTAGGTTGGGTCTGATCGGTACTGTATTCCAATGTCAAAATTCGACTCGCATTTTGGCCCCACCCTACCCCTAAGCGTCATGATTTTCACAACTTTGAATATACACTACCTGAGGATGCTTCCACATAAGTTTCAGTTTTACTCGCCAAATGGTTCTTTAAAAAAATGAAAATTTCTCAATTATTTTTAATAATTCCTAATCATCTCCCCCTGAAAAAAGTGGTTTTAATTTTCACAACTTTGAATCATTTTTGTACGAAAGCGTTTCAGTGTCACACATACACTTCACATTTTTTCATTTTTAACACTTTAAACTGTAAATTTTACACTTTAATCTGTAAATTTCACACTTTAATTTGTAAATTTCACACGTTTTTCTGTAAATTTCAAACTTTACTCTGTAAATCTTACACATTAATCTGTAAAATTTACACTTTAATCTGTAAATTTAACCATTAAAGTGTAAAATTCACACTTTAATTTGTAAATTTTACACTTTATTCTGTAAATGTCACACTAAAATCTGTATATTTCACACTTTAATCTGTAAATTTTACACTTTATTCTGTAAATGTCACACTAAAATCTGTAAATTTCACACTTTAATCTGTAAACTTCACACTTTGATCTGTAAAATTTACACTTTATTCTGTAAAATTTACACTTTATTCTGTAAAATTTACACTTTAATCTGTAAATTTCACACTTTAATCTATAAATTTCAAACTTCAATCTGTAAATTTCAAACTTTAATTTGTAAATTTTACACTTTAATCTGTAAACTTCACACTTTAATCTTTAAATTTACACTTTAATCTGTTAAAATTCACACTTCATTCTATAAACTAAACACTTCAATCAGTAAATTTTAGACGTTAATCTGTATGATTCACACATTAAAGTATCAATTCTCACTTTAATTTGTAAAATTTACACTTTAATCTGTAAATTTTACACTTTAAAGTGTAAAATTCACACTTGAATCTGTAAAAGTCACACTTGAATCTGTAAAATGTACACTTAAATCTGTAAATTTTACACTTTAAAGTGTAAAATTCACAAATAAAATGTTAAATTTACCCTTTAATCTGTAAAGTTCACACTTAAATTGGTAAATTTCACACATTAGAACGTAAAATTCACACTTTAAAGTGTAAAATTACACTTTTAAGTGTAGAATTAAACTTTTAAGTGTAAAATTAACACTTTAATCTGTAAAATTCACTCTTTAAAGTGTAAAATTCACACTTTAATCTGTAAAAATCATACATTAAAGTGTAAAATCACACTTTAATCTTTAAAATTCACACTTTAAAGGGAAAAAATCACACTTTAATCTGTAAAATGTACACTTTAATCTGTAAATTTTACACTTTAATTGTTATATTCACAATTTAAAGTGTAAAATTCACACTTTAATTTGGAACTTTTACACTTTAATCTGTAAATTTCACACTTTGTTTGAATCGGATGAAAGACGGGCATTGGGCATGCGCAATGACTTATTTTTTCGTAAGCATGGAGCCATTTTTACGGAAACATGTGGTACAGGAAGACACATTGAAGGCTCTTAGAGGTCAAAGGGTAAGTTTGTTATTTACATCAACACTGTTATATCCTACTATTTGTTCAGTAGAATTAAAACAACGATATATCGATATATTTTAAGTTTGTTTGAAAACTGTTCGAAGATAAATTAGAGCTTCATCGTCCCCATTACAGAACGTGTGAAACAAAACGATACTCCTTTCACATTGAGCTATATGTGCAGGGATCTAGCATATATTTATCGTTTTATTTTTATCAAAGTTAAAAACAAAAACTTAAATAAAAACCAGATATATTTTATAATAATGACAGCAATTTCTAAAGTTAATCGCTTAATCGATTAATCGCTCGGAGCGATGACAATTCTGCAATCGGTTAGTCGGCCGGAATTAAATAATTTTTAATACATTTCTTTTTTTATTTTCATTTTTTTTAAAGAAAAAATCAACATCAAATCTGTGAATGTTTATAAATTGTTCTCTTGATATGAAATGATTGCCTTCGTAGGGAAGAATTGCTCTGAAAATGTTGAATAGCGATGTTCCGTATTTGTTTGGCTAATAACTTGTGTTAACACTGCATGGCTGTCCTAAATAAATGCCCGGCATTTCTTTGACCATGCTTGAATATTAGTTACAAACATTGCAATGGACAATCGACAATAAATTCAGTTCACATTACAGGTTTTTAATTTTCCAAAAAGTGAAACAGTAATAATGAAATACTCTTAGACTAAATGTTTCAATGTCATGTGAAAAAAAATGTACAACGCCAAGCGCCTTTAGAATAAAAAATAATATAACCGTTTCACTTGTTCTTGTAAATCAGATTGAAATTAGAAAAAAACTGAAAAGCAGCGATAAGTTGAGAAGATTGGAGCTTGAATGTACTATAATCTTTAATCACCCTGTCCAGAAAATATTTGTCTTTGAATTTCAAATGTATGATATAAATCTTCATGCATTTTTTAAAGGTCTTCTTTTGTTTTTCTTCAAACTTGCAACATTGATAGGGAATAATAATAGCTATGAATTTGCACTGTTTAGAAGATGACTTTCGTTCGTCAAACGCGTCCGATTCTTTTCTCACAAACGCTTTAAGATTTTACTATGAATCTTTCAACTGTCTGATATTTTTTTTTCATACAGAACTGTTTCGGCATATATGCAGCAACCACATAGTATTTGGCCGCTGGAACTTATTTATCTGCCCACAAGTTTATTATCTGACGGCCGCCATATAATTAGGTGGCGACCGCCGCTTATTTATCTGGCGGCTGCTATATAACTATGTTGGCAGCCGCCAAATAAATACGTGTAAGTGGCGGCTGCTAGATAATTATACGATTTATTTGGCAGCAGCCAGATAAAATATGTTTGATACCTAGCACCATTCGTTTTCCGTTAAAACCCATAAACAGGCCCAGAGGACATATCGATCACCTAATCAACAATTTCCAACAACTCTGACCCAACAGCTTTAATAAATCGAAAATAAATGCAAAAAATAGAAAGGCGATGTACTTAGTTAACGTTTAATGAATACTTAGTTTTGAGTCCCTACTGAAGATTTTTTAATCTTATGATACAATGTTCTAAATAACCCCTAAATACAAAGCTAGTACTTAAAACCGTTTTCAAACCCAAACATATCAGATATCGCCTTCTAAAATTGACTTGTTGCGAAAACCCTCATTTTTGCAGTGTAGTTTAAAAATATAGTTTAACTTAAAATATTTTTAATAATTATTTTTATAACGAATCATTAATTCGTTATCATTATTTTTAGATTGATGATGATGCCACAAGAGGTTTGACGGATGCTTATTTAAAGGAATACCTTAAAAAAAGGGGGGACCGATTTGCTTTCAGGGATTTCCTGACAGAGAGACTGGAGAAACCAAAGACAAGAAGGGCTAGTCTTATGGATCGACTTAAAGATAGGTCAAGAAGCAGCTGGGGAAGTTATACGCAAGTCAAATTTACGAGTAAACAGAATCAGTTGCCGAAAAAATCCCCAAGTTAAGTGCCAAAAAAAAGAACACAAAGTACATCAGAAGAGTTCCGAAAAAAGCCGCTTGTACACATAAAAAAAGTTAGAGTACGAGCTCGAAAATTGGAGTACAAACTCCCGGGAGTACGTACTCGAAATCTTTTATAGCCTCAAAATTTGATCGCGTACTCCTAGGAGTACGGTTTTGATTTCGAGCTAGAGTTGGAGCTGGAGCCAGAGCCAGCGTTTATGACAGCTCGGGAGTTATGAGGGATATGCTTTCTGAGTTCTGGGAAGACTTTTATGAACAGTGCACAACTGGTATAACGTGCGAGTACCCATTATTGCCGATTGTTATAAAAACAACAAGATTTCCGCTATCTATTCGTAGTTTTCAGTTACAAACCAAAATAAATAAATAATGAATTCTTAAGACACCATAAGAGTTGGGAATGAAGAAAATCTACTTCAAACAGTTCGGAACAAAGGTAAGTCTATTAAAACGCATCTCAGCTGTAACCGTGCGATGACACATGCCACTGAATCTTAGACTTGTAATCCATTTTGATGACAGGGCATTTTTGTTTAGGTCCAAATTCGAAGAATATTTACCTCCGTGTTATGATATTTGACAAAAATACGCAAGATACAATTCCTACTACACAATATTTAAGAAAGAAAGCCGAGCGTCTGCTTGCTTGTAAGACGCCATTTTGTTTCCAACCTGAGGCAAATCAAAGATTTATCAACACGCACCTGCGGTGTAAATCAGAGACGTTGCTATTAACTTTCACAAACATTTTTTCTTTTACTGGACACAATAAAACTAATATTTAAAAACCTTTTAATAAATAAACAATGCATTTCTTTAATTTTTAATCATTTGTATCAAGACACGTGAAGCACATGTTCCCCCGTTTGTGTGCATGTGTCCGCAATGACATTAAAAAGAATATTGCTTATAATATGATTGAAATGCATTTATGATATAATTTTCTATGTTACATTTTTACATTTTATCTTAAATTGATAGATTCTTTTAAAAGTTTGACCTTTTTACCGATTAATTAATGGAAAATAACGAAAAGATATGAGCGGCAATAATGGGTACTCGAACTTCCGGTAAATCGAAGGTCATGGACAGGGTTAAATTTTAGTCAAAAGTAAGTCGATATTGATGAAAATGAAATAAAAATTATTCCTCAAATTAAATAAATGATCAATGCAGAGATTTGCCTAGAAACTTTTAAATGACAGCTTACAAGAAGAGAGTAATAGAGAAAAATTGTGTATTTTCCGGCAATAATGGGTACTCGCACGTTAGATTTGATTGTGAATATTCCATGTCTCCGACATGATATGGAGGCTGACGATTGGAGGGTTGTTGGGAGAATTGTCGCATTAGGTTGGATCCTTAAAAAAATACTGCCAATTCGACTAGCCCCCAACTTCCTAAAGTCCTCCTTGTGCACATAAAAAAAAGTAAGAGTACGAGCTCGAAAATTGGAGTGCAAACTCCCGGGAGTACGTACTCGAAATCTTTTATAACCTCAAAATTGATCGCGTACTCCCAGGAGTACGATTTTGATTTCGAGCTAGAGTTGGAGCTGGAGCCCGAGCCAGCGTTTATGACAGCTCGGGATATGCTTTCTGAGTTCTGGGAAGACTTTTAAGAACAGTGCACAACTTGTATGGATTTGAATATTCCATGTCTCCGACATGATATGGAGGCTGACGATTGGAAGGCTGTTGGGAGAATTGTCGCCTTAGCTGGATCCTTAAAAAAATACTGCCAATTCGACTAGCCCCCAACTTCCTAAAATCCTCCTTGTTTGGATTTGTTAGTGACAAACTTAGAGAAGAATTTCTTTCCAATGCAATTGGGAACATGGAGAAAGCAGACATGGATGAACTTCTTGTGATCTCCACTCATGATTGTAAGATGAAAATACCAAAGATAACATTGGGCCTGTTATTGACCAAATTGCCCATTTGGAAATGGTACAAGAACCAGCATTCATTAGAGAATGCCTTTTTGAGGTGTTGATAACTTACGAGCTTGTTTTGGGTGTTGACAATGAATTTCAGAAAATAACCCCGATATCAAAAAACTTCTTTCGACTCTTAAATGCGATGAACCAGAATCCGAGTCCTTCAAATATCTCAAGAGATATATCCATGAAATTGAAGATACCAAGATGCTGTGCACGTTGCTTCGGTTTATAACAGCCAGTGATCTGATGTTATATAATTCTGAAGGAAAGTTTTTCACAATTCAAGTAAAAATTGTTGATATGGAGGGCATTTCTAGACGCCCGATAGCGCATACTTGTGGAAGAGTACTCGACATTCAAAAGCGTACGAAAGTTATACGGTCTTTAGAAGTGAGATGAATGCAGTTCTAAATTCAAGCGTTTGGGTGATGGGTTTTACGTGAATCTTGCTTAAAAAAAAAAAAGAATTAAGGATTGCAAGTCGTGACTATTCAAAACCTAATCATTTTTCAAAGTAAACATTTGAAAAGGTTACAAATTATTATATGTTTCATGGGAATTTAAACTTGATTTGCAAAAAGTATTGTAAATGAAAAACAAGAGAACATTTTTGTTTTGTTTATTAGCATGTTTACGGTAATGTAAATAGCGAACTGACCACAGAATTCTATTCGCTATTCGAGGACTGAATAGCAAAGTATCGAAGAGTACCCCATCTTATGAATGCCATGAAAGCAAGCATGCATCAACTATTTCTTATAAGTAATGAATAAGTAATGCATTTTAATTTTCGCTGCTGATCATAATTTCATAAACGGGACGTGAACGTTTTAGAAAACAATTCAGTCTTTTTCTATGATCTAGTGCATATACATGTACACTGTGTATCAATTGAAATTAAATTATTTTATTAATTCAAATTACTTTAGTAATAAACATGTCTCAAAGAATTGCATGTAAGCTTGAAAGCGAATGATAAAACAGTCAAATTTTGAATTGTATTTCTTATATAAAGGCAATTTTGTTTTTTCTAACCATGGGACAGAGGAAAGGATATTCAAGCACGCAGCATCATTTTGAAAGTGTGGGAAAGGGCAGCTTCATCTAAAACATCTTGACAACCAATTTTAAAAAAGGATGAATTCTCAAAATCATGAAAGAAAATCCTATTCCGTTGGGGGAGGGGAAGGAGAAGTTTTCATTGTAACTTCAATTCAATTTCAATTCAATTAAAATTCCTTTTTTTCAGATTCATTTATTACTTCCTCTGTCAAAAGTGGAGGCGGTAGGGGTAGAAAATCCATGATATTTCCATTTTTCATATGTAAAGTTAAGAAAAGTGTCTGCTGCAAAAAGCAGTGGGGAGGGCAGTGCGCCCCCCCCCCCTCTAATGTTACGTGTCTGTGATGTGAACTTATTACGGCGCGACGGCTGAAATCTCAATCTGATGGTTTGAATGAACATATACAGGGGCATAGATCCATAGGGATCATACACACTTGACAAGTAATTGAAGACACGCGAGTGATTATTCTTTGTTTATGATGATAATCCAACCCAAACTATTACTTACATTGTACCATAATACGCACTATGTAACTACTTCTTGCGATGCCCCCCCCCCCCTTTTTTTTCACCGTTCAAGTATGGGTAATCTATTTTTAAATCAGGATTACACACGTGCATGGTGAACAGTTTTACTTTAAAAATCTTGAACAATGTTGCTTATTACATCTATATAAACACCAACTGTAAATGTAAATATTGATACATTAAACATGCATTGAAATCTTTTTTTATGAAAATCATTATTATTGCTTGTATCCATTGCCTGCACTGTTTCGGAAAAGGCAACTTTTAAACCTTAGATACGCCCGACGTCATGACTCTAGGCAATAAATTGTATTATAATAATTACAGGTATTATAGTGCGTCGTTTTTTTTAAGTGCTAAAAATTATGATTGTTACAAAACTTTTGATATTAAAAGAATATGCATGTTAATTTGGATATTGAGTCGTCCAATGTCTGCATCCCAAACCCACTCTTTTTGCCAAATATGGATTAAAAATCAATAACAAAATCCACTGCTTGATCACACAGGATTACATGACATCACTCACCAAATCGCGTTCCTTAAAAGAAAGCAAAAACAACAACAACAAAAACAAACAAAAAACAACTTATTGTAATGACAAATTTTATTGTTTGAACAAATTATAGTAATTCATAGACTATCTGTGTTCCTGGAAAAAATACAATACCATAATGATATACGTTTTGAACTTATACCAATTAGAGCTCTAATTTATTTATTTTAAACTGCAACTGCTAAACTAGCAAGATGCTGCGACAAATCATAAGCTGTTTCTTATTTCCTCTCTTAAAAACATGTACAAAGTTTGCATGTTTTCTGGATCCTAAGGCATTGCGATATTGTTTTCTTCCATTAAACATGCACAGAGGTCTTTGATTAATTTTGAGCATGGCAAATGCGGTAGCATTTCTATTTCAGTTTCGCAAATATTCAATTCGTTTTCGTTTATTTCAACGCCATAATCCACAGTATTAAATGCGCTAGGCATGTGATGAAGAAGAAAGGGTCGACCACATTGCGAAACTCCTTGTCTACATCGCCTTATTCTATTCCAGATAAAACTGATGTCGTCTAACGTGTCCTAAAACAAACACATGAAATCATTTGTACATGTACAGCTGGATTTTCAAAATGTCTTTTATGCGTAATTTTGATTCATGAATAAATTTGCGTAATTATAACTAAACTGAAGACAAGGTGTATTATCTGAAAGAAAAAGTTTGTAAAAAAAAAGTACATGTATGACTTTGAATTGAATTATATGGTGGCATAGTCCTGCAATCACTTGTCAGATAATCATGTTGACTTGACAGATCTTGATGTTGACGTGTCAGATAATTATGTTGACTTGTCAGATTTTTATGTCGACATGTCACTTATTCATATGTTGAAAAAATTCAAAACTAAAACGTTTCCACACCCAATTTGTTCCACTAAGTTGACATATTTTCTGACAAGTCCACATAAGGCTCTGACAAGCCGACATAATCATCTGAAAAGTCGACATAATCATCTGACATGTCAACATTTTTATTTGACAAGAAGACATAATATCTGAAAAGTCAATATCATTATCTGACAAGTCGACTTATAATATGAATGAAAATTTTCTTCATTTTATTTTTTCTGTCAAATAATTATGTTAACTTGTAAGGTTATGATGTCGACTTGTCAGATAATTTTGTCGACTTGTCAGATGATTATGTCGACTTGTCCTATATTATGATGACAAGGTAATGACAGTTAACAACAAAACATTGTTTCTAGTCAATATGAAAATGTTCGACTGACAAGTTCATAAAGATCTGACAAGTTGACATAAATATCTGACAAGTCGACATTATCATTTGACAAGTCAGTATAATTATCTGACAAGTGGTGGCAGATCCATGCCACCATGGAATTTTTACCTCTACTAGTTGAAGAAAACAAAAGCAGTTATTTCTTGGTCTAAGTAATCTACGTTTGAAAGCCACTTTCCTTGAAAGTCCTTGAAAAACATTCATCCAGAATTGAATTCCCTGACGGCGGATCATATCACACAAACTTTTTATTCTTTGTTTGTTTATGTTTTTTCCGTACAGGAAGCTTTGTTCTCCGGCATGCTCGTCTTGATGGTGTCGTCTGAGGAACTTTTAAATTGCTTCAACATGAACGTTCTCGGTACCCATATCAGCTCTTTTAACGTCTTGGACACACTCCATATCTTTTTATGCTACTATATAATAATGAGCAATAATGTTTGGATTTTTATTGGAAACACTTGCATTTGACCAAATAATTTGGCGTGAGAATCCATCAATACAGCCATGTATCTTTATTACGTATCTAGAAAGTTTATCATAACCATCGATATGCCAGACGGAGTTTAGGCCTTTAATGGAATAAATTCGTCTTCTGAGTCGTCTCTTTCTTCTTAACTCGATACCTTCCGGATCTATAATATGCAGCAAAACACGAACGGTCTTTTGGTCAACAACGAGTTCTGTTTCAAGACACTTTAAATGCATCCAGCGGTATCCGTGCATTTGGCCATGCATTTCACACTGTTTGAGCACAAACAATGCTACCTGTAGTATATCAGTCATATATTTCCGGTGATGAAGTCCTATTTTCGTAGTAATCCTCTTTTTTGAGCGGATACGCAAGACATACTAAACTAATTCGTCCATACATTTAATGATGTCGCTGTATTTAAGACCTAACTTAAAATATTCACTTATTAAAAAATCACGGTCCATATTCCTCCGATTAAATCTCCGCAATGATTAAAGACTCTCAAATGTATGTTAATATTATTTGCAAATTTTTCAAATTAAAGTGTAAATTTTACAGATTAAAATGTAATATTTACAGATTAAAGTGTAAATTTTACACTTTAAAGTTTGAAATTTACAGATTAAAGTGTGAATTTTACAGATTAAAATGTGAATTTTACTAATTAAAGTGTTAAATGTACAGATTAAGGTGTAAATTTTACAGATTTAAGTGTAAAAATTACAGATTAAGTGTGAATATTACACATTAAAGTGTGAATTTTACAGATTAAGTGTGAATATTACACTTTAAAGTGTGAATTTTACAGATTAAAGTGTGAATTTTACAGATTTAAGTGTAAAATTTACAGATTAAAGTGTAAATTTTACACTTTAAAGTGTGAATTTTACAATTTTAAGTGTAAATTTTACAATTTTAAGTGTAAATTTTACAATTTTAAGTGTAAATTTTAAAGATTTAAGTGTAAATTTTAAAGATTTAAGTGTACATTTTACAGATTAAAGTGTCAAATCGCCTCCATTAAAAAATGCATTTAGAACTTCAATGTGTCATAAACTTAATGTTTAGTAAAAATTAATTATTTCTACTCTGAATATTTTAATGAAAATTTTGCATTTTATATTACTATATTAATCATCTTAAGATAAAAAAAAGAATCTATTTACAACCCCAATTTCCTAGTGGATCATCTTGAAAGTTAACAGAAATGCAACTAGAATTTCCTCATTTCCCATTCAGCACAAATACCTTTAGTTTACTTCTTATGAGGCCAATCACCAATTTCTGAAGAACAATACTATTCAGAACCTGTAAAATTTTTTACATTTTTTTTTGTAAGATGTTCACCCATTTATATTTCGCCCATTTTTCATTATTTTTTTCCCAGCTTTTAAGACCTTCTTCAGCTAATTCTTTGCAAAGGGTTGACCTTCCGTGCCGTGTACATGTTGCACCATCACAAGTCAAAAACCCCACAGCGTAGAGTTACTATGTCCATTCCACCTACTTTTCTCGGTATTTTACATCCTGTCTGTAACTTGCAATTTTACTGTGTAAAGTCAACACAACAATCACAGCCGCAAGTTTCGCATTTTACTTCTGATTCTCATGAACTCAACATAAGGTGCCTACAAATTGCATACCAATTTCAACAAGAGACGCCCTCTTAATAATAATAATCACTAAAAATATTGAAGGGGAATAAAGTATAATATATTTGAAAAAAATTAAGTATGAATGTATCATAAAATTGTAGTTTAACCAACAGAGAGAGTCTAGTGTGACTTTGGTCAGGTAGTTTAGGTCATACTGTCAAGATTTATACTACGATTGCAGACGAATTATTAAAATTTGAAAATTGCCATTATTTGCCAAGCCATTCTTGCGATATAATTCTACAGACGGTATTTTTTTTCCAAATCTACGATGTCTGCTCGACAATATACGGTGTTTGTTCGTAAACAGGCCGATTGATGACGATTCGTGTAAGGAATTTGGCGATTGAGTATTGAACGCCTTGAGATCTTCCTACGAGCAGGCAATATGGTAAGAAATAAGGCAATTATTACACGGTATTCCCACAAATAGATATGAGTTTTGAGGAAATATAGAATGACTGCAATTAAGGACATTTAAGAATTGCTACAAAATAATGGTTACAATTGCGCATAAGAGAGATTATTGTACCGCTATTTTAATTTTGGACTACTCGTCACAATATTAGATCACCTCTCAATGCATTTTTTTTAAGTATTATCATCAAGTCTAAATTCAAGATAATTGCAGAGAAGTAAGGGTAAGAAAACAAAGATTGTTTTTATTGCAACGCAGTTTAAAACTATTTTGACAATAAATTTCGATTCGAAATAGAACAAACTATGTAACAAATAACTTGAAGTAAAATTGAGCGAAGAATAAATCTAACAATGATGACCAACAAGGGGCCCTCAATAAGGGGTTAAATGCAGTCATCCTTTGGTGTGGCAGTTGATGAAATGATTTTTAAACAAAGATGGTTGTATTCATCCATAAAATACTTACCTGGGTATGTACTTTAATTTCAATTAATTAATTTAAAAAAAATATACAATCGGTAAAATATTTTTATAGATAAAACAAGATACCATTATATGAAAACCCATACACGTTCATGTAGAGTGGGTTAAGACTGCCAAAAAAAATCATATTGGGACAATGTTTGCTACTGTGAATAAAATTGCTTTAATAATTTGCTGACTAGCGGTTATTTTTGTAATTATAAACGAACATAGAGATCGTGATATTGTAATATGTCATGAATTGTTTAAATAATCATGAAAGCAGCAACAACAATGTTTGATTTATTTCCAAAATAAAATAATCAATAAAAGAACAAATTGATGACTAAAGAAATAACATCCATACTACTATATTAAAGTAATAGACTCGTATTTTTGGGCTTTAATACTGAAAAATCGGAAAAGTACTGTCTTTTGTTTTATATATGTTCAACATCATTGGTACTTGGAGATTACCAATTTGTTCTTTTTTTCTCAATAAGGCTTATCTAATTAAAAATCAACGAAAATTCCTTTAAAAAATCCGGAAATCGTCTGAATTTTTCGGTTTTTACAATCTTGCGTAGTTCGCATTAAATTCACGCTAAATCACGGGTTATTCTTTTTTTTATGTTTCCACAATATCACATTTGCATGAATAAACTAAAAATCAATAATACAAATACGTGTAAAATGTCATTAAAATTTGCTTTATATTCTGTTCATGAAAGAAAATACGGGAGATAACTCTAAGTCAGTGCGTTTAATATGAAAAATTCTAAGAGTTCTGAATGTCAACATGGTGTGCTTTGATGTATCTATTTCGTAAATGCCCGACATAATATGCAATGTCAACCCGTGCACGCACTGGTCAAAGTCTAGTGTATATGTAAATTTTGAAAGACGTGATATTTTACATGTTTAATGAACGATGTACTAATGAAATAAAGAAGCAAAATACAAACATGTCTCGTATTTTTGTACTAACTCGTAGTTCCTCATACTACACTCGCCTGTTTGCGTACTGAATTCTTCATTCCCATTCATTCGGAGGGCATTTGGGGAAGACTCGAGAAACAATCGCAAGGACTCGTAGAATACTAGGGGTAAATCGTTGTACATTTGCAGTGTCGTAAGTACTACGATGTTTTCGCGAATTCGCACAATATCGTAGCTCAAACTTGTGATAGTGTGCCAGGGGCTTTAAAGATGGCAGAGGAAAGGAAAACCGCCAAATTTTGCTTTTATTAATCAGCACAACATGCACTTTGTTAAATTTAGCGCACACACATCGGATTTAATGTGTTAACATTGTATTGTCTTTCCTTTTTAATGAATAATTAAACTACGAGAAGTTATTAACATCTTTCGCATTTCTTTTAACCAGACATCGATCAATGTAATGTGCGTTCGAACATGGACATGTACACCATTAGCTCTTCGTGCTAATTTAGTTCAACTCGACCATCATCAACATATAGTAGAACTCTAAATCGAATCTCCCCTGACATGTTTAATTATTTCATCGGCAATGCTTCCGATAGTGTGAATGTTTGTTAATTGTTCTGATCTTGTTTTAAAAATACCACAATTCTTCATTTTCTTTCCCTAAACATTGGGTGCGTTATAGATCGTAGCTGCTACTAGTATGTAGGACTACGTAGAAGCTATGCTGTTGAACGGTAATCTATCCTAGCCGCTACGTAGATATTCGTAGCATACATTTTTAATGCAAAGCATCAAATTCACGATGGCCATCTAAGTAACCACTTTGTAACAATCATGAAATATGTCTTGATAATTTGTGTATACTATAATTAGTGATACTGCGTTTTAACAGGTATTTTTCCATTCGAAATGAACAATTTATGTCAATGTTATATGTCTATATTTGAAAATTTTAATAATCAAATTAATCAGAGACCTAGCTGCTAAACTAGCGACTCTTTCAACAGACATAGATATCTACGACCCCTAGGGTAGGCTACCTGCTACGAAGTTGTTGTTCTTTCTGTTATTAAGATACATATTTCAAAGAGTTCATGCAAAATGATATAGAAATTCCGAACTTTATTTTCTAATCTGTTCATTGGGGGGCTGTATTTCACATCATTCTGTTGTTCTTTTCATTGGTCATATGATTATGTTAAATCAACATTAAATTTCAATAAATTAAAGGCTACATATAACCTATTAATAAATAGGTTATTTGATATACTTTTCTCCTTATTTTGTTCAATAAATTGGTTATTTGATATACTTTTCTCCTTATTTTGTTCCAATTTGTCATATAATAAATAATATGTTATGGTGTGGAACAGATGATAATTTAAAATCACAAACTTACGTAGTGGATGGAACAATATCTGCAAATCCCGATACTCTGAATTGTTTACATGAGCCAGAAAGCTTGCGCATGCACTCACTCCTTTCTTAATAATTTTTTTTAGCAGTTTTCCACACTTTTTTACATTTACAACCTTGTAGTCAGTTTTCTCTTCATCACTTAGCATAGAGCAGGCCTTCAACTTATCTATCAGTGTTGGATAAGTTAATAGATTATCTTTCAAAGGTACAAATGATTCCCGAATTAAACAGCAAGGATCTTCTGAAATGAAAATAATTATCCGTAATGTCTAATCACATGTTGAAATTGACATTATGATGAAGTATTTTTCTTACAACAATTTCATTGTAATACACAAACAATAATACATCTAAAGACACTTTGTTGTAATAAACAGAAACGTATAAACTATATCGAGACTGTGTTGCACTTCTGAAAGAATAAAAATAATTATCACAGTTATTAACAATAATCAAATAGGATTTTTTTTTACAACAACGCTAAAGTAAAATTATTGGTGTGCGTGCAGCCCAGTTGATGTAAAATTTATTTCATAGAATCGTCTATTCTAATTTATATAAAAAAACGCATGGAAATTAATGCAACAATAACGGGGTTATGCTGTTTCAAATTGGCTATTTTAACCTAATTTTATTTTAAATCCAACAAAGAGGAAACGGAATTACACGATAACAATGTGGCAGAAAAGTCACGAGGTCAATAGAAAAAAGAGAAATTTCCTTTCAATTGTGTATATATAAAATAAATTCGACTTTACACCAAATTGATCGAAATACGCCTGCTGAGTTGATGCATTTAGTTATTTTAAGTGTTATGGATTTAGAAATATGTAATCGAATATATTTTGTTTGAGTCAGTCTGAGAGATCTTCTTAAAGGATTTTGATATTTGCAATTTCCATCACCTTCTAAACTATGATTATGACATATTTAAGCATTGGCATCCGTCATTCATTGTAACGATTACTATTGAATGATATCAGACAATGACACAGATAAACTGGTTAACGAACAAAACAACTACTGCTCTAGAAACGTGTATATTGGTGTATGTACTCCTGTCTGGTAAACAAAGGCGGCTGGCAAGCTGTATATAGCAGCTACTTAATGATCATCAGATAAAACAGAAAAAAAGTCTGTGTAAAATAAGTCTGTGTAAATAAGTCTGTGTAAAATCAGGGATGTAATAAGCTAATACATTTTTAGTATGTTCATCAATGATAATACTATGGATAATGAGACGTAAAGAAAATAACTCATTTATGTATTTAAAATAAATATCTTGTCAATAAGTCTTATTCAATCACTTACGAAGGACGAAATATAAAATCTAGCTATATTAATCTTTTTTTTTAAACTTTTTTAACTTAATCCGTCAATAATTTCAGAAGTAATAACGTTGATTATTAAATTGGTCTTAATTTCTTATCTTATAAAGTGTACTTTTCTTTAGAGCGTGATGGGCAGCAAATATACTCTAAAATACTTAATTTGTTGTACTGACACTGAATCATTATGAAAGGACTTTTTCGACAAAAACGTAAATTAGTGTTAAATCAAACTCCATTACCAAGTTTAAAGAATTACAAGAATACGAGACATGCTTCATGAATAAGTCATGTAACGTTTAGGATCGTAAGTTTGTTTTCCTTTTTTTTATTGTTCATGGTACCAAATGAAAATTATTGAATAATGGAACGACATACATTTAATCGAATTTACATTAGAAATTATACAATTTAACATTATGGTCAGCAACGATATTCCCAGAAAAGTCTAGTTAAGGGGGGTCATCGCAACAAGATTCTGCCGGTCATTGTTAAAGCGAAACCCATCTGACAAAAGAAGTCCATAAATTTTTCTAAAAGGGAAATAATTCAAAACCAGATGGGGATTTTCATCAAGTATAATATGAAACGACAACATCGCGCGGCATGTTATTAGATCTGAAAATGTCAAAACAATCGGTGAACAAACGAGCGAGATATGAAGGATCAAAGTTGGCGTCTTGAAGAATCAAAGTACTGAAGAACTGACGGGAGTTGATTTTGTCGATGTTTGTTTATCTTAAAATCAATTATATGTTATTTTGCATGACAAGTACATGTAGTTTCTAATTTGTATTTGAATTACGCACATTTTTATAATATGAATTTTTGGACTTTTTCGACAAGAATGTTGAGAAACCCCCATATGAATCATGTTAAATAATATTTAGAGTAAAATTAATTTAATCAAACTATGTATCAGTAATACAAAATATTTCTCGAAAATTAATTGTAAGGATCCAAGCAATATTGAACTCTAGTCTCGTTCAACCAAAGGCTCGGCTGACACCGTAGATCTCCGACAAGCATTTACGGAGACAGCCAAGCGTCGAGTTGAACGAGACTATATTGAACTCTGGCGTAGGAATAAGAACTAAGTCTTGTCAGCAGCGATGATTTGTGCTGAGGTCCAAACACTGTTTCACTTTCGGTTTGTCTGAGTAACTGCATAGGAGAGTTGATTAAAATCAACTCCCCAAAAAAAAATCTGATTTTTTTTTTCAGAAAAATAGTAAGGTCTTCTGCTTGGAAGACCTTAATAACTTTGGTATGACATTTCAATGGAAGTTCACCAAATATGATATATAATACATTGAACCCAATTATTAAGGTCTTCCGTTTTCAACGGAAGACCCTCTTGTTATTCTACGGTTTCTTTTTCTTTATTAAGGTCTTCCGTTTCCAACGGAAGACCTTATTGTTATTGCTTTGTTTCTTTTTCCCTTTTATTAAGGTCTTCCGTTTCCAACGGAAGACCTTATTGTTATTGCTTTGTTTCTTTTTAGGGTCTTCCGTTTTCAACGGAAGACCCTCTTGTTATTCTTCGGTTTCTTTTTAGGGTCTTCCGTTTTCAACGGAAGACCCTTTTGTTTTTCTACGGTTTCTTTTTTTTCTTATTCTTATTATTATTATTCTTTTTATTTTTTTTCCAACTCAAATATTTAAAAAACGCTTGCATCGATTGTTTTGAAATTTACAGGTGTAATGTGTATCTGAAAGATCTCTATGATATGAAAAAATTATTTGATGACGTCATCAATTTCGTCAGATATTGACGTTTTTCACGTTTTAAAAAGTGATTTTGTCCGGAGCTTTTCTCATTTTTGATTTAAGATAAAGCTATGAGATTTACAGAGAAGGTAGAACTATCGTTTTACTTATGACATAAGGCTGGAGACTCAATTCTGACACTTCCGGTCGAAACTGGAAGCAAAACCAATTTTTTTGAATTTTCATGTTTTTCAATTTTAAAAATTTTACGTACGTATCTTACAGTAATTTTCATGCTAAGTTCAAAACTGAAATCCGTTTTTAAATCGGACGATGCATTACAGAGATATCGGGGTTTAAAAATTGATTTTTCCGGAAATTTTGATTCCGCGTCCTTGGTTTAAAAAATAGCGTTTTGTTTAAAGTGAAATTAACTCGTACCAAAAATAATTGCTCAGTCGTACTTAAACACATTCGGATTTTTTTTGTTAAGTCGTTCTTGAAATCAGAAAGGTTTTTGTTAAGTCGTACTTAAAATGATTCGGATATTGTTAAGTCGTACCAGGAATAATTCGATTGTTTTCATCTTTTTATTTTAGTTACTCTTGTTATTGGTTTAGAAGCTCTGCTTCTTACAGGAACTTTCAGCTTTACATCCGACATTAACGGAAGACCCACTCGTTGCTTTGCAACGAGCTTTGCTCTAGTTATTATTATTTTTTTTCTTTTTCTTTTTTTTCTGACTCCTTTTCGGCTTCATAACTCAAAAAGTTTTCAACTTATTTAAAGGAAACTTTCAGGGATTATGTGCAATTATAATGCCTCAAAGATGTTAAAGTTTCCATAACAACGTCACTTCCGTTTTGACGTTACGTCATTTTTAAACTTTAAAAAAAGTCATTTTGTCCGCGACATTTATCAAAAACGCTTTAAGATAGAGTCTTGAAATTTTCTGTAGTAATGAATTTGGCAATTTACATGTGCAATAAGGCTGGAAATAAAAATCCGTCACTTCCGGTCGAAACCGGAAGTAAAACAAATTTTTCGAAAAAATAAATTCTCTGATCAAATCAAAAATGAATATGTGTTTCATAAAGCTTATCAAGCTGAATCTAACACTGAAATCCGTTTTAAAATCGGACAATGCATTACAGAGATATCGGGGTTTAAAAATTGATTTTTCCGGAAATTTTGTTTCCGCGTCCTTGGTTTAAAAAATAGCGTCATGTTCAAAGTAAAGTTAACTCGTACCAAAAATAATTGTTAAGTCGTACTTGAACACATTCGGATTTTTTTTGTTAAGTCGTTCTTGAAATCGGAAAGGTTTTCGTTAAGTCGTACCTAAAATCATTCGGATTTTGTTAAGTCGTACCAGGAATAATTCGATTTTTTTCATCTTTTTATTTTAGCTACTCTTGTTATTGGTTTAAGAGCTCTGCTATTTACAGGAACTTCCAGCTTTACTTCTGACATTAACGGAAGACCCACTCGTTGCTTTGCAACGAGCTTTGCTCTAGTTATTATTATTTTTTTTCTTTTTCTTTTTTTTCTGACTCCTTTTCGGCTTCATAACTCAAAAAGTTTTCAACTAATTTAATGGAAACTCGCAGGGATTATGTGCAATTATAATACATCAAAAATGTTAAAGTTTCCTTAACAACGTCACTTCCGTTTTGACGTTACGTCATTTTTAAACTTGAAAAAAAGTCAATTTGTCCGCGACATTTCTCAAAAACACTTCAAGATAGAGTCTTGAAATTTTCCGTGGTTATGAATTTGGCAATTTACATGTGCAATAAGGCTGGAAATAAAAATCCGTCACTTCCGGTCGAAACCGGAAGTGATTCAAATTTTTCGAAAAAATAAATTTTTAGATCAAATTAAAAATGTATACGAATTTTGTATATCTTAATAAGCTGAATCTAAAACTGAAAACCGTTTTAAAATCGGACGATGCATTACAGAGATATCGGGGTTTAAAAATGGATTTTTCCGGAATTTTTGATTCCGCGTCCTTGGTTTAAAAATAGCGTAAAGTTCAAAGTAAAATTAACTCGTACCAAAAATAGTTGTTAAGTCGTACTTGAACACATTCGGATTTTTTTTGTTAAGTCGTTCTTGAAATCGGAAAGGTTTTTGTTAAGTCGTACTTAAAATCATTCGGATTTTGTTAAGTCGTACCAGGAATAATTCGATTTTTTTTCATCTTATTATTTTAGTTAATCTTGTTATTGGTTTATGAGCTCTGCTTCTTACAGGAACTTCCAGCTTTACTTCCGACATTAACGGAAGACCCACTCGTTGCTTTGCAACGAGCTTTGCTCTAGTTCCCTTTTATTTATTTTTTTCTTACGCTTTTTTGTACAAGCGATTTTTTGAAAACGACTTGACCGATTTTCGTTTACTAATAAAACTATACATTATAAATTTTTTATTATGCATTACGTAATTAGGGGTTTTAAGGGGCCAAAAATCCAAAACTTCGATCGAATATATCTCAAAAAGGACAAATATTTTGAAAAGCAATATAAAATAAAAGATGCTTACAATGATGTTTTAAACAATATTCAATCATAAAATTTTCGTTATCTGGCCCCAATAAGGAGATTAGGGGTCGGCCCCTAAAATGTCCTTTCCCAGATAGCTCTTAAACAGTAAAGAATTTCTAAACACTTGTTGTACAAAATTAGTTTAATATCAAAAGAACTTTCGTATGATGCCAAGAAAAAGGGGCTGGCTTTTCAATTTAGGGGCCAAAAGGGCTCTAAAGTCTTTCTTCTATAGAACTTTACTGAGAAATGTTTTGTAATATGTTTAAGAAGCAAAAATGTTCATCTTTCACTAATAAAACTATACATTATAAAAATTTTATTATGCGTTACGTAATTAGGGGTTTTAAGGGGCCAAAAGTCCAAAATTTCGATCGAATATATCTCAAAAAGGACAAATATTTTGAAAAGCAATATAGAATAAAAGATGTTTAGAATGATGTTTTAAACAATATTCAATCATAAAATTTTCGTTATCTGGCCCCAATAAGGAGATTAGGGGTCGGCCCCTAAAACGTCATATCCTAGATAGCTCAAAAACGGCAAAGAATTTCTAAACACTTGTTGAACAAAATATGTTAAATATCAAAAGAACTTTCATATGATGCCAAGAAAAAGGGGCTGGCCCTTCAATTTAGGGACCAAAAGGGCTCTAAAGTCTTTCCTCCATAGCACTTTACTGAAAAATGTTTTGTTATATGTTTAGGAAGCAAAAATGTTCATCTCACATTTATTTAACAACATATTATAATTATTTTATCATGTGTTCCGTATTAAGGGGTTTTAATGGGTTTTAAGGGGCCAGAAGTACCAAACTTTGATAACATACCTCAAACAGAACAAATATTTTAAAAAACATTATTTTGAAAATCAATATAGAATAAAATGCTGAGAATGATGTTCCTAATAAAATTCAACCATCAAATTTTTTTGTTGTTGCCCCAATAAGGAGATTAAGGGTCAAATATCAAAGTCAAGGTCATATAACCTTCAAAAAATCGCACGGAAGACCTCCTCGTTGCTCGCAACGAGATCGTGTCTAGTTTTTTTTTTTCTTACGCTTTTTTGTACAAGCGATTTCTTGAAAACGGCTTGACGGATTTTCGTGAAAATTTCAGATCTTGTAGATATTGATAAAACCCGTATATATAATTTTTTATTTTAATGACGTCATTTCCGTTCGGGAGATATTGACGTTTTAGTGATTTTTAGAGGGTCATTTTGTCCTGCTATCTCCTCCTACACGAAAAAAAGATATTGAATTTAAATTTTCAGGGATTGTAGACAAAAGATTGTAGATGTGTTTAAAGGCATTTATGGTTGTCTGGCTTCAAAGGCGTCGAAGCTCGCCTGGACCCGAAAATCGAGTTTGAAAAAACTCTCCTTTCCTGAAAATATTTTACTATAACATATAGAGCAAATAAAATTTATATTGACAAGAGCTTTCGTTTGATAACAAGAAAAAGGGGCTGGTCTCTCAATTTAGGGGCCAAAAGGGCTCTAAAGTCTTTTTTCAATAGCCCTATACTGAGAAATATTTTGTAATATGTTAAAGAAGCAAAAATGTTCATCTTTCACTAATAAAACTATACATTATAAAAATTTTATTATGCGTTACGTAATTAGGGGTTTTAAGGGGCCAAAAGTCCAAAACTTCGATCGAATATATCTCAAAAAGGACAAATATTTTGAAAAGCAATATAGAATAAAAGATGCTTAGAATGATGTTTTAAACAATATTCAATCATAAAAGTTTCGTTATCTGGCCCCAATAAGGAGATTAGGGGTCGGCCCCTAAAATGTCCTATCCCAGATAGCTCTAAAACGGCAAAGAATTTCTAAACACTTGTTGAACAAACTATGTTTAATATCAAAAGAACTTTCGTATGATGCCAAGAAAAAGGGGCTGGCACTTCAATTTAGGGGCCAAAAGGGCTCTAAAGTCTTTCTTTCATAGCACTTTACTGAGAAATATTTTGTAATATGTTTAAGAAGCAAAAATGTTTATCTTTCACTAAAAAAACTACACATTATAAAATTTGTATTAAGCGTTACGTAATAAGGGGTTTCAAGGGGCCAGAAGTCCAAAACTTCGATCGAATATATCTCAAAAAAGACAAATATTTTGAAAAGCAATATAGAATAAAAGATCCTTAGAATGATGTTTTAAACAATATTCAATCATAAAATGTTTCGTTATCTGGCCCCAATAAGGAGATTAGGGGTCGGCCCCTAAAACGTCCTATCCCAGATAGCTCAAAAACGGCAAAGAATTTCTAAACACTTGTTGAACAAAATATGTTTAATATCAAAAGAACTTTCGTATGATACCAAGAAAAAGGGGCTAGCCCTTCAATTTAGGGGCCAAAAGGGCTCTAAAGTCTTTCTTCCATAGCACTTTACTGAGAAATATTTTGTAATATGTTTAAGAAGCAAAAATGTTCATCTTTCACTAATAAAACTACACATTATAAAATTTGTATTATGCGTTACGTAATAAGGGGTTTCAAGGGGCCAGAAGTCCAAAACTTCGATCGAATATATCTCAAAAAAGACAAATATTTTGAAAAGCAATATAGAATAAAAGATCCTTAGAATGATGTTTTAAACAACATTCAATCATAAAAGTTTCGTTATCTGGCCCCATTAAGGAGATTAGGGGTCGGCCCCTAAAACGTCCTATCCCAGATAGCTCAAAAACGGCAAAGAATTTCTAAACACTTGTTGAACAAAATATGTTTAATATCAAAAGAACTTTCGTATGACACCAAGAAAAAGGGGCTAGCCCTTCAATTTAGGGGCCAAAAGGGCTCTAAAGTCTTTCTTCCATAGCACTTTACTGAGAAATGTTTTGTAATATGTTTAAGAAGCAAAAATGTTCATCTTTCACTAATAAAACTATACATTATAAAATTTGTATCATGCGTTACGTAATTAGGGGTTTTTAGGGGCCAGAAGTCCAAAACTTCGATCGAATACATCTCAAAAAGGACAAATATTTTGAAAAGCAATATAGAATAAAAGATGCTTAGAATGATGTTTTAAACAATATTCAATCATTAAAGTTTCGTTATCTGGCCCCAATAAGGAGATTAGGGGTCGGCCCCTTAAATGTCCTATCCCAGATAGCTCAAAAACGGCAAAGGATTTCTAAACACTTGTTGAACAAACTATGTTTAATATCAAAAGAACTTTCGTATGATGCCAAGAAAAAAGGGCTGGCCCTTCAATTTAGGGATCAAAAGGGCTCTAAAGTCTTTCTTCCATAGCACTTTACTGAAAAATATTTTGTTATATGTTAAGGAAGCAATATATTCATCTCACATTTATTTAACAATATATTATAATTATTTTATCATGTGCTCCGTATTAAGGGGTTTTTAATGGGTTTAAAGGAGCCAGAAGTACAAAACGTTGATAACATACCTCAAACAGAACAAATATAGAATAAAATGCTGAGAATGATGTTCCTAACAAAATTCAACCATCAATTTTTTTTATTGTTGCCCCGATAAGGAGATAAAGGGTCAAATATCAAAGTCAAGGTCATATAACCTTCAAAAAATCGCATGGAAGACATCCTCGTTGCTCGCAACGAGATCGTGTCTAGTTAGGGTCTTCCGTTTCCAACGGAAGACCCTCTTGTTATTCTACGGTTTCTTTTTAGGGTCTTCCGTTTCCAACGGAAGACCCTCTTGTTATTCTACGGTTTCTTTTTCTTTATTAGGGTCTTCCGTTTCCAACGGAAGACCCTCTTGTTATTCTACGGTTTCTTTCTATTATTATTATTCTTAACATTCTTTTTCTGCCTTCTTTAAAGCTTTATTTCTCGAAAACTACTCGCCCGATTTGCACAAAATTTTCCGGACTTATAGGACATCGGAGGGGATAAATGTTTTTAGTTAAATTTTTTGCTGACGTCACTTCCGGTTTCAGATATTGACGATTTTATAAATTTTTAAGGGTCATTTTGTCAATGCATCTCCTCCGAAACTAATCAAGATAGAAGCTTGAAATTTTCAGGGATTGTAGATGAATGTATGTAGATGTACCCCCATGCTTCCAATGATGAAAATTACTAAAGGCCTCAAAGCTCGCCTGGACCTGAAAATTGACACCAAATGTTTTCACGAAATTTTTGCACATTTTTTGTGAAATCTTTTGATGTACAAATATTTTTATAAAACATGTAATGCAAAAGTTGTTTCAAATTACACGGGCTTTCATTTGATATCAAGAAAAAGGGGCTGGCCCCTCAAATTAGGGGCCAAGAGGGCTGTAAAGTCTTCTTACAATAACTCTATACTGAATAATAATTTGTTATTAATTATAGAAGCAAAAATGTTCATTGTACAGCTGTTTATCTATACAGTACCATACTTAAGTCATATGTTACGTAATTAGGGGTTTCAAGGGGCCAGAAATTCAAAATTTCGATCATTAATATATGAAAAAGGAGAAATATTTTGAAAAGCATTGAAGAACAAAAGTTGCTTAAAATAATGTTCTGTACAATATGCCACCTTTAATTTTTTTTGTTCATGGCCCCATTTAGGAGATAAAGGGTCGGCCCTTAAAAAACACATTTGTAAAGATATCCTAAGAACGGTTAACATTTCGTGAACACTTGTTTAACAAAATATTTTTATATTTGCAAGACCTTTCATTTGATATCAAGAAAAAGGGGCTGGCCCCGCCAATTAGGGGTCAAGAGGAGTCTTAAATCTTCTTACAAGAACTCTTTACTGAACAATTATTTGTTATTAATTATAGAAGCAAAAATGTTCATTGTACAGCTGTTTATCTATACAGTATCATACCTAAGTCATATATTACGTAATCATGGGTTTCAAGGGGCCAGAATTCAAAACTTTGATCATTAATATCTGTGAAAAAGGAGAAATATTTTTTAAAGCAATGTAGAACAAAAGTTGTTCAAAATAATGTTATGAACAATATGATACCATAAATTTTGTTCTTAGTGGCCCCGGTAAAGAGTTAAAGGGTCGGCCCCTAAAATACAGTTGTTTAGATATCTCGATAACGGTTAACCATTCGTGAACATTTGTAGAACAAAATCTGTTTATATTAGCGAGACCTTTTATTTGATATCAAGAAAAAGGGGCTGACCCCTCAAATTAGGGGCCAGAAGGGCTATTAAGTCTTTTTTATAATAACTCTTTTCTGACTAATAATTTGATATAAATCATCAAGCAAAAAAGGAGCTTTTATTAATCTTAATTTAAAACTGAAATCGGACGATGCATTACAAAAATATTGGGATTTAAAAATTGAGTTTTCCGGAAATTTTGATTCCAGGTTCTTGGTTAAGAAAATAGTGTTATGTTAAAAGTTAAATTAACTCGTGCCTAAAATGATTCGGAAATTGTTAATTCGTACTTGAAGACATTCGGGACTTTGTTTTTATTAAGTCGTTCTAGAAATTGTTAAGGTTTTTGTTAATTCGTTCTTGAAATCATTCAGACATTGTTAGGTCGTTCTAAGAATTATTCGATTTTTAAAAAAATATTTTTTTCATTTTCTTTGTAGTTGGTTTTAGAACTCTGCTTCATACAGGAACTTCTATCTTTACTCTCGACACCAACGGAAGACCCACTCGTTGCTTTGCAACGAGCTTTGCTCTAGTTCTTATTATTCTTTTTTTTCTTTTTCTGACTTTTTTGGAGCATTATTTCTCAAAAACTACCCAACCGATTTGCACGAAATTTTTAGGAGTGATAGAACATCATCGTCGCTACATATTATTAAATTTTTGCATGATAACGTCACTTCCGGTTTCAGATATAGATGATTTTGTAAATTTTTAAGGGTCATTTTGTCCACGCATCTTCTCCGAAACTAAACAAGATAGAAGCTCAAAATTTTCAGGGGTTGTAGATGAGTGTCTGAAGATGTACCCCCATGCTTCCAATTATGAAAATTGCTCAAGGCCTCGAAGCTCGCCAGAACCTGAAAATTAGCACAAAATTTTTTCACGAAATTTTTGCACATTTTCTGTTATACCTTTCGATGTGCACATAATTTGTTAAAACATGTAATGCAAAAGTTGTTGCAATTTTCACGAGCTTGCCTTTGATATCAGGAAAAAGGGGCTGACCCCTCAAATTAGGGGCCAAGGGGGCTCTAAAGTCTTCTTACAATAACTCTTTACTGAACAATAATTTGTTATTAATTATATAAGCAAAAATGTTCAATGTACAGCTGTTTATCTATACAGTATCATACTTAAGTCATATGTTACGTAATTAGGGGTTTCAAGGGGCCAGAAGTTCAAAACTTTGATCATTAATATCTGAAAAAGGAGAAATATTTTTAAAAGCATTGTAGAACAAAAGTTGCTTAAAATGGTGTTCTTGTCAATATGCTACCTTAAATGCTTTTGTTTATGACCCCATTTAGGAGTTAAAGGGTCGGCCCCTAAAACACATTCGTACAGATATCTCAAGAACGGTTAACATTTCATGAAGACTTGTTGAACAAAATATGTTTAAATTTGCAAAACCTTAAATTTGATATCAAGAAAAAAGGGCTGGCCTCTCAAATTAGGGGCCAAAAGGGCTCTAATTTCTTTTAACAATAACTCTTTACTGAACAAAATTTTGTTATTAATTATAGAAGCAAAAATGTTCATTGTACAGTTGTTCATCTATACAGTACCATATCGACGTCATATATTACGTAATTAGGGGTTTCAAGGGGCCAGAACTCAAAACTATGATCATTAATATCTGAAAAAGGAGAAATATTTTAAAAAGCAATGTAGAACAAAAGTTGTTCAAAATAATGTTCTGAACAATATTAAACCAAAAGTTTTGTTGTTAGTGGCCCCGGTAAGGGGTTAAAGGGTCGGCCCCTAAAACACATTTGTACAGATATCTCGAGAACGGTTTACAATTCATGAACACTTGTAGAACAAAATACGTTTATATTAGCGAGACCTTTAATTTGTTATCAAGAAAAAGGGGCTGGCCCCACAAATTAGGGTGTACAGGGGCTACTAAATCTTTTAATGATAACTCTTTTCTGACCAATAATTTGATATTTATTATAATGCAACAAAGCAGCTTTTATAAATCAGACGATGCATTACAGAGATATCGGAGTTTAAAAGTTGATTTTTCCGGAAATTTTGTTTCCGCGTCCTTGGTTTAAAAAATAGCGTAATGTTTAAAGTAAAATTAACTCGTACCAAAAATAATTGTAAAGTCGTACTAAAACACATTCGGATTTTTTTGTTAAGTCGTTCTTGAAATCAATAAGGTTTTTGTTAAATCGTACTTAAAATCATTCGGGTTTTGTTAGGTCGTACCAGGAATAATTCGATTTTTTCATCTTTTTATTTTAGTTACTCTTGTTATTGGTTTAAAAGCTCTGCTTCTTACAGGAACTTCCAGCTTTACTTCCGACATTAATGGAAGACCCACTCGTTGCTTTGCAACGAGCTTTGCTCTAGTTCTTTATTATTCTTTTTTTTCTTTTTCTGACTTTTTTGGAGCGCTATTTCTCAAAAACTATACAACCGAAATGCACAAAATTTTCAGGACTGATAAAGCATGATCGGTGCTAAATATTATTCAATTTTCAAATGATGACGTCACTTCCGGTTTCAGATATAGACGATTTTGTAAATTTTTAAAGGCCATTTTGTCCACGCATCTCCTCCAAAACTAATCAAGATAGAAGCTTGAAATTTTCAGGGATTGTAGATGAATGTATGTTGATGTACCCCCATGCTTCTAATTATAAAAATTGCTCAAGGCCTCGAAGCTCGCCTGAACCTGAAAATTAGCACCAAATTTTTTCACGAAATTTTCGCACATTTTCCGTAATATCTTTTGATGTATAAATATTTTGTTAAAACATGTAATGCAAAAGATGGTAATATTTGCAAGACCTGTAATTTGATATCATTAAAAAGGGGCTGGCCCCTCAAATTAGGGGCCAAGAGGGCTCTAAACTCTTCTAACAATAACTCTTTACTGAACAATATTTTGTTATTAATTATAGTAGCAAAAATGTTCGCTGTACAGCTGTTTATCTATTCAGTACCATTACTAAGTCATATGTTACGTAATTAGGGGTTTCAAGGGGCCAGAAGTTGAAAAATTTGATTATTAATATCAGAAAAAGGAAAACTATTTTGAATAGCACTGTAGAACAAAAGTTGTTTAAAATAATGTTTTCAACAATACGAAAACTAAAATTTTGTTGTTGGTGGTCCCGGTAAGGAGTTTAAGGGTCGGCACCTAAAACAGATTAATACAGATATCTCGAGTAAGGTTAACAATTCCTGAACACTTGTTGAACAAAATATGTTTATATTTGCAAGACCTTGAATTCGATATCAAGAAAAAAGGGCTGGCCCCTCATATTCGGGGCCAAGAGGGCTCTAAAGTATTTTTATAATAACTCTTTACTGACAAATATTTTGTTATTAATTAAAGAAGCAAAAATGTTTACTGTACAGCTGTTTATCTATTCATTACCGTACTTAAGTCATATGTTACGTAATTAGGGGTTTCAAGGGGCCAGAAGTTCAAAAATTTGATCATTTATATCAGAAAAAGGAGAAATATTTTGAATTGCATTGTAGAACAAAAGTTGTTCAAAATAATGTTCTCAACAATACAAAAACTAAAATTTTGTTCTTGGTGGCCCCGGGAGGAGTTTAAAGGTCGGCCCCTAAAGCACAGTTGTTCAGATATCTCGAGAACAGTTAACCATTTCTTGAACACTTGTTGAACAAAATATGTTTATATTTGCAAGACCTTTTGATTATTACCAAATAAAAGGGACTGGCCCCTCAAATTCTTGGTTAAGAAATAGTGCTGAAACGAATGTTCGAATATTCGCGAATGAATAGTAAATTTCTAATATTCGAATGTATATTTAGCATTCGAATATTCGATCACATGTTAAACATCCATATCAAGCACTGTAAACTATGTAGCATCGTGTTATTTCATTTTACTCGGAACAAAAGTAAATATAAAGCCATCTATGACTGCCATGCTTGGTAGAGTCTATTACTTAACCCAGTAATAGACTCTTCCGCCATGCGTGTTTACCTTTAAAGTAAAAGCAGGGTTTACATGGAACGAAGACAAACATTCTGGATTTTTCAATTCATGTCAGACGCTGAAAAAAAAAATTGCTTAACTGTTTGAACGAGTGTGAGCTACGGAGAAATAATATCGAAAGGTACATCGAAAGTTTTTTTTAAAAGATACCTCGATATAATTTGTTTTGTTTTTTAAATAAACAGAACATTTCCGGAGTTATGAGCGTTATCAGTTTTCTGTTTAATACTATATCAAACATGGCGGAAATATTTGGACTGACTTACGAAGTTACGTATCGGTCTCATCCAGGAGTCAGGACTGCAGTATATTATTAAAGAAGTAATAAATCTGTTGATTGTAGTTGATTGAGATTTTTAAATAATCAGTATATTATTATTTGCTTAAAAATTAAATGCGCACCCAATTCAATGGATATATATACTCATGCATTAAGTGTCAACTTCGAACTGACATGTTTAAGCAGTCTACACATACACCCACTTGGTAATACAATCTATCATATATGCTTAATACATTGTCTATGACGTCTACGAATATTCGAATACGAATCGAATAGCACTCACGAATATTCGAATACTGATTTATGGTATTCGTTTCAGCACTATTAAGAAAATAGTGTTAAGTTCTTGGTTAAATTAACTCGTACCTAAAAATAAATTGCTAAGTCGTACTTTAACACATTCAATTTTTTTGTTAAGTTGTTCATGAAATCATGAAGGTTTTTGTCACCTCGTACTTTAACCATTCGGATTTTGTTAAGTCGTACCAAAAATTATCCGATTTTTTTTAATCTTTTTGTTTTCGTGTCTCCTGTTATAAGTTTAAAACACTTCTTCTTACAGGAACTTTTAGCTTTACTTTCAACATTAACGGAAGACCCACTCGTTGCTTTGCAATTCGGATTTTTTTGGTTAAGTCGTTCTTAAAATTGGAAAGGTTTTTGTTAAGTCGTACTTAAAATCATTCGTATTTTGATAAGTCGTACCAGGAATAATTCAATTTTTTTCATCTTTTTTTTTAATTACTCTTCTTATTGGTTTCAGAGTTCTGCTTCGTACAGGAACTTCCAGCTTTACTTCCGACATTAACGGAAGACCCACTCGTTGCTTTGCAACGAGCTTTGCTCTAGTTCTTATTATTCTTTTTTTTTCTTTTTCTGACTTTTTTGGAGCGCTATTTCTCAAAAACTACCCAAACAATTTGCACGAAATTTTTAGGAGTGATAGAACATCATCGTCGCTACATATTGTTAAATTTGTGCATGATGACGTCACTTCCGGTTTCAGATATAGACGATTATGTAAATTTTTTAGGGTCATTTTGTCCACGTATCTCCTCCGAAACTAATCAAGATAGAAGCTTAAAATTTTCATGGGTTGTAGATGAATGTCTGTAGATATACCCCCATGCTTCCAATTATGAAAATTGCTCAAGGCCTCGAAGCTCGCCTGAACCTGAAAATTAGCACCAAATTTTTCCACAAAATTTTTGCACATTTTCTGTAATACCTTTCGATGTGCACATAATTTGTTAAAACATGTAATACAAAAGTTGATTCAATTTTTACGAGCTTTCCTTTGATATCAAGAAAAAGGGGCTGACCCCTCAAATTAGGGGCCAAGGGGGCTCTAAAGTCTTCTTACAATAACTCTTTACTGAACAATAATTTGTTATTAATTATATAAGCAAAAATGTTCATTGTACAGCTGTTTATCTATACAGTATCATACTAAAGTCATATGTTACGTAATTAGGGGTTTCAAGGGGCCAGAAGTTCAAAACGTTGATCATTAATATCTGAAAAAGGAGAAATATTTTGAAAAGCACTGTAGAACAAAAGTTGCTAAAAATGGTGTTCTTGTCAATATGCTACCTTAAATGTTTTTGTTTATGACCCCATTTAGGAGTTTAAGGGTCGGCCCCTAAAACACATTCGTACAGATATCTCAAGAACGGTTAACATTTCATGAACACTTGTTGAACAAAATATGTTTAAATTTGCAAGACCTTAAATTTGATATCAAGAAAAAGGGGCTGGCCTCTCAAATTAGGGGTTAAAAGGGCTCTAATGTCTTTTTACAATAACTCTTTACTGAACAATATTTTGTTATTAATTATAGAAGCAAAAATGTTCATTGTACAGTTGTTCAACTATACAGTACCATACCTAAGTCATATATTACGTAATTAGGGGTTTCAAGGGGCCAGAAGTTCAAAACGTTGATCATTAATATCTGAAAAAGGAGAAATATTTTAAAAAGCAATGTAGAACAAAAGTTGTTCAAAATAATGTTCTGAACAATATTAAACCAAACATTTTGTTGTTAGTGGCCCCGCTAAGGGGTTAAAGGGTCGGCCTTTTAAACCACATTTGTACATATATCTCGAGAACGGTTTACAAGTCATGAACACTTGTAGAACAAAATATGTTTGTATTAGCGAGACCTTTTATTTGATATCAAGAAAAAGGGGCTGGCCCCACAAATTAGGGGGTACAAGGGTTACTAAGTCTTTTTATGATAACTCTTTTCTGACCAATAATTTGATATTTATTATCAAGCAACAAAGCAGCTTTTATTAAGCTTAATTTAAAACTGAAATCCGTTTTAAAATCAGACGATGCATTACAGAGATATCGGGGTTTAAAAATTGATTTTTCCGGAAATTTTGTTTCCGCGTCCTTGGTTTAAAAAATAGCGTAATGTTGATAGTAAAATTAACTCGTACCAGAAATAATTGTTAAGTCGTACTTAAACACATTCGGATTTTTTTGTTTAGTCGTTCTTGAAATCAAAAAGGTTTTTGTTAAATCGTACTTAAAATCATTCGGGTTTGTTAAGTCGTATCAGGAATAATTCGATTTTTTTCATCTTTTTATTTTAGTTAAGGTCTTCCGTTTCCAACGGAAGACCATTCTATTATTGTGCGGGAAAAAAATTAAGATTATTCTTATTTTTCTTTTTTTTTTTTTGTTTCCTAGACGCGAACTTTGAGGCTTCATATCTTGCTCATTTCTGAACGGTTTTTGCTCAAATTTTCAGAGCTAATGTACTTTACAAAACACTATCCTAAGCAATTCATAAAATGTAGAATTCCCTTTCCGTTAAAGAGTTATTCCCCTTTTAAATTTTTTTAGGGCCTTTTGTTTCCAGACAAAGGCTCCGAGACTATGATAGCAGGGAATATGAATCCAACGAATTTGAATAACAGAGACATTGTAGTTGTGCACATCTGTTTTTGTTTTTAGATAACGTTTTTTATTTAAGAAAAGGTAGGGGGTCAAAAAACAGGATTAAAAAAAGTGCAAAAATTTAGACATGTTTTCCTTTATATCTTTTAAACGAAAAACATTTTGTTAAGACATGTAGAATAAAAGTTGTGCAGAATATCAAGGGCTTTCATTTGACACCAATAAAAAGGGGCTGGCCCCTTAAATTAAGGGCCAATTGCCCCTAAAAAAATTTGCTTAATAACTAAAAAACGGTTAGGATTTTGATATGGCTGTCGCTGGAAAAGTTGTTTGTTGGGATCTCATAAAGGTCGTTACAATGTTATTTTGTATGAGATTTGTGTAGTATGAGTGTAAAATGCTTTACATGTTAACATGTACCTGTTTTCATTTGACAAGTTAACGAAAGTCTTTGCGCGTACAACTGGCATAAAGTTACCGCAGAAAGTCTGCTGGTTTATACAAACGGCATTAATTCATAAGAATTTTTTTTTTTTAGAATACGTGTTTTATTTTAGGAGTTTAAGTCATTGTTGTTAAGTTCCTACAATGCACAATCCTTAAAAACTGGATTTGGGAAACAAATCATTGTTTTTCTTTTCTAGTAAACCACAAAATATGGAATGAAAAAAAATCTATGCATTACATTTTAGATATTAACTCCATGCATTTAAAATCTACCTTGAATCAGAGCTGTGTGTGTGTGTACCATTACGTAAGCTCTCCTTCGTCCGCGGCCGAGAAAATCGGTCACCATGGTCGCGGCTGGACTACCTAGCGGCCAGCGGTTATCTAATACACGAGAGTTGCGTCTCTCATATATGATTTTATTTATCCGCAAACTCAAGAATTGTTTTCGTTTTGATTACACATATTTTTTTATGGAGTAAACGATTGGGTGTCAATTAAGAAATCGTTCAGTTAATTAATAAAGGAATGTCATTTTCAATCTAAAGCAATAATAGACATAGATCAATTGTGGGTTTTTAAGTTTAAAATAAATAACTTCTATTTGATAGAGTAAGGTCATTATACTGCAATCTTTTCAAAGCTTCCTGGGTTCTGAGCTGTGCGGGTTTGTGCGTTGTACCTTTACGTAATCTATCGTTCGCCCACGGCCGAGGATCTCAGCCACGGCTGCACTACATAGCGGTTATTTAATACACAAGATTCGCACACCGAGACGCACACTTCCATGCATATGAACGGGTTTGAGTTAATATAGCCGTAAATACAAGAAATGGTTTTAATTTCATGTTATCAAAGTTTGTCCATTTTGTATTTATTTTATTAAATTTGAGTGTAAATGAATATTAATGAACGATATTACTCAAAATCGGAAACACTGTCAGACATAAATTAATGGTTGGTTTGTTTATGTAAAATATTTTATAAACTGTACAAATGATGCTTTAAATCAACAACAACAACCCCTAAATATTAAACATTTAAATGATGATCATCCATCGCACATGGCTGAGGAGATCCGGCGCGAGTAGACAAGTGATCCGCGGTCGGTTCGTGATCTTCTACATGTACCATATCACGCGTTCATGTTTCATATTTTGCACGGACACAACTATATTTTATTATGTTTTCAACTATTATATTGGTTTAAGGTGAAAAGATAAATTTATTTTACTTGTACAGTTGATTAAGCATTGATGTATACGATAGCGTACAAGGTAGTTTAAAAATCAAATCAAATTATAATCAAAGTTCCATGTTACATGTTTGCGGTAGGTGCTAGCACGATAAAAGAATGTCCTGAGTTGAGGCATCCGATGATTATTTAAAAGAATATTCACATGAGTTTTAAACACTTTAGATTAGATTCTATCGGTCACATATTAATCACTTCTGTAGTTTTTCTACATGTTCGTTTCATTGTGGAAGCGAACTCATTGCTGCCCCCCCCCCTCCTCCCGCCCCGCTGACAGGAGCTCGCGCTGTATTTTTTTTTTTTTGATTGGCGAAACGATATCAAGATCTGTCGAAAATCATTTTTGGTGGCTTCTTCTTATGTGTAACATTTTGTTTCACTTTCCCACCCGTTTGTTTATTCGGTCAGTCTGTGTTAATTCAACCGCCACGTGCGACCGAGAATCTTGTGTCGCTTCAGCGCACACATCTCAGAACATATATAGCTCCGGGTCATCAATTGTTATGTCAATTGAGTAACAATTGGAATGGTGCTTTTACTACATAAAATAATGAATAAAAAAATCGTCCAGAAAAAAAAATTACCGTAATTCAATAGTCAATACCAAAAATAAAATCCGCATGATTACAAACTGAAATCGGGTTTTCAGTATTCGGCGGGATTTGATTTTTCTTCTAACATTAGTATTTTTATTGGTTTCAGAGAATACGATGTAAAAATACAAACAGTAAATAAATCTGATATTATTTACATTGATAATGTTGAAAAATATTTAAAATTAAATTAGTCACATTCGTTAGAAAACAATGTTATTACAAACATCCGTTAATTTTTTTCCTATGTCGTATCATTCGCGTAAATAAATATGTTCTGTACATATCCATGCACCTCAGAAAATATTCAAATGAATAAACAAAAAAGAAAGTTGTAATTACTATTTCGGATTTTTTTTTCAAAGTAATTTAACATCGTATTGAAAAGAACAAGAAATAAAAATGATTTAATTTTTTGACCCAATCTTCGTATATATTACCGGCGCTCCTTACATGTACATGTATAACGGCGTACAGTGTATAGATTATCATGATCTATTTGAATTAAGTACCATACGTAAAGATTCCCATAATAATTAATTGCATGACTGTGTACATTGTAGGCAAATCCCTGTGCGTTAATTACTTTTAAGACCTCTTGTTTTCCGTTAACAGTGGTTTAAATAATTAAAATAATTACTTGTAAAAATATCTATAATCGGGATTCCAAAGAACTTACTTCCTGCAATTCATAGAAATGATCAGTATGTTTTCTTTCTATGTTTACATTTAATTTTGTTCAAATAATTAATAAATTTTCTATCATTTAAATTGTGTGCTTCATCAAATACTAATTCCGATTACATTGAAGTCATTAATTTTTCCATTGGCTATTGACAAAAAAAGAGACGCTTGACCATCCAATGAAAACAAATACACAGAGTTTGATTGACAGGTTCAGCCAGGTGCAGGTCTCGCCCGATGTCCGAGGTTATGCCGCTTGTACAAAGCCGAATGGTCTTAGTAAGAGTTATCGATGTAAATAAATAATAAAAAAAAAATACATGCTTATCAAAACATGCTCGTGTAAGTTAAAGTTGATTAAGGCTTGTTCCAACAGAAATCATGTTTTGCTAATTGTATTTAATATTTTTTTTATGTATAGCGAATTTCAATATTGCACAGTCATTTTACCGGTCACGAATCAATATGCGGTTTCGTCGTGCATGCAACTATTATTATCGGAATACCAAATGTTTTTATTTTATGTTTTAATCGCGTTTCTTCGTCCTTCTAAACTGTAGTAACAAACTTCCGAAAATATAAAGGAAGTAATTTCAACACCCCCTCCATTTTCCTAGTTTTGAGAATTCGTTTCCCAGTATCGAATTAAGCGCCCTTTATCACTTCTGACCGAATATTTTGAGGCGAATTAATTTCAAAAATACGGTATACTAGAGATACATGTTAATGGACTTATAAATGAAGAAGGAAAAACAATTGTGGGAATATGTCATTTAAACAAATTATATGATCGTTATTTTTATCATACCGCTTTCCCGTCAAATTAAAACTGGACTTGAACAGTTTTCATTTGCGTTACTTTATAATATTGAATTTTCATAAAACACTTTATAATAGTAATTGATGATAAGTAGTTGCCATTTTCCTTTGTTTTTCGCGTATGTCAATCAATATATGCATCCAAATAATACTTCTGTCGCAATGAACCGAAACTAGGAAAACTACACGTGGTTCTATTTGAAGTCGTAATTTCATTCAAAGCTCCATTATTATTTGATATGATGCATTATCTTTTAAAATGAATTATATTGACTAATCATCCACTAAATAATCAATAACAAACTTATTTTCATAGTTAGGCTTAATTGTTTACACACTTTCGTTTTTTCTGCTTTGAACTTCCGGCAGCTCATATCTGGGTCACATTTTTAATTTGTAAACAATTCGGTAAATAATCGTGCAAATGGCAAACAACTTCACGCACTGATAGAATATTTATTTCTGTTTTATAATTACCTAGCTAGGATTTTTTAAAACCTCAACTTCGTCTTCCACTAGTAATTTTTCTAAAAATTATTCGATACTGGCAAATATTCGTTACCGGTAAAACGACTGGACCAGTACTGAAACATCGTATAAAAACGTTATATATACATGTACTCTGTAACTAGTCGTCTTTTAATACATATACCTTTCTTTTGTTTGTTAAAAATAAATTCAATTTTGTAAAAAGATAAGTATATCATTTCCTCTAGATTTTTTTCCATGAAAATACCTACAAAAGAGTTTTGCCAATTAGAAACAGTTTAAAGTACATGTAATGTAAAACACGGGCGCCATTTTGAAACAAATTGTCAGAGAGTTCCGAATGAAATCTGATGAACGTTTCACATGGTTCTCGCACGCTTTGCTCGAAACGATTTACACGCTTTGTCCGAAACTCTGCACGCTTTGTCCGAAACGCTAACCGTTTACACGAAACGCTTCACGATTCACACGAAACGGTTAACACGAAACGTTTCTTGCACGTAAGTCGCACGCTTTTTTGGTGTAGTAGTACGTTTCAGGGTCTGTAAATTTTGTCAGCACGCAACAATTGTAAATTGTACATTGTTTTCAAAAATTTAGAAATATTTGAATAAAGAAGTTATCGTAGAGAAAAGGTTACGTGTTTTGTAAACGGGTTCGGTTTAAAAAAAACCCCACAATTCCTGACATGACCCATGAGTACATACTGTTTACAACACTGCTTGCTACGCTCTGAAAATTTAACTCGCCATTAAATATTTCACTTTTTAAATAATGTTTGTTACGATTACATAAACTAAAACATTTTCTTATTTTCTTTTTCAATACACGTTTTATATACAGGCTTTCAATCACAACACGTTTTTATAACAAAAACAGAACTGAAAGTTTAGTAATTATAAACGTTTAACACCACATCACATATATTTTCAACTCGCAGCAACAACGGAAGACCTACTCGTGGCTTTGCCACGAGCTCTGCTCTAGTTACTCTAGTTATTGGTTTAAGAGCTCTGCTTCTTACATGAACTTCCAGCTTTACTTCCGACATTAACGGAAGACCCACTCGAGCTTTGCTCTAGTTTTTTTTTTTTTTCCTAGACGCGAACTTTGAGGCTTCATATCTTGCTTATTATTGAACGGTTTTTGCTCAAAATTTCAGGGCTAAGGTACTTTACAAAACACTATCTTAAGCAATTCATAAAATTTAGAATTCCCTTTCCGTTAAAGAGTTATTCCCCTTTTAAAATTTTTTAGGGCCTTTTGTTTCCAGACAAAGGCTCCGAGACTATGATAGCAGGGAATGGGAATCCAACGAATTTGAATAACAGAGACATTGTAGTTGTGCACATCTGTTTTTGTTTTTAGATTACGTTTTTTATTTAGGAAAAGGTAGGGGGTCAAAAAACAGGATTCAAAAAAGTGCGAAAATTTAGACATATTTTCCTTTATATCTTTTAAACGAAAAATATTTTGTTAAGACATGTAGAATAAAAGTTGTGCAAAATATAGAGGGCTTTCATTTGACACCAATAAAAAAGGGCTGGCCCCTTAAATTAAGGGCCAATGGCCCCTAAAAAAGTTTGCTTAATAACTCAAAAACGGTTAGGATTTTGATATGGCTGTCGCTGGAAAAGTTGTTTGTTGGGATCTCATAAAGGTCGCTACAATGTTATTTTGTATGTGATTTGTGTAGTATGAGTGTAAAAAGCTTTACATGTTAACATGTACCTGTTTTCATTTGACAAGTTAACGAAAGTCTTTGCGCGTACAACTGGCATAAAGTCACCGCAGAAAGTATGCTGGTTTATACAAACGGCATTAATTCATAAGAATTGTTTTTTTTAGAATATACGTGCTTTTTTTTAGGAGTTTAAGTCATTGTTGTTAAGTTCTTATAATGCTCAACCCTTAAAAACGGGATTTGGAAAACAAATCATTGTTTTTCTTTTCTAGTAAACCACAAAATATGGAATTAAAAAAAATCTATGCATTACATTTTAGTTATTAACTCCATACATTTAAAATCTACCTTGAATCAGAGCTGGTGTGTACCATTACGTAAGCTCTCCCTCGCCCGCGGCCGAGAAAATCGGTCACCATGGTCGCGGCTGGACTACCTAGCGGTCAGGGGTTATCTAATACACGAGAGTTGCGTCTCTCATATATGATTTTATTTATCCGCAAACCCAAGAATTGTTTTCGTTTTGATTACACATGTTTTTTTATGGATTAAACGATTGGGTGTCAATTAAGAAATCGTTCAGTTAATTAATAAAAGCAATGTCATTCTCAATCTAAAGCAATAATAGATATATAGATAAATTGTGGGTTTTAAGTTTAAAATAAATAACTTCTATTTGATAGAGTAAGGTCATTATACTGCAATTTTCAAGGTTTACTGGGTTCTGAGCTGTGTGGGTCTGTGCGTTGTACCTTTACGTAATCTATCGTTCGCCCACGGCCGAGGATCTCAGCCACGGCTGCACTACATAGCGGTTATTTATACACAAGATTCGCACACCGAGACGCACACTTCCATGCATATGAACGTGTTTGAGTTAATATAGTCGTAAATACAAGAACTGTTTTAATTTTATGTTATAAAAGTTTGTCCATTTTGTATTTATTTAATTAAATTTGAGTGTAAATGAATATTAATGAACGATATTAACCCAAATCGGAAACATCGTCAGACATAAATTAATGGTTGGTTTGTTTATATAAAATATTTCATAAACTGTACAAATAATGTTTTAAATCAACAACAACACCCCCCCCTAAATATTAAACATTTAAATGATGATCATCCATCGCCCATGGCTGAGGAGATCCGGCACGATTGGACAAGTGATCCGCGGTCGGTTCGTGATCTTGTACCTTATCACGCGTTCATGTTTCATATTTTGGCATTTTGCACGGACACAACTATATTTTATTATGTTTTCAACTATTATTTTGGTTTAAGATGAAAAGATAAATTTATTTTACTTGTACAGTTGATTAAGCATTGGTGTATACGATAGCGTACAAGGTAGTTTAAAAATCAAATCAAATTATAATCAAAGTTCCATGTTACATGTTTGCGGTAGGTGCTAGCACGATAAAAGAATGTCCTGAGTTGAGGCATTCGATGATTATTTAAAAGAATATTCACATGAGTTTTAAACAACTTTAGATTAGATTCTGTCGGTCACATATTAATCACTTCTGTAGTTTTTCTACATGTTCGTTTCATTATGGAAGCGAACTCATTGCTGCCCCCCCCCCCCCGCCCCCCTCCTCCCGCCCCGCTGACAGGAGCTCGCGCTGTATTTTTTTTTGGGGGGGGGGGGGCGAAACGATATCAAGATCTGTCGAAAATCATTTTTGGTGGCTTCTTCTTATGTGTAACATTTTGTTTCACTTTCCCAACCGTTTGTTTATTCGGTCAGTCTGTGTTAATTCAATCGCCACGTGCGACCGAGAATCTTGTGTCGCTTCAGCGCAAACAGCTCAGAACATATATAGCCCTGGGTCATCAATTGTTATGTAATTGAGTAACAGTTGGAATGGTGCTTTTACTACATAAAATATAAATAAAAACATCATCCAGAAAAAATGTTACCGTAACTCAATAGTCAATACCAAAAATAAAAATCCGTATGATTACAAACTGAAACCGGTTTTTCAGTATTCGGCGGGATTTGATTTTTTCTTCTAACATTAGTATTTTTATTGGTTTCAGAGAATACGATGTAAAAATACAAACAGGAAATAAATCTGATATTATTTACATTGATAATGTTGAAAAATATTTAAAATTAAATTAGTCACATTCGTTAGAAAACAATGTTATACAAACATCTGATAATTTTTTTCCTATGTCGTATCATTCGCGTAAATAAATATGTTCTGTACATATCCATGTACCTCAGAAAAAATTCAAATGATTAAACAAAAAAGAAAGTTGTAATTACTATTTCGGATTTTTTTCAAAGTAATTTAACATTGTATTGAAAAGAACAAGAAATAAAAATGATTTAAATTTTTGACTCAATCTTCGTATATATTACCGACGCTCCTTACATGTATAACGGCGTTCAGTGTATATAGATTATCATGATATATTTGAATTAAGTTCCATTCGTAAAGATTCCCTTAATAATTTATTGCATGACTGTGTACATTGTAGGCAAATCCCTGTGCGTTAATTACGTCTTGTTTTCCGTTAACAGTGGTTTAAGTAATTAAAATAATTACTTGTAAAAATATCTATAATCGGGATTCCAAAGAACTTACTTCCCGCAATTCATAGAAATGATCAGTATGTTTTCTTTCTATGTTTACATTTAATTTTGTTCAAATAATTAATAAATTTTCTATCATTTAAATTGTGTGCTTCATCAGATACTGATTCCAATTACCTTGAAGTCATTAATTTTTCCATTGGCTATTGACAAAAAAAGAGACGCTTGACCATCCAATGAAAACAAATACACAGAGTTTGATTGACAGGTTCAGCCAGGTGCAGGTCTCACCGATGTCCGAGGTTATGTGTGCCGCGAGTGGTCTCAATAAGAGTTATTGATGTAAATAAATTAAAAAAAGATACATGCTTATCAAAACATGCTCGTGTAAGTTAAAGTTGATTAAGGCTTGTTCCAACAGAAATCATGTTTTGCTAACTGTATTTAATATTTTTTATGTATAGCGAATTTTAATATTGTACAGTCATTTTACCGGTAACGAATCAGTATGCGGTTTCTCGTGCATGCAACTATTATTATCAAAATTCCAAATGTTTTTATTTTTTGTTTAAATCGCGTTTCTTTGTCCTTCTAAACTGTATCAAACTTCCGAAAATATAAAGGATGAATTACGGAGACAGTAATTTCAACACCCCCTCCAGTTTCCTAGTTTCGAATTCGTTTCCCAGTATCGAATTAAGCGCCCTTTATCACTTCTGACCGAATATTTTGAGGCGAATTAATTTCAAAAATATTCTAGAGGTACATGTTAATGGACTTATAAATGAACAAGGAAAAACGATTGTGGGAATATGTCATTTAAACAAATTATATGATCGTTATTTTTATCATACCGTTTTCCGGTCAAATTGAAACTGGACTTGAACAGTTTTCATTTCCGTTACTTTATAATATTGAATTTTCATAAAAACACTTTATAATAGTAATTGATGATAAGTAGTTGCCATTTTCCTTTGTTTTTCCCGTATATCTATCAATTTTTGCAGCCAAATAATACTGCTGTCGCAATGAACCGTAACTAGGAAAACTACACGTGGTTCTATTTGAAGTCGTAATTTCATTCAAAGCTCCATTATTATTTGATATGATGTATTATCTTTTTAAATGAATTATATTTACTAATTATTCACTAAATAGGGATCAATAACAAACTTATTTTCATAGTTAGGCTTAATTGTTTTCACACTTTCGTTTTTTCTGCTTTGAACATCCGGTAGCTCATATCTGGGGCACATTTTTAATTTGTAAACAATTCGGTAAATAATCGTGCAAATGGCAAACAACTTCACCTACTGATATAATATTTATTTCTGTGTTATAATCACCTAGCTAGAATTTTTTAAAACCTCAACTTTGTCTTCCACCAATAATTTTTCTAAAAATTATTCGATACTGGCAAATATTCGTTACCGGTAAAACTGTACCAGTACTGAAACATCGTATAAAAACGTTATATATACATGTACTCTGTAACTAGTCGTCTTTTAATACATATACCTTTCTTTTGTTTGTTAAAAATAAATTCAATTTTGTTAAAAGATAAGTATATCATTTCTTCTAGATTTTTTTTTCATGAAAATACCTACAAGAGAGTTTTGCCATTCACAAACAGTTTAAAGTACATGTAATGTAAAACACGGGCTCCATTTTGAAACAAATTGTCAGAGAGTTCCGAATGAAATCTGATAAACGTTTCACATGGTTCTCGCACGCTTTGCTCGAAATGATTTAAACGCATTGTCCGAAATTCTGCACGCTTTGTCCGAAACGCTAAACGGTTTACACGAAACGCTTCACGATTCACACGAAACGCTAAACGGTTATTACGAAACGTTTTTCGCACGTAAGTCGCACTCTTTTTTGTTGTTGTATAGTAGTACGTTTCAGGGTCTGTAAATTTTGTCAGCACGCAACAATTCTAAATTGCACATTGTCTTCAAAAATTTACAAATATTTAAATAAAGAAGTTATCTTAGAGAAAAGGTTACGTGTTTTGTAAACGGGTTCGGTTTAAAAAAAAAAACACAATTCCTGACATGACACATGAGTACACACTGTTTATTACAATGCTTGCTACCCTCTGAAAATTTAACTCGCCATTAAATATCTCATTTTTTAAATAATGTTTGTTACGATTACATAAACTGTGTGCGACAAATAGTTTTCCTAAAACATTTTCTTATTTTCTTTTTCAAAACACGTTTTATATGCAGGCTTTCAATCACAACACGTTTTTATAACAAAAGCAGAACTGAAAGTTTAGTAATTATAATCGTTTGACACCATATCACATATATTTTCAACTCGCAGCAACAACGGAAGACCTACTCGTGGCTTTGCCACGAGCTCTGCTCTAGTTTCAGAAGTCTTTCTGTAAATATAAAGACTCAGTTCACTCCACAGAGTATGAGTTATATCACAAGAAAACAAAACATAGACTATTTTTTCTGCAATTTACTTGCAAAACCCACAGTTGTCAAAAGACTTGACGTTATTTTTCGAACTCTTCGTGTGTGAACCGAAAGAGACGGAAGACAAAATGAAAGTGTTTAAACACATCTTCAATTGAATATCTATCATCTCTGAAAGTTTCGTGCTTATATCACATATAGTCTCCGGGATCTCGTGGGAACAAAATGTGTTTTAAAAAAGCAACCCGAGATAATTGAGATATCTCACCGGAAATAGAATTTTTTTCCTGATATGAGATGGCATAGATAACCTATGTATAGATTTATACTTATATATTTATTATATGAAAAAGGAATTTAATGCGTAAAAATAATTATTTTTGAAGTTCTTCTGGTGACGACCGGAAGTTACGACGAACAAAACAAAATAGTTTATACACATCCACAGCTATATGTCTATCATACCACAAAGTTTAGATGTTTAAGTGTTTGGCGATTCTAAGATCTCGAGGGAACAAGGTTTTTTGAGGCGGGACAGGAAACGGACAACCGGAAATGAATTTTGAAAAAATAAAAAAGAAATACATCGAAAAATAAATAAGAGGAAAGAAAACACATATAAGAAGAAGAAACATTACAATCACTATAAGGTCTTCCGTTGCAAACGGAAGACCTCGATAAGACAATTACTAGAACGTCTTCCGTTGGAAACGGAAGACCTTAATAAAAAGAAACATTACAATCACTATAACTTAACTAGACTTTTGTTGCTATAACAACAAAAAGGTCTTTCGTTCTTCATGTATTAATCTGTACAAAACATATATTTCGCTTGTAAACAAAAAATGGATATAATATATACTGTAAAGGAATTCCCAAGAAATTACTTCTAAGTTAAACAAAACCAAAAGACAAAATTTCAATTTTTAAGTACTTTCTGTGACGATCGAAAGTTTACGCTTGATCATACAGAACAAAGTAAACAAAACTTCATACATTTTTTGTCTTTCCCAAAAGTTCGGACTTTCAAGTTCTTGTAAGTTATAATATCTCGTTGAGAAAAGTTTTTTGTCTCGGGACCGGAAACGAACAAACTGAAGTTCAGATCTAATCAATCAAATCTAAGTTTGCAATATCAATTTGTGTGAGCTCCATTACAAATAATATCAATAGAATACTTCGTATTGATAACGATTCATTTATAATGAAATATAATGAAAAACTTATATCAAACGGACTATTTGTGCTTATCAAATGATTAATTTTGAAATATATTTTACGTTTTCCGTTCTGTTCCGCGTTATAGCAACTTCCTATTAACCCTAAACTGTTATTTTAGAAAGTTGTTGGCTTCAAAATGCTCATTGATTTTGTGTGATTTTTTAGTATGAAAGGTTGTACAGCCTCAGTAAATGTCCACTCCGAAGTTGTTTGTCCGACTGTTATATCCTACGCAACATTTTTTACATTTGTCAAATGTAGCTCATTAGACAAATACTTTGTAAAATGATATTATCAAGTGTAGCTGTATTCGGTATACCGATATGTCTTAATGTCAAGAGCTATAGGTTATACAACGTCATGTTCATCTATATTATTTGTTTTAATTTTTGGATACTTTATATGTTGACAGAGTTTAATACATGTATCTTAAAACTTCGATATTATGAGTAGCACTCACCTTCAACAATGTTTATAACTTTGTCTTCAATTCGTATCCAGTCCACTTTAAATAGAGACAATTTTCTGAGTTTTTTTGGAAAAGTCTCTTTAAGTTCCCTTACAAGATCTTCTCTCATGGTCATGACTACGATAAAACTGTTTTCAGGCTGCAAAGCAATGACTTGAATATCCGTTAGTTTGCAGTCAACAATATCAGCTACTGTTTGCAGAAGGGCTTCCATTGTAGTGAAGTTTTCTATATCATCTACCACGTGTAAAAAAACCTTAGGTCCGTCTGTAAACGCATACATGTATTTGTTATGTTAAAAACGATATTATTAACATAAGTTAACAATGTAAAAATATATTTGACTCTTATATTCAAGTACCTTGATTTCGTGGATCCTCATAATAACATAAGGCTTGTTTGTCTTTTGTTGCATATTTGACAAACATTTGCTCAAGATCCATGCGTTTTAAACTTCTCATTAGATACTGCATAATGATGACATTGCGCTCTGTAATCACACCTCTTCCCCAAAGACGGCTAATAAAGTCACTTATCGAGTTCACATCGCGAAATTCCTTTCCGAATGGTGTCAGAACTGCAGTATAAACATATAATGATTTAAAATAGATTCATGTATAAAACTGAAGAAAAAAAATTAAATACGACCTCTTTATGAGCAACGTGATGTGATATAAGCCTCAAGAATTTTTCTTGATTTATCTAATTTCCTTTTTGGAAAACATGTATCCTTTAAAGTAGCTGCAGGTCTGTAGCTCCCGGTCTGAAAAAATTCGGATGGACGACCTGGGAGCTACAGTGCCTCCCATAGTAAAAAACTGCAATTTACGGCGCACAAAAAATTGCGCTAGTTTTGGACTGATTAACCTTATTTTCACATAATTTCTGTGAAAACAATGAGAACCATTAAATTCTTCAGACAATTTACTACTGATATTGTTACTTTACTTGCCTCAGACTTTCTCTGAAGCATGCTAACCGACCTCCGAAAATAAAGTGTATTAATTTACGTCGAGATCGAGAGTCGCCATTTTCACATGTAAACAAACTGCACCACTGCTGGTGATGGTGTTTAGAAGAATATCAGAGGCAAGTAAAGTGACGATATCTGTAGTAAATTGTCTGAGGAAATTTTTGGAATCAAATATTTGTACAAAATATGTTCGGAATTGAGATTAATCAGTCCAAAACTAGCGCAATTTTTTGTGCGCCGTAAATTGCAGTTTTTTACTATGGGAGGCACTGTAGCTCCCAGGTCGTCCATCCGAATTTTTTCAGACCGGGAGCTACAGTCCTGCAGCTACCTTTAAAGGTAAAAGAGATAAAAAAAAAATTACATTGTAGCTGTTATCAATGAATGTTTTTAAAAGTAAAAAAAATGTGTTTTTGTAAAAATGCATGTTATAAACTCTCTTTATACTGTACATACAATTTAATTCAAACGCGTTTAAAATAGTATGGAATACACTTTTCATTTATATTTTTCCGGGTTATTAACGCTCTATATTCTTTATCAGTTTATCAACTAATTTAACAAGCTTTTTCAGTATGTTAACAAGAAGTCGACGTGAAAATGTGATCTGCATGTTAGTAGTGGGCTATTTTGGAGACAAACAATCGAAATATATGAAATTTGTTTGGGTCTTAGGACCCTGTAAGTGATAGTGTTGACATTTAATTTTATTCATTATCAGATCAGGTGTAAATAAAATGGTTTCTATGTTTATTGATATTGTTAACATTTATTTTTTTCATAAGGAAAATTATGAAAGAATCATGGCATTCGCTAAAACGTGACCTGGTCTGTCCTCGTTACTTAAGGGTTGATAACGGAAGGTGAAAAATCATACCTAGAAGTGACAATCAATGTACTTTGTGTAATTCCCGAGAGATAGTAAACGAATTTCATTTTTGTTCTTGTTTGCTCTGCTTTTCTTGTTTGAATAATCAAAAAAATATACACAAAACCTTACTACTACAAGATACATTTCATTTTTAAATGTATACAGTCCCGCCCCAATTCTCCTGTTAATTGTGTGTATAATATAGATATAGATATGAGCCATATGGCTCCTTTGGTCAATAAATAGTTAAAGTAGCCTGCCTGTATAAGTTTAATTGATTTAATTCATGTACAAGCATACAATACATACATTTGACATGTACGTACACCATTGCTCTTACTTTTGCTAGGTAATGTATTTTATAAATACAAAATCAGCGATCACATTTAAAACAACAAGCCGCCACACCCCACACCCAAAATCCAAAAGTGACAAAAAACAAAATGAAATATCAATTTAGAATCTAGAGACTGACTTGATTTTAAAATGATACATAGCATCAATTTACCACTGGCTAATACACTTTAAAATTGCTTGTTTGCTTACACTACCTGTCAATAACAATGGAGATTAAAAAATATGTTTAATCATTCTTAATACCTCCCCTTGAAGCAGGGCCTGGTCCTTAATTATAACAGACTTAAATCCCCGTCACCCAATAGTACTATGTGCCAAGTTTGGACAAGTGGTTGTGATGAAATCAAAAATGTAAAACGTTTACGGACTCAGCTATGTTAAGGGCGTCCCTAAAAAATTGGCGATATTTATCACATAAAATGTTAGCCTTTGAACAATCTTGGTTTTCTACTCCAAAAAATTGTTAAACAAAGTGATATTTTATCGATTATACAAATTAAATAATTTGTTATCGCATGAGCAATTTTTGAGTCTCTTGGGAATACCCTGTCACGTGATACTGCTAAAAATAGATGAACTAGGAATAATACGAAAAAATGCAAAGTGCAAGGGCATAACATAAACAAATATAGTTATATCTGTTTCTAACTTGTAAAATGAACCTTCAAAATTTCGAAAAGTGCTGGGAGCTTAAAATATTCAAGTAAGAACAATTATTAAATTCAATGTAAACAGTGTATGAACAGCAATTTACAGGGATTTCCCGCAATTAACGCTTATTTATATGAAATGCGTAGCGATTTCATACAGCTCCCAGCACTTTTTGATATAATGGGGATACAATGGCTAGACATGGAAATTTTCAATATATTTGATCAAGTGTATGCCCTTGCACTACTGCATTTTATCTGACCCATTTCACTTTCAGCGTCATTTGCGTGAAATTCAAACGCAACACTGACTAAGATCATGATTTTAATTTTCATTCTTAAAATAAATAAACGCTGTTAATTTCACTAAAATAATGTTAAAATGTTGTTTCTGTTCACACCAATCATCATTACAAAATTGTTGAAATTGGAAAAAAATAATTTCACCAGTTGCCTTTATTTGGGGGGGGGGGGGGGGTGTAAGTGTTGAGTTTGTATTTAACATTACACATTTATGTTTCATAATAATTTATGTTACTATGCTGGTGAATAAATTCTTTTAATGTATAATCAGGTTTACTTGTAATTATAATTGATATTTTAGTACTAATTAAAGAAAGCAAGAAGAAACAATATATCAATATTATCAAGAATTTATTTTAATAATCAACTTTACAAATACTATAGAGATTGCTTTTCTGTGACAAACTGTTCAACAAGACTAGTGTTTTCTGATTTTTAGTATTTTTCAGTCATAATGTGGAATTTATGGAAATTGACAATTCTTCTTGCACACTACATGTTCTTCTCTTGTCTTTTTGTTATTAGGAGGTAGTCCAGTTGATAAGAAAACCAATACCTGAAATGATAAAATTATCAATTTCAAATTTCATTTCAATAGATATCAATGCAAATTATTATAATAGGTTACATTAGTATCATTATCAATATGATATTAAAAACCAACAAACTATACATGAAGTTGAAGTTAGTGAGTAAAAGAAATATTTATATAGTACCTACTTTTTATCAACATCCCAACAAGTGTTTTCAGTGGACCATCTACTGCCTAAGTAACCCTGAAAATGAATAATGTGTCATAATTAGCAAGCTATTGTGTTAAAGATAACATGAAAATGAAACATTACTCTTTTATTGGGCATATTAATGAGGATTCAATTTCAGTGATATTACAACAGGCATAATCAAATGTGTGTGGAAATTCAGTTTGAACACACTTTAATTTTGTCTTAGATAAAATTAATTAGATCTTTATAAAAAGAAGGCTGAATAAAATAACACATTTCGATTTACTTAAACAACATTACAATCTTGTCTAATAATCATATTATCATTCCAGATCCTCACAGTAATCTTTGTAGTGCTAGCACATACACTGTTTGGCCATGGACTTTTTATTGTGTACTTTGAACATGGAGGAAATGCGATCTAATATTATCGCGATATGAGACCAGTAAAAAGCTACAATGAGCCTCAATGCTCTTTCTGATCAAAACTAGCGAAACGCAGAACAATTACTTTGCCTGACTGAGTCACCAAACTGATGTTTGAACACAATATTACATGAAAAACAAATGTAAACAAGTAAACGAATTCGAAGCCGAGGAATTTCACTTCGTTTCCGTTCCATCCAACAATATTAAATAATATAAAACAATATCTAGGGGAAATACAGATAAATCCTACCTTGTTCAGTTGAATCCTATGCCGATTTCTGTCCACGCTGGTTGTAAACGAGTTAAATTCCGAGATATATCACTGAATTCCACATGTTTATTCTGATCACAGCTGCAAGCGCCGATGTGACGTAGTCAGCCTCGACACGTCATCAGACGACTTAGGAATTTCATGATTTCGCGAGATATAAAGAATAGTTTATGATTTTATTTCAGTACAACTTTCTTGAACCATTCAAACCCAATAATTAATCATATTCATTTTGGTAGATGTTTGTTAATTACCGAAATACATATATCTCGTAAAATCTCATGAATAAGGGGCGGGGCTTATGCAAATTTTTTCTAAATCACACGTGGTAGAATTCTTAGACCTTCCTTAACATAGCTGAGGACCGACAGACAGACAGATATACATACAGACGCCGGTCATTAAGAAAAGCTCAATTGAGTTTTCAGGTGAAGTAATAAACAGGTCAATATATTTTTTACAATTAGAGCATGCACATAAACCAAGAAATAAATGCGGAAAATTTAAGACTACAAAAGCAGTACTACACGTCGGACACGAATTTCAGGTGTGCAATCGGGTGTAACGAAATCAGAAAATTGATATACCAGTGTGACGGTGCTCATTTACGAGCTTTAAGATGGCAAGGGACATCTGTCGATATTAGTGTGAATTAAAGTAAATTACAATTGAAATAATTTCACTGGTTTAAAATTCTTTGAAAAAGTGAATTTTTTCAAATCCCCAGAGGGTTTCCGACTCATGACTTACAGATTTGTAGTGAACCCTCTAACCCAGACAAGTGTGCTTCACTGTTAAGTGCCCGCTTTGGGAAAGAAACTATTTACAAAATTACATATGATTTTATTGTTGATATTAATCAATAATACGTCACTGTAACGAAAGTGTCTCATTCTATCTTAACGAGGCCGGGTCTTATTTGTTCTGCCCTTCATTTTTGAATGAAATTTTTTACATGAATTTCTACTGATATAATTATTATTTTAAGATAAAAAAAAATATGACATTTACCACACCGTTTATTTAAGGGGTCATCTCGAAGTTTGTTAATTTTCAACATAGGACCCTATGGGATTTTGCTTGAAATGTATCAATTTTGAACATTTTTTACAATTTTTTAAAAACTTTCCTTTTCTGTTCAACATATTAAAGTTATTACTAAAAGGCATCAAATTGTCAAATAAAAAAAACACTTTTACCTCCTGGTTTGTTCCAGGGGCCTTATCAAAGTTGTTTTTTTTTGTATGCCCAATTTCCCAGTTTGTCAGATAATGGCTTTTTTTTATTTGACAAAGACGGAAAAGGTGATCTTTATAGTATCATTAAAACATTCAGACAAATTTAAGTAATAAATAAATTTATAACATCACATATTAAGGGTCATTATTATAAAATACATGGTTAATGTCTTAAAATATATGAATTAAGGTTCCTCGACACATCAACATTTTATTTTATGGATCGATAGAGAATCTTTTTTGAAACATGATTCCACAAAACAGAGATCAATATCGGCTTTCAGTTATTTTATACGAATTTTTTTTGTATTTCTTCAGTGAAATAGGAAAAACTGTTTGGCAGACAAACAGAATATATTGGAGCTTTAAACTAATTGTCAATTAATGTGTAATATAATTATAAATAAATTTATGCCAAAGATCGTTTGGTCAAGTGTTTAATTTTTTAATTAAAAAAATATTTCTGAAAATCAAAATTGAAATTCTTTAATATCTTTTTAATCTATGGATAAAATTTTAAAAATAACATATAGTCACATAAACTATTTACTTAACAATGATATTTCACAAAGAAATTGAAATGAAAATGCGAAATTTTGGAAAAATTGCTATTTATCAAATTTTAACCGATCCCGATTGAAAAAAAACTGATCCCGATCAGAATTATTTTAAAATTTAAATTTTACAAATAAACTGCAGTTTTTTTCTAAGTAATTGATATAAATTATAAAGTTAGTAAATGACGAAACCATTTTACAGCTAAACAACCTGAAATTTTTGCAAAATTCTGATTCATTCTAACTTTATGTGATTTCGTTCGGGATCAGTTTAATTACAATCGGGATCGGTTCGATTTTAAAATTTTCCATTTTTTCTTTAATTTAACTATTTGGTTTCAATTTCTTGTTGAAATATGATTGTACAGCAATTGTTAAATGCGAGTAACAGTTTATCTGCAGTTTTTATCCATAGATTTAAAAAATATCTACAATCCTTTTTTTTCATTTTCATAAATATTTTTTTTACAAAAATATTTCAAAGTTTTTCCGGCCGTTTTTGATATATATTTATAGATAATTGTATTGTGCATTAATTGATAACAAATTTTTAGCTCTAATATATCTTGTTCGCAGATAAAACGATGTTTCCGGTTTCTATCAAAAAATACAAAAAAATTCATATAAAAATAATCAGAGGCCGATATAGGTGTCATTTTTGTATAATCATTTCTCAAAAATGATTCTCCATCGATCCATCAAATAATGCATTGGTGTGTCGAGCCACCTTAAGCTATATTTAGGTGGGTAAAGAAAACGTGACACCGGGCTAGGCTTGCTGAACCCTCTTCACGTTTTCGACCCGAGCCCAAATATAGCTTATACTTCGAGACTTTAATGTTTATTCCACAATAAAATATCAAATTGACGTATCAAACGAGCTTATTTCAAAAAATTTCGCTGAATATCTGCAGTTGAAACTATCACGCCATGGCGTCAACAAAGCAAAAAGATGATGTCACAATATAAACGAAACGCTGCGCAAAAGCGTGCGTACTCGTTCTGTACTCGGCCTCGTTAAGTACATTGATAAAAAAAAATTGGTTATACAATGGCAAGGGAGTGTTCTTAAAAACTTAAGATTGACTATATATCAGAATCCTGTAGTCGTATACCGGTATTTATGCGCTGTACTATATTTTCAAATGTAACAATTATTTTAAATAGAACTGTCATTATAATACACTAAAGGCAGATAGTAGAATGTTTTATGCGTATTATTTACATTTTTAAATATATTTCAATGTATGAACCTATGGTATAGCGAAAATACGAAAGTCCGGAAGGCCCATTCGAGATTCGAAATTCAAAAAACGAAATTCCAAATACGAAATTTAAAATTCGAAATTCGAGATTCAATACCTAAATCAACCAATCAACCAATATCTAAATCAACCAATCAAATCAAGGGTCTGAAAACCTGTACCCTGGCGACATTAAACTGTGCTAAATAAAAATAATCTGTACATTTTTATATACAAATAAATGCTAAGTTCTCCCAAACTCAAAAATTATATGTATTTATTTTTACACAGAAAATATAATTAGACTAGTAACACTTAAGTGTGTTTCGCGGATCTAAGTGATTTTGTTGGCCCTGTGCGCATTCTCATCTGATGCGTTTGAACCCTAAAATATAGACTATCCTATTTATATATTCTTGGATGCTGCCATATTTCGGTCACGTGACCCTCCGCCATTAGGATGCTGCTTCAGCATCTAGGATATTTCAGGCTAAGAAGATTTCTATTGGTAAGTAGACTTAAAGTTTTTTATTAAAATTATGTACATGATGCGTTGATTTACGTACCTACAAAGTTGCAATCTCTAAATATATCGGGGGATTCCCAAATCACAAGTTTTTTGTGAAAACGAAAGTGCACTGTTATGATATTGAATCGAGTGTCCTATCAATAAAATACTTGTTTTAAAACTTTGTTTCACAGACAATAGGATTTTATAGATAAGCTTACTGATTTTGAATTGACATACTTAAAATTATATAGCGGCTTGGGTAAATACTACATCTTTTATAATCATCGATTACTGTCGAAGTACAATGTAGGATAAGAAATTCGGGTTATGGGAAAACATCACAGAAATCGAGATCGCCCATTTGGTAAACAGGTTTAAAAATTGTATGATGAAATTTGATTATTTTTCTTTGGTTTACCGCCTTTAGTAGCTCCATGTGGAAGAAAAATGAAACAAGTACATGGCCAAAAACGTCCTATGAAGAACTAGTTGAATACCTCATCAATTCGAATGCATATGATTGGAAGGAAATGCGTGCGTTTAGTGCTCTCTGTGCATACAATTATGTCCAGAATGGATGGCTTTGGGATTTGTACCATTTTAAGTTTGATTCCATTACATATGTCATCTGTCCTGCGGGACTTGGAAGAGCATGCAGTCATATCTCAGCTGTAGCATATGCCATTTCGTTTGCATGGATGCATTGATTAGCTGGACAGACATGTACAGATAAACCAATTGTATGGGGCAAGGGATCAGCAAAATCTCTGCAACCTGACAAACTCTGCAACATAAACATTACAAGGCCTAAGAAAAGTCAAAATCCATCCCATTTGAATGCTGTAAATTCTCCAAAAGAAGAGATACATGAAGACTCAACATATCTGGACCATGCAGACTTACTAAGGTTTGTGTCCAACTGCTCCGTGACATCACTATAGAACTGCCCTGGGACTATGTTGCATAGAATTCTATTTGCTCCAGAAGTTAAAGAAGCATCAACTCATTCAGCACAGAGTGTTGCGCATGGATCACATGACAATGATTTTTTAAAACCTGTCTCTGAACTTAACTGTGAAAGATGCAAGGCATTCTTTAATAAATATGTTAAAATTTCAGAGAATGCATACCAAGTTATTGATGGTTCTACGAGGACTGTAAGTCAAAGCCATGGAGAGAACAGTTCTTTGTGGCATGACAGTAGAAAACTGCGTATCCCATCATCAAAATTAGCTGATGTGCCAAAGACAGCGAGGGCCAATCCACAAAAATTTGTGAAGTCACATTTATATCCCCACGCTTCAAGGGAACTGCAGACACAAGACATGGTACTTTGAGTGAACCAAAGGCTAGGAAAGATTTTGAATCTGAATGCTTAGGGGAAAAATGTTGCATTGGCTGATACTATTGTGAGCAGAACTTAACCTTATTTTTCGTGCAGCCCAGATGGAATAGACTCTTAAACCAATTTGTGAATTAAATGCCCAACAAAGTCAGTCACAGTTAATGAATCTGGAAAATATGATTTGATTTCAAATAATGGACAATTTATCCTAAAACCTAAAGGCACAAATGGTAATTATACCCAAGTTCGACTTGCAATGTATTGTACAGGCGCAAAACTCTTTAAATTTTATGTTTGGTGTTCTGATCCGAAAGAACGAGTGTGTATTGATGTTTTATATGATGAAGTATTTCTGAATAAAATTATTAGCAATGCCAGAAAATTTTACTATTAACAATTGCTTGTAAGAACTGTTGATGACTTTATTGCTAAAAGGCTAACATTATGTCAAGAATACAATTAATTATGCAAAAGCATTCGATATTTGTTTGGTTTTCCATTTAAATATTTATACAATCAGGTTCAGGTTGATTTGTTGATATAATTTTTATTTACAAATGAAATAATACAATGATTTTTTTTTTCAAAATCTAATCAAAGTTTAATACATAAGGTCTTCTTTTAATAAGTCAACATGCATATCCAAAGTGCAGCACAAACACTTACAATTTTATCCAGATATTTCAACGATTTAACAGGAATTGTTGTGTTCAGAATTCGGTACTTTTTTGTCTAGCAATGGCACGTTCCACATAAATTCGAACTGAAGCAATGCGTCTTGATTTAATGGTTTCTTTTTCACTTAGCTGAGTTCTCCCTTTCATAAAAGCAGGAATGTTAAGTTTAACTTTACGGACAGAGATCCTCTCCAATGGTATAACCTCGGTCGGCCATTACCTCGTCACCAGGTCTTAACAAATTTAAAAACCCACAGGACTTGGTGATGAAGTTGTCACTAGCTCTTCCGGCGTAACTGTGCGATATAAACATAATATAAGCACTAGGTGCAATAGCAACACGTACTTTTAACGTGTTGTGACTTTTGTAGCTACTGTATGTTTGAGCTTTTGCTTTCAGTGAAAAGGGCCGTTTAATGAATCTTTCGGTGCAGTAGATAATACATGTCGTTTTAGGATAACTGTTTTTGAATGAAGTAGGCATAGTCCTTTTAATTGTTTCACGTGTGTAACCGGATAATACAGTTTTGCAAGTTTTTATGAAAAATGTCAATCCATTAAAAAAATATATTGCTGCACAGCTGATGAAAGATACCAAACCTGGTACCCAGGTCTTGGAATGCCAGTCCTAGTCGCAAACGCATCAACGTCAAATGAATTTGATCAGGGATGGGTAAACGGTATGGTAAATTTTCTCCAAACGCTGATAGTGTGTTCACTAAGGTGCTAAATACGGGCAAAGTGAGTCCAGTGTAAAAGCGAGCTTCACTGTCTGTGTTGATAATATCTACTCCAAACTGTGAACAATGTTTCATGCCGACAGATTTAGATTTATGTCCTAGCACTGCATAGCAATGTTCAATAGTTACGAAATTTTCTGATTGTGTACTAGAATCACACATTTTAGTTTGCATGTATTCGGACATTGCTGCTCTATGGAATGACATAACACAGCGCCAAACCTAACACGATTTCACATTAATGTATAAATTGAACAGATAGAATACCTGACCTTTGGTTTCTGGATCGAAGTCTTTCCTGTTAATGGCACGAATCCATGCCCGGCGTCTCTCCGCGTCTTTTGAAATGCAATGCATGGAGAACGGTTGTAAACAAGGACAGTCTTCGTGTAAAAGTCCAGCATGTCCATCGCAAAGGGCTTTTTTCCAGTCATACAGCCTTTTTTGGTTGTTGTGACACCCCCACAATCACAGTTTGCCCCCACCATGCTCATACGGCATTTTTATACACGACTTATCACTGATACTATAAACTTTTGTTCTGGAATAGTCTATGGACCATCAATAGTTAAAACCCATGGTTTATTCACTGTTGTATAAAAAATGCGGTTATGGTAGAGAGCTTTATAAGAGGATACATATTTTTTTTGCGGGGGAAGAGAGGTAGAGAGGGTCCTGAGCCTCTTTTCAATGATTTACTATGTAAATTATATAATTAGCTTCAATTTTCCCAAGGAGGAGGATGTTTAGACCCCAAGGCCTCCTTTCCTCTAGATCCGCATAAGAAGATAATTATCTTATATTTTGAATAAACTATCACATCGGTTTCAACAATGAATATAAGTATAATTACTTGTAGATTTTTATGTATACAGTCATACGATATGATTATAAACTAATTAATGAAATTCTATCACACCATACGCAGTTTATGCAAACATTATTAAAATGTTAAGATTCCTTTTCGTGAGTAAACAACTTAAAATAAGGATTCTAATCTTTGGCATTGTTTTCAATATAGAGGAATGCATATTCTGTACGATCAAAGGTTGGGGGAATAGGGTGCCGATTTGTTCACATTGCCGATTTCAGGTGTAGAGGAGGAATCAGGACAACTCGTCCCCACGACAAATTGCACGCAGTAAAACCGAAGATAACTCAACCTAAAATGGGAAAACTCGCCACTACTCAAGACAGCTAGCCATCAACATAAAGACAACTCACAGGATGAAGCTCTGCCATTCAATCAACTGAATGATAACTGAAAGGTCTGGAAAGGTGACTGAATTGCACAGATATGCCATTCAGTCACCTTTCAGTCACTTTTCAATTGACTGAATGGCAGAGATTCATCATGTGACTTGCTCCCAGTATTGTTGTTTGTATTACGACAAAATCTATGACGAAAATTTAATTTTTTACCACATATGTCACAACGCAGTTTTATATTCTTTAGGTTTTATTTCAATCTTTGATAGATTAAAAAATTTTATTTAAGACTTTCAAAACTTTCAATCACAGTGTTACTTGAACAGTTTTATTCAAATGCACTTATAATCAGCAAAGGTTCTGTGTATTCTGATGAAAAAACATGTTTTTCATTATTAAGAAATTCTCCTTCCTGATATAAACTCAGGCAAATATTGTAAATGTACATAAAAATTATATTTTATAAACCGGATCAATTTGTTTTAAGTTTTAAAATAATTAAGTCTTAAGGATGTTGTTTACTCAGGGTTTGAGTTCTCAAATTCGGATTAGTAAAATGTTCAATTTCATGAGTAAAATTTGTTTTAAATACAAAAAGTATTTATGAAATGAATTATTATTGACATAACAATCGATATTTTTACCGAAGTATGGAATTAGGGTCTGACAAAGTTTGACTTTTAGCAAAACAGAGGAAATTCGGACTATATTTTTCAGATTTTGTTTTCCACTGAAATATTTTTGGTAGTACTGTAATATTTAAAGTTAAGATTTTATTTGTTAGTCAACATAATTTTGCATATTTTTTGTTGGTTATATCTTGCTTTTTCTTATAGATAATCGTATGGAAAACACTACAAAAATATTGAAAAATGCCTAAAAATGATAAAAGACACCATATCTTAAAATTTTGATCATTGACCTCATATAAATTTTATGCCAGCAGAGAAAGGTCAATATACTTAGTTTAATACTATAAATGTTTTAGCATTATCATCATTCAGTTTTTTGTTATATTGAATCAAAAATGTGTAGTAATTTGAAAACTGATAGAGGAAATTCGGACTAGAATATCTATAAAAATTGTGAATGAAAACTTAATGCTTTGTATCTATTTAATGTGACTACCATTCATAAACTGTATTTCATTTGTTAAAGAGTTAAGGAATTTGTAGTATTTTCACAATTAAGAAAATCTCAATCTTAGTGTAAAATTTTTATGGATTTTTCTTAAATTTTCAAAAATTATTCAATGGCCATCAACTCAAAAAGTAGGTCATTGACCTACTTTTTCGAAAGTGAAGAATAACACTACCATGTAAGGTCTATAACACACAATAGTTGGTTTTTCATTATCATCAGTGAAGTTTTTTTTTCATTCTGAGTAAACGTCATCCTTAATTATGACGAGCGTAATTAAGAAATCAGCAATTCGCGTTTTACATGTATTTTTCATGAAATAATGATAATAAGTTGAAATTACGATGAAATCTAAGCTGTAAATAATACGAGTGACATGTACACGTAAAATTTTAATTCTTCAAAGTTACGACTTATTAATGTATGCAACCTCTGAATCTTACGATGTATTTAACATTAAAATTTACTTTTAATATTTGACTTCCTGTTAATAGTTTCGAAAATTATTGAAAAATTAACACTTTATGCCAAATAAATATGTATAAAATACATCTCTTTCATAGGGGGCGAGTTTTTTTGACTGAGGGCGAGCTGTCCTAATTTGGGGGTGAGTTGTTGTCTTGAACTGGTGGCGAGTTGTCTTGGGAGCGAGTTGTCCCGCATTCCTGATAACAGTAAAACTTTAAAAATTTGACTACATGTTGTTGTTTTTTCTCAAAATGTATTGTTTTAGTTTGTTATATTAATTTATTCACAAATATATCAATAGGAAAGGAATAGACAGGCGCATTGATCCATCCAAGTTGAATTTCTCTGTTGTTCCCCCCTCCCCTTCCCTTTGAATACATACAAAGCAAATAAAATTTCTTTGATTCGCCAAGCACACGGTGTTATATTCACTAATATAATTGTTTACACTGTGTGGGATTAATCCATCAATGTAAATTTAAGCATAATATTGTATAACCATTATATAAGAGTTATTGAGACATTTATTTGTAGGTTAGAGTATGTACGTATGATCTTTATTTAGAACAGTTTTATGTTGCTAGGATACAGGTTTCAGATCCATTATTTGATTGTTTAATTTAGATATTGAATCTCGAATTTCGAGTCTGGAATCTAGTATTTCGAATCTCGAATTTTGAATTTCGAATGAGACTTCATGGCTTTCGTACAAAAACGTTCAATTTCGAGTGAACTTTTTCATGACGTTACAATGATAATCGCATACGCTTATCGTTTGACGATTGCACCACACGTCGTTTTATTAATGCTTTTGAACGATTTGTCGATCTTATACGTAAATATAAGTAATAAACAGCAATGTTAAAAAGTTCACCGGGATATGAACTTCATTGGTACGAGATCAAAGCTACTTATAAGCCCTTCGGGTTTCACAGGCTTCATATCATGCCGAACTTAATTAATTTCTTAATTGAACACAAAACATTGAAAAATCGATAAAATCATCAAATATGGCTAAATCTAAGGTCAGGCCAAAATTTGGGACCAAGCTAAATTTTAAGGCAAAAAATGTAGTCAGGCCGATCTTATTGAAGGCCGAGCCAATGAAGCCGGGCTAGATTCTAGAGTAAGTCACGAAAGAATAAATAAATAGATAATCTTGCTGCCATACCTCTTTCCCATGTGCAAATTTATATACATGTAATTATACATATTTTTTTTATAAATATGCATTAGAGAATATATATTTGTCTTTACACTATATAGTGATAAAATTAAATTAATAGATGTGAATAATCTATTGCATTTGTGTTATTGTTTTCATTTCGGCAGCTCATTATACAGACAACCTTTGAGTCTAATCTAGTTTTCAACCGTGCTAAAATAGTGTTAAAAAACGGCAAACATAGCTTGAAACCCTTTTGACAAAATACTCAATGATTTATAATTAAAAGCTTCCCCAAACTAAACTAAATATTTTTCTATTAATGTACAACAAAATATTATTCATTTAAGAGGGTGCGTGGCCATCTTGTACTACCGAGGATAAGAATATAAACATTTTTTGAGCTGGCTTGTTGCCAAAAGATATAAAAGCAATAAATTTGAAGTCTTACATATCATTTTGTTTGGAAAACGTGCAAACAAAAACAGGACAATGCCTTTTAATCACTTAGAACAGCTGTCGAGCTGTGCAGCTACATACTTGTTTTAAAGATTTAAAGATCTGGGAAAATATTATTGAATTGGTTTGAATTGATAAAAGCTCTTCAGAATTGTTCAATACACAAAAATTGAGGGAAAGGATAATAAAAAGTGACAATAGCAAACTGTCAACCATCTTAAAAATCCATAAAATGAGATACAAATTTAAAGCTGAGCAATACGGCCCTCTAAAAAGATAAACGTAGGATCAGATGCCTAGGAGGAGTAAGCATCCTCTGCTGACTGGCCACACCCGCCGTATGTTCTTTTTCGTAATTGGGAAAAATACCGGAAAAATCCGTAGACAATTAGGTCTACCAATTTGTATGAAAAACGTCAGTCAGCATGCGACCCAGTGGAAGATTGTATTTGCTCACAAGGTCGTCGTATCGACCATAGAACTTACGAAAAGATGACTTCAAACGAGACTATTGATTCTCCTGGTTAATCAACTTGTTTGTCAGTAGCTTGCATCGCCTTAGAAACTGTTCTTGCGAACAGAATGTCCTTGCGCATCAAATTAACTTAGAGTCAAAAACGCTATATGCGGGTGTTGAAAGTATGTTGCAACATAGGTAAAAAAAAGTTGACTAGAGAAAAATTGAAGTCATCACGTTTATCATAAAGGTTTTTGTTAGGTTACCATCAATGTCTATTTCCAGTGAAATATCAAAATATAAAACAGATGATGCAGACTCTCTGTTATCTTTTATGTCAAGTTTCACCGGGATAGATTGAGTCGACGTAAGTATCTAAATAACAATTGTTAATTGATAATACGTCGTCGATATACCAGAATGTCGATTAATGATTAATGATGTGAAATAAAATTCAAGGTATATTGACGAAAACATAAATTTCAGAATTTCTGTTTAATTTTGTATGCTTTTAATCTTTGAGTTCTGTTGTTTTATTGGAGTAAGAATTTTTCTTTATTTTAATATAAATTTAAACTTATTTTACATACCCTCTAAAGATTCCTTAAGGTTCTGTAAATCTTTTTCTGCCAGACTCTCAATGAGTTTTAGACGTAAATTGTTAAAGCGTATTTTTGATCCTTTTGTATTAAAAATATCAGATAGGATGTCACCTGAAAAATAAAAACAAGTAGGAAATTAAAATCAAATGAAATGATAAAATAAAATTAAACTCTTTTATTTTATATGGAAAGTATTCGATAATGATCGTGAACGTATTAAAATACATGAAAAATAAGCACACAAATAATTTATGAATTATCGTGATTTTATTTCTCGTTTAGTTGTCAATTTTAATAATTTTTAGTTATATAAATATGTAAAATTTCATCGCCATTAAAAGAATATTTAACAAAAATGGCCTTATGAAAAAACCATAGATGTAAACCGGCGCTGCCCACCTGTTTGAAGTCAGTAATATGCAATTTTATGAACATGATATTTAATACTATGTGCATTTACATAGTCCTGACTTAGGACTTGCAATCAAATTTAAAGTCATGATCAGTTTTCTGTTTAGACTTTGTCGATTCATTTAGCATTTCTGACATTTATTGTATTAACCAACCAACCCCCCAACCCCCCCCCCCCCTCATTTTGGTCACATCAGAAATTTCTTATAAATTATTACACTGAAATCTGTCGACAAAACACACCTAAAAATAAAAAAAAGGGGGTGGCAGTGTTCATTCCTAGACTTTGAGTTAGTGAACATTTAATGTGATCTTTTTGGACTAAATATGTAGTATTTGCTGTATTGACTTTTGTCACAAGTTTTTGTAAACAATAAAATATAAAATTAAAATATTGTTTTGAGCTATGCAAAATGATCAGAGTAAATATGGTGAAGATGGAGACTATGAAAAATTTCATTTAACGCCACATAATTCTTTTCAAGACTTTTTTGCACTTAAAACTGGCTTATTTATCAAGAGAAACACTTTGAATATCAAACATTTTTGTAATTCCAATGCAGTTTGTATAGATTAGTCTTCAGTATATGTAATTAACACAATAAACATCGGGGTAAGTGATGTAGTTTTTTTTTAAATAGGGCTTAATAAGGAAAATTTTGCAAAATTTGGCTAACAAAAATTCTCGATATATTTGAATGTTTTATGCAAGCCAATCAATTTTCTTCAATATTGATTCTACATGTCAAAACAGTGTCTACAGATTATGATTCCAATTTATCACGAGTGAAAGTGTCAGCATCTAAAGAATATTACCGAGCGCAGCGAGAGGCGGGTAAAGCCCGCCTCGCGAAGCGAGGATTAATGGTAACACGTATATATAAGAAAATCAATGAAAATGAATGTTGAATCAGGGGTACTTAGGCCAAAAAGAATTTCTTCCAGACCTGGGCGCAGCAATATTGGCAGCCATTTTGTTTTTAAAAAGTTAGGTCGATCATTGATTGACTGGATTGACTCGATTAAAATTTTCTAGTGTTTCAATAAAAGGTAATTTGAATTAAAAGAAATAAAAGAGGACAGATAAGTTTTAATGATGCTTCAATCAAGAAACACGACTAGTTCTATGTATATCTTATCAAATTATCAGATAGAAAATAAAAACAGTAATATCAAGGAACTGATCATTTAGATACTGAATAAAGTGTTCAATTTTATTACCGCGATATTTATATAAATTAAATTGATAAACAATGAAATAAGAAATTTAAAAAAAAAAAGTTCGAAATAACGTAACTCTCTTCGGCTATTTCCAAAGACAAAACATGTACGTTTTAATTCTGAAACATGACGTCATAATGTAGATTGAGCACGCGACGTTTAGTTAAACTTTAGCTAATGATTTGAGTAGGCAACCTGGCGGTTGTGCGTTCCTACTGTGTGCGTTTCAAATAAATTTTGTTCTAAAAAAATCAAACTGCACTGTGTGAAATCTGTGCTCGGTCAAACGGTCACACCGTTTACATATTAATTGAAATGTTTAGTGTTAAGATATGCATGACTTTAATTATTTTTCTTCAGAGAAGCTTCTGCATGGAAATATAATTTCCGGCAAAACGTACATATTTCTTAATATTAGATTGGATTTATTTATAGATATTGTGTAATAATGAAATAATAATTTTTGTGCTAAATTAACAAACATATTTAAACTAATTTTAAAGGGGCGTGGTCACGAAATTTTGTCAAATTCTATTTTTCTGTCTTTTTAATTTAAGATGCTTAAGGAATGCATTTCTAATGATAAAATGAAATTTGATAGTAAGTCGTATAGATATAAGCAAAATACAAGGCTCACAATTCTTTGTCTTGTAAACAAGGCTCATGCCCTGTTTTTTTTTACGTCGGTTCAATATACCGGTTAGGCTTGGGGTAATGCTAAATGTAATGCTTATGCATTGCAATGAATTACATTTCAAAGTAATGCTAGTAATGTGTAATGCCACACATTTAGGTAATGTAGTCCATTACTTTCCATAATCTTATGTAACGCTGGCATTACATGACTTTACTTTGCATTGCTATGCTTTTTTATGCATCTTCATTTTCATAAAATTGTGATGAATCGAATAACTGAAATTGTATTTGATTTAAAAAAATAATAATAATAATTCTTGAGAAAAAATAAATAAGTTGTATGAAAAAAAGAATTAAAAATCCATTCTTAAATTGTCAATATAACTAACTATAACAACACAATTTCATAAAGTTTTCAGAGTGTTGTTATGAGAATTTTATATCATTTGAAAAATTTACAACAATTAGTTGTGCATTTAATGAATTCTTTACTGTGAAGAATGTGTCAACAACACACAATGCCCCAAGGATAATCTAAGTATCAATACAATCTATAGTTTTAAGAGGTGCTTACACCCCCCCCCCATTCCAACCCTTCTCTTGACTGTGTTCTATTAGAACAAAGGACAGACATACACCCTTAAAAGCAAAAAAGAATACATTTAAGAAAATGCACTGTTTATCCATGATCTCTGGATTCTAAAATTTACTTCTAGTTTTATAACCCACTTGAAATAGTTTTACTCTCTCCCTCTTTCTCTCTCTTTCTCTCTGTATCTCTCTCGCTCTCTCTCTCTCTCTATCTCTTAATATCTGTGTTTTATATTAAGTACAATAGTTTGGACCAATGGAAAATACATGATTCATGTATTTTTCTGTTATTGCTCAAACTCTTATTTTAGGTTTTCAAACCAAACCTGATGCAGTTAAAAGATGAAATCTTTGAAACTTTGATGATCATAAAGTGCAACAGCCATCTTGTATAATCAATTCAGCTTTTAAATTACGTTTTTTTAAACTTACTGACTTTTCAGAAAGTAATGGTAATGGTAATGCATTACTTTACTCATGTAATGGTAATGTAATGCATTACTTCAAGAAAATTAAGTAATGGCAAGGGTTATCTAATGCCCAATTTCATGAAGTAATGGTAATGTAATGCATTACTTTACAATGTAATTCGCCCAATCTGATACCAGTGAAAATCATTTTCAAGCTAAGTTGTTTATGTTCTTCTTTAGTTTAAGCATAAATAAACAGTTCTTACGTTAAACATTCTTATTTTAGGTCAAAAGCTGGAATTTTTACTTATATTTTAGTATCTTAGTATTTATTGATCCAACAGTAAAATATCCTGATTATTTGCCTTTCTGAATAACAGTATACCTACTTACTTACTCCCACGCAGTCAATACTTAACTTTCTGTTACAGTATTTCAATTATCAATAAGTTATTCGTATTTCACTTTCTCATACCTTCTGTTTTAATTGATGTCTCTGAAACTTCATTACCTAAATATAAGAACAAAATGATGATTGTTAACAATTACAGCACAAATTTGGGACTGTGTAGTCGCATGTCATGTAGAAAATTCAAATACATTTGAATGTTATTCTCAATCAAATTCAAACTAGTCTAAAAAAAAAAACAAGTACTTACATAAAATCTCTTTCACGTTTTTCCCAAGAAAGTTATATACTTCTATAAGAAAGCATTTACTTTCAAGCAATTCTCTCTGTTTTATAACCAATACAGGCTGGGGGAGAGAATTTGAAATTTCTAAGTATTCCTTGGTATTGCTTTTTATTGCTATGAATGTATCTTCATCTTTCCCTTTCATCTTCCATTGTGCGCGATAAGCTGCTGGAATTGATTGGATGATAGCATTGAAGACCAGACTCTTATCGGTGTTCTCCCTTCTCTCAAAGCTAATTTGAGGTTTATCTGTCAGAATAAATATCTTTGTCATATAAAATGATTTAATTTTGCTACGTTATACAAAACACTTCAAGGTTGGTATTTTGGATTTGATATTTTAGACTATTTGTTTCTACATTGCATTTCATTCTTGCATAAGGTCAAAGGCACCGGATGGAATGTTATCTTTAGACTCTTGATATTTTTGTTTCAATTTAAAAACCAGTCAGAAAGAATGTACAAATATTTTGATTGATTTTGTTATTATTTGGCGACACTTAAGGACGTTGGATCCTGCGATCAAAAGTCAAAGTTTTTTTTTTAAACTCTACACACATAGCTTAACCAAAATTCCAAAAAAAATTTGGGGTCTATATGCTTCATTTGGCGCTACGATGTATCTAATATTACCTTTCAGCACTGAAAGTGCAGATTGCACGTAAATCGCTTTTCCCTCTATATTTTATTATCGGAATCAACCATGGAATCAAATACAAAGTTATACTATTCAAAATAAATAATAACTAAAATAATCATAAAGAAAAATGTTACAATTTCTTTACCTCATTGATATTTTGACCTCTTTGCACTGATAAAACACTATTTTTATCCATTACCAATTCATCATGTAATGATTTTTTAGAAGTCTCAAACTTTTTCTCAAATTATATTAAACTTGTCAGAATTTTTTTAAAATTTCAAAAAATAAAACAAAAAGTATGGGTCTATTATGTAAATGAAATATGACATGAAATATGCTGATTTCAGGCAAAAATTGGGATTCATTTTTCATTTACTTTTATGAAATTTAAGTTAAATTTGCTAATGTGTGTCGATAAAAATGTTGAAAAATTGTAAAGAAATGTTTTTCGTAACAAAATGAAGATATCCTAATGCACAATTTATCTGAAAATTAGGAAGCTAAAGTTACGGTTCTCTAAAACAACTGAGAAAAATGTTCATTTGCTTCTTAAAAACTTTCCGCTACAAAATATAGTCCCATACTAAACTTTATATATGTAATTTTTCTTTCCTATTTTATTTAAGAGAGTTTAATTTGCATTATAAATTAGATTTTATGAGTAGAATCAATATATGATGCATAATTTTTAGAAAACAGGTGACCCCAAATGGCTACCAAAAAAGAGAGGAACGAACCTCTTGAAATGCTTATGTCAATAAACCATATGCATCTTATTTACATGTTAAATACAGAATGTATGCTAAGAAGAAATTGCTCTATAAAAATCTGGTAAACATATATTATTTTTCCTTTATTGTTTACTATGTATAGCTTTGGACTGAAAAACACAGTAAATTTACTCTATGCATGTACCATCGTGGGAAGGGAAGGGGGGGGGGAGGGGGCACTTTTGGAATCATCTGATTAAGTTATGGGAAAATTAAAGCTATAATGAAATAAGTGCAAGATACAAAAATACTATGCATCAGGGCAATCCTTCCCCCATTCTACTTAGAAATGCAGTATATTTACATTTATTCAAAAGAGGTTGGACGGTCAAAAAGAAGAAGGTACAGCTAGCAGTTAGTGTTATAAATATATATATGTTAACATCTACAAAGTATTATTCTCTCTATTTCTTACGAAAACTTATATTTAACTAATAGCTCTATAGAAACTGCCAGACTGAAATGTACATGACCGTTCATCGATTGGTCGAAATCTACAGCGGCTGAAACTTGAGTAGAAATTGACAGGTCTTAAATTGACACACCCTGTTTATCGATTGGTCTAAACCTGCAGCGACCTACAAAATATCACGGACTGCACGAAATAATCAAGAGGATGCCAGACTCTCAGTCTCACAGGAGACGATTAGGCTGTTCCTTTTAGCTAGCCTACTTACGTACATTAACAGTAATTTAGCGAATTTTACTTACTTTTCATGATCAAATTATTGATTTGTTTAAGAGAGATGTTAATATAAACAATAAAATGCTTTCTTTGATGATTCATGCGGGTTATGAAGGTAGCGATCATCGCAGAAAAAAAAATTCTGCAATGTCGCTAACTTTATATCCTGAATGAATCACCAAAGAAAGCATTTTATTGTTTATATATATATATATATATATATATATATATATATATATCGTTACATTGTTGTAGTTGACCTAATATGGTAATATGGTTTATACGTGGTCAGTAAATTTCATATGGAATTCACTGACCCAATATGAACCATATATGAAATTTACTGACCACGTTTAAACCATATTAGGTCAACTACAAACAGGCTTGGGGCAATGCTAAATGTAATGGTAATGCATTGCAATGCATTACATGTTTTCAAAGTAATGCTAGTAATGTGTAATGCCACAAAATTAGCATTACAAGTAATGGTAATGTAATGAATTACTTTCAAAAATCTAGTGTAATGCTGGCATTACATGGCATTACTTTGCATTACTATGCTTATTTATGCATGTTCACTTTAAAAATGTGATGAATAAATGAATAGCTGTAATTGAATTTGATTAACTTTATTATAAAGAAGAAAGAAATAATTCTTGAAATAAAAATGTTTTAGGTTAAAAAAAATAAAAATTAAAAATAAAATTTCATTTTTATATTGTTTATATTACTATATATAACAACACAGTTTCAAAACATTTTTATGAGTGTTGTTTTTAAGAGTTTTAAATCATTTAAACAATTAGTTTGCACTTCAATAAAGATGTGTCAACAACACACTATGCCCCCAGGATAATCTAAGTATCAAAACAATCTATTGTTATAAGAAGTGCTAAACACCTCAATCCCCTTCCCTATGCCATGTCCCAATAGAATAGGGGACAGACATGCACCTTTAAGGGCAAAATGAATGCACTGTCCACTGCAAATCAAAATCACTTCCAGTATTATAACCCATTTGAAAATAATTTCTCTCTCTCTCTTTCTCTCTCTCTCTCTCTCTCTCTCTCTCTCTCTCTCTCTCTCTCTGTTGTACATGTGTATTAAGTACATTAGTTTGGACTGATAGAAAATACAAGATCCATGCATTTTTTCTATTTTTTCACTTAATATATCCTAAGATAAAGATTGTCAAACAATCTTTCAGTCCCAGCTTCCACTGCACCTGTAGAACGACTTTATTTAGTATAGCTGGGAAGATTTTCAAACTAATAGGATGCAGTTACAAGATGAAACATTTGAAACTTTGATCATAAAGTGCAACAGCAATCTTTTGTCTTAAAGTGTCCTCAGCATAAAGAAATTCGATTAAAATATATTAAAAATATAACTGGGAAAAACCCTCTGTCTATAAATTAATACAATTAAGTGTCCAAAATTATAAAGATTTGTGTTATCTGGGGAAATATCTCTATTTAGCTTTCTAATAACCGTAACATTATTCCATAAATTGTTTTCTATTACCGGTATGCACAAATTCAGTGTCACTATATAATATCTGACATTGTATCATGCCAAATGTCTATGAATGTACGTCTTTTTACTTATGTAATATGTTGTTCATAATGCCACAAGATTATTATATATTGAGCAAATGAAGAATGACTCTTGTATATATAGTCATTGAATTTGAACCTGATACTAAACATGAACCTGTAGATATGTTTAAGAGTGTTTTATATTTGAAACATTTGCAAAAACTCTTTATTAGCTTCACTTCTTTGAAACAAAGTAATGGTAATGGTAATGCATTACTTTACTCATGTAATGGTAATGTAATGCATTACTTCAAGAAAATCAAGTAATGGTAATGGTAATTTAATGCCCAAATTCATGAAGTAATGGTAATGTAATGCATTACTTTACAATGCAATTTGCCCCAAGCCTGACTACAAACCATGTACCGAATATATCTTTGTCTTTACTATCTGCCTTTGTTTTACAGGTATAAAAAAAACAAAAACAAAAACAAACAAGATTTTAACAGTTTAATGCTGAGTATTATAAATACATAACAATAATATGACTTACAAGCAATATTTGATACTTTAACGATTTAAAAATAACAATAAAACAGTTATCAACAGTACACTTAATACCTTGATTCAAATATCACAGACAATTTGACTAACAATAAAGTGGGGGAAAACAAAAGCTTTTTGCCATTAGGAACATTGGAAGATTGTGTTTATGATTTGTTGATTGTTAGCTACTGAAGGTAAACCAAGCGGGTTATGAGTTGATCTAGAAGGAACAGGCAAAAGATATTGAACAAAAGATCCAGGTGGGATACTTTGCAGAACTGGAGGAGGTGCTGAAAGAGCAAGCCTTGCTGTAGATAGTAATGCAAAGGGTTGTAAAACTGGGCATACATTCTCAGGATATGGTTTGACTCATCTTTATCTTTTCTTCTGTATCTAGCCTCTGATACGTTGTAAGGGATTAGACAGATTTATGTCCAGTGACGGCCATGATACATGTTTTTGGAGAGAATACTGTTAACCAATTTTTATTTGCGGCGACTTTATTACGCGATTAACTGCCAATTAACTGGTTCGCGACGACTAATGTTCGCGACCAAGCCTTATCCAGACCTGTATTTTTATAAAAGCTTTGGTTCACCCCGAGAAATATTCGCGACGACAAGGCTCTCGCTAACCTCGCAAAAATTTCTCACAAGCGAATAAAAGTTGGTTTACAGTAGTTTTCCCTGTCGCACGTATAGAGTGGTTTGTGTATGGCAGGGAAAGTTGACAGTCCTTACTGAGCTGTGACATGAAGCTGCTTAGAGTTTTGGATTCGATGGGTGAATTTCTGTACCACACATCACTTTCAATTAGGAAGGAGTCTAGTGGTTTCTGCCATAGCCGATCTTTTGCATTAAATGGATGAAATTTACTCACATATCTCTCAAACGATACAACAGGACAGTATGGAGAACCTAAAATTAAGGATTTTATAAATACTGTGGTTGCCAAGGTTTTTTTTTATCATGATTTTTTAAATGCACGTGGATTAATGATATTTTTTAATCAATAGATATACATGTATTATTAGTACCAGTAATCCCTAAAAAATAACCTTTCTTATTTTCACATTAACAGTAAACTATAACCTATAACCTGTTATGAATATGTAAAAAAAATTGATTTATGCTTTACATGTATATTTGTATTTTTTTTTTATTCTTCTATTACATACCTGGTGACTCTGGCATGACACCTGAGTAGTTTTCTTTGTCATTTTCCCATTTCTGTAGTGTTTTGGGATCCGTGTGTACCCTTAAGTCCGTTTTCCTTATCTTTTCCATATCTTCCATACATCGGGGGAAGAAATGAAGCCTTATGTCAAACTGTTCTTTGTTGGCTATTCCAATGAGTGCCTCTGAGTTCATGAACATGGACATATACAGTTTCGATCGATCTGCCTCATTGATAACCGGGTGGTGTTCGATGGCAGCCAGTCCCATTCTCTCCATTTCTGCCATCTGGGCCCTGAAGTTTGTTTTTTCGTCGGTGAAACATCAATCTTTCACAATATCAAATTCATTGATCTTAGGAGGAGACTTCAAAAATCTATTAAGTCCATAAGGAATCAATTCAAACGATGTCGCCTTGTATCTACCTCCGTCAGGCTTTCTCAGATCAACATAGAAGTGTGTTATCGTCTCGTTCAGTCGAACCGAATCGTAAGATTCAAACAACGGGTCCTGTTTTTTTCTTCAAAATAATCACTGAGAATGATAGCACATTTACGGTAACTCTTTTAAATATTTTTCGAATTAAACCGAAGCCTTTTGTTTTAAATTTCGACAGCACGTCTGCTGTCAGCGACACGTCTGCTGTCACTGGCAGCCATTTTGAAATAACTAATTTAAGGACGACGGACCCAATTCACTTCTACAATAGTGATTTTATGAAAATTTAATATGAGTTAGAGTTACAAAATATATCTAAGATTCAATAAAATATGACATAAAAATCGAATATGATTTTTAGTAGGGACCATTTCAAAAAATGTTTGTGTTACTTCTCTTTTTCAATTGTCAATGAATACAATGGAGAAAGCGTTTTTGTGAGAGAATAAATAATTTTTAAAAACTTCTGCAATAGATTTTCTATCCAAATTAAAATATGACACTTATATATTGACTTTCAATTAATATCATTTAGAAAATGACCATGTTATCGACTTCGTTTTGAGGGGGGGGGGGGCATGTCAAAGTGCGGTTTGTCGTTATTTTTCTTCATTTTAATGAGAAGTACTGCGCAAACTGTAAGAAAAAGTTTATGTACATTATTTAGAGGTTGATTTATGAAACAAAAGAACTATCAGATTATGCAAAACATTTTTCTATGATAAAATAGTAAAATGATTTGTTCTTTAGCTCAAATTCTGTAAATTAACCTATATAGATGGTTGAAATTAACTTGAACTAATTTAAAACTCCCTACAGTACTTGACATCCCTTAAAGATATTTGTGCACGTTAAATAATGAAAAGCGTATTTTATCATGTTAAATTATAGCAAAGTCAGCCACTACTTACGCTGCATAAAGTATGTATTGATGACGTTGAACAGCTATGTATTGCATCATAAGCAATTTTTCATTGACCTTTAGTGATTGTGACGTAATATCGAGATTTCAATGTTCGTAACAATCACTCCTTTTGGCTGCGCGATATATCTGCGCAAATGGAATTGGGTCCGTCGTCCTTTACTATTTCTCTCTATTTAGAGTTTTTCCTCTAAAGGAGATTAATATAGTCTAAAAATGTGCATGGCCATCCAGCCTGCTTAAAACGTGGCATTAAACTATATATTTACTTATTTCTAAGAGAAAGTTAAATGGATCAGATTCACATGTTATGTAACTGACCATTTGTGTTAATTTTTTTACTTTTATCACGTTATGAACAAAAATCAATCTAACAATCAGTATTCCATGAAAACTATATATTTAAGCTTAATTGTGTTACCAAGAACGATGACATGACTCTTTGTCGCTCCTACGGCGTTGGTAGCTGTAAGTTGGTATGAACCGGCATCATGTTCGTTAACATTGAAAATAGTCAATGATGGCTCTTTAGTGCTCACTTTTGAATATTTATTTCCTCCGTCAAAGGTATCTATTTTGTTTTCACCAATACTCCAAAATACATCAAGAATTTCATGAGATTGGTCATACAAAAACACTTTGCCAACTAGTTTTACTGAACGCTTTTCGATGTCGGTTTCATGGCTTGAGGTGATGTTTGGGGGACCTACAAAATTGCATGATAAGTGTCAAAAATACTTTTAAAATCAAAATGTTCAAAAAATGGGACAAATATTTATGCAATCACTGTAAACTATGTTAAGGATTTATATTTGCATTGTCTTGAGATTATTGATCCATTGCGAAATATGTAAGCACTGTATCACAGTGAATCAAATGTAAATACGGTCTTTACTGCATCAAAAATCTAGAAAAAGGTTTGAAAATTGCTAAAAATAATTAAAAAAATAGATGATTATTTACAAGGATTTGTGATTTATTGAAGAGTAAAAACAGATAGAACATATATAACATAACTTCAAAGGGCAGCAGAACACAACAAGAGACCTTTTGATGCCGATGACATTTAGGAATGGCCTTGAAATAAAATTGAACCCGTGAATTCTACATATTGAGCCGAGAAAATTACGGCGATTTGTTTTTAAACTCTTCCTTGATTTTGTGTATGGGGACAGGGTTTTCATACAACAAAACAAACGTTGATGTTTTTGTGCAACATTGCTCATACTAGACCACTTGGGACGGATATATTGCCCTTCATTTCCGGCAATATTTCGTCTCTCATGGGCTGATATGTAATTTCTGTTGCCCCCGGTCAATATTTGTATAACATTAAAAAAATGTACATCATTAATATTATGCATTGTATAGCATTATCATCAATATACATTATTAATAGTTTTAAAAGTATTGTTACATACTTCCTTTGACGTCAAGGAATAATGGGTCGCTAAAATGCTCTCCAATCTTATTCCAGACATGAAGTCGGTAATAAAGCACGTCCTCAAACACTGTCTTTGATATTAAAAGCAACGGGGACTCTGAGTTGAGGCTACTCCCATGATAGTGTGGTTTGTTGATGTCGATGCCAAGAAAAAATTTTCCATCTTTACTTTTTTGCCATTCTACACCATCAGGTTTGGGACAGGATTCAACTAAAGATTCAACTTTTGTTTCAGACCCGAAAACAACTTCAGAGTTGTCAGTTAAAATTGTTGCATTTGGAACATCTGCAATGTTGATAAAAAGATGTATTTTACTTTTGTTTTCAAAAAAGTTTGCAAAATTATTTAAGAACAAAAATGTATATCTTAGATTAAATAGCGTATCATAACATAGCCGATGGGCTAATATCATTTAGCATCCAAACTGCAATTCCAGTAAAATTGAAACTATATAATATCATCAAATAGTTATCCAAGATATGCTAAGTCGAATCTAACTTGCATAGCACTGAGATAGGATTCTTGTGGCTTATACAGCGTAATTATCTTTACCCTCGAAAATTTGTTTGATTTTGATTACTTTCTTAATAATAGAATATTTCTGTAATAAAATATTAATATTAAATTTTATAATGAACCTATGACACACTTTATTTATACATGATGTACTGATTTCAATGTTGTTTGATGTTGGTGGATCTACATGTACCTTCGATGTGATTAAAAAAAAACTGCAATTTAAAATGCATGTCATTTTAATAATGAATTCATGCACATTGATACTTTATTAAGATAAAACTTAAATTCCTTGCACCTTCCCCCAATTAGATAAAGAAAAGCGATCTTCATTAATACGTCTGATATAATTTTTACTGGATTCAAATGAAACGTACGTACATACCTAAGTTAAAATTAAACATGATACACTCAAGATGCACGTTTTCGTAAAATATATTGTTTTTATCCATTTAAAAGAAATGTAAAGCGGGCCTTCCTATGTTATAAAGGCTTTAATTTTTTTATAGTCAAAATTAAATGACTAACCCTTTAAAATACCATAGTAAGGAGTTTTATGGGTTGAATTTGAAAGATAACTTTTTCAGCTCTAATTGTGATCATTAATTACATAACATTAATTATTACCAAACGGAAAATCCTTTGATACAGATCCCACAGCATTGGTCACTGTACATGAGTATGTTCCCTTGCCATCTGAAGTCGGTGATGTAATTGTGAGGTATTTGTCGTTCAAACTTCCTCCAAGGTATCTGTTATTTTCCCAATTTAGTGGCTTTCCATTTTTAGCCCATTTAACCTCGAAAACTTGAGGCGACGATTGTGTTACTCCGTATTCGTAAATAATAGTTAGTTCTTTTTTGTCTGTCTTGATATCCCAGACACTAAAAAATGGCATATCTGTAATAAGAATATACAAAAATGCAACGTATCAATACGTTTCATAAATTTCTCATAGCATTACCAATCGTTATATAACAGTGGTATATTATTATGAAATTATAAACCAATTCGATACAGTACAATGGTCTTCAATTTTTGCAAAAGTAAAAACAATTGAAAATGTCCAAAGCACATGGCTTGGTGGTCATAGGCGTTTAACCATTAACACAAATATCGCTGGTTCGAACCTCGCTCTGCTCTTGTCACTTTATGGTATTGATGTGTACTTAGACAAGGCACTCTATCTACATTGTCTCAGTCTATCCAGCTGAAAATGGGTACCGGCTTAAGCTGGGAGTAAACCTGTAATAGACTTGTATCCCATCCCCGAGGACTCAATCACTCTCATCCGCTTCGCACCAAGAAGTCCGGTAGTAAGCTAAGTCTTATGCGACTTTATGGCTCGGAGAAGGATTTTAAAGTGTCCGAAATATCAAGACTGGTTTTATATCTTGAGCCAAGAACGATTAAAAGACCAAAGTTCTCAATTTAATCCAACACAATTAGAAAAACATAATAAAACAGGTAAAACAATTTGTTTAATTTCAAATATTCGAGCTAACAAAATGCAGATTATTTCATATCTAGTTACAGAACGTTTATATTGAAAAAAGATGTCTGCGAGACAAAAAAATTCCACGACTGCAAATATTGATTTAATCAATGCTTTAGAGAGTAGCATTCTAATGCTTATTTTCAATTATGTGGTCAATTGTGACATCATACTGTAACAGCCCCACATGCCAGCGGGCTAATTGTTCTTCAATGTTTTAAACCCCGTAGGCCAAGCTATGCTGTTGTAGTCTGTTTTCAAGAGAAAGGGCCTGCCAAGCAACCATTAATAGTAACTGTATTGAGTAAATGTTCAACTGCTAGAAACTCTCTTCTTGTTACATAGTATTTTCTTCGATTGGTTGTCAATGTATTGTAACTGATCAGCACTTCCTTGTCATCTTGAATTTGAGATAATTCCGCTTAAATGGCAATGTCAGAGTCATCTGTGTCAAAAATAAACAAGTCGGTCTTGGTTATCCAAGAATTGATGGGTTTGCCATGGCCTGTTCCAATGCCTGGATTGCAGCTACCCTTTCTTTATTCCAAATGAATTTGACTGTGGGTCCTGTCAAACCAAACAGGGGTGCTGCAATGCCTGCAGATCCCTTTATGTGCTCTCTAATGTAACTTGTGTCATATAGGAACGATTCAGATTCCTTCTTAATTTTAAGTAATTATCCTTTGGGGAGCCCCTCGTTTACACCTTAAATTGTAACGAAAAAGCACGCGTAGTTTATTACCCGGAAAAACATTGAAGAGGATACTGTAAATTCTTAATTAAACGCGAGGAATTAATGCGTATTATCTCGCGAATTCTTAAATCTCGCTTTTAATTTTCGGACACATGTAAACTACATGAAATATGATAAAATTTTGGTTTTCGTGATTTTATATTCTCGCGATTTGATGGAAAATCGTTTAATCGCGGAATAAGGTACTCATGTATCATAAGGAATATACAGTATTTGTGGTCGTCAGCCCGTTTACTACTACAAGGAGCCTGGCTGCAGAAAAGCATTAAGTCTTTAAAAACCCATTACTTTAAGTTTAAGTTTTAAGTTTTAAAGCACCCTCTTTGGTTAGTTTTCTGATTTTTTTATTATTCTTCCCCGGTATCCTTTGCCTTGTTTTTGCTGTTGGATATACAGTTCCTAAAGAATGTCAATAGCTGTCAGGGAAGTGGGGTCTCGGTTGGTGAATTATAATTACCGGTTCCATTATACTTTAAGTAGCCGTTTCCATTTTCTGGTGATATTTTTAGAGATGGCTGTTCTGCAGTGAGTGAGTGGTGTTTGGCGGGCCTTTCGACACATCTCATAAAACAAGTTGTGATTGTACATCAGACAGTAATACCCGCGGTTTTACAAGTCTATTATCAAAAAGCCAGATCTTTTATGTAACTTAAGTCAGAAGAGGACATCTGAAAATATTAATGTGGATTAAAGTTAACTGTACATAAAAATTAGAATACTTTCACCGGTTTAGAATTTTTTAATTTAACCAAACCAATCCAATCGGCGATACCAAGCGGTAATTCACATCACCAAAAAACCCTTCTTCGTTTATTTTAGCCTTGATAGACACTTGCAGTGTGTGACAATTGTTCGGAAACAACTTAGATTTTATTGTTTCCAATTATATACGTGTACCTTAATGGACTACAAAAACCACCTGCTTACCAGTGTACTTAAAAACAACATGCTCCAAAACAGGGCATCGAAAATTATTTCTATCATTTATTTTTTTTAAGAATATTTTGTTGAAATTTATTTTCTGTTCTCTAAATTTTTTTAAGTTCATCCTGGTGAATAACCCACATATTCACTAATGCCTTGCGTCATGTCCAGTCTACTCATTTATGTGTTCTTGCCAAGTGCATCAATACATTCCTTTTTACTTACTATTTACGATAAATTAAATAATATGTCAACATAAAGATGTAGATATGAACAATAAAATGCTTTCTTTGATGATTCATGTGGGGTATTACAGTAGATATCATTGAAGAAAATGTTAACATACCCCGCGCTATTTGTGGGTTGTGTATTTTGTTTTATTTTTTTTTTTTTTGCAATGTCGCTATCTTCATAACCCACATTATTCACAAAAGAAATCATTCTTTCTTAAAAAATGACAATGGCAACTAGCCGATGCCGATTATTTTGTTTTAACATAAAGAAACTTTAATCCATAAAATCGGACCAAGCAGATAACATATCAAGCTACTGGTAAATACCTCCAAGACCATGCAGATGAATGGAATTGCTGAATATGCTGCTTTTTTCTCCAGTGTAGATGACGGCTTGGTATTCTGCTTCGTCTTCTTTACACACGGACCATATGCAAAGTCGTCTGTTGGTACTTTCTTTGTATTTTTCATCACTTGTTCTTAAAATTTTGATTACATCTCCTGTCTTTTTTTGCCAGGTAACTAACCAGTTAGAATTGTTTTCTGTGTTTTTGATTTCTACATCGAAACGTGCTTTGTCGCCAAACAACACATTATTTTCACCCTTGATCATAATTTCAGGTTCATCTGAAAAATGAGTTAAACATGGCATATAGTTGATATTTATCTGTTTTGAGCTGTCTTTGGGTAAACAAAATTATTCATTTTCATGTTTTATTTTGGTTAACATTATTAATTCTATTTACAATACCAAATTACCTTTATGATTCAGTTGTTCCCATAGATTTAATATTGCTTTCAGATATAATTTGCACTGATCCCGATCTTCATATCCAAATTTTATACGTTCTATTTTTTCCAACTCGTCCTCATAATCATATTTCCTCCATTTTTCCTTTTGGAACCTCTGGATGACACATTTTAAGTCTTTCCAACCCTTCTGAAACTCTATATCGGGGAATTCGGTCGAATCATCATGTGAATAACTGTTTTTCAACAGTCTGAGACGTTCAATATCCGCACCGATGGATGTGTCCTTTGCTTCTGGTTTCTTGAACCATCCTTTGGTTGGCGGCTTCAGTGAGCACAGATTAATTATAAGTTTGTACAGTAAAGTTACGTCGAAGGATTTGTAGTCGGGCACGTCAGGTGGTGATAAGTAACAAAGTGAACTTTGAAATTGTAAAAGTTTGTGCTTCCCAGCAACCAAATCTGTGCAGGAACCGATTTTGTTGTAAAGATCCTTAGGATTAATCTGATCTGTCAAAATGTCTATAAGTGGCAGTTTTATCAAATCAACACATGCTTTCACAAAACGAATGAAATTTTGCTCAGCTTTGGACAGATCATTAGACGACATTTGAAGTCTAAGGTAGCTTCCGTTTTAGATTATTGTGTACAGTATAACCATTGTCAAAGGTTTCCCATTCTGAAAAAGGAAAATAATAGTTGCATATTATGTATTTTGGAAAGACTGTCTTAGAATTGAATTTTTTCGTATTATGACTTTCTCTGTTTACATTCGAGTATGACGCATTCGTTCTTGGCAAAAAAGAAATGAAAGTCAAAAGCTTTATTCAGACCTTTGCTTATCTTCTCTGCTTTTAGAGTCAATAATGAAAATCCTACAAATAATGAAACAAATGAATTATTTCTGAAGTAGTTCTGTATCTGACTCTTTCTTTTTGACATTAGAATGGCAAAAGTAAATAAGAAAATATTTTAAACTGATTTGCTTCCAGGTATATCCTGCTTTTTTGGATCGGTAATACATGCACAACAAATAATGCATTTTAACAAAACAATTCTTAAACCTACAGAATACAATTGCATTATTTGTTTAAACTTCAAATGACTACAGTACCGATCAGACCCAACCGTGGGTTTACTTTCTGGGTTTACTAGAGTGGACCCAGAGTAAACCCCAAGTAAACCCTGAATGGACACAGAAAGTAAACCCCGAAAGCAGACGCTACATGTGTATTCGGAATATACAAGGGGCATGAATCACAGGCAGTAGGATGATAAGATAAAATACAGGTCTGCTTCACACTTCAGTGCGTATAGTTGACTCAAAAAGCAATTTTCGAGTAAACTCTAAGTATCCCCCGAGTAAACCCAAAGTAAACCCCAAGTGGACTCAAATTTTCAAAAAGTAAACCAAAAGTAAACCCAGAAAGTAAACCCGGGGTTTAGTTGGGTCTGATCGGTACTGTACTTAGACCGTTCACTTTGAACGATTAACGGATAAGCTAAGCAATCCGCTTAAACCACACATTGAGAAATCGCGTCAATTTTATAAATCAGCTAAATAAAACAAAAAGCTTTTCTCATTGGTATTTCTTTTTTTTTTTTTACTTGTCTCCCTAGCTCATGTAACAATGTCATGCTCCTGAGATACGGTATCATACAACTTAAAAAAACGCTTTTATTCGTTCAATAGCAAATCATCAGACGCAACGATTGTTTTGTGCATTTGAAAAGCAATCGTTGCACCGGACGTTCTTTATCATTCGTAGACAACTGCACGACTTTCGCACTCTATTCGTTCAAGAAAATATTCGACATTTACTGAACACTCGCTGGACTCGCTAAACAGCCTAAGAAATGCTTAATAGAAAATAAATGAAGTGCACATTGATGCCAAATCAATTTCAAAACAGGCGACCAATAGCAATACAAAGACTGTGCGAGCAAAATGGCCTATTAACACATTTTTGTTAACTTTACTGTATTTTAATCTGCGTTGGGGTTATATTTCATCTTATTTTGTAATTGATTCAGGCTTGGGCACGATTAGTTAAAAATGTAATCGATCAATAATTGAGGGAAATTTTGTGTAATCGATTATACTCATTTTTCTTCTCTAATTGATTGTAATTGATTACTTCATAACTTGCAATCGATAAATAATCAATAGCTTTATTTTTTTTTTCACTTAAATGCTGTAAAAAATCTTTAAGCTGATTTTCTTTAGAGTTAAAAGGGTATTTTCATTATGAATGATAATGAGACTTTATATTTCAATTTTAATCAGATGACATTTTATATTTACATTTTCCAGTGTCTATGCATGTGATAACACTACGTATCGATTTTGTACTATATAACTCATAAAGCCAAATTGAGGCGCCAGCGGGGTTTGCTTATTCATATTTAAACATGTAATCGTACGATGGTTTAAAATTATATAAATACAAGTAATAAGGAATCATTCTTTGAATATTATGAGGTGATAATTTCGGTCGGGGCATGATCAAATCTATCATAGTAGTAGTAGTAGTTTATTGGCGTATACATTACATACATAGTCATAGCATACAATTTAACAGTACTTTACAATAATTGTGGGTACAGGTGGGAGGCAGGTTATATAAATATATATAAAAGGTATAAAGTGGATGAAATAAATATATCAAAAAGACCAACAAAGCAGTAGTTATATATAAACTTAATTTACGTTTATTTACGTCTGATGGTAAAGTTGTCCCTCTTATTAAAAGATTCGCACACATATTTACCCAGGTTTTTTTTTTAACATAAAGCCCTTTGGGCTTTATTGGATTTGATCACGCCCGACCAATTCCTTATATCATTATTGTTTCTTAAAAAGATATGAAAGCTATAAATACTCAAAGAATGATTCCTTATTCCTTATATAACTTCGATTCTATTGCTGTTTAATATTCAACGTCAATGTAAAAGCAATATAGAGAGCTCACTCTTTCAAATTCTGTAAACAATCGGTTTTTTTAAGTTTACGAGTTTGGGTTAAAATCTTGACTTTGTAGTTTAAGTAGCTCTCATAATTATTCTATTGTAATCGATTTCTTGAAAATAAGAATGTGAATAAAATTTGATAATCAAGATAATATTGGCGATGTGAAAAGAAATTTGAGGAACCTTGCTTAATTATTTGAATGAATTATTTTTGGAGCTTGTAATTGCTCTCATTTAATAAATCTTTACTGGGGCTTGTTTAATTATTGTCTACACATTAGGATGGTCACATCGCATTAACTGCTTTGTGGATTCCTAACCAGAAACAAAATTAGTGACAGTTATACAACCTTTCGTCTCTTTCTAAGGCAAAATGGACACAAAATATGAGCCCCCTACTCTTTTTCACACACACACACACACACACACACACACACACACACACACACACACACACGTGGAAAATCAACAGGTAGCTCTTGTGATTTTTCTTATACACACTTGTTTAATTAATTAAAGATATCTGCAAGGAAGTGTAAAACATAAAATGAACAACTAATTATCTGATTATATGCTCATCGTCTCATTTGAACATTTTATATTTTTAGTGAAAATCGATAAATGATAATAATCAAATATAAATGATCTTATTCTATGAATTATATCAAGAATCTTCTTTCCTTAGTCTTTCCACGATATGATTGGGTTTTTTTATTTTACATTCTAAACAAAATTCATTCTTTGCATAAAAAACGATCTTTGTAGTAAGCTAATTCCTTGACGTCAAACATTTCAAATTGTTTGTCAATTAAAATGTCAAAGTAATCGTATGTAGGTCCCAAGTGGTTTAAAAAATATAAGCTAAATGACGATCTTTGGTTAACCCGAAAGTAAGGGCAGCAAAAACGGTTAAATTTTAATCAAATAATATAGAATTTTAGCACATTTATTTAGTTATAAGTTAGTAAACTTGAATTTAACATCATTGAATGAAATACAATTTTTCATATATGAACAATTTCGACACAAGTTATTAAAACATTATTATTCTCCAAAGCGAAAGTAGATTTTTCATTATCTAGCTAACTCACATTAATTTTGTTGATCATGTTGTCGAATGTAAGGTAACACTCTATCCACATTAATTTTGCGATGTTCCAAGTCCTCTTGTACACATTCCTTAAATTGAACAGAACAACAAAAGCATTCACAAAAGTAAATTTAAAAAAGCTGCTATAGATAGCAAACCGGTTAAGTAAACTGGTTCGCTGTCACTGATTACCAGCGCGCCTCGTATGATCAACTTGAATTTCCTAGCGGCAGCGTTTGGAATCAAGGGCAGGCTATCCAGTCTAACTGGTTATGAAAAAAATAAAACCCAAACAATGACATAAACTTGTTTAATCGATTAAATTCGATTTGAAAAATTCAGAATTCTTTTGTTTTTGTTTGTTTTGTTTGTTTTGTTTTGTTTTTTGTTTGTTTGGTTTTTTTTTTGGTTTTTTTTTTTTGGTTTTTTTTTTTGTTTCGTTTTGTTTTGTTTGTGTTTGTTTTTTTGTTTTTGTTTTTTTGTTTTTTGGTTTTTTAGCTCACCTGAGCTGAAAACTGAAGTGAGCTTTTTCTGATCACATTTTGTCTGTCGTCCGTCTATCTGTTTGTCTGTCTGTCCGTCTGTCCCTAAACTTTTCACATTTTCAACATCTTCTCAAGAACTACTAGTCAAATTTCAACCAAACTTAGCACAAATCATCCTTAGGCAAAAGGGATTTAAAGTTGTGTTTTACATAGGAATATATAGAGTTAATCTTTAACAATCTTCTTCTCAAAATCTAATTAGCCAGGAAAGCTGAAACTTGTGTGGAAGCATACTTAGGTTATGAAAATTCAAAGTTTTGAACATAATGATCCCCGGGGGTAGGGTGGGGCCACAACGGGGGGTCGCATAATTACATAGGAATATATAGATCAAATTTTTAAAAATCTTCTTCTCAAAAACTAATCGGCCAGGAAAGCTGAAACTTGTGTGGAGGCATCCTCAGGTTATGAAAATTCAAAGTTGTGAAAATCATGATCCCCGGGGATAGGGTGGGGCCACAACGAGGGGGTCACAATTTTACATAGGAATATTTAGATCAATTTTTTAAAAATATCTTCTCAGAAACTAATCGGCCAGGAAAGCTGAAACTTGTGTGGAAGCATTGTCAGATAGTGTAAATTCAAAGTTGTGAAAATCATGACCCCCCGGGGATAGGGTGGGGCCACAACGGGGGGGTCACATTTTTACATAGGAATATATAGATCAAATCTTTTTCTCAGAACATATCAGCCAGGAAAGCTGAAACTTGTGTGGAAGCATCCTCAGGTTATGAAAATCCAATGCTGTGAAAATAATGACCCCCGCGGATAGGGTGGGGCCACAACGGGGGGGGGGGGGTCACAATTTGAAATAGGAATATATAGAGTAAATATTTAAAAATCTTCTTCTCAAAAATTAATCATCCAGGAAAGCTGAAACTTGTGTTGAAGCATTCTTAGGTAGTGTAGATTCAAAGTTGTGAAAATCATGACCCCTGGGAGTAGGGTAGGGCCACATTGGAGGGGGTTGTTAAAGTTTTACATAGGAATATATAGAGTAAATCTTTAAAATCTTCTTCTCAAAAACTAATCAGCCAGATGATTCTTTATATTTGTTAAGACTTTGGTTCCAGGACAATTCTTCGGCCTCACAAGAAGGTTCAGACTTTGATGTAGCTTTATATCCCATATATAAATAATTGTTAAGGATCTTTTTGAGAACTGCAATACTCAACATGTGATATGACTATAAAATCATCCTGTTAGAAAAAGGACTAATGATTATAAAGATAAGAATATCCAGGGGGAAATGGATTTTATTTATACAGGATCAACATGTATTATTGTACATTGTCCAGATAGAATGACTCCATTAAGGGTGTTGTTTACTCAGGATTTGAGTTCTCAAATTCGGATTGTTATAAAGTTCAATGTAATGAGTAAAATTTGTTCTAAACAAAAAAAGTATTAATAAAATGAATTATTATTGACAAAACATTTGATATTTTTACTTTATTACGTAATTAGGCTCAAACAAAAATAGACTTTTAGCCAAACAGAGGAAATTCGGACTAAATTTTGCAGATTTTGTTTTCCGCTAAAACATTTTTGGAAGTACTCTAATATTGAAAGTTAAGATTTTATATTTTAGTCTATATAATTTTTCATATTTTCTGCTGGTTTTACCTCGCTTATTCATTAAAATAATTGTATGGCACGAATTGCGAAAATATTAAAAAATGCTTAAAAACGATAAAAGACACCATATCTCAAAATTTTGATCATTTACCTAATATAAATTTTATGCCAACAGAATAAGGACAATATAAGTAGTTCAATGCTATAAATGTTTTTGTATTATCATCATTCAATTTTTTGTAAACTTAGATCAAAAATGGGTAGGAATTTGAAAACTGATAGAGGAAATTCGGACTGGAATATTTTTTCAAATTGTAGCTGAAATCTTAATGTTTTGTACCTATTTAGTGCCACTGCCATCCATAAAATGTATTACATTTTTTAAAGTGCTTTATTATTTGAAATATATTTACAATTAAGAAAATGTCAATTGTAGTGTAAAATTTTATGGGATTTTTCTTGATTTTTCAAAAAATATTCAATGGCCATTTACTCAAAAAGTAGGTCATTGACCTACTTTTTTGAAAGTGAAAAATAACACTACAATCAAAGGTCTATAACATACAATAGATGGGGTTTCATTATCATCAGTGGAATTTTTTTTCATTCTGAGTAAACGTCATCCTTAAGTTGATTTTATCATATCTAGTGTTCCTCAGGTGAGCGATGTGGCCCGTGGGCCTCTTGTTTATTGTTTGTTTGTATGGTTTTGTTTTTGTTTTGGGTTTTTTTTGTTTTGTTTTTTTTTGGGGGGGGGGGTGGCTTACAAAGAATAATGCTTAATAATTTTAAAGTTTGGTATATTCTTAGGAGATAATTTTATTGAATGTGTACCACTTAAAAACTGTGTAATGATTTGAAATTACTTGTTTACAAAAGAATTTCCTCTGATTAACAAAAATCAACGTTTTCAAAAATAAACAATATCACGTAATATTATCCAAAACGAAAGTATAATTTTTTTCTTATTTTGTTTACTCACATTATCTTTACCGTATAATGTTGGACATTCCATATCTATATTATCTGTGCGTGTTCTAAATTTCTGAAAAAATAGCAGGATGCCCAAAGGCCTTAACGATCACCTGAGTACCATAACCCCCAATATACAGACCTGTCGAGGAGTCTCATATATATGCATTAGATTGGAAAATAAAGCTCAAATCAATACAATTTTACTGCTAAAAAGTATTTCCTTACGAAAAACAATAACAAAACCAACAATTTTAGGGTTTAAACACATTACTTATTCCGATATATTGTAGGTTTACGCGTAAATAAAACCGATCTAGTTTAAGGTAATCAACTTCCGAAGATGCTTCGTAGTGCGCGCGCTGCTGATAACGAAGATTACAGAATGTCTGCAAGCATGGACACCGAAAATGTGAGTTTTTAAAAGTTTTTTTTTTTAATGAAACATTGTATAAAAACATCTGTTATGTAATTAGGCATTAAATGTGATACAATAAACATTTAGTGAAGCTGTAAATAAAAAATTGCTTCAAATACGGGTCTTGTGTTTCTCAGCCTTTAAAGGGGCCCAAAACGGGGAAAATGTAATAGAAAACAATACGATAATTTGACCACTGGTACCTGAATTTTAATCAATCGGTCGCTCATTAAGCCAAATATAAAAAAAAATATACCTCCTCTAATTTATAAATACACCTGCATTTATATATAGAGAGGAGGTAGATTTTTTTTTATATTTGGCTTACTTTTGAGCGACTGATTGATATAAATTAAGGTGTCTGTGATTTGACCTACATTATTTATGCATTATATACCTGACTCATTGTTTATGGCGAAATATTTGAAGATAAATTGTATAACTCAGTCTGTATAAAAAAAGTGAATTGATAAATGAAATGTAAGCATATGAAAACAACTTAATATATTTGTGTAGAATTGACAAATCACTAGGCCTATTTTTTGGGAGTTGATTTTAATCAACTCTCCTATGCAGTTACTCAGACAAACCGAAAGTGAAAGTGTTTCGACCTCAGCACAAATCATAGCTGCTGACAAGACTTAGTTCTTGAAAATAATTGATAAAATCGATGTAATGTATGCTAAATCATTGTTTTTTAAGGAAAATTATTTATAAAGACCTTGAAAATAGTCAGATTTTAAATGGTACGAACAATTTAGATATTTTTTTTGTAGTCGTATGTATTCCTACGCCAGAGATCAATATAGTCTCGTTCAACTCGACGCTCGGCTGTCTCCGTAAATTTCCGACAAGCAGAGAGTCTCTCTTGCTTGTCGGAGATTACGGTGTCAGCCGAGCATTTGGTTGAACGAGACTAGAGTTGAGTATTGCTTGGATACATACAATTAACGAGAAATATTTCTATTACTGATACATAGTTTGATTAAATTGATTTTTCTTTAAATATTATTTAGCATGATTCATATGGGGGTTTATCGACAAGTCCAAAAATTCATATGATAGAAATGTGCTTAATTCAATTACAAATTAGAAACTACATGTACTTGTCATGCAAAATAACATATCATTGATTTTAAAATAAATAAACATCGACAAAATCAACTCCCGTCAGTTCTTCAGTACTTTGTTTATAACTAACATTATAGTTTTGATATTCCATAAAAATGCTATCTAAAATTGCAATTCCGTTGACTGATTATTTAGGCCTATTTCATATGAAAATTAAAATAAACAATGGCATAGATGTTGCAGACATCTGAAGAGGAACATATTAGATGTGATGTAGATAGAGTGGTACGGTGGCAAGGAGGCAATGGTCAAAGAAGAGTAAGGAGAGTAGGGCACATGCCTAGAGGTAGAGGGTTGATAACGCGTCAAAGTCGTGGACGTGGTGGACGAGATCAGACCCCCAACAGAGCTGAAATAGCAGCAACTGCCAGAGTAGAAAGATATTTATAATAAGATGGTGCGAAGATGTGTTGTCGGCGGGTGCAGTTACACCAACAGCCATTCCTCTCTGCACGAGTTTCCAACTAAAGTCAAGCTAACTGCCAATAAGCTACCTGCCAATAACGAATTTTAATGTATTTTTATCGATTATGAGTTAAAATTTTTCGAACCGATTGCATAAAATAGAAATTTGAAACGGCTCATAGCACCCAAACTAGGAGGTGTGTCTGAGACCGGACCCTCGGGGTTACGGGTGTCCCCTGCCGGAATCCGGTCTCAAAAGGGGCCATATTGATACCAATTCCCGGCGCCGGAGCGCTGAGTTGACCCTATCAAACAGGTTCAATAGATAAAGATAGGGTCTCTATACAGGGCGCCTAGCGCCCAAAATAGAAAGTGTGCCATATAGCTGAGACCGGATCTCTGGGGGTACAGGTGTCCCCTGCCGGAATCCGGTCTCAAAAGGGGCGATATTGACACCAATTCCCGGCGCCGGAGCGCTGAGTTGACCCTATCATACAGGTTCCATAGATAAAGATACGGTCTCTATACAGGGCGCCTAGCGCCCAAACTAAGAAGTGTGCCATCTAGCTGAGACCGAATCTCTATGGGTACGGATGTCCACTGACGGTATTCGATCTCAAAAGGGGCCATATTGACACCGATTCCTGGCGCCAGGGCGCTGATTTGACCCTATCATACAGGTTCAATACATTATTGTAGGGTCTCTAAACAGGGTGCCTACACCAAAACTAGGAAGTGTGTCATCTAGAACCTCGGAGGAACGGGTGTCCCCTGACGGAATCCGGTCTCAAAAAGGGGCAATATAAGCACCGATTTTCGGTGCCAGGGCGCTGGATTGACCCTATTATACCGGTTCCATACATTATTGTAGGGTCAATATACAGGGCGCCTACGCCCAAACTAGGAAGTGTGCCATCTAGCTGAGATCTAGCGGGGATATGGGTGTCTCCTGACGGTATTCGGTCTCATTAGGGGCCATATAGACACCGTTTTCTGGCGCCAGAGCGCTGGGTTGACCCTATCTTTATGGTTTCATACTTTGGATAGTGTCTCTATACATGGAGCCTAGAGCCCAAACTAGGAAGTGTGCCATCTAGCTTAGACCGGATCCCAGGTAGTACAGTTGTCTCCTGACAGATTTTGGTCTCAAAAGGGTCATCAAGGAGCTAACTTTTGGCGCCAGGGCGCTGAGTAGAAATTATCATAAAGGTTTCATACTTTAAAAAGGGTCTCTATACAGGACGCCTACGCCTAAACTAGGAGGTGTGCCAATTTGCTGAGACCGGATCCTCGGGGGATACGGATGTTTTCTGACGGAATTCAGTCTCAAAAAGGGCATTATAAGCACCAATTTCCGGCTCAAGGGCGCTTAGTTGACCCTAGCATAAAGGTTTAATTAACTCAGGTTGAGTCATTAAACAGTGCTGAGACTAAATCCTCGGGGATACGGGTGTCTCCTGGCGGGAACTGGTGTAAAAAAGGGGCGATAAAGCCATCTAAGGGCACTGAGTTTACCTTATCATACATGTTCCAAACATGATTGTAGAATCCCTAGACAGGGCGCCTAGCGCCCAGACTAGGAAGTGTGCCATCTAGCTGAGACCGGACCCTCGGGGAAACAGGTGTCCCCCGACAGAATCCGGTCTCAAAAGGGGCGATATAAGCACCAATTTCGGGCGCCATGGCGCCGAGTTGACCCTATCATATAGGTTCCATAGATTAAGATATAATCTCTATACAGGGCGCCTAGCGCCAAAACTACGAAGTGTGCAACCTACAGTACTGATCAGACCTAACCTAACACCAGAGTAAACCCCTACTAAACCCCGGGTTTACTTTTTGGGTTTACTTTTTGGGCATACTTGGGGCTTACTGTGGGTTTACATTTTTGAAAATTTGTGTCCACTCGGGGTTTACTTTGGGTTTACTCGGGGTTTACTTTGGGTTTACTTTGAAACTGCTTTTGATGTCAACTGTATGCACTGAAGTGTGAAGCAGACCCGTCTTTTATCTTGCCATCCTACTGCCTGTAATTCCTACCCTTTGTATATTCCGAATACACAGTTATCGTCTGCTTTCAGGTGTATACTTCTGACTGGGTTTACTCTCTGTGTCCACTTTGGGTTTACTCTGGGTCCACTCTAGTAAACCCGAAGTAAACTCAGAGTAAACCCAGAAGGTAAACACAGGGTTTAATTGGGGTTAACCTTCTGTTAGGTTGGGTCTGATCGGTACTGTAGCTGAGACCGAACCCTCGGGGGTACGGATGTCCCCTGATCGATTCCGGTCTCAAAAAGGGGCCATATTGACACCGATTCCTGGAGCCAGGGCGCTGAGTTGACCCTATCATATAAGTTAAATAGATTAAGATACGGTCTTTATACAGGGCGCCTAGCGCCCAAAATAGGAGGTGTGCCATCTAGCTGACACCGGATTCGCAGGGGTACAGGTTTACACTGACGGTATTCGATCTCAAAAGAGGCCATATTGACACCGATTCCTGGCGCCAGGACTTTGAGTTGACCCTATCATACAACTTCCATACATTAAGATAGGGTTTCTATACAGGGCGCCTAAACTAAAAGATGTGCCATCACGCTAAGACTGGATCCTCGGGTGCACGGGTGCCCCTTGATGGAATCGGGTCTCAAAAAGGGGACATATTGACACCGATACCTAGCGCCAGGGCGCTTAGTTGACCCTATCATACAGATACAATACATTATTGAAGGGTATCTATACAGGGCGACTAGCGCCAAGATAAGGAGTTGTGCCATCTAGCTGAGACCAGATCCTCGAAGGAACGGGTGTCCCCTGACGGAATCCGGTCTCAAAAAGGGGCGATATAAGCACTGATATCCGGTGCCATGGCACTGAGTTGACCCTATAATACAGGATTAATATATTAAGATAGGGGTTTCTATACAGGGTGCGTAGCGCTTAAACTAGTAAGTTTGCCGTCTAGCTGAGACCAGATCCTCAGGGTTAAAGGTATCCCTGACGGAATTCGGTCTCCAAAAGGGCCATATTGACACCGATTCCTTAAGCCAGGGCGCTGAGTTGACCCTATCATACAGATTCCATACACTATTGTAGGGTCTGTAATCAGGGCGTCTTGTGCCAAAACTGGGAAGCGTGCCATCTACCTGAGACCGGATCCTCAAGGGTAAAGATGTCCCAAGACGAAATCCGGTCTCAAAAAGGGGCCAGATTGACACCGATTCCTGGCGCCAGGGGGCTGGGTTAACCCTTTCATAACGTTCCATACATTATCGTAAGGTCTCTATACAGGGCGCCTAGCGCCAAAACTAGGAGGTGTGCCATCAAGCCAAGACCGAATCCTCGGGTTCACGGGTGTCTCCTGACGGAATCCGGTCTCAAAAGGGTCATATTGACAATGATTCTTGACGCCAGTGCGCTGAATGAACTTTAGCATATATGTTTCATACATTATTGTAGGGTCTCTATACAGGGCGCCTAGCACCCAAACTAGGAAGTGTGTCATCTAGCTGAGACAAGATCCTCAGGAGTTCGGTTGTCCCCTGATGGAATCCGATCTCAAAAGGGGTCATATTGACACTGATTCCTGGAGCCAGTGCGCTGAGTTGACCCTATCATACAGGTTCAAAACAATAAGATAGGGTCTCTATTCAGGGTGCAAAGCACCCAAACTAGGAGGTGTGCCATCTAGCTGAGAACGGGCGCTCTGGAAAACTGGTATCCCACGATGGAATCCTGTCTCGAAAGGGGCGATATAAGCACCAATTTCCGGCGCCAGGGCACTGAGTTGACCCTTTCATACAAGGTTCATACATTATTGTAGGGTCAACATACAGTGCGCCTAGCGCCAAAACTAAAAGGTGAGCCATCTAGCTGAGACTAGACCCTTGTGGGTAGAGGTGTTCCCTGACGGAACCTAGTCTGAAAAGGGGCTATATTGACACTGATTCCCGGCGCACTGGGGCGCTGAGTTTACCCTATCATACAAGTTGCATAGATTAAGATAGGGTCTCTATACAGGGCGCCTAGCACCCAAAATAGTAGGTATGCCATCTAGCTGACACCGGATTCTCGGGGGTATGGGTTTCCACTGACGGTATTCGATCTAAAATGGGGCCATATTGACACTGATTCCTGGCGCCAGGACTCCGAATTGACCATATCATACAGGTTCCATACATTAAGATAGTGTCTTTTACAGGGCGCCTAAACTAAGAGTTGTGCCATCACGCCAAGGCCTGATCCTCGGATGCTCGGGTGTCCCCTGATGGAATCGGATCTCAAAAAGGGGAAATATTGACACCGATACCTGGCGCCAGGGCGCTGAGTTGACCCTATCATGCAAGGTTCAATACATTATTGTAGGGTATCTATACAGGGCGACTAGCGCCCAGATAAGGAGTTGTGCCATCTAGCTGAGACCAGATCCTCGAAGAACAGGTGTCCCCTGAAGGAATTCGGTCTGAAAAAGGGGCGATATAAGCACTGATATCCGGCGCCATAGCGCTGAGTTGACCCTATAATGCAGGATCCATGTATTAAGATAAAGTTACAGGGTGCGTAGCGCTTAAACTAGGAAGTGTGCCATCTAGCTGAGACAAGATCCTCGGGGGTAGGGGTGTCCCCTGACGGAATCCGGTCTCCAAAAGGGTCATATTGACACCGATTCCTTAAGCCAGGGCGCTGAGTTTATCCTATCATACAGGTTCCATACACTATTGTAGGGTATCTATACAGGGCGCAAAGCACCCAAACAAGGAGGTGTGCCATCTAGCTGAGACCGGACCCTCGGACGTACGGGTGTCCCCTGACGGAATCCGGTCTCAAAAGGGGTTATATAGGCACCTCTTTCTGGCGCCATGGCGCTGAGTTGACCCTATCATACAGGTTCCATATATTAAGATGTATAGGGTCTTTATACAGGGCGCGTAGCGCCAAAACTAGGAGGTGTGCCATCAAGCCAAGACCGGATTCTTGGGTGCACGGGTGTCCCCTGATGGAATCTGGTCTAAAAAGGGGCCATATTGACAATGATTCTTGGAGCCAGGGCGCTGAATTAACTTTATCATACATGTTCCATACATTATTGAAGGGTCTCTATACAGGGCGCCTAGCGCCAAAACTAGGCAGTATGCCAAGTAGCTGAGACCAGATCCTCAGGGGTTCGGGTGTTCCCTGATGGAATCCGGTCCCAAAAGGGGTCATATTGACACTGATTCATGGAGCCAGGGCGCTGAGTTGACCCTATCATACTGGTTCCATTCAATAAGATAGGGTCTCTTTTCAGGTTGCCTAGCGCCCAAACTAGGAGGTGTGCCACAAGGCAGAGACCGGATCCTCGGGGGTACGGGTGTGTCCTGACAAAATCCGGTTTAAAAAGGGGCGATATAAGCACCAATTTCCGGCGCCAGGGCACTGATTTGACCCTATCATACAGGGTCCATACATTATTGTAGGGTCAATATACAGGGCGCATAGCGCCCAAACTAGGAGATGTGCCATCTAGCTGAGACTAGACCCTCAAAGGTACGGGTGTTTCCTGATGGAACCCGGTCTCAAAAGGGGCCATATTGACACCGATTTCTGGCGCCGGGACGCTGAGTGGATCCTATCATACAGGTTCCAAAGATTAAGATAGGGTCTCTATACAGGGCGCCTAGTGCCCAAACTAGGAAGTTTTCCATCTAGCTGAGACCGGATTCTCGGGGGTATTGGTGTTTACTGACGGTATTCGATCTCAAAAGCGGCCAATTTACACCGATTCCTGGCGCCGGGGCGCTGAGGTGTCCCTTTCATACAGTTTCCATACATTATTGTAGGATCTCTAAACAACGCAGTACAGTTAAGGCGGCCAATAAAAATATCGGCAAATTTTTGTGATGAAAACACGTATACTTTAGTTTGACTGGCATGTCCTTTTTAAAATCAATAACAGTTACTCAAATGCAATATATTTCTAAAATATATATATAACAGTACAATATTTTATGTTCATAGTGGTCACTTGATATGGCAGTTGCATGGTACAAGAAGATGTATTTGTGGGTTTGAGGTCATTTAAAAAATTCAATATTGCGAGGGCATAATCATGTCAAAATTCACAACTGAATAATAAAATAACTTGATGTTATATCGTAGATTTCGTAAAACGGTGCGAACTTTATAAGATAAGAATATAAGTTAGTAGAAACCGTAATTTATAATGCATATGTTGAAAATTTTGAAGGTCAAAGGGTTATTTTTATTAAAAAATAATTAATTTGTAAGATTTTACAAGGATCGTAGAAGTTTTTAAGTTACATAGCATATTTGAAATTCACATGTAAAAGTTTGCCATGATCAGGTAAGTTTATGTCCTTGCAATTAAGAGATTTATTAAGGTCTCAGCTTTAAGATATACGATATTTTATTCAAAACAGAGGTTGCTTCTTTATACGATGCATACTTTTAACAAAATGAAAATAAGACTATTTTATTATAGGTAGCATTCTACTTAATGTTAAACAAAATATCCATTTATAATTTTCCGTTTATCTATGACAATTATTTTTTCTTCGCTATAAAACTGCATGAGAGCCTACAACGACTTAACTTAATGCGTCATTTGGAAGCATATGACGTCATATTTTGTAGTACAGCGAGAACGACATCTCGCTTATTTTTCAGTGTGTACGATAAAACGGACATCAAAATTGTAAGTAATAGCATTTGATGTTTTCGATTAAAACATTAGTATAAGTTAGTTTTGCTAATAAATAGATTGATAAGTACTTTCGAGGTTTGTAATATACTGTGATGTCATAATGCACATTTCCCGTACTTTTTGCATGAACGGAGTTTATTGACAGCCTTAACTGTGCTGCAAAGTTGCCTACACCCAAACTAGGAAGTGTGCCATCTAGCTGAGACCGGATCCTCGGGGGTACGGGTGTCTCCTGACGGAATCCGGTCTCAAAAGGGTCATATTGACAATGATTCTTGACGCCAGTGCGCTGAATGAACTTTAGCATATATGTTTCATACATTATTGTAGGGTCTCTATACAGGGCGCCTAGCACCCAAACTAGGAAGTGTGTCATCTAGCTGAGACAAGATCCTCAGGAGTTCGGTTGTCCCCTGATGGAATCCGATCTCAAAAGGGGTCATATTGACACTGATTCCTGGAGCCAGTGCGCTGAGTTGACCCTATCATACAGGTTCAAAACAATAAGATAGGGTCTCTATTCAGGGTGCAAAGCACCCAAACTAGGAGGTGTGCCATCTAGCTGAGAACGGGCGCTCTGGAAAACTGGTATCCCACGATGGAATCCTGTCTCGAAAGGGGCGATATAAGCACCAATTTCCGGCGCCAGGGCACTGAGTTGACCCTTTCATACAAGGTTCATACATTATTGTAGGGTCAACATACAGTGCGCCTAGCGCCAAAACTAAAAGGTGAGCCATCTAGCTGAGACTAGACCCTTGTGGGTAGAGGTGTTCCCTGACGGAACCTAGTCTGAAAAGGGGCTATATTGACACTGATTCCCGGCGCACTGGGGCGCTGAGTTTACCCTATCATACAAGTTGCATAGATTAAGATAGGGTCTCTATACAGGGCGCCTAGCACCCAAAATAGTAGGTATGCCATCTAGCTGACACCGGATTCTCGGGGGTATGGGTTTCCACTGACGGTATTCGATCTAAAATGGGGCCATATTGACACTGATTCCTGGCGCCAGGACTCCGAATTGACCATATCATACAGGTTCCATACATTAAGATAGTGTCTTTTACAGGGCGCCTAAACTAAGAGTTGTGCCATCACGCCAAGGCCTGATCCTCGGATGCTCGGATGTCCCCTGATGGAATCGGATCTCAAAAAGGGGAAATATTGACACCGATACCTGGCGCCAGGGCGCTGAGTTGACCCTATCATGCAAGGTTCAATACATTATTGTAGGGTATCTATACAGGGCGACTAGCGCCCAGATAAGGAGTTGTGCCATCTAGCTGAGACCAGATCCTCGAAGAACAGGTGTCCCCTGAAGGAATTCGGTCTGAAAAAGGGGCGATATAAGCACTGATATCCGGCGCCATAGCGCTGAGTTGACCCTATAATGCAGGATCCATGTATTAAGATAAAGTTACAGGGTGCGTAGCGCTTAAACTAGGAAGTGTGCCATCTAGCTGAGACAAGATCCTCGGGGGTAGGGGTGTCCCCTGACGGAATCCGGTCTCCAAAAGGGCCATATTGACACCGATTCCTTAAGCCAGGGCGCTGAGTTTATCCTATCATACAGGTTCCATACACTATTGTAGGGTATCTATACAGGGCGCAAAGCACCCAAACAAGGAGGTGTGCCATCTAGCTGAGACCGGACCCTCGGACGTACGGGTGTCCCCTGACGGAATCCGGTCTCAAAAGGGGTTATATAGGCACCTCTTTCTGGCGCCATGGCGCTGAGTTGACCCTATCATACAGGTTCCATATATTAAGATGTATAGGGTCTTTATACAGGGCGCGTAGCGCCAAAACTAGGAGGTGTGCCATCAAGCCAAGACCGGATTCTTGGGTGCACGGGTGTCCCCTGATGGAATCTGGTCTAAAAAGGGGCCATATTGACAATGATTCTTGGAGCCAGGGCGCTGAATTAACTTTATCATACATGTTCCATACATTATTGAAGGGTCCCTATACAGGGCGCCTAGCGCCAAAACTAGGCAGTATGCCAAGTAGCTGAGACCAGATCCTCAGGGGTTCGGGTGTTCCCTGATGGAATCCGGTCCCAAAAGGGGTCATATTGACACTGATTCATGGAGCCAGGGCGCTGAGTTGACCCTATCATACTGGTTCCATTCAATAAGATAGGGTCTCTTTTCAGGTTGCCTAGCGCCCAAACTAGGAGGTGTGCCACAAGGCAGAGACCGGATCCTCGGGGGTACGGGTGTGTCCTGACAAAATCCGGTTTAAAAAGGGGCGATATAAGCACCAATTTCCGGCGCCAGGGCACTGATTTGACCCTATCATACAGGGTCCATACATTATTGTAGGGTCAATATACAGGGCGCATAGCGCCCAAACTAGGAGATGTGCCATCTAGCTGAGACTAGACCCTCAAAGGTACGGGTGTTTCCTGATGGAACCCGGTCTCAAAAGGGGCCATATTGACACCGATTTCTGGCGCCGGGACGCTGAGTGGATCCTATCATACAGGTTCCAAAGATTAAGATAGGGTCTCTATACAGGGCGCCTAGTGCCCAAACTAGGAAGTTTTCCATCTAGCTGAGACCGGATTCTCGGGGGTATTGGTGTTTACTGACGGTATTCGATCTCAAAAGCGGCCAATTTACACCGATTCCTGGCGCCGGGGCGCTGAGGTGTCCCTTTCATACAGTTTCCATACATTATTGTAGGATCTCTAAACAACGCAGTACAGTTAAGGCGGCCAATAAAAATATCGGCAAATTTTTGTGATGAAAACACGTATACTTTAGTTTGACTGGCATGTCCTTTTTAAAATCAATAACAGTTACTCAAATGCAATATATTTCTAAAATATATATATAACAGTACAATATTTTATGTTCATAGTGGTCACTTGATATGGCAGTTGCATGGTACAAGAAGATGTATTTGTGGGTTTGAGGTCATTTAAAAAATTCAATATTGCGAGGGCATAATCATGTCAAAATTCACAACTGAATAATAAAATAACTTGATGTTATATCGTAGATTTCGTAAAACGGTGCGAACTTTATAAGATAAGAATATAAGTTAGTAGAAACCGTAATTTATAATGCATATGTTGAAAATTTTGAAGGTCAAAGGGTTATTTTTATTAAAAAATAATTAATTTGTAAGATTTTACAAGGATCGTAGAAGTTTTTAAGTTACATAGCATATTTGAAATTCACATGTAAAAGTTTGCCATGATCAGGTAAGTTTATGTCCTTGCAATTAAGAGATTTATTAAGGTCTCAGCTTTAAGATATACGATATTTTATTCAAAACAGAGGTTGCTTCTTTATACGATGCATACTTTTAACAAAATGAAAATAAGACTATTTTATTATAGGTAGCATTCTACTTAATGTTAAACAAAATATCCATTTATAATTTTCCGTTTATCTATGACAATTATTTTTTCTTCGCTATAAAACTGCATGAGAGCCTACAACGACTTAACTTAATGCGTCATTTGGAAGCATATGACGTCATATTTTGTAGTACAGCGAGAACGACATCTCGCTTATTTTTCAGTGTGTACGATAAAACGGACATCAAAATTGTAAGTAATAGCATTTGATGTTTTCGATTAAAACATTAGTATAAGTTAGTTTTGCTAATAAATAGATTGATAAGTACTTTCGAGGTTTGTAATATACTGTGATGTCATAATGCACATTTCCCGTACTTTTTGCATGAACGGAGTTTATTGACAGCCTTAACTGTGCTGCAAAGTTGCCTACACCCAAACTAGGAAGTGTGCCATCTAGCTGAGACCGGATCCTCGGGGGTACGGATGTCCCCTGACGGAGTTTGGTCTCAAAAGGGGCGATATAAGCACCGATTTTCGGTGCCAGGGCACTGAGTTGACCCTATCATACACGTTCCATACATTATTGTAGGGTCAATATACAGGGCGCCTACGCCCAAACTAGGAAGTGTGCCATCTAGCCGAGACCGGATCCTCTGGGATATGGGTGTCTACTAACGGTATTTGGTCTCATAAGGGGGGATATAGGCACCGATTTCTGGCGCCAGGGCGCTGAGTTGACCTATCATTATGCTTTCATATTTTGGATAAGGTCTCTGAACAACTTCATTTGTGTTTTGACCTTAACCAAACCCCATCAAGGTTACATGTAGATCTTCGATATCATTTTAAAGTATTTTAACCTCTGGATAGATTGAAAATTACCAGGAATAGGACACATTTATGAAAAGATTTAAATCATAGTACGAATGCAAAAAATTGTTTGCTACGAAAGACGAATAGGGCCACTTTAAAAATATTTTAATCTCGTAATTAGGAGAAACGATCTCGTTATTACGAGTTATTTATCTCGTTATTACAAGTTAATTATCTCGTTATTACGAGAAAAGATCTCGTTATCACGAGTTAAATATCTCGTTATTACGAGAAGAAATCTCGTTATTACGAGAAGAAATCTCGTGATTACGAAAAATCAAAATAATTTAGATATCGAAAGTTAGAGAAAAATCGTGCTAGGTTATGGAATTTGGCAGCCTACAGTTGGCTGTCGTACATGGAATTCCATTATGTCTGCAAGAACTCGATTTTTTAAACTTTTTTTCTCCATTTGTTTCATTTTTTTGTTCAGAAAACAATTAAGTTTGCGGCTGTTCGTTTGATGCTTGCGAAAGTTTTTTCTACCATCGCCATCTCAAATTTGTTTGGCTCTCCTTGTCGGGTTGCATTTTCATAAAACTGAAATATTATACAGCAAACTACGAAAGACGAATAGAGCCACAAAAAAAATATTCTTATCTCGTAATTACGAGAAAAGATCTCGTTATTACGAGTTAATTTTCTCGTTAATACGAGAAAATATCTCATTATTACGAGTTTATTTTCTCGTTATTAAGAGAAAAGATGGCTTTATTACGAGATAATTTTCTCGTTAGTACGAGAAAAGATGTCGTTATTACGAGAAAAGATCTATATAAAATGGTGCGTTTCTGAGAAGAATTCAACTGGATCACCCTTTCAGTCTATCTTTTTCATTCCAGAAACATTGATTCAATTTGATTAATATTTCAAAATAACAACGATCATTATTCATTAATTTCTACAGATCAAAGTGATCGGATTTGTCATTTATCTTATATGAACAAGCATTCTGAGAGTATTGCATAAGCAATACACGTCGTTTATCGGGTTGTGGAAATTGTGAAAACAATGCACTGTTATGAAGAATATCGAACTCGAACATTAAAAAATTGGAATATAAAAAAATCATTTTCTAAAAAATATGTCAACCAGACGCTACAAAAGTGTAAACTTGATCTGTAGTTTGACATTTTGAAGCTGTAAATCGTTAAATAAGGCAGATGTTTTTATAAATAAACTATAGTTGCCGAAAGGAAAAGAATGTAAAAAAACTAAAATATAAGCATTAAATCATTATTATGTGAAAGATGTATTCTCATAACTGCAACGGCGAGTGCAAACAAATTTTCATAACGCGCTAGCGCGCGTTCTTCAATTCATATGCATACATCAGCTTTATAACACATCAGTTGTGATTGTTAAAATACAAAAGATTTGATTTTAAGGCAAAGTTAAAATTTATTATAGCGGTTTTGGCACCTGGTGCATGAACACTGTAAGACGAAAAAATGTCAACATATTTCAGGATGAATAAAAGCTATCTAACGGTACATTATATTCTAATTTTTGTGCCTCCTTAATATTATTTGCCAACGTTTTAAAATTGATATTAGTCTTTATTCCTTAAAATGGGCAAAATGACCATAAAGGTAAGAGCCAGAGCCTTTGGAATGTTATTGTTTGGATAGTTCATAAGACAGGTTTTATTCAATTTAAATCTGCTGTTTATTTTGTTCTCGACATTGTGTTAAATACAAATCAATCCGAAGAAAAGGTTGTTTTTACACAGGTTTTCTCTTCCATAAGTGTATCTTCATTTCTTTCTTCAACCTAAAACATTCTGAATGCTCGGTGCAAAATCCATCCAATTCGGAAGTGTTCGTGATATCCAGCAAAGTTTAAGGTCTCGGATCTCAGCCAACGTTCAAGGTCAATTCATCATTATTAACTACTTGAAAGTTAAGAAGTGGAATTCAGTCACCCGTCATCAAGACCAAGACAAACATATGCTGGTTTTTTTTTCATAAAGTAAAAACTTATTACTGGGTGAACACTTTGTGCTTTGGTGTATTTACATTAAGGGTATGTTCTGAATGAAATATATGCTAATGTTTTGCCATATTGTTTGAGGTATTTGTGTGAAGTACTACTAGTTCGACATTGTTATAATTCAGCAACTTAAAAAAAATCAATACTATATAAACATGTGGAACACATTAATCATTCCCATTACCGGCCGACAGAAGTTGGCCAGTTATACGATATGAAAGTGGGAAAAGTGACTGTTTCTTCGGAGCTTTGAAGTCGAGTTAAAAAACTCCAAGGCTTTTCTTTTCTTAAAAAGAGCAAGTGTTTGTTCGAGAACAATAATGAAACAAAAATGATAATAAAACGTAAAAGTAAAATAAATTATATTGTGTTTCTTTGCATTTTACTTAGTAAGATTTATTAATAGGCTCATGTACACAATTTTGTCCATATTTATGAAATTCCATATACGATAGCCAACTTAAGCAGCCAACTGCTTGCTGCCTACTGCCAACTGCTTACTGCTTACTGAGCCAACTGCTTACTGATAATTGCTTGTATACGGTCTTGTCTCAGAAATAAATGCATTTAAGTGGAAGACAGTTTAATTAATGTTTCTGACTATATTTCGATCTTATAACGGAACAGGTCTGGTGGTCTATGTTAACCATTTTGAACATTCATCTCTTTTCATTTTTAAAGCGCTAAGCATAGCTCAGCGCTTTATTGTCGTTAGACTTCTACTTCCGGTGCATCGAATAACTGCCCCTATGAGCAGAAATATACATTATTTAAACTGGTTGGGGAAACAGTTTCATGGGTTTACGCGCATAACTGTAAGGGCTATTGTGAATATCTAATGTGCAGGGCTTACGTACATCATTGCAGGGGCTGCTACGCAGTGATTATAGTCAGCATTCGGGCTCATTAAATAAGTTGAGGTAAAACTTCAAATGCGCTTGCGTAAATTGGAATTCTGGGAAGGAATTACTAGACAGTCCGTGTTAGAGAAATTCGAAGAATTATGAAACTGGTCAGTTTTAGGACAAACTGCGCATCGTCGCAGTGTAGTCTCTTGTCACCTAAAATGTATATTCCAGTGGCTGAGTTTCTTAGCTTTTTAAAAAGCTAACCTTGTGAGTGCATAAACAGAAGCTGGAATGTAGAAAAATCAAAACGACTTGTAAATAGTCAAATATTGTTCTTCCTCACAACACATATATTAGGAACTGACTAAACACTTTAAGTTTGCATAGTAGATCTCATCTGTGTGGACGTATATTTTACGTCGCTTACATTTGTTACTTAGACGCTACAACTTACCAGATAAATGCAGTACATATGCAGAAGAGGATTCAGACCATCAATTATAACGGTCAATGCAATACATCTATAAAGAAAATGCACGCGTATAACGACAATACAAGTGCAAACATTAGACAAACAAACGTATTTAACACGTTGCACACAAAGTACAGATGTGAACTAAAGTGAAACAAAATCAAAGGCTTTTATATATCATGATTCAGGCAAGTGCCCATTTATAAGTCGTGTTCAGCTTTGATTTAAATTAACTTTAGTGTATATGATAAATCATAATATACATATATATTTAAAGGAAACGTAATTTCGACCAAATTTTCATAACCAAATTAAATTAAATAAGGATTAATTTTGGATGAGTACAACCTCAACGCCATTTTGACTCTTCTGACATTGGCTACTTTCAATTAATATTAATTAACATTATGTCAATAAGTCTCATTTCTAACTAAGCTTGAACAAAGTAAATTTTCTTTAGATCAAAGCTAGGTTAGCGCTTTTCAGTACTTTCAGTACTTTGATTGTTATCGCCGTTTGGAAAGCGTCGTGTTTTGGCAGAAATTTGATTTTTTATGTTAAATCATTAAACTTTTAAAAAGTTATTAGGTTCCCAAAAAGTTCCAAAGCCTCGTGCAACGTTCTTTGGGGCAATAGATTTAGATGCAGCATCGTTTACATTTCTAAAGCAATTTCAGAAAACTCGTTAGATGAGTCCATAACAAAATCATTTTCAGTTGCCTGAGTTTTTTCAAAGTCATATCAAGAATGTTCAAGTCTACATCCTTTTTCATATCGCCAACTACTTCTGGGTTTCTATACAAAAAAGATGGCCGACCCGAATGACAAAGTGTGTTCTGGATGAGAAGAATGAAACAAAATCTGAAACATTCTATATGCATGGACAGCATCAGACAAATCAAGAACTCCATTATCTCTCATGGCTTTTAAAAGTGTTAATATACTTTTAACTAGTTTTAAGTATTTAAAAAACTATATGCGTGATGGGTTTTCATACGTACTTGAAAAGGTTTCGGGTCACGACGTGATCAGGTATTAAAACTAGTAGGATCATGCAATGACGTGCGCTCTAAGCTCGCTCGCTAGTTGTGATTTAAGGTAAAATGGCAGCCAGATAATATGAAATGTGGTGAATTAGGGTTGGCAGATGGTTGTTAATATGTGTTTGATATATGTAAAATAAAATAAACGCTAGCCTAATCAATCTCCCAACCCCTCCATCCTCAAATGAATATCTGCACATGCGCTTAAACTTATAAAGAGATAAAGAAAGCATTTGGGAGAAAGCAGTTGGCAGTCAGCAGTAAGCAGTTGGCAGTCAGCAGTCAGCAGTAAGCAGTCAGGAATTGTCAGCTGACAGTTTGATGTCGTATATGGAATTCATAGACCATGATAGGGTCAACTCATCGCCCTGGCGCCGGAAATCGGTGCTTATATCGCCCCTTTTGAGACCGAATTCCGTCAGGGGACACCCGTACCCCAGAGGATCCGGTCTCGGCTTGATGGTACACCTCCTAGTTTGGGCGTTAGGTGTCCTGTAAAGAGACCCCATCTTAATGTATGGAACCTGTATGACAGGGTCAACTCAGCGCCTTGGCTCCAGGGATCGGTTTCCTAGTTTAGTCGCTAGGCGCCCTGTGTAGATACTCTATCTTAATGTATGGATCCTGTATGATAGGGTCAACTCAGCCCCATGACGCCGGAAATCAGTGCTTATATCGCCCCTTTTGAGACGGGATTTCGTCAGGAGACACCCGTACCCCCGAGGGTCTGGTCTAAGCTAGATCGAACACCTTCTAGTTTGGCCCTGTATATAGACCCTACAATAATGTATGGAACGTATATGATGGGGTCAACTCAGCGCCCTGGTATTAGAAATCGGTGTCAATATGCCCGTTTTGAGACCGGATTCCGTCAGGGGACATCCGTACCCCCGAGGATCCGGTCTTGGCCTAATGGCATACCTCCTAGCTTGGGCGCTAGCCGTCCTGTATAGAGAACCGATCTTAATGTATGGAACCTGTATGAACTCAGCATCCTGTCGCCGGAAATCGGTGCTTATATCGCCCCTTTTGAGACTGGATTACGTCAGAAAACACCTGTACCCCCGAGGATCCAGTCTAAGCTAGATGGCACATTTCCTAGTTTTGGCGCTAGGCGCCTTGTATAGAGACGCCATCTTAATATATGGAATCTGTATGATAGGGCCACCTCAGCGCCCTGGCTCCAGGAATCGGTGTCAATATGGCCCGTTTTGAGACCAGATTCCATCAGGGGACACCCGTACCCCCAAGGATCTTGTCTCAGTTAGATTGCACACTTCCTAGTTTTGGCGCTAAGCGCCCTGTAAATAGACCTCATCCTAATGTATTGATCCTGTATGATAAGGTGAATTCAGCACCCTGGCACCGAAAATTGGTGCGTAGTGTTGCCCCTTTTGAGACCGGTTTCCGTCAGGGGACACCCGTACCCCCGAGGTTCCGGTCTCAGTTAGATGGTACACCTCCTAGTTCGGTTGCTAGGCGCCCTGTATAGAGACCTTATTTAAAAATGTATGGAATCTGTATGATAGGGTCAACTCAGCGCCCTTGCATCGGAAATCGGGGCTTATATCGCCCCTTTTGAGACTGGATTCCTACAGGGCATACCCGTACTCCTGAGGATTCGCTCTCGGTCTGGTGGCACACCCCCTAGTTTGGGCGCTAGGCGCGCTGTCTAGAGACCCCATCTTTATGTATGGATCGGATAGGATAGGGTCAACTCAGCGCCATGGCACCGAAAATCGGTGTTTATCTTGCCCCTTTTGAGACCGGATTCCGTCAGGGGACATCCGTACTCTCGAGGATCTGGTCTTCACTAGATGGCATACCTCCTAGTTTTGGCGCTAGGTGCCCAGTATAGCGACCCCATCTATATGCATGGATCCTGTATGATAGGGTCAACTCAGCGCCCTGCGCCGGAAATCAGTGCTTATATCGCCTATTTCTAGACCGGATTCCGTCAGGGGACACCCGTACCACCGAGGATCCGGTCTCATGCAGATGGAACGTATCCTAGTTTGGGAGCTAGGCGCTCTGTATAGAGACCCTACAAGAATGTATGGAACCTGTATGGTAGGGTCAACTTAACGCCCTTTCTCCAGGAATCAGTGTCAATGTGGCCCCTTTTGAGACCGGATTCCGTCTCAGTTAGAAGGCACACCTACTAGTTTTGGCGCTAGGCGCCCTGTTTAGAGACCGGATTCCGTCAGGGGACACCCGTACTCTCGAGGATCCGGTCTTCGCTAGATTGCACATCTCCTAGTTTGGACGCTAGGCGCCCTGTATAGAGACCCCATCTTTATGTATGGATCCTGTATGATTGGGTCAACTCAGCGCCCTGGCGCCGGAAATCAGTGTGTATAATGCCCCTTTTGAGACTCGATTCCGTCAGGGGACACCCGTACTCCCGAGGGTCCAGACTAAGCTATATGGAACACCTCCTAGTTTTGGTGCTAGGCGCCATGTATATAGACCCTTTAATAATTATATGGAACCTATATAATAGGGTCAACTCAGCGCCCTGGCGTTAGAAATCGGTGTCAATATTGCCCCTTTTGAGACCGGATTACGTCAGGGGAAACCCGTGCCCCTGAGGATCCTTTTTTCGCCTGGTGGCACACCTCCTAGTTTGGGGAAATCGGCATGTTTTTTAAGGGAAGGGGGGGGGTGTAACACGATGTCCCAAAGAAATGGTACTTTTAATTAAGATCGTATTTGAGGGATCATCAAGTCCCTAACCAGTTTCAAACTCTTGATGTACAGTTTGACACTGTAACAAATATCGTAACTTGTGAAAACCATGAGTGGTTTTTTTAAGGGAATTACCGCCAAAAGTCTAGAATGGATTATTTTGCTTACTTCTTTATTCTTCAGTACATTTACACTTGTATGTCACTTTATTGTTTTTAAGGTCTTCCGTTTCCAACGGAAGACCTTATTGTTTTCGTACTGTTTCTTATTAAGGTCTTCCGTTTCCAACGGAAGACCTTATAGTTTTCGTACTGTTTCCAATTAAGGTCTTCCGTTTCCAACGGAACAACGGAAAACAAGTTTCCTATATCTTTATACAAAGTTCTTCTAAGGAAATTTAGAAACAGTCTAAAAATGGCTACGACCATCAAGCCCTTTCAATATTTTGATTCAAGGTTCCCCGACACACAAATATTTTATTTGATGGAAAATAAAGCATTTATTTTTTATTTAATAAAGAAATATGTTTGATTTCACAAAACAGAGACCAATGTCGGCTTTGAATAAATTTTTGGGAATTGTTATGCGTTTTTAAGTGAATTAAATCAAAAAATGTTTTGACTGCAAACTAGGTATTTAAGATTTAATAGCTAGGTCATTTGAGTAATAATTCCACCAGACTGATTTATTAATTTGTGTCATTGATAAAGTAACAAATAGTTCTCTGAGTTCTCTCAGTTCTTTGGTGATTTTCTTTATTAGTCGTTAGCTTCATCATGGTGATAATGTATACCATTGCAGTAACTTTTCATAATATTGGTTTCATCATTACTTCTGGGTGATGCACTTGCATACCCAGTAGTTTGTAGGTGGGAGAAATCGTCAATGCAAGCATAATTCATAAACTATATCGAGTCACCTCTTTCTTCGACAATAAACAGAATTTGGTTTTATAATGTCTTGTTTCTCGAAATAATTTTAATGTGTTTTTACTCGTGATAGTGAGACACATGTAAATGTAACTCGTTAAGATGTAAACCATACCCCGATACAATACAGCAGTATCTTGTTATAACGGAAGACTTTTTTCTTAGATATACCCATTCTTACATTTTAAGTTTATTTAAATTAGAAGTATAATTTCTGTTACATTCTGAAAACTACATTAATAATTACAATATTGTAAAGACTTTTTTCACAAATAATAAAAAAAAATAGACTGAAAAAAACCTTAAATTTTAAAGGGGATGATTATTTTACAGGGTTACTTTTCTTCATGTAGAGTGTACTCATCTTTATGAAAACTACACTTATTCTTATGGCAAAAGTCATTTTTCTACGTAGAATAATGACCGGGGTCATTATTTTTGTTCAAAAAATGATCCCGGCCATTATTCTACGGGAATCAGTATTCGTTTTTATACCGGAAGTGAAATAGTGTTTTGGCCTAAGCAGAAATCATCACTTCGCTGTAAGCGTCAATTCATTATAAGCGTGTTCGCTATAACCATGTTTTCCTGTATTAATCATAAGGCATTGTATAGGTTGATGGAGTTATTTCTAGTATCTTAAATATTACACAACATGATTCATATTAGGTTTTAAAAATTAAAAATTAAATAAAAACAAGGATATATTACACTTGCAATGTACTGAAAGTAATCAAAAATGTAAGAGAGTTTTGCTGTACATGTAACCAGCCATAGTATTAAAGAGGACCTCTGTAAAAACTTCCAAAATAAGGCATAATTTGTATCACAGTCAACACAGCAAACAAACCGTTGCTATTTCATATCCCTTACATGTAACTGAGTACTTTAGTGAATGAAACATATTCCGAATTCAAATGATGATTTTATTGTATATTATTGTGAAAACCGTAAAACATTTCCATATTTAGTAATAGAGTCGATTTTTTGTATTAAACTGTGGTCAAGAAAAAATGTTTACGTTCTATGTGGATTGGTCAGATAGCCGATAACATTAATTATGACAGATTTCAAAATTTTTGATATAATCTTCCACAGCTTGATTTTACAGTTTAAGGAATAGAATGTCACATTCATCGGTGGAGAGTTGGGTGGATGGATTGAACGGGAGATGGACGCCGTTACTGTTTCTTGTCCTGGGCGTTTTCTCTTTGATAGGACAGTTGTATGTGGGGCCTGTGGCGTGCAATTTCCCTCCAGAATTTTCAGAATCTAACGTTAAGTATGGTACATCCTGATGTTTTACTGCGACCAATCTTATCGCCCCACCTTTTGAACCGATGTTCAGAGGTCCATTGGTTTTCAGCAACATGAAAGATCAAAAAAATGTTGTGCGCACTCTATATCAATACGTTCCGTTAATTCTGATAATGCAGGCCATTTTCCTACGAATTCCATATATTCTGTGGAAACTAAGAGAGAAAAAATTAGGTATTCACTTTTCCGTAATGTCTGGGAACACGAATGACAACACCAGAACAATTGGGAAAAGTCTTGCTATGTACCTGGAGCAATGAATAAAAGACAGACAAATCAACATCCTATCCATTGGGGCATTTACAATGTTTCATTTGTTCGTTAAAATGCTTTATTTTATAAATGTCTCTACTCATCTGGGGCTGTTAGATCCTTTCCTAGAAAGAGAAAACCAGACCAGTTATGGTTATCAGGTGCTCGGAAATATACGAGAAAACGGTCATCGCTTCTTTCAAAAGTCTCCAGCTTTTCCCACAGAAATAATGTGCGACTATGAAATACGTCTTCTAGCCAGTCTCAGACGATACACAGTACATTGTATCCTTCCATTTAATCCGTATCTGGAACAGATCATGGCTGTTGTCTGGTGGTGGTTGATCTTCCTTGTGGCTGCAACTGTAGCAGATGGTCTCATTTGCTTTTTTGGAGCTATCCTACCGTGTTTCAGGGTGTGGTAAGTATGAATAGAAAAAGAATATAGGAAAAGATACAGCAGCCAGAATTCTAATTTATTATAACACAAGATGTGCATGTTTGTTGATAACACTAAATCTCTCAAAATACTTATGTTTATATATATTTATATCCGTAGCGAAATCAACAATATCCAAAAATACATTTCATCTTTAATGAATGTCAAGACAAAAAATATACCTCATCTAAAAATATGTGTTAAGTCGGACTGCTAACGATTTACTTTTTACATATAGGTATGAATAGAATATGAATTATTGAGAAAAGATAGAAAGGTAAAAAAAAAATTTAAAGCGATATGAGCTGCATTTATTAAAAATTTTAAAAAATTGGCTGCAAAAAGCTGATAGAATGAAAAGTCTACACATAATTTTTATGACAAATGAAAATCATTAATTTTTGTCAGAAGAAAGATTTCTCCTCTTAAGAATATATAGCATATCAAATTTTGTACAGGACGACAATATTTCTACTTTGCTTCAATTAATAAAGCTTCTTAAGGTAAAAATCTAGTAAATGATTCCAGGCTCCGATTTCACATAAAAACTTAATCAAATCTCAGACTTAAGTCTGAGTTTTTTCTCAAATATTTGAGTTTTTTCTCAAATTGAGAAAACTCAAATCTCTGCATTTCACAAAAAATCTTAGTCGTGTTTTTAACTCAATTTGAGAAAAAACCTAATTTACCTCTATAGCAGACTTAAGTCCAATCTCAAATATGAATATGTCATTAACATCATTAATACAGTATTACATTGTCTGTAATGTTCATTTCTTGGATCTATTTTACACAATAATAAGCGTATATGCATTATTTCATGGAGGTTTGATAAATATTTTCTTTCATTAAAAATAATAATTTTGGCGGAGTTATCTCCCTTGACAAAAATGTAAACAAAGGGAACTAATTCATTTGTTTGTGTTAAATGGAATAACTGTGCAGTGATTCTACTTTTTAATGATTTTAAGGTAACCATAATGTATTTAATGTGGTCTTTTGTTTGTTATATAATATATAAGATTATGTAGATATGTTATCTATACTTAGCATAACAATGTGTACATTTCATGACTGATTAAAATTTTATGCCTCTTGGTAATTTAATCCGATTTGCCTCTGTTGAAAACATAAGCAGACGATTGTTTTTATTAAGAATAAATAAAAAAAAACAGGAGAAGTTAAAAGGGGCCACTTGTGACAATGAAAATTCTTGACTAAACTAAGTAAAAAATTCAACTCAGCTGAGAAATGACTAAGTTTGATTTGTGAAATGCAATTTGAGAAAAATCTCAGCTGAGTAAATTTTCAGGATTTGAGATTAAACTTAGGTAAAAACTAAAAGTTTTTTTGTGAGATCTGATACAGAGTGTCTATTCAGTGCTAGAACCATTATGACGTCATAATTGATTTGATAAAAAAAAATTCCCGTACTTTTCGGCTTTAAAGGAACTATGTAGAAAATAAAAGAGTTTCTTGACATTCTAAATCAAATCAAGGAAAAAGTAATCCCGATACCTATATTCAATTTGACATCATTTTAGAGAGGAGGTCAAGACCATGTTTGATGCCGTTTTTGGAGAGACTGTAGGCATTCTAGACATATCCCATCGGTAAAAAATAGACAAAAATCTGAAATGTGTTTTTTATTTCCTTTATATTCCATAGAAAATGACAGTTTAAAACATGATTTTTCATTGTGTGTAACAAAAAATTGAGCCCGGTACACCTTATCAAACAAAGCTATCATTATGAAGCATTATCATTTCATAAACCTGTAGGTACCTTTCATTTACTAGATCTTGACCTTAACGGCTTTTCCACAACAATATGTCAACAGAAATTAAAAAAAAAAAACATGATATTTTTGTCATTGTAGTACAAAATAACATTATATCAAAGAAAAATTCGGCTTCAAAATTGCAGCTCATATTGCTTTAATACATTCATTACAGATATATTTGGATTGCTTTAATTTGTTTCAAAACATTCATGACAGGTAATTATAAAGAAAATAAATGTGAATGGCTTTGATTATTTATTACTTATTTATATCTTTAGCTAAATTTTGTTACCAAAAACCATCACAATCATTTTGTATGTACATGTAAATACAAATAAACCTCCTTAAAACAATGCGCTATATATGTCGGACTGTTAACCGTTTACACTATGACTGATAATGTGTTTCCTTATCTGTGTGAATTTAAATCATACCATGACTTGAGCAAGATAGATTTTTCTTATTGAATATGTTTGAATTAAAAAATTATTAAAAACTTAAATTCGTTTAAAATTAAATGATTTTTTTCCTGCTGTAATAATGTTTTGGCAGAAATCGCTATATCTGGCAAATTTATCAACGTATTGAGCAGACGGGTATATAAAAGTATGTAGAATATGAATATGTGCTATTCAGGGCATTATAATAAAAAAGGTCTGGGAAACTGAGCTTTTGGTCTCATCACCTTGGCTAGATAATCAAAAATTCCAAATATTTAACTTGCTTTCATAATTAAAAAATAAAGTACAATTTTTATGACACCCTAAACCGAGATTTAACAAGCAAGCAACTTTCAAACACAATACAATAACCGATCATTTTTTCCATTTTTAATGGCTAAAAGAGTACAATTTATTCTCCAATTTCATTTAGGTTTGTAAAGTCAAATTTATTGCGTGTTGAACTTGGAAATTTGAACCAAACATTGACAGAACAGAACATCAGCAGATTCTCCAACAACAAGTTAGGAGAGGACGTCATCGTATTTCTAAAGCACATTCAAGACCATGAAAACGGATGTGTGGTCATGGAAACCATTACAGACTTATGGAGGTTATCTCATGGCGGCAGCGCTCAATCCTCCCCAGTGGGTGTTTCCTCCCCTCCACATACTGGAGGGACAATCGATGTGTCCAATCCATCAGCCCCACCGTATGGTCAACATGGTGATTATCAGCGTGAACATGGAAAGAACGAAGGTCAAGGTCACCAGCATCCATCCAGTCTATTTCCATCGTTCCAGAGTAGCACTAAATTTGTGAAGATTGGTTCTACAAAAATAACACTTTGACCGTCTTGATAAGATGGTGATTTTTCTTTGATTTATCAGTATATTCACTACTGTTATTTTTTGTATTTGTTATATATATTCTCTGATCACTCATTTAATATCCTTGCATTGTTTCTATTGCATTTGTGTCTTGTATCCCTTAAAGAGAAAAAAAAATAGAGATATTTTGTACAATAAATCATTTAATTGTCATTTACTATAATTGTATGTCGCATCTATTTTCATTAAGAAACTTTGGAACAATAAATAAATCAAGAAAATCGATCTACATAATGTCAGACTCCATCAAAGATGCATTAACGCTTAATTATGTTGTTTATTTTCAAAATAGCATGACTATATGTGATATTTAAACTACTTTATTTATATAAATAAAATATGTGTTTGACTTTCTTTCCTCATTAAATATAAAAATTAATCATGGTTCAATTTCATATGTTTGTTAACTATTTCTTCATTAAAATGAGGATTACTAAAATAACATTATAAGAAATTAAAATAGCACCAGAATGTTATCAGTAGTCTAATTTTCATACATTCGTAAACAAAGTGAATAATTTAAGTTTAGTAAACAGTCAATTTTTATTTTTTGGAAAATAACACCTTCGAGATTATTTTAGAAGGTATTAGTCTCATTATTACAGTAATCCAATTTGGAGAACAGACGGTATTCACAAGTATTTTTAGCTTCATACGGGTCATTTAAGGTTCTCCGCTCTTTGTGAAAAAAAAATAACGTAAAAAACCTAATTTCTTTATTACTTAGATATTTGGATTTCTGCAAGTTTTTGACTTGAAAATCACATGAAAATGTACATTTTGGAATAAAATCAACTTGTAAAAGTTTGCCCATATTCATAAAACGAAATTCCTGTGGTATTTGTACTCGAAACAAGCTAATTAGTAGACTGAATTCATACCACTTGAGCTACAGAGACACCACATCCTGCCGATGTGCGCACTTTTACAGTGGTATGAAATCGACGTTCATGTTACGACGTTTTGTTTTAAAAAGTCGGCGTCATGGAGATTTGCGGAGTCTATTTAATTTTAATAATACATGTACATAATAATACATAACATCAATAGTAAAGAAACCAAAAGACTTTATCGTAATAGATCGATGTTGATGAACTTTGTGTGCAGAAGACAAGACTGTTTTATACATAATGACATGCCATTTGAATTTTAATGTAGTTTTGAGGAGAATTAGTTTGATTCAGTTTCTTTTTAAAATTTGATTTCAATCTTAAAACTTTAGCTAATTTTTTTACGACTTTTTCATCTGTTTACAGCAGTCAATAGCCGCACTTGCAGATAATAATAATTTTCAAAAAAAATAATTATCTTTGAAAGTTATTAACTTCCAGCTATTTACAACACCAGACAGAATCAATTCCCTTTCAAAAAATTTTTTTTTGTCAATTTCGGCAAAACTATGTTTAAATATATTTACCCCCCCCCCCAAATAAAAACCCTCCTCAATCAAAACACTAGGCTCAGTTGTTTTTAAAGCGCTAAGCATAGCTCAGCGATTTATTGTCGTTAGACTTCTACTTCCGGCGCATCGAATAACCGCCCCTTTTAGCAGAAGTTTGCATTATTTAAACTGGTTAGGAAACCAGTTTCAGGAGTTTGTTCTCATAACTGCACGGGCTATTGTGAATCTAATGTACCGGCTATTGTGAATTTAATGTACGGGGCTGCATCATATATAGGGCTGCCACGGAGTGATGAGGAAATATAGTGCCTTTACAGAAGTTAAAATGTTATATACATATATCTGTTATATACATACAGAAGCTGGGTGAACGCTTTTCAGTACTATTAGAACGTTGATTGACGCCCGGTTTTGTATTGTTTTTTTTGGGGGGGGGGGAGGGGGGGTATAATATTTAATTTCCAAAAATTATTGTCAAAGTTGTTTTACAATTATATCAGCCGCAACATCTATTACGGTTGTTATACATTTTTATTTATCTAACATTCTTTCTGATTTTTTTTTTCAAATAACTATCATTTTACAAATTGCAAGCTTTTAATACATTGTCAATATTATGAAGAGAAAGCATGTTTACATGTTATAAATAATCATTTTATGTAATAGCATTACCAACATTCTGTAAAACGTTGAACTAGTCGATTGAAAAATGAATTGGGTTACTATTGGTGTGTAAATATTTTAAATCAGTACGATTTTATAACCACTACTAGTATGCGAAACACCTGTTTCTGACTTATTGTGCTTTCAACATTACTCGTGAGCATCAATTTTTTGGAGTTTGGAACAGTTTTAAGGATGCGTAAATTCGTTGAAAATGGTCTTAACAATGTCATCTGTTGTCCCATATCAAACTTATCAAACGATGATAAAGTGCTATAGATCAACAACAGTCAATTCAATGAAACCACGGTAGTATGGTATGCCTGGCAAGATCTTCTATTTAATGATGCAGGAAATTATAACCAGTGTATATCATCACCTATTGAAGTTTAAAGACTTGTGACGTGTTTTCATTCAACTATAAAACACACAGAGAGAGAGAGAGAGAGAGAGAGAGAGAGAGAGAGAGAGAGAGACTGTGCAGCTGCTTAACGGAAACGGAAATCTTTGCTAGCAAAGTGTTTTCGGTCCACTCCGCTCTCCTCCGTTTGTAAGGAGAGGTGCGGTATTGAAACCCTTGATTTGGGAAGATGCGGAAAACCTGAAAAGTGTTGTTTACTTGTTTAAATTCAAAATCTACGTCAGCTGCTGAAAAAAGGATAAACAGTTTGAACTGTGGCGAACATTTCATCCGCTGTGGGCCACGTTGAACAACGCTGGTAAGTAACCGAATTTTGCATTTATTGATTTTGAATAATGGCATCATTACTTTTGTTGGTTTGTACATGTAACGTTTTGATAGTAACGTAATAAAACAGAAAATTATAGATGCATTCTTTAAAACAAATATGTCATCGATCAGATTTTAAGTTATTTGGTCCGATTTTGTATCATTTTTTGTACAGTTTTGAACATTAGTTTTAAGAATTTGTAAATTGATAAAATGACTTTGCAATAGTTTTTCCGATCATTTTAGCCATATTTAAATGAGAAAAATATACAAAATTTGCTTTTGATTTATATTGAAATTTGAACCCGACCTTATGGCAGGTAGGATACCACATTATTTTGCCTTATATTGTAATTTGCCCCCGACGTCGTGGCGTTTTTATTGTCTTAAGAATTTGTCATCGCTATAAATTATGGTGAAAATGTTTTGGCAAATCATAAATAAACTTTTGTACTGTGTGTTCAAGAAATTTTCTGAAGTTTGTTTCGTTCATTATGTTTAATACGCTGGTTTAATAAACCCAACCATTCGAGGATTGGGACCAAATGGTTCCCTTTTTTAAATACGCTTAATATGCATTAGATTTGGGTAAATAGGCAAAAGTCTACAACTTAATAAAATAATTAGTTTGTATGGAACTACATTTCTGATTAGCTTAAAAAGTATTTTGTATTATTGACAGAATATTTGTATATAAACAATTCTAGCAAAATTTTGCATTTGTTCATTTATTGATGTCATCTTTTAAAGTAGACTCAGGTGATCTATTCCTATCTGTTATCGTTCGTCGTCGTGCGTTGTGTATCGTTCGTTAACAATTTTACAGATTTAACTTCTTCTTAAAAACTACACGGATAATTGTTACAATTATTGATGTGAAGCAACTCTATGGTATGAGATATCAAATTGTGAAATCCATGGCTCTGCAACCCTTGGGCGCCACGGGCGGGGCGAAATATGAAAAAAAGCCATATTTTCAAAAATCTTCCTCTCTTACACATGTGAGGAAACATTGATTGCATGGTTATTATTTCATTGAAGCTTTCTACGAAAATTGTGAAATTCATGGCCACTAAATTAGGAATTCAGTCTCTAAGGTGGGGTACATATGGCCATAATGTAAAATTGTATTAAATCTTCTTCTCTACTCCCATATATATTTGTTAAAAACTAAGTACATGGTTATGGTGTCCATGAAGCCCTCTACCAAAATTGTAAATTTCATAACCCCTGGGTTAAGGGTAAAAAATGGCCATATAGTAACATGTATTTTAAATCTAAAAAGAAATGTCTCCTCTACCTAAATTATGAAATTCATGACCACTGGGACAGGGGTTTTGACACTAGGGTTGGGCCAATGTAGCCATATAGTGAAAATGTATTAAATCTTAGAAAATCATCTGTTTTGCTCCCATACATCTGGGCAAAAAACTGAATGCATTGTTATAATGCCCGCTAGCTCCTCTACATAAATTTTGAAACCCGTGGCCCCTGGGTAAGGGGTTCAGAACATGGGGGGGGGGGCAATATAGCCATATAGTGTTAATGCATATAATGTTTAAACATATTCTTCTCTCTCTCTCTCTCTCTCTCTCTCTCTCTCTCTCACACACACACACACACACACACACACACACACACACATCTGTAAGAAAAATTGACTTCATAACTATGTTAATCAGGAAGTCCTCTACTAGAATTTTAAATTGCCCTGGAGTATTGGTTCAGGACTCTAGGCAGGGCCAAAGTGGATGTATACTGTTAATGCATATAATGTTTAAAGATTTTCTTCTGTACTCCCACACACCTGTAACGAAAGCTGAATTCACGATTTTGTAGACAAGGTTCTCTACTAAAATTTCAAATTTCATGTTCTCCGAGGTAGGGGTTCTAATTCTAAGGCGGGCCAAAATAATCATATAGTGTTAATGCATTTAATGTTTTTAAAAAATCGTCATCTTAACTTTAGCTGACACTGAATAAAAACTGCTTGCATATAAAGAAAGAAAATAAAGCTGCTTATCAAAATTAAATATTTCATGTCGCCTAATTTATGGATTTGAAGAAATATATTAGTGAATTATAGACAAGATTGCGAAATGTGTTACTTATTTTCTTCATATTCCGTTGAAAATGGCACTTGAAAATATGATTTGTTCATTTTGTTGACCACAAATTTATGCCCAATACAACCTATCAAATATAACTATCCTTATGATGCATCCATTATTGGAGAATTAATATCTTGAATTTAGTAAAATTGTACGCACCTTTCAATTGCTGCATATTGGCCTAAAACTTTGAAGTATTTGTACCGAATTCAATACCATTTTATCTTCCTTATTTGAGTGTTTTATGTTTCAAACTTTTTTCACAATGAAATGATTACTTTCATCTAGTTTTAATCAAAATAAGACAACTTTAGTCTGAAACTAAAAAAATACGATTTAAACCTGATTCCTTAAATACTGGGAAAGGGGTGTTGTTTTGTTTTTTGTTTTTTTTTAATTCAACTTGCGCTTCATGAGAAGTTTGATTTATTGTTGCGTTGGCCATTTAGTTTTTCACAGTAAATAATTTTTTTTAAACTTTCTGCTATTATATTTCTTTGACGAATATGCTTTGTAGTTGCAGGATAGAATGTCATCGACAGAGAGCTGGGTGGACGGATTGAACGGGATATGGACACCGTTACTGTTTCTTGTCTTAGGCGTTTTCTCTTTGATAGGACAGTTGTACGTGGGCCCGATAGCGTGTACTTTCCCTTCAGGGTTTACAGAATCTGACGTCAAGTATGGCACGTACAGATGTTTTACTGCAACCAATCTTGCCGTCCCACATTTTGAACCCATGTTCAAAGTTCCACTGGTCAGCAGCAAAATTAAAGATCAAGACTATGGTGGGCGGACCCTATATCAATACGTTCCTTTAATTCTGATAATGCAAGCCATTTTCCTACGGTTTCCATATATTCTATGGAAACTAGGAGAGAAAAAATTAGGTATTCACTTTTCTGTAAAATCCGGGAACACTTATGACAAGAGCAAAACAATCGGGAAAAGTCTTGCTTTATACCTGGAGGAATGGATTAGAGAGAGGAAAGTCAACATTTTATCAATCGGGGCCTTTACAATGTTTCATTTGTTCGTTAAGGTGATTTATTTTATAAATATCTCAACACATTTAGGGCTGTTAGATCCTTTTCTAAAAGAAGAAAACCAGACCAGTTTTGGTTCTCAGGTGCTCGGAAATATACGTGAAAATGATGCACGCTTCTTTCAAACCTCTCCGGCTTTTCCTAGAGAAATAATGTGCGACTATGAGATACGTTATCTGTCCAATGTCCAAGAATACACAGTTCAGTGTATCCTTCCATTTAATCCGTATCTGGAACAGATCATGGCTGTTGTCTGGTGGTGGTTGATCTTCCTTGTGGCTGCAACTGTAGCCGATGGTCTCATATATTCATTTGGAGCTGTCCTGCCGTGTTTTAGGGTGTGGTAAGTATGAATAGAATAAGAATGTAAAAATAAACAGAGGCCAGAACTCCGATTTTATCAAGATTACATGTATGTTGATAGCGTTAAATCTCTTTTGATACATTTATCAAAGTTAAATGTAAGGAACATACATGTAGACAGCTTCAAATAGTTTATTTTTTATAAAAAAAAAAAAATCCGTAGCTAAATCATGTTGCCAAACAATACATTCCAATCTTTTAGTAAATATAAAGCCAAATATATACTTTATTTATACAAATGTGTTAAGTCGGACTACTTACGGTTTACATTTTAGACTGATATGTTGTCTTCATTACATGAGTAAATTTAAAACAAACCATAACTTTTCATAATGACAAAAAGATGTGAATTTAAATTATCATAAAATACATTTCATTCAAATTAAATATTTGTATTATGATTGTAACTGTTATAAGTCATAAATTTCAATATCGGCCGTATATACTTAATGCATATGTCTAAAGCACCTGTGTATAAAGATGTACTTGTATAATATGAAAATGTGCCATTCGGAATATAATTTGTGTAAGGTCTGGGAAGCGGAACCTTCAGTCACATTACAGTTGATTGATCAATTAAAAATTCCAAACATCTTGTCTGTTATCAAAATTTAAAAGAAGTTAAATACATTTTCAATTTATTATGACACTCTACACATAGAATTTACATACAATCGACTAATACTTACGATACTTCAAACGATCCACTGGCAGGCTTGTTATTAGTTTTTTTTTTCTCCACCATTAAAAGAGTACATTTTGTTCTCCGATATATGTTTAGGTTTGTAAAGTCAAATTTGATGCGTGTTGAACTTGGAAATTTGAACCAAACATTGACAGAACAGAACATCAGCAGATTCTCCAACAACAAGTTAGGAGAGGACGTCATCGTATTTCTAAAGCACATTCAAGACCATGAAAACGGATGTGTGGTCATGGAAACCGTTACAGAATTATGGAGGTTATGCCATGACGGCAGCTGGCAATCCTCCCCAGTAAATGTTTACTCCCCTCCACATCCTGGAGGGGCAATCGAGATGTCCAATCCATCAGTCCCTACGTATGGCCAACATGGTGAATATCAGTGTGACCCTGAGAAGAACGAAGGTCAACGTCAGCAATCTGCACCCAATCTGTATCCAAAATACCCGAGCTGAACTTAAGAAAGCTACCATAGCTAAACACATGGGTGTTTTGATAAAGCTTGATTATTTTGTACTATCAATCATTAAAAATGTCTTTGCTGTGTTCTATGTAATTTTATGTTCTCTGGTCTGTCAATTCATATTCTGTATCTTTCTGTTGATTACTGGGGTGTGTTTATTGTACTCATTATAGTCAAAATTCATAATTGTTCAATTTTATGTACACATTGCTGTTTGTAATTGCTTCGTCTATTTGCATTAAGATGAATAAAGATAGACCTATTATCAAATAAAAATTATGACCAGAATGTTAGTATCGTAACTGAATGAATTTAACTTATTCCTACATAAGATCTGTTACTTCAAAAATGAATATCTCACAAAACCAGCTTACATCTTTCAGAATTTACTTTCCGAAAAGTTTATGCAACGGACCTAATTCATGTCTAACAAATAGATTTTTGTGAAATCGAAAGTTTTATATGAGTTGGAGTAACTAAAGAGATAATCAACTAATGTAGAAGCATCCTCAGGTAGTGAAGATTAGTTGTAAAAATCGTGACACTGGTGATAGACCGGGGCCACAATGGGGGGGGGTCGACTTTTTACATAGGAATATAAAGTAAACTTTAAAATAATCTTCTCAGAAAGTAATCAGCCAGGAACGATGAAACTTGTTTCAAAGCATTTTCGGGTATAAGATTAGTTTTCCTTACTAGGAATGTATAAAGAATGATCTTTAAAAATGGTATAGTTTTCTCAGAAAGCAATTGGCCAGAAAAGCTTAAACTGGTGTGGAAGCATCCTCAGGTAGGATAGTTATGTTCAAATCGTGATCCCCGGAGTTAGGATTAGGTCACAACAGAGGGCGGCAAATTTTTAACATAGGAATACATAGAGAAAAATATTTTAGTATCTTCCTCTAAAAACAGTTGCCTACAAAAGCTGTAACTTTAATGAAACACCCTCAGATACTAAAGTTTCAATTTATTTAAAATCAAAATCCCGGGAGTAGGGTGGGGCCACAGTGGGTATCCAATTTTACAAAGGAAAAACTTTTAATTCCTCACAAAAACTAAAAATAAATGGTTTTACTTATATGCAAGCATTTGTGACATATTGGTGGTTCTTTACAACGTTAAGACTTTGCCCCTTGACAATTCTTGGGCCTCACAAGATGGGTTTCAGAGTTTGATGTAGGATTATATCCCATATACATCTTTTTGAAAACTGCTATCCTCAATATGAGATATGACTATAAAATCATCGTGCTAAAAAAGAGAGTTGATAATAAACATAAGAATATTCAGTGATGAAAATGGATTTTAATTTTTTACTAGGTATACATGTTTTATACTACATTGTCCAGATATGTATTATGACACTAATAAGCTGTTGCTCAGCTGAGCGAAGTGGTCCATGGGCCTCTTGCTTTAGATAAAAATACTTGATAACCTTTTATTCTATTTTTTAAGCGGGTCGGAATATAAATAATTTGTTCACTGGCTTATTAAACTTCTTAACTTATTTATGTTGATGCTTATAAATAAATTGGGCAAATAAAGGAAGTAGTGCGTAATGAATAACGTTAAAAAACCGTCTTTAGCATGCTAAATCATAGAAAGGTCAGCCACTTGTGCTATAAAACGTGTCTATAAAAGACGTAGAACAGCAGTTTATTGCGTCATAATCAATGTTTCATTGATTTCTAGTGACCGTGGCCTAATTGTCTTTTACTTATTAACAATTTTTAATTGTTAATGAGTCCATAAAAATTGTTAATTAGTAAAAGACATACTTTTCAGACCTTAATGTTCGTAACCATCACTCCTTCTAGGTGCACAATATATATTTTCGCAAAGCGAGTGAGATTTGTCGTCCTTAAGTCACTCGAACTTGTGCATTTAAAGGCACTGTACACTTTTGTGAAAAGTGGAGCATACATAATGCAAGCCCAGACATCGATATTGTCTACAGATATAGGGATTTCTCGCATACTTCCGACTTGAAAATGACAGAACAAAGGTATAATTTGGAGAAAAATCAACTTTTAAAATTTTTTCGTTACAATTAAGTATTCGTTAAAACAAAGTCACTGCGGTATTCCATCTTGAATACTGCTGCTTACTAGATCAAAATCATATTAATTAAGATGCTAACACAAACAAACACGATTGGCGATGTTAGCATTTTCAAAATAGGTGGGAACCGCCTTGTCGTACACGTTCTGTTAAAAAAAGAGTCTATTTAATCAGGCCGATTTAAGTTTCTTTTCTAAAAACTATAATATCAAACTCTTTATTTTTGGACTTTATATAGCTTTTTCTGAAATTTTTATATGTGATTGGTATTATCATTTTCTACCTTACATATCAAAAGTACTTCTACCGTCTGGTTAACTTATTAAAATTTACCAAATTTTGCTACATATTTGGAGTATTACAAATGTAGATAAGTGAAATGAATTCGTTCAAAAATAAGAAAAAATACCTTCGAGGATAGCATTGTTATTGAATAAAATTTCAACAGCGTACGCTTTTTAACTTTTTCCTTTATGTTATTTCTTATAAACAGCGTACACCTACAAGGCACTCTTTTTATCATAATGTCATAAAGCACAATGACAACGCTCCCCTCGAACAAAAGAAAAATCATTTAAACATTGAAGTTTTCCATTAAAAAAAACTAAATATTTGATTTGTATTTGATTTGTATTTTGTTTAATTTGTTCAATTTTATAAATGATATCGCAAAAAATTCATACAAAGAATAAATAAATCCACTATAATTCATTACAATGTGCGAAAATATGCACAAAACTAAACTTTAAAAGAAACAAACAAACCCCCTCCCAAAAAAATAAAAATAATTCGGCCTCTTTAATATCAATTAGATGTTACATCGTTAGTAAAAAAAAAAGTAACTACAAACTTTGATAGGAGAAGTGATTAAAGTTTAAGTTAGAATAAAAAATATATAAACAAGTTGCTGTCCTTTAAAAAAGGACTACAATACGTGGACCATATGCATGTGTTTCCAACGAAAACGTGAAAGCCTTAAGATTATCAGAGATTCCACCGACTCTAGCCCTCTGCTTTTAATCACTAAATTGGTACGTTGTATTACGTATACGTGTATGTATAGCCCTTACATTTTATCTCAGAATTTAAAGGTTTCATACTTCTAAAATAATTATGATCTATCTATGACTGAAGTTTGCATGTAGAGTATCAGGCATTCGGTGAATTCTACTAGTTGCGCACACATTACAATTCGCACTACTTTGTTAACTACGCAGTGACAGCTTTGTGTAAATTAAAAATTTCATATTTTGATGCATTTTTCATGAGATTTAAACTTTTGTACAGTGACATAACTATTCAATCATACTTAAATGCTTAAAAATTTCTAAAAGATCTCTAGCCTCGCCTACTATAAAAGTAAAGTTATTAGTTACGTGTTTATTCGGAAAACAAGAAAACATTGCAAATTATACTATTTGATTCATGTTGTAGTTTCGGCATAACATTAACTTATTCCATAATACTGATAGTTCATATCACATGTCAATCATTTCTTTAAAAGGAATACTTTGTTTCTGTACTGTTTACCGACAACTTTATAATTACAGCGCCTTTAGGACACAGACCACAATTATTTTTCCCTCTTATTCCTTTATAAAGCAAAAATTCATATAAAAAATTCCACCGGCTCAAATCTTATAAATTTGGCATAATAACATCAAACATTAGTCCAACAACATTTCCAAATTCGAAAGGGGGCTGAGAGATGGCCCCTACAATAACCCTAATACCCTGCAATATCCACGTTCACTTCGGAATATTTGTAAACATTGACCTCTTTACACCCTTCCTATTGCGCCTTTAAATATCGATTTTCCCAACTATTTTTAGCTGGGTTTTTTTTCAAACCTTCTTCTTTCCATCCATGCCCTAAAATGCACCAAATTCGCCCATTTAGCACCCCTGGGAATTTTTGGAAAAAAACACAGATTTTTAGAATAGAACTACTTGCGTGGTAAAAATAGGAGTATGTGACCTAATGATTTCACATACCTTGATTTTATTGATTTTAATGAAACTTGGTAGGTTGGCACCTGTGAGTATTTCCAATGTCTCCAAGAAGTTTCGGTGAAATCCTTCTCCTTACACCAGAGTTATGGGCCCCTGAAAAAAGGTACAGGAATAGCTGAAATTGCATGCCAACACCAGCATCTCACACAAAATTCACACAATAAAGTACTCACAATGACCTTATTTTATAATCAATTTCCTTGAAACTTTAATATGTCATATTTCAACTCTTTGCCCACAGAAATTTGACATTTTCTCTCATCGGGTTAACATTATGCAATTTTAATAATAATTTTTAGAAATAATACCCCAAATAAGGCTATAAATCCCAAGAAAAGCCCCCAAAAAAAATATGTAGACACAGATAGTTCAGTAAAAATATAAGTAAAATTTCTATATTTAATATACTATAGAAATCAGACATGCTAGTAAATAAACAGCGAGTAATTCCTTTGCTGTTAGCAGATAATCAAACATGGCCACTGCAACCAACTTGAGGAAGTGGCACTTACAGGTCAGGATAGGTATAAAATGCAATTTGAAGTACTGTCAAACATACAAGACTATAAATATGATGGAAATAAAGGAATTCATCACACCATCTTTGATACAGCAAGCAGAAAGTAACTATCATTAATAAAACTATCGTTATGATGCATCCATCATTGAAGAATTAATATCTTGAATTTAGTAAAATTGTAGGCACCTTTTAATTACTGCATCTTGGCCTTAAACATAGAACTATTGGTACCGAATTCAATACCATTTTATCTTCCTTATTTGAGTGTCTTGATTATTTTAATCTAATTTTAATTAAAATAAGACAACTTTAGTCTGAAACTAAAAAAATACGATTTAACCTGATTCCTTTAATATAGGCAAAGGGGTGTTGTTGTTTTTTAAAAATAATTCAACCCGTGCTTCATGAGAAGTTTGATTTATTGTTGCGTTGGACATTTAGATTCTAACAGTAAATAAGAAAACTCTAAGCTTTCTGCAATCATATTTCTTTGACGAATATGCATTATAGTTGCAGGATAGAATGTCACATTCATTGGCAGAAAGTTGGGTGGACGGATTGAACGGGAGATGGACACCATTATTGTTTCTTGTCTTGGGCGTTTTCTCTTTGATAGGACATTTGTACGTGGGCCCGATAGCGTGTACTTTCCCTTCAGAGTGTTCAGAATCTGACGTCAAGTATGGCACGTACAGATGTTTTACTGCAACCAATCTCGCCGTATTACCATTTGAATCCATGTTCAAAGTTCCACTGGTCAGCAGTACAATTAAAGATCAAGACTACGGTGTGCGGACCCTAGCAAAACAATCGGGAAAAGTCTTGCTATACACCTGGAGCAATGGATTAGAGAGAGGAAAGTCAACATTTTATCAATTGGGGCCTTTACAATGTTTCATTTGTTCGTTAAGGTGCTTTATTTTATAAATATCTCAACACATTTAGCGCTGTTAGATCCTTTTCTAAAAGAAAAGTTTTGGTTCTCAGATGCTCGAAAATATACGTGAAAATGATGCACGCTTCTTTCAAACCTCTCCGGCTTTTCCTAGAGAAATAATGTGCGACTATGAGATACGTTATCTGTCCAATGTCCAAAGATACACAGTACAGTGTGTCCTTCCATTTAATCCGTGTCTGGAACAGATCATGGCTGTTGTCTGGTGGTGGTTGATCTTCCTTGTGGCTGCAACTGTAGCAGATGGTCTCATATATTCATTTGGAGCTGTCCTGTCGTGTTTTAGGGTGTGGTAAGTATGAATAGGCTAAGAATGTAAAAATATACAGAGGCCAGAGCTCCAATTTTATCAAGATTACATGAATGTTGATAGCGTTAAATCTCTTTTGATACATTTATCAAAGTTAAATGTAAGGAACATAAATGTAAACAGCTTCAAATAGTTTATTTTTTATATAAAAATAAATCCGTAGCTAAATCATGTTGCCAAAAATTACATTTCATTTTTTAGTAAATATAAAGCCAAATATATACCTTATTTAAACAAATGTGTTAAGTCGGACTACTAACGGCTTACATTTTGGACTGATATGTTGTCTTCATTACATGAGTAAATTTAAAACAAACCAATTTTTTTTTAATGACAGAAAGATGTGAATTAAAATTATCGTAAAATACATTTCATTCAAATTACATATTTTTATTATGATTGTAACTGTTATAAGTCATAAATGTCAATATCGGCCGTATATACTTAATGCATATGTCTAAAGCACCTGGGTATAAAGATGTACTCCATTCGAAATATAATTTGTGTAAGGTCTGGGAAGCGGAACCTTCAGTGTCATATTACAGTTGATTGATCAATTAAATATTCCAAACATCTAGTCTGTTATCAAAGTTTTAAAGAAGTTAAATACATTTTCAATTTATTATGACACTCTACACATAGAATTTACATACAATCGACTTATACTTACGATACTTCAAACGATCCACAGGCAGGCTTGTTATTAGTGTTTTTCTCCACCATTAGAAGAGTACATTTTGTTCTCCGATATATGTTTAGGTTTGTAAAGTCAAATTTGATGCGTGTTGAACTTGGAAATTTGAACCAAACATTGACAGAACAGAACATCAGCAGATTCTCCAACAACAAGTTAGGAGAAGACGTCATTGTATTCCTAAAGCACATTCAAGATCAGGAAAACGGATGTGTGGTCATGGAAACTGTTACAGAATTATGGATGGTATCCCATGGCGGCAGTGTGCAATCGTTTCCAGTAAATGTTTACTCCCCTTCACAGCCTGGAGGGACAATCGAAGTGTCCAATAGATCAGCTCTACCGTATGGTCAACTTGGTGACAATCAGGGTGTACCTCGGAAGAACGGAGGTCAAGGTCGGCATCATACATCAAATCTGTATCTATCCTATTCAAGCAGCACATGAGAAAGTTAAAATCATTAGTACAAATGAGCACTATGGCTGTCTTTATAAGGCCTGGTATTTTTTTAAACTAGTAATTTTGATATCTTCATCACTTTTATTCTGGTTTTTGTGTTTATAATCATATTTTCTGACCGGTCACTTGTTATCCTTGTATTATTTCTATTGTACACTCAACTAAACTGCTAAGTGTTCAGCCAGGTAAATAAATATTTTGTAAATTACAAAATTAACTAATATGAAAAATGTTCAACATTTCCTAACTTATATGTCATTTCATCATCGGCACGTATAAAACAAAGTAACAATCAATGAACCGTGACGAAACGTCTAAATGTTCATTTGTTATTTTTCTGCGCGTGCTAAATATGATTGATAATTTTTGTCGTTCATGTTAGTCTTTGGTAATAGTTTTAAAAAACCACTTAACGTTGTAAAAATGATCATTAAGAAAACAGCCAGTGCTGTTGGAAAATAGGTGTCTGCATTATTTCTATGACACATTGTACTTACTTTAAATTTGCTGTTGATTTCGTTCTCGAGATGGCTTTTAGATATTAAGCAATTCAAAGGAAACGTTATTTTGATATAATTTTTCTCTTCTAAAAGTATAGCATTGTTTCCTCTGGCAACTTAAAAATAAAGCTCTGAGTGAAATTCAACTAAGGCACAAGTGTTTGTGATATTTAGTAGAGGTCAATGTCAATGCGTCGTTCATAAATTTTTGAAAGTTAAGTTGAAATTAGTTATCCCGACGACAAGACAAAAAATGTGCGTATTTCATATAGTAAATACTTTATGCTGGGTGAACATTTAGAGGTTTTGCTGAGTGTATATGTATATAATACCCATTATGAATAATACTCTAATCTATAAACATATTGCTCTTTGTTTGTTAATTGGCTTAATGGATTAATAAAAATCATTATCAAATAAAACATATAATTAGAATTTCATCATTATAATTTAATAAACTTAACAATATTCCTACATAAGGATTGTTGATTTAAAAAAAAGGATATATTTTAGCAAAATTATTTTTTAAGATGTTATAAGTATTTGTTTTATTATTAATGTACTACCATTTGGATATAAAGACTGTATTCTCGGCTTCTGTCTAGAACTTTAATCGTATAAAGGTACTCAACACCTTTGTGAAAAGTGAAGCATCCCAGCTAGAACATCTATATTCCCCAGCAATATGGATTTTTGACATGCGTACGACTTGAAAATGACATAACAATGGTAGCATTTAGGAAAAAAATCAAATTAATAAAAATTTTCGATAGTCGTAATTTATTAAATCAAAATTTTCTGTGGTATTTGAACTAAAAACATGCTTGTCTCTAGACCAAAGCCATACCCATTACGCTTCAGAGATAACACCCACGCCTGCCTGATGATGTAGGATTGAAATCGACATATAGGACTCATTATTGTCACAAACGCATTCTGAAATGCACTAAAAAACACAAACACTCTCTACATTATAGAATAAATCTTATCTAGAAAGAAAGGTTGTTCCTGTAAGAACAAACACTAGGCCCAGGGGCCTGTTTCATCATAGGTCGTAAGTTTTGGACCTAACTTTAGTCTACTTACGTCAAAACTTAGTCCGGTGTAAAGGACAATAATGACCCCCGTAGAATAATGACCGGGGGTTATTTTTCGATGTAGAATAATTACTCAAAACATAAAGTGACCGATTTTTAAAATAAATTTACTCTTCAAATGCGCAATGATGCACTAATTTGCATACTAAACTAAGACAGTCGCATCGACTCAGCTGATCATGAACTTTCTGCTGGCTCTTGCAACCTCTATTTTTCCTATCCAATATGAAATAATAACGTAAGGGAAAGAGAGATCGAAAAAGAGAGAGGACAAAAGTACAGCAAATACACTAATATGGCATGCCAAAAGTTGCAATATTTGATCTTTCCACCTATATTGTAAAAGTTTTCGTTTTGTGTTGTATAATTTTTTACTTGTATTCTACAACTTCCATTTGTATTTTATAATTTTCATTTGTATTTTATAATTTTCATTTGTATTCTAAAATTTTTCATTTGCATTGAATGATTTTCATTTTAATTATATATTTTTGTTATTTCATTGTATAAATGTTATTTGTATTGTATATTTTTTTCATTTGTATTTTATATATCGTATTTGTATTGTAAAATAATTCATTAGTATTGTAAACTATAATTCATTTGTATTGCATAATTTTTCATTTGTATTGCATCTTAAGGATTGCTTATTTTGGTTTGTTAGGAAGGATTTGATTTGTTTAATAGTACCCTTTATTTAACTGGGTAATGCTAAGGTGTCCGGAGTGTGTCTTAGTCTTTTATGACAGTTTCAAGAGGTCATTGGACATAGTTGTTTTTTTTAAAGGAAATTATAAGAGTAAAGGACAAGAGCGTACAAGGTCTGACTAATCCCCCGTACCCAGGATTTTTAAATGGCCTATGAACATATAAAAACTCTTTATCTTTAAAACTGTGCATCAGTACATGTACATGTATAATATAGAACTGCATTCTCTAACAAATACATGATATACTATAATACATTCACTTGCTACTTATCTCCTTTATTTTATTTGATGCTTTCCTAGCATTACCTGTGCTAGCGCTATTTTTATCCGACACTGTGTGTAGAGATTATGAACATTACGTAACTGTTGTCATTATATAAATGGTATTAGATATTTTTCTTCATAATAATCTAATAAAAATCAGAACATGTTATACTTAAAAGCAAATGAATTAAAAATAAAACTCCGTCTAAACGATTTGAACACCCCCTCCATGGAAACGGAAGGACTGCGAGCTTCCGCTTATCACAATGAGCTAAGTTGATACATTATTGTACGTGTGAATGAATTAAACTGTTTTAAAACATTTAATAAAGTTAAAAGTTTTTGGTAAAAATCACAAATTTGACCCATTATGGGTTTAGACTCGATTTTAATAAACCAATGATAAAATCAATAAAAAGCTTATTCTTGTATTTTTAGGATGGAGTCAGGACCCATTCATACCTAATTTTGCAATTAAGAACAGTGATTGGTCAAAGATATAGGCAAAGAACGGTGTGCAGCTTAATTTTGAAACATATACTTATCGTGTTAATAGAATGAAATCAAAATATTTACTTACCATCGTGAATTTTATAATGAAAACAATACATACGAATCAAAAATTTATATTTTAACTTTAATTGAAATTCTTTCATCTTCATTGCTGTGCGTTGGGATATTCAACGCCTTGTACGCCCCTATTCTTTAATTATCATCGGAAACTCACAGTCGGTCTCGCTTTTCTTACCCCCGGGAGGTAAGAGAAACAAGACCGACCAAGGGGAATGAGAAGCGAGGTCGGCTGCGGGTTTCCAACGATGTAAATTGATGGACTAAATTGTTATTGGAAGCCATGAAAATTAATACCAATCTGAATGCTTCACATGATTTGCGCACATAATTTCAGGGGGTTGATAATTTCATTTCTTTGACTAGATTTTTGGAAAATACTTTTATATGTTCCTATTAAGTATTGTAATTATTTGAATCATTGCTTGTTAATGTAAGTGCATATATTATACCCAATCAAATGGTAATGAAAATGCGAAATTCACAATCACGATCATGAGTTTAAGGATAGTTGTTAACTTTTAATATTAACTAATAGATGAAACATCGCTGAAAAAACTGTTTGTCCGCTCACAGCAGTAAAATTGGTCTACTGAAAAAATCCAAGTATTAATTAACCTGATATATGATAAGCCATATTCCAGACACCATAGCATTACCCAGTTTGATAAAGGATAACCATAACCAATGAAATCCTTCGTAACGAATCAACTTAAACAATCCTAAAAAAAAAAACAATACAAATATAACAATCATGCAATACATAGAATCAGTTTACAATACTAGAGCAGAGCGAGTAGGTCTTCCGTTGTTGCTGCGAGTTGAAAATTTATATGATTTGGTGTCAAGCGATTATAATGACTAATGATTAAAATTTCACTTCTGCTTTTGTTATAAAAACGTGTTGTGATTGAAAGCCTGTATAAAGACAGGAAGAAAATGTTTTAGGAAAACTATTTGTCGAACACAGTTTGTGTAATAGTTTTGAAAACTCTTTAAAGCCCTGTCACACCAAGTTGCGTTCCCAGGGCGTGTTCACGGCGTTGTAAAATTCATGGAATTCGTAGATCGCAAGGAAAATTTACAATTGAAAATGTCACGGCATCCTGATGGCGACTGAGGCGTCCTTACAGAGCTCCCAACTACGTTTCCACAGAGTTCTACTTGGCGATTGACTGCGCTCTCGCTGGGTATCCGCCGAGTGCTCATGACGTGCTAGGAGTTTTTACCACACGTTCACAACGTGCCCTGCGTGCACATGCGCTGTCACGGCGTTCTAAAATGTTCTAGGATATCCCACCGCGGCGAACGAAGATGCCGTTGCATTGTTACGGCGCTGTAGGAGACTCTAGTTCGTTTACCATGGCGTTTTATATTATTCAATGACGCAGCGGGATCGCCGTGAGGACGCAGCTCCAGTGTGACAGGGGTTTAAACAATGAGAAGTTTAATGGCGAGTTAAATTTTTAAGGGTAGCAAGAATTCTTATATATACATGTATTCATGATTCATGTAAGGAAATGCACGCAAAAACGTGATAAAAAACACGTAACTTCTGTAATTAAATCTTTCTTATTTTTTGAAGACTATGTGCAAGATTGAAATGGTTGCGTGCTGTCAAAATTTGGTAAATAGCCAAAATTGATGGCATCTCTAAAAATTTGTTCAGGGCTGATATTATTTGATAATACGAGTAGACTTGAACATTTAAAATAATAATCAGCTATGAAAGATCATCGGGAGAATTTATGCATAAGTGAGCGTCTAAATTTTACATCTGATATAGAGACACCGTTATGTAACTTAAAATTAAATGACATTATTTACAGAAATGAATATTACTTCTCTCGACGATGCAATAATATGCAAAATATCTATTTTTAAGTCAGTTTTCTCTCCTTTATCGGATCATAAGTAATTCTCTCGGAGAAAGTTTACGCATGTATTTTGAAAAAAAACAACGATAAACTTCAATAAAAATAAGCGTAAAATTTAGGTGCTACGGTTTTTATTTTCAGTCACTTAAATTAAATGAGACAAAGGGGCATATTCGGTCGGAATTTTTGGGGTAACATGTACATGAAGTGAATTTGATGCAAGTTCCCTGTTTGTTTTTTGTGGGTTTTTTGTTTGTTTTTGTTTTTTGCTTTTCTCTGTTTTATCATAAAGATATATATAAAAAATTACGTACGTCACAAGCAATATTTGCCTTCTCTATTTCTCTGGTATTTTAATAGATTGTGTATTCATTGTTGACCTAAAATTAGTATTCCACTGGCTGTAGCTAACCTTGTAAGTAAATTAAGTTGCATGACAACCTCATACCACACAACTTCAATAAAACTTTTCTTTTTAATCAATTTTCATATAATTAGAATCAATTTTCATATAATTAGCAATAAAGAAAATCCCCAAGAACACATGTCCATCTCACTAAAGTGTAACTTTGAGAAGCGCATATATTTTTTGGAGGCAGATACATGTATGTCACTATATTATAGTGAACTAATCTGTCCACACTTGCAATACTTTGATGATTTCTATGGCGACCGCCTGCATAGCATAATGTAGTCGTATTTCATAACATCTAATCCAAAGAACAAATTACCTTTGACTTAAAACTTTTTATTATAATATATATAATTCTGTTCATAACTATTAATATATAATAGAAGTTTAGCGTGTTCAACAGGTCAATTTATTATAGCCAGATTCTCAGATTAAGAACTCGCACCTTTAATGTGAAAATGAAAGTCTTATTATTTGATAATTGACCACTTTGAAGAAAGCACCCTGCGAACTGTTGATTAATTACATAACAATTGATGATTTGCAGCCATAAATAACCTGGGGCTATATATGTTCTGAGCTGTGTGCGCTGAAGCGACACAAGATTTTCGGTAGCACGTGGCGATTGAATTTACGCAATAAAGAAAGTTGAAATTTACAGAGACTGACCGAATAAAAAAACGGGTGGGAAAGAGAAACACGTTCAGGAGAAAATGTTAAACATAAGAATAAGTCACTATCAAATGATTTTCGACAGATCTGGAATTTAAAAAAAAAGCACTTGGCAGCGCGGCGGTGGGAGGGCAACACAGAAATAAGTTCGTTTTCACAATGAAAAGATCGAACGACCATGTAGAAACACTACCGAAGTTATTTATATGTGACCGACAGAATCTAAACAAAACTTGTTTCAAAACTCAATTGAATATTCTTTAAAATAATCACCGAATGCCTCAATTTAGGGCATTCTTTTATCGTGCCAGCACCTACTGCAAACATGTAACATGGAACTTTGATCATAATTTGATTTGATTTTTAAATTACCTTGTACGTTGTCGTATAAATCAATGCTAAATCAACTGTACGAGTAACATAAATTCATCTGTTTACCTTAAACCAATATAATAGTTAAAAACATAATAAAAATAGTTGCGTTCATACAAAATACCAAACATGCACGCGTGATAAGGTAAATGTAGAAGATGTCACTTGCGCGGGATCTCCTCGGCCATGTGCGAGTGATAATAGGTTTTAATATTTGTGTGTTTTTTGGTTTTTATTTTGTTGATTGAAAACATTATTTGTACAGTTTTTAAAACATTTAAGACTTTCTAACCAACCATTCAAATATGTCTGACGAGAATTTCCGATTTGGAGTAATATCGCTTTTATTAATTTTCAGAACGACTTTTTAATTCACTCTCCAATGTTTAATTTAAACAGATACAAAATGAACAAACTTTTATAACATATAATTAAAACAGTGTACAGTGTATTTACGGCTATATAAACTCAAACAAGTTCATATTCATGTAAGTGTGCGGATGCGAATCTTGTGTATTTAATTAAATAACCGTTTTCCGCTAGGTAGTGTAGCCGCGGATGATTTCCTCGGCCGCGGGCGAACAATAGATTACGTAAAGATCGATTGAACGCATACACACACACAGCTCAGAACCTAGGAAGATTTGAAAAGTTTGCAATTTAATGACTAAAATCTATCAAATAGAAACTTTTTTTTTACTTTAAACCCACAATTGATCTATATGTCTGATATTGCATTAGATTGAGAATGGCATTGCTTTTATTAATTAACTGAACGATTTTTTAATTGACACCCTATCGTTTAATCTAATTGAAGAATAAACCTTTATGTGTACGCAATCAAAACTGAAACAATTCTTCAGTTCGAAGCTAAATTACCTCATATATGAGAGACGCAACGCTCGTGTATTGGATAACCAGTCTAGACGGACTCCCAAAACGGAGTCAACGGAAGTGAATTTCTGCAAGTATTTTGGACTCCGTTTTGGGAGTCTACGCATGCGCACTTGTACAAAAAATGGCGATTTTTCTATGAAAACATGGGGTCCACGAGAAATCATCCTGCAAAGTGCTGCATGTGTTGGCAGACTTCTAACATATTTTAAAAGACCCAGGATATAATTAACTATCGATCGTATTTGCACGAAATAGGTGTTTATTTGCACTTAAGAAAGTTATTTTTCTCCGAAGTTGGATGTTTGGACGATGCTTAAAAAGTGATATTTTTGTGTTTCTCATGGAATTTTATCGTTACTAAAAGGTAAATTGCATTAGATTGTACTTTCTTCGTATTGTGTTACAATTTAAAGTCACCAAACACACAAATTAACAAGTGCATAAACGAAAAAAGCTTTGAATACTAACAAAAACTGGTTGCTCTAGCGATGATTAAAAAATAGGATCGGTTGTTTGAAAGCCCAGAAAATAAAACAAATTGTCACTCTAGATTCAATAACTCTTTAAATTGAACTGATAATTATCATCAAAACAATTATAATCACTCGCGGAATTTGCTATGTTAGGAAACCATGTTAAATACATAATTATTCAAGATAATTGGATAATTTAGCATGAAAAAGATTAAAATGAGACTATACTTTTAACAGACAATGATAAATAAACATATCCAAGCGTTAAATTTATTTCAAAACAGTTATAATTGTGCGTGATCGAAGTTTTGGGTGAATTTTTCATTAAATTAATCTTACGTTATACAAGTAAACGGTTATGAACATATGACATTAACATGACACATAAACGTTCAGAAATGTTTTTGAAAGTTTAGAATTAATTTTTGTCGTGTTTTTGGCCAATTTTAGAGATTTATTTAGAACTAAGGGGCATAACTCGCACGTTGTTTACATTAGAAACGCCATTTTACCGCAATGCATGATGGAGCCAAAGACTCCGTTTTGGGAGTCCGTTTTGGGAGTCCCGTCTAGACTGATAACCGCTGACCGCTAGGTAGTCCAGCCGCGACCATGGTGACCGAATTTCTCGGCCGCGGGCGAGGGATAGCTTACGTAATAATACGCACACAGCTCTGATTCAAGGTGGATTTTAAATGCATGCAGTATGATAACTAAAATGTAATGCATAGAATTTTTTTTCAATACGTATTTTGTGTTTTACTAGAGAAGAAAAAGAATGTTTTGTTTTCCGATTCTCGTCTTTAAGGACTGTGCACCATAAGAAATAAGCAACAAGGACTTAAACTTCGGAATTCTTTAAAAAAATAAATAAATAAACAGCATGTGTTTTAATATTTTTTCTCATGAATTAAAGCCTCCTGTATAAACCAGCATACTTTCTGTGGTCACTTTATGCAAGCTTTAAGCACAAAGACTTTCGTTAAGTTGCCAAATGAAAACAGGTACATGTTAACACGTAAAGCTTTTTACACTCATACTACACAAATCACTTACAAAATAACATTGTAACGACCTTTATAAGATCCCAACAAACAAATTCTCGAGCGACATCCATATCGAAATCCTAACCGTTTTTTAGTTATTCAGCAAAATCTTTTAAGGGCTACTGGCCCTTAATTGAAGGGGCCAGCCCTTTTTTATTGGTGTCAAATGAAAACCCTTAACATTCTGCACAACTTTTGTTCTATATGTATTTAGGTAATATTTCAAACTAAAAAGTTACGAAGCTAAAACATGAGAAAATTTTTGCTATTTTTAGAACATAGATTTCGATTGATTAATTCGATTGGAATAATTGGAAAAAACTTAAATACAAAAATCAGAGGACAATATTCAAAGTGTCAATAATAAAGATTTTTAACTCTAAGTTATTTGCTGCGGACCATTTTGGAGCCTTTGTCTGGAAACTAATGCCCCTAAAATTTTAGAAAAAGGAAATTCTTTTTGTGCTCTAGCAACCTTATTTGATTAACAATATACCGTGAAAATTTGAACGAAATCGGATGACAAACAAATAAGTTATTGAGGATTTAAAAACGTCTAGAAGAAGAACAATTATAATGAAAAAGAACCATCAGAATCAGTACAAGGTCTTCCGTTGGAAACGGAAGACCTTAATAAATAAAAAATGTACAGTACAAGTTGAAATATATACCAAACACATGAAATATATTACAATAAAAATTTAATTTATAAAATGCAAATAGAAAATTATACACAACAAATGAAAAAATTATAGAATACAATTGAAAATTGTACAATACAAATCAGGAAAAATAGAATGCAAATGATTAATATACAATGCAAATGGAAACATATACAATACAAATAAAAAATTATTGAATACACAAGAGAACATTTAATGATACAAATTGAATAGATAGAATATTGCAGCGTTTAAAATTGACTTACATGCAATTAACATTGTAAAATCTTCCTTGAATTTGATCTTTCTAAAACACCCCGGGGTTTTTTTTTCGTTCAACGAGTTTTGATTGAGAGTTTTCCATAAATTTTGTTTTTGAAACAAATCCACAAAGGATATTCTTGTGTGAATACGTGAACATGGTGTTCGCCAGTCTCAGAAGATACACATGAACAATACAGTGCATCTTAACACATTAATCCGTATCTTGAACAGATCATGGCTGTTGTCTGGTGGTGGTTGATCTTCCTTGTGGCTGCAACTGTAGCAAATAGTCTCATTTGCGTTAAATTTTCTTATTGCTTCATATTTAATTTTATCTACTAGATTAATTGATCTATGTACACATATGTAATGACAAACCAAAGGACAATTTATGGGTTATTGATATATCATGATAAATATCACTATAATTTACCAATTACAGTGACATAAAGCAACCGAGGGCTAATATAAGATGGGATATAAAATTGTCATGTAATGATTTTTATATCATATACTTACAGAAAATATCAAAGAAACAATAAAAAAACATCATGTGATAAATGATTATTGTTAACAAATCGCTCCGTGTCGATGTATTCCATCTCTGTTAAACTTCTCTGGAATTTTTGCGCCAGCTGTTTGTATACCAATTTGACGTCGACGTAACTTTTTTCTTTATACTCGGAGATCAGATATAAGCGACGCACACCGGACTCTACGTCATAATAGCCGATGATTAACGTAAAGGGGTGTGATATAACATCCAAAGATTGCCGAAAAGGGGTGTGATATAAATTTTATATCACACCCAACGGTTTATGTCGAACGGGTAGGCGATATTTTGTGTATATTGCACAGGGTGGAAAAGGGTATATTTTCTTTAAGTCATTTAAAAAATTCTGTTTCCGGGGGGGGGGGGGGGAGTTGCTTTTTTTTGTTTTTATTGTTTTTGTATTTATTTGGTTTTGGTTTTTTTTTGGAGGGGGGGGTGTTTTTTTTGGTTTAATCTAAACCTTGATAACATTCACTTTTAATACGGATTTTTTTAACAATACAAATTTGAAAAATAAGGTGTTTTTCTTTTAAAAAACATGTTTCAAAAATGGATTCTTATACTTTTGGGCCTTATATTGTTGAATACTGGGCCTACAATTACAAAAAAACGCGCATGAAATATACCTAATAAGTGTAAAGAAACACGTTAATGATCAGAACCAAGAATTTTAAGTATAAAGATATACAGAATATTGCAGTTTTCAGAAAGTAAAGGTAGAATGATTATGATGTAATATTCAAACATAACTACTCCATATCTAAAACTCGAATAACGTTGATTTCTTTGTTGGGGCTTAACAAATTTTAGTAGTGAAACGGATAAAAAATGAAATACATGTATATTATAGAGGTATTACCATGCTTAAAAGTGATAAATTTCAAATTTGATTTTCAGAGTTTTATTGTTTAGAATGTTTTGCTCTAAAGTTTTATATGCTTAAAGAAAATCTGATTGTCAAGAGTGGAGTCCTGTTAACAAACCAAAAACGTCTAAAGTTACCCGATAATACTTTACTTATGTCTTTTAACAACAGCAATAAAAAGTAAAATTTAATGTTTAGTGTGCGACGATGTCCAGTTAGAGTACTAATCAATAATTTGTATTAATCCAAAATCATAAAATCTTAAATCGTAAAAGAATTACTAAAACCAATTTTTATAAAGACTTGTTGATTTAAATCTTTCTAAGCTTTGACATTACATAAACCAAGACTAATTTTCTCTATATTTGTTACTCTCAAGGTTGTTTTTTTTCAAGTCGGGAACATTTGGTATGAAAACATAACAATTTGATGGAGTCAAAAATTAATAAAATCCAATCACATCACAGTGTCTATGAATAATATATAAATAGTGCCTTTTTGGGGGAGGGTAAGAGTTGAAATTGACACCCCAAGTAAACCATTGTCAACCTCCGCTTCGCGTTGGTTGACAATGATTTCCTCGGGGTGTCAATTTCAACTCTTACCCTACAAAACAGGCACTATTTTTTTTTTTTATACTGAATATCTTAATTCTAAAGAAAACTTTACTGCTTTTATATATGAATGACATGAATTCTTTGTCGAACCGTACGCGCATAATTCAAGCGCATGTAACTATTCGTTGTGTAACCCTTTGCCAAGTGTGTTGCTAACGCTGAGGGTAATAGAACGGATTATCATACTGCGTATAAACCAATCAGATTTCATTATTAAACATGAAAGTATGATAATACACAATGTTATAGTTTTCCAGAGATTGCTGCTTGCATTCCTACCATTGTTTTTAAATCTTCATCAAACCTTCGGAACTGAAATATAAAAGTTCAACACATATTTATTTTCATTCAATGTTAATAAGACATTCTGCTAGCAATAGTTATGCAGACTATTTCTTTGACAATTAAAAAGTCTGAGGTTTATAACGAACTGTGACTAAAAAATCCCAGTTAATACAGAGAAAATATTTCAGCTAGCCAAACAGGGAAACTTACCTTAATTAACAATTTTAGAACATTTGTAACCATTTAGCAACTCATTAATTACTGTATTGTTCTTAATAAACATAACACCAGCATTTCAGAATTTCTAGTGTGTTTGCAAATGAGATCACGTGTTCTTTTGTATTGATGCTTATTTGATTGGTGTTTTGTGGTTGGTATGTTTTGGCCTTGGTAAAACTAATACTGTTACACATTTCAAAATATATTAATTGTTCATTAACACTTAACTATTAAAGGTTATTAACTGAAACATGAGTTTATTATTATCTGAAATAGTTTTCAAATAAAAATATTATCATTTTTTATTTCAATGCTCACAATCCTAGGGTAACTTCTTGAAAATAATTTGACATATTGAATCTTACTGGGGAGCAAATGACGTCAATAAGATTAATTTAGATTCTATTACTGTCTTCCTTGGAAGACGGTATAAAGAGTTGAAATAATTTACAGTCTCCGAGTTGTGCACTTTCTTTCCTTTAAGATTGGTAGAAAATACATGATGTAAAAATGTACCTTTATTTCATTGGTTGAAATATTGTTCGGCGCAATGGTAATAATTTTCTTTTTTACGTACGACTTAACCAATTTCGCAGATTTCAAATCTTAAAATGTGAGAAAACGAAAAAGCAATACAAATTGTTATGAATGAAATTAATCCTTTGATTTTTCAGGTCCAACTAGTTTAAAGTAATATCCTATGATTATATCCATTTAAATTATTTGTTTTTCTATTTGTATTGTTTATTCAAATATTAATTCAAAAATGAAAAAGAAGTTATGCGGTATGGCTAATATCGGTAAAGTTATACATATGAACCCTCCTAAGATCTCTTTTATCCCATTATAGTCGATCTAAACTTACAAGCTCTCAATTTTAGACATGCAGGCTTAAAACATATTGACATAATAATGTTTCTCTCGTCATGCTATGTAGAGGAAGATGACATTTATAAAAAGAATTAAACTGTCTCCGATAACTAATTGCTGTTTAAGATTTGCTCTAAAGACGGTAAGCTTTTTTTAAAAAGCTTAACTTGTGCATAATGATAATTGTATATGTTTGTGTGTATGTGTCTGTGGTGATAACATTAGTAAAACAGTTTATCAATGGAATTGAGCTTCATACCTGTTTTGCAGAATGTGTCGTTGATTTTCGCTGCAATATCATATATCTTCTGTGCTTCCATACAAATGTAGGGTTTTAATAAGAGCGGCAATTCATCTATGTCTTGTAAAAGTACATTGATAATTCCTGCAGAGAAGTTTCGGTCATACATTTCAACTGCTAATGCCATATCAAACACACAATTTATGTCTTTAAAAAAGGCAGGGCTAAGAAGGAGCACAATCCCGACGCTTTTCTTCATAATATCTTGCATTGGCTCGACTCGCAAAGGCCCCATAAAAAACCCACTATAAGATTTCGTGCATTTTAAATGAAATCGACTCTCAAGGTCATGGCATAAATCAACTGCTTCTTTTCTGTCTGCGTTGGAATGAACAATACAAAGATGATAGCATTTTCCAAAAGGGAGTTCATAAACATCTCTTTCTGCATTTTCAATTCCAAAAGGTATCTCTGTCCTGTGTTCAATTTTTCTTGATAGTTTGGCCGCTGTTTCTGTCATTGACGAGTGAATATCTTAAAATAAAGAAAAATAACATACTGAAAAATTATACTAGTAAATGTGTATTTTTTTTCAACAATGCTATGAAATGCGAGTCAACGTGCCATACGCTGGTAAAAAATCATCCTAATATTTTAGCTTTAAAAATAGATTTCTTTTTTGCATTCATTCAGATCACTTTGTTTGAAAAATAAAGTTTAAAAATCAAAAAACGTTGTAATTTTAGACTGGCAATTTTGCAAATATATTAGGGCTAAAACAAATAAGAACATGTTAAAGACAAAATGAAAATGAGTAAAACAGTTAAATGAAGGTTTTCACTGCATGAGATTAAAATTCACTTGAAGAATACTAAAGCCTAATTTTAAACGTTATTGCAGAATGTGTGTGTTCTTCTGTGTGTGAAGGGGGAGGGGTGTTAAAGCAAGTAAATCAGTTTATCGATGAGATTGATACCTGTTTGACAGAATGCGTCGTTGATTTTCGCTGCAATGTCACATGTCTTCTGTGCTTCTATACAAATGTAGGGTTTCAAGAAGAGCGGCAGTTCATCTATGTCTTGTAAAAGTACATTAATAATTCCTACAGAGAAGTTTCGATAACAAGATTCATCAACTCCTAATTTAATCTCAGAAACACAATATGTGTGTTTTAAAAAGGCAGGGCTAAGAAGGAGCACAATCCCGACGCTTTTCTTCATAATATCTTGCATTGGCTCGACTCGCAAAGGCCCCATTAAAGAGTCAAGATAAGAAACCATGCATTTTAAATGAAATCGACTCTCAAGGTCATGGCATAAATCAATTGCCTCTTTTCTGTCTGCGTTGGAATGAACAATACAAAGATGATACGTTTTTCTATAAGGGAGTTCATAAACATCTCTTTCTGTATTTTCAATTCCAAAAGGTATCTCTGTCCTGTGTTCAATTTTTCTTGATAGTTTGGCCGCTGTTTCTGTCATTGACGAGTGAATATCTTAAAATAAAGAAAAATAACATACTGAAAAATTAAACTAGTTAAATGTGTATTTTTTTTTCTCAACAATGCTTTAAAATTCGAGTCAACGTGCCATACACTGGTAAAAAACATCCTAATATTTTAGGTTTTAAAATAGATTTCTTTTTTGCATTTATTCAGAGCACTTTGTTTGAAAAATAAAGTTTAAAAATCAAACGTTGTAATTTTAGACTGTGGCAATTTTGCAAATATATTAAATATATTAGGGCTAAAACAATTAAGGACATGTTAAAGACAAAATGAAAATGAGTAAAACGGTTAAATGAAGGTTTTCACTGCATGAGATTAAAATTCACTTGAAGAATACTAAAGCCTAATTTTAAACGTTATTGCAGAATGTGTGTGTTCTTCTGTGTGTGAAGGGGGAGGGGTGTTAAAGCAAGTAAATCAGTTTATCGATGAGATTGATACCTGTTTGACAGAATGCGTCGTTGATTTTCGCTGCAATGTCACATGTCTTCTGTGCTTCTATACAAATGTAGGGTTTCAAGAAGAGCGGCAGTTCATCTATGTCTTGTAAAAGTACATTAATAATTCCTACAGAGAAGTTTCGATAACAAGATTCATCAACTCCTAATTTAATCTCAGAAACACAATATGTGTGTTTTAAAAAGGCAGGGCTAAGAAGGAGCACAATCCCGACGCTTTTCTTCATAATATCTTGCATTGGCTCGACTCGCAAAGGCCCCATTAAAGAGTCAAGATAAGAAACCATGCATTTTAAATGAAATCGACTCTCAAGGTCATGGCATAAATCAATTGCCTCTTTTCTGTCTGCGTTGGAATGAACAATACAAAGATGATACGTTTTTCTATAAGGGAGTTCATAAACATCTCTTTCTGTATTTTCAATTCCAAAAGGTATCTCTGTCCTGTGTTCAATTTTTCTTGATAGTTTGGCCGCTGTTTCTGTCATTGACGAGTGAATATCTTAAAATAAAGAAAAATAACATACTGAAAAATTAAACTAGTTAAATGTGTATTTTTTTTTCTCAACAATGCTTTAAAATTCGAGTCAACGTGCCATACACTGGTAAAAAACATCCTAATATTTTAGGTTTTAAAATAGATTTCTTTTTTGCATTTATTCAGAGCACTTTGTTTGAAAAATAAAGTTTAAAAATCAAACGTTGTAATTTTAGACTGTGGCAATTTTGCAAATATATTAAATATATTAGGGCTAAAACAATTAAGGACATGTTAAAGACAAAATGAAAATGAGTAAAACGGTTAAATGAAGGTTTTCACTGCATGAGATTAAAATTCACTTGAAGAATACTAAAGCCAACACCAAGCACAGTTTCTTGCTGTTCTAACTACACTGATTTATCACATCATCAACGGTGTGAGATCGGTGTGTCCAGTGTGAGACAGCAGTGTGAATTGTTTTCTGTCTTACACTGTGTATCACAATGCCATCGAAAAAAGTAAACAAACATCGCTTGCATTTTAGGAAATGATGAATGTTGGAATGTGCAGACAAGTAATTGGTTGAATGACTGACTACAATTTCTCATGTTTTTGCCATGTGCTCTTTTCCTGACCTGCGTCATGTTGCATACGTATAAATAAGCTAATAGTACTTTTTTAAACGTTGTGTGTTCTTGTGTGTGTAGGGGGGTGTTAACGCAAGTAAATTAGTTTATCGATGAGATTGAACTTGATACCTGTTTGACAGAATGTGTCGTTGATTTTCGCTGCAATGTCACATGTCTTCTGTGCTTCTATACAAATGTATGGTTTCAATAAGGGCGGCAGTTCATCTATGTCTTGTAAAAGTACATTAATAATTTCTGTAGAGAAGATTCGATGACAAGATATTTCAACTGCTAATTCCATCTCAAAAACACATAATTTGTCTTTAAAAAAGGCAGGGCTTAGAAGGAACACAATCCCGACGCTTTTCTTCATCATATAGCGCAGCTGGAGTTTAGAAGTCCTAAAGATATCACGACAAGAAATCATGCATTTTAACTGAAATCGTCTCTCGATGTTTTTGCATATATCAATTGCTATTCCTGTGTCTTCGTGGGAATGAACAATACGAAGATGATACTTTTTTCCAAGGGGGAGATTATAAGCATGTCTTTCAGCATTTTCATTTCCAACAGGTACGTCTGTCCTGTGTTCAATTTTTCTTGATAGTTTATCCACTGTTTCTGTCATTGAGGAGTGGATATCTTTAAAATAAAAAAAATGCATTCTGGAAAATGTATCTTCTAATTCCGCGAAATACCTTTTATCAATAATGCTATAACATGTGATCCATTCAAAATGAAAGTTTTATACACCATTTTTACAGAAAAAGGGGTTTTTTTCCCTTAAAATCAGAATAATTTCTTAAATTTTTACAGATCACTTTAAAAAAAAATACTTAATTTGTAACAATCATCAAGATATCTTTATAAGACTATGGCAATTTTGCAATAAGGCCAAGACAAATTAGAAAATTTTGAAGAAAAAACATTGAATGAAATATAGAAAACGCAGATTAAGTTTTTCAATGCTCAAAATTTAATTAAACCTGGAGTACACTAAACCCTACACCAACCAGACTTGTTCAAAGTAAACTTATTTCTCTTATCATTATCGGTGTGAGATCGGTTTGTCAAGTGTTAGAGAGTAATGTGAGAATTTTTGTCGTTCAGCGTATATTTCAATGCCGATTTAAAACGTAAATAAACATCTCTAAACAATAAACAGTAATAGAATGTGTAATCTAAGATATAATTGGTTTGCTTGATTGACAACAATTTATCATGTTTTTGCCGTATACTCTCTTTCTGGCTTGCACCAATGTTGTACGCAAAGGGATAAATCAAAGTTAAGTTTATAATAAGCATAAAGCTGACAAACGTCGTTTTCTATCGTAAATTATTCATTCAGTACATCTTTATACTTGTGTGGAATATTTAGATTCTAACTCATGGCTTAGATTCGCGATCTAGGCACAACCTCGTTCTAGACTGTGAGTCATGTATCCTTGGTAGAATTTTGCCATCTCACTATCGTAACAATGAATGATTCTATTATCAAAATTTTAAACTTAAAACACATAGGTCTTACGCTGTCATTGTAACATAAACATTATGTTATAGGTCTAGATAATAAAGCATTTGATTTTTAATTAAAGAGATGAATACACAAAGTTAAAATAAAACAATTTATACATGGGTGATTGTATTGATAGACTACAATTTAGTTATATTTGTATGAATAGCTGCATGGTAATAAAAAGCATTTGAAAAGTACAAAAACTTTTCAATGCTTAGGGTTAAATAGCACAGAGACCTCAAGGACAAGTCGATTAGCTAATTGATTTTGATCAATCTTTAGGCTCAATCTATAAAATTACAAAGGCATATAACTTAAATATTTGACTAATATTTAAGGAAACATAAGAGTCGTAAGCAAGCTCTTAAATAATCCCCTTGCTATGAAAAATATCATAAATTCTCCACTGGAAAAAAAATGAATGCACCATTTTTTTTTCGGTGACCTTGAACTTGTAAAAAGGACAAAAGCTCAAGGTCAGGACATAATTTCAGGTCATAAACAATCTTTGTTTAAAGTAGGACATTTCTACCGATTTTTATACATGTAACAAGATTAGGCCTAGACAAAATCATTTTTATGAGAATGACCTTGAACTCGCAAAAAAAAACCTTGGGTTTAGATTATAACACAATCATCAGGTCATGAGCAATCATTGTATAATGTAGGAACTTCCAACATTTCTCC